>OY720262.1:60000-1310000 GCA_963082625.1 Pasiphila rectangulata
GCCGCTGTCGCCGACGCCACCGCTGCCGCCGACGCCACCGCTGCCGCCGACGCCACCGCTGCCGCCGACGCCGCCGCCGTCCCGGCGTCTGTTCCGTCCCTCGGCGCTCGCCTTGCGGCGGACGTACTGCTGGCGGGGGTCTGCGTCCGTCCGGCCACCGGCTTCGGCGCGCCAGAGAGCGAGTGGCCGGCTGACAACACAGTCAAAAGCCTGCGGAAGCGACTGGAGTCCGCCTCAGACGCCCACGAAGACATCCGCGACGAGAGCTCGCTCCCGCCAGGCCAGGACGCGCCGCCGCCCGCCGACGGACGCGGCGCGCACGACGCGGAGGCGCGGGCGGCGGTGGACGCCGACAGCGAGGGCGGCTCCCCGGACAGCGTCTGCCGGTTCCTGGAGACGTCCGTCATGTCCCTGGGCGAGGGCGGGCCGGTGCAGGACGCGCCGCGGATGGCCAACCGACTGCTGCAGTCGACCGTGGCGGAGGTGGAGCGCTCGCGCAATATGAACCGCGACATCAAGGAGGCCATCCTGTCGGGGCTCCGTGGGCTGCACGGCCTCGTGCTGCGCGTGGCGGACTCGCGCGCTCGCCACATCGCGGACCTGGAGCGCACGCGCGCCAAGGCTGACCAGCAGCACGCGCTTCAGCACAAGGCGTACGCCGGCAAGCTGGAGGCGCTCAGCGAGTGCACCCAGGCCAGCATGGACGAGCTGCGGCGGACGAGCGCGCGGGCGATGAAGGAGGCCGAGACCACCCGGCGGCTCGTCGAGGAGATGAGGGGCAAGCTCGCCGAGGGACCCTGGCCGCCCGAGGAGGCCTCGAGTCTCGGACTCGTCGACAGGCTGGTTGAGGAGGCGCGCGCCCTTCGCGAGGAGTGCAGCCGGCCGCGGCCGGCCCTCGTCGGCGACGGCGGTGCGGGTGGCGCCCCAGCCGCGTCACCCGCGGAGCCCCGAACGCGCGTGCCCGGCGGGGCGGGTGCCCCGGCCCTTGGAATGCGAGCGTCGTACGCGCAGGTGGCCCGCCACCCGATCATCGTCAGGTCGAAGAACCCGGGACACTCCGGGAACGACATACTGACGAGGATCAAGCGGGACGTCGACGTGGTGGACATGGGGGTCGGGGTGAGCGGCGTACGTCGCTGCAAGAACAGCGCCGTCGCCATCACGCTGGAGTCGGAGCGCGACGCGGCGCGGATGGGCTCGGCGATCGCGGCGCTCGGCGACGACCTGGTCGTGTCGGAGCCGCGCGCCAAGGACCCGCTGCTGCGACTCGTGGGGGTCGTCGCCGACATATCCGACGCCAAGGTCGAGGATGCGCTCGTCCGCCAGAACGCCGGCCTGCTCGCGAACGTCCCTGAAACGGAGAGAAGGGTTAAAGTGGTTAGACGGGTGAGAGGCAGACACGCGGGCATCAACAGCGTGGTGATGCAGGTCAGCCCGGGCGTGTGGCGGGCCCTGACGGGCTGCAGGGTGCGGCTGGGGTACCAGGTGGTCGCGGCGGTCGACCAGTCGCCCCTCGTGCAGTGCTACCGGTGCCTCGGGTTCTCACACAGGGTGGCGGAGTGCCGCGCGGAGGCGGCGCGTTGCGGCTACTGCGCGGGCGGCCACGACACGCGCGCGTGCCCGCAGCGGGACCGCGCGCCACACTGCACCAACTGCCAGGCGCGGCAGGCGCAGGACTGCGAACACCCGGCCTACAGCTCCGGCTGCCCGGAGTGGAGGCGCTGGGACCACATAGCGCGCCTGGCCGTCCGCTACTGCTGAGGGCACCAACGCTTCCCCACCAGTTGATCTAAAACTAAATTTTTTGCAATATAATTTGGGAAGGGGAAGAGCGGCTACACAGGAATGTTTCAGGGAGGCCTCCGTTAGACGGGTGCATGTTTTGATGCTGCAGGAGCCCTATGTGGGAGCGAGGGGCTGCATGTCGGCGCCTGCAGGCACTCGGGTCATCCAGAGCGCGGTCTATGGCGCCGCCGCGCCCGTCAGGGCGGCTGTAGTTATCGCAGACCCCAACCTGGAATACACAGAGAATACAAAACTTATTTTTAACGATATAGTGGGCATAGTGCTAAAAATTGCAAATTTAAGGATAGGAGTAATTTGCGTATATCTGGACAAACAACTAGATCTGGGCAACTACCTAGACAAAATTAAAACCATGGTACAGTTAATGAACGTGGACAGACTGGTGGTGGCGGGCGACGTGAACGCCAGCAGCCCGTGGTGGGGCAGCGCGGCGGAGGACGCACGCGGGCTCGCCGTGGCGGAGTGGCTCGCGGAGCTCGGCCTGGAGGTGGCGAACGAGGGCTCGGAGCCGACCTACCTCGCGCACCGCGCCGGCCGGGAGTGCTCCAGCATCATCGACGTGACGGCGTGCTCCGCCGCGCTGCTGCCCGCCGTGCGCGCCTGGGCCGTGGCGCCGCGCCTGTGCACGCTGTCGGACCACCGCCCCATCACCTTTGCGCTGCAGCTGCGCGCGCAGGCGCCGCACACCGAGCCCGGCAGCACCAGGCTGTACAACACCGAGAAGGCGAACTGGACGTCGTTCCGGGAGGAGCTCGAGAGGCTGCTCGAACTGGCCGATATCGAGAACTCTGTGGCCGGGCCGTTGGATGGTGAGGGAGTTAATCGCGTCGTACACCAGTACACTGAATGCGTCACGGGAGCATGCGAGAAAGCCATCCCTCGCATCCTGGCCAAGAGACCCGCGAAGCCGTGCCGGTGGTGGACGCCAGAGCTGACCCTACTGAAGGCCGAGATGGTCCGCCGAAGGAGGAGGATCGCCAAGGCCAATCCGGCCAGAAGGCAGTATGTCGCGGACCAGTACTTGGAGGCAAAAGCTACTTACAGGAAAGCCATAGAGTCCGCGACTACTCGCAGCTGGAAGGATTTCTGCACTGGCGAGAAGGTGGAGACCATCTGGGAGAGGTCATACCGTATAATGAAGGCCTGCGGTCCACGGGCGCAGGACAGGCTGCTCGAGGGTGCGGGCGGGCGCATGCTGGACGAGGCGCAGTCGGCAGCGCTGCTGGCGGACGCCTTCTTCGGGCGGGACGAGGCGGCGCTCGACACGGCGGAGCAGGCGCGGCGCCGGGCTGCGGCCGACGACTGGGCGGCGCGCGTCCGAGCGGCCCGCGACTCGGGGGATGACACGGCTGCCTTCACTGAAACGGAGGTTGAGACGGTGTTGAGAAACATGAGTCCCAAGAAAGCGCCCGGAGGCGACGGGTTCACACTCGACATCTGCCTTCGAGCCTACAGGTGCAACAAGAAAGTGCTTCTCAGTATCTGCTCGCACTGCCTTAGGCTAGGCTGTTTCCCGACAATGTGGAAGGCGGCGGTGATAAAGGTCATCCCCAAGCCCGCCAGGGCCTCCTACGCCACACCGAAATCCTACAGGCCCATTGGGCTTCTTCCGGTCCTGGGAAAGGTGCTGGAGAAGTTGTTCGTCGGCCGGCTGCAGTGGCAGCTGGGAAGGGAGGAGGCGATGAACACTCACCAGTACGGATTCACTCCACAGCGCAGTTCGGAGGACGCCCTCTACGACGCCATGACCACAGTCCGAAGACACTTGGATGAGAAGAAGGTAGTAGTCATGGTCTCGCTGGACATAGAGGGCGCCTTTGACAGTGCTTGGTGGCCGGCCATCGTCGAGCAGTTGGAAGCCAAGGCAGTGGACGCAGGCCTGGCGCGGCTCATATTGAGCTACCTGTCGGAGAGAAAGGTTAGGTTGAAGTACGCCGGAGAGTCACAGGTCAGGAATACAAATAGGGGCTGTATACAGGGTTCGACATGTGGTCCAGTTCTTTGGAATATGCAGTTGGACCCTGTACTGGAACAGACGCAGTATGGTGGTGTCAGGGTGCAGGCTTTTGCTGATGACATACTCATGATTGCAGCCGCTGCCGACGGCCATGCGCTAGAGGCAAATATCAACCGGGCGCTTGCTGTAATTATGAGATGGGGCGAAAAACTAAAACTAAAGTTTGCACCCGACAAGACGCAAGCACTCCTTATTACCCGTAGGTTAGGATACCACGTTCCTACACTCAGAATGGCAGGGGTAGAACTGGGATATGGGGTCAGTCTTAGAATATTAGGGTTAACCATAGACTCCACACTTAACTTCAAGGCGCACCTGGATACCACAATCAAAAAAGCTATAGCTCTTTACAAAGTGGTATCCAGGGCGGCGCGAGCTCAGTGGGGCCTAAACTCTGATATTCTGAGACTGATTTATAATGCAGTTGTTGAACCAACGGTTCTTTACTGCGCCAGCTGTTGGGCTGAAGTTTCGGGGCGGGTATATGCTGAAAAGTCACTAAATAGCCTCACCAGATCATTCGCTATTAAGATTAGCAAAGCCCACCGCACTGTGTCCTACACGTCGAGCGTACTCCTGGCCAGAATACTGCCCTTGCCGCTTAGAGTGAGGGAAAACGCCCAGCTGTACCAAGTGAAAAGAGGAGAGCCACTCACCTGCTTGCCCGGACGAACGCTTGAATGTAGAATAAGTCCTCACATGCTGCCGCACCCAGCGGAGAGAAGCTGGCTGGAGTTCGGACTTGTCGAGTCCCAGGCGGACGCAGATGACCTGGGGAACGACGGGCCCGTCCTCTATACGGACGGCAGCAAGATTGAAGGGAAAGTGGGAGGAGCGGTCACTTGCTGGCTTGGAGGAAGGGAGGTTAGACATGCAAGCTTCCGCCTCGAGGGATTCTGCAGTGTTTTCCAGGCGGAACTTTCAGCCATCCGTCGTGCACTGGCTATAATAGAAAAGAGAAGGGAAACAACATTCTCAATAGCCAGCGACTCAAGGTCCGGACTGGAGGCTTTAAGCAACCCGAACGCACTAAACCCACTAGCATACCAGATAAGGGGTGACATTCAAAAACTTGGCACATTGGGAAAGAGGGTGAGATTGTACTGGGTGAAGGCACACAGTGGCATACTGGGGAATGAGAGGGCTGATGAACTCGCCAAGCATGGTGCCCTTCATAGCAGACAACAGCCATATTATGACGAGTACCCACTGTCCTATGCCAAGCATGTCCTATGCCAAGCATGTTATTCGCTCCAACACAGTAGATACATGGCAATCTATGTATGAGACTGCTCTGACAGGCGGTGTCACAAAATTGTTTTTCAAGAAGGTGTGCCTCGCATACAGGATCTTGAGCAATATCACACTGACCAACTTTATCACACAAATTTTGACAGGACACGGGGGATTCAGGTCATACCTTCATAGGTTCAAGCTGCTGGACTCTCCTTTGTGCCCATGTGATGAAGACATGGACCAGACTCTTCCGCATCTGCTTCTTGACTGCTCAAGGTTCTGCTCCCTGAGGTACGACTGCGAAAACAGAATTAACTGTGACATCAGCCTGGACAATCTTGAAGCCATTATCGCTGATAATAGCACTAGACCGGCTTTTCTTGCTTATGCAGAGACTATTCTCCGTATAGTGGGAAAGGAAAATGGCTCTGTGGTTGGTGGGGACTGGAACTGATTTACTGCAAGATGGGGAACTATCAATTTTAATACCACAATTATTTTACTCATAACAAGTTAAATTATCCACAAAATTAATGCACCCATTCTTAACATTTTTACAATAATAATTATCCACTAAATTCATTCAGTACTTTATCTAGTCAATTTTAACTATTTATTCAGTCGCAATAACATATTATTTAATTAATCTCATCAAATAATTATATAAAATGCACTCCATTCAAAAATTGTGCCAATTATTATTATTGTTGTTATTGTATTACTTGTTTTCTGATCTATCTAGTCGATTTTGATTATTTATTTTTTATGCAAATTGACACAATTACTCACTTGATAACATCCCATAATTATTTGTAATGGATTCATTTCAGTGGCACAATAACCTCGTCTTGCACAAGTAGTTCTAGTCTTGAGCTACATACGAGTTGTCCAGAGCGCCTCTGATGATTTCATCGCATCATACAGCATCCATTGGTTGCCTCTTGTGGTACTGGAGCACATCCCAGTAGTGCCTGCTTGGTCATTTGTCGCCTGGGTATTGCATAACATTGGCTGCCCTGAAAAAGATAAAGTTCTCTCCTCTCAGCACTCTCTATGCCCGGGGATTGGCTTCGACTGCGATGCCTACACTAGCTAGGGCTTCACACTTTTTGTAGCATGTGTTTTTGCCCAAGCTGTCAGTCAGTATCGGCTTGACATTCTGGATAAAATCTGGCTGTAATGTCAAGCTGTCAATTGTTTGGGCAATGAAATGTCAGTGTCAGCAGCTATCTTTGTGGGCCATAGACGAAGGGGATTGAGACCGGTAAACGGTTTGGTCGGATCACTTCGCTCATCCGATTACTATGATTGGTTCATCCGAATTTATTATCTATGGATTCAAAATGTTATTTGCACATTATTCTATTTGATTGAATGTTATATGAATTATAATATAACCGATTTCTAAAATATTTTTATTTAATTATTTTTAATTGCACTTATATTGTATGCTAATATTTCGTTACTAGGATTCAAGTTTTTGTTGGGTTGGCAGTCACGCACGGGCGGCTGACAATTATTGTCCTGTCTAGATGTTTTCCTGGGGTGATTGCACCACGTCAGTTTCACCGTGAAACTGAGGAGTTTACTATGTCCTGTCACACACATACGTCATAATAAAAGAAGAAGAAGAAGAGTTAACTGATTGAGCTGGGTACCTATTTTTATTTTGTAGGCCGTGGCATGGACGACTTGGTCTGATCAGCATTATGGATTTATGAGCTTTTGTAATATGACCAACTTGTACAGCGCAGATAATGTTTAATGGGAATCAAGCAAACGGACTTTAAGCTTGGTGCTGTCTGATTGATTAAGTCAGACTAATCCATGGCTGCTCGGTATTGTTAGCCTACGTAGGTTTCAGAGATGTTGAATAATGGGAGGGAACAGGCATATTTATCTATCTTGTCGAAATTAGATGTCGGTAATGCTAGTAAAAGTTTCGGAATTGCATTCTAACCTACATGACATGGTTAGCTATGTGGGATGTAGTAAAATGGAAATACTCCGGCTCCACCAGTCCAAGCTCATTCTATCAATGTTTAAAGGTCAAGCAACAACACATTTAATCCAGGCATTCTTTCCAAGTGTGCAAATAATTAATTATTGTGAAATATTACTTATTACACATTTAATTCCCATTCTCTTTATTTACTAGACAAACAAATCATAGAACTAATCAATGGTTTATTAATTGGTTTAAACCATATGTACACTAAGCGGTGGAAAAAGCAGCAGCATTTATATTAAAGTAGAGCGGTCTGCTAGCATCTGGGCACCTACTGTAACAAAGGGAAAACTATTAATAGATTTATAATATTATAATACCTAGGCACATTAAACACATGCCATTTTCATTTCACATTGTAATAAGCCGCAATACAATTTTGAGTGCGCACCTGAAATGAGCGGCATATTGTATGTAGTATTGGAAGAACTAGTCAATAACATATAAATTTTTGATTTTTTCTCTATTAGTTTTGTTGTTTTTATTCGATTTGTGTTCGAGATATTTTTATTAGTATTAAAATTTTACAGTTATTGTTTCGTCGTTCTAATTTGATTATGGTTCTACATATTTTTATTTGAATTCTACAGTTATTGTTTTTGTTTGTTTTAATCTGATCATGGCTCTAAAAATCTTGTTAAAGACTTCATCAATTTAATCTAGGGAAATAATTCCTCTCGCCTACGTGTAGGTAAAAGGGGTGTAAAGTTTTAAAAATTGAGCGTTCTTACACCCTTTTAGCATTGATATCTGTAGGTCTACCATGAGTTTTCACAATCTATATTCGCTAGCGACTGTAGTTTACAAAATGTATGAAAACTTGTACAGCGCCTCTAGCGGATAGTTTGGTACTAAAATACGCAGCAAACTATACTACAGCGACTGTAGTTTGGGCTTCATTTGCTTATGAATTTGGTACCATGAGTTACAAATCTGACAGATGTCAAAGTAACGTACTATTACTACTGTAGTAACGTCAGGCGATATAACAGTGACAACTCATGGTAGACACACTGATACTTTTCCACTACTGTATTGACTGCGAGCTCATGCGTATCTCTAAATATTAATAAAATTCTGATAAGATCGACAATGGGGATCAATAGAATCCAATTGTATTGGGTTTTTGCTCTGCCTAAGAAGAGAAAATCAAATATTATTTCGTAATATAGTTTTATATTATTGTTTCATTTTGAATCCAACATTAAAATATAACCATTGTTAAACCATACTTAATGAAATCTATTTTGTAACTAAATTCTAATATTAAAGTTCACTTCACCAGAGTCACGCTCGGTGACCTAATGAACTAAATGCATAATTATTAATTATTGTACCGCTAGCATCTATACTTTACATATTTGTTTTTACAAATGTATACAAGTAAGGGTGGATATTATATAAAATTGAATTGAATTAATTAATTAAAACAAATTGCCAAAACGCGTACTTAATAACTTTCACAATAATTATTGTTATTAAGGTGCTAAATATAATAACTCTTTCTGTTTGTAAGAATTAGGCTAAGTATTAGGTTATGTTAGGATATACAAGTATGTTTTGATTCATAATAAAGATGAAAATGTTGTTGCATGTTCAAAGCAACAGTACGGATAGGGAGGCTAGCCGACGGCCCCTAAAAAGGCAATTGGTAGGCTCCAATAAAAAAAAAAAAAAAAAAAAAAAAAAAAAAAAAAAACCTAACCTAACCTAACCTAACCTAACCTAACCTAACCTAACCTAACCTAACCTAACCTAACCTAACCTAACCTAACCTAACCTAACCTAACCTAACCTAACCTAACCTAACCTAACCTAACCTAACCTAACCTAACCTAACCTAACCTAACCTAACCTAACCTAACCTAACCTAACCTAACCTAACCTAACCTAACCTAACCTAACCTAACCTAACCTAACCTAACCTAACCTAACCTAACCTAACCTAACCTAACCTAACCTAACCTAACCTAACCTAACCTAACCTAACCTAACCTAACCTAACCTAACCTAACCTAACCTAACCTAACCTAACCTAACCTAACCTAACCTAACCTAACCTAACCTAACCTAACCTAACCTAACCTAACCTAACCTAACCTAACCTAACCTAACCTAACCTAACCTAACCTAACCTAACCTAACCTAACCTAACCTAACCTAACCTAACCTAACCTAACCTAACCTAACCATACGAGGCAAGGAGGGGCAAAATCCGACCGGCGCTAGGAGATAGGGAAGTGGAGCGGTTCACTCCATACGCTCAGATTAGACATCCAGCGGAACATAGGAGCGTGGCTTTCGAGAGCTTGGCGGACCAGGCCCAGGTGGACCTGCAGAATCACCATGCAGTCAAAATCTATACGGACGGCAGCAAGCTTGAGGGTGAGGTCGGAGCAGCCTTATCCATTTGGAGAGGTGATGCCGAGATCAAAACTCTAAAGCTTAAGCTGTCGTCCCACTGCACCGTCTACCAGGCCGAACTCCTTGCGTTATGGAAGGCTACCGGGATAGTCCTAAAACGCTCGGAAGCTAGCATCGGAATCTTTAGCGACTCAAGGTCCGCGCTGGAGACCATCATTAACCCGAATTCCCTCCATCCCTTAGCCGTGGAGGCTCGTGCCAACCTAGACACGAGCAGACTCCATAACAAAGAAGTATCATTGTTTTGGATCAAAGCCCACGCGGGATTGGAGGGGAACGAAAGAGCGGACCAGCTGGCCAAGGAAGCTGCCCTGAACCGGAAGAAACGTCCTGACTATGACCTGTGTCCGATCTCATTCGTCAAGCGACAGATCCGCTTGGAATCGCTTGACGAATGGAACCGGAGATACAAGTCAGGTGAAACAGCTAGTATCACGAAACTTTTCTTCCCCGACGCTATAGAAGCCCACAGAGTCGTCTCAAAATTTATGCCGACAAACTACACAACACAGATCATGACGGGACACGGTGGACTCTCCGAATACTTGCATAGGTTCAAGTGTAAGGAGAGCCCATCGTGCGTCTGCGATCCGGATTCGGTGGAATCGGTGGTGCATATACTAACTGAGTGCCCAGTTTACTCCTGTAAAAGACACGATATCGAAAATATACTAGACTGTAAAATTATGAGTGAAAACTTCTGCCTACTTATGCACGATAAATTTAAGAGACAACTGTTCTTGGATTACTGTATAGATATAATTAAAAATGTAAGTAACAAAAATAGATAAATAAGGAAATGTTTAGCATATATTATAGAATATATGACCACAACATTACAAATTTAAAATAGTTTGATAAAATTGTAACCATTGATACTTAGATTATATTAGCATAAGAAATTTTACAAACACCTCATGTAATATATAAAATTTTGTATAAAATAAGAAATATGTTATTAAAGCTCTACCCTGTAATTTTCATTATTATTAAGCATACAATGTAATTGGCTAAAATTAAAATAGTTACAACAGTCTCTGGTTTTGCCAGAGGAACACTTATTTGTAAACCCATCCCCGCTTAGATCATAAAAATAAAGAATCCTAGATTTAATTAGCTCTAGAACAATAAAAAATAGAATGCACAGGCAGTAGACGGCGATTGCCATCTGAGTGGCGGTAGGGAAAAAAAAAAAAAAAAAAAAAAAAAAAAAACCTAACCTAACCTAACCTAACCTAACCTAACCTAACCTAACCTAACCTAACCTAACCTAACCTAACCTAACCTAACCTAACCTAACCTAACCTAACCTAACCTAACCTAACCTAACCTAACCTAACCTAACCTAACCTAACCTAACCTAACCTAACCTAACCTAACCTAACCTAACCTAACCTAACCTAACCTAACCTAACCTAACCTAACCTAACCTAACCTAACCTAACCTAACCTAACCTAACCTAACCTAACCTAACCTAACCTAACCTAACCTAACCTAACCTAACCTAACCTAACCTAACCTAACCTAACCTAACCTAACCTAACCTAACCTAACCTAACCTAACCTAACCTAACCTAACCTAACCTAACCTAACCTAACCTAACCTAACCTAACCTAACCTAACCTAACCTAACCCTAACCTAACCCTAACCTAACCCTAACCTAACCCTAACCTAACCCTAACCTAACCCTAACCTAACCCTAACCTAACCCTAACCTAACCCTAACCTAACCCTAACCTAACCCTAACCTAACCCTAACCTAACCCTAACCTAACCCTAACCTAACCCTAACCTAACCCTAACCTAACCCTAACCTAACCCTAACCTAACCCTAACCTAACCCTAACCTAACCCTAACCTAACCCTAACCTAACCCTAACCTAACCCTAACCTAACCCTAACCTAACCCTAACCTAACCCTAACCTAACCCTAACCTAACCCTAACCTAACCCTAACCTAACCCTAACCTAACCCTAACCTAACCCTAACCTAACCCTAACCTAACCCTAACCTAACCCTAACCTAACCCTAACCTAACCCTAACCTAACCCTAACCTAACCCTAACCTAACCCTAACCTAACCTTTATAATATTTTTGGATACTACAACATATTTGAAAAAAAAAGCCCCTACAACGAAAAATCCGTTTATTCTATCCAGTCCTACTAGTAGTTCGATAATCTAACTGTTTGGACAGAAATATTCCAAATTGTTAGACTGAATAATCGAACATTTTGGACACGCCGATTTTATTCCAAATAGAACTACAGCTAGTGAAGTACAGTCAATAAAAAAAGAAAAATCTAAATTAATCATTTGTTATTTACTTATTTTTATTTCATAACCTTTTTTTGATCCGTATCAGCTGCAGTTTTTGTTTATTAATTTTATCTCAACATTTCCAAACAATGCCCCACAGAGATTTAATCATGTATTAGCATTATTTGGACATTTCTAACGTGCTGATCTCTCTCTCAGAATGCTCTCTGCTTCTGCTTTTAAATGGTGCAACATCGTTTTCAACTTGCGTTCTTAAAACGTTATATATCAATACTTTTAATATTTGCATTAAAGTGGCCTTCTCCTTCTGCTTTCATTGTTGATTTTTACATGCCACCCCTCGATAAAATTGTTTCTACGATGCGTTTCGCCAAAGACACAACAAGAATCAATGAACTTATCGTATTTGAACCAAAACTTTTGCATGTATGATGCCAGGGAACACAATTTTTTGTCATAGACGTCTATAAATTCTGAGATATAATTCCACCCCAATTTAATATTTTCTCTTGGAAGTAAGGGAAAAACAGCGCAGAAGGCAACAATCCGTCGGGTTACTGTATTTTTTGTTAGTTGTAATTCTTTTCCCTTTTTCCAGATACTATTTCTAAAATGATAGTAGCATCCTTTAGTTGTGATATCCAGAAATACTGTCAATATAGCATTTATCGAGGATTGCTCGAAATCACTTGTAAACTTTAAGGGTGACCAATCTTGAATTTGAGATTTAATTATCTCAAACAAGGCCACGTATGCTTTTTTTGTTCTTGATGACATCAGAGTGTATATCAGCGGAATTATATTTGTATGCTTTGAAGAGCTGCCGATATCACCATGCAAGGTATACATTTGCATAAAAGACTTGGGACATGATCGAAAGGTTTTGTCACAAAGGATATTATTATGTTTTATACTTTTCAAAAGTGGTCTTGGTTTAGCTGTGCAAAAAAACTACAATACAGGCTTCGTCGCATTATCATATTGATTGTCTTTTTCTTTTATTTTAAGTGGCTCTTCAAAGAGGATTGATAATTATATAACAGGAAGGTAAGTATTAATACCTATGTGTACTATGTGTGTATGAGTTTATCGTAATATTCATAATAGATCTACTTGATATAAAATCTGCGTGTCCTAAATGTACGATTAGTCTAACAATTTGGAATATTTCTGTCCAAACAGTTAGATAATCGAACTACTAGTTAGATAATAGAACTAGATGGAATAAACGAAAAAAAAAAATCAGCTTCAATTCATATAAAGTTGTAAATTTCAAAGATCCTCGAACAAAAATTGCGGATATACATACATACAAACCTTTAAAAATTCATTCGCTTCGCTCACTTGTTCGAAAATATTCTAACAAAATGTGAAAAAAAACAAAACGAAAAAAAAATAAGCTTCGTTATTTGTTAGTACTGTCTCTTCGTTCTGCGGTGTCATTGTGCTATTTACATATTGCATGTACGTAAACAGCGAAGCGGGACAGAGCGATGTGCCCTCTCTCTGTGATGGCTCGGCCGGTACTGATTGATTTGTTCGGAGCACGAGCGCTGCGGCGCCAAATTTTATGTATTTTATTTTGACATTTCATAAAAATTTGTATGAAATTGAAAAAAATCGAATTTCACAATTCTCTCATAAGAAAGAGGCCAATGTTGCGGTGTAATTTTTATTTGATTTTATCGAGTTTTTTTATACCAGTTGTTTTAGATTTTATTAAGAGGTAACTTTGGATTTTTTTTATTGATGTAATTAACCTCAATCGCGTTTTTGTTTTACCATTCTCTAGGTTAGGTATATCATGAAATTTAATATGTATGAATTTAAGAATCTATGTTTAATGGTTATTGAGAAATACTTGTTTTAAAATGATAAAATCTGGTAGTACCCGGTCTTAATCATTTACTTTTTAATTTAGTAAGCAATTTTTAGTTTTGCCTTAAGCCGTATAGTTTTCGACTTATTTACAAAAATGCTAAACAAATATCGTTTCCCCTCCCCCTTATCTCTCAAGTTTGCAGACACACACCTGAAACTTTTATAGCTACTAGAAGTGTATGTAAAGGTTACAGGAAAATTAAACGAATTCTTTAATTGGCATAGTTTTAAGGGGGCGAAGCCCCCTAATATGTAGAGCGCTGTCTGTCTGTCTGTGCATGAGACGATTACAACCGAACGCGTTGACCGATTTACATGAAACCTTTTTGTTAGCACCGTCTTAATGAGAGAAGGGTACTGATTGATTTTGGTCACAGGGACCGGAGTTATTGTGACCTCAAAAAGTCACCAAAGGTCAAATAAAAACCGAGCAAGAGCAAGTCGGACTCACGCACCGAGGGTTCCGTGCTATTAGAGGTATATGACAAAGGCAGTTTATATTTGTTGGAGAACCTTGACAGCGCCATCTCTTGTCTGATAGCGGAACTTATGTAGATATTTTACACTTTCGATGATATTAAAAAAAATATGCTATTTAGAGAGTTTGTAATAGTTTTCCTGTAATCCTTACATACACTTCGAATAGCAATAAAAGTTACAGAGGTTTATTTCCGCAAACTTAGGAGTTAAGGGTTATTTTTTCAACGTTTTTGTGAATAAGTCGAAAACTATGTGGCTTAATGCAAAACTAGAAACTGTTTATTAATGTGCAAATAAATACCTTTCATATGATACCCCAAATCACCTAGTTACTCCACAAAAAATATTAAAACCCCCGTTTCACCCCCCTTGTCTAAAAAACTATGCAAATTAGAGTTCGCTATAATTTTCCAAAAAACTTTACATACACTTCTATTAGCTATAAAAGTATCACGGGTTTATCTCTGCAAACTTCGGAGATAGGGGGGGGGGGGGGGAACGGTCGTTGTTTCAACATTTTTGTAAATAACTAAAAACGATACGGCTTAAAGGAAAAATCAAAACTGTTTCATCATTTCAGCCATTTATGGCTGAAATGATCGTTTTAACGTCCACTGATGACAACATGAGAGACCTACCCCTCATGGATCTCCATGAGGGGTAGTTGCCATACTCACCACGCTTGGCAGTAGGGTTGGTAAACGCAGTATGGGATGTTGATACACGGATAGACGCTGCTGCCCATCTTCCGGAGATATCCCTTAGCAGGCTTTTACTGCATCCATGGGCATGAGAGGAGGGGTATCATTCTACTGCCGGCACCCCACGGCGGCACAAAACTGTTTATTAATGTTCAAATGAATACCTTTCATATGATACCCCACACAGCCTAGTAACTTAAAAAAAATGAGATCCCTATCCGCCCCCCTGCAATCAAAATAAGAATATTTTTTTACATTTTCATATATGCTATATTAGTAAAAAAGTGTTATCTTTTACCATTTCAAATTTCAAGTCGATAGCATCAGTAGTTCTCGAGATATCCATTTGTGACAGACAGACAGACAGACAGACAGAGTGATTCTATAAGGGTTCCTTTTTACCATTTTGGTCCGGAACCCTAAAATGGCATTTTTCGGAAACCTTCACCCCCTCTTCTGGTACCCCCTACCAATGCGTGTTTTAGAAATCATCGAAAGTTTAAACAAAGTTCC
Source organism: Pasiphila rectangulata (assembly GCA_963082625.1). NCBI lineage: Eukaryota > Metazoa > Arthropoda > Insecta > Lepidoptera > Geometridae > Pasiphila > Pasiphila rectangulata. The sequence goes on from OY720262.1 coordinate 75,351, forward strand.
GCCACCAGACAAGATGGCGCCGTCAAGGTTAGGTAGGGCGCTAGTCCGACTCGCTATGAGGCCGTGGGTGCCGGCAGTAGAATGTTACCCCTCCTCTCATGCCTGTGCAGAAAGAGCCTGCTAAGGGTTACCTCCGGAAGATGGGCAGCAGCGTCTTTCTGTGATCAACATCCTGTACTGCGCTCGCCAACCCACCTGCCAAGCGTGGTGAGTATGGCAACTACCCCTCATGGAGATCCATCAGGGAGGCCTGTGTTCAGTAGTGTTGTGGACGTTTTATGGCTGAAATGATGATGATATTGTTTGATGGTGGATCTCGGCGAGTAACTCGCGCTTGGCCGGTTTATTTACTATGAGAACGCCTCGTTCAACTCCGGCTCAATGTAAACCTGCCCCTAGGTGATGCGCACGCGCCACATCTCCAGTGCCAAAAGGTGACATATGCTTAGTCCTGTGGCGGCCGGCGTCGCGGGAGCACGCCGTGGCAGCCAGTGCCTTTACTGTCAAGTAGATAGCTTTATTTAAATTAAATTCAAGAAATACTTTATTCAGTGCGGCCACATGGGCCGTATTGACGCGTCACTAATTACAAAATAACACGATTAATGAAAAGCACATAATTGAACCTGTTCACTATCAGTAGTTCATCACTATAATCTAAGTTCATAATCGAAGCGGACAGAAGAACCTAACTCGGTCGCTATACTCATCATTTCATCATTTGTGGCGAATTAAATTAAATAATAAGTGTTAATATTCTTAGCAACTAAGAAGAAGAAGAAAAACATTTCTTAAAACTTAAATAAAACTAGTCAATATGCTATTTAAATTTTATTTCAATTTAATTACAAGTTCAATTCTGCTATTTTAAAATGTTGACACCATTCTACTCGGCAGAATACTGAGTATTTTTTTATATCAGATGAACATTATTTATCTCAACTAGAGTCGAGAGTGTGATCAAATCAGTGATCAGTGTGATCAGTGGTCAGTGTGGTCAGTGTGGTGAGTGAGCAGCCATGCTAGTGAGCGTGCTAGCGGCAGCGCTGTGTCACTTCTCGGATGTGCGGTCTCAAGGTGAGCGGCTGGCTGGTTACCTACCTCGCGACAGGTTTGCAACAGGCGTAAATCTCTGTCAAACGTCAATTGAATTAACATTGAAATTTGTGACGAATATACAACAACCCCTGTCATCTAAATCAAAGTTGACGTTTGATAGAGATGGTCACGAGATTTGCGCCTGTTGCGAACCTGTCGCTACCTGTGGGTGATTTGTCAATCATCATTTATTATAAAGACCTTTCATCATCATCATCACCATCTCGGCCGGAGCACGTCAAGGCTGAACAAAGGCCTCCCTCAAGGCCAAGTACTGATCATGAGGGGTTGTTGCCATACTCACCACGCCTGGCAGGCGGGTTGGCGAGCGCAGTGCTGGATGTTGATACACGGAAAGACGTAGCTGTCCATCTTCTGGAGGTATCCCTTGGCAGATTCTTACTGCATCAACGGGCAAGAGAGGAGGGACATTCTACTGCCGGCGACCTATAAAAACTTTACAAATATCTAATAAATCCAACGAGCTCAATTTAGTTATACAAGGAGTATATTGTATGTATACAAACCCGAAAGAGGGGAGTTCAGTCTATGGAAACCAGACGTTTTGGAGGAAATAAAAATCCGGGCAAGAGCAAGTCGGACTCGCGCACCGAGGGTTCCGTGCCATCATACAATATAATATATGACAAAGGCGGTTTATATTTGTTGGAGAACCTTGACAGCGCCATCTCTTGTCTGATAGCGGAACTTAATGTAGATTTTTTTACACTTTCGATGATTTTTAAAAAGGTATGATAATTAGAGAGTTCGTTATAATTTACCCGTAATACATACACTTCTAATACCAAAAAAAAATTCAGAGGTTTATCTCTGCAAACTTCAGAAATAAGGGGGGGGGGAACGGTCGTTTTTTCAACATCTTTGTAAATAACACGGAAAGGATACGGATTATAGGAAAAATAAAAACTGCTTATTGATGTGCAAATGAATACCTTTCATATCATACCCCACACGGCCTAGTAACTTCACTTAAAAAATTTGAGATCCCCTATCATCCCTGCCCCCCTGCAATCAAAATAAGAATATTTTTTAACATTTTCATATATGCTATAATAGTAAAATAGTGTTGTCTTTTACCATTTTAAATTTTAAGTCGATAGATCAGTAGTTCTCGAGATATCTATATGTGACAGACAGACAGACAGAGTGATTCTATAAGGGTTCCTTTTTATCATTTTGGTCCGGAACCCTAAAAAAGATAAATACATAGATAGATACAACTCTTTATTAATCACCACAAAAGTAATTACTTATAATAAAAACATGAAATAATAGGTATAAACATAAAATGTGGCTTAAGGGTTGAGATGTTTAACCCTCCAAAGTCCAGGAAAGGAGGGTGAAGGCCTCAAAAGGTCACCAAAGGTCAAAAATGGCATTTTTGGGTTTTTGGACGTTTTCGGCCATTTGAAGACTTTTATTTTTTTGGTGACCTTTTGAGGTCACAATAACCCCGGTCTCTGTAGGGTCTAGGGTCACCAGAATCAATCAGCCACCTTCTCTTATTAAGACGGTGCTAACAAAAAGGTTTCATGTAAATCGGTCAACGCGTTCGGTTGTAATCGTCAAATACACGGACAGACAGACAGACAGACAGCGCTATGAATATAAATAAATAAAGTTTCGATTGGTTGTACCTAAGAACGCATGGATGCCTTGAGAATCTATGTATGGAGTTTTAATTTTCAAGAACAAAGCGTTTGGATCAAGGCGAGCGGGCCACGTCGTCACACCAATACTCAGTTATCACAAGACTAAATTACATACAAAGATTTAATACATTTTAATTTACCGACATCATGTGAGCCGAGGGGTGCCGGCGGTAGAAGCAACGCAGTACGGGATGTTGATACATCAACGGCAGAGTTTCGAGGCGTATTCGAGAAGTATTTGAAAAAAGTTAGTACTCGCGCATGAAGGAACCCTTCATGCGTAGTGATGCAATGAGTACCTACCATTATTATAAATATACCCTTAAATATTTATTATATTCTGTTTTTAGTATTTGTTGTCATTGTCATAGCGGAGACAGAAATACATCATCTGTGAAAATTTCAACTGTCCAGCTATAAGACACAGACGGACAGCGGAGTCTTAGTAATGGCGTCCCGTTTTTACCCTTTGGGTTCGGAACCCAAAAAAACAGACACACACAGAGATAGAGAGACGACTTGAGAACCTTCTCCTTTCTTGAAGTCAGTCAAACAGAATTCCATGCATCATTACTTTGTACATCATGCTATTTATGGTCAATCCTGATAAAAGTCTTAAGAGAAAAAATAAATAAATAAAACTTGGATTTCCTCATTCAAGTTGAAGTAGACTTGTTTTGTATGGAAGTAGCTTCTGCGACTTCTCAAGGCAGACTCGTTCGTATATTTACCTAGAATAATTATTCATTATTACATGAAGTTAATACATGATTTGTAATATTAGCCGGCAGTAGAATGTTGCCTCTCCTCTCTTGCACGATGGTCCAGTAAGAATCTGCCTAGGGATACCTCCGGAAGATGGGCAGCAGCGCCTTTCCGTGTACCAACACGGGATGTTGATATACGGAAAGGCGCTGCTGCGCTCGACAACCCGCCAGGCGTGGCGAGTATGGCAACAATCCCTCATGATCTTGGAGATGATGAGGGAGGCCCGTGTCCCTACAGGAGTGGACATCCTACGGCCACCTGACCCTCGTGGACATCCTACGGCCACCTGACCCTCGAAGGAAGGGCTATGTCCTCAGGCTGAGGTGATGATGATAGAATGAGTAATGCTGGACATGTTTAGTCAAGTCTGTAAGTTTTGTACCTTTTGCAATTTTATTTTGTCTTGTGTTTGATTGTGTTTTTTTGTGTGCTAAGTAGCAAATAAATAATATGTCTATGTCTATGTCTACATGTGAGCGCCATCCAGCCCCCTGTTAGCAGAGCTTCTGTAGCGGGTGATACTTCAAGCGTGACTTACGTCAGCCAGACTCACTACGCAGCAGAGGTCGACATACTTATGTATAAATTAGTCTCATCTGCTTTAGAGTTCGCAAGTTGATTTTTGTTTTTAAGAAACTACGCCATATTGCGGATCGGAAACTTATTATAAGCATTTACCAGGCCCTTTGTCAATCAATTTTATTTTACTGTATTACGTCATGGGGTGGGGTAGGTAAAACGTTATTACTAACTGTCGAAAGAGCGCAAAGAGCCGTACTTAAGGTATCAACTTTCCGCCTTTTTATTTTTCCAACTAGTCTTCTTTACAAATCGCGCGGAGTGTTATCAGTTCGACAGTTATTCATAATGAACATCGTACTTAAACAACACGCAGCGCTCCCATATAGCACTGAACCTACTAATAAAAGGAGGAATAATGTCTGCCCTAAGCAACCATGTAGAAAACATGTCTTTTCTCATAGATTTTATAGTTTCCTTGGACTATTTTTGTACAAAAAAATAAATGCGTTAGCCAATATCCTGTCTTAATTCTAAAAATTGTAAAATAATTGTTAGGAAATATCTCAAAAGTATGTCATATGACGATACCGAGAATTTATTAGCTGTATTAAAGTAGGTTTAACATTTTATTTTTAACTAACTAGGCAATTGTAAGATTCTGCTTCAATCAATATTAGTTTTATTTGACACTGTATTTTTTATTTATCAACTTAACAGATCTGTAATAGGTACTCGTAAGCTTTTGATTATAAATGTTTGCTCGTGACCTCGTTTCGCCTAAAAAACAGGATTACCTAGTTCAGGCACACAACAAATACTTACGTTAGATTTTTTGTTATTATTACATATAAGTATCATGTTCTTAGCCGTAATAGTTAATTGAATAAATGTATTTTATATATTATTTATTTTTTTATGTTAAAATAATTAAATATATTGACGAGCTCTGTGGCGCATCACGTATCATTTTTATGTTTATTAAACCTAATATAATGTCTATTTTTATGTACCTAACTACGTACTATGTGCCCCTTGTGTAACCCTGTGTTGGATACCTTGTTTTAAATCAATAAATAACTCATTTCCAACTCCATTTTTCAGAGTCGGGTCGGCCCGGGTGGGCGGGCTACGAGGAAGCCCCGGGGCTCCGCGGCTGGCTGAGGCTACACAGCGAGCCCACCGACTGGGCCGCCGCCGCCGCCGCCTGCCAGCGAGAAGGTAACGACTAGAGATCCCAGGGACTCCACCCGCCAGCGAGAAGGTAACGACTAGAGATCCCAGGGACTCCACCCGCCAGCGAGAAGGTAACGACTAGAGATCCCAGGGACTCCACCCGCCAGCGAGAAGGTAACGACTAGAGATCCCAGGGACTCCACCCGCCAGCGAGAAGGTAACGACTAGAGATCCCAGGGACTCCACCCGCCAGCGAGAAGGTAACGACTAGAGATCCCAGGGACTCCACCCGCCAGCGAGAAGGTAACGACTAGAGATCCCAGGGACTCCACCCGCCAGCGAGAAGGTAACGACTAGAGATCCCAGGGACTCCACCCGCCAGCGAGAAGGTAACGACTAGAGATCCCAGGGACTCCACCCGCCAGCGAGAAGGTAACGACTAGAGATCCCAGGGACTCCACCCGCCAGCGAGAAGGTAACGACTAGAGATCCCAGGGACTCCACCCGCCAGCGAGAAGGTAACGACTAGAGATCCCAGGGACTCCACCCGCCAGCGAGAAGGTAACGACTAGAGATCCCAGGGACTCCACCCGCCAGCGAGAAGGTAACGACTAGAGATCCCAGGGACTCCACCCGCCAGCGAGAAGGTAACGACTAGAGATCCCAGGGACTCCACCCGCCAGCGAGAAGGTAACGACTAGAGATCCCAGGGACTCCACCCGCCAGCGAGAAGGTAACGACTAGAGATCCCAGGGACTCCACCCGCCAGCGAGAAGGTAACGACTAGAGATCCCAGGGACTCCACCCGCCAGCGAGAAGGTAATGACTAGAGATCCCAGGGACTCCACCCGCCAGCGAGAAGGTAACGACTAGAGATCCCAGGGACTCCACCCGCCAGCGAGAAGGTAACGACTAGAGATCCCAGGGACTCCATCCGCCAGCGAGAAGGTAACGACTAGAGATCCCAGGGACTCCACCCGCCAGCGAGAAGGTAACGACTAGAGATCCCAGGGACTCCACCCGCCAGCGAGATGGTAACGACTAGAGATCCCAGGGACTCCACCCGCCAGCGAGATGGTAACGACTAGAGATCCCAGGGACTCCACCCGCCAGCTAGCTACACGTTCTCGAGTTAAAGGGTCTTGACAGACCGACAAACGGACAGACAGACAGACAGACGGACAACAAAGTGATCCTATAAGGGTTCCGTTTTTTTCCTTTTGAGGTAAAATACAACGAGGAGCGATAATGGCGACATTAAATATGAATAGTAATAGTTAGGATGTGCAATAAATAAATAAATTAGTAGGTGATGAAGGAAAATGAACCTTACAACCTGTGCCGACGCCATGTAGCGTGTTGGTGGTCGGTACGAGCCGGCTCGGCCCGCGGGGTGAGCCGGCTCGGCCCCGCGGGGTGAGACCGCGTGAGGGTGTGTTACTAGCTCATTAGTTCTCCTTCGCTGTGTTTCCTCGTTGGATCAGAACACGCTTTGTGCGTAATAACATTAATTGTATTTGAATACTTAGAGGTTAGAGGAAAATCCGCTCAAAATCGATTTTTTATGAAACCATAAAGTCCAATGTTCTGAGGCGGGTTCAACGACGCGGCCGCTTGTATTGTTAAGGGAAATCCGAGTTTAACGACTTTGGTCTAAAATGAAAAATGACTAAGTCAACAATGACAAACTAAAAATGTCAACATTAAAAAAATAAACTCTTGGCAAAAGATTTCTGAAAAGGTACGTTTAGGTAAAGGTTTCTACGTATATTCGAACGAGTGAGTGAAGTGAAAGTTCTTACTGGCCTTAGAATAAAAACACTACTAACCACTGCGCGCTTCTGACTCAATCAATCATTCATTTATTTATTTAAAATCTTTACAAAGTATTACATATTAAGCGCAATTTTCAAGCCCTCACCTCCCGTGCTAGTTAAAAACTGTGTTACGGCAAGGTAAGTCTATCCAATCACGCTCACATATAAAAATACCTTACGAAGATGCATGAATGTTTGTGTAAAGGTAGTATGTATGTATGTATGTATGTATGTATGTTCGCAATTTTCGTCAGAATAACTCTTGAACGGGTGATCGGATTTTGATGAAGTTTATAAGTTGAGCAGATTACATGATACAAAACAATTGTCGTTGATCTTTGATAAGTGGTGTAGTTGTGGAGTACTTATGTTAAAAGCCCCCTTATAGCGTTGGCTTTTTTCCGAGCTCAACTCTTGAAGGTCCTCATCACCAGGAGACAGGCCTCCCTCATGGGGCTCCACGATCATGAGGGGGCTTTAACCTTACTCGCCACGCTCGGCAGGCGGGGTGGCGAGCGCTGAAGATAGATACGCAGAAAGACGCTGGTGCTCATCTTCCAGAGGTATCCCTTGGTAGATTTTTACTGCATCGGCAAGAGAGGAGAGGCAACATTCTACTACCGCGCCGGCACGCCACTGCAGGGGATGGTTAAAGAAAAATATTCAAGGATCTCAAACAAAAATCTATGTTTTCCACACAAAGTTTCATCAAGAGAGGAGAGGCAACATTCCACTGCCGGCATCTCACGGCAAACCTATAACATCATCATCATCACCATCCACAGTCCGACTTCACCCGCCGCTGGCTGCAGGCCTCACGGTGCCTCACACAAGTTCGTCCCACGACGCACATCTCGCAGCGGACGGCCGACACCTCTGTACCTGTACCTACAACAACTACCTTTCAATCGTAACAAAATGTCACTTGCGTGTACAGACACGGTGCTGGCGTCGCCCTGGATGCAGTAAGGGCCTGCTAAGGGATACCTCCGGAAGATGGGCAGCAGCGTCTTTCCGTTCTTCCGTTTCCGTATATCAACACCCCGTACTGCGCTCGCCAACCCGCCTGCCAAGCGTGGTGAGTACGGCAACTACCCCTCATGGAGATCCATGAGGCGGTCTGTGTTCAGTAGCGGACGTTTTATGGTTGAATTGATGACAATACTATACAATTACTGCACGACTTAAACAATTACAGAAAATTACTTAAAAAATATATTGGTACAATGGACGGAATTATTTATTTATTTATTTATTCTTGGAAAACAAACAGCTTGAGAAACTTAAATCTAGTAGAAGAGTAAACATAGAAAATAACTAGCCTTGAGTAGTTTTCACTTATAGCTTGGTTGTATACATATTTTACACTAACATAGAATTATAAACACTTAAATTATTAACACAATAACACTAATCTAACTAAAGTTTGAAAGCCTTATCCACATTCACGCAGCGGGCGAAGGTCCGCCTGCGATGCAAGGGGTTGCGGGTTCGATTCCCGCCTCGGGACAAATGTCTGTACGATCTGCAGATATTTGTTCAGGGTTTTCTGGGTGTTTTTCTATATATAATAAAAATATCTATCTATGTAATATAATGTATTAAGTATATCAGTCATCTAGTACCCATAACACAAGCTCTGCTTAGCTTGGGGCTAGGTGATGCTGTGTGAATTGTCCAGCAATTTATTTATTTATTTATTTATTCATTAACGACAGGTTTTTTTAACAATAATTTTTCGTATAATCTATAACCTCATTGAAAAAATTTAATACAAGCATTAATTTTAAATACATTATTTCTCGCCATGAACAAATCAACATTATCAGAGTAATTTGAGTTAAACATATTACATACTCTAATAAAGTAAGCATTTTGTCTATAATTAGTCATACATGGATCTACATGAAGTTTAATGTAGTTACGCCTGGTAACTATGCGAGAAGGTATTTGCAGCTTTTTGTTAATATAAACTTCATAGCGAGGATTCCAAACTTGAGATGCATACTCCAATTGACTACGTACTAAAGAGCAATACAAGATTTTAAGCGATTTAACAGTCTTAAAGTCCTTAGTGGCGCGGAAAAGGAATCCTAGAGTCTTAGTTGCTTTGGTCGTTATATTTTCAATGTGCTTATCTAGTAGCAGTTTGGAGTCTAGGATAACACCTAGATCCCTCATGTAATCAGCACGCTGCAGCGACTGTTGACTTAGTTTGTAATCATAGAAGTTAATATTCCGAGATCGACTAAATGATATACAATTGCATTTGGAAATGTTTAGTTCGAGTTTGTTACTACTGCAATAATCTTGTAGCCTGTTAAGGTCCTGCTGCAAAAGCATGCAGTCGTGCGACGAGTGAATATGAATATCTGCAACCAGCAAGAACCTTGAGTTTATAAAACATCGTTGTCACAGTCGCTGATATCATTAATAAATAATATGAATAACAATGGCCCAAGAATGGATCCTTGTGGAACACCAGATGGTATAGCCGAGAGTGGTGAGTGCGACGAGAATCCATTTAGGACCACAGTTTGACAACGACCACTTACGTATGAAATAAACCACCTGAGAAGATCGCCTCGTATGCCAGCCTTTTGAAGTTTGTTCAATAAGATCACGTGGTCTATTCTATCAAATGCCTTGCTGTAGTCCGTATACAGGGTGTTAGTGTGAACACACTTATCACTTAAACCACAAATGTATAACCCTAAAATGAATTGATACAAGTAATAATTAAAAATAATAGTCAATTCGTTTCGCTACATTTTGATAATTCATTTCTCATCTAAGGAACGTAATTTTTTGGACACCCTAATTACCTACTGTCGTACGTCGCCCGCAAATGTCGCTGCGCTCGGGCTGATGTACGTATCAAAACGAATGGATGCTTGCATAGAACTTTCCCTTCATACTTTTCCTGGCTTAGGACAGGCAAAAATAACTACTCTAGCACATTATTAAGTTATTTCAAGACAAGTAAAATAATTAAATTGAATCAAAAAAGCTTTATGGCTAAAGTAGTTATTTTAGGCGTATTTAAAAAGTTCATTAACAAATAAGTCTTATTTACAAATTAATTACAGTTTAAATTTACAGTTTTATGTACACACACCTACATCACACGCTTGTGTACGACATTGTCACAGCACAGATAAGTTACACAGTTTACATTTTACCGCGAATTGGCACACATAAGGATCGCGACGCGATGCGTCGAACTCACGAGATTGTACGAGACTGGCGAGAGCAGCGGCGGGCGTGGGCGCGCTTGCGGGGCTTTTAGGTATTTTCGCGAGGGCAGGTGTTTGTCGGCGCATCAAAGAAACGGCGAGTTGCCGAAAGGCGGCGGGCGGCGTGTTTGACAGACAGAGAAGCCGCATTGCACCTACTCTCGTGTATTGTAGCGTGTGTAGGGTGAAACGCATTTATGATCTATGAGGATTTTCTTTGCAGAAATTATGTAAAAATAAATATATTTTTTTTCATCGATTTTGGGCTCTGTTCCTGATACCTAGCCTGTGGTTTCAAGGATAAGACTGTTTACACTAACACCCGGTATATCACATCGACTTGACCACCAGACTCCATGCCAATCGATAGATCATCAGTGAACGCTAATAAGTTACTAACAGTAGACCTACCCCTTTAAAACCATGTTGCTGTGTGAGAAAAGTGTGCTTGGTCCTCAAGCACACTTTTCTTAAATAAACTTTTCTAAGCATAAACTTGATTATGAATCAACTTTTCCAACACTTTAGCCAAGACACAGAGTTTGGAAATTTTTGCTTAGAAATCATTTTTTCTAGACAACATTGAAAACAAGAGAGGGCTAGACAAGAGTTGTATAGTACAATGCCATAAATAAGCAAACCTACGAAAATATAATGATATCCCTCCATTGCAGACGCGGTGCTGGCGTCGCCCTGGTCGGCGGAGTTCCCGCGCGCCGTGGCCGCGCTGGCGGCGCGCGCGCAGCTGGCTGCGGTCCACTCCGGCGCGCGCTCCACGCTGCCCTACATCGCAGGTGCGCCATCAGCACAGAGACGCGGTGCTGGCGTCGCCCTGGTCGGCGGAGTTCCCGCGCGCCGTGGCCGCGCTGGCGTCGCCCTTGGACGGGAAAAAATCAGGAATTCATGTTCTTTAATTTTTTTGTTAACAATTTTTTTTTACAATTTTACTAGTTGGTTTTATGTAAAAATAATCCTTGGGTCAAAATTGGATTTTTTTTATTCAAAAAACAAACCTTTTTTTGGTTATAGGTATTTTTATTTGTACCTGTACGGCAACTACACTCGGAGGTCAATGACCCTGACAAGAACCAGCTGGCGTGTAGGTTGCCGTATCGTATAATCAGCTGTTATAGTTAAAACTTTCATAGTCTTTTATTGAATGAAAATCACTGAATCCTGAAAAGTCGTACAACAAAAGTTGTTCCTTGGGATGGTCACCCCCTTTCTGCTTAGTACACATGTTATAATACACCCTGGATAAGACAGAGAATCAACTTCTGCTGGACATTTAGTGCAGTGACATTAGTGCAGTCGACTGCGGAACTGCTCCGTACTGATAGAGGCTACTCCTCAAAGGCAGTGTGCGTTGCAGGCTCGCACGCGGCGTCCGCGGCGGCGGGCGAGCTTGTCCGCTGCGGCGTGTTCCGGGCCTCGGGCGCCGCCTCGGAGGCGCCGTGCGACGCGCGCCTGCCGTACGTCTGCTACGCGCCCAAGCCTGACCGTGAGTACTGCATCATCTCTTGCTATGATAATTTTTGTTTTGTGCAATTACTTTATAAGTTACCTAAAAAATCCCCGCTCCTCAACTTTGTGTAAGCTTGGCGAGCACCGCCCAAGGCTGGTGAATTGAAAACGTGCGTCCCAGGAGGAAATGCGCCCGCTGCGGCAAAGAAGTCGTATAATTATTACAACCTCGGCAACAAAGACTCATCGACACGCCACCAAATTAAGAACTCATTCGCATGCTGTTAAATTTCACTCTCGGGTGAAAATCTTGTTTCCCGCTTCGTGACTTCAAATCTTCTGTCCAGTGTCGTGTTAGAACCATGAAGTCATCCAAATTTGACGTTCCAACTCTACGATTCTGTGTGCGAGGTTGCTTCCAGGCGCCTCTAAGGAGGTGCCGTCTTCCTGATCAAGCGGGGATTGCTGCCATACTCAGCACCAGCTGCGAGGCTCTGCGAAACTTCTCATCAGAGTTTGAGCTCTTTTCCTCTGTCGCAGCGGAGAGCAGCCCGGCGCCCGGCTACGAGTTCCACGCGGGGCTGCGCGGCTGGCTGAAGCTGCACGAGGGCGCGCGCTCCTGGCGCCGCGCGCGCCTCACCTGCCTCCTCGAAGGTACTCCACTCTTTCCTCTGTCGCAGCAGAGAGCAGCGCGGCGCCCGGCTACGAGTTCCACGCGGGGCTGCGCGGCTGGCTGAAGCTGCACGAGGGCGCGCGCTCCTGGCGCCGCGCGCGGCTCACCTGCCTCCTCGAAGGTACTCCACTCTTTCCTCTGTCGCAGCGGAGAGCAGCCCGGCGCCCGGCTACGAGTTCCACGCGGGGCTGCGCGGCTGGCTGAAGCTGCACGAGAGCCCCCGCTCCTGGCACCGCGCGCGGCTCACCTGCCTCCTCGAAGGTACTCCACTCCTTGCTCTGTCGCAGCGGAGAGCAGCCCGGCGCCCGGCTACGAGTTCCACGCGGGGCTGCGCGGCTGGCTGAAGCTGCACGAGAGCCCCCGCTCCTGGCACCGCGCGCGGCTCACCTGCCTCCTCGAAGGTACTCCACTCCTTGCTCTGTCGCAGCGGAGAGCAGCCCGGCGCCCGGCTACGAGTTCCACGCGGGGCTGCGCGGCTGGCTGAAGCTGCACGAGGGTGCGCGCACCTGGCACCGCGCGCGCCTCACCTGCTTCCTCGAAGGTACTCCACTCTTTCTTAAACTTCCGCTGTGACATGCTGGATAAGCAGTGGATTTTTAGATATTTCGTTTCGGAAGTGACCTGCATCCACCGTTGACGTGCAGTTTTCACTAGGTAGTCAGCCCACCTTGTCGGTGGACGTTCTACCACGTTCTACGCAGTAACAATACATTTAAACATTCCCGAGTTCGGGGAAATATCAAAACATTGTACTGTCACCGCGTAGAACGTCCACCAACAAGATGGCCTGACGACCTAGATATCCAGATTTGATATACGAGTATATTGAGGGTTGCAGGTGCGTTCCTGAGTGCGCCGTGGAGTGCAGAGTTCAGTGCGGCGGCGCGGGCGCTGGCGGCGCGCGCGCAGCTCCCCGCCCTCCACGCCGGCGTCACGGCTCGGCAGAGCTATGCCGACGCCGCGTACACATACGTCAATGGTAAGCAGATGGATACATGGCGAATGCTTTATTGCACACCTTTATCTACCGTGGGTTTCTGGCAGTAGCAGCTTCCCCTCTCGTCCGAGGATGCGGTAAAAACCTGCCAAGGAATACGTTGCGCATCACGGAATGATACACGGAAAGACGCTGTATACACAAGAGTTACTGTATTAATATAGTTGATCACCGTCCACCGCAGGCGCCCCGCAGCTCTCCCTGGCTCCTTCGGCGCTGGTGCGGCGCGAGGGCTGCCTGGTGCTGCGAGCCGACGGCGCGGAGGCCGAGGCGCCGTGCCGGGCGCGCCTGCCCTTCGTCTGCTACGCGCCGCTGGACCGAGGCCTCAGCGCACAGGACGAGGCGCTCCCGGGAGACGTCAGCGCCAGTCCCGACCTGTCCGGCCCTCTCGACAACCTCGCGACCAGTCCTAAGACCGTCCGCACTGTTACTTCTATAACTACCGATTCTGGATCTACTGCAGTGCCTTCTACCACCACGCCTGTTTCTACTACAACCACGCCTGTTCCTGCGACCACCACACCTATTCCTACGACCACCACACCTATTCCTACGACCACCACGCCTATTCATACTACAACCACGCCTGTTCCTGCGACCACCACACCTATTCCTACGACCACCGCACCTATTCCTACGACCACCACACCTATTCCTACTACAACCACGCCTATTCATACTACAACCACGCCTGTTTCTACTACAACCACGCCTGTTCCTACTACAACCACGCCTATTCCTACTACAACCACGCCTGCTCCTATAACCATGCCCGCTCCTACGACAAATACGCCGGTTTCTTCTACCACGTCGGTTCCTAGCACCACCACTGCGCCCACTCCCCCCACCGCCCCTGTCTTCGACGTGTGCGAGGAGATGGGTCTCGGTAAGTGTCCTCGCCGCGGCGGGTACTCGCCGTTCGAGCGCGCCTTGCTTGACATCGTCCAACGCCTTCTCAAACTCATTCAAGAATTTATTCAACGTCTGAATCAGCCTTCTCGAACTTTCTTCCTGCCACCTCAGCTGAGTTATTTCCCCCTTCAACCACCCCGTCCTGTCCTGCCTTGGTATCCCCCTCAGGACTTCTGGAACCGGAAGCAACCCCTTCTTTCCCAAAGGTCCAACCGATCTCTTCCTGGCCGAACCTTAAACGACCTTTTTCCCTTCAGAGGTCCAACCGATCTCCCTAGCATCCGAGAAAGTAACCCTTGAAACTGACACACCTAACCATGTTTGATTTTCCATTTTGATTCTTAAATAAAGTGTACCTACAAAAAGTATAAGTCTTTTCACTTTAATTTTTGATGATGTAACTAGTTATACAGGGTGTATTATAAAGTTCTATTCCGAAAGATGGTTATTTTGACCACTCCAAGGAGCAATTTTAGTTTTACGACTTTTCAGGATTCGGTGATTTTCATTTAAGAAAAGACCACGAAAGTTTTAATTTCAACAGCTGATTATACGATAATGGCTACCTAAACCAAGGCTAATTTTAGACAAAAATACAAAGAACTTTTGATAAACAGACAAAAATCTGGGCTGCCTGGTATTAAAGCTCCTTTCAATTGTTAGTCCATTAAGTAATCAACTTTAACAAATTATTAAATTTTACATATTATTAATTTAAAGAAATTAATCAATTGTACAAATTATTATATTTTATTTATTCAAATTTACTTATTATTAAATTTTACATATTATTCACTTTTACAAATTATTATATTTTACAAATTATTAAATTTTTACTTATTATTCAATTTTACAAATTATTTAAATTTTCAATTTATATACTTTACATATTATTTAAATTTTACTTTTTAAACAATTTTGTTTTTTTTAAACTCATAAATTATTATATTTTACAAAACACTCAATTTTACATTTTTTGTGTTTGTGATTGTGTTTTATGTTTATTTCAATTGAAATATATGGTTTTCATTAGACCTTCCAATTTTTAATTTTACTATTATAATATTCATACTTTATTTATTTGTAACGTTAAAGTAATCCAATTTCGCATATATTAATCGAATATTTGGCTGTTAATTGGAATTATAATATTTTTTATTATTTTATTCCTTTTCACTTTAATTTTTGAAGATGTAACTAGTTATACAGGGTGTATTATAAAGTTCTATTCCGAAAGTATAAGCCTTTTCACTTTAATTTTTGAAGATGTAACTAGTTATACAGGGTGTATTATAAAGTTCTATTCCGAAAGATGGTTATTTTAACCACTCCAAGGAGCAATTTTAGTTTTACGACTTTTCAGGATTCGGTGATTTTCATTTAAGAAAAGACCATGAAAGTTTTAATTTCAACAGCTGATTATACGATAATGGCTACCTTGTTTTCACGGGCTTTGAATCCCCCTTTTTGGGTAAGTACACATGTACACCCTGTATACGGTACCTAATATGAATATCGTAATATTATGACCTACCAGAACAGTGCCTAGATGATAAATTGTCTGCAGATAATGTGCATCTCACGCTTCGGTAATCAAACCCGAATTTTAACAAATACAGACGACTAAAAAAAATACACGACTTGAGAACCTCCTCCATTTTTAGGGTTCCGTGCTTCAATGGAAAAAACGGCACCCTTATAGGATCACTTTGTCCGTCTGTCTGTTTGTCGGTCTGACTGCCTGTCCATCTGTCGGTCTGGCAAGACAAGGGTCTTGACAGTCTGATACCTTTACACGTTCTCAAATTAAAGGTATCTCGAGAACGTGTGAAGGTATCGAGTTGAAAAACCATAATATACTCGAATCTTCAGCCTTTTAAAACAGTGAAAACATCAATATTCTGAGTTAACCTGAAAAAATACGACTGTTTATGCCGCAAATAACGCATGTTTCGACATTCTTAAAGGAATCACATTTCATAGGGCACTTCCCGTAGACCTAGAACTATGAAATTTGGCGAGGTATATCGTCTTATACTGTAGGACATGTACACGTGTACAGAGAAAAATCCAAGTACAATACATTTGCAAGCAAGGGGTTGCGGGTTCGATTCCCGCCTCGGGACAAATGTCTGTACGATCTGCAGATATTTGTTCAGGGTGTTCTGGGTGTTTTTCTATATATAATAAAAATATCTATCTATGTAGTATAATGTATTAAGTATATCAGTCATCTAGTACCCATAACACAAGCTCTGCTTAGCTTGGGGCTAGATGATGCTGTGTGATTTGTCCAGCATTATTATTATTATTATTATTATTTGCAATGGAATCATAAAAAATCGTCGCTAATCGTTAATCGTCGAGATTAAGCTACCCTAAGCGCGGTCATAAATTGGATGGGTGACCGAATCTTTTTGTGCATTTTAAAAACTTTTACTAATATTTATTGTTTCTACATACCTACGGAACCCTCGGTGGGCGAGTCCAGCTCGCACTTGTCCGGTTATTTCAGCTGGGCTAACACGAGTGACAAATAAATACAAGTTAAGCGACATTTCAATAAGAGGTGTAAGCCGTAAACCACATGCAAAATATATCAATTTGAACATATTTCAATTTATAAACATATTCGAGGAGAGGGGAGGATTCGAGGGGTAACATTGTACTGCCGGCACCCCACGGCATATATTTTAAAATATATATGGAAAAACATCCATATTGACGAGCCCTGTGGCGCAGCGGGCGAAGGTCCGCCTGCGACGCAAGGGGTTGCGGGGTCGATTTCCGCCTCGGGACAAATGTCTGTACGATCTGCAGATATTTGTTCAGGGTGGTCTGGGTGTTTTTCTATATATAATAAAAATATCTATCTATGTAGTATAATGTATTAAGTATATCAGTCATCTAGTACCCATAACACAAGCTCTGCTTAGCTTGGGGCTAGATGATGCTGTGATTTGTCCAGCATTATTTATTTATTTATTTTATTTATTTACTAAAAGTGTATTCAATAATCTAGGTCAATCAAGCTAACCTAGCCATTTTGTCTCAATTTTGGATATTTTCCTGATCTGGGATCTACGTAGATTTCCGCAAAGCATTTTATTAGGTGAACCACTTGATCCTTTGCCCTAAACCAGCTCATCTTAGCATCGCATGCAACCTTTTGCGGTGGATTCGATAATATCCTAACAATAAGAGTCCGCTTGCAGCTATCAGGGGACACTGTTCCATTGCTGTGGTGTGGTTATGTGAGGTGTCCCACAGGGTCACCACTAGGACCATTATTTTTTGTGATTTTCCTAGCTTATGAGCTAGGTATGACTATGGTTTGGATCCAACCATAAGCTTTTAACATGATCGTTCTTTATCACTGTGTTTTTATTATTTATTTTTAAACAGTTTTCTTATCTAAACAGTTGTAGGTATTCTTATTTTTATTAGATTATTTTTTAAACCTTACGAAAAGTTTACTTGTGACCTCGTTTACCCTGAAAAACAAAACAGTACTCTTGATTTAATTAAAATTACCATTATTAGAGGTACCAAATATTTTTTAGCCGTAACAGTTGTTGACATTTACTTAATTTTTTACCCCTAACAAAAAAGAGGAGTATTACATGTTTGACCGCTATGTGTGTCTGTTCGTGGCATCGTAGCTCTTAAACGAGTGGACTGATTTGCATATTTTTGTATATAAAGTTATCTGGCGGTGTTTCTTAAACATGTTTCATCAAAATTTTATTAAGTTTACTTCTAGGACCTGGCGTGGGTCAGGTAGAGTCGAAATGAAACACAAACTCGAATTTTCTTTGTTTATTTTTATCATACTTTGTGTAAACTCACGGATAATTGTAAATTGATACTAAATGTAACGTAAATGGCAACACCCGACTCGCCCTGATGAAGATTTGAGATAAATTGTGGTAAGGCGGTCGCCGTAGATCTCGTCGCCCCCCCCCCCCCCCCTACCGCGGCGCCTCGCAGATGAAGGGCGTGGTGACGCGGTCGCCGTAGTTCTCGAGGCGGCCCGTGTGCTCCATGAAGCCCCCCCCCGTCACCCCGTCACCCCCCCCTACCGCGGCGCCTCGCAGATGAAGGGCGTGGTGACGCGGTCGCCGTAGTTCTCGAGGCGGCCCGTGTGCTCCATGAAGCCCCCCCCCGTCACCCCCCCCCCCCCCTACCGCGGCGCCTCGCAGATGAAGGGCGTGGTGACGCGGTCGCCGTAGTTCTCGAGGCGGCCCGTGTGCTCCATGAAGCCCCCCCCCGTCACCCCCCCCCCCCTACCGCGGCGCCTCGCAGATGAAGGGCATGGTGACGCGGTCGCCGTAGTTCTCGAGGCGGCCCGTGTGCTCCATGAAGCCCCCCCCCCCGTCACCCCCGCCCCCCTACCGCGGCGCCTCGCAGATGAAGGGCGTGGTGACGCGGTCGCCGTAGTTCTCGAGGCGGCCCGTGTGCTCCATGAAGCCCCCCCCCCGTCACCCCCGCCCCCCTACCGCGGCGCCTCGCAGATGAAGGGCGTGGTGACGCGGTCGCCGTAGTTCTCGAGGCGGCCCGTGTGCTCCATGAAGCCCCCCCCCCGTCACCCCCGCCCCCCTACCGCGGCGCCTCGCAGATGAAGGGCGTGGTGACGCGGTCGCCGTAGTTCTCGAGGCGGCCCGTGTGCTCCATGAAGCCCCCCCCCCGTCACCCCCGCCCCCCTACCGCGGCGCCTCGCAGATGAAGGGCGTGGTGACGCGGTCGCCGTAGTTCTCGAGGCGGCCCGTGTGCTCCATGAAGCCCCCCCCCCGTCACCCCCGCCCCCCTACCGCGGCGCCTCGCAGATGAAGGGCGTGGTGACGCGGTCGCCGTAGTTCTCGAGGCAGCCCGTGTGCTCCATGAAGCCCCCCCCCGTCACCCCCGCCCCCCTACCGCGGCGCCTCGCAGATGAAGGGCGTGGTGACGCGGTCGCCGTAGTTCTCGAGGCGGCCCGTGTGCTCCATGAAGCCCCCCCCCGTCACCCCCGCCCCCCTACCGCGGCGCCTCGCAGATGAAGGGCGTGGTGACGCGGTCGCCGTAGTTCTCGAGGCGGCCCGTGTGCTCCATGAAGCCCCCCCCCGTCACCCCCGCCCCCCTACCGCGGCGCCTCGCAGATGAAGGGCGTGGTGACGCGGTCGCCGTAGTTCTCGAGGCGGCCCGTGTGCTCCATGAAGCCCCCCCCCGTCACCCCCGCCCCCCTACCGCGGCGCCTCGCAGATGAAGGGCGTGGTGACGCGGTCGCCGTAGTTCTCGAGGCGGCCCGTGTGCTCCATGAAGCCCCCCCCCCGTCACCCCCGCCCCCCTACCGCGGCGCCTCGCAGATGAAGGGCGTGGTGACGCGGTCGCCGTAGTTCTCGAGGCGGCCCGTGTGCTCCATGAAGCCCCCCCCCGTCACCCCCGCCCCCCTACCGCGGCGCCTCGCAGATGAAGGGCGTGGTGACGCGGTCGCCGTAGTTCTCGAGGCGGCCCGTGTGCTCCATGAAGCCCCCCCCCGTCACCCCCGCCCCCCTACCGCGGCGCCTCGCAGATGAAGGGCGTGGTGACGCGGTCGCCGTAGTTCTCGAGGCGGCCCGTGTGCTCCATGAAGCCCCCCCCCGTCACCCCCGCCCCCCTACCGCGGCGCCTCGCAGATGAAGGGCGTGGTGACGCGGTCGCCGTAGTTCTCGAGGCGGCCCGTGTGCTCCATGAAGCCCCCCCCCGTCACCCCCGCCCCCCTACCGCGGCGCCTCGCAGATGAAGGGCGTGGTGACGCGGTCGCCGTAGTTCTCGAGGCGGCCCGTGTGCTCCATGAAGCCCCCCCCCGTCACCCCCGCCCCCCTACCGCGGCGCCTCGCAGATGAAGGGCGTGGTGACGCGGTCGCCGTAGTTCTCGAGGCGGCCCGTGTGCTCCATGAAGCCCCAGCGCGCCGCGGCCTGCGCGCGCGGCCAGCCCGGCCACCATTTCCTGTAGCCCGAGTCATCCAGAGGAGTGCCTGCGACAGACACCAACTTCACAAATCTTATACTAAACCTTAGATTCAGGAGGCTCCGTGTCGGCGTGTGGCGCGGTCGCCGCTGCCTCGCACACTCTCCGCCCTCTACAAACTGCTAGTAGCCACCCCGACTGCGACTTATTTGCGGATGAACAGAAGACATTACTTAATGTCGGTATGTTTGTTTTTGCGAAATTGATGTGTAATAATATGTCAATTTTGCCATGCATTATTATGGAATTGTATAAAATGTATATTTATTTATTTACTTTTATTTCACAAAATCCACAGCTCTTAGAATTAATAACCTTATCTTACATAATCTACTATGACTGACAGCCAATTACGGATATACTTTTTTTTTAATTATTCTTAAGTTAATAAAAAGACTACGGTCTATAAATGTATCTTGGATTAACAAAATAACTATGATATCTAAAGGACATGCTTGTACATTAACTACAGTATAAAATCAAGAGTAGAGGGGAGGATTCGAGGGGTAACATTCTACTGCCGGCACCCTACGGCGATGACCTGAGTAATAATACTTAATTGATGTACTTTACTTCTACCGTTTAATTTTATCTACACTAGCAATAAAGAGAAAAGATGTGATTGTTTGTTTGTTTGTATGGGTTGAATAAGCTCTGAAACTACTGGACCGATTTTAAAATTTCTTTCACCATTTGAATGTTACATTATCCCTGAGCAATATAGACTATTATTTTTCCCCGTATTCCCGCGGGAACGGGAACTACGCAGGTGAAAATGCGGAGTGCGGCTACTACAAAAAAAATACAAAATAATTTAATAGCTAAAGTTAAAATTTAACAATACACGTTGACATTGGTCCCCGCACGAGGCAAGCCTGTAGCGCGGGAGACCTCACTACAGAGTTCGAGTTACAAGGCAAACAACTAAAAAAGCGTAAATAATATCAACTATAAGTATATAATATTGAATTAAAGTTTACGAAAAAATAACAGTCCAACCAAGCGAAAACACAATTAGAGCTCTCTGGATAACAATATTGCTCAATTCACTGTGAGTGTGGAAGAGGAAGCGGGAATATATAGGATACTAGCTTTTGCCCGCGACTTCGTCCGCGTGGAAGTCATAAAACGTAAAATCCCCTTTTTCACGCAGAGAAAATATAGATCCCATTTAATCCCTATCCCGTGGGAATTTCGAGAAATCCCTTCTTAGTGCACCTCTAGGATACTCAAGGTATGTATATGTATGTGTGCCAAATTTCAAGTCTCTAGGTCCAGTGGTTTAGGCTGTGCGTTGATATATCAGTCAGTCAGTCAGTGAGTTAGTCAGGACTTTGAATTTTATTATAGATAATAAATAAGTAAGTAAGCTTGGAATACTCATCGCAGAATGCTAAGGAGCTCTTCAGTCGTATCGTGGTCTAGGGTTAGCAGCCAACGTCTTATTTTTTACGTTTAGTTATAAAATATATTTATTTATGTTGTAAAAGTGACATTTCTAAGGAATAAATAAATTACAATACAATACGTTGATGAATAAAACAAACAAACACAATGCATTAAAACAGAAACCCAACTTATTATTAACATTCATATAACCGGGTATTTAAATAATAAATAAATAAATAATAAATAAATAAATAATGCTGGACAATTCACACAGCATCACCTAGCCCCAAGCTAAGCAGAGCTTGTGTTATGGGTACTAGATGACTGATATACTTAATACAATATACTACATAGATAGATATTTTTTATTATATATAGAAAACATCCAGAACACCCTGAACAAATATCTGCAGGTCATACAGACATTTGTTCCGAGGCGGGATTCGAACCCGCAACCTCTTGCGTAGCAGGCGGACCTTCGCCCGCTGCGCCACAGAGGTCGTCAATTTATCGCGTAAATTACCTTTATTATTTGTCGACGTTTCGTATGATAATATTTTATTGTGATAATAATGTATAGTGATCGCGAAAGTTTAAAAAATATAAAAACTCATCTTTTTGACGAGCTCTGTGACGCAAGGCTGTGGGTTCTATACCCGCCTCGGGACAAATGTCTGTACGATCTGCATATATTTATTCAAAGTGTTCTGGATGTTTCTTTATATAATAAAAAAAGTATTTCTCTGTAGTATTATAAGTCTCTAATACCCATAACACAAACTCTGCCTAGCTTGGGGCTAGATGATGCTGAGTGAATTGTCCAGCATTATTTATTAATTAATAAATAATAAAAGCTTTATTGTTTCCTACACAACTAAATTCATCACAGGTTACTTATGTTTATTAAAGTCTAATTAATAAAATGCAATAAAAAATATCTAGTTTTAATTCCGCTTATGCTGAGATGCAGGAGCACCGCCCTCCCGCCCGCTAATTATGCACATGCAGGGAGAACTAGCTTGGAACGAACGTTCCAGCGGCCGACCAGTCAACATCTCAGCGGTCACCTGATGATGCCTCGCGGAGAGGCGAAACACGTGTCGTCGTATAGGTTTGGGTATGCATGCTGCACTGACAAGCTAGTTCTCCCTGCATGTGCATAATTAGCGGGCGGGAGGGCGGTGCTCCTGCATCTCAGCATAAGCGGAATTAAAACTAGATATTTTTTATTGCATTTTATTGTCATGGATTTCCGCAAAGTAACGCCTGATTCCATTAATTATAAAGTCTAATTATTTAAACCTAATTAAATTTTCGACGACTTTCGAGCTGCAGTGGTCCGTGCCGGGTTTACCAGTAGGCAGAGAGGGCGCGAGCGCAGGGCGCAGATATAGACCATTCACGTTCTAGTCCCGCAACCTCTGGAGTCGCAGGCGGCCCTTCGCCCGCTGCGCCACAGAGGTCGTCAAACACAGGGTGTATTATATCTTGTGTACTAAGCCGCAAGGGGGTGGTTCTGACCATCCCGAGGAACGACTTTTGTTCTACGACTTTTCGGGATTCAGTGATTTTCATTCTTAAATTCTTTGTTGTACACAAAACAAAACATACAAACAAAAAAAGGACACATAAAGGTGATGTACGAAGGCGAGCTTAACCCTGAAAGAGTTTTCTTACAGCAAACCTTTGGATACAGAGAGAATATATTAAAATGCTATGAGGAATAAGTTAAGAGATAATTGAAATATATATTTAAATATATATTGATATAGTAAAATTACTTAAATAAAACCTAATAACAGAAAATACCTACTTAAATATATACACAAATAATAAATTACATACAAAGCATATACCTACATATATATGATAAATAAATAAATGAATATACATATATAACAAAGGTATATTTATTTATATATTTCACCATATTTCTGCACGCCCAGGATGACTGGCAGAGAATGCTTTAGCATTAAGTCCTCCTTACACAATTGTTATGTGTTAAAGTGTTAAATAAATAAACAAATAAAGGTAATTACAAACATAAATAATTATCATGGTTCAAAATAAAAACTACATTGAGAGATAGTGCTCTTTCAGCTTCAACTTGAATACGTTAAGCGAAGGACTGGCTTGGATAGAGAGCGGCAAGGAGCTCCACAACCTAACTGACTGAATGGTGAATGAATCAGTGTAGCGACAAGAAAAGTGCGGGAGAATTTTGAGGCGAAGGGACTCAGTCGATCTGCACGGCACACCGCGAGGGACCAGAAATTCAAAGCGGTCGCGGAGATAGGAAGGAGAGAGAGGGTTATAAAGAATATAATACAGATAAGACAGAAGGTGCATATCGCGACGCCGGCGTATAGGGAGCCACCTTAGCTCAGAGCGAAACTGAGAGACGTGATCAAATTTGCGCAGTCCGAATATAAAACGGATGCACAAATTTTGAAGACGTTCTAGTTTGCTAAACAGCTCTTCGGTGAGGTCAAGAAATACCACATTCGCATAATCAATAATAGGTAGGAATAGGGATTGGGCAATAATAATTTTTGTTTCAAAAGGTAGGAATTTTTGAAGACGCTTACAGGACTGAAAGGTGAAATTGACTTTTCGGCTAATCTCGTTAATTTGAAAAGACCAAGATAACCGGCTATCAAAGATTACACCCAGGTTCTTAGCTTTCTCTAAATAGGGAATAGATGCGTTCGCAAAAATTATAGGAGGAAAAAGAGAAATAGCAGTGTTGTTTAACATAAAATGTGAACAAAAAATTAGAGCTTGAGATTTAGAGGGATTAACCAAGAGTCCGAATGTATTCGCCCATTCACAAATTTTGGTGAGGTCAGAGTTAACTTGGTCAATACCCTTTGCTATCTCATCGGCTCTAAAGTGACAATAAATTTGCAAATCGTCGGCGTAAAGATGATAATGAGATGTTATTATTTGAGTGATGACGTTGATAAACACAGAAAAAAGAAGTGGTGAAAGAACACCACCTTGTGGTACACCCGCAGTGATGTCACACCCGTCAGAGCAGAGCTCGTCCGAGCGAACACACTGCGTGCGACCAGAGAGGTAAGAGCGAAACCAGGAAATTGTAGAAGAGGACATATTATGAGAGGAGAGGATGGATAAGAGAATGTCGTGGTCAACCGAATTAAAAGCGCTGCTGAAGTCTAAAAGAATGAGAACTGTAAAGAGTTTACTGTCCATGGCCCAGCGAATATCATCAGAAATCTTTGTCAGTGCGCTTACAGTGCTGTGGTCAGGGCGAAAACCAGACTGAAGTTCATTCAAGAAATACCACGAAAGATTTAATTTCAACTGCTGATTATTACGTGTAACTCACCATCATTAGTCAGCCAAGCGTCCGCCGCCAGGTCGAAGTAGAAGCCCTGCGCCAGCGCGCCCTTGAACGAGGCGTTGGTGATCCCCGTCTTCAGGTGCTGCAGCAGCAGCCGCGTGAACAGCGCCGCCTCCTCGTCGCTGTCGGCCCGCGCGAGCGCCGTGCCCTCCGCGCGGCACGTGGCGTTGGCGTCCGGCCACGTCGCGCCCACCGCGTGGAAGCGGTAGCACTGGTCGGTCACCTCCTCCCATATGTAGCCCTCTGAAGGAGCAATCAAAGGTTATGGATTACGACCTCTGTGGCGCTGCGGGCGAAGGTGCGATGCGAGAGGTCGCGGGCTCGAGTTATGTGTACTCCCATTCACATATGATAGAGAATAAATAAATAAGGATGTGAACATCCAAGCATAATTAATA
The DNA here is from genome assembly GCA_963082625.1 of Pasiphila rectangulata. NCBI lineage: Eukaryota > Metazoa > Arthropoda > Insecta > Lepidoptera > Geometridae > Pasiphila > Pasiphila rectangulata. Next base: position 100,824 of record OY720262.1, read on the forward strand.
TCAGGAATGTTCGCGTAGGTACTTATGAAATTGGTTGAAGCACCAAATCTTTCGAACTAAGGCTTGAAAGGTCGCCAACTGTCATCACCCTGAAGAAGGCTCTCCATAAGGGTCGCCACAGTTGGTGCCTCCACCAATTTAACATGTACGTAAACATAATAATGATAATTCGCGATAGTTATTATAGTATAATAGTACGGGATATTTACAGGATATTTACCATGATTTAAGTCTTTTTTACCACCGACAAAAAAAGAGGTGTTATAAGTTTGACCGCTATGTGTGTGTGTCTGTGTGTCTGTCTGTAAAACCGTAGCTCTTAAACGAGTGGACCGATTTTCATGGAGTTTTTATATTTAAAAGCAGGTTTTCTAGCGGTGGTTCCTATTTATTATATTATATCAAAGTCGGTTAGGAAGTCTACAAGATACATATGCGGGAGAGAGGGGATGAACAATAGAGTGTTTCCAAATATACCCAAATATACTCAAGTGAAAGGGCATGGTGTGTAGATTGCATATTGACATTACAAAAAAGTAAACCCTTCGGGAGTTACTTATAATTTAATATTTTATAAACTTTTGTTAGTAAGACTCAAATCATGGTAAATATCACAAATATTAGTTGTCAAAAATGCAGTATTAGCCCGCATTGACTTACCAAGACCCATCTCCTCACAAACGTTGAACGAGGTAGGAACCAGGGTTGTCGTAGTAGGAACTGTCGTGGTTGTAGTAGGAGCCGGCGTGATTGTAGTAGGAATAGGAGTGGTGGTACTGGGAGCAGGCGTCGTTGTAGTAGGAATAGGCGTGGTGGTAGTGGGAGCAGGCGTGGTTGTAGTAGGAATAGGCGTGGTGGTAGTAGGAATAGGCGTGGTTGTAGTAGGAATAGGCGTGGTGGTAGTAGGAATAGGCGTGGTTGTAGTAGGAATAGGCGTGGTGGTAGTAGGAATAGGCGTGGTTGTAGTAGGAATAGGCGTGGTGGTAGTAGGAATAGGCGTGGTGGTAGTAGGAACTGCAGTAAATCCAGAATCGGTAGTTATAGAAGGAACCGTGCGGACGGTCTTAGGACTGGTTAGGAAGTTGTCGAGAGGGCCGGACAGGTCGGGACTGGCGCTGACGTCTCCCGGGAGCGCCTCGTCCTGTGCGCTGAGGCCTCGGTCCAGCGGCGCGTAGCAGACGAAGGGCAGGCGCGCCCGGCACGGCGCCTCGGCCTCCGCGCCGTCGGCTCGCAGCACCAGGCAGCCCTCGCGCCGCACCAGCGCCGAAGGAGCCAGGGAGAGCTGCGGAGCGCCTGCGGTGGACGGTGATCTTCATTCAAAATGTCATCATATTGTGATGAATTATATGGTGCTAAATCTATACGATTAATAGAATCGATTATGATATGTTTCCGATTGCGTCTCAACAAACGTCCTGATTGCATTCTGATCAAATATGAGCGAAAATCTACAATATCCTGAACTACGCCGGGTTCCCACCTATTGTTATTCCACGCCTTTACTTTTTTACCTATGATTAATTGTTTAAGATTACGTGATCCTTTATCGAAATAACGTTTTTGAACTACTTGCCGAGCTTTCAATTTACTTTGTATATCCTTATTTAATCTAGGTTTATAAACCAAATGTGACCTCGGTAGCATGCTTCGTAGTTTTCTACTGTAAAGCAACTCAGCAGGAGAAGGTATATCTGCACTGATAGGTGTATTTAAATATTCTAAGTAGGCCAAATTAAATTCCGACTCATCATAATCAGTCTTCTTCATTAAATTCTTTATAGTTTGTACAGTCCGCTCGACTTGCCCATTTGACTGAGCGTATCCAGGTGAAGATGTCTTATGCTGAAAATTCCAATCATCAGAAAAAACCTTAAAATTATTAGATGAAAACTCTGGGCCATTGTCGGTCATAATCGTTTGAGGAATTCCATGTCTAACGAACATTCGCTTTAATTTTTCAATAACCTCCTTTGATTGCAATGATAATAATTCTTCAATTTCTACAAACTTACTAAAGTAGTCTACTACGATGATGTAAGACCGATTTTTAAAATGAAATATGTCGGCACCTACCTTATTCCACGGTATATCTGGTATTTCATGATTTACTAAGGGTTCCTTTGTGTTCTGTTTTCTATGGGTCAGACATGCTTGACAATTACTTAAATAATTTTCTAATTGTGAATTAATATTTGGCCAAAATATACTTTCACGTACTCTGAGTTTGCATTTTTCTAAGCCCATATGCCCTGTGTGTATTATTTTTAACATGCCTTGTCGCAGACATTTTGGAATAACCATTCTAGATCCCTTCCATACAATACCAAAATTCATAGTTAGCTCATCCCTGTAATCCCAGTATGGAGCTAAAACATTGTCTATTTCTTTTTTATGCACAGGCCAACCAGACTTTATTATTTTAGTTAAACTTTGCAACTCACTGTCATCCTTAGTACATTTCTGTATTTTTAATAGATGAGAGTCTGTCAGCTGATTGCTAGCTGATAAGGCGCACACCTGCGCTTGAAAATGTAAATAGTCACGTGGTTGCGTTTGGGCCTCACTTCCTAGGGCTGGGGGTGCCACTGCACGCGATAATGTATCGGCAATGTATAAATATTTCCCTGGCTTATAGACAAGTTTGAATGCGTATGGTTGCAACCTTAATAACATTCTTTGCAATCTAGGGGGAGCGTTTACTAACGGTTTATTAATAATACTTACTAGAGGTTTATGGTCTGTTTCTATAGTAATATCTGACCTTCCATATATATACATATAAAATCTTTCACAGGCAAACACACAGGCGTATAGTTCTTTTTCTATTTGTGCGTATGATTGTTCAGTTTTTGTTAACGATTTTGATGCATACGACACCGGTAAATTGTCTTGCAATAAACACGCCCCTAAACCATTTTTACTAGCATCTACAGAAATTGTTATTGGTTTATCTAATGTGTAATATTGAAGCACTGGAGGGCTCACCAATAACTTTTTTATATTATTAAAACACTTTTGATGCCGTTCCTCCCAATGCCATTCTACTTCCTTTTTAAGCAATTCTCGTAATAAAGCTGTGTGCTCTGATAAATTCGGTATAAAACTACTAACATAAGTTACCAACCCTAGAAATCGCTCCACTTCTTTTACATTCGATGGAGTCGGCATATCTTTTATTGCACTAACACGAGATTCGTCAGGAGATATTCCATTTTTTGATATTTTGTGACCTAAATATAATATTTCCGATAATCCTATTTTACATTTTTGTTTATTCAATTTTATGTTTATTTCCCTACATCTTTGTAAAACTGCCCGCAATCTTTGATCATGAATTTCTTTATTTGGTCCAAAAACTAAAATGTCATCAATAAATTGTATAACTCCTTCAAGGTCATCCAAATGTTCGTATAATTTCTTATGAAAAACTTCAGATGCTGAGCAAATGCCAAATGGCATTCTCAAGAATTTAAATCTACCAAAAATAGTGTTAAAAGTACATAAATCTGTTTCCTCTAATTTTACTTGCCAAAATGAATGTTTTGCATCTAATGTACTGAATACCTTAGCCCCCGATAAGCGAGTCGTAACTTCTTCAAAAGTTGGTAATTTAAAATGTTCCCGCCTAATCGCTTTATTCAAATCCCGTGGATCTAAACATATCCGTATATCACCACTCGGTTTCTTCACCACTGTCATACTATTTACCCAATCTGTTGGACCTTCCACTTTTGCTATAATGCCTTGTTGCTGCATTTCTGATAATTTATTCTTAACCTGTTCCGTAAGAGCTATCGGTAGTTTTCGTGGTGGATGTGTGACCGGCTGAGCACTCTCCTTCAACTGAATTTTATGTACCCCAGGTAAACACCCTATGCCTTCAAAAACGTCCCTAAAATCATTTAATAAGTCGTTGGAGCTACAGCTAACTGACATAATTCTTTTAACTAGCTGTAATTCCTCACAGGAATTTTTACATAATATTGGAACCGATTTCACATCAGCTACTATAAATTTCAAAAAATAAAAATTTTGCTTATATTTCACCTTTAGATAACACTTGCCGATTACCGTTATTCCGGTACCGGAGTAACCCTGCAGTTTTATGGATGTCTTTGTTAAATCACATTCGGAAACACCTATATTTTTTAAAAATCTTTTAGGAATTATGTTAACATCAGCTCCAGTATCCAGTTTAAATTGAATTAATGCATTATTAATTAATAAATCTGCAAACCACTCATCTCCATTCTGTTTATTATGACATACCTGATCGGTGGCCTCCCTGTGGTCCTCCTCACATACTGCATACACTCTGCACATCCTCGAAAAATGGTTCATCCGATTGCACTTATAACACTGTTGACCATACGCTGGGCATTCATAGTCCCTATGATTTCTACCACATTTTTTACACATCAGACCGGCACTCTGATATGAACGTCCACGAGCACCGAAATTAGACTTCCCACGACTGTGTTGATAATTCGTTCCACGGCGTGGCTGACCGCCGCCGCCCTCAGCGCGGGCTGCCGGCCCAGCACCGCCGCCGCCGCCGCCGCGGGAAGACCCTTGCCCAGCAAACATTCTTCGAGATTGTCCTCGTTGGTTTCTTCCTATCCAATGCACATCAGCCGATTGAATCTGAGTTTCCTCGTAACCTGTCTTCACTCCGTAAACGTGATGATTACTATTTATTTCTGTTTTAATATTCCCGGCTTGTACTCGTGACATTTCCGCCATACGGCAAATATCTATCGCCTTTGATAATTTTAAATCAGCTTCCCGTAACAATCTTTCTCTGAGTGCTCCATCCCTCAATCCACATATCAATCGATCTCGTACCAAATCGCTGCATAAATTTTCGAATTCACAGTTTGCCGCCATTTTGTTCAATTCGAACACGTATTGTTCCAATGACACCAACTCCCCTTGGTCTCTCGTGAAAAATTTATGACGTTCAATTGTTAAATTTTTTCGCGGCAAAAAAAACTGCATCAAGCTTTTCTAATAAGTCTTCAACTGTTTTGATCTCACACTTTAACTTCAACTGGTCATAAACTTCACGACATTTCTCCCCAGCAATGTGTAATAAAATGTTCAACTGCACTTTTTTCTCCTTTTTGGAAAGTTCACACGCTTCATAATATATTCTAAACGTATTTTTCCACTTTTCCCATTCCTTGCTCAGGTTTCCCGATGTCACATTAGCTAAATTATTTTCGTACGAAAATGGTTGCGGCGGCCGTAACGACTCCATTGTGACAGATTTAGATATTCTTCCTGTGTTTTCTTTGACTTGTCCACACTTGTACACTACAATTCGTCTATTTTCTTCGTATTTTAGTTAATTTTAACCGGCAGCGCCATGTTTATGTATTATTTATCAGGAGCTAATCAATGAAACGAGCGTGATCTAGCCATGACTGCTTTATTCACTCCCTACCCACAACATCATTTAAATATAGAAGATACCTACAGACTATATTAATACAATAACTCTTGTGTATACAGCATGTTTCCGTGTATCATTCCGTGCTGCGCAGCGTATTCCTTGGCAGGTTTTTACCGTATCCTCGGAAGAGAGAGGAAGCTGCTACTGCCAGAAACCCACGGTAGATAAAGGTGTGCAATAAAGCATTCGCCATGTATCCATCTGCTTACCATTGACGTATGTGTACGCGGCGTCGGCATAGCTCTGCCGAGCCGTGACGCCGGCGTGGAGGGCGGGGAGCTGCGCGCGCGCCGCCAGCGCCCGCGCCGCCGCACTGAACTCCGCACTCCACGGCGCACTCAGGAACGCACCTGGAACCCTCGATATGTCAAATCTGGCTAATCTGGTTGGCGGACGCTCTACACTGTCAAGATTTATTTCAAATCTGTATCTATCTATACTATTAATACCAATAATATTATAGAGCATGACGTACTTAAAGCCTTAGACGAGATAAATCAGGACAAGCTATATGTAAAAAAATACGGACCTTCCGTTCTGCTAATTCAGTACGCAAAAAATCTAACGGGCTTATAAAAACTACTTCAGCAATCGATTTGCCAGTTACAGAATCGCTTTCGCTGAGACAGGTGCTCCAGAGAAGTATCCTATTGTGTGCTGATGACGCGTGTAAAAATTAATAAAAAATCACACAAATCTATTAAAATATGAATAACGTTTCGGATGTGACTGTTATAAACATAATTAATATTATTATAGACGTTTTTCATAATTTGGGATGGAGAAAATTGTTTAATAATCTCTAAATCGTTGTATATTTGTAATCTTTATTTCATTTTCAACCTTATTTTATAGACTATATTTGCGTAACTAAACAAAAGTTCGATAATTTTTTTTCCAACTCTTGCTTAGAAAATATGCACACGAGACTACCTCACTCCCTACGAGACTACTAAATTAAATTAAATTAAATTCATTTATTAGATCAGACAACATAAGTCCATTGTTTTGTTAACTAAAGTGACTAAATCCTTAATATATTTATCTCGTCTGAGACCAAAGTACGTCAAGAATGCTCAATCATCCGAGCGCAACGTCGCCATAAGCACTCACACACTCCAATGCAGATGTTGACATATTTGCGTACTGTCAACGGCTACCGGAACGGTAGCCGTTGAGTACGGCTCTGTTTGCATTATTGCGAACAACCAAATTCCTTCTTCTGCCTTGCTTTGTTTTAGTATAATTATTTGTTACCGTAAGATTAACTCTAATTTATATTTTTGTGGCATACTTTTTTTATCAAAGATTATAATTCTTTTATTTGTGCACTTACTAACAACATGGATGTATAATCTGATCAGAAAATGATTTATTATTATTATATAGTTTAAGAAAGAGTTGAGTAGAGTACCTTCGAGGAGGCAGGTGAGCCGCGCGCGGCGCCAGGAGCGGGGGCTCTCGTGCAGCTTCAGCCAGCCGCGCAGCCCCGCGTGGAACTCGTAGCCGGGCGCCGGGCTGCTCTCCGCTGCGACAGAGCAAGGAGTGGAGTACCTTCGAGGAGGCAGGTGAGCCGCGCGCGGCGCCAGGAGCGGGGGCTCTCGTGCAGCTTCAGCCAGCCGCGCAGCCCCGCGTGGAACTCGTAGCCGGGCGCCGGGCTGCTCTCCGCTGCGACAGAGCAAGGAGTGGAGTACCTTCGAGGAGGCAGGTGAGCCGCGCGCGGCGCCAGGAGCGGGGGCTCTCGTGCAGCTTCAGCCAGCCGCGCAGCCCCGCGTGGAACTCGTAGCCGGGCGCCGGGCTGCTCTCCGCTGCGACAGAGCAAGGAGTGGAGTACCTTCGAGGAGGCAGGTGAGCCGCGCGCGGTGCCAGGAGCGGGGGCTCTCGTGCAGCTTCAGCCAGCCGCGCAGCCCCGCGTGGAACTCGTAGCCGGGCGCCGGGCTGCTCTCCGCTGCGACAGAGCAAGGAGTGGAGTACCTTCGAGGAGGCAGGTGAGCCGCGCGCGGCGCCAGGAGCGGGGGCTCTCGTGCAGCTTCAGCCAGCCGCGCAGCCCCGCGTGGAACTCGTAGCCGGGCGCCGGGCTGCTCTCCGCTGCGACAGAGCAAGGAGTGGAGTACCTTCGAGGAGGCAGGTGAGCCGCGCGCGGTGCCAGGAGCGGGGGCTCTCGTGCAGCTTCAGCCAGCCGCGCAGCCCCGCGTGGAACTCGTAGCCGGGCGCCGGGCTGCTCTCCGCTGCGACAGAGCAAGGAGTGGAGTACCTTCGAGGAGGCAGGTGAGCCGCGCGCGGTGCCAGGAGCGGGGGCTCTCGTGCAGCTTCAGCCAGCCGCGCAGCCCCGCGTGGAACTCGTAGCCGGGCGCCGGGCTGCTCTCCGCTGCGACAGAGCAAGGAGTGGAGTACCTTCGAGGAGGCAGGTGAGCCGCGCGCGGCGCCAGGAGCGGGGGCTCTCGTGCAGCTTCAGCCAGCCGCGCAGCCCCGCGTGGAACTCGTAGCCGGGCGCCGGGCTGCTCTCCGCTGCGACAGAGCAAGGAGTGGAGTACCTTCGAGGAGGCAGGTGAGCCGCGCGCGGCGCCAGGAGCGGGGGCTCTCGTGCAGCTTCAGCCAGCCGCGCAGCCCCGCGTGGAACTCGTAGCCGGGCGCCGGGCTGCTCTCCGCTGCGACAGAGCAAGGAGTGGAGTACCTTCGAGGAGGCAGGTGAGCCGCGCGCGGTGCCAGGAGCGGGGGCTCTCGTGCAGCTTCAGCCAGCCGCGCAGCCCCGCGTGGAACTCGTAGCCGGGCGCCGGGCTGCTCTCCGCTGCGACAGAGCAAGGAGTGGAGTACCTTCGAGGAGGCAGGTGAGCCGCGCGCGGCGCCAGGAGCGGGGGCTCTCGTGCAGCTTCAGCCAGCCGCGCAGCCCCGCGTGGAACTCGTAGCCGGGCGCCGGGCTGCTCTCCGCTGCGACAGAGGAAAGAGAGCTCAAACTCTGATGAGGTTCATTCATTCATTTATTTATTTCATCCATAGGATCCTAAGAACACTTAGTTACGACAAACAGAAACACATTGTAGATAAATTCATTCCGCAGCTGTACCAGCCGCTTTATCAGTACAGCTGTCCAGATGTACTGTTACAGCGGCCGTATGGGGCCCTGTCAGGTTTGTATTATGTGCTAGTGTCACGTGCAGAGTTGGAAGTAGGCAGAATCCACGCGTTTTATCATAATCATAATCATTTCATCTGTTTGTTTATTTGACACGTAATAATTACATTTTATTGTTGATTCCTTAGGATCTTGAACTAGCCTAGGCTGTTTCGAGATTCAAGGCCTCTCCTTATAATAAATACTGATTATATTATTGTGAAAACAATTATAAGGTGTCTATTAAAATAAAATAAAAATAAAAAAGCCTTTATTCTTACTACATAATAAAAATATTTCTTACACTGAATTTAAAACTGATAAATACATAATTTTGAAGCCGATATCTTCAACCATTTGAGCTGAAATTTTGTATACACGTTTTGTTTGGATGACAGTGCATGGTCAGCTCTGTTTTTTCATGCAATCCTACAATATGGATATTAAAAAAATAGCTTGCTGAGAGTTGCACTAGCAACGTGCCCATAGTGCACTGGAAATTTATTAAATATTAATTAATTATTATTAATTGCCAATTACACTCATTAGGCTCCTAGAAGACCATGTTATATGTAAGTGTATTAGCGATAGCTAAAAAGTAAAAAATAAATTTGCGACAAGCTTTTATATTATACAAATTGTGTAAAGGCGTTATAAGTGACATTAAATATTTATGGAAAATGTTTATTTTATCTTTTAGTAAATATAAATAAAAGCTTGTTCTTTTTTAAAGTTTTTTACTTATAATTAAATAAATAATAAATAATGCTGGACAAATCACACAGCATTATCTAGCCCCAAGCTAAGCAGAGCTTGTGTTATGGGTACTAGATGACTGATATACTTAATACATTATACTACATAGATAGATATTTTTATTATATATAGAAAAACACCCAGACCACCCTGAACAAATATCTGCAGATCGTACAGACATTTGTCCCGAGGCGGGAATCGAACCCGCAACCCCTTGCGTCGCAGGCGGACCTTCGCCCGCTGCGCCACAGAGCTCGTCAAAAATGTATTAATAGTTAGTTTTAAAAGTTGTTTCGGAGTTGGAGCTAATTTAATTCCAAGCATTTTTGACTTCTAGATAATGAGATGTTGTAGAGTACCTTTATTGTGAAGATGACATCTAAACGATTGTACTCACGGTCCGGTTTGGGCGCGTAGCAGACGTACGGCAGGCGCGCGTCGCACGGCGCCTCCGAGGCGGCGCCCGAGGCCAGGAACACGCCGCAGCGGACCAGCGAGGCGGGCAGGCTCGCCCCTGCAACAAGCCACATGACGCGTACATGAGATCACAACACATCCTAATTCTAATTCTAGGGGGGGGGGTTACCAGATCTGCACTGACGTCCCGCATTGGGGTGTACTGTGCATTGTCCCCCGAGGTGCTGCCTCGACCCTAACCTAACCAGCCCAACTCCTTGAAATACCGGAGAAGGACTCGGGGTCGCCGGCAGCATTCCATGAGCATCCCCGAAGGGTATGCAAATGTTGTGGAAGAAGAAGGGCATGACTCCATGAGCTCCTGCAGTCCTGTCTCTATTCTGGTCTGTCTTGTGGCACCACAGTGCAGTGGCACGTGCTCCACGGTTTCTTCCTCTTCAAGACACACTTGTCCACTGTCTGTGGCACCCTTGTTGAGAAGATGGTGATTGAGATAACAGTGTTCCGTGATGACGCCCACCATCATCCGTAGGTCTTGTCTTGTCATCTAAAGCAAGGTATTAGTTATCTTTCTGTTTTTCCCTGGGAGCATTTGTTTTGTATGCTTGCGGTCCCAAATTCTTTGGTGCTCTTTATCAGAGTTTATTTTAAGCCTGGTTTTTATCTCTGCGGTCGGGTCTGGTTTTTATCACAACAGATTGTTAACATACATGTAACCGGGTACCTTTATCGCGTAAATTATACCTTTATTATTGCAGTATCTTCCCGGGACCATGCTTGGTGCAATCCAAGCGAAACGTCGGGAAATAATAAAGGTAATTAAGGCGATAAATATGTAATAATATGTGCATGAGCCAGCACCGCGTCTGCAATGTCCTACGGCTGTGCTGATGGCGCACCTGCGATGTAGGGCAGCGTGGAGCGCGCGCCGGAGTGGACCGCAGCCAGCTGCGCGCGCGCCGCCAGCGCGGCCACGGCGCGCGGGAACTCCGCCGACCAGGGCGACGCCAGCACCGCGTCTGCAATGGACGGATATCATTATATTTTCGTAGGTTTACTTATTTATGGTATTGTACTGAAATGAAATGAAATGAAAAATGAAATGAAATGAAAAATGATTTATTTGCAACACTTACAAACTTAAACAGTGAAATCTTAATCTAAGAGACAACTAATAAGTATCACAAAATGGTCCTGGTTCAGCATAATGTTAGTTGTATGCACAACTAACGCTGATCTTCCACCAGGGCCGATGGTGGCATCACGGACGTAACCTCCGGATTAACATAAACTATAACTATAGAGCGAATTAATTAAGTTATAGACTATAGAGCGCAAGCGACCAAAGACAGATAACAAAGAAGCAACAATACAAAAATATATTAAAGAGTAGGTAAGTAGAAAAAATAATAGCAGTAAATATACATTGTATACTATAAGGTAGGCTCCGTTTAGCAAATGCAACTTAATCAAATAAAACTAAATCACTTCAACCATCTACTAATTTCCGAGTACTTATACATATAATGCTAGTGTCATGTCTAAGACTTGACTTACTGTACAACCCTGCCTCTCTTGCTATCTTTCTTGATTTCTTTCAGACAACCTTAGAAGGTTGTCTGAAAGAAATCGTTTTTAAGTTCACATTTTCATTGTAATCAGCTTAGTATTTTACTAATTCGCTCTTCAAGATGACCGCTGCATACTCGTTTGTACTAGCTGTTCGTTTGTACTAGCTGTTCGTTTGTACTGGTTGTTCGTTTGTACTAGTTGTTCGTTTGTACTGGTTGTTCGTTTGTACTAGTTGTTCGCCACGAAGTCAGAACGAGAGAGCTACTTCTTTCAATGAAGAATTCCATTTTTTATTTGCGGCGGGAATAGAACCTTTGACCTCCTGCGTTTCAATCGCCTACTAACCGTGTGTTCGTAAAATCTCCCTGTGTTTATTAAATTCATGAAAATCCGAGCATAATATGTTCAAGAGTTACGCTCGGACAAAAAACATCGAATCAATTCTCCATATATACAATACACCTTCACCATTTATAATAAATCCTTCACGACAATCGATTATCATTGATGTAATCTTCTTATGTTTAAAATTTGATTAAAGTCGAATCATTCGAGAGTCATCCTCGGCAAAACTTGCGGACATACATCACACATCACACGGTTTCGGCTGAACGTTTGTCATCCAGCCGAAACGCCAAGTTTCCAATAAGAACATCGTTCGCTTCGCTCACTCGTTCGAATATGCTTACTCGAGATGGATGGCTCATTGATTTGGCAGTGGACAGCCCGCATTAAATTATTTTACAAGTCCATAATAAAGAAGCCTGAAATAAATGTATTTTATTTATTTCCGATATCGGTCTTAATTTGTTAACGGTTTTTATAATTTATAAATCGTAATTACGTAGTTACATATAATTACGTGTACTTTATTTGTCTGTTTATTTATTACCAATACCAGTCTTTTGTAAACGGTTTTTGTAATTTATAAATTGTAATTACGTAAGTAATTGAATATAATTACGCCATTATTATACACAGAACGGGTTTAAACTTATACGCCCTAAAACATACACCCTAAAACTTGCATTTTTAGTAAATTATTCGAATGCCTATTTTTCATCATTTACATAAACATCTACCACAGACGATATACAGCGTCAGCAACTGGCACCCATGCTATACGGTACGTTGCAGCGCCTGGGACATGGTTAGATAAGGCTGCCGAGCACCTATGCTACAAGTACCTCCTGCTAGTGCCATCCTCTCAGCATTGGACTATGAGTCAGAGGAAAGTACAGGTCAACACGTCTGAAGCTGACTAAACCGCGTGTTTCCTCACGATGTTTTCCTTGATGTTAAAGCACGTGTATATAAATCCATTGATACTCGTCCGGTGTCGAACCGACACGCCACCGGCCAACATTAAATTTGTTCATCTATTAGGTATTATAAGAAATAAGAAAATTTTATTGGTAAATTGTGTAGGTACATACATGAAGGTCTTAAATAAATTTAGGTATCAATTTTATCATATCAATGACATACAATAACAAATTTGCAATTTAATTCTATATTGCACAAAAATATACACAAAGTTGGATTACAACATTTATGTAGGCATATACTTCTGAATACGATATTAGAACAAAAATCAACCTACATGACTAATTATCAAAAAATTCCGTTAGGTTATATATAATTGTATTCATTTTATTTCAGATAATTAAATAATCCATATTACACACATAAATTTAAATAAAATTAAAATAATGTATAATGAACTTGAATTACGAGTTTGTTATCAATAAATTAAAAATTAATGAGAATTTATAATTTTATACTCTAGTCTGTCTATTCTAATTTGCAAGCTTTAATTTGTTTTTTTTATTTATGTTATTAGTTTTATTTTTATTAATTTCGAATAACATATTTTTACAGTGGTTTTTTTGTTAGCGCGTTTTAGAAATGGTCCTTACGGAACACCAGCGCGGACCGCAGCCCGCAGTGTGCTGAGCGAACCTACCTCATAACTTCATTAAACCCGTATGTTAAGTTGCTTTGTAGTTGTAAATAGATGATAGTCCAGCTATAAATCATGGCGATTTCTGAACGGATAACGGATTTTCCGCTAGGTATTTTAAATAACTTGAATATGATTACGTTATTACGCAGAGAACAGGTTCCAGTTGAGAACGCAAACACAGCGAGGCAGACGGTTCGGCTCGTCATCAAATCCTCTGGCATTGGCAGCTGAGTCATTACGATCTCCTTGTTTCCTGTTGCTTAACAACATTACAATAGTTGTTCTTAAGTAACACGTGCCGAGGGGTGCCGGCAGTAAAATGTTACCCCTCCTCTCATGCCCGTGGAAGCAGTAGGAGCCTGCTAAGGGATACCTCCGGAAGATGGGCAGCAGCGTCTTTCCGTTTAACAACATTCCGTACTGCGCTCGCCAACCTGCCTGCCAAGCGTGGCGAGTATGGAGGCCTGTATTTAGTAGTGGAGGTTTTACGGCTGAAATGATGATTACAATAATTATGTTGTATTCAAATTCATATTTCAAATAATTTTCTGCTACCGCATTTATGACGCGTCAGTTTATAAAATAGAACAACACAAATTAATACGATAAAACACATGATTGAACCGCGTCAGATGACACGCGAGTTAGGAAAGTTGAGTCGAGTCCCAGAGGTCTCGTGCTAGCTACCATATCACCGAAAGGTGTCCCTGAGATCTCGTGTTATTACCTTCTCGCTGGGAGGTGTATTCCCTGGTATCTCGTGTTATTACCTTCTTGCTGGGAGGTGTATTCCCTGGTATCTCGTGTTGTTACCTTCTCGCTGGGAGGTGTATTCCCTGGTATCTCGTGTTATTACCTTCTCGCTGGGAGGTGTATTCCCTGGTATCTCGTGTTGTTACCTTCTCGCTGGGAGGTGTATTCCTTGGTATCTCGTGTTATTACCTTCTCGCTGGCAGGCAGCGGAGGCGTTGGCCCAGTCGACGGGTTCGCTGCTTAGCCTCAGCCAGCCGCGCAGCCCCGGGGCTTCCTCGTAGCCCGCCCACCCGGGCCGACCAGACTCTGAAAAATTGGAGTTGTAAGTAAGTTATGCATGTTGTACAATTTTTAAAACATCGTAAGGAAACCCTCGGCCTGTCAGCTTTAGTTGTATTGACCAGTTTCTTCCTCAAGAGAGGCCAGCTAAGCTGATATGCCGAGGTGGGGAAGTAGAATGTTGCCCCTCCTCTCTTGCCCTAGGACGGAGTATGAATTGTCAAGGATTATGGGCAGCAGCGTCTTTGCGCGTAGCACTATGTTCGCCAACCAAGCGTGGCGAGTATAGCAACAACGCCCTTACGGTCTAAGAGATCTGTGAGGGAGGTCTGTGCCCAGCGGTGGACGTGGGCAGCACTCTCATGGCTGTGATGATGATGATGAGTGGGAGGGCTCAGACGAGAGGACTGCGCTTAGTAAGCCACACGCCATGTAGTACGCATTTATTAAATTTATTTACAACTAGCCGCACTCCGCGGTTTTACCCGCGTAGTTCCCGTTCCCGTGGGAATACGGGAATAAAATACAGCCTATGTTACTCAGGGACAAAGTATTTATGAAATTATTTAATAAGACTTTAAATCCAATATGGCAGAATACCCAAGATGGCGGACTAGTTGATGTGAAACATCTATAGCCACACATAAAACCGATTTCTGGCGTGGCGACGCATGCTGTATGCGTACGGCATGCTGTACTGTACTTAACTGTACTGTAGTTTACTGTACTATACTGTACTTTACTGTACTGTAGTTTACAGTACTGTACTGTTCTGTACTGACCTGTACTGTACTGTACTGGACTGGATTGGACTTTACTGGCAAAATGCGAGTCTTTGAATTTTGAACACGATGGAACAACTTACTTTCTCTGTTTGTTATTGAATAATGATGGGTACATACAAAGTAAGTACGGAACCGATTTGAATAACACTCCAATACAAATAGCTTGTTTCGACTTTGTTGATCCCAACTAATATTTTTGAAAAAAATATATGTAATAGATTATTAAAATGTGTATATTATATCAAAATATAGTAGGTGTCGCTAACTTGCAAGTAAAAAAAAATTAAAATTAAAAACTTAAACAGCCAAAAATGTTGACTATAAAAGACGCTAGGACCTTAATTTAAATTTTAATTAAAAATGTATCTTAAATACATGTTTAAAATATCTAAAGGACATGTCAATCGATAAAGTAGTTTGGCTAATAAAAATTAAAAACTGTTTTTTTTTTAATTATTTCGATTATCTTAAGTATTTATGGCTTCATATTCAGCAAAATTATATCTTATAATAAAACAAATAAACATGGATAATAATATTTCTAATTCAGCCAGGGGCGATTTTACTACTGCGACCCGGCCAGGCCCTTCTGCACACGTATACATAGATGTTGACCAGGATTGACACATAGGCTACATTTTATCCGGGAACATCGCGTGCGAAGCCGCGGGCATACTACTTAGTTTCTGTAATCTGTGATACTACGCAGAATGCTGCGCAGCACCAACTGCCTGGTAATGTCTTCGGCTGACAGACCATGCAGTAGTCTTCAAAGACACTGGATGTCAAGCCTCATCGACCATTGTGCCAAACAAATTTATTGTTTAAATTAATTCTGTGTATATCTCTTTATTGTGTAAAAATTGTATGACTAGCTGGAACTGAAAACCTGTGGATCGTGTTATCTGAACCAATAAATGCATTTAATTGAATAAGCTAGTAAAATACAAATTGCGAATGTTGTGCAGTTGCTGAAAAAAGTTCAAGTCCCTGCGCCAACACCGTCTATGCGCCTTAATTGGTATTTATTGTTGTTTTCGTTTTAAAACCTGATATTCTATCGGGACACTGGCGAATCGATATTAAATACTTATATATAAACGAGTCTGCCTTGAGAAGCCGGTTTAGATGAGATGCTGCTCCGACACACAAATAAAGCATTTGAACGAGGAAAATAATGGGTTAGTGCGTGGAATACAAGTTTTTTGACTCTAATTAGTATAAAAAAACAACAAATATCAGTCCTTGATACTCAGCCTCTACGAAGCATACTCTTTCAAAGCCATAATAATCTTACTAATTATATACCAAAGTTTGTCTGTATGTTTGTTACCTCTTCAAGCAAAAAGTAACGTATACATCAAGATGAAGCTTCACACAAAATAGATGATGACCTGGCTTAACAAATAATAGTGAAAGCGATTTTGATTTAGATTCTACATCATTATCATCATCATCATTTCAGCCATAAAACGTCCACTACTGAACACAGGCCTGCCTCATGGATCTCCATGAGGGGTAGTTGCCATACTCACCACGCTTGGCAGGCGGGTTGGCGAGCGCAGTACGGGATGTTGATACACGGAAAGACGCTGCTGCCCATCTTCCGGAGGTATCCCTTAGCAGGCTCTTATTGCATTCTTAGCTATGATTATTTATATTATCTTTGCTATCAAAATGAAAATCTGTTTATTATTTCGCAATCATTTGTAGATAAAGTAACGTCATTTTTAAATTTGAAAAAGCACAATTATTGATTTCATTTTACTGATGCATTGATCTTTCCCAAGCCGCAATGAATATTATCCGTAGGCGTGGGGTGCCGGTAGTAAATGTCACCCCTCCCTCACACCCGTGGACGCAGTAAGAGCCTGCTAAGGGATACACCCGGAAGATGGGCAGCAGCGTCTCCGTGTATCAACGTCCCGTACTGCGCCCGCCAACCCGCCTGCCAAGCGGAGGCTTGTGTCCAGTAGCAGACGTTTTACCGCTGAAATGATGCATCAATGTTTGTATTTATGTCCTACACAGAATAAAGATTAATCTTATCTCACCTTGTCCTCGCACGCCCCACGCGCCCACCAGCACAAACAAGCTCACTGCCATCATGATGATCACCGAAGTGAGGTTAGTATCACTTGGAGACGAGTTATCACGCAAAATTACGATCCACGAGAATTGCTCCGAGATGCTAGCATGTTCACACAGCGTCCGTCCGTCACATCACGTGTAAGGATACTGTGTAGAGTTTAATGTTTTGCCTCGAGTCGAGCGCGTCTCGCGCCCCGCTCGCGCCGCGTCGCCGGGAAACCCCGATACAACCGAGGCTAGGAATCCGACTTGTGATACGACGCGGTCTTACGCCTGGTTATCCCAGCGGGTTTATTGTCATAATCCCCACTAGTGGGGATTATGACAATTCAAAAAAAAAGATTCAAAAAGATTCAGAAAGGCGTTTTCCCCACTATCAATTTTAATTCTGGTTGGTGGGGATTATGCGGTGGCTACTGAAGGAGTAAGCTCGGGCGCGGCCTGTCTATCATCATCATCACCATCATCTCAGCTGTAGGACGTCCACTGCTGGACAAAGGCCGAGTACTGATCATGAGCGGTTATTGCCATACTCGCCACGCTTGGCAGGTGGGTTGGCGAGCGCAGTGCGGGATGTTGATACACAGAAGCACGCTGCTGCCCATCTTCCGGAGGTATCCCTTCTTTTCTTACTGCATCCACGGGCATGAGAGGAGGGGTAACATTCTATTGCCGGCACCCCACGGCCTGTATATAAAGACCTTTATATACCACAAGCAATAGGTAAAACCAGAGCCCAGAAACCTCCGCTCAGTATGGACTTTCCTCGTGAGAACCGGTTAGATTCAGCGCGGGTAAAACCTTGGGATTTTGACTAAATTTTGCGTTGTTTTAGCGAAATATCGCCGTGGGGTGCCGGCAGAAGAATGTGGCGCATGTGTGTGGGAATTTTTAATTTCACTGTTTGGGAAGCTTATATTATAAAAGAAAACATGATACTTTATCATGAAATAACTTAAATGCCAAGTCAGGGTCATGCGTATTTTTGATTTCTGAAAATGTTAGCCTACTAAACAGTCTTTGAATTTTTTACAGTTTTCTTTACAATAATCACGCATTAATGAAATTACAGAGTTCAAATTGAAGATTATTATTGTCTCTTTACAGCGTTTGATGGATATGGGTTTTGGGAATAGCGTTGCTAAAGTTGGAGTGAGAGAATGACAGGTGCCTAACGCAAAACTACTGTCTTTATAAATAGGTCGCGCAAACACACACTACACTTGCGATTGATATTCTATCAGGCGTTAACATCCTGCCCCCATTGAAAATCTTCGGTTTTCAATCTTCTAATTCCTCAGCAGTAGGCAAGGGACACAGGCGAACCAAGGGGCGGCGCAAGCATCCTCCTCGAGTAGTTACATCTGCAACTCGGGCTGTATTGTCAGCTGGGCCGTAGAACAATCTTGAGACTCGTCCAAGTTTCCAGCAGAGCGAAGAAACATCGTCTTCTTGTATAAGTACCAAATCTCCTACTTTGGGGTTGGAGGAGATGGTTTTCCATTTGTGCCGTTGCTGCAGTTCAGCAATATATTCTCGCTGCCAGCGACGCCAAAAGTGTTGGTATATTTGTTGCAACCTTTCATAACGGTTTAAATTGTTCGTATTGCAGTCCTCAAGAGCGGGTGAAGGTATTGTAGTGAGAGCCCGGCCAATGAGGAAACTTCCAGGAGATAGGCAGAGGAGATCATCTGGGGATGTAGATAGAGGACAAAGAGGCCGACTATTGAAGACTCTTGAAGAAGAGAGACGCGACGCCGCCGGAGCGGCGAGGAAGCTGGCCTCCGTCATTGGAATAATATCTCTATTCTCAGGCAACAATAGAAAAGTACCTACACAGATCTTAAATAACTTATTCTACGGCCCATAGATATATGTATATACCTTAAATCTAACATAAGTAAGGCCTTTGCATCTATTATAGATGATTTATGCAGCGTCAGCAACTGGTAATCATGCTGTACGGGACGCTGCTGTGCCTGGAACATTGTTAGATGGATTAGGCTTGCCCAGCACCTATACCATCCTCTCAGCTTAGTCAGCTATTATTCAGAGGAAAGAACAGGTCAATACGTCTGAAGCTAACTAAGCCGCGGGTCTCCTCACGATGTTTCCTTCGCCGTTAAAGCTCGTGTTAAGTGTGCACATACATTTTTCAAAAAAGTAAAATCCATTGTTACACTGCCGGTATCGAACCCACGACCTTTGGATTGAAAGTCGGGGGTACATACCACTCGGCCAACACGGCTTTTAATCTAACATATATTATAGTCTAAACTTATAAGTTATTGCTAACACACGTTTAGGACGGCGACGTGTGACGCACGCTTGTCTCACAGCGACGACTCACGGTGTCTGCCTGCAGGCGTCCGATGAACCGTCGGAATTTAACTCCCTTTGGACAGAACTCTTCACTCATAAAAGCTGATAGTTTGAAAAAAGTATGCTAAGTAGAGAGATTGTAATGAATTTCCTCTAATCTTTACATAGGTACACTTCTAATAGCAATAAAAGTTTCAGAGGTTTATCTCCGCAAACTTCGGAGATGAGGGGGGGGGGGAACGCTATTTTTTTTAATTTTTTTTGTAAATAACTCAAAAACGATACGACTTAAAGGAAAACTAAAAACTGTTTATTAATATACAAATGAATACCTTTCATATGATACCCCACATCACCTAGTAACTTTCCAAAAAAATTAAACCCCCCTTCCACCCCCCTTGTCTAAAAAACTATGCAAATTAGAGAATTCGCTATAATTTTCCTATAAAGTTTACATACACTTCTATTAGCAATAAAAGTATCAGGGGTTTATCTCTGTAAACTTCGGAGATAAGGGGGCAAAAATGTTGAAAAAACCGGCGTGTCTAAATGTGATATTATTACAGCAGCTACCGTACTTGGTAACTTGTTAGTTGGCAGCTACATCAGACGCCATTCCACCACGAATCGTGTTTGTTCTTCCAAGACAATGCATCACGCCACCCACGTGACCAGCCGCCCTGATCCCTGCGCGCTCATTATCTACCACATTCGCAGATCAAGCCGCGGGTCTACGGAGGTGGTCGTCCTAGCAACCAACCGCTTTGGCCCCTGCGCGTGCTATATCTACCGCACTTGCTATACGAGCCGCGGGTCTAAGTGAGCTGGTCGTTCTGCCGACCACTGCCTTGACCCCTGCGCTCGCATCATCTAGGTCTCCAGCTGAGTGCGCCACGGGTCTACATTATCTGGTCACTTCAGCCGAGCCTGCCATCCAGCGGCTATTGCTATTACCTTCTCCAGCTGCACGGGTCTACACTATCTGGTCACTTCGGCCGAGCCTGCCAACCATAACCTTGAGCCCTACGCGCTCGCTTTTCCCCACTATATTGCTCACGTCGCCGCGGGTCTACGTACATCGGTCGCGGGCGAGCCTCCGACACAGAACGCAGCATAGTCACTGAGCACACCTCCATGATTGTGAATACAAGCGACATTTCTTTAAAATAACTACTGGAGTTGGCCGCAGCACTGCGTACATTTACGCAGTAAGTGCAGTAAGTGGGTAGGTACCTATGTAATCAACTTGCAAGCTCAGCGCGGCATTACGCATGCGTTGTGCTCACGCCAAGGTCTATACATTTTCTTGCCGTTGATTAACGGTAAGGTAGGGTAGAGTGGTAGCCATTGAACCACATAAAGTTTAAAGGACTGTAGAATCACATAGGAAGCAACCCTGACATATTATTTTAGCACAAAACTTACGTTAATTCAGTAGCTTCACTTTTGCATTGTCACAATAGCTGTTTAGTTGATGACTATGTTACTATTGGACTTACAAAAAAAAATGGAAATTGGTCCACTGTGTACCAGCAGTGGTACGCATTGACCAAGGGGGGTGGTACTCGATTAACCTAGTGGTACCTGATGAATCACAGTATTGTTTATACCCAGCCATGTTTTTACAAGTGGCAATAAAAAAAAAATATTTAATAATCATGTTAATTGCACTTCTTAGAACTACATCTTATCTACATATTAAATGTTTTGTATATTTTGAGGTAGCCGATAAGCGATAGCTGAAAAGTTTTATTGTGTTCATCAAAATGTTACTTCCTTTTTATAATGATTATCTTAGTGAGGTAGTAATGTAAATCAACCTAAATTTCTATGATAAAGGATGCTTAATAAATATCTAACATAGTAATCAAAAAACTTAACATGTAGGCATGATTTTATTAAGGAAATATAGAGATCAAAATTTTCATCAAAAACGAGTCAACCAAGACTATGGCAGCTCTAATAATGCCTTATTATTAGGCTAATACAAATCAAAATAATAATAATGACTGTAAGGTTCACCAAATTAACCTTTAGGTATTCTACAAAAAAAGGATAACTTGCAAATAGTCTTACAAAATCAACAAAAAGTTATCAAGAACTGTCTTTATATAAGTTACCTTACAAACACTACATCCTCTAACGGCCAATACTTATTGTGGTCGTTGTACAGTAATCGTTGAAGTTTCTTCTAAATTGTACACTCTGATTCCATTAGGAAATGACGGATTGCGATTCAGAACTTCTTTCTTATCACGTTCTCCCTGATGAAAGCTGTGGCTCTAGCTAGATAAACTGCATGCTTGTGGCTTTTTTACGGACAAATTTGGGTGCCTCGCTCTAAAACCTCTGAACCAGTCTTTTCCGGCCATTTTGTTCATCTCCCTGTTTCCAGGCATTTTTAATTTTATTGAAAACTGCCATTTGATAGGCAAATACCCTACAATCGTTTGTGGATAGCCCGTAAAATTTATATGCGCATTCCACGATGTATTCACAGAGGCCGGCTTCCTGCTCATCATTAAAAACTTTTGTGGCATCGTATTGTGGTTCAAAGGGATTATTCTTATAATTTTTTACATATCTTCTGAGCGTTGGTTATGGGAGCTGTAACTCTTTAGCAGCCTTACGAATGTTAACTCCTTTTAAATGGAGTTCAATGCCTTTCTTTATTTCTTCAGGATTATGGGCACCCTTTTTTCTTTTATCTCTGCTTGCTAGTCTATTTCTTCCCATTCTAAAATAGAAAAAAATAAGAAATTTATTATAAATAGTTACTGTTTAAAGATCTGGGTAGGTGTACGCTATGAACCACACTATGGTACCCAGTGAGCCATGGTTCATAGGATACTCCTCGACAATGGTTTACTGGGTACCACCCCACCCTTTATAAATTTAAAGTGAAACTACAACCAGCAGAAGAAGATTTTGAATGCAAATTTATATCTCAAATATGCTAAAAAACATTCTAGCTTTATTAAAAGAACTCGAATTAAAACGGGACTTGTAAAAAAAGAGTAATTAAAAAAGTAAACTCACTTGTTTTTCGCCGTTTTCGATGCTCGCAGTTGAACTAGAGAGAGCTCAGAGAGCAGTGCTTAAGGTGGCTTACTCCAGACCTTACAGGTTTTCTACGACACAACTTTTCAGTGACTGCAAGGTACTCTCCGTAAGACAACTTTTTGTACTACAAGCACTTCTTAGACAGCACAAAGTAAAGGCTCATCTAAACAATGATCAAAAAAGACGTAATTATAAAGTATATCATACTAAAATATGTAAAACTTCTTTTGCACATCGACATACTTACTTTTTAGCATCTTATTTATATAACAAAATTAATAAAGTAACATCATTACAGAAAACGACATATCAGGAATGTAAAGCAAAAATTAAGCTTTACTTACAAAGTTTGGATTACAAACAAACAGAAATCCTGCTCAAAACTCAATCTTGAGCATGGCAACAAATGGGCTATATTATAATTATGTATTATTAAGGTATTATGTATTATTAAGGTATTAAGTATAGGTAGTAAGGCTTCTTATTATTATTTTTATTTTGTTTATTAAATAGTAATATAAGGTTTAGTAATAAAAAAAAAATAAGAAAAAAAAAAATTGTTATTCTTAGGTATCAAGTAACATGGCAAACTCTTTCTTTCTTTTTTTTTTGTATAATTGTAGTAACTGTTATTAGCATGATCGTTTATCTTGTATGTAATCTCTATAATACCTACTGTAACGCCGAAGCAGTGAGCCCTCGCGTCTTTATACAAGTGTAAAAACTTAGTAAGAGCGAGGACGAACCTCTTTGACTACACAGGGTTATTCTCCATCTTCTTATTACCACCCAGATTGAATGATAGATTGTTATTGTTAATTATAGTGTAAATTAGTAACAAGAAGTTTGTTAACCCGCTATTTGAAAATAAATATTTTATTATTATTATTTTTATTATTATTATTATAAAGGCTTCTCACTCGTGCACTCGCGGCGACAGATTGCCAGTGAATGCGTACGGGGTAGCGGCGCGGGAAGGCGGTTCAAACAACATAAATTGTACGAACTGGCAACGGCGTGTTTGGTTGTAACGAGAATGGTTCTTAGCGTACCACTGGTTCATAGACTACCATCCTACCCTATCCATAAATTATTACAGGCGTCGGGAGAGGGGGGGAGGGGGGGGGGGGAAGTGTGTGGAAAATTGATGACGTCACAGAAAAATACAGGGTGTACTAAGGTGACTGACATTGATTGGTGAGTGACACCCCAGAGAACAACTTCAGTTCTACGACTTTTCGGGATTCGGTAATTTTCATTCAAGACCACGAAAATTTAGTTACCAGGTAGTCGCTTAAAATATTCACACTATCTTTTTCATCCCTATTTTCAACCCCCATATCTCACGAATGGCTAGACCGAGTTCTATATTCCTTTCAGTTTTGCGTTCACATTTGATACCAGACTCGGATGTTGGCAACATACGAGTATTCCCCCCGCCTTTCACCCAGCATAATTATGTTGTAAACTTCTTAATCGATTTTAATAAAACATGTTTTGCTTTATATAAATGGTATAAGATTAACCGCTATGTGTGTGTGTCTGTGTGTTGGTTTGTGGCCAATTGTGGCACCGCAGTCTTCTGTCCACATCCACGGCTGGACACAGCCCTCCCTCATGCATCTTTATCATGAGGGGAGTGTTGCCATACTCGCCACGCTTGGCAGGCGGGTTGGTGAGCGCAGTATGTGTTGTTGATTATACGTAAAGACGCTGCTGCCCATTTTCTGGAGGTATCCCTTAGCAGGCTCTTACTGCATCCACGGGCAAGAGAGGAGGGGCAACATTCTACTGCCGGCACCCCACGGCTAAAACCAAGATGTTAGATGCCAATTGGCTTACATGAGCTTTTTAGAGATATTCAGTGAAAAGATAAAAGGAAAATGGATTCATTTAAAGTGTCTCGAAAACAGAGTTCTCACCACAGAACAATATTCTTCCGAGTGGCTCTCACAGTGTATTATATTATCTGTGCTCTCACTAATAAGTTTTTATCTGTTTAAGTCGTAGGATGATTTGATAATTCCAATTATCGCGAAAATTCTAGAGATTCTGTGAAAACACGGATAATTAGCATTGTGATTAAGATTACCTACATTTAAACCTACTGTCTGGCCATCCCGGTTCTGCCACAGGCAGTGTCTTCGAATGGTTACCTAATCACAATAATTGTCTACTATCTCTAGAATTTTATCCTTTATTCGCTGCTGCAGTACTACAAAGTATTAACTTACATATACAAATACTAAATAATAAAAACTGAACGAGGAAAGGGCTGTGTTACAGCAGCAATAAGGTCTCGGCTCAGCATAAATGCCTTACCACTCGAGAGTAGATAGGCGCTGGTATTCTGCCGAAACCACGTGATCACAAGACCCTGAGACCTAGCGCGATAATTGCAATTATCAAATCATCCTACGACATTATACACACTTACAATACAATTATTCTAAGTAGGAATACACCTATACCTACTATAAAACACACACGAGTCGACGGTCTCTTGAACTTGTTACACGAGCCGCGGACCAATGGCGGACCGGAGCGGCTTCCACTCCAAGTCGGAACGCGCGAGCGCCGCGCCGCGCCGTACCTACGTACGTACATACGCCTCGCCAGTTAGTTTCTGTAATCTGTGGTCTCGCGTTGGCCGAGTGGTATGTACGCCCGACTTTCAATCCGAAGGTCGTGGGTTCGATACCGGCCGTGCACCAATGGATTTTTCTTTCTTGAAAAATGTATGTGCACACTTAACACGAGCTTTAACGGTGAAGGAAACATCGCGAGGAAACCCGCGGCTTAGTTAGCTTCAGACGTATCGACCTGTTCTTTCCTCTGAATAATAGCTGACTAAGCTGAGAGGATGGTATAGGTGCTGGGAAGCCTAGTCCATCCAACAATGTCCCAGGCACTGCAGCGTCCCGTATAGCATGATTACCAGTTGCTGACGCTGTATGAATCATCTATAATAGATGCAAAGGTCTCGCGTCTTCCCGCCAAACCGGATCCCGCCATCCGTCGCACGAGATGCTTCAAATGTTCCAACAAGTTTTTATTTCTTTTCACGAGTAATATTTTTTCTAGTTTCGTAGTATTAGTGGCATTAGTGAAAATAACAGGATTGCGCAATGCTTCAAATGTAATAACTATAACGGTTTATTTGACGCACAATAAGTGCTAGTTTGTGAGAATGTTTGGAATGTTCAAGTGAAGTTTGTGTGAGAGGACGCAGTTGTGTGGATGGCTTTGGATTCCTGAGACAACATGTCGGTGAGTGGTCTTTAGTTGCGAGTGATTTGAGTGGGATATATTATATGTCGTATTAACCAAGGTATAAGTTTAATTGTATGTATGATGTAGCTGCCTGTAATTAGGAGAACACTAGCCCATGCTTTTTATTGTTTTTACTTTTGTAATTTTTCTTTGCGTATCTTCTGTTGGTGGCTTAAATAAATATAATTAAATAATACCTACTTACGCCGTGGGGTGCCGGCAGTAGAATGCTACCCCTCCTATCATGCCCGTGGATGCAGTAAGAGCCTGCTAAGGGATACCTCCGGAAGATGGGCAGCAGCGTCATTCCGTGTATCAACATCCCGTACTGCGCTCGCCAACCCGCCTGCCAAGCGTGGTGAGTATGGCAACTGCCCCTTATGGTGGTCCATGAGGGAGGCCTGTGTTCAGTAGTGGACGTTTTGCGGCTGAAATGATGATGATGATGATACAAGGGTATTATAATATGTATCTAAGACGAAAGGGGATGTTTCTGACATCCCAGTGAACAAAACTTTTCTTCTACGACTTTTCAGGATCCAGAGATATGGTATACTTAGTACGAACATGTTAATCTTTGTACTTAAGTGTACCGCCTATTTGTCTCTTTGTTCCAGCTTAAAACAGCTGAACAGATTTTGATGGGACTTTCACTGATAGATAGTTTTCATAAAGAGTAACTAAGGCTGCAAGCATTCTAGGAAAAAATTAT
This sequence comes from Pasiphila rectangulata, assembly GCA_963082625.1. NCBI lineage: Eukaryota > Metazoa > Arthropoda > Insecta > Lepidoptera > Geometridae > Pasiphila > Pasiphila rectangulata. The sequence goes on from OY720262.1 coordinate 127,380, forward strand.
CATTCTAGGTATCGAACCCACGACCTTCGGATTGAAAGTCGGGGGTACATACCACTCGGCCAACACGGCTTGTAGGAACATTACACCAATAGAAAGCTACATTGTCAGCGAGTAACATTGGCTATATTTCTTCCCCGCATTCCCATCGGAACGGGAACTACGCGGGTGCAAGTGGAACCCTCATCCTTGATGTTGATCAAGGAACGCCTTCAGCGCCGGCATGTACTGCTTCCTGGTCGCGGAGAGGTTGCTCTGCGTGAAATAGTGGAGCGACTTGTCGGCCGACAGCGCGGGCGACGCGTCGGCCGACTCGAGCGACAGGGACGGCGACCACGCCCGCAGGAACGCACACAGCTGGAACAGGCGATAAATGATTATCCATTAAATATTTTTATATACCGGGTGTTAGTGTAAACAGTCTTATCCTTGAAACCACAGACTAGGTATCAGGAACAGAGTCCAAAACCGATGAAAAAATAATAATTTATTTTTACATAATTTTTGCAAAGAAAATCCTCATAGATCATGAATGCGTTTCACCCTACACACACTACGATTTCTGAGGCTACGAAACACGTGCGTAGGTGCAATGCGCCTTCTCTTTCTCTCAAACGCGCCGCCCGCCGCCTTTCGGCAACTCGCCGTTTCTTTGAAGCGCCGACACAAACACCCGCCAAGGTCCCGCGGCCAGACCCACGCGAGCGCCCGCGCCGCCACTTCGCCAGTCGCGTGCAATCTCGTGAGGTCGATACATCGCGACCCTTATGTGTGCCGATTCGCGGTAAAATGTAAACTAACTGTGTAACTTATCTGTGCTGTGACAATGTCGTACACAAGCGAACAGTGGACTGAAAAGGTGCGGCTTTATGCCATAGCTGGTGGGTGACCTTGGCACGTAGGATGTACACAGAGCGGTTTCCAGGACATCGTGTGCCAAGCCGGGAAACTATCCTAGCGGCTACACAAAGGCTACGTATGTAAATAAGACTTGTTTGTTAATGAACTTTTTGGTTGGGCGGGCGACGTACGACTGTAATTAGGGTGTCCAAAAAATCACGTTCCTTAGATTAGAAATGAATTATCAAAATGTAACGAAACTAATTGACTATTATTTTTAATTATTACTTCTATCAATTCATTTTAGGGTTATACATTCGTGGTTTAAGTGATAAGTGTGTTCACACTAACACACGGTATGTATATAGATAATTAATATATTTTTTTTATATTGATTTAGTTATGTTTATACAAGTGTCCACTTTTTCATTGTAGACTATTTCTATCAGTGATTCTATTATATATTTTTTGTTATATTGTTATTTTTTTTATTTTATAGTGTAATAAAGTTATAATCATTTATTCATTCATTCTGATCAGTTTCTGAGGAGAGGTCCATCCCCAGCAGCACCACCGCGCAGCAGCGCCCTCCGCCGCGCAGCAGCGCCCTCAGCGCCGGCAGCGCGGCCTCCTCGCAGTAGACAGCCCCCCACCTGGTCCCGCAGCGCGGCCTCCTCGCAGTAGACAGCGGCGTCTCTGCGCAGGCCGCGCGAGAGGTCCATCCCCAGCAGCACCACCGCGCAGCAGCGCCCTCCGCCGCGCAGCAGCGCCCTCAGCGCCGGCAGCGCGCCCTCTCGCGAGAGGAACTCCTGGAAACATTTAGAAATAGACATATACATTCGTTTGTTGGCTTGTATAGTACACAAATACAATGGACACAGTGAAAGAACAGATGCAGAGGTTATTAACATACATACAACCGGGTATTTATCGCGTAAATTACCTTTATTATTTCTTTATTATTTATTTAACGTCGGGAAATAATAAAGGTAATTTCCGCGATAAATACCCGGTTATATGTATGTTAATAATGTGTTGTGATCGCGAAAGTTTAAAAAAGACAAAAGATACACAGGTTGTAAGAAGAATATTATAATTTTACGTTAAACTAACAAATTAAAATATATTACACTCATTTTAATTTGTTAGTTTGACGTAAAATTATCCAAATTTTTAACAAAAAAGACAACAGCGCGGCGCAGGTGACCAGTTTTTTTTAAGTTTTAGACATTGATTTTGTTTTCTCTACATTAAACTAGTGTCCATACGCCATCCTTGTTTCTTACCCTATACTTTGTGCAAGTTGGAGAGTTACAATATGTAAGTCCATGGTTGTTCAGTTAAGTTTTACCCTGTAAGTGCGTTTCTCGGTACCGCGTTTAGTTCCAAATCTGAAACTAGATGTCGCCCTTAAAAATGTTCAACCGCTAGATCGCGCTATCGAAAACGCACGGCAGCAGATATAGTCTCGTAGGGATTTTGTGTTTTTTGTGAGATTTGCAATAAAGTACCTTTGCATCAAAGTGCGTTTTTTTGAACGGATTCCAACATAGGTCCATCAATGGTATAAAATTGTTAAAACAAACGAATCAATACGCAATAAGTTTTATGTATATATGTGTATATTATGTATATCTTATAAATATTCGTGATAACGTACTACCACGTATTACTTGCTTTATGTTTTCACACTTTTGTATACTAGTTTATTATAGCTGTCGGTTGTCGAAATGAATAAATAAACAAACAAAAAAATAAATAAATAGATAAACATAGATTAATTAATCTGGCACAAGCTTCTAAAGCTTATTTATTTATTTATTAATTAATTATATATTTACTTATAAATTAATCATTTAAATATATATTTATGTATTAAGTAATTAATTAATAATGGCTTTTTCCCAACAATGGGATGATTCGGGCTGACAGTAACAGAAACAGTAATTACTTAGGTAATTATTAAATAAATTAATTAATAAATAAATATTTTAAATTTGGTTCCCTTTGAAAATTGGCGATAATTGTTATGCATTATCCCTTTTTCTTTTTAATATTTGCATGTAGATTCAAATGTCCGCTTGTACACGTTTGATACGTATGTAGTTTCAGGCCGCTACAGATACTCATTATTGTCCAATCCGGTCTCCCGAGATACAGGCTGACGCCTCGTTCGGGGACCACTAGTGATAAGTGCTATTTGTGATTTCTGCGAATTAATATATTTGTAATAAGCTTTAGCAGCTTGTGCCACAGACAGGGACTTTGTGAGCGAGAGCAACTGACCTGAGCCAGGAGAGGCAGGCTGGGCACCAGCAGGGCGCCACGTCCAGGCGCGCTGACACCAGGCGCTCCAGCTTACGCGCACTACAATGTAACATAGAGTACAACTGACCTGAGCCAGGAGAGGCAGGCTGGGCACCAGCAGGGTGCCCTGCGCCTTCGCGTCCTTGCGCAGCAGCTGCGCGCAGCTCAGCGCCGACACGTCCAGGCGCGCTGACACCAGGCGCTCCAGCTTACGCGCACTACAACATAATATAGCCGCAATACAATATAATATAGCCGCACTACAACATAATATAGCCCGCACTACAATATAATATAGCCGCACTACAATATAATATAGCCCGCAATACAATATAATATAGCCGCACTACAATATAATATAGCCGCACTACAATATAATATAGCCCGCAATACAATATAATATAGCCGCGGGGCTGCCGAATGTAACCCCTCCTCTCATGCCGTGGATGCAGTAAGAGCCTGCTAAGGGATACCTCCGAAAGATGGACAGCAGCGTCTTTCCGTGTATCAACATCCTGTACTGCGCTCGCCAACCCGCCTGCCATGCGTCCTGAGTAGTGTCCTTGAGGAGTTGAAGACAGACTCACCGCGCGGTGGCCCAGGATCGCCTTCAGGGCGGTGACTCCTCATACTAAGAAGGATCTTTGAGGAGTTGAAGACAGACTCACCGCGCGGTGGCCCAGGATCGCCTTCAGGGCGGTGACTCCTCATACTAAGAAGGATCTTTGAGGAGTTGAAGACAGACTCACCGCGCGGTGGCCCAGGATCGCCTTCAGGGCGGTGACTCCTCATACTAAGAAGGATCTTTGAGGAGTTGAAGACAGACTCACCGCGCGGTGGCCCAGGATCGCCTTCAGGGCGGTGACTCCTCATACTAAGAAGGATCTTTGAGGAGTTGAAGACAGACTCACCGCTCGGTGGCCCAGTCGCTGGAACCCAGGACCGTTTCCAGGACGGAGGCCGACTCCTCGTCCTGAGGAGTGCCCTTCCTCAGCTCAGCGGAGAAGTTCGCCGTGTCCAGGATTATGGCGGCTGGAAAATGTACAAAGTAAATTATAAATATACATATATATATATATACACGAAATAAATTTACAGTGACCGTGAGGTGCCGGCAGTAGAGTGTTGCCTCTCCTTTCTTGCCTAAGGATGCAATAATCTAAGATCTTCCGAAAACTTACTACTGGACATTCCAGAGCATAGTACTTCTTTTCAGGATGACTCCTCTTCAGTGGAGGCTGTGCGACTTTGGAATGATTTACCCCTCGACATCAAAAAGGTACAATCAAAGGACTGTTTCAAGCAACTCACCCGCAAGCACTTTCTTGATAAAATATACCCGTAGGTTCATCATCGTCTCCCCTTGCTCAACCCTCGACTGTTCTATTGTGAAGTGTAATTTGATTAAATGTAATTTTATGTTTGTTTAGTTTTTAAGTAAGTACCATCATAGCACGCCAACCACACTCTAAACTACAGGTTTGGCTGGTAGAGAATGCTTTAGCATTAAGCCCACCTTTGTAATTTTGTAATAAAGTATTAAATAAATAAAAAAAATCTACAAAGCACACCCCCAGCAGTTGGGCAGAAGCGTTTTTTTGTGTATCGTCACCCCGCACTGCGCCCGCCAACCGCCTGCCGAGCGGGCTAGTGTGGCAACCACCCCTTCATGATGCGTACTGGAGATCCATGGGGGAGGCCTATGTCCAGCAGGGGACGTCCTATGTCCAGCAGGGGACGTCCTATGTCCAGCAGGGGACGTCCTATGTCCAGCAGGGGACGTCCTATGTCCAGCAGGGGACGTCCTATGGCTGAAATGATGAATCATCTATGAAGTAATGAGCTCCTTCTATGAGATTTTGTCTTATAAAACTCGGCTGAGATGGTGATGAAATTAACAAAATATTTCGCTTTACTTCAATAAATACTCCAAATTATTTAGTATGACGATTTATTTTACATGAATATAGGGCCAAACACTAAATTGCAGTGCCCTTGCAGGCTGCATGCACTTAATATAAGATCTAAGCTGTGTAAAATGTGTATTTGATTTTATTTAAATAAATTAAAAAAATATTGATTTGTGGCATCAAATATATGAAAAAATATTTGTGAATTATAAAAAATAAATATTCATGTGAGCAAAATAAATGAAATATAGAAAATAAAATGCACACTCACAATGCAGTAAGTCCGCGAACCTGCGATCTGTCCTCCAGAAGTCGTCTCTCTCTGCAAACAGCGCGCTGAGCTCTGCGACGCGGCGCGCGACCAGCGAGGCACACGAGCCGACCGGCTCTATGGTGACGCGGGCCGCGGCGGGGAAGGCCCAGCCGCTCCTAGGGACAGTCGCAGCACATAGAGCAGGCTGAGGTGACGCGGGCCGCGGCGGGGAAGGCCCAGCCGCTCCTAGGGACAGTCGCAGCACATAGAGCAGGCTGAGGTGACGCGGGCCGCGGCGGGGAAGGCCCAGCCGCTCCTAGGGACAGTCGCAGCACATAGAGCAGGCTGAGGTGACGCGGGCCGCGGCGGGGAAGGCCCAGCCGCTCCTAGGGACAGTCGCAGCACATAGAGCAGGCTGGCACACGAGCCGACCGGCTCTATGGTGACGCGGGCCGCGGCGGGGAAGGCCCAGCCGCTCCTAGGGACAGTCGCAGCACATAGAGCAGGCTGGCACACGAGCCGACCGGCTCTATGGTGACGCGGGCCGCGGCGGGGAAGGCCCAGCCGCTCCTAGGGACAGTCGCAGCACATAGAGCAGGCTGGCACACGAGCCGACCGGCTCTATGGTGACGCGGGCCGCGGCGGGGAAGGCCCAGCCGCTCCTAGGGACAGTCGCAGCACATAGAGCAGGCTGAGGTCACGCGGGCCGCGGCGGGGAAGGCCCAGCCGCTCCTAGGGACAGTCGCAGCACATAGAGCAGGCTGAGGTGACGCGGGCCGCGGCGGGGAAGGCCCAGCCGCTCCTAGGGACAGTCGCAGCACATAGAGCAGGCTGGCACACGAGCCGACCGGCTCTATGGTGACGCGGGCCGCGGCGGGGAAGGCCCAGCCGCTCCTAGGGACAGTCGCAGCACATAGAGCAGGCTGGCGCACGACCCGACCGGCTCTATGGTGACGCGGGCCGCGGCGGGGAAGGCCCAGCCGCTCCTAGGGACAGTCGCAGCACATAGAGCAGGCTGGCGCACGACCCGACCGGCTCTATGGTGACGCGGGCCGCGGCGGGGAAGGCCCAGCCGCTCCTAGGGACAGTCGCAGCACATAGAGCAGGCTGAGGTGACGCGGGCCGCGGCGGGGAAGGCCCAGCCGCTCCTAGGGACAGTCGCAGCACATAGAGCAGGCAGGGTCACACGAGCCGACCGGCTCTATGGTGACGCGGGCCGCGGCGGGGAAGGCCCAGCCGCTCCTAGGGACAGTCGCAGCACATAGAGCAGGCAGGGTCACACGAGCCGACCGGCTCTATGGTGACGCGGGCCGCGGCGGGGAAGGCCCAGCCGCTCCTAGGGACAGTCGCAGCACATAGAGCAGGCTGAGGTGACGCGGGCCGCGGCGGGGAAGGCCCAGCCGCTCCTAGGGACAGTCGCAGCACATAGAGCAGGCTGGCACACGAGCCGACCGGCTCTATGGTGACGCGGGCCGCGGCGGGGAAGGCCCAGCCGCTCCTAGGGACAGTCGCAGCACATAGAGCAGGCTGGCACACGAGCCGACCGGCTCTATGGTGACGCGGGCCGCGGCGGGGAAGGCCCAGCCGCTCCTAGGGACAGTCGCAGCACATAGAGCAGGCTGGCACACGAGCCGACCGGCTCTATGGTGACGCGGGCCGCGGCGGGGAAGGCCCAGCCGCTCCTAGGGACAGTCGCAGCACATAGAGCAGGCTGAGGTCACGCGGGCCGCGGCGGGGAAGGCCCAGCCGCTCCTAGGGACAGTCGCAGCACATAGAGCAGGCTGAGGTGACGCGGGCCGCGGCGGGGAAGGCCCAGCCGCTCCTAGGGACAGTCGCAGCACATAGAGCAGGCTGGCACACGAGCCGACCGGCTCTATGGTGACGCGGGCCGCGGCGGGGAAGGCCCAGCCGCTCCTAGGGACAGTCGCAGCACATAGAGCAGGCTGGCGCACGACCCGACCGGCTCTATGGTGACGCGGGCCGCGGCGGGGAAGGCCCAGCCGCTCCTAGGGACAGTCGCAGCACATAGAGCAGGCTGGCGCACGACCCGACCGGCTCTATGGTGACGCGGGCCGCGGCGGGGAAGGCCCAGCCGCTCCTAGGGACAGTCGCAGCACATAGAGCAGGCTGAGGTGACGCGGGCCGCGGCGGGGAAGGCCCAGCCGCTCCTAGGGACAGTCGCAGCACATAGAGCAGGCAGGGTCACACGAGCCGACCGGCTCTATGGTGACGCGGGCCGCGGCGGGGAAGGCCCAGCCGCTCCTAGGGACAGTCGCAGCACATAGAGCAGGCAGGGTCACACGAGCCGACCGGCTCTATGGTGACGCGGGCCGCGGCGGGGAAGGCCCAGCCGCTCCTAGGGACAGTCGCAGCACATAGAGCAGGCTGAGGTGACGCGGGCCGCGGCGGGGAAGGCCCAGCCGCTCCTAGGGACAGTCGCAGCACATAGAGCAGGCTGAGGTGACGCGGGCCGCGGCGGGGAAGGCCCAGCCGCTCCTAGGGACAGTCGCAGCACATAGAGCAGGCTGGCACACGAGCCGACCGGCTCTATGATGACGCGGGCCGCGGCGGGGAAGGCCCAGCCGCTCCTAGGGACAGTCGCAGCACATAGAGCAGGCTGGCGCACGACCCGACCGGCTCTATGGTGACGCGGGCCGCGGCGGGGAAGGCCCAGCCGCTCCTAGGGACAGTCGCAGCACATAGAGCAGGCTGGCGCACGACCCGACCGGCTCTATGGTGACGCGGGCCGCGGCGGGGAAGGCCCAGCCGCTCCTAGGGACAGTCGCAGCACATAGAGCAGGCTGAGGTGACGCGGGCCGCGGCGGGGAAGGCCCAGCCGCTCCTAGGGACAGTCGCAGCACATAGAGCAGGCAGGGTCACACGAGCCGACCGGCTCTATGGTGACGCGGGCCGCGGCGGGGAAGGCCCAGCCGCTCCTAGGGACAGTCGCAGCACATAGAGCAGGCTGAGGTGACGCGGGCCGCGGCGGGGAAGGCCCAGCCGCTCCTAGGGACAGTCGCAGCACATAGAGCAGGCTGAGGTGACGCGGGCCGCGGCGGGGAAGGCCCAGCCGCTCCTAGGGACAGTCGCAGCACATAGAGCAGGCTGGCACACGAGCCGACCGGCTCTATGGTGACGCGGGCCGCGGCGGGGAAGGCCCAGCCGCTCCTAGGGACAGTCGCAGCACATAGAGCAGGCTGGCGCACGACCCGACCGGCTCTATGGTGACGCGGGCCGCGGCGGGGAAGGCCCAGCCGCTCCTAGGGACAGTCGCAGCACATAGAGCAGGCTGGCGCACGACCCGACCGGCTCTATGGTGACGCGGGCCGCGGCGGGGAAGGCCCAGCCGCTCCTAGGGACAGTCGCAGCACATAGAGCAGGCTGAGGTGACGCGGGCCGCGGCGGGGAAGGCCCAGCCGCTCCTAGGGACAGTCGCAGCACATAGAGCAGGCAGGGTCACACGAGCCGACCGGCTCTATGGTGACGCGGGCCGCGGCGGGGAAGGCCCAGCCGCTCCTAGGGACAGTCGCAGCACATAGAGCAGGCTGAGGTGACGCGGGCCGCGGCGGGGAAGGCCCAGCCGCTCCTAGGGACAGTCGCAGCACATAGAGCAGGCTGAGGTGACGCGGGCCGCGGCGGGGAAGGCCCAGCCGCTCCTAGGGACAGTCGCAGCACATAGAGCAGGCTGAGGTCACGCGGGCCGCGGCGGGGAAGGCCCAGCCGCTCCTAGGGACAGTCGCAGCACATAGAGCAGGCTGAGGTCACGCGGGCCGCGGCGGGGAAGGCCCAGCCGCTCCTAGGGACAGTCGCAGCACATAGAGCAGGCTGAGGTCACGCGGGCCGCGGCGGGGAAGGCCCAGCCGCTCCTAGGGACAGTCGCAGCACATAGAGCAGGCTGAGGTCACGCGGGCCGCGGCGGGGAAGGCCCAGCCGCTCCTAGGGACAGTCGCAGCACATAGAGCAGGCTGAGGTCACGCGGGCCGCGGCGGGGAAGGCCCAGCCGCTCCTAGGGACAGTCGCAGCACATGGAGCAGGCTGAGGTGACGCGGGCCGCGGCGGGGAAGGCCCAGCCGCTCCTAGGGACAGTCGCAGCACATAGAGCAGGCTGAGGTGACGCGGGCCGCGGCGGGGAAGGCCCAGCCGCTCCTAGGGACAGTCGCAGCACATAGAGCAGGCTGAGGTCACGCGGGCCGCGGCGGGGAAGGCCCAGCCGCTCCTAGGGACAGTCGCAGCACATAGAGCAGGCTGAGGTCACGCGGGCCGCGGCGGGGAAGGCCCAGCCGCTCCTAGGGACAGTCGCAGCACATAGAGCAGGCTGAGGTCACGCGGGCCGCGGCGGGGAAGGCCCAGCCGCTCCTAGGGACAGTCGCAGCACATAGAGCAGGCTGAGGTCACGCGGGCCGCGGCGGGGAAGGCCCAGCCGCTCCTAGGGACAGTCGCAGCACATGGAGCAGGCTGAGGTCACGCGGGCCGCGGCGGGGAAGGCCCAGCCGCTCCTAGGGGACAGTCGCAGCACATAGAGCAGGCTGAGGTCACGCGGGCCGCGGCGGGGAAGGCCCAGCCGCTCCTAGGGACAGTCGCAGCACATAGAGCAGGCAGCGTCACACGAGCCGACCGGCTCTATGGTGACGCGGGCCGCGGCGGGGAAGGCCCAGCCGCTCCTAGGGACAGTCGCAGCACATAGAGCAGGCTGAGGTGACGCGGGCCGCGGCGGGGAAGGCCCAGCCGCTCCTAGGGACAGTCGCAGCACATAGAGCAGGCTGAGGTGACGCGGGCCGCGGCGGGGAAGGCCCAGCCGCTCCTAGGGACAGTCGCAGCACATAGAGCAGGCTGAGGTGACGCGGGCCGCGGCGGGGAAGGCCCAGCCGCTCCTAGGGACAGTCGCAGCACATAGAGCAGGCTGGCACACGAGCCGACCGGCTCTATGGTGACGCGGGCCGCGGCGGGGAAGGCCCAGCCGCTCCTAGGGACAGTCGCAGCACATAGAGCAGGCTGGCACACGAGCCGACCGGCTCTATGGTGACGCGGGCCGCGGCGGGGAAGGCCCAGCCGCTCCTAGGGACAGTCGCAGCACATAGAGCAGGCTGGCACACGAGCCGACCGGCTCTATGGTGACGCGGGCCGCGGCGGGGAAGGCCCAGCCGCTCCTAGGGACAGTCGCAGCACATAGAGCAGGCTGAGAGCCAGGTGCAAGCAGACTTCTATTATGTTTTAGCGTTCCGGACCAAAATGATAAAAATAAACCCTTAACGTTGTCTGTCTGTCCGTCACAATGGGCAGTACTTCCCAACTACTGGTGCTATCGACTTGAATGAGACATCGCTTACTCACTAATATTGTATATTGAAATAAGCTGACAAACATTCTTATTATGATTGCACCGTACATAAAGCACAAACTTTTATAGCTAATAGAAGTGTACGTAAGATAAGATACGTTCTATCAGAAAAGAGATGGCGCTGTCAAGGTTCTCAACGTTATTCAACAAACATAAACCGCCTTTAACACAAATTATATTGTATGATAGCAGTTGAAAGTTAGTGTGTTTCAATTAAATATTATTCACGCTTTATTTGTGACGAGCGGCCCCTAAGGCGTCCTTTGCGCATAACATGTGATATAACTCACTAGTCTATGGACCTGTAGTCTGTCGGTGAGATATAACTCACTTGTGTATGGGTCTGTGGTCTGTCTGGAGAGATATAACTCACTTGTCTATGGGTCTGTGGTCTATGATCTCTCTGACGAAAGGTGCCAGGAATGCGTCCCTAGCACTCAGCGTGTGGTGGTCTAGCAGCGTCACCGAGCAGTATGGAGAAGACAACCGGGCATGCAGGTCCAGGTCATCTCTGAGGAAAATTAAAAATAAATAATAAATCAATTCTCAATAAACAGATTTGCAAAACCGCAATTGCAGGTGCCGGCATGCCAGTGGACGCAGTAAGAGCCTGCTAATAGATACCTCCGAAAGATGGGCAGCAGCGTCTTTCCGTGTATCAACATCCCGTACTGCGCTCGCCAAACCGCCTGCGAAGCGCGGTGAGTATGGCAGCTACCCCTCATGGAGATCTATGAGGGAGGCTTGTGTTTAGTAGTGGACGTTTTACGGCGGAAAAGATGATGATGACGAGGTTTGCAAAGTACAAAGAATTTTTTCAAAGTTAATTATGTTGTAACTTACATGCTAGAAGGTTATGGCGCCGTAAATATTGTCAAAGCACTTTAAAAAACTTTGAGACAAACCTTTCAGGATTATAGACATTGCTCTAACTAAGCTAGACTTGTACATATGTCCATGCGAAGGATATCTATTCCCGGGGTTTCAACACAAAAATCTGATGAATGGACGACAATGTAATTACTTAAAATCAGTATAGGCTCACTGGATAACTAATGAAGAGAAAAACACGAAATACATTCATAATAGGTACTTATAATGTCCAATTTTTTAACTACGATATGACAGTAAGCAATTGACACAGTGGACGGGTCTCACCTCGTGTTCAGATGAGTCACGCTCACCTGAACACGAGTTCAGCCGCGTCCACGCCATGCTGCGAGAGACAGTGTTTGAACCCAGTCTTGATGCCGTGGTCCGCGCAGGCCAGAAGCCACACGTGACTCACCTGAACACGAGTTCAGCCGCGTCCACGCCATGCTGCGAGAGACAGTGTTTGAACCCAGTCTTGATGCCGTGGTCCGCGCAGGCCAGAAGCCACACGTGACTCACCTGAACACGAGATCAGCCGCGTCCACCCATGCTGAGAGAGACAGTGTTTGAACTCAGTCTTGATGCCGTGGTCCGCGCGGTCCACAGTGGCCGCACGTGACTCACCTGAACCAGAGGCGGCTTTACCTATAGTGCAGGGTGTGCGGCGCACACGGGCGCCGGGTCCAAGGGGGCGCCGAGCGCCATCTAATGCGACACAACAGATTATAGGTTCATGATTATATTGGCGTAGTGTCGCATCACTATCAAAGGCGCGTGCCGGATGAACGAGAAAAAAACGTTGGGTTGCAGTACTCGAACAAATAATTAACATTATTAATTTTTTAGCTAGGCAATGTCTGGCTTTTCGGGGAAGATCTGAAAAAAATACGATTCTGGTAATGGTAACTTTTTAAAGCTGGTTGAATATACCTCTAATTTTGATAATGTGCTTGCGGAACACATTGCCCTCATTCAAAACTCATTATCTTGGCCATAATATTCAGAATGAAATAATACAATTATTAGGAGAAAGAATAAATAAAACCGGGCAAGAGCGAGTCGGACTCGCGCACCGAGGGTTCCGTGCCATCATACAATATAATTTATGACAAAGGCGTTTTTATATTTGTTGGAGAACCTTGACAGCGCCATCTCTTGTCTGATAGCGGAACTTATGTAGATTTTTACACAGAACAGAGAAAACATAGAAATCGTAAGTAGGCGGGGCTCGCGTAACACCTAGTAGGCGCAGTACTGCGCACTTCAAGCACCGCTTACTTCAGTCGTGTTTTAATTTAGCAGAGTAAACATACTTTAAAAAAATATAAAATGCCGTATTGTGCCGTTTTAGAGTGTAAAAACGAAAGCCGAACCAAAAATTTAACGAAAGGGGGCATATCATATCACCGGTAAGCATTATTTTATTGTTTTTTTGTTAGTTTTGTTCAAAATGCAAAACCGTCAAATAAATATAGCAATAGCGCCATCTCTTGTTGAGTGGCTTTGTGTTGTGGATTATCAAGCAATCAAGAAAAGCAGCCATTGTATTAGTAATCTTATTTCCTGGGAATAGAGACTATAATAAATATTTGGCAATAGCGCCATCTCTGGCTGAGTGGACATACTAAATATTAATTTTTTATCACTGTTTATTTTATTGAACTTTGAACCATGTGGCGATCGGAATAAAGTTAATATCAATAAAATTAGTTTTATGATTTTATGCCCTTTTTAAGGTACTCTTTCAACCAATAAGAATTTTTATTTCTATGTGTGTTAGTTTTTACATGTGTGAGTTTAGCGACACTGGTTCTCTTAGTAAAAAGGCATCATGCTAATTCTACTCATTTTTCTCTGTTCTGTGGATTTTTACACTTTCGATGATTTCTAAAAAAGTATGCTATGTAGAGAGATTGTAATAAATTTCCTCTAATCTTTACATACACTTCTAATAGTAATAAAAGTTTCAAAGGTTTATCTCCGCAAACTTCGGAGATAAGGGGGGGGGGGACGCTATTTTTTTCAACATTTTTGTAAATAACTCAAAAACTATACGACTTAAAGGAAAACTAAAAACTGTTTATTAATGTGCAAAAAAATACCTTTCATATGATACCCCACATAACCTAGTAACTTTCCAAAAATTTTGAAAACACCCCTTCCACCCCCATTGTCTAAAAAACTACGCAAATTAGAGAGTTCGCTATAATTTTCCTATGAAGTTTACAAACACTTTTATTAGCTATAAAAGTATAACGGGTTTATCTCAGCAAACTTCGGAGATAAGGGGGGGGGGAACGGTGGTTTTTTCAACATTTTTGTAAATAACTCAAAAACAATACGGCTTAAAGGAAAACTAAAAACTGTTTATTAATGTGCAAATGAATACCTTTCATATGATACCCCACATCACCTATTTACTTTACAAATTTTTTGAAAACCCCCCTTCAACCCCCCTTGTCTAAAAAACTATGCAAATTAGAGAGTATGCTACAATTTTCCTATTAAGTTTACATACACTTCTATGAACTATAAAAGTATCACGGGTTTATCTCTGCAAACTTCGGAGATAAGGGGGGGAACGGTCGTTTTTTCGACATTTTTGTAAATAATTCAAAAACAATACGGCTTAAAGGAAAACTAAAAACTGTTTATTTATGTGCAAATGAATACCTTTCATATGATACCCCACATCACCTATTAACTTCACAAAACTTTTGAAAACCCCCCTTCCACCCCCCTTGTCTAAAAAACTATGCAAATTAGAGAGTTCGCTATAATTTTCCTATAAAGTTTACATACACTTCTATTAGCTATAAAAGTATCAAGGGTTTATCTGTGCAAACTTTGGATATAAAGGGGGGTTTGGATAAAAACGGTCGTTTTTTCAACATTTTTGTAAATAACTCAAAAATGATACGTTTTAAAGGAAAACTAAAAACTGTTTATTATTGTACAAATGAATTTCTTTCATATGATACCCCACACGGCCTAGTAACTTCACTTAAAATTTTTGAGATCCCCTATCCGCCCCCCTGCAATCAAAATAAGAATATTTTTTTAAGATTTTTATATATGCTATATTAGTAAAATACTGTTGTCTTTTACCATTTTAAATTGCAAGTCGCTAGTATCAGTAGTTCTCGAGATATCCATCTGTGACAGACAGACAGACAGAGTGATTCTATAAGGGTTCCTTTTTACCATTTTGGTCCGGAACCCTAAAAAAGCTATTGTTTTGCAACTGACACAATCCAAATATTTTTCAATTATTTTAGATTGCACACGAAGAACAAATATCGGTTGTCGTACGGTACGTTCTTTTTAATGCAAGCAACAACAAGGCAAAATAACACTTTCTGGGTTTTTTCCTATTACAGACACTACTGGCCAGGGTTTAACTCAACTTTTGTTAGATTTTTTAATCTCAAACGAAATTGACATACAAGATATGCGTGGTCAAGGTTACGATAATGGTGCAAACATCAAAGGGAAAAATATAGGTCTTTAAAAACGAATTTCAGATATAAACCCGCGCGCATTTTATGTACCATGTGCGACACACAGCCTAAATTTGGTAGAGAATACGCTGCTAAAGGTTCATTAGAAATAGTAAATTTATTTTCAATTGTGCAAGAAATTTGTTACTATTTATGTTGTATGTTATTTATTTATGTTACGTTGGCAAATACTTGCTAAAGAAGCGCCAACTTTAAGTCTAAAACCACTCTCAAATACTCGATGGGAGAGCAGGGTAACCCCTTCCTTCCTAAAAAGCATATTGACATCATTTAAAATTGCACTATTTGCACCCGAATTTTCGTATGAAAATATAACTGTAAGTATTCCATTTTGACCCCGCTCCTACTAGGGGGCGCCAGGGTACTGGTGGCACACTGGCGCCACAAGGGCTAGAGCCGCCTCTGACCTGAACACGAGATCAGCCGCGTCCACGCCATGCTGCGAGAGACAGTGTTTGAACCCAGTCTTGATGCCGTGGTCCGCGCAGGCCAGAAGCCACACGTGACTCACCTGAACACGAGATCAGCCGCGTCCACGCCATGCTGCGAGATCCAGTGTTTGACCTTTGTCTTGATGCCGTGGTCCGCACGGTCCACAGTGGCCGCACGTGACTCACCTGAATACGAGATCAGCCGCGTCCACGCCGTGTTGCGAGAGACAGTGTTTGACCTCTGTCTTGATGCCGTGGTCCGCGCGGGCCACAGGTCACACGTGACTCACCTGAACACGAGATCAGCCGCGTCCACGCCGTGTTGCGAGAGACAGTGTTTGACCTCTGTCTTGATGTCGTAGTCCGCGCGGGCTACATTCAGGACAGCCACATAGATCTCATCGGGAGGGGCCTCTACGCGCTTCGAACTGGAACAGAATAAGACCCCTTAGATCTGCCAGCCTACTCAGCCTAATGTAGAACCGGCACTCGGCACAAGGGAGGCAGTGCATGCACCACGCACTGCAGTCCAGGCCACAGCTCCCTACCTGGTGCAGACCTGGCACTTCATCCGCTCATGCTGCCAGTGGCAGAAGGCAGCGTACACCATCAAGCACACAGCTGAGTCCAGGTCACAGCTTTCATTGCCGAGGAATATGTGCAGGTTGGTGTAGTGTCCTGACTCCTGCAATAGATGTTATTCACTCAAATAGCTGAATGGGCTTACATATAAAACAAGGCGCCCAGACACTACACTAATATGAATAAATTAGGCCAAATGTGTGCAGGACCAACAACAAGCATTCCCATACAAATAAACATTTTATAACAATTACAATTAGCCGTAAGTGTCCCACTGCTGGGCAAAGGCCTCCCCTCCAACTCTCCATGCCTCCCGATCCGCCGTCAAATCGACCCATGCGCTGTTATGCCGGTCTAACTCGTCACGCCATCGCTTCTTCGGTCTGCCGCGGCGCCTCACCGTGTCGGGGCTTCACTGAGTAGTGATCTTTGCCCACAGGTCTTCGGGCATCCGGCAAACATGACCAGCCCAGCTCCATTTAAGTTTTAAATTTATGTTTTAAAGCTCCATTTAAATTTTATAACAAAAATAAGAAAAACGGTGTCATGCTTGAATCACAAGAAGGTCTCTGTCTCAGTTGGCTAAGTTAAGCAATGCTAGTCTTCCGACAGATCCGTTTGGTGATGTCACAGAATGCAACACATTAAATAACAAAACTAAGCAAACAGAAGTTAGAAGAAGTGTTAGAAGTTGGTGTGACCTTTTGGTCACACCAACTTCTAACATCATCATCATCATCATCATTTCAGCCGTAAAACGTCCACTACTGAACACAAGCCTCCCTCATTTCCGAAGGTGCCCCTTAGCAAGCTCTTACTGCATCCACGGGTAAGATAGGAGGGGTAACATTCTACTGCCGGCACCCCACGGTAACCAAAACTTATTAGCAGGTTATTCATTGGGTTTTCCCCTCCTTCCACTTAGATCCACAGTCTTGATCCACATATAGATCCGAGGATACTTTTTTTTCCTCTTTAATCCACTGGTGGATCATTAGATACTTTTGTTTCCCCTTAAATCCACTGGTGGATCATTGGATACTTTGGTTTCCTCTTAAATCTACTGGTGGATCATTGGATACTTTTGTTTCCTCTTAAATCCACTGGTGGATCATTGGATACTTTTCCCCCTAATTAAAATAATAAATAAATAATGCTGGACAATTCACACAGCATTATCTAGCCCCAAGCTAAGCAGAGCTTGTGTTATGGGTGCTAGATAACTGATATACATAATATAATACAATACATAGATAGATATTTTTTATTATACATATAAACGACCAGAACACCCTGAACAAATGTCTGCAGATCGTACACACATTTGTCCCGAGGCGGGAATCGAACCCGCAACCTCCTGCGACGCAGGCGGACCTTCGTCCACCGCGCCACGGAGGTCGTCTAATTCTTATTCCCAATAATAAAAACCTTCGAGCACTGGTTTAATGCTCGAAGATAAAAACGGTTGGAAGTAGGTATATTATATCTTTACATTTTTCTATTTTATCTAATGAGTTCTTATACTCATAATAATGATCAATCCTTCTTTCTACTCGACGACAATCTGTAGTGCTACTACTTGAAGTTGCTTGTCATATTGACACAGTCTTTGTCAATTTGGTCTTAAAATTGATTTATTTTAATAAAAATATTAAAATATACATATATATTAACTTAAAAATGAATGAAATTAAATATATTAATAACAGAGGAGTGGTTATGCTGCATTCTGGATATCAGTACCATAAAAAAAGGAGTTTTAAAAATGGTTCAGTAATATGGCGATGTTCAAAATGGAGAAAATTTAAATGCAATGGAACATTGAATCTCAAAGTAAGTCATATCACTCATTGATACTTATCTCGTACCTACTCGTTTTGAGAAATAAATAGTTTATTATTATTAATTACATTTACAGGATGGCGCCATTATTAAACAAACAAAACACGTATCACACTGCACTGAAAACCAGAATGAGATCGAGAAAAAAATTATATTACACGAGCTAAGAGAAAAAGTTATAAATGAAGAATGTCGTCCTATACCCAGCATTTATCAAGAATGTCTAACAAACGCCGAAGACAAAGGGATAAATTTAGTTTGCACTTTACCAAAACTTGATTCTATTAAATCAGGGTTATATAAATTACGAAACAAAAAATGGAATGTTAATAAGACATGTTTTACGAACATTTCAGAAGTTGAAATACCACCATCTTTGTCGGATTTTGTTCTTGCAGATTATTTCTGCAACGATAATCGTATAATAATCTTTTGTTTGCCAGAAACTTTAACTATCCTACCTAAAATGAAACACATTTTCTGTGACGGAACATTTATGAGTTGCCCTCCGCCCTTCGGACAATTGTATGTATTATGTTCTGATATAGATAGCACTACAGATACAAATAATGTCGTTCCGCTATTATTTGCGTTAATGACGAACAAAAAAAAGGATTCATATTTCACTTTATTTGAAATGATTAAAAGCCAAGTACCTCTATTTAAACCAAATAAATTCACTTTAGATTTTGAACAAGCAACTATCACAGCAATAAGTGAAGTCTTTCCTTGTGCCGAAATAAAAGGTTGCTATTACCATTTTGTTAAAAATATATGGAAACATGGAAAAGAGATGAAACTTTTGAAAACAAAACGTGGAAAACGAATAGTTGCACTCTGTGCCTCCTTACCACTAACACCAGAATCTTATCTAGCTGACGGATGGATATATATATGTACAGAAATCGCAAGAAATGATTGCCCAAAACTCATACAATTTCAAAAGTATATGAAAAGGTTTTGGTTCAAAAGCAAATTTTTCACACAGATGTGGGCAATCGCAAAAGAACGGCATCGTACCAATAACTGTATCGAAGGTTTTAATAGAAAACTAAACAAGAAATTGGGAAAAAAATATTGTAACTTAGTAAATTTTTTATGCATATTAAAACAGGAGGCAAAATATAACTTTTTGCGCATAAAAGAAAATATTGTAAATAAGAGAAAAAAATCAAACATTGATAATGATAATTTTATTTTAGAATGTCAAAACCAGTTAATATCAGGAGAAATCACAGTTGCACACTTCTTAGAACAAGTGAAGTAAAAATATTTTTTTTTGTTTATTTTTGTTGATTAATGATTTTTTTTCATTTTTATTTAACAGAAGAATTATTATTTATTTTAAAATTTTAATACAAAATTACACTTCTGTTTATCAAGTACGGAATTAAAAGTTGTGTATTTTGGTCTATTCATATATCTAAGCTTTGTCAGGATAAACTTAACAGTGAAAATTTCGTTTATCTATTTTTATTTTTATTTAACAATTAAGTTGTTTACATTTAAGTGAAGAGAAGAGAACTTTACGTTTATTTTTGTAATTTATAATTTTAATAATTAAATTTTTTTGTTTGATTTATGTTTAATTTTTTCGCTCCTTGCCCGTGGTCCAGTTGAGCTGGTCCCGTTGACTGGACCACGGAAAAATATTTTTTCGGTGGTCCAGTCAACTGTACCACGGAAGAATTATTTTTTCGGTGGTCCCGTTGACTGGACCACGGAATGAAAAAATAAAATTTTAAGTGGTCCAGTCAACGGGACCACGGAAAATATATTTCACGTGCGTCTACTTGTCACCAAACGTTAAATGTGACACTAAATGTCAAAATTTGGAAAGGTATTATTCAAAAAGACTTGTGTGACAGCACGAGTGGGGTCGTATTGCAACGCAATGCAACCACCATCACACTGAAAGGCGAGCGAAGCGAGCCTTGCTGTGTGACTGCACACACTAATTTTTGACGACCTCTGTGGCGCGGTGGGCGAAGGTCTGCCTGCGACGCAGGAGGTTGCGGGTTCGATTCCCGCCTCGGGACAAATGTGTGTACGATCTGCAGACATTTGTTCAGGGTGTTCTGGTCGTTTTCTATGTATAATAAAAAAATCTATCTATGTATTGTGCTATATTATGTATATCAGTTATCTAGTACCCTACCCATAACACAAGCTCTGCTTAACTTGGGGCTAGATAATGCTGTGTGAATTGTCCAGCATTATTTATTTATATTTATTTATTATTTAATTATATGGGTATCGTTTTCGATTAACTCAAACTCGTAGGTTACAAAAAAGATGTCAATTTCCAAATCCAAGATGGCTGACATTTTCTAATCGCAAAATTCTCTCTTGGATATCAATTTCGACTAAATCAAACACGTAGGATATGAAAAGGAAAACTATAAATTTAAAAATAAAAAATAAATAAATGAATTATGAAATACAACTAAAAACAAAAGACGCGAGCTGCTTGCAGCTCGCGCACATATACAATACTAGAATTGGCATGAGTAGTTTGCGAGATATGACAGTTTTAGTTCTGGAAGCTGTCATTGAAAATGTAGGTCCTGTTGTTACCTTAAATTTGTGACAGGAACGACAAGTCTGGCATGAGTAGTTTCCGAGATATGACAGTTTTAGTTTTGACAGCTGTCAAAAAATGAAAATTCTGTTATTGCCTTTAACTTGAGCCAAGATTTTTGTGATTTGCTGTCAATTCAATTCTTTTTTATTTATATATATATACCAATTTTTGACAATAACTGTCAATTTTGATGTAAGCTGTCAATTTGGACAAGTAGCTGAGGTTTTTAATTTATTAATGAATTACTTAGTACTCCGACTTTTCAAAATTTTTGACATTAGCTGTCATTTTGACATTAACTGTCAATTTTAACATTAGGTGTCAAATTTGATATAAGTGTCCATTTGTTCTTATCTTATGCAATTCCTTACACATAATCACACAAAATGAGTGGTCCAGTTAACTGTACCAGCGAAGATATTTTTTATCGGTGGTCCAGTTATCCAATGAACTGGACCACGGAATGAAAGAATCTTCCGTGGTACAGTTAACTGGACTACGGAAAAAAAGTTTTTCCGTGGTCCAGTCAACGGGACCACGGGCAAGGAGCGAATTTTTTAATGAACAATATATTTTTTTTATTCTTTTTTATAGCCCTCCTTCCACCTAGATCCCACTGTGGATCGAAGTGGCATAGAAATATATTAAATATTTTTAGATCCCCTTCATTGTGGATTCAAGTGGAACAGAAAAAAAATTGTAATTTTAGATCCTCTTGATTGTGGATTCAAGTGGAATAGAAAAGAAATAGTAATTTTAGATCCCCTCATAGGTGGATTAAAGAGGAAAAAAAAGTATCCTCGGATCTACATGTGGATCAAGACTGTGGATCTAAGTGGAAGGAGGGGGGTTTTCGGTTTAAAGTATTCCAGTATGTTTGGTAAACCTTAACACTTCTATGAACAACAATTCCACTGAAACATAGAAGCTAGCTTAACCATTATAAGTTTTCCAGAATGTTCATGAATAAAACTATATCCATGATCTTTTCAGAAATGTACATATAGCAGTTTACATTATAGAGGGGGATATTTAAATCTTTAGAAACTTCATTTCACTCAGCAGAATTAGAACCAACTAATAGTATTTTGGTACAACGTTAGAAAGTTGAATAGATTCATATATTTAGCTAAATACATGAAACATGAGCATCCAATAATAACTGTTACAGAAAACTGATGGGGCTGCCGCATTTCTGTAGCACTTCTCGCATGTTCACTATCTTGCATGAAGGTGATGGTTCGCAGCGGTCATGTGCAGGAGAGCTGGCTTACTGGAGCGCAGGATGCATGGCAAAGGCTTCCTGCAAGTTATTGCTGGAAGGCTTCCCCGTTTTCCTGTCCCTTTACGGAGCACTGGATGAGGGCTTATATTGTGGCTGTTTAGTTTATTACATGTAATGTTGTGTGTGTTATATATTAGGTTGTTTATTAGAGTCTTATATGGTGTTTGGTACCAGTATACAAAGTCTAAAGTAAACAAACATATTATTTATGTTTAGTTAAGATTGTTTTAGACAAACTCCATGGAGCAGTTGGTTTAGTAGCTGGCTTAGAAGCAGGGGGTCACAGGGTTTATAATTATTCTATGGACATTTGTCCCACTGGGTGTTTGTCTATGTATGATAAGTATGCACTTAACAAAAAGTATTTAAGAATTCTATCAACCATCTGGGACCCATAACAAAAGCTCTGCTTTATTCGGGGCTATATGGTGCTGTGTAATATGGCACTGTACAGCATTCATTACCTATTTATTTATTAGAATGCTTAGAATATTGAGGTTCAGTGATTAGTCCACTCCTTATGAAATTTAAAATATGATTGTAGCAACATAATACAAAGAGCAAGCCAGCATCAACACTAAATTACCCTACAAATATGGACTACTACATCTGATAGGCAGATCCAAAAATATGAGCCAAGAACTTAGCACTAACTTACTAGGATTTCTTTAGTAGTTTTTAGGTATTCGTTCATCTCACAACCCACGTTCGGAGGCATTTCTAATAGAGAAATTAACAGAAAATAATTTGATAACCACTTTGGTAAGTTATCTTAGGTATTATATAGAAATCCGATATTTTGTAACCAAAAAAAACTTTATGGACTATCTATAATATTTTGTTCTGCAATTGCAATTTTCTTCTTCTTCTTCTTCTTTTTTGTGGCTTCTGTGTTTGGTTTTACACAATTCTGCCAGTGTCAAGTATCATCTTTAGAAAGTCGAATAATAGAGGTTACAGTTATCAAATGAAGAATCAATTTAGAAATTAAAATTTTTGAATTGGCCAATGGATTAGTAGGGTTAATTTTATCTGTAACAACACAAGTTAATAAGAGTTATCTATTTAAATATATATACACAAATTAATATATAAAGCAGACATAAATTATAAATTTACAATATTTACAACTTTATGTTATTTACATATATATATTTACATAATAAATAATTTATGGGAGGGGAAAAGGTAAGTGATAAAAGACATTTAAGAGAAGTAGGACGGGGGATATCTGGAGGCAGGACATCATACAGTGAGAAATCAATTTTTTGGCAATTAAAAAATATGTGGTCCACGGTTCCTTCTTCCAAACCACATTCACACATGGAATGGTCCCTGATCCTAAGTTTGGCCAGAAAAACAGGTGAACAGCAGTGACCAAGTCGGAGCCTACATAAGGTGGAGGTGGTGGGTTTGTTGGCCTTGCGGAATTTAAAAAACCATGGTTTGGGGGGGATTTCGGGTTGAATATCGCCATAGTGTTTGCCTTTGATCAGCTTGGAAGAGTTCCAGATATCTAACCAAGATTTCTGGAGAAGATTGTTAGGGAGAAGGCATAAGTCATGGGAAAAAGTGTGAAAATGATCAAGACATCCTATTTGAATGGCAGATTTGGCACAGCTATCAGCTGTTTCATTGCCAGGAATTCCAGAGTGACCTGGAATCCAGGCAAGAACAATGTTTATGCCAATATTATGGCATTCAAATAGGATGTTTTTAATTTGAAGGATAGTAGGAAAGCAAGAATTAGTTTTGAAGGGATTTGAGAGTATAGACTGGAGGCAACTTTTGGAATCGGTGAAAATTAAAGAGTTATTCAGGGCATGAGATTTTACAAAAGAAATGGCTTCAAGTATAGCTATAGCCTCACCAGTAAAAACTGACGTAGAAGAGGGACATTTAAAGCTGAGGCTTATACTAGTGAATGGCATCCACACAGCGGCACCTACCTCCCCATCCAAGGATAGTTTAGAGATTGCAATTTTTGCAATCGTATCAACCGCTGTTTGACAGCCAGCTGACTGGATCTGGAATCTTATTTGACATTGACAGTTGACACAAGAACATTATGAAACTATGGAACTCCCACTTTGGGATAAGTTCTTTATTAAACTTCCATGGATAATATAGGTATTTAAATTTCATTTACAAACTGTTACATTCATTCCAAATAGTAGCTAGTTTATTATTGCATTCCATGATCTTCTATGTTATGTAGAAGATTATGGAAGGCTCGACCGATTTCAACGATAATAGATTTTGTATTACGTTATTTTTGGGTACCTAAGGATTTGTCTGCGCCCCGTATAACATCATCATCATTTAATTCGTAAAACGTCCACTACTGAACACAGGCCTCCTTCATGGATCTCCTTAAGGGGCAGTTGCCATACACGCCACGCTTGGCAGGCGGGTTGGCGAAATGCAGTTCGGGATGTTGATACACGGAAAGACGCTGCTGCCCATCTTCCGGAGGTATCCCTTAGCAGGCTCTTACTGCATACACGGGCATGAGAGGAGGGGTAACATTCTACTACCGGCACCCCACGGCAAGCTAGAACGCCTGCCGTTTTTAAATGGGCAGAGATAAAAAGAAGATATTTTCGAAGAAGTTGCAAGGTTGTTGGTATTAAGGCCTTCTATAATTCCTACTAGGTTTGTTTACCATCTCTGTGCGTTAACGAAATAAATAAAAATAGGTACTTAACCATATTTCTCCATCCAAAAGACGCAGCATCATTTTTCTTGGAAACGGGCAGGTGTATCAAAAAAATGTATTCAATAAAAAAGGTTTAGAAACCCAAACCACCCAAATCACCCAAACACGAAAAGAACGAAAGACAAGCTTTTTTATTACATACCTATATTGTGTAAAGACGTTTTAAGTTGACATTAAACATGAATAAATGTTTATTTTATTATTTTTAGTGGGTACGTTTAAATAAAATCTTGGGTGTTCCGCCATGTTGGATTCAGAGTGACGTCATATAGCTGACCATGCATTGTCATCCAAAGTAAACATGTATACAAAATTTCAGCTCAATCGGTTGAAGATATCTGCTTCAAAGTTGAGTTGCAAGATTCCGCGAACATAGTTACATACATACATACATACAGGGCAAGCTAAATAAAAGCTTGTAAAATAGGTAGTAGACTCATTGTCCAAATAAAAAAAATATATATAGTTATGTAACTATAATATAGTAAAGGTTATATAATATAGTATAGTTTAGGTAGATATATATTACTTTTGTACTTTGTTGTTACCTACACTTTATGAACCTGAGTTATGGAGAGGTACCTACCTCGTGATTGGATTTTGAGGCAAGTCAATAAAAACAGTAATAAAACTTCTTCGAGCTTATCCAGCCAGATCAATGGTTTTCTAGTCTTGATATGTACCTACATAGGTAGTAAATAATGATATTAAATGGATACCTGTTTATGTTATTGTTGGGTGAGCTTTAAACATGTTTTTTTTTTATAAACAATACAAGAAACATTATGCAGGGAATATAATATATTGACTGTAATATATAAATACCTACTAACGCAGCCGGCAGACGTTGTCCCGCTAATATAAAAAGTAAAAAAAAGTAAAAAATGTTTATTACCATAAGTAGGGTGTTACAATTATTAATGAATCCATAGGCTCCCGAACTAGTTAATAACTGTGTTTCAGGAGCCAGTGGCTTCTCCAACAATATGTGATAATAATTATGTCTAACTTAGGTAAATATAAAAAAAATGCTTAAAAAAATTAAATTGCTAAAAAAAAACACACCTTTCAACTAACAAAAGAAAAGAAAAAAGTGATTTAAGGAATTAAAACAATAACTATTGTATTAAAAAAATATATCAATATTTATAACAAAAAAAAATGTCTCCCACTTGCAAAAACAAATAAATACGAATATATGAAATATTATGTTATAATATAAACATACATATATATATACATATGTAGTATATATACACTATATTACAATACACATATATCATTGTACTTCTACTTTTAGTTTTTGTAAGTTTCTTTCTATGTTAATTTTTGTGTTAGTATTAAGTTAAGTACAATAAAGAGTTATCTATCTATCTATCTATCTATTGTAGAGTGCTAGACAAAGATTTTGTTCACAACTCTTAACCGCCACAAAACTCAGTTAACATCCTTTTAATATCATCGTACTCAAAATATGCCTTATTGTTTTTATTTATCTATCTTG
Source organism: Pasiphila rectangulata (assembly GCA_963082625.1). Lineage (NCBI taxonomy): Eukaryota > Metazoa > Arthropoda > Insecta > Lepidoptera > Geometridae > Pasiphila > Pasiphila rectangulata. The sequence goes on from OY720262.1 coordinate 153,366, forward strand.
TAAATATTTATCTGTATGAACAATGTAGGTGATTGTGACAACTATAAAACTTTTTCTATTTCTATTTTACATAGCAGCGCCACCTACCGGGTTTCTTCAAACCATCCAGGAACCCATTGGAATAACACACAAAATGTTATCCAAATCGGTCCAGCCGTTCAGGAGGACTTAGGCGACAAACACACGTACAGAAGAGTTATGATCCTGTCAGTCAGTTAAATTATAATGCTATATATAGGCTGTTATAATCTACCCTGTGGAACGCATTGCCTGTATCCATCAGGCGTGCTCCATCTCTTCCTGTTTTCAAGTCTATGGTTAAGGAACACTATTTGTCCTGTTGTCGCTAACTGCTTGATTCGTTGACACCATTGTATATATTTATATGTATTTTAGTATATAATATAACAGTTGTCTCTGTATTTATGTATGTTTATCAAGTACCTATGTATGTATATAAAATTATGTTTGCTATAATATTTGATGTTATATATATATGATATAAATTACTATTACCTTATGTACATCTTGCATCGATAGAACCCCATGTTGCATATAATAATCCAATCCATCCCAAGGTTGTCTGGTAGAGATCGCTCTTTAGCGATAAGACCGCCGATTGTCACATGATCAGTGTTTCTTGTTTTTTTTTTATTTTGTACTTGTATGTTTTAAGGTGTGCAATAAAGCATTTTCTATCTATCTATCTATCTTTCTCTGTATATTTATAGGTATGTATGCCGTGGGGTGCCGGCAGTAGAATGTTACCCCTCCTCTCATGCCCGTGGATGCAGTAACAGCCTGTTAAGGGATACCTTCGGAAGATGGGCAGCAGCGTCTTTCCGTGTATCAACTGTACTGCGCTCGCCAACTCGCCTGTCAATTGTGGTGAGTACCTATGGCAATTAACCCACATGGAGATCCATGAGGGAGGCCTGTGTTTAGTAGTGGACGTTTTGCGGCTGAAATGATGATGATGATAGGTATATATAGTGCGGTCTGACAGCGAACTTTATTGCGCAGTTGGTTCAATAGCCGGTTGGGACACAGAAGGTTGCGGGTTCGATTCTCGCCGGAGGATGAATGTTTCTGGTTTTTCTGTTATTTGTACCGGGTTTTTTGTATGTACCTAGATGTGATAGGTATGACCTATTTTTAAAATATTTTTTTAATTTATCTATGGAAGCAATGATAAAATCTAAAACTTGTAATTTTATAGGTACTGTTAAACCACACTTTAGGTAGAACATTTTAAGGAAATTAAAACTGTGATAAAAACCCTTTCAAATTTTGTATTTTCCCAATAAACAAATTCATGTTTCAGGCTGCATGCGGGCCAAGCACCTCTCCAAAGGTAAGGCAATAAAACCGGTCAGGAGCCGTCTCCACGAGCGAGAGAACCGCGGCGATGATATCGTCATGCCACGTATACACTCTCTTAGCATGGGTTTGCATGGCGATGAGTGATAAGTTGAGAGCGCGCGGATCGTGGCGCTTATAGGTCGCGCGGTGGTTTAAGATCGCTCGATGAATCTAGTGGGGGCAATCGGCGCATGTGTTCAATCGCGCACGAATCGAGACGCGTGAACGCAACGCGGGAGGTGACCTTGAGACCTTGAGAGCGACTGATCTACCAATGACGTGACGCCCCCCTCACTCCGCACATCACCAAATAGACCTTACAATTGAATACTGCGCATACCCCTTCTACTTTAGCCGAGCGATCTTTAACTATCGCGCGCCCTTAGCACAACGTCATTCATTACATCGCGGCGAGATTGTCGCGCGCTCGCCGCGTCTCGTTGCGCGCTCGCCGCGGATCGTGGCGCTCTGGCATTAATAGCACAACGCGTCATCAAAGAAACGTGGCGATTCCGTTACGAGTCGCGACGATACGCTGATGGAATAATCGCTCGTTCGTGGAGATTACCCGACGTTAAAAGCGCGGACTCGTCGCGATTCTCTCGCCCGAGACGGCCCCTAAGGATTCATGGTCAAATTGTAATAATGTAATGAATAGAAGTGAAAGAGTTTTTTCCCTTCACAATGAAAACAAACTTGACATTTGAAACAGTTAGAAAAAGAAGAGTTGACTGATTTGTACAAATAATGAGACGTTTTCAGTAAAAAATAAAAAAGTGTTCTCTACTAAACCTAACAGATGGGGCTGGCCAAGTGGAGAAAGCAAGTTTGTGGTTATTCACAATTGCCGTCATTGTCAAATTGTGTTTCCTACCAGTAAAAGAAAACTAACGTCATCTATATGTTTTGAGGGAACTATTTTTGAAGTTTTTACTTTTTAATGAAAACGCCTCATTCTAAGTAAATAAATGACTACCATTGTAATAAAGAGAAAACCATTATCACATACATTGGTGGAGGAGCAGCTTTCAAATTAATCGATTGCTTTTTTGTTTCATGTCACTCAAAATGGCGTTGAAGATGGGGTAAAAGAAAACACAAATGATCTTGGTTCGGCGCCACGTGACCGTGGCAATGCCAATCTACCCTCGCGCAAACTTTTTTCTGGCGCTGTTCCCTATTCCTCTATTTCTTACTCGGACGAAAATTCTGCCCCGCGCGAGCTGCTTTCTGGCAAAGTACCTGCCTCGCGCGAGTTGCTTTCTGGCAATGTACCTGCTTCGCATGAGCCTTCCGAGGCGAAAATGCCGCTGAATATTCAGGTAGAGGTCGAGAATGCAGACGGCGCCGAATACGCCGATCATCAGAGTCTTAATGGCCCTTTGCCTCCCGCGGACGACTACGCGTACGCTGGTGTGCCTAGTAATGAGCCTCTCCAGTTTCAGATAGACATTGACAGTGCAAAAGACGACTATGAGTACCCTACCGATCATAAGTTTCTTGCTGGCGCTGTTTCTGCCTCGGGCGATTATCCTGCGAAGGTGCCGCTTCAGGTTGAGATAGAGGTTGAGAATACACAAGACGAAAGACAACCAGTTAATCTTAACCAGGATTACCCTGCGGATGATTACCCTGTAGACGTGCCTGACTCGGTCGATAATGAAACGCCGTTCCAAGTAGACATAGAGGTCGAGAATTCACAAGACGAGGTACAGCCGGTTGATCCTGACGAGAATTACCGTGCGGACGATTACCCCGTAGGCGTGGCTGACTCGGTCGATAATGAAACGCCGTTCCAAGTAGACATAGAGGTCGAGAATTCACAAGACGAGGTACAGCCGGTTGATCCTGACGAGAATTACCGTGCGGACGATTACCCCGTAGGCGTGGCTGACTCGGTCGATAATGAAACGCCGTTCCAAGTAGACATAGAGGTCGAGAATTCACAAGATGAGGTACAGCCGGTTGATCCTGACCAGAATTACCGTGCGGACGATTACCCCGTAGGCGTGGCTGACTCGGTCGATAATGAAACGCCGTTCCAAGTAGACATAGAGGTCGAGAATTCACAAGACGAAGTACAGCCGGTTGATTCTGACGAGAATTACCGTGCGGACGATTACCCCGTAGGCGTGGCTGACTCGGTCGATAATGAAACGCCGTTCCAAGTAGACATTGAGGTCGAGAATTCACAAGACGAGGTACAGCCGGTTGATTCTGACGAGAATTACCGTGCGGACGATTACCCCGTAGGCGTGGCTGACTCGGTCGATAATGAAACGCCGTTCCAAGTAGACATTGAGGTCGAGAATTCACAAGACGAGGTACAGCCGGTTGATTCTGACGAGAATTACCGTGCGGACGATTACCCCGTGGATGTGGCTGACTCGGTCGATAATGAAACGCCGTTCCAAGTAGACATAGAGGTCGATGATGCACAAGACACACCATCAGCAGATTATGAGGTAGGTACTCGATTTTTTCAGTCGCTAACTGCACACTTTATTTCATACTCGTGTTCATCCCACAGTTAGCTTAGTAGTCTTTATGCTTCTCTCATGGGAAGAGATTTTGAATACCTAGTAACGTTCTCCAATCCTACCTAGACCCTCGTGACTCACTAGTCACTATAATTATTGGTGAAGACAGCATGTTCAAAATATGTAGAAACTGAGCTAGCAACTAACAAGCAAAATTACAGCAACATAATACAGAAATTATTACAATACAGAAATTAATGATTAAATAATTAAAATTTCATCATCATCATCATTTCAGCCGTAGGACGTCCACTGCTGGACATAGGCCTCCCTCATGGATTTCCAGTTGTTGCGGTTGGAAGCGATCTGCATCCACCGTCGACCTGCGGTCTTCACCAGGTCATCATCCCATCTTGTTGGTGGACGTCCTACGCTGCGCTTGCCGGTCCGTGGCCTCCACTCGAGAACTTTTCGGCCCCATCGGCCATCTGTTCTGCGAGCTACATGGCCTGCCCATTGCCACTTCAACGTGCTAATCCGTTTGGCTATGTCGGTGACCCGAGTTCTTCTACGTATCTCCTCATTTCTGATTCGATCGCGTAAAGAAACCCCGAGCATAGCCCTCTCCATAGCTCGTTGAGCGACTCTGAGCTTATTCATGAGGCCAATCGTGAATGACCACGTTTCGGTTCCATATGTCATCACTGGTAACACACATTGATCGTAGACTTTCGTCTTAAGGCACTGAGGAATTTTGGACGAAAAAACGTTGCGTAGTTTCCCAAACGCTGCCCATCCGAGTTGGATTCGTCGATTGACCTCTTTCTCAAAGTTGGACCTACCTAACTGGACAGTTTGTCCTAGGTATACATACGCGTCGACAACTTCGAGAGCCGAGTTCTCAACCATAACTGGGGCAGGCACCACATGGACATTCGACATAACCTTCGTCTTGTCCATGTTCATTTTAAGGCCTACCCGTTGGGAGACTCGATTGAGGCCTTCGAGCATCGTGCCGAGTTCCTCCATCGACTTTGCCATGACCACAATATCGTCGGCAAACCGAAGGTGAGTCATGTATTCGCCGTTAATGTTGATGCCTAGTCCTTTCCATTCCAAGAGCTTGAAGGCATCTTCCAAAGCGGTCGTAAACAGTTTCGGAGAAATAACGTCTCCCTGCCTTACGCCTCTTTTTAAGGGAATATCCTTCGAACTCTGTTCCTGTACTCGGACTGACATAGTGGCGTTTCTATACAAAGACTTCAACACTTCGATATACCGATAGTCAATTCGGCATCGTTGGAGAGAATCGAGCACCGCCCATGTTTCGATCGAATCGAAGGCTTTCTCATAGTCCACAAACGCGAGACATAGCGGCAAGTTATACTCTTCGGTCTTCTGTATCACTTGCCGCAGCGTATGAATGTGGTCTATGGTACTGTAGCCTTTTCGAAACCCGGCTTGTTCGGGACGTTGGAAGTCATCAAACCTGCGATCGAGACGATTTGCGATGATCCTTGAGAACAGCTTATAAACATGGCTCAAAAGCGAGATCGGTCTGTAGTTCTTAAGCAAGGTGTTGTCACCTTTCTTAAAGAACAGTACCACGACGCTTTTGTTCCATGTTTTTGGCGTAATACCTTCGAGCAAGACGGAGTTGAAGAGCTTCTGAAGGACTTTAAGTATCGGTGATCCACCCGCTTTCAGAAGCTCTGACGTGATTCCGTCCTCCCCCGGCGCCTTGTCGTTCTTAAGCTGTTTTAGGGCCATCCTGATCTCGTACAGGCTGATGTCCGGGATATCTTCGGTATAATGTCGGGTCAGCTTGGCTCTAGGGTCTTCTGCCACACTGCAAACAGGTTTAGTGACCGAATCGTAGAGCTGTCCATAGAACCTTTCGACTTCCCTTAACACATCGGCTTTACTTGACGCTATGCTGCCATCTTCCCTCTTCAGCTTCGTCATCTGGCTTTGCCCAATAGACATATCTCTCGCGAACACTTTGGAGCCTTTGTTCCGCTCTATCGTATCTTTAATACGAGCTGTATTAAAGGTACGAATATCGTGCCGCAAGGATTTCCAAACTTGTCTATTGAGCTGCCTATGTGACTTAGCATCATCGGGAGACTGCAGTCGTAATGAGCGTCGTTCAGCCATGAGGTTAAGAGTGTCATCAGAGAGTTTCTGAGGTCTATTTGTACGGGGCGTCTTAAAGAACTGAGACCCCACCGTATGGACAGTTTCTACGAACCTGTTATTGATCTCGTCCACTGATGCATGTTCTTCGAGACCCAGACAATCAAAGCGATTTGAAAGTTCGAGTTGAAAGCTCTCGAGGTTTTGGATATGTGCGCGAGTGGGTCGGAGCGTAGATTTCATCAGACGGGACCTTTCAAGTCTAACGTTCATATTCAATGTGCCTCTAACGATTCGGTGATCACTTCCGGTTTTCACCCTGTGAATCACAGTGACATCATTGAATACCCGTTTCTTGTTGGTCAAGATGAAATCAATCTCATTTCTCGTGGAACCATCGGGGCTCATCCAGGTCCATTTCCTGTGAGGCGGCTTCTGGAAGAAAGAATTCATCATAAAGAGTCCTTCTTTCTCCAGAAAATCGGCCAGCCTCTGTCCCCTGGGGTTCCGTTGCCCATACCCAAATTGCCCCACTCTCAACTCATCATCGCTTCTCTTGCCTAACTTTGCATTAAATTAAATTAATTAAAATTTAAAATTACATAATAGTTAAAATAATAATTGATTGTAGATACATTAAAATTAAGTCAGTACCTAATTATTAAAAAAATAATTTTAATTATTATCCGATCAATTATATTAAAATTAATTGCAAATAATACAAAATACATTAAAATTATATCTAAATAAATTAAATTAAAATCATAATAAATTAAAAATTACAAATTGAATTCAGATTTAGGATTTGATATGTCACAACTAAATAAAGATTTAACCTTATAAATATTGTCGGCGAAGATATCAAATTGAAGGGACCTAGAATAAATGTTGTACTGTCTGACCATTCTTGCAAGCGGTGCGTGAAGTCCCAAATTAGACTGCGAGCCGCTTGGGTCAAACAGGTTGTACCTGGAGGCCCGGGGCAGTCTACTGGGAGCACAAAATGAGAATTTGGTCAATTAGATTAGGGGCGTCAATAACACCATTCGCAAGCTTGCACAGAAAGACTGTATCGAGCATACATCTGCGATCCACCAGCTTACACATGCTGAAGTGGATACGTTGGATACCTAATTTCAACGAATATTTAACGTGAGTAGAAAACCCGTTTAACATAACGATGAGCTAGCCTTTCTTCGTACGTCAGAAGTTTCTTTCCCAGGTGACAAGGGAAAGTAAAATGCCAAAGAAAGCGATTTTGGACACTCCCCAGGCGCTTCTTGTGGACTTCGTAGAAATGATCTAAGCTACACTACAGTACTCGAGGTTGCTAGTACGCACTAGGGCGTTGTACAATAGAATTTTCGTTTTAGTACACTTAACGTCTTTCAAATCGCGCAACAGGAACTTAAACCCTTTCAAAGCGATATTCTCGACGTGGATGTTAAGGCTGAGTTTAGTGTCGATAACCACTCCCAAGTTGCGCACCTCATTCTTCAAGATAGTACCTTTATTGGAGTAACTAGGTATAACAGGCGTTTTTTTCCTTGTGTAGAAAATCGAGAAGCATTTTGCGACATTAAAAATCATGTCGTTAACTTCACACCAGTTATCCAAACGATAGATCTTCTTGAAGCAAGGTAATGTCCTAGTTATCGTTAATAGAGCGAATAGTTTCAAGTCGTCAGCAAAGAGGTAATGACTTGGGTTTCGGAAACAATCGCCAATGTCGTTAATAAAGATGTTAAAAAGTATCGGGCCAAGGTGAGACCCCTGAGGGACACCAGAACAGACAGGGAAAGGCTCCGATCTATGCCCATTTACCACCAGAACCGATTTCCTTTTACGCAAGTAAGATCCGCACCAACCTAGCAAGGGCTCGGCGGTACCATTTATTTATTTATTAAACTAGAACGGATTAACCAATTACACTAATTAATATTAATTCACGAAACAATAACACATAATATTCATAGTAATGAGTAGTCTACAAATTAATAAATTAAAGATATCAAATATCAAATAAATGCAATTCTAAAATAATAAATAACAATATAATTAGGTCAAAGCACAGTCTACAAACTAATAAATTAAAGTTATCAAATATCAAATAAATGCAATTCTAAAATAATAAATAACAATATAATTACTATAAGTTAATGGTTAAAATTACTACATACTCGTAATTACAAATCAGTCTCGCAAAAACTCAAACATACCGACCATGCAAGGAGAGCAGGTGAAGTATGTTTTTTTTTATTTATTTATTTATACATAGTTTGATAGTACCTAGCTCTAGAGTAACAATCAAAAGCTTGCTATCTATGATTATAAAACATCATAAATACTAAAAGTTCTAAGCTGACATGAAAAAATAAAATAAACAATCTGCCTCAGAGCACAAAAATATAAAATCATACTAAAAATCTAATAAAAAGTTAAATATGATCTTATCGACATATAAATCGAACTAATACTATCATCAAAAAGGTCTACATGTTGAAACTCGTGCAAGAAATTGTTAAAAAATGCGAGTGCCCGTAATGTAGGTGCATTGATTGTTCAGGGTGTTCTGGGTGTTTTTCTATATATAATAAAAAAAAATCTATCTATGTAGTATAATGTATTAAGTATATCAGTCATCTAGTACCCATAACACAAGCTCTGCTTAGCTTGGGGCTAGATGATGCTGTGTGATTTGTCCAGAATTATTTATTTATTTATTTTTATTTTATTGTTGGCAAACTGTGTTTGAGCCGGGTGACAAGCAAACAACCGGTGGTGCCTTCTACCGCTTCTCGTCGAATCATTTAGGACATAAAGAGTTAATGTTATGATTGACTTTGTTCGAACGCCTTGCTGAAATCAGTGTAAATAACGCTTACTGAAGAACGACGGTCGACAATCTGACACACATCATTGATGAAAGAAACGAGGTTAGTGGCTGTAGATCTAAACTTCATAAAATCGTGCTGTGGTTCAGTAAACATATCTTTGAAGTGCCAGGACCAAATAGGATGCAGAATCTTTTGAAACACTTTAGCGAACATGTGATGCATCAGCTGCTGAAAACGAGCCCTAAAACCAAACTGCATTTCTGACAGTATTGACATATCTTTCAAATACCTGACTAGTCGGCGGTTGATAAGTTTTTCTACTTTAGATATTGAAGGAAGTAGAGATATTGGCTTAGCCATAATTGGCTATCTGATCTTTTGAGCCACATTTGTAAACTGGTACAGCGACGGATTTGTTTAAGCTTTTGGGAATAAATCCTAGAGAAAAACATTTATTGAAAATATGCGTAAGTAGCGGAACAAACATTTTTTCTGCAATGTGTTATTATTTTGGTCGATATACTGTCCCACCCAACCACACATTCATCTTTTAATCTATATATATACATATATACTTACTTATATATAATTCAAAGTCCTGACTGACTGACTGATATATCAACGCACAGCCTAAACCACTGGACCTAAAGACTTGAAATTTGGCATACCTTGAGTATCCTAGAGGTGCAATAAGAAGGTATTTTTCGAAATTCTTACGGGACAGGGAATAAATGGGATTTATTATGGAATGCGTTTTCGAATATAATTGCACTAACTGCTCTAAACGATGCGTCAATCAGGAGTCATGGAGAGTGCAGCGCTGGTGTGTGGGTGTGGGGGCTCCACGTGAGACAAAATATAGTCCTATGATGGAGCGCTTACAAAACAAATGTATGCGTTTCCTATACTGGAAAAGATACGGCGTTTATTAAAGGTTATAGAGTATTAAAGGGATAATGATCCCTTTAATACTCTATAACCTTTAATACCCTAAATCGAGTCGCGGAGAAAATAGATATATTCCATGCATCACTGAACGATTTCGTAAAAGCCACATTGTTCAAATTATTACTTAGATGTAAGTGTTATTAAATTTAATTTATTTGGAATAATGTAAACTTAATTACTAATATCATTGATTTAATTATAAATATTTATGTTCAAATTGTAAATAAATGGAAACTATAACTATTGCATTGCATCCGGTAATGATAGTTGTAAGTTATAATTATAAATGAATAATTTACGAACAGGTGGATCAACCAGGAAACCAGTTCGCGCCAGACAACGGCGACGTATTGGATGATGGCATTCCTGAGTTCGAGGATGACGAGGAAAAGGGTATGTGGATTCTAACGTTTAAGCTTATTTGCAGTTCTCATTAAAATATTGAAGTGTTATAAAAGATTGACTTTAAATTACGTTTATCGTCATCATCATAGCAGCCGTAGGACGTCCGCTGCTGGACAAAGGCCTCCCTCATTGATGTCCAAGTACTGCGGTTGGAAGCGGCCTGCATCCACCGTCGACCTGCGGTTCTTACTAAGTCATCTGCCACTTCAACGTGCTAATCGGTCTTGCTATGTCGGTGACCCGAGTTCTTCTACGTATCTCCTGATTTCTGTTTCGATCGCGTATAAAGAAACCCCGAGCATAGCCCTCTCCATAGCTCGTTGAGCGCTAAGGTTACTTATAAGGCCAATAGTGAAGGACCACGTCTCGGCTCCATATGTCATCACTGGTAACACACGCTGATTGAAGACATTCGTGTTCAGGCTGAAGTATGTTGGACGAAAGGACGTGGCGAAGTTTCCTAAATGCCATCCGAGTTGGATACATTTTAAGGCCTACCCGTTGGGAGACTCGATTGAAGCCTGATGAGTCGTGTTGAGCTCTTCCATTGACTTTGCCATGACCACAATACAATACCAGGAGTTTTAAGGCATCTCCCAAAGCGTTCGTAAACAGATAAGAGATGACATCTCCCTGTCTTACGCCTCAGATTCAGATTTATTTATTGCATACATATACATTATTAGATAGTTTTAGCTTAGGTGGTAATTAGGTTAGAGGTAACATGTACACAGTAAGCTAATTACCTACTTATTACCTCTTTTTAAGGGAATGGCCTTCGAGCTCTGTTCCTGTACTGGTACTCGGACTGACATAGTGGCGTTTTCATACAAACACTTCAACACTTAAATGTATGTACCGATGGTCAATCCGGCTTCGTTGGAAAGACTCAAGGACCGCCTATGTTGTGATCGAATCGAAGGCTTTCTCAAAGTCCACAAACGCACAATTTACGATGTCGACAATCATTGCCAACAGCATTCTAGGCAACTTATACAAAATACAGAATATTGTTTTGGATACAGTTACCGACATTTATCACGGGAAATTCAATATCCATATCATGTAACGGGAACAAATGAAAGAAGAATTAAACATAATATCTAAACATTTATTTGTTCGATTCCCGCCTCGGAACAAATGTCTGTACGATCTGCAGATATTTGTTCAGGGTGTTCTGGGTGTTTTTCTATATATAATAAAATATCTATCTATGTAGTATAATGTATTAAGTATACTTATCAGTCATCTAGTACCCATAACACAAGCTCTGCTTAGCTTGGGGCTAGAATATGCTGTGTGATTTGTCCAGCATTATTATTTATCAAAGGACGTAGCTTTACCTGTAAATGACTTTCAAAGAGGCAATGGCATATCAAAATGTAATAATCTGTTGAGGGCTAAGGCGAGAGTTACAGACGCGCACCACTAGTACCTGCTACTTGAAATCGAGATTCCGCTTATTACTAGGCAGAACTACGATATCTACAAGATCGTACCCATTCCTGTCATGAACAGTGGCAAGATTATCACTATCACACCCATCACGCATATATTGCTATGAACATTCAACGATCTTCATAACTGCCGATCACTGAGAATGATTTACAAACCTGCTTACAATTAAATCCAAGCACAAAACTATGTGAAGTTCAGAGCCCTATTTATTATTATACACAGCGATCAAGACTAGTGTGTCAAAGAATAATCGATGGAAAAAATTACTAATATTAGAAATTAGAAACAATACAATTGGAACTTTATGGTTTGTACCTACTCTATCGTCCCCATTACATCAGCTCTTTTCCGTTATTTATAAGTAAGGTTATGAAAAATTTGTAATATTTTCCAGACTCGTTTTCTCTGTGCATATATTTTTTTTGTTTCTCTAAGACTAAAATAAATAATAATAATAATTAATTTATTTTTAGATTACACAGATCCATAATATGTTAGTACGAAAAATTACTTAGGGCTATATCAGGTGCACATCAAAAAATGATTGCGTCAACATAGTGATGGAGTGTTTGTACATCACTCCATCGAACGTATCGGCTATTATCCTCAGGATGGTGTTGGTACTCCCGCGCACTCTGCTTAGCAGTGAAACTGCTTTCTTTCTGCAGCAGGCGGCGAACCCGTCCACGCTGCGCGGACATGCTGGACGCGCTGCAGAACCGCAGGAGGTCCAGCAGCATCCTGAACGCATTGTTATATTGGACCCGGAGGGCGTTGACGGATCTCTTCAAATATGTGAACCACAGGCTGCTTGTGTAAAAGATTGACAAAATGATTTGAAGAGATTTTAACTTCCTCGGAGCAACGAGCGAATCTGCGGATCAACATATTGACTCTCACCGTCAACGCCCTTCGCTCCCTCTCTATATCTTCTTCATCTTTTAGGTTATCTGTGACAAGATGACCCAGATATCTAAAACTGAAAACCCTACTGAGTATCTTTCCACTCAACATAATCATGGGAGGCACGGAAACCGGGCTCTTACCCTTGGGACCAAAAACCATGAACTCGCTTTTCTTGACATTATACTGCAAGCTATGACTTGCAGCCAGTGTTGGATTTTGTAGTATAATTACACTATTTGTACCATTATTTCATTATGTGTAGTATGTAGTATATTTAAGCCAGAATACTACGCGAAAATACCATAATTTTACCTTCAAGCCGATTGACAGCTTTTATTGGTTGAATCATTTTGCTTTTTATTATTTATCCTACAATTTCGGGAAGTTCTGTATCTATGTACTGTATGTATGGTAATATCGAATCAGCCAGCGATTAGTGGTGGCTAAAAGAACAAAGTATCCAAAGCCGAAAATAAGCGACAGCGACAAGCTTCGGAGAATCCCCGCGTAGTGTTGTACTTTATCGGTCGTTCTAACAGATGGGTGTGATGGTCGGTGCTGAGATAAACATCTACTTGCCTCAATTTGATTGATTTGTACATTAACAATTAGTAATTGTTAATGTACAAATCAATCAAATTGATTTGTACTAACTGTAATAAAGAAAATTTCACTTACATAAATGCATTTTAATATTGAAATCCACGAAAAACAAAACGTAGTATAATTTTCGACAAGTAGTATATTTTTAAATTCCAAAGACAATAATTTTTTGAGGGTCTGAATCCAACCCTGCTTGCAGCATAAGTCTCACAAAATGCTACCAAACCTCTCAATGCCCCAATAGACGGCGCGAGCTGCACCTATGGTCTGCGTAGCTTAGGTTGTTGACGCTCACTCCGCCTATATGCAATAAAGCTTATTATAAAATATCAGATTACCTAGAGGACAAAACCACTTGGGACGGAATCTGCTCCAACTCCGTCAAACGTAACATAAGACAAAATCAAATTGTTAAATGATGACTATAACGACCGAGTTAGGTTCTTCTGTTCGCTTCTTTTCCTAACTCGCGTGTCATCTGAAGTGAACAGATTCAATTATGTGCTTTATTCTATTTATTTGTGTTGTTTTATTTTGTAAGTTGTGACGCGTCAATAAGGTCCATGCGGCCGCACTGAATAAAGTATTTTTTGAATTTGAATTTGAATATAGTGCAGCCGACTGGTAAGTTGCTGAGGCCCTCTATGAAGCCAATAAGGTACAGATTAAAAAGTTTTGGAGAGCTTAGACCCTCCCTGCCGTACCCCACACTCCAGACCGTAGGTACGCGCCCGACAGGGAACCGCCCCATGAACTAAATTATCTAAAATCTGCCGCCGTAGGCCTGCTCAGCTTACTTATTGGTAAATCCGGCGCTGGTCATCCACATCTGCGAGGCCTCAATATCACGGATACATTGCCTCGGTGTTTTATACGGAAAAAAAAGTAAGGCCTTTGCATCTATTATAGATGATTTATGCAGCGTCAGCAACTGGTAATCATGCTGTACGGGACGCTGCAGTGCCTGGGACATTGTTAGATGGATTAGGCTTGCCCAGCACCTATACCATCCTCTCAGCTTAGTCAGCTATTATTCAGAGGAAAGAACAGGTCAATACGTCTGAAGCTAACTAAGCCGCGGGTTTCCTCACGACGTTTCCTTCACCGTTAAAGCTCGTGTTAAGTGTGCACATATATTTTTCAAGAAAGAAAACTCCATTGGTGCACGGCTGGTATCGAACCCACGACCTTCGGATTGAAAGTCGGGCGTACATACCACTCGGCCAACACGGCTTTTCTTTTTTACGGCTTTTTTTCTTTTTTTTCGGCTTTTTTTTATACAGGAACTCCACTGATATTCAGAGGGTTTTTATTGCACAGAAGAAATGCATTCGGGCTATAGTCGGCATACCACCCTGGGAGTCATGTAAACCCATTTTTAAAAAACTTGGACTTTTAACTCTACCCAGTATGTAGGTATGTCTTTGAAGCTGCTAAAGTTAAGGAACATTTAGACCAATTTTGCTAGTCATATCTTTACTAGATAAGTAAGAGATCGTGACAGAATTGTTTTTTCAAAGATTCCAAAAACTACGCTCTATAAAAAAACTGTTTTGCAATGTGTGGACGCATTTACAATAAAATTCCGAGAGATAATAAAGATCTACCGTTATAGCGTTTTGAACATAAATTAAAATTATGGTTATATGACAAACAGTTTTACACAGTTTCAGAATTATTTGATTAAAAATTTGACATACTTACCCATTAATTATAATTAATTGCATGACATTATTTTTATTTTTTATTATTTATTGATTTTTAAATTGTTATAACTACTGTGTTCATTCCAGACTTTTAGTGGATGTAGCTATGTAATAAGAGTAATAACTTCATAACATTAACATTTGCATACCGGATAGCTCGGTCAAGTGTGTGATACCTAACAATAAACATACAAATATCTGTGTAAAACCATACTGGAGCGCAGTATACTCGGAGTAAAACGCATAGACCGTATTCGTAATACAGCACTGCGCTCCAAAACTCAAATTATCGACGTAGCACAAAAAGTTGCAAAACTTAAATGGAGCTGGGCTGGTCATGTTTACCGAATGCCCGAAGACCTGTGGGCAAAGATCACCACTCAGTGGAGCCCCGACACGGCGAGGCGTCGCGGCAGACCGAAGAAGCGATGGCGTGACGAGTTAGACCGGCATAACAGCGCATGGGTCGACTTGACGGCGGATCGGGATGCATGGAGAGTTGGAGGGGAGGCCTTTGCCCAGCAGTGGGACACTTATGGCTAATTGTAATTGAACGTCAAGCGCGTGTTGGTTCCAGTGGACATGCAGGAGTACGGCGCCGCCTGCCCGGCGCGCTGCCCGGCGGGCGACGTGCCGGTGTGCGCGCGTTGCACGCACGGCGTGCACCGCACGTTCCCCAGCGTCTGCCACATGCGCATCTTCAGCTGCAACAATCAGGAAGAGAGTGAGATCACTTTATTTATATATAAAAAGGAACGCCTACTGTATATATATAAACACATTCAACAAAAAAATTACAAGGATCAGTTCTTATATATATGCCAATTATAGGCGAACACAACACTCTTTAAATTTATACTAAAAGTAACTAAATATATCTATATCACATATTATAGTAGCTAAATTACAATGAGATCATCATTAAAACAAGAGACAATAAAATACATATAAAAAAAATATTTTGATAGTGAAAAACGTTAAATTATTGAATAAGTACCTATGTAACAAATGTTAAGATAACAACAGGTACATATGTAAGAAGATCCTATAGTGAGGTCAAGAATTAATTGGAAATATTCCATCACTGAATGTTTAAATTTATTAAAGTTATCACTGAAAATATCTAAGTTAGGCATTTGTTTGTTTATGAAGTTGTACTGATTACAGAGTTTCATGATCACTTCATAACATGTTAAGATAGATAAATACATTCAAATTCTTCATACAATTTTTACAAAAATTTTGAAAAGTACACATTTTTCTTATCTATACTAATATGTCGTTGCCGTTGCCGTGGGGTGCCAGTAGTAGAATGTTGCCCCTCCTCTCTTGCCCGTGGATGCAGTAAGAGCCTGCTAAGAGCTACCTCTGGAAGATGGGCAGCAGCATCATTCCGTGTATCAACATCCCGTACTGCGCTCGCCAACCCACCTGCCAAGCGTGGTGAGTATGGCAACTGCCCCTTATGGAGATCCACGAGGGAGGCCTGTGTTCAGTAGTGGACGTGTTACGGCTGAAATGATGATACTAATATGTATTATAAAGCTGAACAGTTTGTTTGTTTGTTTGTTTGCTTGAACGCGTTAATCTCAGGAACTACTGGTCCGATTTGAAAAATTCTTTCAGTGTTAGATAGCCCATATATCGAGGAAGACTATAGGGTAGTTGTAAGCAGTGGTTGTAGTAGGTGCGGTAGGAAGTTCGCCGGGACACCTAGTATTGGAATAAAAACAATTTGAAAACGATTAGAATACAAACAATTAGAAAACAAAACCAAAATATAAAGGAAACAAATGTTAAAAAACAACAATACAATTTAAAAATAAAAAATAAATAAAAATAAATAAACCTTTGCCCAAAAAATTAGACAAATATACAGAATGGTGTTAAGATAGATAGATAGAAAACAAACAAAACTTATAATAGTATTGTAATAATAATAAGGAGGAAAGATTTGATTGTTTGTTTGTTTGGCTCCGAAAAAACAAGAGCAATTTGAAAAATTCTTTCGCTATTAGAATCCTACATTATTGTATTTGTATTTATTTATTGCATCATGTACCTTTTATTTCTTTCTGATGAACACAGGCTATATTTTATCCCCGTGTTCCCACGGGAACGGGAACTACGCGAGTGAAAGCGCGGAGTGCGGCTGGTTTTGAATAAAGCACATTATATAGCGCGCCACTCTATAAGTCCCCACTCTAGTACCCCGTCCCCCGCGCAAGCGGCGGGAACTCGACGCTCAACACGAATCCGGCGGCGTCCGCGCCGCCAGTCATAAATTGTCATCAGAGAGAACGCACGTCGCGTTGCGGTCGCGCGCGGTAATCATTGTTACCTTTGTTTGTCTTATTTTGCTATTGTGAGTCTATGTAACGGTATTTTCTTAATATACGGGTGTTAAGACGATCGTACGTCTTTCGCTCAATCCCTCCTCTATAATTATTTTTTTAACTTAGCAAACTTTATCCTTGACATTTTTATACCTTGTCATTTTTTCATGTGGACATTTTTCTACTATGTCATTTTTTCATTTGGACATTTTTATACTTTGTCATTCTTTCATGTTGACATTGTTATTTTGTGATTTTTGACATTATTATACCTTGTCATTTTTCATTTTGTACAAAAGTCGTCAAACCCTAATTTAATCCGTTCGCTTCACAATTTTTTTTTTCCAAGTGTAGGTAGGTACTATCCGTAGGACAATAGTGGTGTACTACTAAAACTAGTAGGTACCTAGCACTCATACTCATTTATTTCGCCGTAGGAACACTTGGCTATGTCACAGAATCTTAAATTGAATGTCACTTCTTATAACAAAATCATAACAATATAGTAAAATTATTTAAAATAGGTATATATACTTACAAGAATGGTAAAAATAAACAAAATCCTCTTCTGGTTCTAAAGTTCTATAGCTGCCCGTACATGGCTATCGTCAACAAATAATTTCACTGGTACTTATTATACATTATGCGCATTGATATAAAAGCATAGATGAGTCCTCTCTGGCATTGTGTTTACAATACTGCCGACGCATGCGCGACACGCCACGCGTACCGAAAAAATAGTGGTATCTCTTTTCCTCTCACATTATTTGCAAACACTACTTTCTCTTTCTTGCATGACTGAGCTTACTCATATCGTTTGGCAACGCAACGGCGCGGTCTCAGTACGGTGAGGGCGCATCTATGCTTTTATATGAATGCATTTTGTTTGGCACGGCAGCCCTGACGCTGGTGTCCCGGCGGCCCTGCATGCTGTCGGCGCCGTACCTGGAGGCCGGGGCGCCGCGCGGGCGCCTGCACGCGGCGGCGGACGACGTGGTGCTGCGGTACATCCGCTGCCGGGCGCTCGACCCGCGGGAGAGGGCGAGTAAGTTTACAAAGGGAGATTTCATTATAATTTTAAATCTTTATTTATTTACTTGGGAGTTTTGCTGTACACTGGCTATTTCACCCTTAGGCGAGGATTTATCTTGTCTAAGATGTGCCGTGGGGTGCCGGCAGTAGAATGTCACCCCTCCTCTCCTGCCCGTGGATGAAGTAAGAATCTGCTAAGGGATATCTCCGGTAGATGGGCAGCAGCGTCTTTCCGCGTAAGAACATCCCGAACTGCGCTCACCAACCCGCCTGCCAAGCGTGGTGAGTATGGCAACAATGTACTTGGATCTCTAAGTCAGTGAGGGAGGCCCATGTCCAGCAGTGGATATCTTACGGCAGTAATGATGATGATGTCCCCCCCGTAATTCAACATAACATTATTTCTCAACTAGGTAACATCTTACACAACTACATCTTGTGCACTATATCTAGGTTTCTATCCAAACAAATAATCAAAATTTGGAGAAACTTTATACGGAATTTTTTTCTCCAAATTTAGATTTTTTGTTTGGATAGAAACCTAGATATAGTGCACAAGATACCTATTAGATCAAAAGTTTCATAAAAAGATCTATTACGACGCCACACCCACGTACGAGCGGTGTATGAAAAGTAAGTTGGATTGGCCCCTCTTAATATAAAATTATTTACCTACATAAGTATTCATAAGTATTCATAATTTCAGCCGTTAAACGTCCACTACTAAACACAGGCCTCCCTCATGGATCTCCATGAGGGATAGTTGCCATACTCACCACGCTTGGCAGGCGGGTTGGCGAGCGCAGTACGGGATGTTGGTACACGGAAGGTCGCTGCTGCCCATCTTCCGGAGTGATCCCTTAGCAGGCTCTTACTGCATCCACGGGCATGAGAGGAGGGGTAACATTCTACTGTCGGCACCCCACGACGTGGAAGAAAACAAATCTACTTAATAAATACTTAATAAAAACTAATCGCCGTAGGCACGCATATGTGCATAAGTTGTATTAGGTAAATCTGTAACTTTCTCTTTAAACTATTTATGTTGTTATTATATTGTGTTATCTTTTATTATAATCTTGTATGTCAACCGAGAACCTAGTGCCTGGACAAACCTAGCATAGGTTTTTTGGACACCAAAACCAAATAAAAATGTACCATTTATCCAATAATAAATAAATATGAGCCGTGGGGCGCCGGCAGTAGAATGTTGCCTCTCCTCTCTTACCCATGTACTATGCAGTAAGAATCTGCTAAGGGATACCTCAGGAAGATGGGCAGCAGCATCTTTCCGTGTTTTTTCAGTACCCTATACTGCGCTCGCCAACCCGCCTGCCAAGCGTGGCGAGTATGGCATCAACCCCCTCATGATGACAACACAACAAAAAACCAGGCCCCGAGTCCCCGGCGGCCCCGCTAATCCTGGCTACGGTAGCAGTCACGGTAACGGCGGGGCTAGGGGTGCTAAGAATCCCCGGGAGACGATCGGCTACCAACCCCTACGACGACCACTGGCCCTGGTAACACACAACATCCGCACTTTGAGGACAGACGAAAAGATTGTTGAGCTGGAAGAAGAAATTAGTAGATTACACTGGGACATTTTGGGGCTATCAGAAGTCCGTAGAGAGGGCGAGGACACGATATCCCATATGTCCGGTAACCTACTATACTACCGGGAGGGCGACCAACAGTCCCAAGGTGGTGTCGGGTTTCTCGTTCACAAGTCACTCATTAACAACATTGTCACCATCGACAGTGTGTCGAGCAGGGTCGCGTACCTAACACTCAGAATATCTAAGCGATATTTGCTGAAGGTCGTTCAGGTATATGCGCCGACCTCGTCACACCCAGATGAAGAAGTAGAGTCTATGTATGAGGACATCAGTAGAGCCATACATACGAACAACACTCACTTCACTGTTGTAATGGGGGATTTCAATGCAAAGCTAGGCATGAGAAGCGATGATGAGTTGAGAGTGGGGCAATTTGGATATGGGCAACGGAACCCCAGGGGACAGAGGCTGGCCGATTTTCTGGAGAAAGAAGGACTCTTTATGATGAATTCTTTCTTCCAGAAGCCGCCTCACAGGAAATGGACCTGGATGAGTCCCAATGGTTCTACGAGAAATGAGATTGATTTCATCCTGACCAACAAGAAACGAATATTCAATGATGTCTCTGTGATTCACAGGGTGAAAACCGGCAGTGATCACCGAATTGTTGGGGGCACATTGAATATAAACGTTAAACTTGAAAGGTCCCGTTTGATGAAATCTACGCTCCGACCCACTCGCGCACATATCCAAAACCTCGAGAGCTTTCAACTCGAACTCGCAAATCGCTTTGACTGTCTAGGAGTAGATGCATCGGTGGACGAGGTCAATAACAGGTTCGTAGAAACCGTCCATACGGTGGGGTCCCAGTTCTTTAAGACCCCACGTACTAATAGACCTCAGAAACTTTCTGATGACACCCTAAACTTCATGGCTGAACGACGTTCTTTGCGACTGCAGTCTCCCGATGATGCTCAGTCACACAGGCAGCTCAATAGACAAATTTGGAAATCCTTGCGGCACGATATTCGTATCTTTAATACAGCCAGTATTAAAGATACGATAGAGCGGAATAAAGCCTCCAAAGTGTTCGCGAGAGAGAGTTCTATTGGGCAGAGCCAGATGACGAAGCTGAAGAGGGAAGATGGCAGCATAACGTCAAGTAAAGCAGAAGTGTTAAGGGAAGTCGAAAGGTTCTATGGACGGCTCTACGATTCGGTCACTAAACCTGTTTGCAGTGCGGCCAACGACCCAAGAGCTAAACTGACCCGACATTATACCGAGGATATCCCGGACATCAGCCTGTACGAGATCAGGATGGCCTTGAAACAGCTTAAGAACGACAAGGCGCCGGGTGAAGACGGAATCACTTCAGAGCTTCTGAAAGCGGGTGGATCACCGGTACTTAAAGTCCTTCAGAAGCTATTTAATTCCGCCTTGCTTTAAGGTACGACGCCAAAAGCATGGAACAAGGGCATGGTGGTTCTGTTCTTCAAGAAAGGTGATAAAACCTTACTTAAGAATTACAGACCCATCTCGCTGTTGAGCCATGTTTTTAAGCTGTTTTCAAGGGTCATCGCGAACCGTCTCGAACGCAGGTTTGATGACTTCCAGCCTCCCGAACAAGCCGGGTTCCGAAAAGGCTACAGTACCATAGACCACATACATACGCTGCGGCAAGTCATACAGAAGACCGAAGAGTATAACTTGCCGCTATGTCTTGCGTTTGTGGACTATGAGAAAGCCTTCGATTCGATCCGAAACATGGGCGGTGCTTGAGTCTCTCCAACGATGCCGAATTGACTATCGGTACATCAAAGTGTTGAAGTGTTTGTATACAAACGTCACTATGTCAGTCCGAGTACAAGAACAGAGCTTGAAGGCGATTCCCTTAAAAAGAGGCGTAAGACAGGGAGACATAATCTCTCCGAAACTGTTTACGACCGCTTTGGAAGATGCCTTCAAGCTCCTGGAATGGAAAGGGCTGGGCATCAATATTAACGGCGAATACATCACTCACCTTCGATTTGCCGACGATATTGTGGTCATGGCAAAGTCGATGGAAGAGCTCAGCACGATGCTCGAAGGCCTCAATCTCCCAAGTCTCCCAGCGGGTAGGCCTTAAAATGAACATGGACAAGACGAAAATCATGTCAAATGTCCATGTCGTGCCTGCTCCAGTTATGGTTGAGAACTCGGCTCCTGAAGTTGTCGACGCGTACGTATACCTAGGACAAACAGTCCAATTAGGTAGGTCCAACTTCGAGAAAGAGATCAATCGTCGAATCCAACTCGGATGGGCAGCGTTTGGGAAACTTCGCAACGTCTTTTCGTCCAACATACCTCAGTGCCTTAAGACGAAAGTCTACAACCAGTGTGTGTTACCAGTGATGACATATGAAACCGAGACGTGGTCCTTCACTATTGGCCTTATGAACAAGCTCAAAGTCGCTCAACGAGCTATGGAGAGGGCTATGCTCGGGGTTTCACTACGGGATCGAATCAGAAATGAGGAGATACGTAGAAGAACTCGGGTCACCGACATTGAAAAAACGGATAGCACGTTGAAGTGGCAATGGGCAAGCCATATAGCGCGCAGAACAGATGGCCGATGGGGCAGCAAAGTTCTCGAATGGAGGCCACGGACCGGCAAGCGCAGCGTAGGACGTCCACCTACAAGATGGGCAGACGACTTGGTGAGAACTGCTGGTCGGCGGTGGATGCAGACGGCTTCCAACCGCAGTACCTGGAGATCAATGAGGGAGGCCTTTGTCCAACAGTGGACGTCCTACGGCTGAAAAATTAAAAAAAATGAATGAAAATAAATATTAATAATAAATATATTTTTGCCGTGGGGTGCCGGCAGTAGAATGTTACCCCTCCTCTCATGCCCGTGGATGCAGTAAGAGCCTGCTAAGGGATACCTCCGGAAGATGGGCAGCAGCGTCTTTCCGTGTATCAACATCCCGTACTGCGCTCGTAAACCCGCCTGCCAAGCGTGGTGAGTATGGCAACTACCCCTCATGGAGATCCATGAGGGAGGCCGGTTCAGTAGTGGACTTTTTACGGCTGGAATGATGAATAAATATATTATCGGTATGTATTGGTACTCGGTCATCCTAAAAGCAGGTTAAGTCGGTAGTAATACTTATGTAGGAGTAATACAGCGGCAGTAGAATGTTGCCCCTCCTCTCTTACCCGTGGATTTAGTAAGAGCCTGCGGGATACCTCCGGAAGATGGGCAGCAGCGTCTTTCCGTGTATCAACATCCCGTACTGCGCTCGCCAACCCGCCTGCCAAGCGTGGTGAGTATGGCAACCTTAGAATAAAAACACTACAGAAACCAAGTCCGCGCGTCCATTTTGAAGCACTTTCATTGGAGCCAGAAATGGCTCCAAACGCCGAACCGCGCCGTAGTGTTCAACGTCAATTCACTTATTACTGGTGGAATCATTTCCTCGCTTTCGGGAAAATTGCACCTCCACTGGCAACATTAGACAAGTGTGTGTGTGCGCGTCGCCGAGCGTAAGCTAGTAATCGTCACGTCTGTGTGAATCGGAAAGTGCTGCATTATTGACAGAGCGCTTGTATGAAGATTATCTTTCTGTAGTGTTTTTTTCTTCTTCTTTCTTCTATCTGTAGTGTTGTACGTCTAAACTACGCAACGTCTTTTCGTCCAAAATTCCTCAGTGCCTTAAGACGAAAGTCTACAATCAATGTGTGTTACCAGTGATGACATATGGAACCGAGACGTGGTCATTCACGATTGGCCTCATGAATAAGCTCAGAGTCGCTCAACGAGCTATGGAGAAGGCTATGCTCGGGGTTTCTTTACACGATCGAATCAGAAATGAGGAGATACGTAGAAGAACTCGGGTCACCGACATAGCCAAACGGATTAGCACGTTGAAGTGGCAATGGGCAGGCCATGTAGCTCGCAGAACAGATGGCCGATGGGGCCGAAAAGTTCTCGAGTGGAGGCCACGGACCGGCAAGCGCAGCGTAGGACGTCCACCAACAAGATGGGCTGACGACCTGGTGAAGACCGCAGGTCGACGGTGGATGCAGATCGCTTCCAACCGCAATAGCTGGATATCCATGAGGGAGGCCTATGTCCAGCAGTGGACGTCCTACGGCTGAAATGATGACTAGATGAGAGATCTTGCTGCGCGCAGTTGTTTGTAATACTTCGTGTTGTTGCAGAGGATCCGCGCTGTGGCTCTTTGCTGAAAGAAGACTTCACGGCGCTGAAGTGGCAGTTCCACAACTACCCACAACTAGCCGTTCCAAAGTATGGTTAACATTCAAAAACTTATACAATAAATTATTTATATGCAATACAGTTTTTTTTTTGTGACGAGCTCTGTGGCGCAGCGGGCGAAGGTGCGCCTGCGACGCAAGAGGTGGCGGGTTCGATTCCCGCCTCGGGATAAATGTTTGTACGATCTGCAGATTTGTTCAGGGTGTTTTTCTATACAAGTTATATCATAATATGTGTACTACGCTGAAGAGTGGGGGGGGGGGTTCAGACCCCAATGGCGATCAGTTTTGGGGGGGAGATAATTAAAAAATCCTATTTTCAGTTTCCCATACAAAAAGTTTCAATTTCCTAGTGCCTAAAAAACGTGACAGCCCTATCCGGGAAATCTATAACCTCTGCAGGTAGTATTTATCTTCGCAGGTAGATTTCCGCTATGGCGGGAGATTACTCGACGATTTATTTAGTAAATGCGTAAGTAATAATAAGATGCGTGTATAGGTACCTATTATAGTACCTATAATATGAACCAGGGGTTTCACTAATAAGTCGATGCAATTTTTTATAATTTAAATTGGAATTTGGTCAGCTCTTAGTATTTTTAATTTTCTTAACTATATTATGATTTCTCTTTCATCAACTGGTTTGAGGAATATACTCGTACTTTGTCTAATATTATGACTATTTAATTCCTTATTTTTAATTGTTACTAAATTGTGTGTACTGAGATTGATAAAATATTCATTAAATAATTTTGTAATTTTTAAGGGATCATTACCTACGTTAGACAAGACCACGTGGAAAGTGGGGTGCTCTGTGTTGGATCTGTCACTCAAATCGAACCTAATCAACTCTTTTCGGGGTGCTCTGTGTTGGATCTGGATAAAAATATGGACTTTTAAATCGATGGTCCATAATGGAAAGTTTATCCAAACGATGACTGACGGACGAATCACAGCACCTTAGACGAGATATAACAAGACAAGGCACGCGCCTATTTCTCAATACAAAAAAATCTGTCATTTTTATCGTGGGAAGAAGAAACACACACATTGTAACCATAGCTACAAACATGAAAATTGTTTGTGTCTTTATAAACACACACAGACATATATTCTCAACACTACTTTAGAATTTGGGAAAAATACGCAGCGCTACGCACACCGTCATGACTGTTATATTATTTTACTACATGCAAAAAAACTCAAAAGTGATACCAGCGTCATCGTTATTCACCCTCATATTTTCTTATTTTTCTCAACCGATTTGGGCTTCGTTGTAGAATTACTGAAGTAGAAACAATAAACCTATACATATTATTATATTAGTGTACCTATATTAAAAAACAATTTTAAATCTTAAAAAGTCGTGATATTACTATATTTTTATTACAAAATGAATCCATTTACGCGATATTATATCAATATAATATCGCGTAGGTATTCTTATTTGCCAAGTCATCAGACTTGACAAACAAGAATAAGAAAAGCATTTTTTACTGAAGGTATTGTTGCGGAGTACAAAGATAATAATAATATAATATTATAATATATTACAAAGCTCCGAAAAAATAATAACATGCAACCAATGAGCATTTCTTTTCCTTAAATCGTGTAAAAAGTGGGAATGAATGATACTAGTAATATTATTTCTCAAAATAGTCATAGGGACTGAAAGTATCGATAATCAAAGATCGATATTCGGTTTCACAGATTAAATAATGATGTTAAGTCTGGCCTCCCGGTGAGTGTGGGTGGAAAAAGTGAGCCGGAGCAGATCTCCAACTTATTTAGAGATCATTTTAGGGTAAGTTCTCCACTGGGACCTTCGTCTGCTCTCCCCACCGTCTGCCCCCCATCTGCTGATCCGGATCGTCAGGGAGAGGCGCCGCAAATATGCTTTACTGCAAAGCAAGTACGAAAAGCTCTGAGTAAAATGAGTGGTGGTAAATCTCCCGGGCATGATGGTATCAGTGTAGAGCATCTGAGACATGCGGGTGTTCACCTACCGAGAGTGCTGGCTCTGTTCTTCACAATGTGTATCAGTCACTCCTATCTACCTCATGACTTAATGAAGACCATCGTAGTACCCATTGTAAAGGACAGAACCGGTGATATCTCGGAAAAGGGGAATTACCGCCCTATCTCGTTGGCAACAACGATAGCTAAGGTGCTGGACAGTTTGCTTAACACTTACTTGGAAGAATTTTCCCAACTACATGACGCGCAGTTCGGATTTCGATCCGGACTTTCTACTGAAAGCGCCATAGTAAGTCTTAAGCATACTGTTCAGTACTATACTGATCGTAAAACGTCGGTACATGCCTGTTTTCTTGATCTATCCAAAGCCTTTGACCTAGTGTCCTACGATGTGCTCTGGAGAAAGTTAAGAGACAGGGGTGTGCCGGCGCAAATGCTCAGTATATTTAAATATTGGTACGCTAACCAAACGAATTTTGTAAAATGGGCTGATTCACTATCTGAAGCATATATGTTGGAAAGTGGGGTAAGACAAGGAGGGTTGACGTCTCCTCTACTCTTCAACATTTATGTGAACGATCTCATCGTGGGGCTGAACAGCATGCGTGTCGGATGTCGGATAGATGGCGTAAGCGTCAATAACATTAGTTACGCGGACGACATGGTGCTGCTCTGCCCGACGGCGGGTGGCCTACAAGAACTGCTGAAAGCCTGTGAGGTGTACGCTGCCGATCATGGACTTCTATACAATGTAAAGAAAACTGAGTACATGGTCTTTGGGGTCGCCAGCAAGGGTATGGATGACAGCACCCATAATATTACTCTTCATGGCATGAACATAAGAAAAGTTAATAAATTTAAATATCTTGGACATATCATTGCCGACAACCTCAAAGACGATGCTGATATAGAAAGGGAGCGTAGGGCTCTGGCAGTTAGAGGTAACATGCTGGCCCGCTGGTTTTCCCGGTGTACTGAGCAAGTAAAAATAACGCTTTTCAAAGCTTACTGCCAAAACATGTACACGGGAAGCTTGTGGGTTAGACACACCAAAAACTCGCTAGAGACCCTGCGCGTCCAATATAATAATATATTCAGGATGTTGTTGGGACTGCCTCGCTTCTGTAGTGCATCAGGGATGTTTGCTGAATATCAAACTGATGACTTCAGGGCCATCATTCGCAAAAAATCTACATCCCTGATCTGCAGAATGCGCGATAGTCGCAACAGCATCCTGAAAACCATAGCAGATAGATACTCTTCGCCGCTGTGGGCAGGCCTGGTTCGCAGAGTGATCCCGGAAAAAGTCCCGCTACTCTGGTGAGATCACTCTGGGAATTAGTCCTGCCTGCGTTAAATAAATTTTTGTGTCTCGATTTGCTTACGAACCATTTACTGTATTTTTACTGTGTATTACTAACCCCATATGGATCTGTGTTGTCCGAAATAAAAGTATTTTATTTTTTTTTTATTTTTTTATTTTTATTAATAATCGATTGATATACATATTGCGACAAAATAACCCGACTTTTTTACGAAAGATTTATAATCAATAGGTACCTACATACTTTTAACATAAAAATAACAAACAGCATTATTCTTTTAATTAATTGGTACCTTCTTGATTTAAAAAACTGAAATCAATTTGTTATGGCTATTGCAGTGTTTATGTTTAAAATAGCAAATTACTTAGAACAAGTAAAAAACAGAAATTATTAATACAGAATCCAGAGCGGAGCAACGAATGCAACATCCCAAATGAATATTTATTGTTCTGTAAATCAAATAATTGACGCATAACATGTTACCTGCTGTGAGGCTGCTAAGGGATACTTCGGAAGATGCCCATCTTCCGGAGTATCCCTTAGCAGGCTCGTCTGTAGTTTCTTTCCGTGTATCAACATCCTGCCTGCCAACTCATGTCTGATGAGTTTTTAAAAATGGGATCCACGAGGATGGTAACTTTAGGGAACTTTCCAAATATTGTAGGTAAAATAATTTAGCATTTTTTGCTAAATGTTGTTTGTATTCAGAATTTGGTGAAGTGGAACTGATGTGATAAATAAAACCGGGCAAGAGCGAGTCGGACTCGCGTACCGAGGGTTCCGTGCCATCATACAATATAATGTATGATAAAGGCGGTTTATATTTGTTGGAGAACCTTAACAGCGCCATCTCTTGTCTGATAGAGGAACTTATGTAGATTTTTTACACTTTCGATGATTTTAAAAAAAGTATGCTAATTAAAGAGTTCGTTATAATTTTTCCGTAATCTTTATATACACTTCTAATGGCAATAAAAGTTTCAGAGGTTTATCTCTGAAAACTTCGGAGATAAGGGGGGGGAACGCTATTTTCCAACTTTTTTGTGAATAAGTCGAAAACTATACGGCTTAAAGCAAAACTAAAAACTATTTAATAATGTGCAAATTAATACCTTTCATATGATACCCGTCATAATCAAGATACTCCTCATTTTTTTTAAACCCCTTACACTCCCCTTGTCTAAGAAACTGTGAAAATAAGAGTTTACTATGATTTTCATATAAATTTTTACGTACACTTCTATTAGCTAAAAAAGTTTCACGGGTTTATCTCTACAAATTTCGGAGATAAGTGGGGGGAACGGTCGTTTTTTCAACATTTTTGTAAATAACTCAAAAACGATACGGTTTAAAGAAAAATAAAAACTGTTTGGTAATGTGCTAATAAATACCTTTCATATGATACCCCACACAACCTAGTAACTTCACAAAATATTTGAAAACCCCCCTTCCATCCCCATTGTCTAAATTACTGCAAATTAGAGAGTTCGCTTTAATTTTTCTATTAATTTTACATACACTTCTTTAAGCTGTAAAAGTTACACGGGTTATCTCTGAAAACTTCGGAGATAAAAGGTGAACGGTCTTTTTTTCAACATTTTTTTTAATAACTCAAAAACGATTCGGCTTAAAGGATAACTAAAACTGTTTATTAATGTGCAAATGATACCCCTTTCATATGATACCCCACAAAACCTAGTAACCTAAAATTTTTGAGATCCCCTATCTGCCCCCTGCAATCACAATAAGAATATTTTTTAGCATTTTCATATATGCCATATTAGTATAAAAGTGTTTTCTTTAACCATTTCATATTTCAAGTCGTTAGCATCAGCAGTTTTCGAGATATCTACTCTGCCCTTGTAACGAAAAAGGGCACAACTAACAAATTGTAAAAGTCGAGATAAATGGGTTTAAAGTTTTTTGATGTTTTTCTGACATAACATTCTTTTAATAATGAATTTATAAAATATTTTAATGCAATTAGTTGCATATACATAAGATCTACCTAAACATAGTTTTATTATTTTTTTATCTAATCGCATTATTTTTAAAATCATGATTTTTCCTTTTAACTTACTGCAAAAAATTAAATTAAGGTATCAATTTTACATCAAAAAGTCACAACTAGCCAAATGCGACTTTTTAATGTAATACTGTTTTATATATTACAATAAAAGGTCACATTCTACGCAGTTGTGTCCTTCAAGTAATACCATAACAGCTTATTTTAGAAATTATTTTACTTAAAGAGGTACAATTACATATTATTATTATTATATTGAAAAATATTTCAACTACCTACCTAACAGGAGATTATTTTTTTATTCAAAAAAAATTACAACTAGCAAATATAAAACATTTATTTAAACAAGAACAAAATTTTAACATATATTTTTAAAGTATTAAATTACATAACTGTAATAATCACTCATTGAGGTACTTCTAATTTTATTAAAATCATATTAAGTATTTAATAAAAAAAATACTTCTAATAATAGGAACTAAAAAAATGTTTGTAACTAAATGGCACTTTTTCTTAAATTTACAGTTATCACAATTAATACAAAAATTAAATAAAACTTTTTCAAAAGAAATAAATTACCCTTTCGTCTCATAATAATGTATATTATACATACTCGTAGATACCACAACCAACAAGACACTGTAATTCTAGAACTTCAATGAAAATTATTAAGTATTATGAAATTCAGTCTTGTTTTTGATCTTCATAGGTTTCCGTGAGATCAGCTGTGCTATCATTTACAGGCAATACTTCCCAAAAAAACTTCTATTAATAGGCACCAGTGGACCAAGCTTAGTGAGTATAGCAGACTTTCTGTCAATCATTGCAAATTTTTAGCATGGTGGTGCAATACCCAGTTTTAGATTTTTTTACTTGAGAAAATCTAATTCTTCAGTGTCATGGCTATTCTTGTAAAAAATAGAATTGGGTCCTCTTTTAAAATTTGCTTCAGAAATTCCATTCATGAAGCTCGAGGATTTTTTAGTTTAAATGTCAACATTCTTCAAAGAATAGTCTTCAAAATTATGGAAATCTTGAACGGTCATCTTTTTACGGTAGTGCCAATATCAGATACAGCTTTGCAGAAGTCCTAAGTCGTATATGCGTTTCTTACTCTATGGTGGAACTCATCTGCAGCCATGAAAGTGTGACCGACTTCTAAGTGTTTAACACTAGTGTTTTTTTCATTTATCTCATAAACGGTAAATTTAATAACAAAAACATGTGTCACAAAATTGTAGCTCATGTAATAAGGAACACAATATGTCACTATTTCAGAAATATCGCAATTCGAAATGTTGGAGAAAAATAATTCCACATATAAAAACAAAATATGTGCTCTGGTGAGCACATTTGTTCCTATTAGGTACTCGTCTCGACAGACGCGTACAAGTAGATACTGTGTATACAGACTTCAGAAAGGCATTCGATAAGGTGGATCATGAAGTTCTGTTGTCGAAGATTGCATACTCGTATAACGGAATCAGAGGTAATATTCTTTGCTGGTTCACATCCTATGTAACTAAAAGAACCCAAAATTTTGTAAGTTGTAATCAATGGTTCCCAATCCAATAGCGTCCACGTTACCTCTGGAGTACCCCACCCCAAGGTTCAATCTTAGGACCTCTTCTTTTCATACTTTTCATAAACGATATCGAACTCTGCTTTCAAAATTAATTTTTTTGTTATATGCTGATGACCTCAAAGCCTATTTTCCCATTAAAACTTTAGACTACTGCATCTTATTTCAAGAAGATCTTAATAGACTTACTACATATTGTAACACCAACAAATTTCACCTCAGCTTACTAAAATGTAATTTTATCAACTTTACTAAAAATCTTAATTGTATTAATTTCCCATATAGTCTTTGCGGCGCTCCCCTTCACAGAGTTACACTATTAAGGAACCTTGGAATTCTTTTAGACAGCAAACTCCACTTGGACTTGCATATTGAAAGCATTATTAATAGAGCCTATAAGATGTACGGCTTTATCATGAGATCCTCAGCAGATTTTAGGCGACCATCGACATTCCTATATCTTTATAAAGCACTGGTACGCTCACAGGTTGAATATGCGGTCCCGATTTGGAATCCCTTTTACGACAAATACATAATGTTGTTTTAAATAAGTAATACTATATTTACAAAATATAAAAACAGTACACTTTACATTTCTTGTATAAGTATTTCTAATTTTGAATTTGAAAGACTTGT
Organism: Pasiphila rectangulata; assembly: GCA_963082625.1. NCBI lineage: Eukaryota > Metazoa > Arthropoda > Insecta > Lepidoptera > Geometridae > Pasiphila > Pasiphila rectangulata. The sequence goes on from OY720262.1 coordinate 184,937, forward strand.
TATTTTTTATTAACTTATTATTTGTCATACATTCTCGTAAAATTATCTTGTTATGTGCCTATAATGTTGCAAAATTTGTATTCCTGCATGCTGACATCCTGTAAGTGAAGGAACACATTGTCATAAGTTAAATTAGTTATAAGTTTATATTTTATTGTGATTCTTTTGTTGGGTGTCCATAAATAAATAAATAAATATGTGTGTAATAATGTGTATATATATATATATATATAATAATTTATAGCATGTTATAAATAAATATATATATACTCACAGGTGAAATGTTATTCCATCTTTATGTAGATCTGAGGTATTGGATTTCTTATTGCAGCCGCTAACAGCACAAACAGGCATTTTCTCAAGAGCTTATCACATTGCAAAAGCGATTCTGTGACTGGGAAATCGATTATTGAAATAGTTTCTATAAACCCGTTAGATTTTACAGAAACAGCAGATAGCTGTGCCAAATCTGCCATTCAAATAGGATCTCTTGAACATTTTCACACGATTTATGCCTTCTTCCTAACAAACTTCTTGAGAAGTCTTGGTCGGATGTTTGGAACTCTTCCAAACTGATTAAGGGCAGCACTATGGTGATATACAGCCTGAGATCCCCCCATACCATGGTTTTTTGAATTTCGCAAGGTCAATAAACCCACCACCTCTACCAATATGTAGGCTCAGATTAGGTCATTGCTGCTCACCTGTTTTTCTGGCCAAACTTAGGATCAGGGACCACTCCATGTGTGAATGTGGTTTAGAAGAAGGAAACGTGGACCACATATTATTTAATTGCCCAAACAATGATTTCTCATTGTATGATGTCCTGCCTCCAGATATCCCCCGTCCAACTTCTCTTAAATGTCTCTTATCATCACTTACCTTTTCCCCTCCCATTAATTATTTAATTTATAATTTATATCTGTTTTGTCTATAAATTTGTGTACCTAATATTTAAATCATCATCATCATTTCAGCCGTTAAATGTCCACTACTGAACACAGGCCTCCCTCATGGATCTCCATGAGGGGTAGTTGCCATACTCACCACGCTTGGCTGGCAGGCGGGTTGGCGAGCGCAGTACGGGATGTTGATACACGGAAAGACGCTGCTGCCCATCTTCCGGAGGGATCCCTTAGCAGGCTCTTACTGCATCCACGGGCATGAGAGGAGGGGTAACATTCTGCAGTCGGCACCCCACGGCATAAGGTATTATCCTTTATCTGTATCCGATAGGATTCATATGTATTTAAATAGATAACTCTTATTAACTTGTGTTGTTACAGATAAGATCAACCCCACTAAGCCATTGGCAATTCAAAAGTTCTAATTTCTAAATTTATTCTTCATTTTATTATCTGTAATCTCTAATTTGACTTTCTAAAGATTATGATACTTGACACTGACAGAATTATGTAAAACCAAACACAAAAGAAGAACAAGAAAATTTTACTGTTGGCAACACTGGAAAAATTGCATTGTGGATTTCGGCGATTTAGGTCTCATTTGGAATTGGATATTCTTTCTAGGCAAAATAATAAATAAATTGCATTGCAAACAGTTGTATGTACGATTCTATCCTGCTAACTCGAAAAATGACCGACACAGCGCTGTGCAGAGTGTGTCTAGAAAGTGATGCCAAGATGCAGCACATCGCGGACACACGGTATCAGGAGATATTTGAAAAGTTGTCAACAAAGGTCAGTGTCTGATGGCATCAGCAGTATTTACTTACCTGCATACAATTCAAAATTAAAAAAATACCATTCAGTGCGGCCGCATTGACCATAATGGCGCGTTACAAATTACAAAATAAAACAACACAATAGGATTGTTTAAGTATAAGTTCACATTGACAAGATAGTCAGTAAAGCTTCTAAAGCACTTGGGTTTGTCATGCGTCTCTCTAAGAGCTTTACGGAGGCTAAAATTATGAAAATATTATACTGCACGTTTGTTAGAAGTCATTTGGAGTACACCTCCCAAATATGGAATCCATGCTACAATATATACATATATAGATCGTATAGAAGCCATTCAAAGCCGATTCTTAAGGTATCTGTGCTTTAGAGTCAAGATCCCATATCATTCAAATAACTATATTGACCTCTGCAAGAAATTTCATTTTTTACCACTTAAAAATAGGCATGACATTTTTAAGTGGTTTTTAGTAAAGTAGGTTTAAGTGGATTTGTGCCACAAGGGGGCATTTTATCACCACTTCTTTTTTCCCTGTTTATAAATTTGCTCTCACCTCACCTTCTGTGTCAGTACCACATGTACGCGGATGACCTGCAATTATATCAGTCAGCTCATTTTGATGAATTAAACAACGCCATCATTGCTCTCAATGACGACCTTTCTCGCCTGCAGTCTTGGTCTGATCTTTTTGGTATTACAGTCAACCCAGAAAAATGCCAAGCTATCATATTAGGTAGCTCTCGACAGGTTACTAAAATTACCAACTTTAATGGCATCGCCCAACTCTATTACAATGGCCAAAATATTCCCTACCGTGAAACTGTAAAAAATCTCGGGATTGTTCTAGACTCAAAACTTAGCTGGATTCCCCATATAAAAGAGGTATCTCGCAAATTTTACGCTGCCCTTCACTCTATTATCCGCCTTAAACATTTTCTCCCTACTGCCACCAAAATTGCTTTGGTCAACTCTCTTTTATTACCAATCATTGTGTCGGAGACAAATCACCGCCTTGCGTCGCCACGCGAATTCGCTGCACGGCTGCACAATGCACATCACTACGAGGATGCGGCCGGCGCGCGGGGGCGCGGGGCCGGGGGCGAGCCGTCGACCTGCGACCGCCACTCCACGCTTGGGACCCTAACAACACACACGCGACCGAAGACGCACGCATTTTCTAGTCCTGAATAAACCAGCTTCGAAAATATATACAGTCCACTCTTTAATTTCCATCTGAGACTCCAACATATGGTCCTCTCACCGTCAAAAAGGACAGAAGAAGTCTTGAGAAGTTTTCGTCGTGCCATTACAAATATTTGACGCGTCACGCGCCATTCGTCGCTGTGACCGGACAAGGTCTTCCAGAGGACATTTGAAGGACGAACTGAATCGTCACCCGGATAAAGGATACATGACGTCTTGTGAGTTCGTTCCTATTTATTCCTTCTTTCTTCCCTTGTCTCTTTGATTGTCAATTATTCATAATCCCAATTTTTATAACCTTTCATTAGCTTCATCTTGAGTCAGCGTTGCATTCTTGCTACGTCTACAACCTTACTACCTATATTCTTATTGCATAATTTATTCACCGTTAAGTTCATTGCCTTTAGCTTCATTGACAAAATTCATAGATTATTCGTAATACAAAGCCTTTGTCATCCTTATCGCAGTCATAAAACTCGAGCGCTAATTGCTTCCAGCTGCGCTTACGCATTTTTGCAAGTCATTCTTCACTTCATTCGATGCATTATATTTAAACAGCTATATGTAAAAAGCGTAGTATCCTTTTTAAATAAATCGTTTCCAAGTTAGCTACGTTATAGTTACGTAATCATGGCTGAATTTAAAACTTTACATAAAAAACGTTCTGCTATAAAGTCAAAGCTTACAATATTTAGCAATTATTTAAAAATCGTTAGCTCTAAAACATTGACAGATTTGCAAGTCATTGACCTAGAATGTCGCTTGAAAAAATTTGAGCCCTTATGCGAGGAATTTGACACGTTACAGATGGAGATTGAGGTTATCTCGGACGAGCCACAAACCGAAGCAGACCGTGAGCAGTTTGACAACGACTACTTCCCACTGGTGGCCACAGCCAAAAGCCTACTTGCTTCTCGAGTAAGGCCTTGTGATGGATCCGTGGCGGGCTTCAGTGATGCAGAATCCGGTACGCAAGTGAGAAATTTAGTTCGGTTACCTAAAATTGATCTCCCTCGTTTTACTGGTGGCTATCAAAACTGGCTCGAATTTAAAGATACATTCCTTTCTCTTATACATAACAGTGATTGCATAGATAATATAAATAAGTTCCACTATCTTCGGGCTTCTCTTCAAGGTAGTGCCGCCGAAATAATCAAAAATATTGATTTTAGAGGTTCCAATTACAAAACTGCGTGGGATTTATTATGTGAGAGATTTGATAATAGTCGCTTACTCGTAAATAACCACCTACAGGCATTGTTTAACGTCGAGCCTATCCGCACGGAATCATGTAAGTCGATTCGTCATATTATTGATGTTACTAATAAAAATATACGCGCTCTCACATCGCTAAAGGAACCCACCCAGCATTGGGACACACTTATCATCTACATGATGTCAACCAAGTTAGATTGTGTGACAGGTCGTGAGTGGGAAGAACGTAGAAATACCTTTACATCTTCACCAACCCTAGCACAATTTATATCATTTTTAAATAGCAAAGCGGACTTATTAGAGACAATAGAGGAAAATCAATCTAATCAAAATAAAATAAAATCAGAATCATCAAATAATAAAGCTAAAAGTTTAGTCATTAACGGTAGTAATAATAATAACAAAATTTCACAGAAAACATCCAAACGCAGGTGCCCTTTGTGTGACGATGAGTCACACAATTTGTTTACTTGTAAATCGTTTAGAAGCCTTCCTATTGAATCTCGTGTTGCTAAAGTAAAAGAGTTCAAAGTGTGTGAGAATTGCTTACGTTTTGGTCATGCAGCCAATAAATGTTTCCTTTCGCACTGTAAATACTGCAAACTTAAACACAACACTCTTTTGCACTTGGAAAACACTGATTCACATTATACTTCTAACGAACGTTCTTCTTCGTCAGAAGACATTGTTCTGACATCCCATAAAATTCAGTTGTCTACTCCGACGCGTGTTTTCCTTTCCACAGCGTTGGTGAGAGTGATTGACAGCCGGGGCAAAAAACACATCGCCAGGGCGATTCTGGACAACGGCAGTGGCATAAACATCGTGTCCGATGCCTTCTGTAGTAAGCTGGGTTTGCCGAAGCGGAACGTAAGCTCCATGGTGGCAGGTTTTAACAATCATGTATCTAATAGTACACAGTCTTGCACGCTAACAATCGAGTCTTTGAATACTGACTATAGAACCAACTTAGATTGTCATATTTTTGCCAACGTCACATCAGCTGTTCCAATCACATACATAGACACAAAACACATACATATTCCACAAGGCTTACTTTTGTCTGACCCGTCTTATAATACTCCGTCTAAAGTGGATCTTCTTATCGGGGCAGACACCTTTTGGGATATACTAGGTAATCAAAAAATTAGCCTAGGTAAAAATCTTCCCGAGTTACGTTACTCTGAATTAGGTTGGCTAGTCACGGGTCACGTCCGTAATTCTAAAAGTACACAATAATTATTGATTTTTAAGACAAATTGCCGTGGGGTGCCGGCAGTAGAATGTTACCTCTCCTCTCCTACCCGTGGATGCAGTAAGAGCCTGCTAAGGGACACCTCTGTCTTGATCTCACTCGTTTCTATAGAACTAGATAGTGTTTCTCTTAAGCACTCTCTTTGAGTGATTTTTCGGTATGGCAAAACATTGTTTTTTTTGTCACTTGAGCGAAAATTTGCGCGGGAGTCAGCATTTAAGGAGACATAATATAGATTTCATGAGAGAAACGAGCTGTTAGGTCACATGACTGAAAATTTAACATTATTTTATACAGCGATAATGTCACCTACTATCTTCCTCATAATGGCGTACTTCGGGAGTCGAGCACAACCACAAAGTTGCGTACAGTCTTCGACGCTTCAGCCGTCACCTCTTCAAGAATTTCGTTCAACGATATTCAAATGGTCGGTCTTACAGTCCAAGACGATATCTTATCGATCCTCCTCAGATTCCGTCAGCATAGGTATGTAGTGTCGGCAGATGTCGAGATCAGTGGAAATAATTTATTTTCTATCTTTGCAAAGGAATTATTTCTACCTTGAGTTCAGGAAAATTTAATGTTAGAAAATGGCGTTCTAATAGCACACTTAATTTAGAAAAGTTATTTTCGAGTGATATTGTAGCCACAAACATAATAAATACAAGATTTATCACACAACGCAAACACATCATCAAAAAAAAAACAAACTTTAAAAAACAAGGTTTAATCACATTTATATAGATAATTAAACCTACAAAAATACCTCGTCTTGAGTTATGCGGGGCCTTATTAGGTACAAGACTGTGTACTAAAGTAAAAGGTTCATTGAACTTAAACATAGATATGTATCATTTTTGGTGCGATTTCACGATCGTTTTAGGGTGGTTATCCACCCATTCTAATTAACTTAAACATTTTGTTCGCAATCGTGTTCATGAGTGTGTTCATGAGAGGAAAGTTCCGCCAACCATACGTGGGGCTACGTGCCGTCCAAGGAGAACCCGGCAGATCTTGTTTTTCGCGGGGTGAAGGCTGATTCCATCAGCGGGGCCTCCTTGTGGTGGACAGGCCCGCCTTTTTGCGCGAATCCGTCGAAAACAGGCCTAAATTTCCTAACGCAATGCAGAAACACGATCTAGCGGATCTTAATTCATGTTTACTAATAACATATGATAACAAGAACGATGACAAAAAGGTATTTACAAATTTTATAGCTAAATATTCAAAATTTACACATTTACAAAGAATTATATGTATATTATCATTCATAATTGCAAAAATAAAAATTATAAATATACTGGTCATCTTTCTTGCGATGAATTACACAAATCGTATAATTTTATCTTGCATACTGCCTAATTAGAAATGTTTCCTGCTGAATATCGTATCTTAAAATCAGGTAACAAATTGCCTAATTGTTAATGTCATTGACCCTTTTCATAGATAACAATGATATCTTGAGAGTAGGCGGTAGGCTCGATAATTCACCTTATAGCTACGACATAAAGCACCCTATATTGCTTTGTAGCTAACATCACATAACTAAAATCATATTTCACATGCATCATTTAAATCTTTTGCATGCTGTACCGCAGTTATTGCTATCCAACATTCGTCAGGCTTATTGGCCTTTAGGGGGAAGGAATTTATCTAAATCTATAGTAAAAGGTTGCATAAAATGTTTCAGATTTAAAGCCAATAATGTTCAACCTATTATGGGACAGTTACCAGAATCCAGAACTAAACTGGAATTAGGTTTAAAGAATTTTTATTTCTCATAAGAACTACAAGGTCCACTTATAATGAGATTCACAAAAGTAAAATTAAATAATAGGCCTCTGGAACCTTAATCACCTTAATAACTAACACAATTTTATATTACCTATTCTAGTTCTTGAAAGCCCGTACAAAATAGTTTATCTAATTAAATTTTGCAAACTTAAAATAAAACAAAACAATACATCCAGTCACAAGACGAGAAAAAAAAATACAATAAAATAAAACATGAAATATAAGGTAGGTTGACAAAATATTTACTACAAGTAGTGGAATGCTTGGTCGAACATTTGAGGTATGGTCCAATTTGTAAGCAAAAGAATGTTAAATGTTATATTATTGATTCCTTTCATTGTTTTTTTACTAATCTTTTAAATCGATTACATACGCCTTCATTTTGTTTTTAAACACCTTTATATTTTCACATTCTTTTATGTGGTGTGGCAGATTATTAAATAATTGCGCTCCTTCAGAAATAAGTGTTTTTTTTCCGTAGTTAGTTCGGGATTTTTTTACATATAATTTTATTTTATTCCTAAGATTGTGTTTATTTTCTTTTTGCTGTAGCTGTATGGTTGATTGTATAGAGTTAGAAGTTAAAAGTTTGATAAGAGTGCATGTTTTGTAAATATAAAGTTGTTTTATGTTAAAATGTTTACTTTTCCTATATATTGTATTTGTTGGCGTTAGAAAGTGATAATGGTAAAGCTTTTTTATGATTTTATTTTGGGTTCTTTGAAGGGGGTTCACGTTTGTTACAGCTGCTGTGCCCCATATCTCAATCAGGTATTCCAGGTGTGACTTTACTAAAGAATTATAAATCAAGTCTCGTACTTTACTAGGGATACAGTTTGTGACCTTGCGTAAGGCTCCTAGTAATGTGGTTAATTTTGTTTTTATATGTTCAATGTGCGGCTTCCAACTTAGTTTGTCGTCTATCCACAATCCAAGATACTTTTCAGTATTTGATTGTGAAATAAACTCATTGTTGATTTTTAGTCGTGGAAAATCTGGTATTTGTTTATTTTTCGCAGCAATAATCATATAAGATGTCTTTGACGTGTTTATTGTTAGCAAGTTATATTTTAACCATTCATTTAGTTTATTAAGATCTTGTTGAGCAATACTAATAATATTCTGAATATTTTTCCCAAAATAAAAGAGGCAGGTGTCGTCTGCATACAATGTGAGATGACCAGTTAATCCTATCAGGTTTATATTATTAATATAAATTAAAAACATCAATGGTCCAATTATTGATCCCTGTGGTATTCCATACGTCACATTTTCAATATCACTTGTAAAGTTATCTATTTTAACAACCTGTCTCCTGTTGGTCAAATAAGAAATTAAGATATTTAGAGCTTTGTCCCTAACCCCTATGTTTTTAAGCTTTTGTACAAGTTTTTGGTGACTGACCGTGTCAAAAGCTTTTTTAAGGTCTATAAAAATTCCAACAGCATAGTTCTTTTCATCAATGTTAGTTTTGATTTGCGTAATTAGGTCTATTGCTGCTGTGAGAGTGCTCGATCTAGGACGAAAGCCGTACTGTTCGGTAATAAAAAAGTTTCTCTCTGTTAAATATGTATTTAGTCTGTTGTAAATTATTCTTTCGAAAATCTTTGATATTACCGGCAAAACTGACACCGGCCTGTAATTACTAGGGTCACTTTTACATCCTGATTTATAAATAGGGCTAACCTTTGCAATTTTGAGGGAATCAGGGAATTCACCTATGGATAAACAAAAATTTATAGAGTCGGTGAGTTTGTCAATTATTAAATTTTTAAGGCATTTGATCGCTTTAGTACTGATTCCGTCCAAGCCAGTGCTTGTGTTACTGTCTAGCTGGTCGATGATCTTGGATACCTCGTCAAGGCTACTCGGGACAAACTCGTTTAGAGTTTTGTCATGTCCCTTTCTTACACTGTTCTGTAGACTATTCCGGGCCAGTTATGATAGCTAATCGTAAGGGTCGAGGTTGCCAACTAATGAATTCTTACTTGTGCATCTTTGTTTGCTTAGCTACGAAAGCTGTACACCTGGAGCTCGTCACCGATCTCACAAAAGAGGGATTCATGGCCGCTTTAAACCGGTTTGTGTCTCGTCGTGGTAAGCCTCTTAGTATCACCTCAGATAACGGCACAAATTTTGTAGGCGCTTGTAACGAGTTACATCGTTTCCTGCAAGACTCAAGTAGTCAAATTAGTTCGGAAGCAGCCCGTCAGGAAATTAATTTTCTCTTTATTCCTAGCTATACACCCCATTTCAATGGTACGGCAGAATCAGCTATTCGTTCCACAAAACATCATCTTCGTAGGCTTCTCCAACTTAGTCATTTCACGTATAAAGAAATGCAAACTTGTCTGACTCAGATTGTAGCCGTTCTAAATTCCCGTCCCATCACTGCCTTAAGCTCTGACCCTTCTGACTTCACAACCCTCACACCTGCACACCTCCTCATAGGACGACCACTCGTGTCTGTTCCACATCCGCAGGTGTCAGAGAAAATCACAAGCCTTGAGAGATACAAACGCATTGAATACATCAAGCAACATTTTTGGACTCGATTCTCCAATGAATACGTTGCCACTCTTCAGCAAAAAACCAAATGGCCTACGTCATCGAGTGACCTAAAACTAGGTTCCCTAGTCCTGATCAAGAAAAAGGCACGACCTCCACTTCGTCGGGCATTGGGACGTGTAGTAGCAGTACATCCAGGATCTCGGGACCATGTCACCCGAGTAGCCGACTTGAGGATCAAGGGCGGAACCATCATACGAAGGGCCTTTAATAACATTTGTCCCCTTCCAGAATGGTCTTGTTGAACGTCCTAACCAATACTTCAACCCGGGGAGTATGTCGGAGACAAATCACCGCCTTGCGTCGCCACGCGAATTCGCTGCACGGCTGCACAATGCACATCACTACGAGGACGCGGCCGACGCGCGGGGGCGCGGGGCCGGGGGCGAGCCGTCGACCTGCGACCGCCACTCCACGCTTGGGACCCTAACAACACACACGCGACCGAAGACGCACGCATTTTCTAGTCCTGAATAAACCAGCTTCGAAAATATATACAGTCCACTATTTAACTTACATCTGAGACTCCAACACATTGACTATGCTGATGTGGCTTTTACCGACCTTTCCCAAGATCTCCTTAATAAGCTGGAACGCCTTCTCAACACGGGGTACGCTTCATTTACTGTTTACGGAAATACGACCACATTAGCCATTTCAGAGCAGAGCTTAAATGGCTCCCAATTCGGGAACGTAGGAAACTCAGGATGCTTTCTCTTCTTTTCTCAATTCTAAATGATCCCTTTACACCTACATATTTAAAAAATCGTTTTAGGTATCTAGATGAATCTCATGATAGGCAATTAAGGTCATCAGACAATCTCCTTCTTGAGGTTCCTAGGCACCACACATCATTTGTTGGCAGTTCCTTTTCTGTTGAGGCTGTTAGAGCCTGGAATGAACTTCCTAACAATATTCGAAAGGCTGAATCAAGGATGTGTTTTAAAAAGCTTACTCGTGACCATCTTTTCAAAACCCTTTGATTTTATTTCTCCTTTCTAGCTGTCGCTTTATATTTATTTATATTTATATATATATATATACATGTACATATACATATATGGGTATTATAATTATGGGGTATTCATCTTATTTATAGTGTAATGGATATAATATATATATAATTTAAGTAAAATAAGTTAATATTACATTTTCTTTTTTGTCATGTAAATTTAGTTTATAGGTACTTACAGTTTGTGTTTTATTGAATATTTAAGTAGTTATGTTAGCACGCCATTTTACAGTTAATCACCTTTGTGGTTGACAGGTAGAAAATGCCTTCGGCATTATGTCCACCAATTGTACCCTTATTTAGGTTTGTGTGCAATAAAGTATTAAATAATAATAATAATAATAATGACATTACAGATTATTTATATATTCTTTAATTATTTATATATTGCCGACGATATTGTGGTCATGGCAAAGTCGATGGAAGAGCTCAGCACGATGCTCGAAGGCCTCAATCGAGTCTCCCAGCGGGTAGGCCTTAAAATGAACATGGACAAGACGAAAATCATGTCAAATGTCCATGTCGTGCCTGCCCCAGTTATGGTTGAGAACTTTGCTCTTGAAGTTGTCGACGCGTACGTATACATACCTAGGACAAACAGTCCAATTAGGTAGGTCCAACTTCGAGAAAGAGGTCAATCGTCGAATCCAACTCAGATGGGCAGCGTTTGGGAAACTTCGCAACGTCTTTTCGTCCAACATACCTCAGTGCCTTAAGACGAAAGTCTACAACCAGTGTGTGTTACCAGTGATGACGTATGGAACCGAGACGTGGTCCTTCACTATTGGCCTTATGAACAAGCTCAGAGCCGCTCAACGAGCTATGGAGAGGGCTATGCTCGGGGTTTCACTACGGGATCGAATCAGAAATGAGGAGATACATACGTAGAAGAACTCGGGTCACCGACATAGCCAAACGGATTAGCACGTTGAAGTGGCAATGGGCAGGCCATATAGCGCGCAGAACAGATGGCCGATGGGGCCGCAAAGTTCTCGAATGGAGGCCACGGATCGGTAAGCGCAGCGTAGGACGTCCACCTACAAGATGGGCAGACGACTTGGTGAGAACTGCTGGTCGGCGGTGGATGCAGACGGCTTCCAACCGCAGTACTTGGAGATCAATGAGGGAGGCCTTTGTCCAGCAGTGGACGTCCTACGGCTGAAATGATGATGATGATATATTCTTAAAATTATTCGTAATGACGTTGATTGTCCGGACCTCCTGAGCAAATTACAACTTAGCATCCCTCGCAGAGTACTGAGACACAATCCTCCACTGGCGGTCCCTGTAGCTTCCACTAACTACAGGCAAAATGCGTATATGTTGAGAGCGAGTAATATTGTGAATGAGTTTAGTAGATTATTGAACATTGACCCATTTGGTAGTAGCATTGGCGAGGCAAGGCGGTGCCTAACACGTCATTTCTTTGATCATTAGGTAGGTTAAATAAATTGTTTAGTCATATAGGTTAGTAGGTATTTAAGTGCATTTTTGAAGATTTTTAGAATTTTTTATATAGGTAGATTTAAGTAGTTACGTTTTTACAAGTGTCCGTTTTTATATTATAGACTATTTCTATCAGTGAAGACCTGTAATTTGCTTTCTGATGCTACTAAAAATATTTAGTACCATTTACTTTAGCTGTTGGTTTTCCTTATATTAAATAAATAAATAAGTTATCTTAGGTCAACATTTGTTTAATATATAAAATGTATTTACCTACCTTTAAAATACATATTGTATATGTATAAGTTATCTGAATTCTTCTGTACACGACCCCTACACCTATGATCACCTCTATCTAGCCTCAAAAGTTTGCTGTAAGAGAACTCTTCTTAGGGTTAAGCTTGCCTTTGTACATGAGCATTATTGTGTATGTTTTAAGATATTTTTGTTTTGTGTGCAATAAAGAAACAAAACTCTTTAATAACAAAAAATACAAATATGAGTGACTGTTTCAGCTGTGCACCGCGGACCGAAGGCCTGAGACAGTGTGCTACATATGCTTTGCCCACCTGCAGCGGTGCCAACGACTCGTGGACACGTCTCGGAGAGCCGAGAAGATACTGACCCAGTTATCACTCAATGGCATTCAGGTACCTATACCCCCGTTTGTTTATACATATATACAAGGACCAGGAACAGCGGTAAGCAATAGCCAATCATCAACATTAGAATGAAGTTAATATAAAAAGCTTGTGCTCCTCCAATTATATTATGTGAGCACATTATGCAAGTTACTCATTTCCTACTTGCTGATAACATCTCTCTGGCCAGACATAAGCCTAATTTGAAAGCTGTTATTTAGTTTCAAGTCTGGCGTGCTGGTGTTTACCCTTATCTAAATTCAGGGACATATGATTCAATGATAACTTTGACAACTATGCATAGAAGGTTTGCATACACACATAGTTCTGGTAACAATTCAAAATGAAATACTCATTTTATGTTAAACTAGTTGTCCCGGCGAACTTCGTATCGCACCTACAACTACTACAACCACTACTTACAACTACCCTACAACTACTACAACCACTACTTACAACTACCCTACAACTACTACAACCACTACTTACAACTACCCTACAACTACTACAACCACTACTTACAACTACCCTACAACTACTACAACCACTACTTACAACTACTACAACCACTACTTACAACTACCCCACAACTACTACAACCACTACTTACAACTACCCTACAACTACTACAACCACTACTTACAACTACTACAACCACTACTTACAACTACTACAACCACTACTTACAACTACCCTACAACTACTACAACCACTACTTACAACTACTACAACCACTACTTACAACTACCCTACAACTACTACAACCACTACTTACAACTACTACAACCACTACTTACAACTACCCTACAACTACTACAACCACTACTTACAACTACCCTACAACTACTACAACCACTACTTACAACTACCCTACAACCACTACTTACAACTACCCTACAACTACTACAACCACTACTTACAACTACCCTACAACTACTACAACCACTACTTACAACTACCCTACAACTACTACAACCACTACTTACAACTACCCTACAACTACTACAACCACTACTTACAACTACCCTACAACTACTACAACCACTACTTACAACTACCCTACAACTACTACAACCACTACTTACAACTACCCTACAACTACTACAACCACTACTTACAACTACCCTACAACTACTACTACCACTACTTACAACTACCCTACAACTACTACAACGACTACTTACAACTACCCTACAACTACTACAACCACTACTTACAACTACCCTACAACTACTACAACCACTACTTACAACTACCCTACAACTACTAACTTAGGTCCGCAACGCAAAGTAGCCTATGCCCGTCTCCATGGTCTGATCTACTCATATACTAAAATTAATCCAAATCGGTTCTGCGGTTTTGACGTGAAAACATACATACATTTAAATTTTATAATTAGTAGGGAAGTAGGGATGTACGGTTTTATTGTTTGTTTGGGTTTGATGTCAGTTCTTTGAGACGTTGTAAAGAACGGACGTGCGCTTAGATTAAAATGCACAAATAATATTTTTGCTGCATCGTGACCTCATTCCCGCGACTAACATAATCTGTGTCACAGTATTTACACAAAGTTGTATATTTGTGATATAAAGTGAATCAAGAAATGGACTATTAGAAACTAGCTAATTCTACATGGACATAAGTCCCTTTAGCCGGAGCGGGAGGACGGCGCGCAGTCCGCCGCCCGCGCCCTCCGCGCCGGCGCCGCGCGCCCCGGACCCTCAGCAAGTAGGCGAAACCATGGAATGTGTCTCTACATCGGAGTTACAAGGCTGGATGACGACCATAGATCAGTTTCTTAATGAAATGAGCACTATCGCAGCGGAGAGCAAGATGAATTCGGAACAAAAACTTCGAATTAGTTCTCTGTGCAGAAAAGTATTGAGTGGGACATCGCAGATGGCGATGCACTACCAAGGCCTCAAGGCGAAAGCAGTTCGCTCCTATTCCGCTGTTCAAGTCCTCCAAGAGCAACTGGATATCTCGCAACAGCTACAAGACCTAAAGCAAAGCATTGCCTCCGCACCTCCCGCCGGGAATTCCTTTGCTGACATGGTGAAAAGAGGGAGCAGCTTCATCAAGCCCCAGAACACAAGCTCTTTGGCCATCTATCCTATAGACAAGCTAAAAACGAGCGAAGAAACCAAAAACTTGGTTAAAACAATTATTTGCCCAGAGGAAATGAAGCTACAAGTTAGAGGCCTTCGTAAAACAAGAAACGGAGGAGTTATCATCAGCACTGAAACAAGGGGTGACATAGAAAAGCTCAAGCAGTCCATGGAAATTTCCAACTCAGCCCTGATAATTGATGAGCAACTCAAACGGAAACCCAGAGTCGTTGTAGTAGGAGTGCCTTCGAATATGCAAGAGAAGGAAGTTTTCACCTGCATCTACCACCAAAACCTGGCTGAAACTCTTCAAGACCTTTCTCTGGAGAAATTCCTGGGCCTCATTAAATTAAGTCACAAATCAGGTAAAAAGGACGCTGAAACCTGTAACTTTATAATAGAAGTTTCTGCAATAATTCGCAAAGCCCTTATATCGAAAGAAAGAATATACGTGAACTGGTCATCCTGCCCTGTAAAAGACTTCACTTTTGTCACACGCTGCTTCAAGTGCCAGCAATACGGACACGCCGCCAAGACCTGTCGAGAGACCACCACCACCTGCAGCCACTGTGGACTTCAAGGACATTCGTTTAAGGACTGCACAAAAAAGGCCGAAGATCCTCAGTGTGCTACATGCCTTCACTACAAAAAGCCTTGCAAGCACATAACAGGTTCTGCTGAATGTCCGGCAAAGATGATTGCGGAAAAAAGATACATCAACTCGATAGATTATGGGGCAACTTAAGAGCGATATTATAAACTTTAAATCCTAATCATTTTATTGTACTGCCTAGTGACTAAAAACGACCTTGATGCACTTAATTTCAGTAAATGTTGAAAGTAACACCGTCAGCAACTTTGCCACCGTCCTACTTTTTTCTACAACTCATGAGTTCACACATAGCGGTTATAGCATTGAAAAAGATTTCGCTCCAAGATTACCTACCTATACTATTATTAAATACACTGTCTGATTATATTAAATGTTATGTACATACGTATGTATGACCTAGATTAGTACCTTTGTTAAATAGTTCAGTTCACATTAATTTATACTTAGCATTATTACAATAAGTTAACAGATTTTAGATTTATTAGGTACCTACTATCGTTATAGATGTTCGTCTCTTTGTAATTATTTCTTGACCTTGAAAAATGCAGCCGAAACAGTGCTTATATTTTATTATTACATAATATATGTTAGTCTGTAAGGTACATATGTATTACATCTTCGTAAGGTATTTTTATATGTGTGCGTGATTGGAGAGACTGTTTTTAACTAGCACGGGAGGTGAGGGCTTGAAAATTGCGCTTAGTATGTAATACTTTGTAAAGATTTTAAATAAATAAATGATTGATTGATTGATTGATGTTGTTTTGTCGTCTGTCTGTTTATTCTATTCCTTTCCTGTCTCCTTCTCTCCATGGTCGTGAATTCACCCAAGGCCCCAACTGAAAACCAGCGTAGCATCTGAGCTTGGCCAGGTGCTACACAATGCGGAGTTGGGGACCCACTACCCGCGCCACATCCTCTTCTTCCTGTCCGTATTGTAATGTTTTATATGTATATTTGTGTTCTTTGTTTATATTGTGGTTGTATTGTATTGTGCGTGTGGTAAATAAATGTTTTTCTTCTTCTTCAAAACTTATTACCAATTTATTCATCTAAAAAGTATTACACGACGATATGTTGGAAAAACAAATTTAAAAAGTACATCGTTGAGCACAAACGTTCCGTAAGGAGCCGACTACGCGTCTGAGCCACAGAACAATATACTCTAACGAGAAGAACTACAAGTCCATACATTGGAAATGCTTACAGCGCGCCCACTAGCGCTCCAGTTTTCGAGCAACGAAACTAATCAGTAGCGCGGGAATTTCAAAATGGGTTCTACCCACAGAACAGAGAAAACATAGAAATCGTAAGTAGGCGGGGCTCGCGTAACACCTAGTAGGCGCAGTACTGCGCACTTCAAGTACCGCTTACTTCAGTCGTGTTTTAATTTAGCAGAGTAAACATACTTAAAAAAAAATATAAAAATGCCGTATTGTGCCGTTTTAGAGTGTAAAAACGAAAGCCGAACCAAAAATTTAACGAAAGGGGGCATATCATATCACCGGTAAGCATTATTTTATTGTTTTTTTGTTAGTTTTGTTCAAAATGCAAAACCGTCAAATAAATATAGCAATAGCGCCATCTCTTGTTGAGTGGCTTTGTGTTGTGGATTATCAAGCAATCAAGAAAAGCAGCCATTGTATTAGTAATCTTATTTCCTGGGAATAGAGACTATAAAAAATATTTGGCAATAGCGCCATCTCTGGCTGAGTGGACATACTAAATATTCATTTTTTATCACTGATTATTTTATTGAACTTTGAACCATGTGGCGATCGGAATAAAGTTAATATCAATAAAATTAGTTTTATGATTTTATGCCCTTTTTAAGGTACTCTTTCAACCAATAAGAATTTTTATTTCTATGTGTGTTAGTTTTTACATGTGTGAGTTTAGCGACACTGGTTCTCTTAGTAAAAAGGCATCATGCTAATTCTACTCATTTTTCTCTGTTCTGTGGTTCTACCTATAGGTACCTACCTATTTATTAAAATTGTATAATAATGCTAGATTTTTTTTTCTACCTACATGTATGTAATATTGTTCTGTGGCATGTATTCTTTATTCACATAAATAAAACAAATGTTTTAAACATGTTTTAATATTTTTATTTTTCTTGACAAAGCTTGCTTGCTGGCTTCTTCAATGAACCCTCTATTTTTAAGGGTGCAAAACCGTTTTCATCGATGAAAGGTCAAAATCGATGAAAGGTGAAGGAATAATCTTCATTTGAAGTTATAGCGCACTTAGCACACTTATAGTTTCGTTTTCCGGCCATAATCACCTAATCACGTTGTTGTGAAGCGTTCACTATCGCACAAACTTTTTACAAAAAACGGGCGGGTAGATTATCACAGAAGCGTCAATATCGCCAATTCGCAAAATCTTCGAACACAAAAATCACAAAACAAAATCGTCACTATCGCAAATGAGTCTATGTCTCGTAATACACAATATTTGTATATTCGGCTTTCTTTGTCGCAGTTAGCCAGATAAATTCACAACATACACCGGCCGGCAATAACAAAATAGCATCGAAAACAAAAACAGACAAGAAAAGAAGAAACAACCATCCATTTTAAATTTGAGTGCTGCCTGCCTAGTGAAATAAATCTTACCATTTCATAGTACGAACTTAGTATAATTTAAGTAATGTTATAAAATTAAATTAGGTTGAACATTTACCGTAATTGTTTAATCAAACCTCCATTTACTAAAATTTATGAATTTTCTTGTACTAACTCATTAACGGAGTCAATAAATCCTACCAAAATAGTAAGTTTTTTATAGACGGTATACTCCATCTACGGACGGGTCACTGTGGTCGGAAATACTCGGAAGAATCGGGCCCCTTCGGGTAAATACTCCTTCGTCTCGTTCGTTTGTAGAGCACTGTCTTTTGCTTACAAATCTATCCAAGTGCTGGCATTGGGCGCTTCAGAAACTGACACCCCCTGTCTGAGCCGCACATCATAAATGCGCACACAGTTCCTACTTGATCATTATTTTGCTGCGATGTTATTTTAAAAATGCGATATCTTCTAAGACATTCATTGAAATCAAATGATGTAAAAGGCAATTTTGTTTTAAATTAAATACTTTTAATGAATAACATATTTATTTGGATAAGGATTAATATCATGTTCATAAAAACACCTTCGCAAATACCTAATGCATTATTTTAGAACAAATTTGGTTAGCATAAAAAGGTTATAGTGAGCCAACCTTAAGAGATAGATAATAATTCATTTATTCAGACACAGGTGGACTTACAGCCTAAGCCAAACATCCAAGAGCTATTATGATATTAGGTAACTTAAAGTAATACAATAATAATTTAATATAAATAATGATTAAACAAAACAAAGAATCATACCTAAACAATTTAATTTAAATGTCCTTAAATAATAATGATAAAATATAAAATAAATTGATAATTATGTCAAACAAAATATATAAAAGTCAAAAAGAATTTAAAAATAGTAAAATTAATCTGTAAAGATTATGCAAACTGTCAGCGAATATATCAGCATCATCGAAATGTACTTGAAACGTATTGAGGAAAGCGATCGCTCGTGGCGTTGGAGCGGAAGCGCCGGCGCAAGCACTTGCCCAAGACAGTCGTGCAAACAATGGGGAGCGGCGACGCGGCCCCAGTGCGCCTCTGCGCCTAGCATGTGCCGCCGCGGCACAGCCAGGCCCAGTTGTTGCAGAGTCAATGGGTTGTCAATCATACCTCGCAGAAGCATAATAAAATGTCTAAGGAGCAATTTCCGCCTTAAAGACAATGTATCAAGTTCGACCATACCATACACAAACATAGAGGGGTAAAGGTATGGATAGTACCCGTACGTCCTCTTATATAAGTATCGTGCGAATTTCCGCTGTACCCTTTCGAGCATCAGTGTGTATTTATCCTCATGTGGATCCCAGACAACTGCACCGAATTCAAGGCGACTACGCACAAATGCTTTGAAGAGCATAAGAGCCGCTCGTATGTCAGTGAACTCCCAAGTAACTCGCATAATAAATCCAAGAGTTTTACATGCTTGTTTGCATATCTCAACCACATGAGAGTTATAGTCAAGCTTGGGATGAAGTGTCAACCCCAAATCTCGAATAGTATCGACGCGTTCTATGCGAGTGTCTGTTAGATAATAATTGTAGATAACAGGACAGCGTCGACGGGAAAATGTCATGGTTTTACACTTGGAAACATTAAAAGGCAGATAGTTGTTAGCGCTCCATTAATTTCTTTATTATCACATATCACAGTGAAGAGTTTCAAATCATCAGTGAATAGAAGGCATTCCGAAAAACAGATGATAGATGGAAGATCATTTATCATAACCAAAAATAATGTGGGGCCTAATGTACTGCCTTGGCTAACACCCGAACGTGTAAAATAAGGTTGGGTTGCGTACCGCTCGAAACTAACGAATTGGGTACGATTACTCAGGTAGCTAGCGAAGAACGAAAGGAGGTCATGTGTAAATCCCATAGCAGCCAATTTAGTTAGCAAAACATCATTATCCACCAAGTCAAAAGCTTTCTTAAAGTCAAAATAAGTAACGTCAACCTGTAGTATCGGGTCCAACTTTGACGTAACATAGTCAGTGATGTTTATGTGGTTTGTTGTGGTTGATCTTGCTGATCTGAAACCGTGCTGACAATCATTCAGTTGCTGTCTACGGATATCAGAATCAACTACCGATTCAAAAACCTTGCCGAATACAGAAGGGACAGCTATAGGTCTGTGCATCTCTATACCTGTACTTGGACTGACTTTTGGTACTGGAGTAACCTTGGAGACTTTCCAACGAGTAGGGTGTAACGTTGCGTCTAGCGCCGTCACCTAACTGTATAAGTAGCACTAAATTAAAGATAAAGTAATTAAACATTATTTAAAAACTTAACATTTCAATACGGAACCTTCGTATCTCTTGAAAATATTCTGAGGTTCGCTAATTTCATTTGCGCACCCGCGAAACCATATTACATACAGCTAGCCTATTCCTTGGGTAGGATTATGTGGTATTCTGTGGCCATTCGCACGCCGTGTTCTCATACTGCCTTCTCGCGCCGACCAACGCGCACGCGCACCGAAAACTGCTAAGGAATCCCGCTGGGGTGAGTTTCCATAGTGTCTTACCACTGCCTAGCCCTTCCACCTGTGTCTAAATGTAATCTTAAATATCTCTGTAAAGCTGTCTGCTTCGCTAAGCTAGCTGCCGTTATTCTTAAAATCACCGACCGTCGCTGGACCTTGTGCGGCCTACCCACACAGCAATCACGACGTCGGGAGAAATGGCTTGGCGGACAGCTAGTTCTGGAACATTCCCTAAGGCTTATCCATTGATTCCAGGATTCCACTGCACCTTTTAAAGAACTCGGGTCTACCCCCGGTTTTCATCTGCTGCACCTACGGCTTGCCGCTTTCACCGCTTCAAAGTCCTACTTCGAGCCAAGACATTCTTGGAGAGGAACGCAGCTGCCGCCCGTCTACCCCATCGCCGAAGGCGTACCCTGGAGCGCAGAGCCAAGACATTCTGGGAGAGGAACGCAGCTGCCGCCCGTCTACCCCATCGCCGAAGGCGTACCCTGGAGCGCAGAGCCAAGACATTCTGGGAGAGGAACGCAGCTGCCGCCCGTCTACCCCATCGCCGAAGGCGTACCCTGGAGCGCAGAGCCAAGACATTCTGGGAGAGGAACGCAGCTGCCGCCCGTCTACCTCATCGCCGAAGGCGTACCCTGGAGCGCAGAGCCAAGACATTCTGGGAGAGGAACGCTGCTGCCGCCCGTCTACCTCATCGCCGAAGGCGTACCCTGGAGCGCAGAGCCAAGACATTCTGGGAGAGGAACGCTGCTGCAGCCCGTCTACCCCTTTAACGCTCAGGCCAGTGACGGTGTACTAATAACTCTAAGTGCATTAGAATTATGTGCGGCTGTGTAGTATTTTAAGGACAGTAAAGGGTAACTTAAAATCATCTGTTTGATTTCAACCCTTTCAGGACCCTACCTACTTACCTACCTACCTGCGTGTAGTGGGGGCTAATCAACCCCTAACGCCGCAAGGGTATTGGCATTGCTTCAACGAAAGATTGTAGATGTACAAAAGTGGTTGCTCCAAAGCTATAGATATGCTGTCGCTGACTTTTTTTAGATCTTTTAAGGGAGAACAATTCTGTCATACATGATTTTTTCTAAACTTTAACCGTTTACCTCGATGTTGAAACATTCTGCATTGGTACTCTGCTCCTACTAGTCTTAATGTAATGATAAATAGCCTATAGCCTTCCTCGATAAATGGGCTATCTAACACTGAAATAATTTTTCAAATCGGACCAGTAGTTCCTGAAATTAGCGCGTTCAAGCAAACCAACAAACAAAGAAACTCTTCAGCTTTATAATATTATTATAAAGTATAGATATTGCTGCCTCTGCAAAATGATGAATGTATAGAGCAACCTAGCTTGGGCTTTCAAATAAGGGTTTATTATGACAAACATACAGTTTGTTAACCCACCTTAATTTGTTTTTGATATGTCTAAATCACGCGACAAGCCCTAGGCCTAGGCAGCTGCAATAGCGCGGTAATCGCGTTCATTAAGCTTGTGACCAACGCTGCACTGCATTGCGCCTGTCATCCTGAGACAGGGTTGTAATGGATATACTGGCATAGTGGCATATTTAGGTACATATTTGTTGCTAGCATGTTGAGTATCATCATATCATCAATACAGCTGTAAAGCGTCCACTACAGAACAAAGGGGGTCAACAACAGTTGGGCAACTACCCCTCATAGAGGGGTAGTTGCCATACTCACCGCGCTCGGCAGGCGGGTTGGCGACGGCAGTACGGGATATCGAAACACGGAGAGACGCTACTGCCCATCTTCTCTGCGGTCTGCAGATATTTGTTCAGGGTGTTCTGGATGTTTTTCAATATATAATAAATAAAAATATTGGGTAAAAAGGACCTGCTAGTCCTTTGGTGGGCGGAATGTTGTGACATATTTCAATAATTTAGCTTGATTTTGTCTTCTCGTTAGATATAAGTAAACGCTGCGAATATTTTTTAGTTGCCAATAAACATTATCGAGAGCTCACCTATATCGTGATTTTTCAATGATATATCCCGCAAGCAAAACTAGACCATAGGTATACCAACATATTGTTTTAATTTATAAAATTTGAATCATAGTGTTACGATTAAAATTTTATAAATAGTTTTATATGCTGGGGGTTCGGCATTTAATAATGTAGTTCGTTTAATCCAAAATTAACACTTAATCACAGATTTACACCACTTAGAATCTTACAGCAGATTCTCACTGAAACACTTCTTCACTGAATAGTGAACACTAGCACTTGTACACTAGTCACTGATCACTATATTCACTTTGAAATCACTCGGTTATATCGCACTGTTCACTTCCATAGCCAAACAAGGACTATTTGTTCGGCAAACACACTCACGTATTTATATCCCACATAAAGAAGATTCGAGTCGTCGAAGTATCCAGATTCACAGACAATAGAAACAGAACAACTTGTTTACAACTTTATTTACAACCCGCACCATTGTTCTCAAAACCAATCTATCCAGAAACTTCACTAATTTGTTAACAAAATAGAAGTGACCCTTGGACTCTTTCGGCCGCTCACACACCGGTCCTTTCTGGATCTTTCGCCGACTTACTATTTAGTTTGCGTTTGCGCACGGCGCAACAATAACAATAGTTGAAATTGTTATTTAAATTCCAAAATATATCTCATAAATAATTAAATAAATAAATAAATAATGCCGGACAAATCACACAGCATCATCTAGCCCCAAGGTAAGCAGAGCTTGTGTTATGGGTACTAGATGACTGATATACTTAATACATTATACTACATAGATAGATATTTTTATTATATATAGAAAAACACCCAGAACACCCTGAACAAATATCTGCAGATCGTACAGACATTTGTCCCGAGGCGGGAATCGAACCCGCAACCCCTTGCGTCGCAGGCGGACCTTCGCCCGCTGCGCCACAGAGCTCGTCAATTCATGCATTTCATTGTGTTCAGTTCATTGATGATGTTTAAATTAATTTCAGGCAACTCCTGAAGCTGTCACTGAGATGAAACTGAGCATGAAACAATCCTTATCTGTCGCTCCAATGCAATACCTCCACATCAGTGATACTCATGATAGTTCTCATGTTACTGTGAAAGAAGAAGTGATATCTATGAAGGATGAGGGAACAGCAGAAAAGGAGCCCCTTTTGGAGACTGTAACGGAAAATGTTTTGTCGTCTGAGAGATATATCAGTGAATGCTTGAAATTGGAAATTGATAGTGATCATGACCAGTTTAATGAACTTCCATCTACTATGGTTGTGGAACAACCCAAGCTTAAAATGACGTACTATTGTGACTTATGCAGCAAGACATTTAGTGTTAAACGTAAACTGGCGTTACACATAAAGCGGTCACATACCAGACTAATTACTAATACAGACAGTGATATATGTAATAAACAATTAGATCAACAATTTGTACCTACAAGACGTATGAGAGTTCACACTGGTGAGAAGCCCTATAATTGTGATATATGTGATAAACAATTTAATCAAAAAACATCTCTTGCAAGACACATGAGAGTTCACTCTGGTAAGGAGCCCTATACCTGTGATATATGTGATAAACAATTTTATCTCAAAACATCTCTTGCAACACACATGAGAATTCACATTGGTGAGAAGCCCTATACCTGTGATATATGTGATAAACAATTTAATGATAAATCTTATCATACAAAACACATGAGAGTTCACACTGGTGAGAAGCCCTATACCTGTGATATATGTGATAAACAATTTATTCATAAATCGGATCATAAGAAACACATTAGAATACACACTGGTGAGAAGCCCTATACCTGTGATATATGTGGTAAAAAATTTCATACAAAATGGCATCATACAAGACACATGAGAGTTCACACTGGTGAGAAGCCCTATACCTGTGATATATGTGATAAACAATTTTATGATAAATCGAATCATACAACACACATGAGAGTTCACACTGGTGAGAAGCCATATACTTGTGGTATATGTGATAAACCTTTTAGTCAAAAAACGTCTCTTACAACACACATGAGAATTCACACTGGTGAGAAGCCATATACTTGTGATAAATGTGATAAACAATTCATTAAAAAATCGGATCATACAACACACATGAGAATACACACTGGTGAGAAGCCCTATACCTGTGATATATGTGATAAACAATTTAATGATAAATCTTATCATACAAAACACATGAGAGTTCACACTGGTGAGAAGCCCTATACCTGTGATATATGTGATAAACAATTTATTCATAAATCGGATCATAAGAAACACATTAGAATACACACTGGTGAGAAGCCCTATACCTGTGATATATGTGGTAAAAAATTTCATACAAAATGGCATCATACAAGACACATGAGAGTTCACACTGGTGAGAAGCCCTATACCTGTGATATATGTGATAAACAATTTTATGATAAATCGAATCATACAACACACATGAGAGTTCACACTGGTGAGAAGCCATATACTTGTGGTATATGTGATAAACCTTTTAGTCAAAAAACGTCTCTTACAACACACATGAGAATTCACACTGGTGAGAAGCCATATACTTGTGATAAATGTGATAAACAATTCATTAAAAAATCGGATCATACAACACACATGAGAATACACACTGGTGAGAAGCCCTATACCTGTGATATATGTGATAAACAATTTAATGATAAATCTTATCATACAAAACACATGAGAGTTCACACTGGTGAGAAGCCCTATAACTGTGATATATGTGGTAAACAATTTTATGATAAATCTAATCATATAACACACATGAGAGTTCACACTGGTGAGAAGCCATATACTTGTGATATATGTGATAAACAATTTAATTATAAAACGTCTCTTACAACACACATGAGAATTCACACTGGTGAGAAGCCCTATACCTGTGATATATGTGATAAACAATTTTATGATAAATCGAATCATACAAGACACATGAGAATTCACACTGGTGAGAAGCCATATACTTGTTAGGGTTCGCAATACCGAATCATTTAAGCAAAACCTGTATTTTTCGGTATTGGCTCCAGACCAATACCGATAATCCGGTATTTTAGATATTTCCGGGATTAAGCTAAAGTTAGCAAATTTAGTATACTAAAGTTAACCTAAATGAATTTATCTTCTAAATAAAACAAAATTTTCATTGACATAAGGTTTATTATTTGATATGTTGGTAATCAATCAGTTAGTCCTTAGCAATAATTTACTAATACTATACTAAATGTAAAAACGTAGGTATGCGGATCGCAAGCTTAAAATGGAGATGGGCAGGGCATGTTGCCAGGCGAGACGACAGCCGATGGACCAAGGCGGTAACAGAGTGGTTTCCGATGGAAGCGAGACGACCTCGAGGCAGACCACCTGCCAGATGGGCGGACGATCTGGCCAGGGTTGCCGGACGACAGTGGATGAGACTTGCACAGGACCGTTTACGTTGGCGTGCTGAAGAGGAGGCCTATACCCAGCAGTGGGTGTCAACGGGCTGATATGATGATGATGATGATACTAAATGGCCCGTTTATTCCTTTATTAAAATAACTTAGGTTAACTAGTTCAAATACTTTAATTAAATGTAGTTTTTGACTAGGAAGTAGGATTCCTACTAGGAATCAGTTCTAAAAATAAAATGTTTATCAAACTTAAACATCTCACAACAGTCTCAACATAAACAAAACGAACCAAAAAAATACACTTCTAATTAATTCTCACAAAACATAAAATTAACTCTTAGTATGGTTTACTAATCATCAAATAATATTCTAATTAACAAAATAACAAAAATGCTTAAATTAAATTCAGTCGTAAGTGTCGTAAGGTGAACGAACTCAACTCGCGCGCGCGTAATTTGTATTAAATGGCGCGTAACTTTTTCTATTTGTTTTTTATTTATTTTACTAAAACCAAAAATACCGAATATCCCAATTTTTGTGAAACGAATACCGGTATTAATTAGACTTAAATTTGCCCCAGTATTCCGGTATTTTCGAAATTCGGTATCCCGGTTTGCGACCCCTAATACTTGTGATAAATGTGATAAACAATTTAAAATAAATTTCATAAATGGAATCATGAAAGACACATGAGAGTTCACACTGGTGAGAAGCCCTACACGTGTGATATATGTGATAAACAATTTATTCAAAAATCACATCTTACAACACACATGAGAATTCACACTGGTGAGAAGCTATATACTTGTGATAAATGTGATAAACAATTTATTCAAAAATCGGATCATAAGAAAAACATGAGAATACACACTGGTGAGAAGCCCTATAATATATGTGAACCTGTAATATATGTGATAAACAATTTAATGATAAATTTAATCATACCTCTATAACACACATGAGATTTCACACTGGTGAGAAGCCATATACTTATGTGATAATCAATTTAATCAAAAAACGTCTCTTACAACACACATGAGAGTTCACACTGGTGAGAAGCCATATACTCGTGATATGTGTGATAAACTATTTAAATACAAATCTGCTCTTACAGGACACATTAGAGTTCACATTGGTACCTAAAATGGAGATGTACCTTTTCATCTTTATCATAAAAACAAGTTACCAAGCCAGAGAAGCGGTGAAGGCCTACGGATATAAGTTTTGCTGGAAGTCATTGCATGGCAACGTCTGTAAGATGCAGGGAGGAGGGACCACCAATCAATAAGACGATTATAAGACGAGACGAATCAAATAAGACGGACTTAAATCTACTTAAGGAAGAAGCAGACTAGCTTTATGCTATAAACTAATGTGTGGTGTTATCCTTAGTAGTTATTTTAAAATAAACTAGTGGTTCGCCGCGAACTTAAAACGAGCAAGATTTACTGTTTAAGTACAATGAATTCATTGGATTTTAACTTGATTTTACGTAGCAATTTGAACTGAATTGCTGGAATTCTCCAAACACTACAACACAACAAAACACATTCATAACTTTAGTAGGACTTGTAACTTGTAAGTTTTCTTTTACTTTGTATAGAATCTATAACACACCGCCGGCCTTTCCGATCGCTCGAGGTAGGTGACGGGCGTTGTAATTATGGCGGGGGTTGGATTCTATACTTTTGTTGAATCGGCGGCAAAGATGTGTACTGTATTGATTTTCGATGTTTTCCACGTCGATCCGAAGCTAATGCTGGTTCTTGTTTTATCAAGCCCAACAACGTCCTGATTTTCCTTGTACTTTATCTGCTTGGAAGAGTTATTAACAATTTCAATAGAATAAAATGCAATGAAAATATTTAGTTTTGATTCCGCTTATGCTGAGATGCAGGAGCACCGCCCTTCCGCCCGCTAATTATGCACATGCAGGGAGAACTAGGTTGTCAGTGCAGCATGCATACCCAAACCTATACGACGACCTATTCGAATCCACGTCCGTCAAATCAATACTTACCGCTTCCTTTAGCCGGAAGTGCTTTGGCCGCTAAGCTGCAGACAGAGCCCATGTCGGGACCCGCTGACATTCTTGATAAGGGGATGTCGGTTTGAGCAACCGTATTTTTTCTAATAGGTTTGGGTATTTATTTATTTACTTAAATTTTTTGGAATCAAACCACAACTAAAAACTATGTACTAGAATAGAATACAAATATACCTATTTATTTGGTTTACATTACAGCACAAGCATAGAACAAAAGACAAAAAGAAAAATAATAAATAAGAGTACCTAGCACCAATAGCAATAATGTTACAAGTACCTATGTATGTATATAATTATGTATGCTATAATATTTTCAATTACTATTACCTTATGTACATCTTGCATCGATAGAACCCCATGTTGCATATAATAATCCAATCCATCCCAAGGTCTGGTAGAGATCGCTCTTTAGCGATAAGACCGCCGATTGTCACATGATCAGTGTTTCTTTAGTTTTTTATTTTGTACTTGTATGTTTTAAGGTGTGCAATAAAGCATTTTCTATCTATCTGTCTATCTAAATCGAACCTATAAACAAAGTTAAAACAAAAATACATAGTAGGCAGTATGTCCCAACCACAACAAGAAATATACTTATCTAGGTACCTACCGGTAATCTGGTCATTGACCCTAAGAGTAGGTAGTGAAAGATGTGCTGCAGTAAAACCAAAAGGGATGTATCTCAGCTTGTGTTCCTTCGCACTATTTATTAGAATAAGGTAGCCGAGGCATATAAGGCCCTATGCTATTTTTGCAAAGTGGTTCATAGAAATATGGTCATTTTTAATATGGGAATCCCGCTTAAAATACAGAATTTATAACAAATAACATATTCATCAAAAAACGTGCAATTGGGCCTTATTATACCACTGGGGTTGACGATGCCCCAAAAGATATTTTGGAATCATTTACATATCTATTAAAAACTTCTCAAACACAATCAAAAATGATTTATTAAAATAAACTTAACAGAATTTTTCGTATATATTTATTTAAGAAACTTAAAATCAGCTACATCAATCAAAATAGCTTTAGAAGCCTCGGTTTCTTTGAAAAATCTTACACCAAAAAAAGTCTTAATTCTCATTAATAACAAATTCTTAATTAACAATTGAGAAACTATGCTATGATATATACATAATTATCGCACTCCTAGCAATAAAATGCGTCTTTGTCTTCTTTGGTCAGACCGAAACATTTTTCATGGTACCACATGCTGCATTGGACACAGTCATTGTCAAATGTCTGACACATAGTTTTTTCTGCACGCATGGCAAAACCACTCTCTTATATTCTGGTGCTGGTTTAGACTTTTTTCCTTTACCCTTTTCACGAGTAGTGTCAGCTCTTTTGGGCGGTATGTTGGCTGCATCTGCAAAAAATAACTTTAAAATATTAGGCCACTTAACTTCATTCTCCTTAAAGAAAATAAGGCCCAGCACATGTTTTTGTGGGCCTTATTATCCTAAAGGTAACTTCAGAAGGACACCCCCACATGTCGAAACAAACAGTTATTTATGTTAACAAGAAGTGTAATCACACTGAGGTTGACCTAACATATGATCTAAACAAGTTATTTTGTATTAAAGTAGTAAAAAAACAAAGAAACTCACGGTTTTCTGCATCTTCTAAAATCACGTTGCGCGTCTCACTTTTACAACACAAAGCTCGCCACTGACAAGATTGCGGAGCCAGCGTGTGGTTTGTTTACGCGGTGGGGGTTTATGGTCATGGAGTATATGTGGGTGTAGAAGGAAGTTGGTTTAGGTCAGTAGTCGCGCGAATTTTGAAAGTGGGCCTTATTATGCCGCGGGCTTTATATGCCTCAGGTACCTTATTATTACTTATTGTTAGAATAAGAGTCTGGCGGTATTTTACCCTTAAAATTACTTTATTACTAAACTAACTACTTAAAATTACTTTATCACTATTAGTCTTATAATCAGTACAAAACTATATTGACTTATAAAAATATATTTTGCCAGTTCGTGCTTCATATACCTACAGCTATTTTTAATGTTTCAAGATCATAATGTATTGTTTTTCGTTTATAGTGCCGAACCATGTTGGAAAACCTAAAAAATAAATAAAATGGGTAATTCATAATTCATTTATTCAGACACAGGTGGACTTACAGCCTAAGCCAAAACACTAAGATTACTTTAAGTTACATATTATTATAATAGCTATAATAATATGTAACTTAAAGTAATACAATAATAATTTAATTTAAATTATGATTAAACAAAACAAAGAATCATACTTAAACAATTTAATTTAAATGTCCTTAAATCATCATTTCAGCTGTAAAACGTCCACTACTGAACACAAGCCTCCCTCATGGATCTCCATTAGGGGTAATTGCCATACTCACCACTCTTGGCAGGCGGGTTGGCGAGCGCAGTATAGGATGTTGATACAGCGGCAACACTGCCCATCTTCCGGAGGTATCCCTTCATCATCATCATCATTTCAGCCGTAGGACGTCCACTGCTGGACAAAGGCCTCCCTCATTGATCTCCAAGTACTGCGGTTGGAAGCCGTCTGCATCCACCGCCGACCAGCAGTTCTCACCAAGTCGTCTGCCCATCTTGTAGGTGGACGTCCTACGCTGCGCTTGCCGATCCGTGGCCTCCATTCGAGAACTTTGCTGCCCCATCGGCCATCTGTTCTGCGCGCTATATGGCCTGCCCATTGCCACTTCAACGTGCTAATCCGTTTGGCTATGTCGGTGACCCGAGTTCTTCTACGTATCTCCTCATTTCTGATTCGATCCCGTAGAGAAACCCCGAGCATAGCCCTCTCCATAGCTCGTTGAGCGACTCTGAGCTTGTTCATAAGGCCAATAGTGAAGGACCACGTCTCGGTTCCATATGTCATCACTGGTAACACACACTGGTTGTAGACTTTCGTCTTAAGGCACTGAGGTATGTTGGACGAAAAGACGTTGCGAAGTTTCCCAAACGCTGCCCATCCGAGTTGGATTCGACGATTGACCTCTTTCTCGAAGTTGGACCTACCTAATTGGACTGTTTGTCCTAGGTATACGTACGCGTCGACAACTTCAAGAGCCGAGTTCTCAACCATAACTGGGGCAGGCACGACATGGACATTTGACATGATTTTCGTCTTGTCC
Organism: Pasiphila rectangulata; assembly: GCA_963082625.1. Lineage (NCBI taxonomy): Eukaryota > Metazoa > Arthropoda > Insecta > Lepidoptera > Geometridae > Pasiphila > Pasiphila rectangulata. The sequence continues at coordinate 216,212 of OY720262.1, forward strand.
ATGTTCATTTTAAGGCCTACCCGCTGGGAGACTCGATTGAGGCCTTCGAGCATCGTGCTGAGCTCTTCCATCGACTTTGCCATGACCACAATATCGTCGGCAAATCGAAGGTGAGTGATGTATTCGCCGTTAATATTGATGCCCAGCCCTTTCCATTCCAGGAGCTTGAAGGCATCTTCCAAAGCGGTCGTAAACAGTTTCGGAGAGATTACGTCTCCCTGTCTTACGCCTCTTTTTAAGGGAATCGCCTTCGAGCTCTGTTCTTGTACTCGGACTGACATAGTGGCGTTTGTATACAAACACTTCAACACTTCGATGTACCGATAGTCAATTCGGCATCGTTGGAGAGACTCAAGCACCGCCCATGTTTCGATCGAATCGAAGGCTTTCTCATAGTCCACAAACGCAAGACATAGCGGCAAGTTATACTCTTCGGTCTTCTGTATGACTTGCCGCAGCGTATGTATGTGGTCTATGGTACTGTAGCCTTTTCGGAACCCGGCTTGTTCGGGAGGCTGGAAGTCATCAAACCTGCGTTCGAGACGGTTCGCGATGACCCTTGAAAACAGCTTATAAACATGGCTCAACAGCGAGATGGGTCTGTAATTCTTAAGTAAGGTTTTGTCACCTTTCTTGAAAAACAGAACCACCACGCCCTTGTTCCATGCTTTCGGCGTCGTACCTTCAAGCAAGGCGGAATTAAATAGCTTCTGAAGGACTTTAAGTACCGGTGATCCACCCGCTTTCAGAAGCTCTGAAGTGATTCCGTCCTCACCCGGCGCCTTGTCGTTCTTAAGCTGTTTCAAGGCCATCCTGATCTCGTACAGGCTGATGTCCGGGATATCCTCGGTATAATGTCGGGTCAGTTTAGCTCTTGGGTCGTTGGCCGCACTGCAAACAGGTTTAGTGACCGAATCGTAGAGCCGTCCATAGAACCTTTCGACTTCCCTTAACACTTCTGCTTTACTTGACGTTATGCTGCCATCTTCCCTCTTCAGCTTCGTCATCTGGCTCTGCCCAATAGAACTATCTCTCGCGAACACTTTGGAGCCTTTATTCCGCTCTATCGTATCTTTAATACTGGCTGTATTAAAGGTACGAATATCGTGCCGCAAGGATTTCCAAATTTGTCTATTGAGCTGCCTATGTGACTGAGCATCATCGGGAGACTGCAGTCGCAAAGAACGTCGTTCAGCCATGAGGTTTAGGGTGTCATCAGAAAGTTTCTGAGGTCTATTAGTACGGGGGGTCTTAAAGAACTGGGACCCCACCGTATGGACGGTTTCTACGAACCTGTTATTGATCTCGTCCACCGATGCATCTACTCCTAGACAGTCAAAGCGATTTGCGAGTTCGAGTTGAAAGCTCTCGAGGTTTTGGATATGTGCGCGAGTGGGTCGGAGCGTAGATTTCATCAAACGGGACCTTTCAAGTTTAACGTTCATATTCAATGTGCCCCTTACAATTCGGTGATCACTGCCGGTTTTCACCCTGTGAATCACAGAGACATCATTGAATATTCGTTTCTTGTTGGTCAGGATGAAATCAATCTCATTTCTCGTAGAACCATTGGGACTCATCCAGGTCCATTTCCTGTGAGGCGGCTTCTGGAAGAAAGAATTCATCATAAAGAGTCCTTCTTTCTCCAGAAAATCGGCCAGCCTCTGTCCCCTGGGGTTCCGTTGCCCATACCCAAATTGCCCCACTCTCAACTCATCATCGCTTCTCATGCCTAGCTTTGCATTGAAGTCCCCCATTACAACAGTGAAGTGAGTGTTGTTCGTATGTATGGCTCTACTGATGTCCTCATACATAGACTCTACTTCTTCATCTGGGTGTGACGAGGTCGGCGCATATACCTGAACGACCTTCAGCAAATATCGCTTAGATATTCTGAGTGTTAGGTACGCGACCCTGCTCGACACACTGTCGATGGTGACAATGTTGTTAATGAGTGACTTGTGAACGAGAAACCCGACACCACCTTGGGACTGTTGGTCGCCCTCCCGGTAGTATAGTAGGTTACCGGACTTAAGGGATATCGTGTCCTCGCCCTCTCTACGGACTTCTGATAGCCCCAAAATGTCCCAGTGTAATCTACTAATTTCTTCTTCCAGCTCAACAATCTTATCGTCTGTCCTCAAAGTGCGGATGTTGTGTGTTACCAGGGCCAGTGGTCGTCGTAGGGGTTGGTAGCCGATCGTCTCCCGGGGATTCTTAGCACCCCTAGCCCCGCCGTTACCGTGACTGCTACCGTAGCCAGGATTAGCGGGGCCGCCGGGGACTCGGGGCCTGGTTTTTTGTTGTGTTGTCATGAGGGGGTTGATGCCATACTCGCCACGCTTGGCAGGCGGGTTGGCGAGCGCAGTATAGGGTAGTGAAAAAAAAAACACGGAAAGATGCTGCTGCCCATCTTCCGGAGGTATCCCTTAGCAGATTCTTACTGCATCCATGGGTAAGAGAGGAGAGGCAACATTCTACTGCCGGCGCCCCACAGCAGGTATCCCTTAGCAGGCTTTTACTGCATCCATGGGTATGAGAGGAGGAGTAACATTCTACTGCCGGCACTCCTTAAGCGGGCTATACATGTTGGGCCAACGTTGCCGAGTGAACGCCAACCCCAACGTGTAGACGGCATGTTTGCCTTGCCTTGCCATCGCTCGGTGTCGCTCGCCTAGCTGGCCGAGTTATTACAAGCGCCAACGTGTATAGAGCACATTTGCAGTGACTGGTCACCGCTCGCGATCGCTTGCGCTGACTCGCCTCACTTCGGAGCCGTGTCGGTTTTTCTGCACAAATCAAAGGCGCTTGCCTGCGTTCGGCCAACCGTGTCCACATGTTTGTCTGCCCGCCATTACGCGCTTGGCGTTGGTCACCGTCGCACGTATCTGTCTGTGGTAATGTCGTTCGATACAAATGATGATATTACCAAGTTTTTGGAGTATTACCAGAACGAACCGGTAATTTGGAACCCAAAAGACGTAAAGCATAAAGATAAAAAGAAAGTAAGTATGTTTTATAGGACTTCGACTTCGTAGACTGAATAAACAAACAAAATTACTAGGTAGTTACCTACCTACCTACTTACTATTATTTATATACATATGTAGTTTATAAATATTCGATTATTTATTTGTTTATTATTATTAAATATGTAATTATACTAGCTAAGTATATATTTATAGCTATTACATAGGTACTCTAGTTTAATTATACAATGACAAAACCGTGCTTTTACTTTCTTGTTGTTTTTGTCCATCCAAAGGTTGCCTGTAAGAGATCGCTTATAGTGATAAGGCCGCCCATTGTGCTTCTGCTTTAAGTTAATCATACTTTATTTCCTTTATTATATTGTTTGTGTTAGAATTAAGCTGGGTACAATAAAGAGTTATCTATCTATCTATCTATCTACTAACACTGACGTAATAATTATACGTGCTCATCAAATAAATAGCAGCAGCTGCAACAACTTCTACGTCCATATTGTTCAAATCATAAGACGATCTCTGTGGCGCAGCGGGCGAAAGTCCGCCTGCGACGCAAGGAGTTGCGGGTTCGATTCCCGCCTCGGGACAAATGTCTGTACGATCTGCAGATATTTGTTCTGGGTGTTTTTCTATATAATAAAAATATCTATCTATGTAGTATTTATAATGTATTAAGTATATCAGTCATCTAGTACCCATAACACAAGCTCTGCTTAGCTTGGGGCTAGATGATGCTGTGTGATTTGTCCAGCATTATTATTAAATCAAATAACCACGACCACGTAGTTCGAATGCACAACAAGAACTGACAGCGCCCAACGTGTGGGCAGCTTCACACAAAACTCGTCTACATTGGCCGCTTGCAATAGTTTGCGTAGACTTGCCAAACGTCTAGACGGTAGCACTTGCCTTGTAACGATTTGCCTACGCTCGCGTTGGTCTTAGCTCGGCCAACATGTATTTATCATTATTATTTAAAGCGGGCTACCGCTTTAAATAATAATGATAAAATATGAAATAAATTGATAATTATGTCAAACAAAATATATAAAAGTCAAAAAGAATTTAATAATAGTAAAATTAATCTTTAAAGTTTATGGAAACTGTCAGCGAATATAATATTGTTGCGCAGAGCGCAAACGTAAACCAGTAAGTTGGCGATAGATCCAGAAAGGACTGGTGTTTTAGCGGCCAAAAGAGTCCAAGGTCACTCTCCTTTGTTTACAACACAAACACGAGAAGTTTCTAGACAAACCGGTTTTAAAACAATAGTGCGCGTAGTAAACAAAGTTATAAAACGTTGTTTACTTGTCTTTTGTTGTCCTGTCTCTATTGTGTGTGAATCTAGAAACTTCAGCTTCGAGAATCTTCTTTATGTGCGATATAAATACGCGGATGTGTTTACCGAGCGGACAGTCTTTATTTGGCTACGGAAGCAAACAGTGCGATATATCCGAGTGACTTCAAAGTGAATACAGTGATCAGTGTGTAGTGAACAAGTGTTTAGTGGTGTTCAGTGTTGTACAGTGAAGAAGTGTTCCTGTGTGAATCTGCTGTGAGATTCTTATTGCTGTGGTCTGTGATTAAAGTGTTAATTTTGGTAAAATTGGACTACATTATTTAATCCCGAACCTTCAGCTCGTAACAAATTGGTGTCAGAAGTGGGATTAAATAATGCCAGTGCTACCAAAGGACGACACGGAGAGAGTTCGGACCAGGATTCAACGACAGCAGGATACGGATCAACGGAGAGTCACCGACGCCAGTGCAAAGAGGGAACCAACCAATGATGGAGACGGCCGCTGGTCCATCTGGAGTTTCTGCGGCCCCGGCTTCTGCTGCTTCATCGGAAATTGCCGCCTTAATAGCAATGATACAGGACCAAGCTCGCCGTCAAGAGGAGGAGCGGATTCGCCATCACGAGGAGATGGTTCGCTACCAGGAGCAGGCTCGCCGCTAAGAGGAGGAGCGGATTCGTCATCAGGAGGAGATGGTTCGCCGTCAGGAGGAGCAGACGCTTCTTATAAAGCATATACACGCGTCCTTTGGAAAAGACCTTAACGCCGTCAAGGAGAGGGTTTCTCACCATAACAATCGGATCACTGAAGCTAAGGACCGCTTCGGAAAAACTGAAGACCGCCTTGGGAAGACCGAAGACCGCTTCAAAGTGCCACCTTTTGATGGTAGCTCTTCGTGGTCAGCATACAAGATCCAGTTTGAGGCAGTTGTCAAGGCGAACGGATGGAGCGAAGCACAGGCCATGACTGCGCTTACCTTAGGGCTGCGTGATCAAGCCCTGACCATACTTGAGGCGCTTGGAAAAGACGTGAGTTACGAGCAGCTAGTTGAGGCGTTGGAGTCCCGCTACGGCGACGCACACCTAGAGCACGTGTTCCGGGCTCAGTTAAAAGATCGGGTACAGCGAAGCGCCGTAAACCTCCAACAGTGGGGCCTGGAAATTGAAAAGCTGGTCCGGAAGGCTTATCGTTCGTCGCCTGCCCTCATCGACGGAATCTTGGTGCAAGCTTTTATCGACGGGATACGCAACTTGGAAGTTAGAGCTGCGGTGAGACTTGGACACCATGAATCGCTGAAAGACGCTTTGGCCCACGCTTTGAAGGTGGAAGCAGTACGGCAAGACCATCGGGTTCACCACGTCAGGGAAGTGTAGGCATCACCTAACCGCGACAACCGGCCCAAATTCAGCCCTAGGTGTTATGAGTGCGGAGAACGGGGCCATCTCAGATCTAGCTGCCCAAAGCGTAATAGACGTTCAGAAGATGAAAGGGTGGATAGCGTCACCACTCAACAGCAGCAGGGAAACGAGTAAACGCCAGGACTGCGGGGCGGGTGCTGGCTGGTTTTGAAAAAGCCCCAAGAGTTTCGATCTCCCAAGCCCACGATGGGAACAGTCTGATCATCAGTGGCGAAATTAACGGAACACCTTGTAAATTGACATTGGATACCGGAGCTTCTCGTACAGTGGTAAGTTCCCGACTTGCGAAACGTTTTTTTGGGGACAGTTCTGTAAATATGAGCGAATTCAGCTCTTGACGGCAACCGGTCAGCACATATTCGTCCGAGGTGAGAGGCAGGTGGAAATGAAACTGGGTAAAAAGACGTTTCGGCATAAAGTCATCGTGGCTGATATAGTCGATGATTGCATCCTTGGGTCATGCGAGAACATCATTGCACAATCGACATAAACCAAGGAATTATTAAGTGTGGCACTGAAGAGATCTTTATGGAAGGTGGACCATCAGGGAAGGTTTACTGCTTGAAGAAAATTGTTCTTCCTCCCAGATCGGCATCCATTGTCTTTGCCAGTAAGTTTACCACGGAGCCCTGGAAAAAGACATCGCTGCACACTTATAGAAGGATTGGATTCAGATCAAACATGGATGATGGCACGGACTCTGGTGAAGGCTACAAATAATTCAGCAGTGCGCATCTTGAACCCAAGTAATGAAGAATTTATCATTAAGAAAGGAACTCCGATGGGCACCTGTAAGGAAGTGTCCTGGTTAAGACAATGCAGAGAATCGACCCGCGCGAATAACTTTACTGACAAGTACAACGTGTCGATACTTCTAGAAGATTGCCGAAAAGATCTTTCTGATCAGGATGTTGCGCTGGCAAAGAAGATTTTACTTCGGTACGCTGATGTTTTCTCTTCCAATGACGGGGACAACGGTAAAACTGGATTAGTTCAGCACACGATAAATACCGGCAACGAGTTACCGATTCGACAACGTCCAAGGAGGCTACCTGTTGCACGAGAAAAGGAGGTGGAGACCATGATTGAGCGTATGGTGAAGGGCGGTGTGATAGAACCTTCATCCAGTCCATGGTGTTCTCCGGTAGTGCTGGTGAAAAAAAAAGACGGCAGCATGCGGTTTTGCGTGGACTATCGACGACTCAATGACGTGACGAAAAAGGACAGTTATCCACTACCGAGGATTGACGATACCCTGGACACGTTGACGGGAATGAAGTGGTTCTCAACGTTGAACCTGAAGAGTGGCTACTGGCAAGTGGAAATAGACCCTAAGGACAAGGAGAAAACTGCATTTTCTACTGGAAAGGGGCTATGGTACTTTAATGTGATGCCATTTGGATTGTGCAACGCCCCGGCTACTTTTGAAAGACTGATGGAGCTGGTACTTGCTGGATTAGTTGGTGACGCCTGCCTCGTCTATTTGGATGACATTGTTATCGTGGGGCGCACGTTTCAAGGCGACTATCCGTGCATTGATAGACTGTATGATGATGCATCTAGTATGTACTTGTCGATTTTGGGTTGCTTCATGAAAGCTAATTACATCAAACGTACGGACAATGTATTTACGTTAGACCCAAAGTCTAATGTAAATTATTTTCCATTGAGAGATATGTAAGTACTTAGGTATTCAAGTAGGCCAAGAATTAATCAAACACAGGGAAAATTGAAATCACGTTTGCCTTTTGAAAATCCAGTTTTTCGAGAACTGAAATTTCTTGACCCACACACTGCCGTGCATAAAGAATTTCGCAGTTTAGTCATAGTCATATATTATCATATTCATTTATTGCAAGCATGTTGAGTTACAAGGTCTTAAAATAATATAGGAGTATCAAACATGCGCCCTGTTAAGGCACAGCAAAATTGGTATAGTAAGTACCAAGCACTTAATACTATGTTTTGGTGAATCTAGTTCAACTTACATAGGTAGTACATATTAGTAAAAATCTTACTATGTGAAACAAAACACAAACACTAAATAAAATAACAGAACTATCTATCATACGAACATTTTCTTAACCTAAAAAATAGTGAGATCATTAGAAATCCTTAGAATAAATTTAAATACTAGTATTGCCTAAAACTGTAAGAACTCTTGCAGAGAATAAAAACTATGTTGTGTTAAAAACTTTTTTAAGAGTGATTTGAATGTATTTATGTTGTTTTCTTTTTTTATATTTTGGGGTATTTTATTATATATTTTTACTGACATGGCTTGAGGGCCGGAGTGGAATAATTGAAGTTTTGAGAAGGGTATATCTAATCTATTGCGGGGTCTTAAATGAGGTGGTCTAAAATGTACTGGGAAGAGGTTTGTATTCTTTTTTACAAATAAACTGATTTCTAATATATATATATATCCCTGCAAGTGTTAATATATGTTCTTGAACAAAGTAAGGTCTACAACTTAACATTTGGTCGAGATTATAAATAATTCACAATATGTGATACATACATATTATATGTTTACAATATGTGATAGAAACTTTCCCATGCGAAGTACATCTGAGTACAGCCAGAACAAATGCAGTTAATTGACGAAGAATATAATAATAGAACCCTAAAGTTTGATCGCGAAGTAAGTGATTTGTTACAATCTTCCAGCACTGGCTCACCCATCTCGAGTGAACAATTTTGGGTGGAAGTTGGGAAAATTTCTAACAGTGATGGCATGTTAAAATACAAAAATATAACTAGTTTTAGTAAATCTCTTCTATGTATACCGGTATCGAATGCTGCATGCGAGCGCAAATTTTCATAGATAAATTTAATAAAAACGGACCAAAGAAACAGATATAAAAACAAAAATATGTCAGCTATTTTAAAAACAAAGCAAGTTGTTAAGGATGAAGGAGGTTGTGTAAATTTTAATCCTTCGAAAAGGATGTTAAAATATAACTCTAACATTTATTTATTTATTTATTTATTAGGACCACCAACAAGAGATACACAGATTCAACACAATTTAAAACTTAAGGACTAAGGGCCTTGTGCTCCCCCAATTAAAGGCGGCCACAGCATGCACACAATTGAGCGCAACTCAACAAAAATAGGTACTAAAGGTAGTATCTAGTAAGTATTGAAGTTATATTGAGTAACAACAAGTAACAACCTAATAATTACATAATTATCTCAGTAATAATGTAAAATAGTTAGGTAGGTAGGTAGTAACAATGTAATATAGTAAGTTGTAACAATAATTATGTTAAAAAGTAGCAAGTAAAAATCTGGATGACAGTAGTAGGTAATGAAAAAAGTAGTTAAGTATATAAACTTTGTATTATCAAATTTTTTTAACTTTAACAATCAAAATATATTTAATACATGTTGATTTGAATAAGGAATGAGAATAAGTAGGTATTGTGGTAAAAAGCATTTAAACTAGCTGTTAATAAGTTATTGAACATCAGCAAACAAAATAGATTTAAGACATTTGTCAAATTTACGGGTCGCTTATGTCAAGGAAATTGTCTTTACACAACATTCATTGTGAGTATGAATAAATGCCATAAGGCCGTGGGGTGCCGGCAGTAGAATGCCGTGGGGTGCCGGCAGTAGAATGTTACCCCTTCTCTCCTACTCGTGGATGCAGTAAGAGCCTGCTAAGAGACACCTCCGGAAGATGGGCAGCAGCGTCTATCCGTGTATCAACATCCCATACTGCGCTCACCAACCCGCCTGCCAAGCGTGGTGAGTATGGCAACTACCCCTCATGGAGATCCAGTATCCAGATGAGGGAGGCCTGTGTTCATTAGTGGACGTTTTATGGCTGAAATGATGATGATGATGAATAAATAAAACGTGTTAAGAAAATCAGTATTTTTATTGGTATATCTGTCCTATGTAAGTCGGTATATTTCAGTATATTTTTGAGATGCCTCGGTATTTTCGTAAAATTTAATCTGGTCACACTGTTTTGACGGTTATTTTAAGAGTTCTCTCATCTCTGTGATTTAGACTGGACCGGGCGGGACCGAGGTTGGGCTGTGGTCCACAATCCGAAATCCACAGCCTGTGGATTTCGGTGTCCTTTGGAATTGGATATTATTTCTAGTAAACTAATAAATAAATTGCATTGCAAACTGTTGTATGTACGATTCTATCCTGCTAACTCGAAAAATGACCGACACAGCGCTGTGCAGAGTGTGTCTAGAAAGTGATGCCAAGATGCAGCACATCGCGGACACACGGTATCAGGAGATATTTGAAAAGTTGTCAACAAAGGTCAGTGTCTGATGGCATCAGCAGTATTTACTCACCTGCATACAATTCAAAATTAAAGAAAATACCATTCAGTGCGGCCGCATTGACCATAATGGCGCGTCATAAATTCCAAAATAAAACAACACAATAGGATTGTTTAAGTATAAGTTATCTTAGGTCAACATTTGTTTAATATATAAAATGTATTTACCTACCTTTAAAATACATATTGTACATGTATAAGTTATCTGAATTCTTCTGTACATGACCCCTACACCTATGATCACCTCTATCTAGCCTCAAAAGTTTGCTGTAAGAGAACTCTTCTTAGGGTTAAGCTTGCCTTTGTACATGAGCATTATTGTGTATGTTTTAAGTTATTTTTGTTTTGTGTGCAATAAAGAAACAAAACTCTTTAATAACAAACAATACAAATATGAGTGACTGTTTCAGCTGTGCACCGCGGACCGGAGGCCTGAGACAGTGTGCTACATATGCTTTGCCCACCTGCAGCGGTGCCAACGACTCGTGGACACGTCTTGGAGAGCCGAGGAGATACTGACCCAGTTATCACTCAATGGCATTCAGGTACCTACACCCCCATTTGTTTATATATACAAGGACCAGGAACAGTGGTAAACAATAGCCAATCATCAACATTAGAATGAAGTTAATATTAGAAGAAGAATCAAGTTCAAAAGTCTGGCGTGCTGGTGTTTACCCTTATCTAATTTCAGGGACATATGATTCAATGATAACTTTGACAACTATGCATAGAAGTTTTGCATACACACATAGTTCTAGTAACAATTCAAAATGAAATACTCATTTTATGTTAAACTAGGTGTATATTATTTAGTTTCGTCCAAAGTTGGGCTAAAATCAGTGTTGAAATACGAAAGTTTAGAAGCTTGTATTTTTTAAATAAATACATTTTTTACGGTTTGGGGTGTATACAAACATAGATTATGACGAGATAAATTGATATAATCCTTAGTGTTGGATGGTTAATGTCAAACAGTGGAGTAGTTACCCTTCCACGTTTGTATGGAAAGATGAGTGACTCGTTCATCCTTAAGCTACGGCCCCATCTGGACGTCAACGTCACCTACGCGAACCGACAAGCAGGGTGGTTCCCTTCCCCTCGGGAACTTGTGGAACCATAGCGCCTCGGTCTTATGAGGCGCTATCCGAAGACCCAGCTCGTGGATTTTATCCACGACGCATGCCACCCCAAGCTCGGCGAGCCCTTTGGTCCTCTCGAAGGAGTCCCCGCCGGCGCATACTAATGTGTCGTCTGCATAGCAGACAACGTGTACGCCGGCGGGGAGATCAATTCGCAAAACCGCGTTATATGCGAGGTTCCAAAGGAGTGGTCCTAAGACAGACCCCTGTGGAACCCCACAACTGACCTCCCTCCGCTGAGTCCCCCTACAACTACGCTATAAATAACGCTGAAACATGTGTTTAAATTTTTTTTTTTTGAAGAAATGACAACCATGCTATGCCAAATAGAAGCGTGTCTGAACTCCAGACCTTTATGTCCAATCGATGACTCGGATCCAGATTCAATAGACCCGTTGACACCCGGACACTTCTTAATAGGAAAAGCTCCAATAGACGTCCCATCGCCAGACTTCAAAGATGTCAAGACCAACACCCTATCGCGATGGCAGTATACGCAGAAACTAATCGGCGGTTTTTGGCGGCGTTGGCAACAAGAATATCTCTCAAGACTACAACAACGTTCGATTTGGTTAAAAAGAATTGAAGAATTCAAAATCGGCAACATAGTTCTGATCAAGACTGATGGCTTACCTCCCGGAAAATGGTCTCTTGGTCGCATCGCTGCAAAACACCCTGGACTAGATTCTCATATAAGAGTTTATAGCGTAAAAAGTGGTAGCCACATTAGGTAGTAAAAAGATCTATCATAACTATGGGACATATCCCTATAAATAACGATTGACAAAACAAAGTTAATTAAGCACTTTTTTATCACTTGTATTGTGTTCAGAATACCTGTTATGTTGCATTTATAGAATTGTATGATCTTAATATAGATTCGTAAGGCTCGTATTTTTTATTTGTAAGCCCATTTGATAGTTTTTTGGTTCAATTTCATAACAATATGTACCTATGTAGAAAAGTCGTATAAAATCACTAGTCATAAAGTTAGTTTGTTATTAATTAATTAGCATGCATTCAATTCATTTATTCTAATCATCAAAATTCATCCATTGCGAAAATCTTACGTAATTTGGGTAAAAAGGACCTGCTAGTCCTTTGGTGGGCGGAATGTTATGACATATTTCAATAATTTAGCTTGCTTTTGTCTACTCTAGGGAGTTCTCGCCAACGCGTCTTAGAGCTAACACGCGTCGACTTCTAACAAAAAGTTTTTACACGTACCCTCATCATGGCTAAGTGTCACTGTTGCAATAAAATTCTAAACAAGAAAACGGCAATTTTGGAGTGTAGCCGGTGCCAAAAGGTGGTCCATGCTACCACTGTTTGCTCTGGTCTCAGCGGCAAACAGCTAGCTGCCCTCAAAGCCACCGAAAACCTTGAATGGAATTGCAGCGACTGCAACATGAATTGCTCTCGAAGAAAATCAGTAGTAACGGTTGAAGACCTCGACGAAGAAGAAGAGGAAGAGGCCGTAGCAACAGGGCCCTTCGACATGAAACTGATTATCCAGGAGCTAAGAAAAGAAGTGAGAAGTATTGTTACCCAGGAGATTCGGGCAGTGACTACATCATTACAATACTGCAGCGAAAAGGTAGATGAATTTGCGGAATCCATGGATGCCCTTACAAATAAGATTAAGGACATGGAAAGAAAAATTAGTCATATGGATAACCAAAACAGGTCCTGCCTCCTAAAAATAGAATATATGGAGCAACGAAACGTGGAACTGGAACAACAACTACTGAATGACCAGGTTGAAATATCAGGGATCCCAGATGCAATTGATATAGACTTGCCTGCCCTTGTAGGAACTGTAGTGGTGAAGCTTGGAGCTGAAAAAGAAGATATATTTTCAGTCAAACGGCTTCCGTCCCGCAGAACTGGGTCAGGGCCAGTTATTGTCAAAATCCGCCAGGAGTCGATCCGCCAGAAATTAATCACCGCAGCCCGCGACGCTACCATCTGTGCCAAGGACCTCATGCCGAACCTGTCAGGACCACCAGCAGAAGAGAAGATCCGTGTAAGAGAAGCTATAACCCCATATCTCAAAACCCTTTTGTGGCAGGCCAAACAGGAAATGAAAGGTGTATTCAAGTTCATTTGGATCAAAGAAGGAAAAGTGCTAGTGAGAAAAAATGAGAACGCTAAGATCTACAAACTAAGGTCTAAGAATGACATTCAAAACCTTCTGTCTAACTCTAATTAAGATATCTGACTAAGCATCTCATTTTCCCTAACTCGCATTTAATACTTCAACAGTAACAAGAATGGATGTTATAGAAGATAATAATATTATAGAACTCAGTAACTGCCTAGATTATCTTAATTATAAAAACTTGATACCTAATAATCCCCTTAACCTTACATTTCTACATGTGAACGTCAGATCATTAATCAAAATTTTTTCTAAGATCGAGCAATTGACAACTATCTCACACTCTTCAATTGATTGCTTAGTAGTCACTGAAGCTAACATCTCAGACAATATAAAATCACTTTATACACTCGAAGGCTATACAATGTACTCAGAGCTGCGGAGAGGGCGTAGAGGTGGCGGTATTATTGTCTACATTAAAAATAAATACAAATTTACACAAAATAAAACCAATGCATGTCATTGCGAATGCCTTGTGGGTACAATCACCTCTGTTTCTTACTCGGTGGCTCTGTGTGCTGTGTATAGGCCACCTGGAACCGACAAATATCACTTTATCCTAGAACTGGACAAAATGCTTGACCGCCTTTCCTGCAAAACTGACCTAGTACTTTTAGGAGACACTAACATTAACTTGAAGCTTGAAAATCCTGTAAAAAAGTCATATGGATGTCATGAGCAGCCACGGTCTCTCATGCGGTATCACTGACTACACAAGAATAGAAACTCTAAAAGATTTAATCACTAAAAGCTGTATTGACCACATATTTGTCCGATCTCGCATGAGAGACGTTTACACCGCTGCACTCTGCACCGTACTGGCGGATCATAGGCTCACTGCAGCTACGCTTACTTGTAACTTACAAGTACAGGATGATCCTACTTATGTTACTAAATTAGACAACAAAAAAATCTGTAGACTTTTGCAAAATATTGACTGGAACCCTACTTTAAACATGAATTGCCCTGACACTATTTACCAGTTTATAAACAGTAATTTTAACGATATTTACAATAATTCTAAATATTCACAAAAGGTTAGTAGTTCTAAACGTAATATGAATAAATGGGTGGATAAAACGATTGTAAATTTAACTAAAAAAAGAGACGAATTATACTTAAAATGGATAAAGGATACAAGTGACAAGGAAATAAGACTTCAATACAATAAAATAAGAAATAACACAAATAAAATTATTTACAAAAATAAAAATAGATACTATAAAAATGAAATAATAAACTGTAAAAATGATTCAAAAAAACTGTGGCAAATAATTAATAGTGTTACCGGTAAAATAGTTAATTCCATTGACACAATAATTTTAAGAGCATTTAGTAAAAATTGCTCGGTGAAAGACATTACCAATAACTTTGCTAACCAGTTCCAGCACAACGTCAAATCAATTGTAACGAACTGCTCACATAATCTTCTGAGTAAATCTGATTACGAACGACCTATAGACAGGTCACTATTTCTTCCAAAAGCTACAGGCTCAGACGTTCTAAAAATTATCAAAAATATTCACCCTCATAAGGCTCCAGGAGTCGATAACATTAGAGCTATCGATATTGTAAGGCTGTCTGATAAGATTGTCGATGTGATAGTACGACTGATAAATACTAGCATATCCACGGGACGGTACCCCAAAGAGCTAAAAACAGGAATTGTGCGACCTATTCATAAAGGTGGTAGCTTACAGGATTATAGAAAGTATCGCCCTATTACCATACTGCCAGTCTTGGACAAAATTATAGAAAAGTACATCTGCTGCAAAGTTCAGAACTTTTACGCTAGTAATAATATTTTAGCGTCACAGCAATACGGATTCCAGCCAAACAAAAGTACCGCACTGCTTTTATCTCGTTTCACTGATGATGTCAACTACTATCTTAACAACAAATACCATGTTGTCTTGCTATTTATTGACTATGGTAAGGCATTTGATACGTTGCGTCACAATTTGTTGTTGGAAAGGTTGGAGAGTAGTGGAGTCCGAGGTAATTTGTTGAAATGGTGTGACGATTATCTGAAGAACCGCAGCTACCAAGTAAGAGTAGGAGATGAGTACAGTGACAGTGTCAAAATTACTGAAGGTACAGCTCAAGGATCCGTTCTTGGTCCACTGCATTATCTTACCTATGTAAACGATTTAAATAATTTAATTAAAAAATGTACTGTTTATCAATTTGCGGACGATACTTGCTTGATGGCAGCTGACAAAGATGTATTAGTCGCTCAAGCACACATTCAAGATGACTTTAACGCAATATGCAAATGGTCACATGACTCTGGACTAGTGTTGAATGCTGACAAAACCAAGCTAATACATGTGCATTCCAGCCACAATCTAAGCGCAGTTGCAGAAAACGTTAAAGTAGTAGCGCATACTCATAACTGTTTGCATAGTAAAGTACAATGTTACAGCACATGCCATAGTATTGAGCAGGTATATGAGTATACTTACCTTGGCTTGTTGATTGACAACAGATTTAACTGGTCAAAACACATAGAGAAAATTTGTAATAAGTTAAGAGCAGTCATGGCAAAATTCTATATAATAAAATGTAAAATTCCCTTTCACATACTGTTGCTGATGTATAAAGCCCTAGTAGAAAGCATATTGTCGTACGGTTTAACCAGCTATGGGCGCACCTATAAAACATACCTAGATCAGATCTACAACATACAACACAGAATTTTAAAAATTAATAGTCCCCGCCAAAATCAAAATTAAATATAAAGACAACCCTGCAGAACTTTTCGACTATTGTGGTATTATACCTATGCATAAAAAAGTCCAACTTAACCTACTAATCGAACAATACTTTCACACTGACATCCAAACTCCAATTAATTACTCAATTAAAACTAGAAGCATGACTAAAAAAATGTTAACAAAACCCAAATTTAATAACCTTTACGGCAAAAGAACTTCACAGTATCTAATTCCCCATCTCATTAATCAATTACCTACAGAAGTTAAAAATAAAATAAACCATAAAAATATAAAAACCATTCTCATAAAATATTTCCTGGGAAAAACTATTTAGCTAAAATGAAGCATCCTATGTATGGTAGACGCACGCACACACTTGCATTGCAGGCTGCGTCTGCTTTATCGACCGACGACACGCCTTGCGCCTATGTTGCGTTGCGTGCGATAAGGAGCTAACTTCGCGATGAATGAAGGCAATCTTATTTTAAGCAACATCCGGACCGTAGCGAAATACTTGTTTCTTGTGTGCGTCATCATGCGTACGGTTGTTTTGTAATGAAGATGACAGTATGAATATATAAAAACTAAAAATTGTATCTATACTCTAGCCAAACTCAAGATGCAATATTTACTAACATTGGAAATCAGCTGATTTTTAGGGTTGCGCCTCGAAACTTAACGAGTACCAAACATGCAATGGAAAAAAGCCGAAATCCAAGATTGGTTAACAAGCAAGGGTATCTCGTTTCAGGCCACTATGATAAAAAGGGAGCTTATCGATTTGATTACACCAATTAAGCATAATTAAATGGCCTATGCTACAGACACATACGCAAAAGAAAAAAATATTGAAGTCTTGTGTTTGCCCCCCTATCACTGTGAATTAATCCCAATAGAAATAAAACCGGGCAAGAGCGAGTCGGACTCGCGCACCGAGGGTTCCGTGCCATCATACAATATAATATATGACAAAGGCGGTTTTATATTTGTTGGAGAACCTTGACAGCGCCATCTCTTGTCTGATAGCGGAACTTATGTAGATTTTTACACTTTCGATGATTTCTAAAAAAGTATGCTAAGTAGAGAGTTTTTAATAAATTTCCTATAAAGTTTACATACACTTCTATTAGGTAAAAAAGTATCACGGTTTTATCTCTGCAAACTTCGGAGATAAGGGGGGGAACGGTAATTTTTTTAACATTTTTGTAAATATCTCAAAAACAATACGGCTTAAAGGAAAAATAAAAACTGTTTATTAATGTGCAAGTGAATACCTGTCATATGATACCCCACATCACCTAGTAACTTCACAATTTTTTTGAAAACCCCCTTGTCTAAAAAACTATGCAAATTAGAGAGTTCGCTATAATTTTCCTATAAAGTTTACATACATTTCTATTAGCAATAAAAATATCACGGGTTTATCTCTGCAAACTTCGGAGATAAGGGGGGGGGAACGGTCGTTTTTTCAACATTTTTGTAAATATCTCAATAACAATACGGCTTAAAGGAAAAATAAAAACTGTTTATTAATGTGCAAATGAATACCTTTCATATGATACCCCACACGGCCTAGTAACTTCACTTTAAAATTTTGAGATCCCCTTTCCGCCCCCCTGCATTCAAAATTAGAATACTTTTTAACATTTTTATATATGCTATATTAGTAAAAAAGTGTTGTCTTTTACCATTTCAAATTTCAAGTCGATAGCATTAGTAGTTCTCGAGATATCCAGTTGTGACAGACAGACAGACAGACAGAGTGATTCTATAAGGGTTCCTTTTTACCATTTTGGTCCGGAACCCTAATGATATGGGGGCAGGTCAAAGGCTATGTTGCAGATAAAAATAAAACATTCAAGATGCATGAATTAAAAAAAATATTACAAGAATCAATGAATTTGATAACACCTGCAGCATGGCAAATATGCATAGGCCATTGTTATAAATGTAGAGAACAAAATGAGAGACCTGGATGGTATAACAGATAATGTAATTCATCATTCAGGTCTCCGGAGAAACATCAAGTAGCTCAGAATCTGACAGTGATGATGATTAAATAATCATCATCACTGCCAGATAGAGTCATGCTTAATCAAATAATTGTCCCAAAAAAAATATTTTAGGACACTAATTAATTAGGTAAGTAATGGTAATAATGTATATACTTTATTTATATGTACCTATTTTAAATGTCCCAGAAGAGAGACACTTGTATGAAACAGGTTATTAACATAAGAAATGTTAGTTAAAATTTCTATTTGGTCTTATATAATCTTCCTTAGCTAGTAGCAGCTCAACTCTATAGGTAATGATAAAACTGTTGTTGATGATGATGATAATTAATTAATTTGACAGCAAATAATAATATTTTATTTCCAATATTTATCTAAATACATATATATATAAATAGCGAAAATAGCACAGCCGAAAAAATGTTTTCACCCCTGATATCAGCTGATTCAACTGTCAGTGCAATGTTAGTAAATATTGCATCTTGAGTTTGGCTAGACTATAGTATTTAAGATAAGCATTGTTAAAAGTTATGTTTCTCAACAGGCATCCTTTATTCATCGGAATGTCTTAATTTTGATTGTAATTATTTTAAAAATAGCTTTGAGTTGTTTTGTTTTAACATATGTATTTCGATTTATATACCTACCTAATAATACCTCATATTGAACCAGGTGAGAACTCTGTGTCTAGTTAAACCTAACATAGGCTTTAAGGCACTTCTAACCAAAATGTAATGTTGTTTTTTAATGAATAAATAATTCTATTCTATTCTACTCTTTAGATATAAGTAAACGCGCGCCTGCGAATATTTTTTAGTTGCCAATATCCATTATCGAGAGCACACCTATATCGTGATTTTTCAATTATATATCCCGCAAGCAAAACTAGACCATAGGTATACCAACATGTTGTTTTAATTTATAAAATTTGAATCATAGTGTTACGATTAAAATTTTATAAATAGTTTTAGATGCTGAGGGTTCGGGATTTAATAATGTAGTTCGTTTTAACCAAAATTAACACTTTAATCACAGATTTACACCACTTAGAATCTTACAGCAGATTCTCACTAGAACACTTCTTCACTGAATAGTGAACACTAGCACTTGTGCACTATTCACTGATCACTATATTCACTTTGAAGTCACTCGGTTATATCGCACTGTTCACTTCCATAGCCAAATAAGGACTATCCGTTCGGCAAACACACTCACGTATTTATATCCCACATAAAGAAGATTCGAGTCGTCGAAGTATCCAGATTCATAGACAATAGAAACAGAACAACTTGTTTACAACTTTATTTACAACCCGCGCCATTGTTCTCAAAACCGGTCTATCCAGAAACTTAGTAGATAAGATATTATTTTTATGTATGTTAGTCTGTAAGGTATATATTATATGGGCCTTAGATTTAGTACTTTACATCTTGTTACTTATCTATAGTTGTCTGAAATAAAGTTTATATTATTATTCACTAATTTGTTAACAAAATAGAAGTGACCCTTGAACTCTTTTGGCCGCTCACATACCGGTCCTTTCTGGATCTTTAGCTGACTTACTATTTAGTTTGCGTTTGCGCACGGCGCAACAATAGCAATAGTTGAAATTGTTATTTAAATTCCAAAATATATCTCATAAATAATTCATGCATTTCATTTGTGTTCAGTTCACATGTATGATGATGTTTAAATTAATTTCAGGCAACTCCTGAAGCTGTCACTGAGATGAAACTGAACATGAAACAATCCTTATCTGTCGCTCCAATGCAATACCTCCACATCAGTGATACTCATGATAGTTCTCATGTTACTGTGAAAGAAGAAGTGATATCTATGAAGGATGAGGGAACAGCAGAAGAGGAGCCCCTTTTGGAGACTGTAACGGAAAATGTTTTGTCATCTGAGAGATATATCAGTGAATGCTTGAAATTAGAAATTGATAGTGATCATGACCAGTTTAATGAACTTCCATCTACTATGGTTGTGGAACAACCCAAGCTTAAAATGACGTACTGTTGTGACTTATGCAGCAAGATATTTAGTGTTAAACGTAAACTGGCGTTACACATAAAGCGGTCACATACCAGACTAATTACTAATACAGACAGATATATACATACAGATATATCTAATAAACAGTTTAATCAACAATTTGTACTTACAAGACTTATGAGAGTTCACACTAGTGAGAAGCCCTATACCTGTGATATATGTAATAAACAATTTAATCAAAAATCAAATCATACAAGACACATGAGAGTACACACTGGTGAGAAGCCCTATACCTGTGATATATGTGATAAACAGTTTATTAAAAAATCGGATCATACAATACACATGAGAGTTCACACTGGTGAGAAGCCATATACTTGTGATATATGTGATAAACAATTTAATCATAAATCGAGTCATACAACACACATGAGAGTTCACACTGGTGAGAAGCCCTATACCTGTGATATATGTGATAAACAGTTTATTAAAAATTCGGATCATACAAGACACATGAGAGTTCACACTGGTGAGAAGCCATATACTTGTGATATATGTGATAAACAGTTTAATCATAAATGGAATCATAAAAGACACATGAGAGTTCATACTGGTGAGAAGCCCTATACCTTTGATATATGTGATAAACAATTGAATCATAAAACGTCTCTTACAACACACATGAGAATTCACACTGGTGAGAAGCTATATACTTGTGATAAATGTGATAAACAATTTATTCAAAAATCGGATCATAAGAAACACATGAGAATACACACTGGTGAGAAGCCCTATACCTGTGATATATGTGATAAACAATTTAATCAAAAATCGAATCATACAAGACACATGAGAATTCACACTGGTGAGAATCCATATACTTGTGATGTATGTGATAAACAGTTTAATGATAAATCTAATTATACAACACACATGAGAGTTCACACTGGTGAGAAGCCCTATACCTGTGATATATGTGATAAACAATTTAATCAAAAAACGTCTCTTACAACACACATGAGAATTCACACTGGTGAGAAGCTATATACTTGTGATAAATGTGATAAACAATTTATTCAAAAATCGGATCATAAGAAACACATGAGAATACACACTGGTGAGAAGCCCTATACCTGTGATATATGTGATAAACAATTTAATCAAAAATCGAATCATACAAGACACATGAGAATTCACACTGGTGAGAAGCCCTATACCTGTGATATATGTGATAAACAATTTAATGATAAATCTAATCATACAACACACATGAGAGTTGACACTGGTGAGAAGCCATATACTTGTGATATATGTGATAAACAATTTAATCAAAAATCACATCATACAAGACACATTAGAGTTCACATTGGTACCTAAAATGGCGATGTTTCTTTTCATCTTTATCTTTATCATAAAAACAAGTTACCAAGCCAGAGAAGCGGTGAAGGCCTACGGATATAAGTTTTGCTGGATGTCATTGCATGGCAACGTCTTTGTAAGATGCAGGGAGGAGGGACCACCAATCAATAAGACGATTATAAGACGAGACGAATCAAATAAATAAACTGTCAAAAAATAATGCTAAACGACTTACCTGATGAAATGTTTTTATTAATCGGTGATTTTAACACTCCAGATTTTTATGATGTTGTACACAAAGCTGAAAATTCTCTGGATTTACCGTCTCCCTCTACAACATGTCATATATTAACTGAACTAATGTCGTTATGTAGTCTAAATCAGTTTAATAATATTTTGAGTGTTGAAAATAGATTGTTAGACTTAGTTTTAAGTAACCTGGACAATATTTCCGTATCCGAAACTCTTTCTCTGAGCCGTCTGGATGAGTTACATCCTGCAATTACGATTAATTTACCTTTATTCAAGGTCTCTAAACATCTTAAGCGTAACAATATAAAACGCTTAAATTTTGATAAATGTAATTATGAATTAATTAATGCCGAATTGAATGCAGTGGATTGGTGTGATAGGCTGTCTTTTGCGGATGTTAACTGTTGTGCTAAACTATTTTATGATATTCTCTTTGACATTATCAAAACGCATACGCCTATCAAATCTCTAAAACATTCATCCTATCCTATTTGGTTTAGCAAACCGTTAATCAACTGCAACTTAGAAAAGAATAAATTTCACAAATTATATAAAAAGTTTGACAACCCCCGCGATTACGACACGTTCTCCATGCTTCGAAATAGATGTAAAGTTCTAGCCGAGGAGTGTTATAATAGGTATCTTATAGCGACGGAAGAATCTATTGAGTCAGATATTAAGTCGTTTTGGAGATTCGTGAATAATAGAAAGGGCCGCGTTTCCATACCTCAAACCATGAAGTATAATAATACCACATCTAGTGATGGATACGGGGTATGCGAGCTTTTTTCTCAATACTTTGGTTCTGTTCTCGAAAGTGATGTTAACGGAGGAGAAGAAACTATCGATAACGATCTATTGACTAATATTGATCACACTATCTCACACTCTTTGGCACAAGTTTATATTAATGAAAATGACATTCTTCTAAAAATTAGGCGATTAGATAAAAATAAAGGACCTGGTCCAGACATGATTCCAACATCTTTTCTAAAGGCTTGCGGCAAAGAATTAGCTGTTCCACTCAACATTATTTTCAATAAATCTCTTAAGAGCGGTGTCTTTCCTCTAACGTGGAAGACAGCGCATATCATCCCAATTTATAAAGGTGGTGACAAATCTCGGTGCGAAAACTATCGCCCAATAAGCTTATTATCGTGTTTTGCAAAATTGTTCGAATCCCTAGTACATATACATATACACAACTCTTTAACCACATTAAGCCTATCATAACTGATAAACAACATGGTTTCGTTAAAAACAGGTCGACAATTAGCAATTTACTGGAATACAAACATTTTCTTTGTCAGGCTTTTGCCAAGGGCGGCCAAGTGGACTCAATTTATACGGATTTCTCAAAAGCTTTTGATAAGGTTAGTCATCATTTACTTCGTATGAAGCTACGTCGTTACGGCTTTCATGGAAATTTATATCGATGGCTTTGTTCGTACCTCGGTAATAGAAGTCAGCTGGTCGCCTTACAGGGCTATGTATCCTCACCAGTGACGGTAACCTCAGGCGTCCCCCAAGGGCGCATTTAGGACCCCTTCTATTTATAATATTCATCAACGACCTTGTTTCACGCTTATCCTGTAACTGCCTCATGTACGCCGACGATTTAAAAATATTCAATTTAGTTAAGAACCAAAGTGATTGTATGGCCCTGCAAAATAACTTGAACATTATTTCACATTGGTGTAAATCTAACAAAATGAACCTTAATGCCAGCAAATGTTTTTTTATCTCTTTTACCAATAAACGTAACAAAATAACTTTCGATTACACTATTGACAATCATAAAATGAACCGCTCCCTCGTTGCAAAAGATCTTGGTATATATTTCGATGATAAGCTTACTTTTCGTGAGTATTATCATTATATTATAGATAAAGCCAACCGATTATTGGGTTTTGTCTTAAGATCTACTACAGGCTTTAGAAACTATCACAGCTTAATTTACCTTTTTAACTCCATAGTGCGAAGCGTTTTAGAATACGGAAGTCATAATCATAATCATTTATTTGCCAGAATGTATGTACAATAAGATCTTAATTAAATATAATGTCCAGTTACAAACTACCAAACATGGCGTGCAAATATAGGTGATATATTAAAAATTATATAAAAAAAATAATTTTAATAAATGAAATAAAAATTTGCCAAATTAATAAGTAAAACAAAAAATTATTAAATTAAAGATCAAATAAAGTCAAAATATAAAAAAATGTCAAATAAAATCAATAAAATCAAATTAAGTCAAGTAATATAAAAAAGAAACAATAAAATCAAATAAAGTTAAGTTATAGTCAAGTTTTGAAGCTTAAATATTCATTCACGTTATAAAAACAATTCTCCAATAGCCAGTCTTTTAACTTTTGTTTAAATTTGTGCATAGGCAGGTCTTTAAAACTCTGAGTCCGATTTGGTCCCCAAACTACAAAGTTCACAGTTACAACATCGAACGGATTCAGAGAAAATTCCTGAGGTTCGTATGTTATCGTCTTAAACCCGGACGCTTATCTCTGAGTTACGAAGAGAGGCTCCAAAAATTCAGCGTCACATCTTTAGAAACTCGTCGTATTTACTTTGATTTGATTTATTTCTACAAATTACTTCACTCCCTAATAGATTCTCCCAAACTTTTATCTGAAATATCATTAAACATAAATTTCAGAGCTCGTAACTCTAATAAAAATAATGTTTTTGCGTTACATACTTTTAGAAATAATATATCTCACTTCAATCCCCTCACAAGAATGGCTCGTCAATTTAATGAGCTACATAAAGATGACGGCAGACTCGACATATTTGTTCCAAGATTAGGTCAGTTCATTAAAATTATTAAAGAGATCCTCCACTTCAATAATAAAAATAATGTTTTTGCGTTACATACTTTTAGAAATAATATACATATCTCACTTCAATCCCCTCACAAGAATGGCTCGTCAATTTAATGAGCTACATAAAGATGACGGCAGACTCGACATATTTGTTCCAAGATTAGGTCAGTTCATTAAAATTATTAAAGAGATCCTCCACTTCAATATCAAAGAAAATAATTCGAGTTCAAGCACTTAGTATAATGCTACTACCTAGTAATAGTAATAATATTGCATGTAATCTAATTTTAGTAACCATAATCGTAATTTATTTAACCATTTTCTATTTTATGTCAATAACCTATTTTTGTAAAAACTCTATTTACTCGATATAAATTTTTATTATAGCAGTACGTACATAAGTTTATGTTACAATCAAGTTATAATTTACCATTATGTAACCTCATTGTTTAAAGTGGTTGTGACGTGTTTTGTACGTTAAATAAATAAATAAATAAGACGGACTTAAATCTATTTAAGGAAGAATCAGACTAGCTTTATGCTATAAACTAATGTGTGGTGTCATCCTTAGTAGTTATTTTAAAATAAACTAGTGGTTCGCCGCGAACTTAAAACGAGCAAGATTTACTTTTTACAATGAAGTCAATACATTGTAACTTGATTTTACGTAGCAATTTGAACTGAATTGCTGGAATTCTCCAAACACTACAACACAACAAAACACATTCATAACTTTAGTAGGACTTGTAACTTGTAAGTTTTCTTTTACTTTGTATAGAATCTATAACACACCGCCGGCCTTTCCGATCGCTCGAGGTAGGTGACGGGCGTTATAATTATGGCGGGGATTGGATTCTATAATTTTGTTGAATCGGCGGCAAAGATGTGGACTGTATTGATTTTCGATGTTTTCCACGTCGATCCGAAGCTAATGCTGGTTCTTGTTTTATCAAGCCCAACAACGTCCTGATTTTCCTTGTACTTTATGTGCTTGTTAGAGTTATTAACAATTTCAATAGAATAAAATGCAATGAAAATATTTAGTTTTGATTCCGCTTATGCTGAGATGCAGGAGCACCGCCCTTCCGCCCGCTAATTATGCACATGCAGGGAGAACTAGGTTGTCAGTGCAGCATGCATACCCAAACCTATACGACGACCTATTCGAATCCACGTCCGTCAAATCAATACTTACCGCTTCCTTTAGCCGGAAGTGCTTTGGCCGCTAAGCTGCAGACAGAGCCCATGTCGGGACCCGCTGACATTCTTGATAAGGGGATGTCGGTTTGAGCAACCATATTTTTTCTAATAGGTTTGGGTATTTATTTATTTATTTAAATTTTTTGGAATCAAACCACAACTAAAAACTATGTACTAGAATAGAATACAAATATACCTATTTATTTGGTTTACATTACAGCACAAGCATAGAACAAAAGACAAAAAGAAAAATAATAAATAAGAGTACCTAGCACCAATAGCAATAACATTGCAAGTACCAATTAATATTAAACAGGTTGGGTAATTCTAGCTACATACGGCAAAGGATAACAATGAAAAAATAATAATAATAACAATAAATGTTTGTATAACAAGTACCTATGTATGTATATAATTATGTATGCTATAATATTTTCAATTACTGTTACCTTATGTATGTACATCTTGCATCGATAGAACCCCATGTTGCATATAATAATCCAATCCATCCCAAGGTCTGGTAGAGATCGCTCTTTAGCGATAAGACCGCCGATTGTCACATGATCAGTGTTTCTTTAGTTTTTTATTTTGTACTTGTATGTTTTAAGGTGTGCAATAAAGCATTTTCTATCTATCTGTCTATCTAAATCGAACCTATAAACAAAGTTAAAACAAAAATACATAGTAGGCAGTATGCTGCCGTATGCCCCAACCACAACAAGAAATATACTTATCTAGGTACTATCCTACCGGTAATCCAGTCATTGACCCTAAGAGTAGGTAGTGAAAGATGTGCTGCAGTAAAACCAAAAGGGATGGATCTCAGCTTGTGTTCCTTCGCACCATTAAAATTACAAGTCTTATAATCAGTACAAAACTATATTGACTTATAAAAATATATTTTGCCAGTTCGTGCTTCATATACAGCTATTTTTAATGTTTCAAGATCATAATGTAGTGATTGTTATTTCGTTTATAGTGCCGAACCATGTTGGAAAACCTAAAAAATAAATAAAATGGTTAATTCATAATTCATTTATTCAGACACAGGTGGACTTACAGCCTAAGCCAAAACATCCAAGAGCTATTATAATAATATGTAACTTAAAGTAATCTAATCTAATCAGCCTGTAGGATCCCACTGCTGGGCAAAGGCCTCCCTTCCCTCTCTCCATACTTCCCGGTCCAAGGCGTTGGTCGACCAGTCAGCACAGTACATGTCCAGCTCATCCCGCCATCTGCGCCTGAACCGGCCGCGCGGTCGTTGTACCGCATGTGGGACCCACTCGGTGGCTATCTTTGCCCACATTTCTTCCGACATGCGACACACATGTCCGGCCCAGTCCCACTTCAGTTTAGCTGATTTATTGACAGCATCGACGATTTTTGTCATGGAGCGCAGTGTGGTGTTTCATAAGCGATCTGTTAATTTAACACCTAGAATACTGCGCTCCATCGCTCTTTGGCAGACTCCGAGCTTTAAGCGCTGAAGAGATGTCAAAGACCAGGTTTGTGCACCATAAGTTAAGATAGGAAGAATGCATACGTCCATGAGTTTGCGTTTGAGGCAAATTGGAAGGCTACCCTTCATTAATTCCTTCATTGCCCAGTAGCTTTTCCAGGCGTTGTCTGTTCGACGGATGATCTCTTTTTCTTGTCTTGCCTGGAAAGAGGCTATCTGGCCGAGGTAAATATATTCATCGACGTATGCAATCTCCCCACCCTGTGCGCAGATCTTATGTTTGGTGCTATTAGTCATAACCTTGGTCTTTGACTGATTCATTGATAAGCCGATTGAAAGGCTCGCGTTGCTCAGGTCTACCAGCATCTGTTGTAGTTGATGCGATGTTGTTGAGAACAAAACGATGTCGTCGGCGAAACGAAGGTTGGTAAGTCTGTTTGCGCCAACGACAATTCCCTTTCCTATCCACTGATCAGCCAAGCTTCTGAAGATTTCTTCAAGGGTGGCTGTAAATAATTTAGGGGACAATGGGTCTCCCTGTTTGACACCTTTGCTTATTGGAAAAGACGGACCAGTGGTGTGTGTCTTGACGGCGGCTGTACTTTTAAGGTAAATATTCATAATTAACTTGACGTACGTGGGTCCGATGCCTTGATTGGTCAGTGCTTGAAATAACGATTCGTGAGAAATGCTATCGAATGCCTTCGAATAGTCCACGAACGCCAAGTATAGGGGCTGTTTATATTAAAGTAATACAATAATAAATTAATATAAATAATGATTAAACAAGACAAAGAATCATACCTAAACAATTTAATTTAAATGTCCTTAAATAATAATGATAAAATATGAAATAAATTGATAATTATGTCAAACAAAATATATAAAAGTCAAAAAGAATTTAATAATAGTAAAATTAATCTTTAAAGTTTATGCAAACTGTCAGCGAATATAATATTGTTGCGCCGAGCGCAAACGTAAACCAGTAAGTTGGCGAAAGATCCAGAAAGGACTGGTGTTTTAGCGGTCAAAAGAGTTCAAGGTCACTCTCCTTTGTTTACAACACAAACACGAGAAGTTTCTAGACAAACCGGTTTTAAAACAATAGTGCGCGTAGTAAACAAAGTTATAAAACGTTGTTTACTTGTCTTTTGTTTTCCTGTCTCTATTGTGTGTGAATCTAGAAACTTCAGCTCCGAGAATCTTCTTTATGTGCGATATAAATACGCGGATGTGTTTACCGAGCGGACAGTCTTTATTTGGCTACGGAAGCAAACAGTGCGATATATCCGAGTGATTTCAAAGTGAATACATTGATCAGTGTGTAGTGTACAAGTGCTATAGTGAATAGTGAACAAGTGTTTAGTGGTGTTCAGTGTTGTACAGTGAAGAAGTGTTCCTGTGTGAATCTGCTGTGAGATTCTTATTGGTGTAGTCTGTGATTAAAGTGTTAATTTTGGTAAAATTGGACTACAATATTTAATCCCAAACCCTCAGCTCGTAACAAATTGGTGTCAGAAGTGGGATTAAATAATGCCAGTGCTACCAAAGGACGACACGGAGAGAGTCCGGACCAGGAGTCAACGACAGCAGGATACGGATCAACGGAGGTTTGGAGAGTCACCGACGCCAGTGCAAAGAGGGAACCAACCAATGATGGAGACGGCCGCTGGTCCATCTGGAGTTTCTGCGGCCCCGGCTTCTGCTGCTTCATCGGAAATTGCCGCCTTAATAGCAATGATGCAGGAGCAAGCTCGCCGTCAAGAGGAGGAGCGGATTCGCCATCACGAGGAGATGGTTCGCTACCAGGAGCAGGCTCGCCGCTAAGAGGAGGAGCGGATTCGTCATCAGGAGGAGAGGGTTCGCCGTCAGGAGGAGCAGACGCTTCTTATAAAGGATATAATAAATAATAATAATAAAAATCTTTATTTTCGGAACTTAATTTAGGGTACAATAAAAACAAGGAAACCATGGTACCTGCATTAGCAAAAGCTGTGTCGCAGATACCATTGCCCTCCTCCGCATCATAAAATATAAGTACAGTTCCAGACTAAATGTACATGCATTTATACAAAAAAAGGTTCTTAAATTATGTAATAAAGAAATAAAAATAAAAATAGGCTCTTTATTGCGATCACAACTGATATATTTTAAAATATTTATTTAAATTACTTAGATGTGTTAAGTGAAGTAAGAGAGTACCTATGTGTGTTTATGTTGTGTTTGAATGAATTTCCCTAATAATGTGATTTTTGACAATTAAATTTATAAGTAATTTATTTATTTATATTGATTATTATTTTGAAACCTCTAATAGATGTTCGGTTTCATCATACGTTAAAGACTGTAGCCATAGTTCACATTTAACTTTGCATTTGTATAGGGGTAGATTGTAAATCGATATATTTTTGTTAATCCGATTATACAAGTGTGAGCTAATTAAATAGTAATGTCGACTTGCTGCATAGGAGCGACGCTTCAATTTTACATACGCGGTCTGATCTACGCTTTGCAGTAATTTTAGGGTCATATTCTAATTCGCTGTGTTTACGAAGTACCTACAGCATGGATAATAAAAGATTGGCGGACGGTTAGGACTTCGCATAGTGAGTAGAGATCTTTCGTAGGAAAGTATATGGGTTTACGTGTTAGGACTTTGAGTACGGCTCGCTGGGCGCGCTCTGCTCTTAATAAGAGGGTTTTTGATGAGCCACGCGTTATACACGCGTCCTTTGGAAAAGACCTTAACGCCGTCAAGGAGAGGGTTTCTCACCATGACAATCGGATCACTGAAGCTAAGGACCGCTTCGGAAAAACTGAAGACCGCCTTGGGAAGACCGAAGACCGCTTTAAAGTGCCACCTTTTGAAAATTCTTCGTGGTCAGCATACAAGATCCAGTTTGAGGCAGTTGTCAAGGCGAACGGATGGAGCGAAGCACAGTCCATGACTGCGCTTACCTTAGGGCTGCGTGATCAAGCCCTGACCATACTTGAGGCGCTTGGAAAAGACGTGAGTTACGAGCAGCTAGTTGAGGCGTTTGAGTCCCGCTACGGCGACGCACACCTAGAGCACGTGTTCCGGGCTCAGTTAAAGGATCGGGTACAGCGAAGCGCCGAAAACCTCCAACAGTGGGGCCTGGAAATTGAAAAGCTGGTCCGGAAGGCTTATCGTTCGTCGCCTGCACTCATCGACGGAATCTTGGTGCAAGCTTTTATTGACGGGATACGCAACTTGGAAGTTAGAGCTGCGGTGGGACTTGGACACCATGAATCGCTGAAAGACGCTTTGGCCCACGCTTTGGAGGTGGAAGCAGTACGGCAAGACCATCGGGTTCACCACGTCAGGGAAGTGTAGGCATCACCTAACCGCGACAACCGGCCCAAATTCAGCCCTAGGTGTTATGAGTGCGGAGAACGGGGCCATCTCAGATCTAGCTGCCCAAAGCGTAATAGACGTTCAGAAGATGAAAGGGTGAATAGCGTCACCACTCAACAGCAGCAGGGAAACGAGTAAACGCCAGGACTGCGGGGCGGGTGCTGGCTGGTTTTGAAAAAGCCCCAAGAGTTTCGATCTCCCAAGCCAACGATGGGAACAGTCTAATCATCAGTGGCGAAATTAACGGAACACCTTGTAAATTGACATTGGATACCTACCGGAGCTTCTCGTACAGTGGTAAGTTCCCGACTTGCGAAACGTTCTTTTGGGGACTTTTTCTGTAAATATGAGCGGATTCAGCTCTTGACGGCAACCGGTCAGCACATATTCGTCCGAGGTGAGAGGCAGGTGGAAATGAAACTGGGTGAAAAGACGTTTCGGCATAAAGTCATCGTGGCTGATATAGTCGATGATTGCATCCTTGAGTCATGCGAGAACATCATTGCACAATCGACATAAACCAAGGAATTATTAAGTGTGGCACTGAAGAGATCTTTATGGATGGCGGACCACCAGGAAAGGTTTACTGCTTGAAGAAAATTGTTCTTCCTCCCAGATCGGAATCCATTGTCTTTGCCAGTAAGTTTACCACGGAGCCCTGGAAAAAGACATCGCTGCACACTTATAGAAGGATTGGATTCAGATCAAACATGGGTGATGGCACGGACTCTGGTGAAGGCTACAAATAATTCAACAGTGCGCATCTTGAACCCAAGTAATGAAGAATTTATCATTAAGAAAGGAACTCCGATGGGCACCTGTAATGAAGTATCCTGGTTAAGACAATGCAGAGAATCGACCCGCGCGAATAACTTTACTGACAAGTACAACATGTCGATACTTCTAGAAGATTGCCGAAAAGATCTTTCTGATCAGGATGTTGCGCTGGCAAAGAAGATTTTACTTCGGTACGCTGATGTTTTCTCTTCCAGTGATGGGGACAACGGTAAAACTGGATTAGTTCAGCACACGATAAATACCGGCAACGAGTTACCGATTCGACAACGTCCAAGGAGGCTGCCTGTTGCACGAGAAAAGGAGGTGGAGACCATGATTGAGGGTATGGTGAAGGACGGTGTGATAGAACCTTCATGCAGTCCATGGTGTTCTCCGGTAGTGCTGGTGAAAAAGAAAGACGGCAGCATGCGGTTTTGCGTGGACTATCGACGACTCAATGACGTGACGAAAAAGGACAGTTATCCACTACCGAGGATTGACGATACCCTGGACACGTTGACGGGAATGAAGTGGTTCTCAACGTTGGACCTGAAGAGTGGCTACTGGCAAGTGGAAATAGACCCTAAGGACAAGGAGAAAACTGCATTTTCTACTGGAAAGGGGCTATGGTACTTTAATGTGATGCCATTTGGATTGTGCAACGCCCCGGCTACTTTTGAAAGACTGATGGAGCTGGTACTTGCTGGATTAGTTGGTGACGCCTGCCTCGTCTATTTGGATGACATCGTTATCGTGGGGCGCACGTTTCAAGGCGACTATCCGTGCATTGATAGACTGTATTATGATGCATCTAGTATGTACTTGTAGATTTTGGGTTGCTTCATGAAAGCTAATTACATCAAACGTACGAACAATGTATTTACGTTAGACCCAAAGTCTAATGTCAATTATTTTCCATTGAAAGATATGTACTTAGGTATTCAAGTAGGCCAAGAATTAATCAAACACAGGGAAAATGTAAACATGAAAGAACAGATTGCTGAGTTGTTCAGAAGGTGCCAATCATTTTAATTGAGTTGAGCACGCAATTGAAATCACGTTTGCCTTTTGAAAATCCAGTTTTTCGAGAACTGAAATTTCTTGACCCACACACTGCCGTGCATAAAGAATTTCGCAGTTTACGAAATGTGATAGAAACTTTCCCATGCGAAGTACAGCCAGAACAAATGCAGTTAATTGACGAAGAATATAGAACCCTAAAGTTTGATCGCGAAGTAAGTGATTTGTTACAATCTTCCAGCACTGGCTCACCCATCTCGTGTGAACAATTTTGGGTGGAAGTTGGGAAAATTTCTAACAGTGATGGCATGTTAAAATACAAAAATATAACTAGTTTTAGTAAATCTCTTCTATGTACATATACCGGTGTCGAATGCTGCATGCGAGCGCAAATTTTCATAGATAAATTTAATAAAAACGGACCAAAGAAACAGATATAAAAACAAAAACATGTCAGCTATTTTAAAAACAAAGCAAGGTGTTAAGGATGAAGGAGGTTGTGTAAATTTTAATCCTTCGAAAAGGATGTTAAAATATAACTCTAACATTCATTGTGAGTATGAATAAATAAAACGTGTTAAGAAAATCTGTATTTTTATTGGTATATCTGTCCTATGTAAGTCGGTATATTTCAGTATTTGTATTTATTTATTGCATCATGTACAGGTTTGAATTAGGTCTAAACAATACATATTATAAGTAATTACATGAACCCTGTTAGGGCGCTGCAAATTTGAGTTCGATTTATGTTTTCATGCAATTTAATTAAGAAAAATTATTAGAAAAAGGAAAAGGTATAGTATAATTAATTTGTGTTCATGTCAATAGATGTCTAGAATTAGGTAAGTAAATAAAATCACTTAGGATCGAATTCAAATAAGGTCAAGTTCGTACATACTTACAAATTCAAGTCAATATAATGAATTTTTCGTTAATGAGCCGTTTTCAGTAACAAAACAAAAAGAGTTTTCTACTAAACCTAACAGATGGAGCTGGCAAGCGGAGTAAGCAAGTTTGTGATTAATCCTGTCATTGTCAAATTGTGCCTACCAGTAAAAGAAAATTAACGCCATCTATAAGGTTCGAGGTAACTATTTTTGAAGTTTTTACTTTTTAATGAAAACGCCTCATTCCAATGTCAATGGTGACTAATGTTACACATAACTACAGAGCTACAATGCAAAACAATATTTAGGGGGTATGTCAGAAAAGATTTATTTAAATGTCAAGTAATAATACAATGTCAACAATATCTCGATAATTACAGAAAACAGATTTACTTAAATGTCAATGTGAATATTGCAATAATGAGGTGTTTTCATTAAAAAGTAAAAACTTCAAAAATAGTTCCCTCGAACCATATAGATGGCGTTAGTTTTATTTAACTGGTAGGAAATACAATTTGACAATGACAGCAATTGTGATTAATCACAAACTTGTTTTCTCCGCTTGCCAGCTCCATCTGTTAAGTTTAGTAGGAAACACTTTTTTGTTTTTTACTGAAAACGGCTCATTTAAATGAATATTAATATTTAGGTTAATTTGTCATGTAAAAATTCGTCAACTGAGTAGTAGGATTTAGATATAAGAAATTCTTTAAGTTTCCTACGAAAGCCTAAATCTTTTGTTTGATTTTTGATGACATTGGGGATTTTATTGTATACATTTATAAGTCTTACGTGTGGACTGTGGGCAAATGTTTTTAGGGTGGTTGAGGGTTGTAAGAGCTTATCTTTATATCGTCTATTATATTTTTCATTATTTTCCGCGTGGGATATAAAGAAACTTCTGTATTTTTTTGAGATGCCTCGGTATTTTCGTAAAATTTGATCTGGTCACACTGTTTTGACGGTTATTTTAAGAGTTCTCTGTGATTTAGACTGGACCGGGCGGGACCGAGGTTGGGCTGTGGATTTCGGTGTCCTTTGGAATTGGATATTATTTTTAGTAAAATAATAAATAAATTGCATTGCAAACTGTTGTATGTACGATTCTATCCTGCTAACTTGAAAAATGACCGACACAGCGCTGTGCAGAGTGTGTCTAGAAAGTGATGCCAAGATGCAGCACATCGCGGACACACGGTATCAGGAGATATTTGAAAAGTTATCAACAAAGGTCAGTGTCTGATGGCATCAGCAGTATTTACTCACCTGCATACAATTCAAAATTAAAGAAAATACTATTTAGTGCGGCCGCATTGACCATAATGGCGCGATACAAATTACAAAATAAAACAATACAATTAATAGGATAGCACATAATTGAACCTCTTCACTTCAGATGACACTGTCATGATTATGGTTGATACCTATTGTTTAGGTCAACATTTGTTTAATATATAAAATGTATTTACCTACCTTTAAAATACATATTGTATATGTGTAAGTTATCTGAATTCTTCTGTACATGACCCCTACACCTATGATCACCTCTATCAAGCCTCAAAAGTTTGCTGTAAGAGAACTCTTCTTAGGGTTAAGCTTGCCTTTGTACATGAGCATTATTGTGGATGTTTTAAGTTATTTTTGTTTTGTGTGCAATAAAGAAACAAAACTTTAGTAACAAACAATAAAAATATGTTTGACTGTTTCAGCTGTGCACAGCGGACCGGAGGCCTGAGACAGTGTGCTACATATGTTTTGCCCACCTGCAGCGGTGCCAACGACTCGTGGACATGTCTCGGAGAGCCGAGGAGATACTGACCCAGTTATCACTCAATGGCATTCAGGTACCTATACCCCCGTTTGTTTATATATACAAGGACCAGGAACAGCGGTAAATAATAGCCAATCATCAACATTAGAATAATAGAAGTTAATATTAGAAGAAGAAGAAGAAGAATCAAGTTCAAAAGTCTGGCGTGCTGGTGTTTACCCTTATCTAATTTCAGGGACATATGATTCAATGATAACTTTGACAACTATGCATTGAAGGTTTGCATACACACATAGTTCTGGTAACAATTCAAAATGAAATACTCATTTTATGTTAAACTAGGTGTCCCAGCGAACTTCGTATCACACCTACTACAACCACTACTTACAACTACCCTACAACTACTACAACCACTACTTACAACTACCCTACAACTACTGCAACCACTACTTACAACTACCCTACAACTACTGCAACCACTACTTACAACTACCCTACAACTACTACAACCACTACTTACAACTACCCTACAACTACTACAACCACTACTTACAACTACCCTACAACTACTACAACCACTACTTACAACTACTACAACCACTACTTACAACTACTACAACCACTACTTACAACTACTACAACCACTACTTACAACTACCCTACAACTACTACAACCACTACTTACAACTACCCTACAACTACTACCACCACTACTTACAACTACCCTACAACTACTACAACCACTACTTACAACTACCCTACAACTACTACCACCACTACTTACAACTACCCTACAACTACTACAACCACTAATTACAACTACCCTACAACTACTACAACCACTACTTACAACTACCCTACAACTACTACAACCACTACTTACAACTACCCTACAACTACTACAACCACTACTTACAACTACCCTACAACTACTACAACCACTACTTACAACTACCCTACAACTACTACAACCACTACTTACAACTACCCTACAACTACTACAACCACTACTTACAACTACCCTACAACTACTACAACCACTACTTACAACTACCCTACAACTAGTAATTTAGGTCCGCAACGCAAAGTAGCCTATGCCCGTCTCCATGGTCTGATCTACTCCTATACTAAAATTAATCCAAATCGGTTCTGCGGTTTTGACGTGAAAACATACATACATTTCAATTTTATAATTAGTAGGGATAAAGATAAAGATAATTTATTCACACAAGACATGGTTACATATATTGGTGGAACAGGGTTATATAGAGAGCGACACATCTCGCCTGTCTACAGGCATGTGAATATTAATATTTATAAATGTACTAATAATTACGTGTTTCATTTTGCTTACAATATATCAACAATTTAACATATTTTGAAATAATTATTATTAAATAAATAGGTATATACTCATACTGACCGGTACCTAAACGCTGCATCGCATCATCATCCGTGCCACTTGCAGTCTGTTGTGGCTTCATTAATTAACAGGGCTCATGATCTGTGCGACCCTGAACATGTGGAGAGTGAAATCAGCCATGTTCAGGAGGTTCTTAGACACAACGGATATGTAAGTAGAAAAACTATAAAACGGAAAAGCCGAAAAACGCCGGAGGTCAGCAGACAACCTATCTTTCTGCCGTACGTGAAGGGGGTGACAGATAAGATTGGAAATATTCTCAAGAGATTTTCAATTAAGTCAGTTTTCACTCCCTACTCAAAAGTCTCTCAGCAGCTCCGAACACCAAAAGATAGCATACCGCTGCAAATGCCAGGCGTATACAAAATTGACTGTAGCTGTGGCCGTTCATACATAGGGCAAACTAAGCGCACAATAGCCGAACGTGTCAAGGAGCATATAGCCGCGGTCAAAAATCGGCAAGTGTATAAGTCAGCGATTGCCGAACATCTGCTGGAGTCAGGACCTAACCACTGGATAGAACTACACGACCCAAAAGTTCTATCCAAAGAACGACACTATTATAAGAGGATAGTTCGAGAGGCGATTGAGATCAAGAAACACCTAAATTTCAATCGTGAAGATGGTTTTCGTCTCTCTTCTGCATGGAATCCTGTGTTGAATAAGTGTGTGCGTTGTGTTCCGACGGTACAGCAGTCCGATACCGTCAGTGTTGTGTGTCGTAATGTGAACTTGGACATTTCTGAATCTGAAGACGAATTGAGGGTAGTCGTGGATTCTGCCATCAATTCGCGGCGGTAGCTCCCAGCACATCAGTCCTCCCGCGACCAAGAACGCTGAAAGGTGTTCGAAACGTCGGGAAAATAATAAAAAAGGTACGCGATAAAATCCTGTAATTTTAAAACTAAAAATAAAATAAATAGGTGTCTAGATTAATTAAAATGTCAACTTCATTTACACTCAGCAATTGTCAAAACTAATAATAATACCTTTTTCATGTCAAATTAATACCTACAATAAAATAATCATCATAATTTAAATGTCAAATACTCTTCAATTGTGTAAAAACAACGTTCGATAAGAAAATTGAAAAGTTTTTTATGAAATAAATTACCTCTCAGTTCCTTGATATCAGGAGGCAATTTGTTATATGTTTTAATAGACATTATGTAACAGTTTCGACTAAATAGTGCAGTCCTGACTAAAGGTAATGCAAGTCTATCTTTATGTCTAGAGTTAAATTTATAAACATCATCAAAAGTTACGTATAGTTCCCAATTCGCTTTGACAAATTTACATATTTCTAAAATATACAAACATGGCAACGTCAAAATCTTATTGCTCTTGAATAAAGGTGTGCAAGGTGCCCATGGCGGCATGTTGAATATCGCAAGTAAACATTTCTTTTGGGCTATGAATAAGACATTGACATCAACAGCATTACCCCATATAATTACTCCGTACCTAAGAAGGGATGCTACATATCCATGATACGATAAAAGAGCAGTTTTGTAGTCGGTTATGTTCGATATTTTCCATAATGCGTACACAAAACTATTCATTTTAGATTTAATATGTTCAATGTGTGGCCTCCACGAACATACATTGTCAAGATTTAATCCAAGGAATACAATTTTTTCACTTTCTTGTATTTCTTCATCTCTGTAAGATACTTTGAATTTAACACCTTTAGGTTTTCTGTTAAAAAATCTAATAAATTTAGTTTTGGTTACGTTCACTCTTAGGTTATTTTTGTATAACCAATCGATGCAATCACCAACTGTATTATTTAATTCAAGTATGTGTTCTTGTTCTATTTTATTCGTTACTACTATGGAAATGTCGTCCGCAAAGAGTGTACATTGGTATTTAGTAATGTCAGGTAAATCATTAATATAAACTAGAAATAATAGAGGTCCAAGAACACTGCCTTGAGGTACACCTAGTTTATTTTGTCTAAAATGTGATTTATAAACTATAAGTTCGTTTTCGTCATTAAGTTTTCTTATTTCTACCAATTGTGTACGTTGATGGAGGTAGGTTTTAATCCAGTCAAGTGCAGGACCACGGATGCCACACAATTCACATTTTAATAGGAGCCTCTCATGACAAACATAATCGAACGCCTTGCTCATGTCAAAGAACACTGCAGAGACATACTTATTACAATCAACATTTTCAAGTATAGCTTTAACTAAATTAAAAGTGGCCAAGGTAGTCGATTTGCCTTTCTGAAATCCATTTTGATTACTCTTAATTACGGTATGTTTAGTAAAAAATCGAGTAATACGAGAATGCATTGCCTTTTCAAAGATTTTCGAGAAAATTGGTATTAATGTTATTGGGCGATAATTATTTATGTCCGTTGAGTCATTTTTTTTAAAGACAGGTTTAACAATAGATTTTTTAGTCTACTTGGAAATTCCCCACATTGAAAAGAAAAGTTTACTAAGTGACTTAAGATGTCCGCAATTTCATAAGAAGAACTTTTAATAATCTTTGTGGATATATCATCGTATCCTACGGCTTCTGTCTGATTGAGTGATTTGATTATTTTCAAAATTTCATCCTTGTCACAAGGGCTTAGAAAGATTGAGGTAATTTGGGAATTAATATGTATGTTACTATTGCTCATTTTATTATATGTTAAATTAGTATAATATTTATTAAAAATGTCGGATACACTTTTTGGATCTGTTATAAGGTTACCGTTATGTTTGATTTTAAAATCGCTATTGTTATTATAATTATAATTTTTATTTTTTATTATATTCCACGATGCTTTACATTTATTTTTGTGATTAGCTATATAATTCGAATTGATATTTTTTTGTGATTGAGAAATTACTTTTTTTAACAACTTAGAGTATTTTAGATAGTTTGATTTAAGTAAGTAATTTCTTTTTTTATAATACGTAAATCTTAGGTGTCTTTTAGTTACACATGACTTTTTTATCCCCCTAGTCATCCATTTACATCTCTTTTCCGTATTTTTTACTTTTATTTTTACTTGCGGAAAACACAACTCATAAAGAAGGATGTACATGTCATAAAAAATATTAAATGCGTAATTGAATTCAATCTGATCGTATACTTCCGACCATGTTAAATTTTGAAGACATTCTCGAATTTTTTTTATATTATCATTATTGAAGTCCCTCTTCCATACGTACCAACTGTGTACAGGAATCTTTTTGATGTCAATATTAAGGTTTAGCGTCTGACCTGTGTCATGATCAGAAAGGCCTAGTTTGTGGACCCCGCCTGTCGCAGACTTGACGTTACTTACAATAAGGTCTAGGCAGGAGTTGAGTCGAGTTGGTTCATTGATGTGTGAAAAATAACCATAGGTTTGGAATAATCCTTTCAATTGATCCGTACCAGAACATTGTTTGAGTGTGTTAATATTAAAATCACCTACTATTACTATTTTTTTATTCCGCTTCTGGCGTAGGTTGTGAAATAAGTTATCCAACTTAGAGATAAATATATTAACATTTGATTTTGGTGTACGGTATATGCAAATAATTATTAACTTATAATTTGGAATTTCAATACCGCAGCATTCAAATACGAATTCCGTAGCAATATCTTTAACAAACGATAATTCTTTAAATTCAAGATAATCCCTAGCCAGTATGCAAACCCCTCCACGTTTTTGTGCCTTTCTTGAAAAAGAGGATGCAAGTTGGAAGTTTTTTAAATTAATATTTCGCTCATCTCCAAGTTTTACAAATGTTTCACAAAAACAGATTACATCTATATAGGCATCATTATCATTAAATTGGTCAAGGCATACTTCTACCAATTCTTTTTTGGACAGTAGTCCACTAATATTTTGGTGGAAAATAGTAACCTTATTTTCGAAAGGAGCAGTTTTGTCCTTCATTAGGATTCGTTGCAGATAGTCCACAATTCGGTTGAATTGTGTTTATTCGAGAGGCATTCAATAATGGCAGGTCAACACATTTTTTTTTCATCGGATAATAGTCGAGCAGTGTTCTTTGGGTGTAATATTTTTTATCTGAAACCTTATTTTTAAAAGAACAAACTTTATGAATCTTATTCTTTATGAAATTTAAATATTTACTATCATAATCAATAGAGTCAATCAAAAAATTTAGTTTACTGCATACATAGTCAAAATAATAGAATTTATTATAATGCTCAAGCTCTATAAATTTGGAGTTACTGAAGTTATTACAAATTGTTTTAATTCTTTTATTCAACATATCTGTATTAAGAAATTTGTTATTTAGGATGCCGACCACTATGACAGTGAAGTTTTCAAACTTTTTTAGAAATGCAATTAGTTGAATTAACATTTTTATAGGATTGCGGTCATTTTCACCTACAAACAACACAATTTTATCATTTCCTCTCAATTCTAGACTCCATCCGCTCTGTAAGATTTCTTCAGTTTGCGCAAATGGTTTTGAAAAACTACTTATTTTGTATTCTTCATATACTGTAGTGGATCTTGATTTGATGAGTTTTGCAGCTAAGCCTGTAGACTGTTGCGAACCGAGTATATGTATTTGTCTTTCACGAAGCTCTAATGATGAAGATGTGTTCACGGTTTGTTCAAATTGAGTACTTTGCTTCGATGAGCCAGGTATTGGATTGTCTGATAATTCTGGTTTGGTAGGTACCTTATTAAGTTGCTCGCTTAGAATCTCCGTTTTACGAGATTTTTCAGCGCTATTTTCTAGTTGTATCGGAGAATTTTTGAAGCTTTCTGTCAAACGCCGTCTTACGCTCTTTTTTGCCGATGAAGAACGATTTACAGTTGATTTAGGACTTCTAGTACATAGTTGCTTAAGGATTGTTAACTCTTGATTTTGGAGAGTAATTTGGTTTGTCAGTTGTATATTTTCTAATATTTTGTTATGAACTAGCATTCTGAGTAATTTCCAAGGTATTTTTCAGTTGTCTTATTTCTTCTTTCATGTCATCCATGCGAGTAGAATACATATTTGTTGACAAATCAAGACTTTGTTGTAGTAATTCATCGCAGGACATAGGACTCAATGAATTATTTCGGTCCAGTGATTCAAAGGATTTAGACTTGCTAATTACCTTTCTCTGCGTAACAAAATTTGTAGATTCATCCATTTTTAAATAAAATTTACAGCAACAATTGCAGTACCTAACAAAAAGTAAAAACAAAAGTGTTCTTTCGAGATAGGATCGAACCCGGGCCCTTAGTGTTTTGCTACAGCTTCTACGGGATGTACGCTACTCACCGCTAGATGGCGCTGGCGGCGGTTTGTCTATTGATCGACCGGAATAATCAGATAGTCTGTGGTCGTATAATCACTCTGTGTCGTCTGTATTGTGCGATGTTGGTACGCTTGATAATGTGTCAAATACACATCTGGATGTCAAAAACAGCTGATGTAGAATTCTCGGCTTTACTGCAGTCTTAGATCTTTCATAAACAGTCAAAATTGTACTCACGAATTTCGAGTTCAGTGTTTTTCAAATTATCCGTGTTGGTTTCACCCGTTATTCCGTGTTTTAGGATAATGCTCCAAAATGATTTTCAGCAAAAATAACGCAGTGCCTGTGTCGTTATTAACTTTTGATGATTCCTTTTGAGGTTAGTTCCCTTTCGATGTAACTTTGGGGCGCCAAAAATAACTTTTTACGTGTTATTTCGATAATTAATCGGGAGCTCTGAATACACAGTGTTTACTCTTAGAGGTGCGGGGGGGGGGAAAAAAGGGGGAAGTAGGGATGTACGGTTTTATTGTTTGTTTGGGTTTGATGTTGTTTTGTCGTCCGTCTGTTTATTCTATTCCTTTCCTGTCTCCTTCTCTCCATGGTCGTGAATTCACCCAGGGCCCCAACTGAAAACCAGCGTAGCATCTGAGCTTGGCCAGGTGCTACACAATGCGGAGTTGGGGACCCACTACCCGCGCCACATCCTCTTCTTCCTGTCCGTATTGTAATGTTTTATATATTTGTGTTCTTTGTTTATATTGTGGTTGTATTGTATCGAGCGTGTGGTAAATAAATGTTTCCTCTTCTTCAAAACTTATTACCAATTTATTCATCTAAAAAGTATTATACGACGATATGTTGGAAAAACAAATTTAAAAAGTACATCGTTGAGCACAACCGTTCCGTAAGGAGCCGACTACGCGTCTGAGCCGCACATCATAAATGAATGCGCGCGCAGTTCCTACTTGATCATTATTTTGCTGCGATGTTATTTTAAAAATGCGATATCTCCTAAGACATTCATTGAAATCAAATGATGTAAAAGGCAATTTTGTTTTAAATTAAATACTTGTAATGAATAACGTATTTATTTGGATAAGGATTAATATCATGTTCATAAAAACACCTTCGCCAATACCTAATGCATTATTTTAGAACAAATTTGGTTAGCATAAAAAGGTTATAGTGAGCCAACCTTAAGAGATAGATATATGCTGTCGCTGACTTTTTTTTAGATCTTTTAAGCGAGAACAATTCTGTCATACATGATTTTTTCTAAACTTAAACCGTTTACGCAGCGCACGCAGCGGAAGCTCTCAAAAGGAAAAGAACCCCGATGTTGAAACATTCTTCATTGGTACTCTACTCCTATTAGTCTTAGTGTAATGATATACAGCATGTACCAAAAACCCTGTCCGATCCTTAAGAGTATTATTCGGCATCGCACCGCGTACACATATACGTAACCATTTAATGGATTTGAGATGATTATTTTACCCCAGTGAATTTAATTAAATTAAAATAAAAAATAAAAACTGATCAACGGCAACACTGATCGCTGACCTTAAAGTGAAAGTTCACGTGTACTACCTACAGTTAGTTACCACACATTCACATTCGACACCTTTTCATTAAATTTGCACGTACTCTTTGCAGCCCACTTGTGTCCGATTTAAGTGAGTCGAAAGCTGCCACAATCCGAGTTCTGAATCGCACTCTCTTTTATAAACTATTTGTTTAACATGAACATAAAATATTCCTGATTGGAATACGACATCGTTCGCGAAACGATAGCGCGTGATATGTACGGACGTCCGATCGAAAGCTATCTCCACGAAAGACTGCCAACAAAGTAAACAACCAGTCGGCGACATCAAAGAGTCGGCGGCTAGTTGAAAGAGTACCTACAACGCGGTAGTGTAGGGCGTGTTCTTTGAAATAAAAATAGGTAAAAATAAAAAGATTTTGCCGCCGGGTGGAGTGTTGCCAACTTATAAAAATTTGCCATATTCTGTGTTAAATTTTGCATGGATTATAAAAATAAAAAATCAATAACTTTAGATTTTCATGAGTTACATTTTTAAAACATTTTTTCCCAGTACGTATGTTGAACCAGGACTACGCCTTTATTGGATCGGACAGGGTTTTTGTTACTGAGTGTATAGCCTGTAGCCTTCCTCGATATACAGGCTATCTAACACTGAAAGAATTTTTCAAATCGGACCAGTAGTTCCTGAGATTAGCGCGTTCAAGCAAACAAACAAACAAACTCTTCAGCTTTATTATATTACTAGTCATATATAATTTAATAATTATATAGTATAGATAATGCTGCCTCTGCAAAATGATGAATTTATAGAGCAACCTAGCTTGGGTTTACAAATAAGGGTTTATTATGAGAAACATGCAGCTTGTTCATCATCATGTCAGCCGTAAAACATCCACTACTGAACTCAAGCCTCCTTCATAGATCTCCATGAGGGGTTGTTGCCATACTCACCACGCTTGGCAGGCGGGTTGGCGAGCGCAGTATGAGATGTTGATACACGGAAAGACGCTGCTGCCCATCTCCCGGAGGTATCTCTCAGCAGGCTCTTACTGCATCCACGAGCATGAGAGGAGGGGTAACATTCTTCTGCCGGCACCCCACGGCTTGCCAGCTTGTTAACCCACCTTAATTTTTTTTTGATATGTCTAAATCACGCGACAAGCCCTAGGCCTAGGCGGCTGCAATAGCGCGGTAATCGCGCTCAGCTTGTGACCAACGCTGCATTGCATTGCGTGC
Organism: Pasiphila rectangulata; assembly: GCA_963082625.1. Classification (NCBI taxonomy): domain Eukaryota; kingdom Metazoa; phylum Arthropoda; class Insecta; order Lepidoptera; family Geometridae; genus Pasiphila; species Pasiphila rectangulata. The sequence continues at coordinate 260,635 of OY720262.1, forward strand.
GTCATCCTGAGACAGGGTTGTAATGGATATACTGGCATAGTGGCATATTTAGGTACATATTTGTTGCTAGCATGTTGAGTATCATCATATCATCAATACAGCTGTAAAGCGTCTACTACAGAACAAAGGCCTCCCTCATAGAGGGGTAGTTGCCATACTCACCGCGCTCGGCAGGCGGGTTGGCGACGGCAGTACGGGATGTCGATACACGGAGAGACGCTACTGCCCATCTTCTCTGCGGTCTGCAGATATTTGTTCAGGGTGTGCTGGATGTTTTTCAATATATGTATGTACATATAATAAATAAAAATATTGGGTAAAAAGGACCTGCTAGTCCTTTGGTGGGTGGAATGTTATGACATATTTCAATAATTTAGCTTGCTTTTGTCTACTCGTTAGATATAAGTAAACGCGCGCCTGCGAATATTATTTAGTTGCCAATAAAAATTATCGAGAGCACACCTATATCGTGATTTTTCAATTATATATCCCGCAAGCAAAACTAGACCATAGGTATACCAACATATTGTTTTAATTTATAAAATTTGAATCATAGTGTTACGATTAAAATTTTATAAATAGTTTTAGATGCTGGGGGTTCGGGATTTAATAATGTAGTTCGTTTAAACCAAAATTAACACTTTAATCACAGATTTACACCACTTAGAATCTTACAGCAGATTCTCACTAAAACACTTCTTCACTGAATAGTGAACACTAGCACTTGTACACTAGTCACTGATCACTATATTCACTTTGAAGTCACTCTGTTATATCGCACTGTTCACTTCCATAGCCAAATAAAGACTGTCCGTTCGGCAAACACACTCACGTATGTATTTATATCCAACATAAAGAAGATTCGAGTCGTCGAAGTATCCAGATTCACAGACAATAGAAACAGAACAACTTGTTTACAACTTTATTTACAACCCGCGCCATCTCAAAACCGGTCTATCCAGAAACTTAGTAGATAAGATATTATTTTTATGTATGTTAGTCTAAGGTACATATACAAGGTGGCCCATTCAAATCGGTCAGTATGGGAAAGTCTGAAACTGTAAGACATACGAAGATTTGTTATAAGGAACCATGTCACCGATTTCGATAAAAAGAAAAACTGCATTCATACAATTAAAAAAAAAGTGTACCCAACTGGGGAATCGAACCCGGTTGTTTTGAAAAAATAAACTTACACTATTTCTATTCAGATATCGTTTGTGTAGGTCTTAAGCAGTAAATATCTCTAAGAAACATAATGTCTAAAATGAATAAAATGCATTTTTTTCACATACTTTAATTTATCATAGTAGGTGTTCAAAGTGACCACCGTTACAATATTCAGCAATCTATCTCTATGGTTGTTTGTACCTCTCTACTTGTTACATACACCGTGTTATGTATCATGTGGCATTGGCATTGCATTAAACGTTTAAGGAAGTTTTGTTATCTACAGTAATATTATTATCTATTATTGCAACTGCTTACTTCTATTAATCAAACACTAACAATCAATTGAAAAGCCCACTTAAAGTAAGTATGTAGATGTTGTAGATACAGAGACGTGTTAAACCTCATTTGAAAATGGAACGTGTCGGTGTGACTGGCCGAATAGCGATACAAAAAAAAAGAAAAACAAACTTGAGTGTCAAATGTTTAGGCGGGAACTGAAAATTAAAATCAATGCTTCGGTATTTTTGTGTCGTTCGCTGTGTGGTTGGGAAAATGCGTTTTACAAATTCTGAGCACTTTGATTTATTGGAAGCTTACTTTAAAAACGATAAAAATTGCTCCCGTGCACTACATTGGTACCATATCAAATATCCGACACGTATTTTACCTACCCGTAAGATATTCATCAAAATTGTGCACAATTTGAAGACTTACGGAAGTTTTAAAAAGCCAATTAAAGTAAAACCAAGAAAATGTGATGAAAACATGGAAATGAACATTTTAACCTATTTTGAAGCAACACCAGATGCCTCCACCCGTAATGCAAGTCGTGATATTCCTGAAATTTCACGAACACAGATTCAAAGAACCCTAAAGAAACACAAATACAAGTGCTACAAGAATGGACATTGGGTGCAGGCCTTACATGCAGGAGATGATATCAGACGACTTGAATTTTGCAATTGGTCTTATGTCATATTATAAATATCTGTCTTATGTCATATTATAAACTTGTGCTTTGTAGATGGTGTCTTTCCAAATAAACTAAAACTTACAATTATAAAACCTCTCTTTAAAAAGAATGACAAAAATGATATGACTTGTTACAGGCCTATTGCGCTAGTACCAGTTATTTCAAAAATATTTGAAAAGGTAATCTATGACAAGCTTTATGGGTATTTTGAAAAAAACAAAATATTTGCTGATGAACAGGTAGGATTCAGGAAAAATAAATCCATTAATCAGGCAGTTTATAATTTTCTACAAACAACAATGACAAGTATTGATAATAAATCTATAGCATGTGCTCTCTTTATGGACTTGACAAAAGCTTTTGACTATGTTGACCACAACATCCTTATTCATAAATTGAACTCGTATGGAGTAAGGGGAAATGTGTCAAAGCTTTTGGAATCCTATCTTCAAAGTAGAAAACAAATGACCCAAATAACTAAACTTTGCTCTAGGTCAAGGACTGAATTAAATTACATGTCAAGGTTAAGGTCGATCAACATAGGAGTACCACAGGGGAGTGTCCTTGGCCCTTTACTTTTCATTATTTATATAAATGAACTACCAAAGATTGCTAACCATCCAACTGTTATGTTTGCAGATGATAGCACAATACTATTTACTGGTAGTAATAAGTCGATGCTAGAAAATGACATAAACATGACCCTTGGAAATTTAATAAAATGGCTGAATTCAATTAATTTAAAAATTAACCTTATCAAAACAAATATAATGATTTTTAGAAATAGAGCAGTTAGGATAAGTGACATAGATATTAGTTATTTGGGAAACAAAATTAATCTTATTGACAACACAAAATTTTTAGGCATTAACATTGACTCCTGCCTAAGATGGAACTCTCATACAGAATTACTGACCTTAAAATTAAATAAATATTCATATGCGCTCCTTCAGCTTTCCAAAGTTGCTAATGTCTCAACGGTTACTACGGCATATCATGGGTATGCAGCGTCTATTCTGAGATATGGTGTTCTTTTTTGGGGCAACTCAAGTGGAAAAGAATCTGTTTTCATAGCACAGAAGAAATGTGTCAGAGCTATGTGTAGGCTTAAGCAAATTGACAGTTGTAAACCATATTTTGTTAAATTAAATATTCTCACTCTACCTTCATTATACATTTTTGAAGTCGCACTATTTGTTGCAAGGAATAAAACCTTATTTAAAAAGTTTAAAAGTATACGTCAGAACACAAAAATTTCCTGTCCGTCTTGTAAAACTGCCATGTTTAGCCGTAGTTTATTTTGCATGGCTCCGCGAATTTATAATCACTTACCAAATGACATTTTAGAAATAAATAATATTAATATTTTTAAAAATAAACTCAAAAAATTCCTTATTCAAAAGGCCTATTATAGTATAAATGAGTATTTAATTGATAAAGTTTAGAATTTTGTGTATTGTTTCTTTTATTTCTGACATTGTTATTAATTAATTGATTATATTTAATAGGTACATAATTTCAATGTATGTATAAATCGAGTGAAATGTTTTTGAATTTAATTTGACTGTTTAACTGATATTGTCATTGTAATGTATTTAATTTTAATATGTGCATATCTAATTCTAATTTTAATTGGTTATTTAAATCATCTAAATATTTTTTTAATTTTAATTGACAAGTGATAAATTTTGCATGCTTTATGTAGATAATGGCTGAACTTAATTGACTATTTACCATCTTTTGTATTTACCCATTTTCGCAAAATAAAAGTTATTTGTATTTGTATTTGTATTTATTTGGATAAAAGAGAGAATGGGCCTAGACAGACATTTTTTAAACTACGTAATATTTTCTGATGAAACTCAATTTTCCAATAACGGAATGTACAATCGTAAGAATCATCACTATTGGAGTCGAGAAAATCCCTTACGAGTGCACGAAGGACGCCGTCAAGTTAGATTCTCATTTAACCCCTCCTTCCACTTAGATCCACAGTCTTGATCCACATATAGATCCGAGGATACTTTTTTTTCCTCTTTAATCCACTGGTGGATCATTAGATACTTTTGTTTCCCCTTAAATCCACTGGTGGATCATTGGATACTTTGGTTTCCTCTTAAATCTACTGGTGGATCATTGGATACTTTTGTTTCCTCTTAAATCCACTGGTGGATCATTGGATACTTTTCCCCCTAATTAAAATAATAAATAAATAATGCTGGACAATTCACACAGCATTATCTAGCCCCAAGCTAAGCAGAGCTTGTGTTATGGGTGCTAGATAACTGATATACATAATATAATACAATACATAGATAGATATTTTTTATTATACATATAAACGACCAGAACACCCTGAACAAATGTCTGCAGATCGTACACACATTTGTCCCGAGGCGGGAATCGAACCCGCAACCTCCTGCGACGCAGGCGGACCTTCGTCCACCGCGCCACGGAGGTCGTCTAATTCTTATTCCCAATAATAAAAACCTTCGAGCACTGGTTTAATGCTCGAAGATAAAAACGGTTGGAAGTAGGTATATTATATCTTTACATTTTTCTATTTTATCTAATGAGTTCTTATACTCATAATAATGATCAATCCTTCTTTCTACTCGACGACAATCTGTAGTGCTACTACTTGAAGTTGCTTGTCATATTGACACAGTCTTTGTCAATTTGGTCTTAAAATTGATTTATTTTAATAAAAATATTAAAATATACATATATATTAACTTAAAAATGAATGAAATTAAATATATTAATAACAGAGGAGTGGTTATGCTGCATTCTGGATATCAGTACCATAAAAAAAGGAGTTTTAAAAATGGTTCAGTAATATGGCGATGTTCAAAATGGAGAAAATTTAAATGCAATGGAACATTGAATCTCAAAGTAAGTCATATCACTCATTGATACTTATCTCGTACCTACTCGTTTTGAGAAATAAATAGTTTATTATTATTAATTACATTTACAGGATGGCGCCATTATTAAACAAACAAAACACGTATCACACTGCACTGAAAACCAGAATGAGATCGAGAAAAAAATTATATTACACGAGCTAAGAGAAAAAGTTATAAATGAAGAATGTCGTCCTATACCCAGCATTTATCAAGAATGTCTAACAAACGCCGAAGACAAAGGGATAAATTTAGTTTGCACTTTACCAAAACTTGATTCTATTAAATCAGGGTTATATAAATTACGAAACAAAAAATGGAATGTTAATAAGACATGTTTTACGAACATTTCAGAAGTTGAAATACCACCATCTTTGTCGGATTTTGTTCTTGCAGATTATTTCTGCAACGATAATCGTATAATAATCTTTTGTTTGCCAGAAACTTTAACTATCCTACCTAAAATGAAACACATTTTTTTTGTTTGCCAGAAACTTTAACTATCCTACCTAAAATGAAACACATTTTCTGTGACGGAACATTTATGAGTTGCCCTCCGCCCTTCGGACAATTGTATGTATTATGTTCTGATATAGATAGCACTACAGATACAAATAATGTCGTTCCGCTATTATTTGCGTTAATGACGAACAAAAAAAAGGATTCATATTTCACTTTATTTGAAATGATTAAAAGCCAAGTACCTCTATTTAAACCAAATAAATTCACTTTAGATTTTGAACAAGCAACTATCACAGCAATAAGTGAAGTCTTTCCTTGTGCCGAAATAAAAGGTTGCTATTACCATTTTGTTAAAAATATATGGAAACATGGAAAAGAGATGAAACTTTTGAAAACAAAACGTGGAAAACGAATAGTTGCACTCTGTGCCTCCTTACCACTAACACCAGAATCTTATCTAGCTGACGGATGGATATATATATGTACAGAAATCGCAAGAAATGATTGCCCAAAACTCATACAATTTCAAAAGTATATGAAAAGGTTTTGGTTCAAAAGCAAATTTTTCACACAGATGTGGGCAATCGCAAAAGAACGGCATCGTACCAATAACTGTATCGAAGGTTTTAATAGAAAACTAAACAAGAAATTGGGAAAAAAATATTGTAACTTAGTAAATTTTTTATGCATATTAAAACAGGAGGCAAAATATAACTTTTTGCGCATAAAAGAAAATATTGTAAATAAGAGAAAAAAATCAAACATTGATAATGATAATTTTATTTTAGAATGTCAAAACCAGTTAATATCAGGAGAAATCACAGTTGCACACTTCTTAGAACAAGTGAAGTAAAAATATTTTTTTTTGTTTATTTTTGTTGATTAATGATTTTTTTTCATTTTTATTTAACAGAAGAATTATTATTTATTTTAAAATTTTAATACAAAATTACACTTCTGTTTATCAAGTACGGAATTAAAAGTTGTGTATTTTGGTCTATTCATATATCTAAGCTTTGTCAGGATAAACTTAACAGTGAAAATTTCGTTTATCTATTTTTATTTTTATTTAACAATTAAGTTGTTTACATTTAAGTGAAGAGAAGAGAACTTTACGTTTATTTTTGTAATTTATAATTTTAATAATTAAATTTTTTTGTTTGATTTATGTTTAATTTTTTCGCTCCTTGCCCGTGGTCCAGTTGAGCTGGTCCCGTTGACTGGACCACGGAAAAATATTTTTTCGGTGGTCCAGTCAACTGTACCACGGAAGAATTATTTTTTCGGTGGTCCCGTTGACTGGACCACGGAATGAAAAAATAAAATTTTAAGTGGTCCAGTCAACGGGACCACGGAAAATATATTTCACGTGCGTCTACTTGTCACCAAACGTTAAATGTGACACTAAATGTCAAAATTTGGAAAGGTATTATTCAAAAAGACTTGTGTGACAGCACGAGTGGGGTCGTATTGCAACGCAATGCAACCACCATCACACTGAAAGGCGAGCGAAGCGAGCCTTGCTGTGTGACTGCACACACTAATTTTTGACGACCTCTGTGGCGCGGTGGGCGAAGGTCTGCCTGCGACGCAGGAGGTTGCGGGTTCGATTCCCGCCTCGGGACAAATGTGTGTACGATCTGCAGACATTTGTTCAGGGTGTTCTGGTCGTTTTCTATGTATAATAAAAAAATCTATCTATGTATTGTGCTATATTATGTATATCAGTTATCTAGTACCCTACCCATAACACAAGCTCTGCTTAACTTGGGGCTAGATAATGCTGTGTGAATTGTCCAGCATTATTTATTTATATTTATTTATTATTTAATTATATGGGTATCGTTTTCGATTAACTCAAACTCGTAGGTTACAAAAAAGATGTCAATTTCCAAATCCAAGATGGCTGACATTTTCTAATCGCAAAATTCTCTCTTGGATATCAATTTCGACTAAATCAAACACGTAGGATATGAAAAGGAAAACTATAAATTTAAAAATAAAAAATAAATAAATGAATTATGAAATACAACTAAAAACAAAAGACGCGAGCTGCTTGCAGCTCGCGCACATATACAATACTAGAATTGGCATGAGTAGTTTGCGAGATATGACAGTTTTAGTTTTGACAGCTGTCAAAAAATGAAAATTCTGTTATTGCCTTTAACTTGAGCCAAGATTTTTGTGATTTGCTGTCAATTCAATTCTTTTTTATTTATATATATATACCAATTTTTGACAATAACTGTCAATTTTGATGTAAGCTGTCAATTTGGACAAGTAGCTGAGGTTTTTAATTTATTAATGAATTACTTAGTACTCCGACTTTTCAAAATTTTTGACATTAGCTGTCATTTTGACATTAACTGTCAATTTTAACATTAGGTGTCAAATTTGATATAAGTGTCCATTTGTTCTTATCTTATGCAATTCCTTACACATAATCACACAAAATGAGTGGTCCAGTTAACTGTACCAGCGAAGATATTTTTTATCGGTGGTCCAGTTATCCAATGAACTGGACCACGGAATGAAAGAATCTTCCGTGGTACAGTTAACTGGACTACGGAAAAAAAGTTTTTCCGTGGTCCAGTCAACGGGACCACGGGCAAGGAGCGAATTTTTTAATGAACAATATATTTTTTTTATTCTTTTTTAGCCCTCCTTCCACCTAGATCCCACTGTGGATCGAAGTGGCATAGAAATATATTAAATATTTTTAGATCCCCTTCATTGTGGATTCAAGTGGAACAGAAAAAAAATTGTAATTTTAGATCCTCTTGATTGTGGATTCAAGTGGAATAGAAAAGAAATAGTAATTTTAGATCCCCTCATAGGTGGATTAAAGAAGAAAAAAAAGTATCCTCGGATCTACATGTGGATCAAGACTGTGGATCTAAGTGGAAGGAGGGCATTTAACTGCTGGGTCGGCCTACTTCACAATAAGGTACTCATGTTTAAAATTTATGATGGACATTTGGACAGATTCAAGTACCTTGCAATCTTAGAAGATCTTTTAGAGGCCGTAGGAGAAATGGCAGTAGAAATAAGAGAACAACTTTATTTTCAACAGGATGGAGCACCGGCTCACAATAGTCGTATAGCAAAAGACTTTTTAAATGAAAACTTTCAGCGAAAGTGGATTGGTACGAACGGCCCGATCAAATGGCCGGCGAGGTCGCCCGATTTAACGCCTCTAGATTATTTTTTGTGGGGTTACATTAAAGATGAAGTGTACAAAAATAGCTATAACACCGTTGAAGAACTAAAAGTAGCCATAGAGTCAACTTTAACGCAGATTCACCACATGAAGATACAAAATGCAATAGTAAGATCGTTACCTAGACGTGTTGAATATTGTATTGAAAAAGACGGTGGTCACTTTGAACACCTACTATGATAAATTAAAGTATGTGAAAAAAATGCATTTTATTCATTTTAGACATTATGTTTCTTAGAGATATTTACTGCTTAAGACCTACACAAACGATATCTGAATAGAAATAGTGTAAGTTTATTTTTTCAAAACAACCGGGTTCGATTCCCCAGTTGGGTACACTTTTTTTTTAATTGTATGAATGCAGTTTTTCTTTTTATCGAAATCGGTGACATGGTTCCTAATAACAAATCTTCGTATGTCTTACAGTTTCAGACTTTCCCATACTGACCGATTTGAATGGGCCACCTTGTATATTATATGGGCCTTAGATTTAGTACTTTACATCTTGTTACTTATCTATAGTTGTCTGAAATAAAGTTTATATTATTATTATTATTCAATAATTTGTTAACAGAATAGAAGTGACCCTTGGACTCTTTTGGCCGCTCACACACCGGTCCTTTCTGGATCTTTCGCTGACTTACTATTTAGTTTGCGTTTGCGCACGGCGCAACAATAGCAATAGTTGAAATTGTTATTTAAATTCCAAAATATATCTCATAAATAATTTATGCATTTCATTTGTGTTCAGTTCACATATATGATGATGTTTAAATTCATTTCAGGCAACTCCTGAAGCTGTCACTGAGATGAAACTGAGCATGAAACAATCCTTATCTGTCGCTCCGATGCAATACCTCCACATCAGTGATACTAATGTTAGTTCTCATGTTACTGTGAAAGAAGAAGAATCTATGAAGGATGAGGGAACAGCAGAAGAGGAGCCCCTTGTGGAGACTGTAACGGAAAATGTTTTGTCATCTAAGAGGTGTATCAGTGAATGCTTGAAATTTGAAATTGATAGTGATCATGACCAGTTTAATGAACTTCCATCTACTATGGTTGTGGAACAACCCAAGCTTAAAATGACGTACTGTTGTGACTTATGCAGCAAAACATTTAGTGTTAAACGTAAACTGGCGTTACACATAAAGCGGTCACATACTAGACTAATTACTAATACAGACAGTGATATATGTAATAAACAGTTTAATCAACAATTTGTACTTACAAGACATTTGAGAGTTCACACTGGTGAGAAGCCCTATACCTGTGATATATGTGATAAAAAATTTAATCAAAAATCGAATCATACAAGACACATGAGAATACACACTGGTGAGAAGCCCTATACCTGTGATATATGTGATAAACAATGTTATCGAAAAACGTCTCTTACAACACACATGAGAGTTCACACTGGTGAGAAGCCCTATACCTGTGATATATGTGATAAACAATTGAATCATAAAACGTCTCTCACAACACACATGAGAATTCACACTGGTGAGAAGCCCTATACCTGTGATATATGTGGTAAACAATTTAATTATAAATCGAATCATACAAGACACATGAGAGTTCACACTGGTGAGAAGCCCTATAACTGTGATATATGTGGTAAACAGTTTATTCAAAAATCACATCATACAACACACATGAGAGTTCACACTGGTGAGAAGCCCTATAACTGTGATATATGTGGTAAACAATTTTATGATAAATCTAATCATATAACACACATGAGAATTCACACTGGTGAGAAGCCCTATACCTGTGATATATGTGATAAACAGTTTATTCAAAAATCACATCATACAAAACACATGAGAGTTCACACTGGTGAGAAGCCCTATAACTGTGATATATGTGGTAAACAGTTTATTCAAAAATCACATCATACAACACACATGAGAGTTCACACTGGTGAGAAGCCCTAGAACTGTGATATATGTGGTAAACAATTTTATGATAAATCTAATCATATAACACACATGACAATTCACACTGGTGAGAAGCCCTATACCTGTGATATATGTGATAAACAGTTTATTCAAAAATCACATCATACAAAACACATGAGAGTTCACACTGGTGAGAAGCCCTATAACTGTGATATATGTGGTAAACAATTTTATGATAAATCTAATCATATAACACACATGAGAATTCACACTGGTGAGAAGCCCTATACCTGTGATATACATATGTGATAAACAGTTTATTCAAAAATCACATCATACAAAACACATGAGAGTTCACACTGGTGAGAAGCCCTATAACTGTGATATATGTGGTAAACAATTTTATGATAAATCTAATCATATAACACACATGAGAATTCACACTGGTGAGAAGCCCTATACCTGTGATATACATATGTGATAAACAGTTTATTCAAAAATCACATCATACAAAACACATTAGAGTTCACACTGGTGAGAAGCCATATACATACTTGTGATATATGTATGTGATATACAATTGAATCATAAAACGTCTCTTACAACACACATGAGAATTCACACTGGTGAGAAGCCCTATACCTGTGATATATGTGATAAACAGTTTATTCAAAAATCACATCATACAAGACACATTAGAGTTCACATTGGTACCTAAAATGGAGATGTTTCTTTTCATCTTTATCTTTATCATAAAAACAAGTTACCAAGCCAGAGAAGCGGTGAAGGCCTACGGATATAAGTTTTGCTGGATGTCATTGCATGGCAACGTCTGTAAGATGCAGGGAGGAGGGACCACCAATCAATAAGACGATTATAAGACGAGACGAATCAAATAAGACGGACTTAAATCTACTTAAGGAAGAAGCAGACTAGCTTTATGCTATAAACTAATGTGTGGTGTTATCCTTAGTAGTTAATTTAAAATAAACTAGTGGTTCGCCGCGAACTTAAAACGAGCAAGATTTACTTTTTATAATGAAGTCATTGCATTGTAACTTGATTTTACGTAGCAATTTGAACTGAATTGCTGGAATTCTCTAAACACTACAACACAACAAAACACATTCATAACTTTAGTAGGACTTGTGACTTGTAAGTTTTCTTTTACATTGTATAGAATCTATAACACACCGCCGGCCTTTCCGATCGCTCGAGGTAGGTGACGGGCGTTGTAATTATGGCGGGGGTTGGATTCTATACTTTTGTTGAATCGGCGGCAAAGATGTGTACTGTATTGATTTTCGATGTTTTCCACGTCGATCCGAAGCTAATGCTGGTTCTTGTTTTATCAAGCCCAACAACGTCCTGATTTTTCTTGTACTTTATGTGCTTGTTAGAGTTATTAACAATTTCAATAGAATAAAATGCAATGAAAATATTTAGTTTTGATTCCGCTTATGCTGAGATGCAGGAGCACCGCCCTTCCGCCCGCTAATTATGCACATGCAGGGAGAACTAGGTTGTCAGTGCAGCATGCATACCCAAACCTATACGACGACCTATTCGAATCCACGTCCGTCAAATCAATACTTACCGCTTCCTTTAGCCGGAAGTGCTTTGGCCGCTAAGCTGCAGACAGAGCCCATGTCGGGACCCGCTGACATTCTTGATAAGGGGATGTCGGTTTGAGCAACCGTATTTTTTCTAATAGGTTTGGGTATTTATTTATTTATTTAATTTTTTTGGAATCAAACCACAACTAAAAACTATGTACTAGAATAGAATACAAATATACCTATTTATTTGGTTTACATTACAGCACAAGCATAGAACAAAAGACAAAAAGAAAAATAATAAATAAGAGTACCTAGCACCAATAGCAATAATGTTACAAGTACCTATGTATGTATATAATTATGTATGCTATAATATTTTCAATTACTATTACCTTATGTACATCTTGCATCGATAGAACCCCATGTTGCATATAATAATCCAATCCATCCCAAGGTCTGGTAGAGATCGCTCTTTAGCGATAAGACCGCCGATTGTCACATGATCAGTGTTTCTTTAGTTTTTTATTTTGTACTTGTATGTTTTATGGTCTGCAATAAAGCATTTTCTATCTATCTGTCTATCTAAATCGAACCTATAAACAAAGTTAAAACAAAAATACATAGTAGGCAGTATGCTGCCGTATGCCCCAACCACAACAAGAAATATACTTATCTAGGTACCTACCGGTAATCCGGTCATTGACCCTAAGAGTAGGTAGTGAAAGATGTGCTGCAGTAAAACCAAAAGGGATGGATCTCAGCTTGTGTTCCTTCGCACCATTAAAATTACAAGTCTTATAATCAGTACAAAACTATATTGACTTATAAAAATATATTTTGCCAGTTCGTGCTTCATATACAGCTATTTTTAATGTTTCAAGATCATAATGTAGTGATTGTTATTTCGTTTATAGTGCCGAACCATGTTGGAAAACCTAAAAAATAAATAAAATGGTTAATTCATAATTCATTTATTCAGACACAGGTGGACTTACAGCCTAAGCCAAAACATCCAAGAGCTATTATAATAATATGTAACTTAAAGTAATCTAATCTAATCAGCCTGTAGGATCCCACTGCTGGGCAAAGGCCTCCCTTCCCTCTCTCCATACTTCCCGGTCCAAGGCGTTGGTCGACCAGTCAGCACAGTACATGTCCAGCTCATCCCGCCATCTGCGCCTGGGCCGGCCGCGCGGTCGTTGTACCGCATGTGGGACCCACTCGGTGGCTATCTTTGCCCACATTTCTTCCGACATGCGACACACATGTCCGGCCCAGTCCCACTTCAGTTTAGCTGATTTATTGACAGCATCGACGATTTTTGTCATGGAGCGCAGTGTGGTGTTTCATAAGCGATCTGTTAATTTAACACCTAGAATACTGCGCTCCATCGCTCTTTGGCAGACTCCGAGCTTTGAGCGCTGAAGAGATGTCAAAGACCAGGTTTGTGCACCATAAGTTAAGATAGGAAGAATGCATACGTCCATGAGTTTGCGTTTGAGGCAAATTGGAAGGCTACCCTTCATTAATTCCTTCATTGCCCAGTAGCTTTTCCAGGCGTTGTCTGTTCGACGGATGATCTCTTTTTCTTGTCTTGCCTGGAAAGAGGCTATCTGGCCGAGGTAAACATATTCATCGACGTATGCAATCTCCCCACCCTGTGCGCAGATCTTATGTTTGGTGCTATTAGTCATAACCTTGGTCTTTGACTGATTCATTGATAAGCCGATTGAAAGGCTCGCGTTGCTCAGGTCTACCAGCATCTGTTGTAGTTGATGCGATGTTGTTGAGAACAAAACGATGTCGTCGGCGAAACGAAGGTTGGTAAGTCTGTTTGCGCCAACGACAATTCCCTTTCCTATCCACTGATCAGCCAAGCTTCTGAAGATTTCTTCAAGGGTGGCTGTAAATAATTTAGGGGACAATGGGTCTCCCTGTTTGACACCTTTGCTTATTGGAAAAGACGGACCAGTGGTGTGTGTCTTGACGGCGGCTGTACTTTTAAGGTAAATATTCATAATTAACTTGACGTACGTGGGTCCGATGCCTTGATTGGTCAGTGCTTGAAATAACGATTCGTGAGAAATGCTATCGAATGCCTTCGAATAGTCCACGAACGCCAAGTATAGGGGCTGTTTATATTAAAGTAATACAATAATAATTTAATATAAATAATGATTAAACAAGACAAAGAATCATACCTAAACAATTTAATTTAAATGTCCTTAAATAATAATGATAAAATATGAAATAAATTGATAATTATGTCAAACAAAATATATAAAAGTCAAAAAGAATTTAATAATAGTAAAATTAATCTTTAAAGTTTATGCAAACTGTCAGCGAATATAATATTGTTGCGCCGAGCGCAAACGTAAACCAGTAAGTTGGCGAAAGATCCAGAAATGACTGGTGTTTTAGCGGTCAAAAGAGTTCAAGGTCACTCTCCTTTGTTTACAACACAAACACGAGAAGTTTCTAGACAAACCGGTTTTAAAACAATAGTGCGCGTGGTAAACAAAGTTATAAAACGTTGTTTACTTGTCTTTTGTTTTCCTGTCTCTATTGTGTGTGAATCTAGAAACTTCAGCTCCGAGAATCTTCTTTATGTGCGATATAAATACGCGGATGTGTTTACCGAGCGGACAGTCTTTATTTGGCTACGGAAGCAAACAGTGCGATATATCCGAGTGATTTCAAAGTGAATACATTGATCAGTGTGTAGTGTACAAGTGCTATAGTGAATAGTGAACAAGTGTTTAGTGGTGTTCAGTGTTGTACAGTGAAGAAGTGTTCCTGTGTGAATCTGCTGTGAGATTCTTATTGGTGTGGTCTGTGATTAAAGTGTTAATTTTGGTAAAATTGGACTACAATATTTAATCCCGAACCCTCAGCTCGTAACAAATTGGTGTCAGAAGTGGGATTAAATAATGTCAGTGCTACCAAAGGACGACACGGAGAGAGTCCGGACCAGGAGTCAACGACAGCAGGATACGGATCAACGGAGGTTTGGAGAGTCACCGACGCCAGTGCAAAGAGGGAACCAACCAATGATGGAGACGGCCGCTGGTCCATCTGGAGTTTCTGCGGCCCCGGCTTCTGCTGCTTCATCGGAAATTGCCGCCTTAATAGCAATGATGCAGGAGCAAGCTCGCCGTCAAGAGGAGGAGCGGATTCGCCATCACGAGGAGATGGTTCGCTACCAGGAGCAGGCTCGTCGCTAAGAGGAGGAGCGGATTCGTCATCAGGAGGAGAGGGTTCGCCGTCAGGAGGAGCAGACGCTTCTTATAAAGGATATAATAAATAATAATAATAAAAATCTTTATTTTCGGAACTTAATTTAGGGTACAATAAAAACAAGGAAACCATGGTACCTGCATTAGCAAAAGCTGTGTCGCAGATACCATTGCCCTCCTCCGCATCATAAAATATAAGTACAGTTCCAGACTAAATGTACATGCATTTATACAAAAAAAGGTTCTTAAATTATATAATAAAGAAATAAAAATAAAAATAGGCTCTTTATTGCGATCACAACTGATATAATAATATTTTAAAATATTTATTTAAATTACTTAGATGTGTTAAGTGAAGTAAGAGAGTACCTATGTGTGTTTATGTTGTGTTTGAATGAATTTCCCTAATAATGTGATTTTTGACAATTAAATTTATAACTAATTTATTTATTTATATTGATTATTATTTTGAAACCTCTAATAGATGTTCGGTTTCATCATACGTTAAAGACTGTAGCCATAGTTCACATTTAACTTTGCATTTGTATAGGGGTAGATTGTAAATCGATATATTTTTGTTAATCCGATTATACAAGTGTGAGCTAATTAAATAGTAATGTCGACTTGCTGCATAGGAGCGACGCTTCAATTTTACATACGCGGTCTGATCTACGCTTTGCAGTAATTTTAGGGTCATATTCTAATTCGCTGTGTTTACGAAGTACAGCATGGATAATAAAAGATTGGCGGACGGTTAGGACTTCGCATAGTGAGTAGAGATCTTTCGTAGGAAAGTATATGGGTTTACGTGTTAGGACTTTGAGTACGGCTCGCTGGGCGCGCTCTGCTCTTAATAAGAGGGTTTTTGATGAGCCACGCGTTATACACGCGTCCTTTGGAAAAGACCTTAACGCCGTCAAGGAGAGGGTTTCTCACCATGACAATCGGATCACTGAAGCTAAGGACCGCTTCGGAAAAACTGAAGACCGCCTTGGGAAGACCGAAGACCGCTTTAAAGTGCCACCTTTTGAAAATTCTTCGTGGTCAGCATACAAGATCCAGTTTGAGGCAGTTGTCAAGGCGAACGGATGGAGCGAAGCACAGTCCATGACTGCGCTTACCTTAGGGCTGCGTGATCAAGCCCTGACCATACTTGAGGCGCTTGGAAAAGACGTGAGTTACGAGCAGCTAGTTGAGGCGTTTGAGTCCCGCTACGGCGACGCACACCTAGAGCACGTGTTCCGGGCTCAGTTAAAGGATCGGGTACAGCGAAGCGCCGAAAACCTCCAACAGTGGGGCCTGGAAATTGAAAAGCTGGTCCGGAAGGCTTATCGTTCGTCGCCTGCACTCATCGACGGAATCTTGGTGCAAGCTTTTATTGACGGGATACGCAACTTGGAAGTTAGAGCTGCGGTGAGACATGGACACCATGAATCGCTGAAAGACGCTTTGGCCCACGCTTTGGAGGTGGAAGCAGTACGGCAAGACCATCGGGTTCACCACGTCAGGGAAGTGTAGGCATCACCTAACCGCGACAACCGGCCCAAATTCAGCCCTAGGTGTTATGAGTGCGGAGAACGGGGCCATCTCAGATCTAGCTGCCCAAAGCGTAATAGACGTTCAGAAGATGAAAGGGTGAATAGCGTCACCACTCAACAGCAGCAGGGAAACGAGTAAACGCCAGGACTGCGGGGCGGGTGCTGGCTGGTTTTGAAAAAGCCCCAAGAGTTTCGATCTCCCAAGCCAACGATGGGAACAGTCTAATCATCAGTGGCGAAATTAACGGAACACCTTGTAAATTGACATTGGATACCTACCGGAGCTTCTCGTACAGTGGTAAGTTCCCGACTTGCGAAACGTTCTTTTGGGGACTTTTTCTGTAAATATGAGCGAATTCAGCTCTTGACGGCAACCGGTCAGCACATATTCGTCCGAGGTGAGAGGCAGGTGGAAATGAAACTGGGTGAAAAGACGTTTCGGCATAAAGTCATCGTGGCTGATATAGTCGATGATTGCATCCTTGAGTCATGCGAGAACATCATTGCACAATCGACATAAACCAAGGAATTATTAAGTGTGGCACTGAAGAGATCTTTATGGATGGCGGACCACCAGGAAAGGTTTACTGCTTGAAGAAAATTGTTCTTCCTCCCAGATCGGAATCCATTGTCTTTGCCAGTAAGTTTACCACGGAGCCCTGGAAAAAGACATCGCTGCACACTTATAGAAGGATTGGATTCAGATCAAACATGGGTGATGGCACGGACTCTGGTGAAGGCTACAAATAATTCAACAGTGCGCATCTTGAACCCAAGTAATGAAGAATTTATCATTAAGAAAGGAACTCCGATGGGCACCTGTAATGAAGTATCCTGGTTAAGACAATGCAGAGAATCGACCCGCGCGAATAACTTTACTGACAAGTACAACATGTCGATACTTCTAGAAGATTGCCGAAAAGATCTTTCTGATCAGGATGTTGCGCTGGCAAAGAAGATTTTACTTCGGTACGCTGATGTTTTCTCTTCCAGTGATGGGGACAACGGTAAAACTGGATTAGTTCAGCACACGATAAATACCGGCAACGAGTTACCGATTCGACAACGTCCAAGGAGGCTGCCTGTTGCACGAGAAAAGGAGGTGGAGACCATGATTGAGGGTATGGTGAAGGACGGTGTGATAGAACCTTCATGCAGTCCATGGTGTTCTCCGGTAGTGCTGGTGAAAAAGAAAGACGGCAGCATGCGGTTTTGCGTGGACTATCGACGACTCAATGACGTGACGAAAAAGGACAGTTATCCACTACCGAGGATTGACGATACCCTGGACACGTTGACGGGAATGAAGTGGTTCTCAACGTTGGACCTGAAGAGTGGCTACTGGCAAGTGGAAATAGACCCTAAGGACAAGGAGAAAACTGCATTTTCTACTGGAAAGGGGCTATGGTACTTTAATGTGATGCCATTTGGATTGTGCAACGCCCCGGCTACTTTTGAAAGACTGATGGAGCTGGTACTTGCTGGATTAGTTGGTGACGCCTGCCTCGTCTATTTGTATGACATCGTTATCGTGGGGCGCACGTTTCAAGGCGACTATCCGTGCATTGATAGACTGTATGATGATGCATCTAGTATGTACTTGTAGATTTTGGGTTGCTTCATGAAAGCTAATTACATCAAACGTACGAACAATGTATTTACGTTAGACCCAAAGTCTAATGTCAATTATTTTCCATTGAAAGATATGTACTTAGGTATTCAAGTAGGCCAAGAATTAATCAAACACAGGGAAAATGTAAACATGAAAGAACAGATTGCTGAGTTTTTCAGAAGGTGCCAATCATTTTAATTGAGTTGAACACGCAATTGAAATCACGTTTGCCTTTTGAAAATCCAGTTTTTCGAGAACTGAAATTTCTTGACCCACACACTGCCGTGCATAAAGAATTTCGCAGTTTACGAAATGTGATAGAAACTTTCCCATGCGAAGTACAGCCAGAACAAATGCAGTTAATTGACGAAGAATATAGAACCCTAAAGTTTGATCGCGAAGTAAGTGATTTGTTAGAATCTTCCAGCACTGGCTCACCCATCTCGTGTGAACAATTTTGGGTGGAAGTTGGGAAAATTTCTAACAGTGATGGCATGTTAAAATACAAAAATATAACTAGTTTTAGTAAATCTCTTCTATGTACATATACCGGTGTCGAATGCTGCATGCGAGCGCAAATTTTCATAGATAAATTTAATAAAAACGGAGCAAAGAAACAGATATAAAAACAAAAATATGTCAGCTATTTTAAAAACAAAGCAAGTTGTTAAGGATGAAGGAGGTTGTGTAAAAAAGATGTTTCACGAATGTATGGAATCCAGGCTAACTAGGTGTAGACGTGCACAAACATGGCTAAATATTTATTAAACATTTTCCCACTATCAGTTTTTTAATATGTTGCTTCGTTTGATGCATTTTCCTAAAACTAACTAGCCTAAGTCGAGCAACACAAAACTGTAGAACAATATGTCGGACCAATACAGTTGGTGACGTCATTTTGACAGCTGTTGACATAATAGTGAAATGAATGATTTATGATAGAACCTAAATCAAGTCAACCTGAGGTGTTTCAATTTTCGAGTACCTTAGGCTACCTACGTAAACTACATTAATAGCTACTGTTAAAAAACTTCAAAATCTTTTCAAAATCAGTGTGCAGTGCGAAGCGTTCGGTAATGCACGTGCCACACACTGCAGCTTCGAATTACGTCATTCGCGTTGCGCGCGACTAGTTGTCGCCGCCGATACCACTATGGGCTCTAAACCGCTCATAGTCAACGAGCTGTTGGCGTTTATAGTGCACGCCATCGACACCATGGACGAGGTCAGCATATTGCGAATCTGCAAATCAAACTTCAAAGAAGAGGAGGTTTGCACAGGCAAGGCGCTCCTGTTCGAATCGCTCGGGAAGACCGACCAGATGCCGTCTCGGAGAAGGGACGGAGGCGAAAAAAGTCTGCAGGACATAATTTGCCTGCTGAAAGGAACAGATCCTGACGACGTTCCTGACTTCGTCGCAAAGGAGCTCCATAAGCTACCTCCTGTGACGTTCGACCACGTTGATGTCACCAGATTACTCAAAGATATAACGTCATTGAAAGTGAATTTGGATGACCTAAAAAACCAGTTCAAGGAGTCGCAAAATACCATTAGTGAACTTCGTACCGAGGTAGCTTCTCTACGTGTTGCCGCATCGGTATGTGTGTCATCTCCGGTTTCTGCGAACGTCAACACAAAGCGCGGAGCGCATAACGTGTCCATATCGTCGTTTGAATCGGCGATTTTGGACGCATCACCGGCCGCAGCTGACGTCGCTGCCGCACCGCGCTCCCCCCGCCCGCCACCTGCCTCCCCGCGCGATGGCCCGATACATGCGCGTGCGCCTTCCCCCGCTCGTGCATACGCTGCAGTCGCCGCCCGCGGTGCCGTTAGCTGCCCCGCACCCGCCGCCGGTTCGGAGCAAGCGGCGCCCAAAAAAATGAAGGGGAAAAAGAAGCAGTCATCCAGTACTGCCACTGTATCAGCTCCAAGGAAGGAGCCGTGTAATCCGGAAGGCTTCACTGAGGTGGTACGGAAACGCCGGAAACAATCCAGCCGGAACCGGTGTGGTACCGCCTCTGGAACGTGTTCTGGATTCCTAGCGGAGGTGCCTACTACCCGACTATATGTCTCACGGGTTCACTACGCCGTGCAGATTAAGGAGGTGGAGGATTACCTCACGAAGAAAACCGGATACTGTCTAAGGGTTGAAAAGTTATCTTCCCACCATAGCGTGAACTTTAGTTCTTTTATGGTGAGAGTTCCAACGGACAAACTATCAACTTTTATGAGTGAAGAGTTCTGGCCAAAGGGAGTTAAATTCCGACGGTTCATCGGACGCCTGCAAGCGGACACCGTGAATCGTCGCTATGAGACAAGCATGCGTCATACGTCGCCGTCCTAAACGTGTGTTAGCAATAAGTTTATACTATATTATATGTTAGATATAAGGTATATATCTATGGGCCGTAGAATAAGTTATTTAAGATCTGTGTACTTTTCTATTGTTGCCTGAGAATAAATATATTATTATTATTCCACATCATTTATTTGTAAACTCATAAAAATACATTTTTTACTATAAAGAAATACAAAAACAAATACTCTACAGTAAAAAATATATCAAAACGGTGAATCACCGGCCGCGAAGCAAGGCTCAAGCGGTCGGTGACTAGGGCTGCAGGGAGAGGAATCTCCTTACTATACGTGCCGAGTCCAGGAGTACTGCCTTTTGGATCTGGCTCTTGATCCAACTGCCTAGCGAAAGTCTCTCGAGATGTTGATCGAGACTCTTCGCTATGAGTCCGTTAACGGAAACGACTATCGGAACAATAGTCGCTGAATCAACATCCCACATGGTGGCAATCTCGTGGGCTAAATCAAGATATTTGCTGAGCTTATCTTTCTCAGCTTTGACGAGATTGGCATCATGTGGAATGGTGACATCAACGAGTATTGCCTTCCGCTCCAACCGATCTATCAGAACGATATCAGGCTTATTCGCAAGAATAGTCCTGTCCGTAATTATAGATCGGTCCCAATAGAGCGTGGCAAGGCCATTTTCAAGAACCGGCTCCGGTGCGTATTTATAATACGGAACTTCAGGGCCCGTAAGGCCATATCGAAGAGCAAGTTGCTGGTGAATGATCTTGGCTACTTGATTATGTCTGTGCAAATACTCAGAATTAGCAAGATGCGAACAACCCGAAAGTACATGCCTGAGGGACTCCCCAGGGTGGTAACATGCCCGACACATGTCAATTGTCCCATCTTTCATGATGTACTTTCGGTAGTTGTTCGTCTTGATTACCTCATCCATAATTGCACAGACAAACCCTTCAGTTTCTCCGAAGAGATCACCGAAACGTAGCCAATTCACTGAAGCTAGGAGATCTACATCAGGCCCCATAAGGGTCTTATAGAATCTCCCATGTAGCTCCTTGCTCTCCCATATTGCCCTACGATCCTGAATGCTCATCACCAGTGGTTGGCGCCAGTTCTCTTTAGCTAAGGAGAGAGGAGTAAAGTTTTTGTCAACTGCAACCACATCACGATGCACCTCGCACTCTGCTTGGAGAAAGTAACTCCTGAGATTGCACACCTCGCGGTTGTGGAGGGTTTTCGCGTTAAGAAAGCCCCGACCTCCACACTTCCGCGGGATGTACATTCTCATAACCGACGAACGAGGGTGTCTCATGCGGTGAGCAATTAGCATTTGACGAACTTTACAATCCAGGGCATCCAATTCTGTCTGAGACCACCTTAGTATGCCGAACGTGTAAATGAGTAGGGGCATAACCCAGCCATTGTAAGCACGCACCTTGTTACCGCCTGACAAAAGACTATTTAGAACTTTTGTGAGGCGACAAAAGAAACGTTCCTTCACTGCCTGTTTTATGTCCTTATCCACTATACCCAACGATTCAGACATACCAAGGTACTTGTATGTTTCGCCTTCGGAGAGACACCTGAGAGACATATTTTGGGAAAGCTGTAAATTTGTTGAATTTACAACTTTTCCATGTTGAATATGTATGATTGCACACTTTTCAACACCAAACTCCATGTTAATAGCGCTGCTAAATATCTGTGTAATATTAAGCAGAGCTATCAACTCTGATTTTTTCGGCGCGAAAAGTTTGAGATCATCCATATACAACAAGTGAGATATGCTCTCACCACCTCTGCGAAGGCGATAACCTAGCCCTGAATCCTTTAGTAAAGTACTAAGCGGGTTCAGTGCTAGGCAAAACCACAAAGGACTCAGACTATCACCCTGGAATATACCCCTCTCAATCCTTATCAGGTCTTGCGTAGCAAGAGAATCCCATCTACTTCCTGGATGACGAAGTACTGTGGTCCACTGCCTCATACACGCACCTAAGAATGATCTTAGAGTAGTATCTACTTTATACAACTCTAAGACCCTCTCAAGCCATGTATGTGGCACTGAATCATATGCCTTTTTATAGTCAATCCAAGCAGCAGAGAGGTTTTCCTTGCTACGCTTGACCTTTTCGCTAATGGCCATGTCAATGAGGAGGAGCTCCTTAGTACCGCGAGACCCAACTCTACATCCATTCTGAACAGGTGCCAAAATATTGTTTGCAACAATGTGTGTGTTAATTTTTACTGTTAGAATGGATGTGAGAAGCTTATAGATGGTGGGTAAGCATGTAATTGGTCTGTAATTCTTGGGTTCCGCGGTACTACCGGACTTATGGAGCAAGAAGGTTACACCAGTTGTCATGAAAATTGGAAGAGATCCGAGTTCAATAGCTTCTTGGAATTGTGTAGCCAGAACGGAGTGTGAGCAACGAAACCATTTTACCCAAAAGTTATGCAATCCATCCGGTCCAGGACTTTTCCAGTTCTGGGCCGAACGGATTGCGCTAGTAACATCCATTGGACAGATGGTAATATTCTCCATGGTTTCGATTTGCTCACACTCTGCACTCACTACATTCATCCAGTCAGCTTCTGTGTGGTGAATAGGGACAGACCAGATGCTGCGCCAAAAATTATTGCCGGTTTCAGCATCTGGTACGTGACCATTCAGAGCACTTTGATCTGGTTTCTCCCAATTTCTGTAAACCTTCCTTTGATCACTTTGAAAGTTGCGATTCTGCCAGTACCTGTCAATACGTTTCCTATAGCGTCTTATTCGACTTGCCCACGCATAGACTTTTTGCTTTAGATAATCTATGCGTTCTGTGACACAGGCTAAATAATCTCGTGGATCAATGTCTGTTCCAGAGAAAGCCTGAGTCACAAAACGCATAACCCTAGGACGACGATTGCCCTCTCTAAAGCAAATTAGCTTTGCAATGAGAGTCCTGAACGTATTAATACGCCGCTCTATCCTTAACTGCCAAGCAGGGGTATCACTCCCCCGGCGCGGTGCACGGTCAGTGTCCGGTAGCTTGACATGTGCAACGCGGCAAGCTGCGATAGCCCCACAATAAAGGATAGAGTGTGTATCAATAAGATTTCTGCTAGTCAACAAATAAGGAGCTAGCAGAGAGTCCAAGGCCCCCATTAACGCTAAATTTCGTCTATGGGTCGGCAAGCGAGGAAGACGTGGTTTGACTTCTACTAATCTGTACTGAAGGATCGCATCTTCCAAAGCCCTCCTCAATTGCTCATTATCTTGGGTACTTACGTTTGTGTTTGCACTCACGTAATTGACCATATCATTAACGGATCCACTCCGAGAGGTCAACGGTGCCGTAGGTGTTGTGGTCGGCGGCGGCGCGACACTTGGGTCACGTTGTGAATGATCAATCACTTGAGCACTTAACACTTCACGTCGGAGCTGATCAAGTACACTATCATCCAGTGTTTTCGAACGCTGGATCACACGCACTTGATCAGACAGTCGTTGCGCGGTAACGTTCAGTTAACGTTTTATTATTATTATTATTATATTATTATTTAACTCAAACACGTAAAACCATCTGTCAAAATCATTAGGCAGTGACAGTTACAAAAATTTATTAGAAACTGTCTTGGCTGCCTAGTAAAAATGTTACCAGTGATAATTATGCCTCGTATTTAAAACATTAATAAAACAACAATTTTAGTTTAAATTAAATAAAGAGTATTTTTTCCGAAATCACCGATTTTTGCGCAATTTTTCAGTCTGGGTACATAGACCTAGCCCATTTTGAAACATCTCCTTTTAATCCTTCGAAAAGGATGTTAAAATATAACTCTAACATTCATTGTGAGTATGAATAAATAAAACGTGTTAAGAAAATCAGTATTTTTATTGGTATATCTGTCCTATGTAAGTCGGTATATTTCAGTATTTTTTTGAGATGCCTCGGTATTTTCGTAAAATTTAATCTGGTCACACTGTTTTGATGGTTATTTTAAGAGTTCTCTGTGAATTAGACTAGACTGGACCGGGCGGGACCGAGGTTGGGCTGTGGATTTCGGTGTCCTTTGGAATTGGATATTATTTTTAGTAAAATAATAAATAAATTGCATTGCAAACTGTTGTATGCACGATTCTATCCTGCTAACTCGAAAAATGACCGACACAGCGCTGTGCAGAGTGTGTCTAGAAAGTGATGCCAAGATGCAGCACATCGCGGACACACGGTATCAGGAGATATTTGAAAAGTTGTCAACAAAGGTCAGTGTCTGATGGCATCAGCAGTATTTACTCACCTGCATACAATTCAAAATTAAAGAAAATACTATTTAGTGCGGCCGCATTGACCATAATGGCGCGATACAAATTACAAAATAAAACAATACAATTAATAGGATAGCACATAATTGAAACCTCTTCACTTCAGATGACACTGTCATGATTATGGATGATACCTATTGTTTATGTATAAGTTATCTTAGGTCAACATTTGTTTAATATATTAAATGTATTTACCTACCTTTAGAATACATAATTGTATATGTATAAGTTATCTGAATTCTTCTGTACATGACCCCTACACCTATGATCACCTCTATCTAGCCTCAAAAGTTTGCTGTAAGAGAACTTTTCTTAGGGTTTAGCTTGCCTTTGTACATGAGCATTATTGTGTATGCTTTAAGTTATTTTTGTTTTGTGTGCAATAAAGAAACAAAACTCTAGTAACAAACAATAAAAATATGAGTGACTGTTTCAGCTGTGCACAGCGGACCGGAGGCCTGAGACAGTGTGCTACATATGCTTTGCCCACCTGCAGCGGTGCCAACGACTCGTGGACATGTCTCGGAAAGCCGAGAAGATACTGACCCAGTTATCACTCAATGGCATTCAGGTACCTATACCGCCGTTTATATATATGTACAAGGACCAGGAACAGTGGTAAACAATAGCCAATCATCAACATTAGAATGAAGTTAATATTAGAAAAAGAAGAAGAAGAATCAAGTTCAAAAGTCTGGCGTGCTGGTGTTTACCCTTATCTAAATTCAGGGACATATGATTCAATGATAACTTTGACAACTATGCATAGAAGTTTTGCATACACTAATAGTTCTGGTAACAATTCAAAATGAAATACTCATTTTATGTTAAACTAGGTGTCCCGGCGAACTTCGTATCGCACCTACTACAACCACTACTTACAACTACCCTACAACTACTACAACCACTACTTACAACTACCCTACAACTACTACAACCACTACTTACAACTACCCTACAACTACTACAACCACTACTTACAACTACCCTACAACTACTACAACCACTACTTACAACTACCCTACAACTACTACAACCACTACTTACAACTACTACAACCACTACTTACAACTACCCTACAACTACTAATTTAGGTATGCAACGCAAAGTAGCCTATGCCCGTCTCCATGGTCTAATCTACTCCTATACTAAAATTAATCCAAATCGGTTCTGCGGTTTTGACGTGAAAACATACATATGTACATTTCAATTTTATAATTAGTAGGGAAGTAGGGATGTACGGTTTTATTGTTTGTTTGGGTTGGATGTTGTTTTGTCGTCCGTCTGTTTATTCTATTCCTTTCCTGTCTCCTCTCCATGGTCGTGAATTCACCCAGGGCCCCAACTGAAAACCAGCGTAGCATCTGAGCTTGGCCAGGTGCTACACAATGCGGAGTTGGGGACCCACTACCCGCGCCACATCCTCTTCTTCCTGTCCGTATTGTAATGTTTTATATATTTGTGTTCTTTGTTTATATTGTGGTTGTATTGTATCGTGCGTGTGGTAAATAAATGTTTTTCTTCTTCTTC
Source organism: Pasiphila rectangulata (assembly GCA_963082625.1). Classification (NCBI taxonomy): domain Eukaryota; kingdom Metazoa; phylum Arthropoda; class Insecta; order Lepidoptera; family Geometridae; genus Pasiphila; species Pasiphila rectangulata. The sequence continues at coordinate 287,388 of OY720262.1, forward strand.
AAAACTTATTACCAATTTATTCATCTTAAAAGTATTATACGACGATATGTTGGAAAAACAAATTTAAAAAGTACATCGTTGAGCACAACCGTTCCGTAAGGAGCCGACTACGCGTCTGAGCCGCACATCATAAATGAATGCGCGCGCAGTTCCTACTTGATCATTATTTTGCTGCGATGTTATTTTAAAAATGCGATATCTCCTAAGACATTCATTGAAATCAAATGATGTAAAAGGCAATTTTGTTTTAAATTAAATACTTTTAATGAATAACGTATTTATTTGGATAAGGATTAATATCATGTTCATAAAAACACCTTCGCCAATACCTAATGCATTATTTTAGAACAAATTTGGTTAGCATAAAAAGGTTATAGTGAGCCAACCTTAAGAGATAGATATATGCTGTCGCTGATTTTTTTTTAGATCTTTTAAGGGAGAACAATTCTGTCATACATGATTTCTTCTAAACTTAAACTGTTTACGCAGCGCACGCAGCGGAAGCTCTCAAAAGGAAAATAACCCCGATGTTGAAACATTCTTCATTGGTTCTCTGCTCCTATTAGTCTTAGTGTAATGATAAATAGCCTATAGCCTTCCTCGATAAATGGGCTATCTAACACTGAAAGAATTTTTCAAATCGGACCAGTAGTTCCTGAGATTAGCGCGTTCAAGCAAACAAACAGACAAAGAAACTCTTCAGCTTTATAATATTACTAGTCATATATAATTTAATAATTATATAGTATAGATAATGCTGCCTCTGCAAAATGATGAATTTATAGAGCAACCTAGCTTGGGTTTACAAATAAGGGTTTATTATGAGAAACATGCAGCTTGTTCATCATCATGTCAGCCGTAAAACATCCACTACTGAACTCAAGCCTCCCTCATAGATCTCCATGAGGGGTTGTTGCCATACTCACCACGCTTGGCAGGCGGGTTGGCGAGCGCAGTATGAGATGTTGATACACGGAAAGACGCTGCTGCCCATCTCCCGGAGGTATCTCGCAGCAGGCTCTTACTGCATCCACGAGCATGAGAGGAGGGGTAACATTATTCTGCCGGCACCCCACGGCTTGCCAGCTTGTTAACCCACCTTAATTTGTTTTTGATGTCTAAATCACGCGACAAGCCCTAGGCCTAGGCAGCTGGAATAGCGCGGTAATCGCGCTCATTAAGCTTGTGACCAACGCTGCACTGCATTGCGCGCGTCATCCTGAGACAGGGTTGTAATGGATATACTGGCATAGTGGCATATTTAGGTACATATTTGTTGCTAGCATGTTGAGTATCATCATATCATCAATACAGCTGTAAAGCGTCCACTACAGAACAAAGGCCCCCCTCATAGAGGGGTAGTTGCCATACTCACCGCGCTCGGCAGGCGGGTTGGCGACGGCAGTACGGGATGTCGATACACGGAGAGACGCTACTGCCCATCTTCTCTGCGGTCTGCAGATATTTGTTCAGGGTGTTCTGGATGTTTTTCAATATATAATAAATAAAAATATTGGGTAAAAAGGACCTGCAAGTCCTTTGGTGGGCGGAATGTTATGATATATTTCAATAATTTAGCTTGCTTTTGTCTACTCGTTAGATATAAGTAAACGCGCGCCTGCGAATATTTTCTAGTTGCCAATAAACACTATCGAGAGCACACCTAATATCGTGATTTTTCAATTATTTGTCCCGCAAGCAAAACTAGACCATAGGTATACCAACATATTGTTTTAATTTATAGAATTTGAATCATAGTGTTACGATTAAAATTTTATAAATAGTTTTAGATGCTGGAGGTTTGGGATTTAAAAATGTTGTTTGTTTAAACCAAAATTAACACTTAAATCACAGATTTACACCACCTAGAATCTTACAGCAGATTCTCACTAGAACACTTCTTCACTGAATAGTGAACACTAGCACTTGTACACTAGTCACTGATCACTATATTCACTTTGAAGTCACTCGGTTATATCGCACTGTTCACTTCCATAGCCAAATAAGGACTATCCGTTCGGCAAACACACTCACGTATTTATATCCCACATAAAGAAGATTCGAGTCGTCGAAGTATCCAGATTCACAGACAATAGAAACAGAACAACTTGTTTACAACTTTATTTACAACCCGCGCCATTGTTCTCAAAACCGGTCCATCCAGAAACTTCACTAATTTGTTAACAAAATAGAATTCTGGATCTTGCGCTGACTTACTGTTTAGTTTGCGTTTGCGCACGGCGCAACAATAGCAATAGTTAAATTGTTATTTAAATTCCAAAATATATCTCATAAATAATTCATGCATGTCATTTGTGTTCAGTTCACATGTATGATGATGTTTAAATTCATTTCAGGCAACTCCTGAAGCTGTCACTGAGATGAAACTGAGCATGAAACAATCCTTATCTGTCGCTCCGATGCAATACCTCCACATCAGTGATACTCATGATAGTTCTCATGTTACTGTGAAAGAAGAAGTGATATCTATGAAGGCTGAGGGAACAGCAGAAGAGGAGCCCCTTTTGGAGACTGCAACAGAAAATGTTTTGTCGTCTGAGAGATATATCAGTGAATGCTTGAAATTTGAAATTGATAGTGATCATCACAGAACAGATAAAGAGGTTAGAAGGGCCTTGTGGGCGGGGCAGGCGCGCCGCACTTTTGAGCAGACGCGCAAAAGTCAGCCGAAATTTGAATCACCGGTCAACAATCGCGCTCTTGTTGTGACAGCGTTCGAAACTCGGCGGAAAAAAAGAATTATGCCGTCTTGCGCTATTATAACGTGTCGGAAAAGAAGTCAGGAGTGTAATGTGGCCCGAGGAGGAATTTCTTATCACCGGTAAGTCCAAAAACCTTAAAATACGAGTGATATTTGTAATTATTGAAAAAGTATTATGATGTTTGTAGACAAAAACGATAAAATCGCATTCAGATGCAAAATTATACATTGCTCGCAATACATGGGTACGATCTTGTACGACGTGAGCGATCACGCAATGTATTGCGTTCAATGCGAACATCGCGTGCGTCGAGCCAAAGCTTTAATTCCGGGAAATCTGAGCGCGTCGATAGTGTTGTACCTAATTGTAAACAATGTCGATATTCAGTATGTGTATACGAATGATTATTTGCAGTAATATTACAATTAAAATAACTTTGTTTTTATTGTATAATGTTTATGTAATTGTATATGTATTATGATATAGTGTGGGTTACTAATAAATACATTTTTCACAGAGTAATTCAAAATAAATTATTTAGATTATACCTTATGTTATTCGACTTAGCATTCGCATTTTAAATTTTTTTTTAGTTTTTTTTGCAAATTGTAGCTTTGTTTTACGTTTTATGTTATTCAAAATGCTTTTTTTCTTTCTTTCTATTATTATGAAGTAAAACAGAGCTGCAACTAGCTTAAAACGAAAGAAAATTTAAATTTCGCGGCAGTATCGGATGTTGCCCCTTAATTTGACTTTGATTTAATTTTATTTGTATGTAATGAGGCGTTTTCATTAAAAAGTAAAAACTTCAAAAATAGTTACCTCGAACCTTATAGATGGCGTTAATTTTCTTTTTCTGGTAGGCACAATTTGACAATGACAGGATTAATCACAAACTTGCTTACTCCGCTTGCCAGCTCCATCTGTTAGGTTTAGTAGAAAACTCTTTTTGTTTTGTTACTGAAAACGGCTCATTAGGAAGTCCACATAATTCGTATCGTACCCGCAACTTAAAAAATTGCAAAACTTTAATTAACAGAATTACAGTAATTTTATCGATATGATTAATCGACCTTTTGGTCGCCGTAACATTATAAGAGAAATACATTGCTATTACACGTGTGTGAGTGCACGTCCAGAGCAGTATTTGCGTTAGTTTGACAACCAATAGCAAACACGCGATCTTAGTGCATGTGGTTTATTTGTGTGCGTAATGCGCGTACGTATTGATCTCTTGCTTGTAGTAGAGAGGCAGAGTGGGAGACATGCGGCGACACGCGTTCTAATACAAATCAGGTACTATTTCCTTTCTAACTTCTTTATCTGTTCTGTGGTGATCATGACCAGTTTAATGAACTTCCATCTACTATGGTTGTGGAACAACCCAAGCTTAAAATGACGTACTGTTGTGACTTATGCAGCAAGACATTCAGTGTTAAACGTAAACTGGCGTTACACATAAAGCGGTCACATACCAGACTAATTACTAATACAGACAGTGATATATGTAATAAACAGTTTAATCAACAATTTGTACTTACAAGACATATGAGAGTTAACACTGGTGAGAAGCCATATACTTGTGATATATGTGATAAACAATTTATTCAAAAATCGGATCATAAGAAACACATAAGAATACACACTAGTGAGAAGCCCTATACCTGTGATATATGTGATAAACAATTTAATCGAAAAACGTCTTTTACAACACACATGATAATTCACACTGGTGAGAAGCCCTATACCTGTGATATATGTGATAAACAATTTAATGATAAATCTAATTATACAGCACACATAAGAGTTCACACTGGTGAGAAGCCCTATACCTGTGATATATGTGATAAACAATTTAATCGAAAAACGTCTCTTACAACACACATGAGAATTCACACTGGCGAGAAGCCCTATACCTGTGAGATATGTGATAAACAATTTTATCGAAAACAGTCTCTTACAACACACATGAGAGTTCACACTGGTGAGAAGCCCTATACCTGTAATATATGTGATAAACAATTTAATCTAAAAACGTCTCTTACAACACACATGAGAGTTCACACTGGTGAGAAGCCCTATACCTGTGATATATGTGATAAACAATTTAATGATAAATCGAATCATACAAGACACATGAGAATTCACACTGGTGGGAAGCCATATACTTGTGATAAATGTGATAAACAATTTATTCAAAAATCGAATCATACAAGACACATGAGAATTCACACTGGTGGGAAGCCATATACTTGTGATAAATGTGATAAACAATTTATTCAAAAATCGGATCATAAGAAACACATGAGAATACACACTGGTGAGAAGCCCTATACCTGTGATATATGTAATAAACAATTTTATCAAAAAACGTCTCTTACAACACACATGAGAATTCACACTGGTGAGAAGCCCTATACCTGTGATATATGTGATAAACAATTTTATCAAAAAACGTCTCTTACAACACACATGAGAGTTCACACTGGTGAGAAGCCCTATACCTGTGATATATGTGATAAACAATTTAATGATAAATCTAATCATACAAGACACATGAGAATTCACACTGGTGAGAAGCCCTATACCTGTGATATACATATGTGATAAACAATTTAATCAAAAAACGTCTTTTACAACACACATGAGAATTCACACTGGTGAGAAGCCCTATGGCTTATTATAAGTATGTATATACTTGTGATATATGTGATAAACTATTTAAATACAAATCTGCTCTTACAGGACACATTAGAGTTCACATTGGTACCTAAAATGGAGATGTACCTTTTCATCTTTATCATAAAAACAAGTTACCAAGCCAGAGAAGCGGTGAAGGCCTGCGGATATAAGTTTTGCTGGATGTCATTGCATGGCAACGTCTGTAAGATGCAGGGAGGAGGGACCACCAATCAATAAGACGATTATAAGACGAGACGAATCAAATAAGACGGACTTAAATCTACTTAAGGAAGAAGCAGACTAGCTTTATGCTATAAACTAATGTGTGGTGTTATCCTTAGTAGTTAATTTAAAATAAACTAGTGGTTCGCCGCGAACTTAAAACGAGCAAGATTTACTTTTTACAATGAAGTCTTTGCATTGTAACTTGATTTTACGTAGCACTTTGAACTGAATTGCTGTAATTCTCCAAACACTACAACACAACAAAACACATTCATAACTTTAGTAGGACTTGTAACTTGTAAGTTTTCTTTTACATTGTATAGAATCTATAACACACCGCCGGCCTTTCCGATCGCTCGAGGTAGGTGACGGGCGTTATAACTATGGTGGGGATTGGATTCTATACTTTTGTTGAATCGGCGGCAAAGATGTGGACTGTATTGATTTTCGATGTTTTCCACGTCGATCCGAAGCTAATGCTGGTTCTTGTTTTATCAAGCCCAACAACGTCCTGATTTTCCTTGTACTTTATGTGCTTGGAAGAGTTATTAACAATTTCAATAGAATAAAATGCAATGAAAATATTTAGTTTTGATTCCGCTTATGCTGAGATGCAGGAGCACCGCCCTTCCGCCCGCTAATTATGCACATGCAGGGAGAACTAGGTTGTCAGTGCAGCATGCATACCCAAACCTATACGACGACCTATTCGAATCCACGTCCGTCAAATCAATACTTAACGCTTCCTTTAGCCGGAAGTGCTTTGGCCGCTAAGCTGCAGACAGAGCCCATGTCGGGACCCGCTGACATTCTTGATAAGGTGATGTCGGTTTGAGCAACCGTATTTTTTCTAATAGGTTTGGGTATTTATTTATTTAAATATTTAAATTTTTTGGAATCAAACCACAACTAAAAACTATGTACTAGAATAGAATAGAAATATACATATTTATTTGGTTTACATTACAGCACAAGCATAGAACAAAAGACAAAAAGAAAAATAATAAATAAGAGTACCTAGCACCAATAGCAATAACGTTGCAAGTACCAATTAATATTAAACAGCTTGGGTAGCTCCTCTTCCGTCCGAGACTCGGCTACAAGCAGACGTGTTTCCCGCTCCTGTTAAATACGCTGCCATACCTCAAACTTCCTAAACTCAAAGCACAACATCTGCTAACCACATACGCTTGGAAGTGTATCACACACCATTTACACTTGAGAGTGCACGCGAGCATAGCATACTACGAGTATCGACTGGCCCGACTATCTACTGCAGCGAGCAACACACGGCCTACCAAACGCTCGGCATATACGCTCGAAGCAGGTACGACATCTTGATTTATCGATCCTATATAAAAATGCAACGTTCACCACCTACGACGAGTGAACTGACCCACGCCAATTCAGATACTGATATTCCTAAATTCATTAGAAATAATTCAGATAAGAGATTTTCGGCTAAGCGCACGCGAATTGACGATGATGAGAGCTTTGATAGTTGGAGTACTTTTAAAAATGATATAAGAGTAATGTTAAATGCTATGACCGAGCAGCAAAACAAAAGACTTGATAAGCTGGAAGAGAGCATCTCGATCATAAAGAAGCAAAATGAGTCCATTCACACATCTAACTGTGACCTCATACAATCAATGGACCATGTATCAAGCCAAGTAAAGGAAATGAATGAACAAATTGGAAGACTTGATGAAGATAGAAAAGCCTTGACAAAACAAATAGAAATAATAGATCAGAAAGTGGAGAATCTTGAGCGTATAAATAAAATAAAACCGGGCAAGAGCGAGTCGGACTCGCGCACCGAGGGTTCCGTGCCATCATACAATATAATATATGACAAAGGCGGTTTTATATTTGTTGGAGAACCTTGACAGCGCCATCTCTTGTCTGATAGCGGAAATTATGTAGAGATTTACACTTTCGATGATTTCTAAAAAAGTATGCTAAGTAGAGAGATTGTAATAAATTTCCTCTAATCTTTACATTTACTTCTAATAGCAATAAAAGTTTCAGAGGTTTATCTCCGCAAACTTCGGAGGTAAGGGGGGGGGAACGCTATTTTTTTCAACATTTTTGTAAATAACTCAAAAACGATACGACTTAAAGGAAAACTAAAAACTGTTTATTAATGTACAAATGAATACCTGTCATATGATACCCCACACGACCTAGTAACTTCACTAAAAAATTTTGAGATCCCCTATCCGCCCCCCTGCAGTCAAAATAAGGATATTTATTAACATTTTCATATATGCTATGTTAGTAAAAAAGTGTTGTCTTTTACCATTTCAAATTTCAAGTCGATAGCATCAGTAGTTCTCGAGATATCCAGTTGTGACAGACAGACAGACAGACAGAGTGATTCTATAAGGGTTCCTTTTTACCATTTTGGTCCGGAACCCTAAAAACCAGCATTGAAATAAGAAATGTACCGAAGAGACAAAAGGAAGGAAAGAGAGACCTATTCAAAATGATTGAAAAGCTGTATAACACCGTAGAATCCAGCGCTGCGAAGGAACCCCTCCAACTAAGAGATGTTTATCGCCTTCCAGGCAAACCCAACATTGCCACATCTACTGTAGTGGTTGAGTTTATAAGTACACTCGCTAAGGATGACTTTCTTTTCAAGGTCAAAAAATATATAAGGAACAAGTTTGAACAGCTTAGCTCTAAGCACCTAGGATTGAGCGAAACCAATAGTTTCATATACATTTCGGAACATCTATCCAACAAAACTTCTAGACTCTTTTACCTGGCACGGGACTTTGCAAAATCGGAAGAATTTGCCTTTTGCTGGACAAGTAACGGAAGAGTTTTTCTCCGTAAAAAAGAAAATGCACCCCATATTCTTGTGAAAAATGAAGATACCCTTTCTTCGCTGAAACAAAGTCAAGAACCAAGCTCAGGATGACTAGATTTTGAAAATAACCAGCCTAATTTGAATAATCTGCATCTTATACACTACTCCTTAGGGCAAGTAACCCACTGCAACAATTTTTTCTCGAATGTTAGTATTTTGTATTATGTTAATATTTATTTTTTATACTACTGGCACCACTATACTTCACTTTCAGCAGTTTCCCTAACATATTATATCTTTATGATAGTACACAAGGTATCACTAAAAAAACAAATTAATTTTGCATTCTCAAGTTCCATTCTGCATTCTGCCATAAAAAATGGATAGTATCCAACTACTAAATGATATTGAGGACACACAACTGGTATTTAACATTGCAGTCGATAACCCCGAGCAGTGCCGGGCTTATCTGGGTAATGTCTCTGATCAATATACCATTATATGCCAAAATATAAGAAGCGTCCAGAAGAATTTTGATAATTTTGCAGTCTTTCTAACTAGATTAAATTACAAACCTGATATAATTATTTTTACAGAATGTAGGATCAATGACTTTTCTCCTGAAATATCCTTACCCAATTATCTTTATAATTCGTCCAAACGATTTATTAACCAGAATGATGGTATCATAGTTCTCACAAAACAAGAACTCGATATAAAAATTGAAGAGCCGCCCTTCAATGATGCTAACTGCTTACTAATCTCTGTTGACAATGTAGTTACTCTGGTAGCTATCTATAGAAGTCCCTCAATAAGGAACATTGATAAGTTTAGCAACTCACTTGAAGGTATATTGAGGACCTGCGTTAATGAGACCTGTGTGATGGTTGGTGATTTAAACATAGACATAAGTGCTAAGTCAACCGACAGCAGGTCTCTAGATTACATTGATTTAACGGGGCATTATGGTTTTATCCCGGGGCATCAACTACCTACGCGTGGCCCAAGTTCTCTAGATCATGTCATGATTAAGTCCCAAAAAACTGTTAAAACTATAATTTGTGATACCGATATTACAGACCATTGTACAGTTTTAATAGGTATAGAAAAATGCCCTAGTGAAACGGAAAAAGAAAAAGACAGGGCATACGCAGAAATCAATTACAAGGGAGTCATTGACTGCTTGGCAATGGAAGACCTATCAAGCTACTACATGCACACCGATGTAAACGGTGCAGTAACTGAGTTTATAAGCTTTCTAAGAGACGTAGTAACCAAGAATACATTGATTAAAAAGACTAAAAACCGCGAAATTATACTAAAACCTTGGATCACACCTAACTTGCTAAAATGTATCAGAAAAAAAGACGCTCTTCACTTGATGTCCAAGAAAAACCCTAAAAACGATAAAATAAATGAAACCTACAAAAAATATCGCAACACCTGTTTAAATTTGCTACACACATTAAAAAACCAATACGAAACAAAACTTCTTGAAAATGCTAGCGGGAATAGTAAAGAAACGTGGAAATGCATAAAAAGAATCTGTAATCTGAATAAAAACGAAAATTAAAACCATCAACTCATAAAACACTCGGAAGACGCTAATCTCATGATTAACAATTGTAACAGTTACTTCACTACAGTTGGAAAAAAACTCGCAGAAAAAATCTTACATTCTCTCTCTGCTACCGAAGAGTACCTTGCTTTTCTCGTAGACTCACCACCTAGTATTTCTCCATCGCATTCATTTTATCTGGCCCCAACCGACACTTATGAAGTTAAAAAAATAATTGACTCCCTAAAATCGAATTCTGCTCCTGGCTGGGATCAAATCAGCAACAGACTACTAAAACAAGCCAAGCATTTGTTGGCACCCGTGATTGCGTATATAATAAATCTAAGTATTAGTACAGGGACTATGCCCGATATATTAAAAATAGCTAACGTCACTCCGATTTACAAAAATGGTGACCCTAAAACTCCATGTAATTATAGGCCAATATCCTTATTATCATCCATATCTAAAATTATGGAGAAAGTTGTAAACAAACGTCTTTTTGACTATTTAGAAAGCAATCAGATAATTTCAACCAACCAATATGGCTTCCGCAACAATAGATCAACCGAAGACGCTGTCACCAACCTTACTAACTACGTAACATCTGAATTGGATAAGGGCAGAAAATGTATTGGCGTCTTTCTTGATTTGGCAAAGGCCTTCGACACCGTGTCGAGGCCAATATTACTTCGGAAAATGGAATCCATTGGCGTACGTGGCATCAGACTCGAATGGTTCAGATCATACCTCACCGACCGTAAACAAAGAGTAAAGCTTGGTAATTATAGTAGCGATTTGATTCACACGGACTTTGGGGTTCCCCAAGGCAGCGTATTGGGCCCCACATTATACATTATTCTTATTATATATAAATAATCTATGTTCACTTAAAATTGAAGGAGCTAAAACATTTGCTTTTGCGGATGACACCGCGATTATTTTTAATGGAGACTCATGGAACGAAACCTTTCGACGAGCCCAAGCCGGCATGACTGTAGTATCCACATGGCTCCAAAATAATCTTCTAACCTTGAATGCAGATAAAACTAAATTCATGCCATTCAGTATATCTCAAAGAACTTCCCCAGAGCCATGCCTAAGTATTACATTACATAATCATCTCTCAGATACCTCATTTTGTCAATGTCCCCCCATGGCCCGAGTAAATACCATTAAGTATCTAGGTGTGATTATCGATGACCACCTTTCTTGGAAGGAACAAATATCATCACTTAGTGGTAAATTGCGAAAACTACTACACATCATTAAAAGACTACGATCAAGTGCAAAGGAGCCAACTATAAGACTAGTGTATCAAGCACTTTGTCAATCGGTACTGACGTATTGCATCCCGGCTTGGGGCTCGTCGTGTAAATCTCATCTACTCCGATTAGAAAGAGCCCAACGCTCAGTGTTGAAAGTTGCATACAGAAAACCATATAGATATCCCACTGACATACTATACAAAGATGTTAAACTCCTAACGGTAAGGCAGCTGTATGTTACAGCTACAGTTCTCAAATTCCACAAATCATCCCTAGCAAATGTATCTCAAATAAAAAGCAACCGCCGACTTGTATGGAATGATGAGCTGTATGTAACTATAGATAGGTACCTAACATATTGTCATGCTAACTGGGGGTACCTCTGTTCCTTAGTAATAAACTAGCTATCGAGTAAGACGGGCGTTTCATTGATTACCGACACTCTATCTGGCGACGAGGATGGGATCTACCCGCGCATAACAAAAAAAAATGGCGAGTTTTCTCGGTAATTTGATTGATTATATTTAATAGGTACATAATTTCAATGTATGTATAAATCGAGTGAAATGTTTTTGAATTTAATTTGACTGTTTAACTGATATTGTCATTGTAATGTATTTAATTTTAATATGTGCATATCTAATTCTAATTTTAATTGGTTATTTAAATCATCTAAATATTTTTTTAATTTTAATTGACAAGTGATAAATTTTGCATGCTTTATGTAGATAATGGCTGAACTTAATTGACTATTTACCATCTTTTGTATTTACCCATTTTCGCAAAATAAAAGTTATTTGTATTTGTATTTGTATTTATTTGGATAAAAGAGAGAATGGGCCTAGACAGACATTTTTTAAACTACGTAATATTTTCTGATGAAACTCAATTTTCCAATAACGGAATGTACAATCGTAAGAATCATCACTATTGGAGTCGAGAAAATCCCTTACGAGTGCACGAAGGACGCCGTCAAGTTAGATTCTCATTTAACTGCTGGGTCGGCCTACTTCACAATAAGGTACTCATGTTTAAAATTTATGATGGACATTTGGACAGATTCAAGTACCTTGCAATCTTAGAAGATCTTTTAGAGGCCGTAGGAGAAATGGCAGTAGAAATAAGAGAACAACTTTATTTTCAACAGGATGGAGCACCGGCTCACAATAGTCGTATAGCAAAAGACTTTTTAAATGAAAACTTTCAGCGAAAGTGGATTGGTACGAACGGCCCGATCAAATGGCCGGCGAGGTCGCCCGATTTAACGCCTCTAGATTATTTTTTGTGGGGTTACATTAAAGATGAAGTGTACAAAAATAGCTATAACACCGTTGAAGAACTAAAAGTAGCCATAGAGTCAACTTTAACGCAGATTCACCACATGAAGATACAAAATGCAATAGTAAGATCGTTACCTAGACGTGTTGAATATTGTATTGAAAAAGACGGTGGTCACTTTGAACACCTACTATGATAAATTAAAGTATGTGAAAAAAATGCATTTTATTCATTTTAGACATTATGTTTCTTAGAGATATTTACTGCTTAAGACCTACACAAACGATATCTGAATAGAAATAGTGTAAGTTTATTTTTTCAAAACAACCGGGTTCGATTCCCCAGTTGGGTACACTTTTTTTTTAATTGTATGAATGCAGTTTTTCTTTTTATCGAAATCGGTGACATGGTTCCTAATAACAAATCTTCGTATGTCTTACAGTTTCAGACTTTCCCATACTGACCGATTTGAATGGGCCACCTTGTATATTATATGGGCCTTAGATTTAGTACTTTACATCTTGTTACTTATCTATAGTTGTCTGAAATAAAGTTTATATTATTATTATTATTCAATAATTTGTTAACAGAATAGAAGTGACCCTTGGACTCTTTTGGCCGCTCACACACCGGTCCTTTCTGGATCTTTCGCTGACTTACTATTTAGTTTGCGTTTGCGCACGGCGCAACAATAGCAATAGTTGAAATTGTTATTTAAATTCCAAAATATATCTCATAAATAATTTATGCATTTCATTTGTGTTCAGTTCACATATATGATGATGTTTAAATTCATTTCAGGCAACTCCTGAAGCTGTCACTGAGATGAAACTGAGCATGAAACAATCCTTATCTGTCGCTCCGATGCAATACCTCCACATCAGTGATACTAATGTTAGTTCTCATGTTACTGTGAAAGAAGAAGAATCTATGAAGGATGAGGGAACAGCAGAAGAGGAGCCCCTTGTGGAGACTGTAACGGAAAATGTTTTGTCATCTAAGAGGTGTATCAGTGAATGCTTGAAATTTGAAATTGATAGTGATCATGACCAGTTTAATGAACTTCCATCTACTATGGTTGTGGAACAACCCAAGCTTAAAATGACGTACTGTTGTGACTTATGCAGCAAAACATTTAGTGTTAAACGTAAACTGGCGTTACACATAAAGCGGTCACATACTAGACTAATTACTAATACAGACAGTGATATATGTAATAAACAGTTTAATCAACAATTTGTACTTACAAGACATTTGAGAGTTCACACTGGTGAGAAGCCCTATACCTGTGATATATGTGATAAAAAATTTAATCAAAAATCGAATCATACAAGACACATGAGAATACACACTGGTGAGAAGCCCTATACCTGTGATATATGTGATAAACAATGTTATCGAAAAACGTCTCTTACAACACACATGAGAGTTCACACTGGTGAGAAGCCCTATACCTGTGATATATGTGATAAACAATTGAATCATAAAACGTCTCTCACAACACACATGAGAATTCACACTGGTGAGAAGCCCTATACCTGTGATATATGTGGTAAACAATTTAATTATAAATCGAATCATACAAGACACATGAGAGTTCACACTGGTGAGAAGCCCTATAACTGTGATATATGTGGTAAACAGTTTATTCAAAAATCACATCATACAACACACATGAGAGTTCACACTGGTGAGAAGCCCTATAACTGTGATATATGTGGTAAACAATTTTATGATAAATCTAATCATATAACACACATGAGAATTCACACTGGTGAGAAGCCCTATACCTGTGATATATGTGATAAACAGTTTATTCAAAAATCACATCATACAAAACACATGAGAGTTCACACTGGTGAGAAGCCCTATAACTGTGATATATGTGGTAAACAGTTTATTCAAAAATCACATCATACAACACACATGAGAGTTCACACTGGTGAGAAGCCCTAGAACTGTGATATATGTGGTAAACAATTTTATGATAAATCTAATCATATAACACACATGACAATTCACACTGGTGAGAAGCCCTATACCTGTGATATATGTGATAAACAGTTTATTCAAAAATCACATCATACAAAACACATGAGAGTTCACACTGGTGAGAAGCCCTATAACTGTGATATATGTGGTAAACAATTTTATGATAAATCTAATCATATAACACACATGAGAATTCACACTGGTGAGAAGCCCTATACCTGTGATATACATATGTGATAAACAGTTTATTCAAAAATCACATCATACAAAACACATGAGAGTTCACACTGGTGAGAAGCCCTATAACTGTGATATATGTGGTAAACAATTTTATGATAAATCTAATCATATAACACACATGAGAATTCACACTGGTGAGAAGCCCTATACCTGTGATATACATATGTGATAAACAGTTTATTCAAAAATCACATCATACAAAACACATTAGAGTTCACACTGGTGAGAAGCCATATACATACTTGTGATATATGTATGTGATATACAATTGAATCATAAAACGTCTCTTACAACACACATGAGAATTCACACTGGTGAGAAGCCCTATACCTGTGATATATGTGATAAACAGTTTATTCAAAAATCACATCATACAAGACACATTAGAGTTCACATTGGTACCTAAAATGGAGATGTTTCTTTTCATCTTTATCTTTATCATAAAAACAAGTTACCAAGCCAGAGAAGCGGTGAAGGCCTACGGATATAAGTTTTGCTGGATGTCATTGCATGGCAACGTCTGTAAGATGCAGGGAGGAGGGACCACCAATCAATAAGACGATTATAAGACGAGACGAATCAAATAAGACGGACTTAAATCTACTTAAGGAAGAAGCAGACTAGCTTTATGCTATAAACTAATGTGTGGTGTTATCCTTAGTAGTTAATTTAAAATAAACTAGTGGTTCGCCGCGAACTTAAAACGAGCAAGATTTACTTTTTATAATGAAGTCATTGCATTGTAACTTGATTTTACGTAGCAATTTGAACTGAATTGCTGGAATTCTCTAAACACTACAACACAACAAAACACATTCATAACTTTAGTAGGACTTGTGACTTGTAAGTTTTCTTTTACATTGTATAGAATCTATAACACACCGCCGGCCTTTCCGATCGCTCGAGGTAGGTGACGGGCGTTGTAATTATGGCGGGGGTTGGATTCTATACTTTTGTTGAATCGGCGGCAAAGATGTGTACTGTATTGATTTTCGATGTTTTCCACGTCGATCCGAAGCTAATGCTGGTTCTTGTTTTATCAAGCCCAACAACGTCCTGATTTTTCTTGTACTTTATGTGCTTGTTAGAGTTATTAACAATTTCAATAGAATAAAATGCAATGAAAATATTTAGTTTTGATTCCGCTTATGCTGAGATGCAGGAGCACCGCCCTTCCGCCCGCTAATTATGCACATGCAGGGAGAACTAGGTTGTCAGTGCAGCATGCATACCCAAACCTATACGACGACCTATTCGAATCCACGTCCGTCAAATCAATACTTACCGCTTCCTTTAGCCGGAAGTGCTTTGGCCGCTAAGCTGCAGACAGAGCCCATGTCGGGACCCGCTGACATTCTTGATAAGGGGATGTCGGTTTGAGCAACCGTATTTTTTCTAATAGGTTTGGGTATTTATTTATTTATTTAAATTTTTTGGAATCAAACCACAACTAAAAACTATGTACTAGAATAGAATACAAATATACCTATTTATTTGGTTTACATTACAGCACAAGCATAGAACAAAAGACAAAAAGAAAAATAATAAATAAGAGTACCTAGCACCAATAGCAATAATGTTACAAGTACCTATGTATGTATATAATTATGTATGCTATAATATTTTCAATTACTATTACCTTATGTACATCTTGCATCGATAGAACCCCATGTTGCATATAATAATCCAATCCATCCCAAGGTCTGGTAGAGATCGCTCTTTAGCGATAAGACCGCCGATTGTCACATGATCAGTGTTTCTTTAGTTTTTTATTTTGTACTTGTATGTTTTATGGTCTGCAATAAAGCATTTTCTATCTATCTGTCTATCTAAATCGAACCTATAAACAAAGTTAAAACAAAAATACATAGTAGGCAGTATGCTGCCGTATGCCCCAACCACAACAAGAAATATACTTATCTAGGTACCTACCGGTAATCCGGTCATTGACCCTAAGAGTAGGTAGTGAAAGATGTGCTGCAGTAAAACCAAAAGGGATGGATCTCAGCTTGTGTTCCTTCGCACCATTAAAATTACAAGTCTTATAATCAGTACAAAACTATATTGACTTATAAAAATATATTTTGCCAGTTCGTGCTTCATATACAGCTATTTTTAATGTTTCAAGATCATAATGTAGTGATTGTTATTTCGTTTATAGTGCCGAACCATGTTGGAAAACCTAAAAAATAAATAAAATGGTTAATTCATAATTCATTTATTCAGACACAGGTGGACTTACAGCCTAAGCCAAAACATCCAAGAGCTATTATAATAATATGTAACTTAAAGTAATCTAATCTAATCAGCCTGTAGGATCCCACTGCTGGGCAAAGGCCTCCCTTCCCTCTCTCCATACTTCCCGGTCCAAGGCGTTGGTCGACCAGTCAGCACAGTACATGTCCAGCTCATCCCGCCATCTGCGCCTGGGCCGGCCGCGCGGTCGTTGTACCGCATGTGGGACCCACTCGGTGGCTATCTTTGCCCACATTTCTTCCGACATGCGACACACATGTCCGGCCCAGTCCCACTTCAGTTTAGCTGATTTATTGACAGCATCGACGATTTTTGTCATGGAGCGCAGTGTGGTGTTTCATAAGCGATCTGTTAATTTAACACCTAGAATACTGCGCTCCATCGCTCTTTGGCAGACTCCGAGCTTTGAGCGCTGAAGAGATGTCAAAGACCAGGTTTGTGCACCATAAGTTAAGATAGGAAGAATGCATACGTCCATGAGTTTGCGTTTGAGGCAAATTGGAAGGCTACCCTTCATTAATTCCTTCATTGCCCAGTAGCTTTTCCAGGCGTTGTCTGTTCGACGGATGATCTCTTTTTCTTGTCTTGCCTGGAAAGAGGCTATCTGGCCGAGGTAAACATATTCATCGACGTATGCAATCTCCCCACCCTGTGCGCAGATCTTATGTTTGGTGCTATTAGTCATAACCTTGGTCTTTGACTGATTCATTGATAAGCCGATTGAAAGGCTCGCGTTGCTCAGGTCTACCAGCATCTGTTGTAGTTGATGCGATGTTGTTGAGAACAAAACGATGTCGTCGGCGAAACGAAGGTTGGTAAGTCTGTTTGCGCCAACGACAATTCCCTTTCCTATCCACTGATCAGCCAAGCTTCTGAAGATTTCTTCAAGGGTGGCTGTAAATAATTTAGGGGACAATGGGTCTCCCTGTTTGACACCTTTGCTTATTGGAAAAGACGGACCAGTGGTGTGTGTCTTGACGGCGGCTGTACTTTTAAGGTAAATATTCATAATTAACTTGACGTACGTGGGTCCGATGCCTTGATTGGTCAGTGCTTGAAATAACGATTCGTGAGAAATGCTATCGAATGCCTTCGAATAGTCCACGAACGCCAAGTATAGGGGCTGTTTATATTAAAGTAATACAATAATAATTTAATATAAATAATGATTAAACAAGACAAAGAATCATACCTAAACAATTTAATTTAAATGTCCTTAAATAATAATGATAAAATATGAAATAAATTGATAATTATGTCAAACAAAATATATAAAAGTCAAAAAGAATTTAATAATAGTAAAATTAATCTTTAAAGTTTATGCAAACTGTCAGCGAATATAATATTGTTGCGCCGAGCGCAAACGTAAACCAGTAAGTTGGCGAAAGATCCAGAAATGACTGGTGTTTTAGCGGTCAAAAGAGTTCAAGGTCACTCTCCTTTGTTTACAACACAAACACGAGAAGTTTCTAGACAAACCGGTTTTAAAACAATAGTGCGCGTGGTAAACAAAGTTATAAAACGTTGTTTACTTGTCTTTTGTTTTCCTGTCTCTATTGTGTGTGAATCTAGAAACTTCAGCTCCGAGAATCTTCTTTATGTGCGATATAAATACGCGGATGTGTTTACCGAGCGGACAGTCTTTATTTGGCTACGGAAGCAAACAGTGCGATATATCCGAGTGATTTCAAAGTGAATACATTGATCAGTGTGTAGTGTACAAGTGCTATAGTGAATAGTGAACAAGTGTTTAGTGGTGTTCAGTGTTGTACAGTGAAGAAGTGTTCCTGTGTGAATCTGCTGTGAGATTCTTATTGGTGTGGTCTGTGATTAAAGTGTTAATTTTGGTAAAATTGGACTACAATATTTAATCCCGAACCCTCAGCTCGTAACAAATTGGTGTCAGAAGTGGGATTAAATAATGTCAGTGCTACCAAAGGACGACACGGAGAGAGTCCGGACCAGGAGTCAACGACAGCAGGATACGGATCAACGGAGGTTTGGAGAGTCACCGACGCCAGTGCAAAGAGGGAACCAACCAATGATGGAGACGGCCGCTGGTCCATCTGGAGTTTCTGCGGCCCCGGCTTCTGCTGCTTCATCGGAAATTGCCGCCTTAATAGCAATGATGCAGGAGCAAGCTCGCCGTCAAGAGGAGGAGCGGATTCGCCATCACGAGGAGATGGTTCGCTACCAGGAGCAGGCTCGTCGCTAAGAGGAGGAGCGGATTCGTCATCAGGAGGAGAGGGTTCGCCGTCAGGAGGAGCAGACGCTTCTTATAAAGGATATAATAAATAATAATAATAAAAATCTTTATTTTCGGAACTTAATTTAGGGTACAATAAAAACAAGGAAACCATGGTACCTGCATTAGCAAAAGCTGTGTCGCAGATACCATTGCCCTCCTCCGCATCATAAAATATAAGTACAGTTCCAGACTAAATGTACATGCATTTATACAAAAAAAGGTTCTTAAATTATATAATAAAGAAATAAAAATAAAAATAGGCTCTTTATTGCGATCACAACTGATATAATAATATTTTAAAATATTTATTTAAATTACTTAGATGTGTTAAGTGAAGTAAGAGAGTACCTATGTGTGTTTATGTTGTGTTTGAATGAATTTCCCTAATAATGTGATTTTTGACAATTAAATTTATAACTAATTTATTTATTTATATTGATTATTATTTTGAAACCTCTAATAGATGTTCGGTTTCATCATACGTTAAAGACTGTAGCCATAGTTCACATTTAACTTTGCATTTGTATAGGGGTAGATTGTAAATCGATATATTTTTGTTAATCCGATTATACAAGTGTGAGCTAATTAAATAGTAATGTCGACTTGCTGCATAGGAGCGACGCTTCAATTTTACATACGCGGTCTGATCTACGCTTTGCAGTAATTTTAGGGTCATATTCTAATTCGCTGTGTTTACGAAGTACAGCATGGATAATAAAAGATTGGCGGACGGTTAGGACTTCGCATAGTGAGTAGAGATCTTTCGTAGGAAAGTATATGGGTTTACGTGTTAGGACTTTGAGTACGGCTCGCTGGGCGCGCTCTGCTCTTAATAAGAGGGTTTTTGATGAGCCACGCGTTATACACGCGTCCTTTGGAAAAGACCTTAACGCCGTCAAGGAGAGGGTTTCTCACCATGACAATCGGATCACTGAAGCTAAGGACCGCTTCGGAAAAACTGAAGACCGCCTTGGGAAGACCGAAGACCGCTTTAAAGTGCCACCTTTTGAAAATTCTTCGTGGTCAGCATACAAGATCCAGTTTGAGGCAGTTGTCAAGGCGAACGGATGGAGCGAAGCACAGTCCATGACTGCGCTTACCTTAGGGCTGCGTGATCAAGCCCTGACCATACTTGAGGCGCTTGGAAAAGACGTGAGTTACGAGCAGCTAGTTGAGGCGTTTGAGTCCCGCTACGGCGACGCACACCTAGAGCACGTGTTCCGGGCTCAGTTAAAGGATCGGGTACAGCGAAGCGCCGAAAACCTCCAACAGTGGGGCCTGGAAATTGAAAAGCTGGTCCGGAAGGCTTATCGTTCGTCGCCTGCACTCATCGACGGAATCTTGGTGCAAGCTTTTATTGACGGGATACGCAACTTGGAAGTTAGAGCTGCGGTGAGACATGGACACCATGAATCGCTGAAAGACGCTTTGGCCCACGCTTTGGAGGTGGAAGCAGTACGGCAAGACCATCGGGTTCACCACGTCAGGGAAGTGTAGGCATCACCTAACCGCGACAACCGGCCCAAATTCAGCCCTAGGTGTTATGAGTGCGGAGAACGGGGCCATCTCAGATCTAGCTGCCCAAAGCGTAATAGACGTTCAGAAGATGAAAGGGTGAATAGCGTCACCACTCAACAGCAGCAGGGAAACGAGTAAACGCCAGGACTGCGGGGCGGGTGCTGGCTGGTTTTGAAAAAGCCCCAAGAGTTTCGATCTCCCAAGCCAACGATGGGAACAGTCTAATCATCAGTGGCGAAATTAACGGAACACCTTGTAAATTGACATTGGATACCTACCGGAGCTTCTCGTACAGTGGTAAGTTCCCGACTTGCGAAACGTTCTTTTGGGGACTTTTTCTGTAAATATGAGCGAATTCAGCTCTTGACGGCAACCGGTCAGCACATATTCGTCCGAGGTGAGAGGCAGGTGGAAATGAAACTGGGTGAAAAGACGTTTCGGCATAAAGTCATCGTGGCTGATATAGTCGATGATTGCATCCTTGAGTCATGCGAGAACATCATTGCACAATCGACATAAACCAAGGAATTATTAAGTGTGGCACTGAAGAGATCTTTATGGATGGCGGACCACCAGGAAAGGTTTACTGCTTGAAGAAAATTGTTCTTCCTCCCAGATCGGAATCCATTGTCTTTGCCAGTAAGTTTACCACGGAGCCCTGGAAAAAGACATCGCTGCACACTTATAGAAGGATTGGATTCAGATCAAACATGGGTGATGGCACGGACTCTGGTGAAGGCTACAAATAATTCAACAGTGCGCATCTTGAACCCAAGTAATGAAGAATTTATCATTAAGAAAGGAACTCCGATGGGCACCTGTAATGAAGTATCCTGGTTAAGACAATGCAGAGAATCGACCCGCGCGAATAACTTTACTGACAAGTACAACATGTCGATACTTCTAGAAGATTGCCGAAAAGATCTTTCTGATCAGGATGTTGCGCTGGCAAAGAAGATTTTACTTCGGTACGCTGATGTTTTCTCTTCCAGTGATGGGGACAACGGTAAAACTGGATTAGTTCAGCACACGATAAATACCGGCAACGAGTTACCGATTCGACAACGTCCAAGGAGGCTGCCTGTTGCACGAGAAAAGGAGGTGGAGACCATGATTGAGGGTATGGTGAAGGACGGTGTGATAGAACCTTCATGCAGTCCATGGTGTTCTCCGGTAGTGCTGGTGAAAAAGAAAGACGGCAGCATGCGGTTTTGCGTGGACTATCGACGACTCAATGACGTGACGAAAAAGGACAGTTATCCACTACCGAGGATTGACGATACCCTGGACACGTTGACGGGAATGAAGTGGTTCTCAACGTTGGACCTGAAGAGTGGCTACTGGCAAGTGGAAATAGACCCTAAGGACAAGGAGAAAACTGCATTTTCTACTGGAAAGGGGCTATGGTACTTTAATGTGATGCCATTTGGATTGTGCAACGCCCCGGCTACTTTTGAAAGACTGATGGAGCTGGTACTTGCTGGATTAGTTGGTGACGCCTGCCTCGTCTATTTGTATGACATCGTTATCGTGGGGCGCACGTTTCAAGGCGACTATCCGTGCATTGATAGACTGTATGATGATGCATCTAGTATGTACTTGTAGATTTTGGGTTGCTTCATGAAAGCTAATTACATCAAACGTACGAACAATGTATTTACGTTAGACCCAAAGTCTAATGTCAATTATTTTCCATTGAAAGATATGTACTTAGGTATTCAAGTAGGCCAAGAATTAATCAAACACAGGGAAAATGTAAACATGAAAGAACAGATTGCTGAGTTTTTCAGAAGGTGCCAATCATTTTAATTGAGTTGAACACGCAATTGAAATCACGTTTGCCTTTTGAAAATCCAGTTTTTCGAGAACTGAAATTTCTTGACCCACACACTGCCGTGCATAAAGAATTTCGCAGTTTACGAAATGTGATAGAAACTTTCCCATGCGAAGTACAGCCAGAACAAATGCAGTTAATTGACGAAGAATATAGAACCCTAAAGTTTGATCGCGAAGTAAGTGATTTGTTAGAATCTTCCAGCACTGGCTCACCCATCTCGTGTGAACAATTTTGGGTGGAAGTTGGGAAAATTTCTAACAGTGATGGCATGTTAAAATACAAAAATATAACTAGTTTTAGTAAATCTCTTCTATGTACATATACCGGTGTCGAATGCTGCATGCGAGCGCAAATTTTCATAGATAAATTTAATAAAAACGGAGCAAAGAAACAGATATAAAAACAAAAATATGTCAGCTATTTTAAAAACAAAGCAAGTTGTTAAGGATGAAGGAGGTTGTGTAAAAAAGATGTTTCACGAATGTATGGAATCCAGGCTAACTAGGTGTAGACGTGCACAAACATGGCTAAATATTTATTAAACATTTTCCCACTATCAGTTTTTTAATATGTTGCTTCGTTTGATGCATTTTCCTAAAACTAACTAGCCTAAGTCGAGCAACACAAAACTGTAGAACAATATGTCGGACCAATACAGTTGGTGACGTCATTTTGACAGCTGTTGACATAATAGTGAAATGAATGATTTATGATAGAACCTAAATCAAGTCAACCTGAGGTGTTTCAATTTTCGAGTACCTTAGGCTACCTACGTAAACTACATTAATAGCTACTGTTAAAAAACTTCAAAATCTTTTCAAAATCAGTGTGCAGTGCGAAGCGTTCGGTAATGCACGTGCCACACACTGCAGCTTCGAATTACGTCATTCGCGTTGCGCGCGACTAGTTGTCGCCGCCGATACCACTATGGGCTCTAAACCGCTCATAGTCAACGAGCTGTTGGCGTTTATAGTGCACGCCATCGACACCATGGACGAGGTCAGCATATTGCGAATCTGCAAATCAAACTTCAAAGAAGAGGAGGTTTGCACAGGCAAGGCGCTCCTGTTCGAATCGCTCGGGAAGACCGACCAGATGCCGTCTCGGAGAAGGGACGGAGGCGAAAAAAGTCTGCAGGACATAATTTGCCTGCTGAAAGGAACAGATCCTGACGACGTTCCTGACTTCGTCGCAAAGGAGCTCCATAAGCTACCTCCTGTGACGTTCGACCACGTTGATGTCACCAGATTACTCAAAGATATAACGTCATTGAAAGTGAATTTGGATGACCTAAAAAACCAGTTCAAGGAGTCGCAAAATACCATTAGTGAACTTCGTACCGAGGTAGCTTCTCTACGTGTTGCCGCATCGGTATGTGTGTCATCTCCGGTTTCTGCGAACGTCAACACAAAGCGCGGAGCGCATAACGTGTCCATATCGTCGTTTGAATCGGCGATTTTGGACGCATCACCGGCCGCAGCTGACGTCGCTGCCGCACCGCGCTCCCCCCGCCCGCCACCTGCCTCCCCGCGCGATGGCCCGATACATGCGCGTGCGCCTTCCCCCGCTCGTGCATACGCTGCAGTCGCCGCCCGCGGTGCCGTTAGCTGCCCCGCACCCGCCGCCGGTTCGGAGCAAGCGGCGCCCAAAAAAATGAAGGGGAAAAAGAAGCAGTCATCCAGTACTGCCACTGTATCAGCTCCAAGGAAGGAGCCGTGTAATCCGGAAGGCTTCACTGAGGTGGTACGGAAACGCCGGAAACAATCCAGCCGGAACCGGTGTGGTACCGCCTCTGGAACGTGTTCTGGATTCCTAGCGGAGGTGCCTACTACCCGACTATATGTCTCACGGGTTCACTACGCCGTGCAGATTAAGGAGGTGGAGGATTACCTCACGAAGAAAACCGGATACTGTCTAAGGGTTGAAAAGTTATCTTCCCACCATAGCGTGAACTTTAGTTCTTTTATGGTGAGAGTTCCAACGGACAAACTATCAACTTTTATGAGTGAAGAGTTCTGGCCAAAGGGAGTTAAATTCCGACGGTTCATCGGACGCCTGCAAGCGGACACCGTGAATCGTCGCTATGAGACAAGCATGCGTCATACGTCGCCGTCCTAAACGTGTGTTAGCAATAAGTTTATACTATATTATATGTTAGATATAAGGTATATATCTATGGGCCGTAGAATAAGTTATTTAAGATCTGTGTACTTTTCTATTGTTGCCTGAGAATAAATATATTATTATTATTCCACATCATTTATTTGTAAACTCATAAAAATACATTTTTTACTATAAAGAAATACAAAAACAAATACTCTACAGTAAAAAATATATCAAAACGGTGAATCACCGGCCGCGAAGCAAGGCTCAAGCGGTCGGTGACTAGGGCTGCAGGGAGAGGAATCTCCTTACTATACGTGCCGAGTCCAGGAGTACTGCCTTTTGGATCTGGCTCTTGATCCAACTGCCTAGCGAAAGTCTCTCGAGATGTTGATCGAGACTCTTCGCTATGAGTCCGTTAACGGAAACGACTATCGGAACAATAGTCGCTGAATCAACATCCCACATGGTGGCAATCTCGTGGGCTAAATCAAGATATTTGCTGAGCTTATCTTTCTCAGCTTTGACGAGATTGGCATCATGTGGAATGGTGACATCAACGAGTATTGCCTTCCGCTCCAACCGATCTATCAGAACGATATCAGGCTTATTCGCAAGAATAGTCCTGTCCGTAATTATAGATCGGTCCCAATAGAGCGTGGCAAGGCCATTTTCAAGAACCGGCTCCGGTGCGTATTTATAATACGGAACTTCAGGGCCCGTAAGGCCATATCGAAGAGCAAGTTGCTGGTGAATGATCTTGGCTACTTGATTATGTCTGTGCAAATACTCAGAATTAGCAAGATGCGAACAACCCGAAAGTACATGCCTGAGGGACTCCCCAGGGTGGTAACATGCCCGACACATGTCAATTGTCCCATCTTTCATGATGTACTTTCGGTAGTTGTTCGTCTTGATTACCTCATCCATAATTGCACAGACAAACCCTTCAGTTTCTCCGAAGAGATCACCGAAACGTAGCCAATTCACTGAAGCTAGGAGATCTACATCAGGCCCCATAAGGGTCTTATAGAATCTCCCATGTAGCTCCTTGCTCTCCCATATTGCCCTACGATCCTGAATGCTCATCACCAGTGGTTGGCGCCAGTTCTCTTTAGCTAAGGAGAGAGGAGTAAAGTTTTTGTCAACTGCAACCACATCACGATGCACCTCGCACTCTGCTTGGAGAAAGTAACTCCTGAGATTGCACACCTCGCGGTTGTGGAGGGTTTTCGCGTTAAGAAAGCCCCGACCTCCACACTTCCGCGGGATGTACATTCTCATAACCGACGAACGAGGGTGTCTCATGCGGTGAGCAATTAGCATTTGACGAACTTTACAATCCAGGGCATCCAATTCTGTCTGAGACCACCTTAGTATGCCGAACGTGTAAATGAGTAGGGGCATAACCCAGCCATTGTAAGCACGCACCTTGTTACCGCCTGACAAAAGACTATTTAGAACTTTTGTGAGGCGACAAAAGAAACGTTCCTTCACTGCCTGTTTTATGTCCTTATCCACTATACCCAACGATTCAGACATACCAAGGTACTTGTATGTTTCGCCTTCGGAGAGACACCTGAGAGACATATTTTGGGAAAGCTGTAAATTTGTTGAATTTACAACTTTTCCATGTTGAATATGTATGATTGCACACTTTTCAACACCAAACTCCATGTTAATAGCGCTGCTAAATATCTGTGTAATATTAAGCAGAGCTATCAACTCTGATTTTTTCGGCGCGAAAAGTTTGAGATCATCCATATACAACAAGTGAGATATGCTCTCACCACCTCTGCGAAGGCGATAACCTAGCCCTGAATCCTTTAGTAAAGTACTAAGCGGGTTCAGTGCTAGGCAAAACCACAAAGGACTCAGACTATCACCCTGGAATATACCCCTCTCAATCCTTATCAGGTCTTGCGTAGCAAGAGAATCCCATCTACTTCCTGGATGACGAAGTACTGTGGTCCACTGCCTCATACACGCACCTAAGAATGATCTTAGAGTAGTATCTACTTTATACAACTCTAAGACCCTCTCAAGCCATGTATGTGGCACTGAATCATATGCCTTTTTATAGTCAATCCAAGCAGCAGAGAGGTTTTCCTTGCTACGCTTGACCTTTTCGCTAATGGCCATGTCAATGAGGAGGAGCTCCTTAGTACCGCGAGACCCAACTCTACATCCATTCTGAACAGGTGCCAAAATATTGTTTGCAACAATGTGTGTGTTAATTTTTACTGTTAGAATGGATGTGAGAAGCTTATAGATGGTGGGTAAGCATGTAATTGGTCTGTAATTCTTGGGTTCCGCGGTACTACCGGACTTATGGAGCAAGAAGGTTACACCAGTTGTCATGAAAATTGGAAGAGATCCGAGTTCAATAGCTTCTTGGAATTGTGTAGCCAGAACGGAGTGTGAGCAACGAAACCATTTTACCCAAAAGTTATGCAATCCATCCGGTCCAGGACTTTTCCAGTTCTGGGCCGAACGGATTGCGCTAGTAACATCCATTGGACAGATGGTAATATTCTCCATGGTTTCGATTTGCTCACACTCTGCACTCACTACATTCATCCAGTCAGCTTCTGTGTGGTGAATAGGGACAGACCAGATGCTGCGCCAAAAATTATTGCCGGTTTCAGCATCTGGTACGTGACCATTCAGAGCACTTTGATCTGGTTTCTCCCAATTTCTGTAAACCTTCCTTTGATCACTTTGAAAGTTGCGATTCTGCCAGTACCTGTCAATACGTTTCCTATAGCGTCTTATTCGACTTGCCCACGCATAGACTTTTTGCTTTAGATAATCTATGCGTTCTGTGACACAGGCTAAATAATCTCGTGGATCAATGTCTGTTCCAGAGAAAGCCTGAGTCACAAAACGCATAACCCTAGGACGACGATTGCCCTCTCTAAAGCAAATTAGCTTTGCAATGAGAGTCCTGAACGTATTAATACGCCGCTCTATCCTTAACTGCCAAGCAGGGGTATCACTCCCCCGGCGCGGTGCACGGTCAGTGTCCGGTAGCTTGACATGTGCAACGCGGCAAGCTGCGATAGCCCCACAATAAAGGATAGAGTGTGTATCAATAAGATTTCTGCTAGTCAACAAATAAGGAGCTAGCAGAGAGTCCAAGGCCCCCATTAACGCTAAATTTCGTCTATGGGTCGGCAAGCGAGGAAGACGTGGTTTGACTTCTACTAATCTGTACTGAAGGATCGCATCTTCCAAAGCCCTCCTCAATTGCTCATTATCTTGGGTACTTACGTTTGTGTTTGCACTCACGTAATTGACCATATCATTAACGGATCCACTCCGAGAGGTCAACGGTGCCGTAGGTGTTGTGGTCGGCGGCGGCGCGACACTTGGGTCACGTTGTGAATGATCAATCACTTGAGCACTTAACACTTCACGTCGGAGCTGATCAAGTACACTATCATCCAGTGTTTTCGAACGCTGGATCACACGCACTTGATCAGACAGTCGTTGCGCGGTAACGTTCAGTTAACGTTTTATTATTATTATTATTATATTATTATTTAACTCAAACACGTAAAACCATCTGTCAAAATCATTAGGCAGTGACAGTTACAAAAATTTATTAGAAACTGTCTTGGCTGCCTAGTAAAAATGTTACCAGTGATAATTATGCCTCGTATTTAAAACATTAATAAAACAACAATTTTAGTTTAAATTAAATAAAGAGTATTTTTTCCGAAATCACCGATTTTTGCGCAATTTTTCAGTCTGGGTACATAGACCTAGCCCATTTTGAAACATCTCCTTTTAATCCTTCGAAAAGGATGTTAAAATATAACTCTAACATTCATTGTGAGTATGAATAAATAAAACGTGTTAAGAAAATCAGTATTTTTATTGGTATATCTGTCCTATGTAAGTCGGTATATTTCAGTATTTTTTTGAGATGCCTCGGTATTTTCGTAAAATTTAATCTGGTCACACTGTTTTGATGGTTATTTTAAGAGTTCTCTGTGAATTAGACTAGACTGGACCGGGCGGGACCGAGGTTGGGCTGTGGATTTCGGTGTCCTTTGGAATTGGATATTATTTTTAGTAAAATAATAAATAAATTGCATTGCAAACTGTTGTATGCACGATTCTATCCTGCTAACTCGAAAAATGACCGACACAGCGCTGTGCAGAGTGTGTCTAGAAAGTGATGCCAAGATGCAGCACATCGCGGACACACGGTATCAGGAGATATTTGAAAAGTTGTCAACAAAGGTCAGTGTCTGATGGCATCAGCAGTATTTACTCACCTGCATACAATTCAAAATTAAAGAAAATACTATTTAGTGCGGCCGCATTGACCATAATGGCGCGATACAAATTACAAAATAAAACAATACAATTAATAGGATAGCACATAATTGAAACCTCTTCACTTCAGATGACACTGTCATGATTATGGATGATACCTATTGTTTATGTATAAGTTATCTTAGGTCAACATTTGTTTAATATATTAAATGTATTTACCTACCTTTAGAATACATAATTGTATATGTATAAGTTATCTGAATTCTTCTGTACATGACCCCTACACCTATGATCACCTCTATCTAGCCTCAAAAGTTTGCTGTAAGAGAACTTTTCTTAGGGTTTAGCTTGCCTTTGTACATGAGCATTATTGTGTATGCTTTAAGTTATTTTTGTTTTGTGTGCAATAAAGAAACAAAACTCTAGTAACAAACAATAAAAATATGAGTGACTGTTTCAGCTGTGCACAGCGGACCGGAGGCCTGAGACAGTGTGCTACATATGCTTTGCCCACCTGCAGCGGTGCCAACGACTCGTGGACATGTCTCGGAAAGCCGAGAAGATACTGACCCAGTTATCACTCAATGGCATTCAGGTACCTATACCGCCGTTTATATATATGTACAAGGACCAGGAACAGTGGTAAACAATAGCCAATCATCAACATTAGAATGAAGTTAATATTAGAAAAAGAAGAAGAAGAATCAAGTTCAAAAGTCTGGCGTGCTGGTGTTTACCCTTATCTAAATTCAGGGACATATGATTCAATGATAACTTTGACAACTATGCATAGAAGTTTTGCATACACTAATAGTTCTGGTAACAATTCAAAATGAAATACTCATTTTATGTTAAACTAGGTGTCCCGGCGAACTTCGTATCGCACCTACTACAACCACTACTTACAACTACCCTACAACTACTACAACCACTACTTACAACTACCCTACAACTACTACAACCACTACTTACAACTACCCTACAACTACTACAACCACTACTTACAACTACCCTACAACTACTACAACCACTACTTACAACTACCCTACAACTACTACAACCACTACTTACAACTACTACAACCACTACTTACAACTACCCTACAACTACTAATTTAGGTATGCAACGCAAAGTAGCCTATGCCCGTCTCCATGGTCTAATCTACTCCTATACTAAAATTAATCCAAATCGGTTCTGCGGTTTTGACGTGAAAACATACATATGTACATTTCAATTTTATAATTAGTAGGGAAGTAGGGATGTACGGTTTTATTGTTTGTTTGGGTTGGATGTTGTTTTGTCGTCCGTCTGTTTATTCTATTCCTTTCCTGTCTCCTCTCCATGGTCGTGAATTCACCCAGGGCCCCAACTGAAAACCAGCGTAGCATCTGAGCTTGGCCAGGTGCTACACAATGCGGAGTTGGGGACCCACTACCCGCGCCACATCCTCTTCTTCCTGTCCGTATTGTAATGTTTTATATATTTGTGTTCTTTGTTTATATTGTGGTTGTATTGTATCGTGCGTGTGGTAAATAAATGTTTTTCTTCTTCTTCAAAACTTATTACCAATTTATTCATCTTAAAAGTATTATACGACGATATGTTGGAAAAACAAATTTAAAAAGTACATCGTTGAGCACAACCGTTCCGTAAGGAGCCGACTACGCGTCTGAGCCGCACATCATAAATGAATGCGCGCGCAGTTCCTACTTGATCATTATTTTGCTGCGATGTTATTTTAAAAATGCGATATCTCCTAAGACATTCATTGAAATCAAATGATGTAAAAGGCAATTTTGTTTTAAATTAAATACTTTTAATGAATAACGTATTTATTTGGATAAGGATTAATATCATGTTCATAAAAACACCTTCGCCAATACCTAATGCATTATTTTAGAACAAATTTGGTTAGCATAAAAAGGTTATAGTGAGCCAACCTTAAGAGATAGATATATGCTGTCGCTGATTTTTTTTTAGATCTTTTAAGGGAGAACAATTCTGTCATACATGATTTCTTCTAAACTTAAACTGTTTACGCAGCGCACGCAGCGGAAGCTCTCAAAAGGAAAATAACCCCGATGTTGAAACATTCTTCATTGGTTCTCTGCTCCTATTAGTCTTAGTGTAATGATAAATAGCCTATAGCCTTCCTCGATAAATGGGCTATCTAACACTGAAAGAATTTTTCAAATCGGACCAGTAGTTCCTGAGATTAGCGCGTTCAAGCAAACAAACAGACAAAGAAACTCTTCAGCTTTATAATATTACTAGTCATATATAATTTAATAATTATATAGTATAGATAATGCTGCCTCTGCAAAATGATGAATTTATAGAGCAACCTAGCTTGGGTTTACAAATAAGGGTTTATTATGAGAAACATGCAGCTTGTTCATCATCATGTCAGCCGTAAAACATCCACTACTGAACTCAAGCCTCCCTCATAGATCTCCATGAGGGGTTGTTGCCATACTCACCACGCTTGGCAGGCGGGTTGGCGAGCGCAGTATGAGATGTTGATACACGGAAAGACGCTGCTGCCCATCTCCCGGAGGTATCTCGCAGCAGGCTCTTACTGCATCCACGAGCATGAGAGGAGGGGTAACATTATTCTGCCGGCACCCCACGGCTTGCCAGCTTGTTAACCCACCTTAATTTGTTTTTGATGTCTAAATCACGCGACAAGCCCTAGGCCTAGGCAGCTGGAATAGCGCGGTAATCGCGCTCATTAAGCTTGTGACCAACGCTGCACTGCATTGCGCGCGTCATCCTGAGACAGGGTTGTAATGGATATACTGGCATAGTGGCATATTTAGGTACATATTTGTTGCTAGCATGTTGAGTATCATCATATCATCAATACAGCTGTAAAGCGTCCACTACAGAACAAAGGCCCCCCTCATAGAGGGGTAGTTGCCATACTCACCGCGCTCGGCAGGCGGGTTGGCGACGGCAGTACGGGATGTCGATACACGGAGAGACGCTACTGCCCATCTTCTCTGCGGTCTGCAGATATTTGTTCAGGGTGTTCTGGATGTTTTTCAATATATAATAAATAAAAATATTGGGTAAAAAGGACCTGCAAGTCCTTTGGTGGGCGGAATGTTATGATATATTTCAATAATTTAGCTTGCTTTTGTCTACTCGTTAGATATAAGTAAACGCGCGCCTGCGAATATTTTCTAGTTGCCAATAAACACTATCGAGAGCACACCTAATATCGTGATTTTTCAATTATTTGTCCCGCAAGCAAAACTAGACCATAGGTATACCAACATATTGTTTTAATTTATAGAATTTGAATCATAGTGTTACGATTAAAATTTTATAAATAGTTTTAGATGCTGGAGGTTTGGGATTTAAAAATGTTGTTTGTTTAAACCAAAATTAACACTTAAATCACAGATTTACACCACCTAGAATCTTACAGCAGATTCTCACTAGAACACTTCTTCACTGAATAGTGAACACTAGCACTTGTACACTAGTCACTGATCACTATATTCACTTTGAAGTCACTCGGTTATATCGCACTGTTCACTTCCATAGCCAAATAAGGACTATCCGTTCGGCAAACACACTCACGTATTTATATCCCACATAAAGAAGATTCGAGTCGTCGAAGTATCCAGATTCACAGACAATAGAAACAGAACAACTTGTTTACAACTTTATTTACAACCCGCGCCATTGTTCTCAAAACCGGTCCATCCAGAAACTTCACTAATTTGTTAACAAAATAGAATTCTGGATCTTGCGCTGACTTACTGTTTAGTTTGCGTTTGCGCACGGCGCAACAATAGCAATAGTTAAATTGTTATTTAAATTCCAAAATATATCTCATAAATAATTCATGCATGTCATTTGTGTTCAGTTCACATGTATGATGATGTTTAAATTCATTTCAGGCAACTCCTGAAGCTGTCACTGAGATGAAACTGAGCATGAAACAATCCTTATCTGTCGCTCCGATGCAATACCTCCACATCAGTGATACTCATGATAGTTCTCATGTTACTGTGAAAGAAGAAGTGATATCTATGAAGGCTGAGGGAACAGCAGAAGAGGAGCCCCTTTTGGAGACTGCAACAGAAAATGTTTTGTCGTCTGAGAGATATATCAGTGAATGCTTGAAATTTGAAATTGATAGTGATCATCACAGAACAGATAAAGAGGTTAGAAGGGCCTTGTGGGCGGGGCAGGCGCGCCGCACTTTTGAGCAGACGCGCAAAAGTCAGCCGAAATTTGAATCACCGGTCAACAATCGCGCTCTTGTTGTGACAGCGTTCGAAACTCGGCGGAAAAAAAGAATTATGCCGTCTTGCGCTATTATAACGTGTCGGAAAAGAAGTCAGGAGTGTAATGTGGCCCGAGGAGGAATTTCTTATCACCGGTAAGTCCAAAAACCTTAAAATACGAGTGATATTTGTAATTATTGAAAAAGTATTATGATGTTTGTAGACAAAAACGATAAAATCGCATTCAGATGCAAAATTATACATTGCTCGCAATACATGGGTACGATCTTGTACGACGTGAGCGATCACGCAATGTATTGCGTTCAATGCGAACATCGCGTGCGTCGAGCCAAAGCTTTAATTCCGGGAAATCTGAGCGCGTCGATAGTGTTGTACCTAATTGTAAACAATGTCGATATTCAGTATGTGTATACGAATGATTATTTGCAGTAATATTACAATTAAAATAACTTTGTTTTTATTGTATAATGTTTATGTAATTGTATATGTATTATGATATAGTGTGGGTTACTAATAAATACATTTTTCACAGAGTAATTCAAAATAAATTATTTAGATTATACCTTATGTTATTCGACTTAGCATTCGCATTTTAAATTTTTTTTTAGTTTTTTTTGCAAATTGTAGCTTTGTTTTACGTTTTATGTTATTCAAAATGCTTTTTTTCTTTCTTTCTATTATTATGAAGTAAAACAGAGCTGCAACTAGCTTAAAACGAAAGAAAATTTAAATTTCGCGGCAGTATCGGATGTTGCCCCTTAATTTGACTTTGATTTAATTTTATTTGTATGTAATGAGGCGTTTTCATTAAAAAGTAAAAACTTCAAAAATAGTTACCTCGAACCTTATAGATGGCGTTAATTTTCTTTTTCTGGTAGGCACAATTTGACAATGACAGGATTAATCACAAACTTGCTTACTCCGCTTGCCAGCTCCATCTGTTAGGTTTAGTAGAAAACTCTTTTTGTTTTGTTACTGAAAACGGCTCATTAGGAAGTCCACATAATTCGTATCGTACCCGCAACTTAAAAAATTGCAAAACTTTAATTAACAGAATTACAGTAATTTTATCGATATGATTAATCGACCTTTTGGTCGCCGTAACATTATAAGAGAAATACATTGCTATTACACGTGTGTGAGTGCACGTCCAGAGCAGTATTTGCGTTAGTTTGACAACCAATAGCAAACACGCGATCTTAGTGCATGTGGTTTATTTGTGTGCGTAATGCGCGTACGTATTGATCTCTTGCTTGTAGTAGAGAGGCAGAGTGGGAGACATGCGGCGACACGCGTTCTAATACAAATCAGGTACTATTTCCTTTCTAACTTCTTTATCTGTTCTGTGGTGATCATGACCAGTTTAATGAACTTCCATCTACTATGGTTGTGGAACAACCCAAGCTTAAAATGACGTACTGTTGTGACTTATGCAGCAAGACATTCAGTGTTAAACGTAAACTGGCGTTACACATAAAGCGGTCACATACCAGACTAATTACTAATACAGACAGTGATATATGTAATAAACAGTTTAATCAACAATTTGTACTTACAAGACATATGAGAGTTAACACTGGTGAGAAGCCATATACTTGTGATATATGTGATAAACAATTTATTCAAAAATCGGATCATAAGAAACACATAAGAATACACACTAGTGAGAAGCCCTATACCTGTGATATATGTGATAAACAATTTAATCGAAAAACGTCTTTTACAACACACATGATAATTCACACTGGTGAGAAGCCCTATACCTGTGATATATGTGATAAACAATTTAATGATAAATCTAATTATACAGCACACATAAGAGTTCACACTGGTGAGAAGCCCTATACCTGTGATATATGTGATAAACAATTTAATCGAAAAACGTCTCTTACAACACACATGAGAATTCACACTGGCGAGAAGCCCTATACCTGTGAGATATGTGATAAACAATTTTATCGAAAACAGTCTCTTACAACACACATGAGAGTTCACACTGGTGAGAAGCCCTATACCTGTAATATATGTGATAAACAATTTAATCTAAAAACGTCTCTTACAACACACATGAGAGTTCACACTGGTGAGAAGCCCTATACCTGTGATATATGTGATAAACAATTTAATGATAAATCGAATCATACAAGACACATGAGAATTCACACTGGTGGGAAGCCATATACTTGTGATAAATGTGATAAACAATTTATTCAAAAATCGAATCATACAAGACACATGAGAATTCACACTGGTGGGAAGCCATATACTTGTGATAAATGTGATAAACAATTTATTCAAAAATCGGATCATAAGAAACACATGAGAATACACACTGGTGAGAAGCCCTATACCTGTGATATATGTAATAAACAATTTTATCAAAAAACGTCTCTTACAACACACATGAGAATTCACACTGGTGAGAAGCCCTATACCTGTGATATATGTGATAAACAATTTTATCAAAAAACGTCTCTTACAACACACATGAGAGTTCACACTGGTGAGAAGCCCTATACCTGTGATATATGTGATAAACAATTTAATGATAAATCTAATCATACAAGACACATGAGAATTCACACTGGTGAGAAGCCCTATACCTGTGATATACATATGTGATAAACAATTTAATCAAAAAACGTCTTTTACAACACACATGAGAATTCACACTGGTGAGAAGCCCTATGGCTTATTATAAGTATGTATATACTTGTGATATATGTGATAAACTATTTAAATACAAATCTGCTCTTACAGGACACATTAGAGTTCACATTGGTACCTAAAATGGAGATGTACCTTTTCATCTTTATCATAAAAACAAGTTACCAAGCCAGAGAAGCGGTGAAGGCCTGCGGATATAAGTTTTGCTGGATGTCATTGCATGGCAACGTCTGTAAGATGCAGGGAGGAGGGACCACCAATCAATAAGACGATTATAAGACGAGACGAATCAAATAAGACGGACTTAAATCTACTTAAGGAAGAAGCAGACTAGCTTTATGCTATAAACTAATGTGTGGTGTTATCCTTAGTAGTTAATTTAAAATAAACTAGTGGTTCGCCGCGAACTTAAAACGAGCAAGATTTACTTTTTACAATGAAGTCTTTGCATTGTAACTTGATTTTACGTAGCACTTTGAACTGAATTGCTGTAATTCTCCAAACACTACAACACAACAAAACACATTCATAACTTTAGTAGGACTTGTAACTTGTAAGTTTTCTTTTACATTGTATAGAATCTATAACACACCGCCGGCCTTTCCGATCGCTCGAGGTAGGTGACGGGCGTTATAACTATGGTGGGGATTGGATTCTATACTTTTGTTGAATCGGCGGCAAAGATGTGGACTGTATTGATTTTCGATGTTTTCCACGTCGATCCGAAGCTAATGCTGGTTCTTGTTTTATCAAGCCCAACAACGTCCTGATTTTCCTTGTACTTTATGTGCTTGGAAGAGTTATTAACAATTTCAATAGAATAAAATGCAATGAAAATATTTAGTTTTGATTCCGCTTATGCTGAGATGCAGGAGCACCGCCCTTCCGCCCGCTAATTATGCACATGCAGGGAGAACTAGGTTGTCAGTGCAGCATGCATACCCAAACCTATACGACGACCTATTCGAATCCACGTCCGTCAAATCAATACTTAACGCTTCCTTTAGCCGGAAGTGCTTTGGCCGCTAAGCTGCAGACAGAGCCCATGTCGGGACCCGCTGACATTCTTGATAAGGTGATGTCGGTTTGAGCAACCGTATTTTTTCTAATAGGTTTGGGTATTTATTTATTTAAATATTTAAATTTTTTGGAATCAAACCACAACTAAAAACTATGTACTAGAATAGAATAGAAATATACATATTTATTTGGTTTACATTACAGCACAAGCATAGAACAAAAGACAAAAAGAAAAATAATAAATAAGAGTACCTAGCACCAATAGCAATAACGTTGCAAGTACCAATTAATATTAAACAGCTTGGGTAGCTCCTCTTCCGTCCGAGACTCGGCTACAAGCAGACGTGTTTCCCGCTCCTGTTAAATACGCTGCCATACCTCAAACTTCCTAAACTCAAAGCACAACATCTGCTAACCACATACGCTTGGAAGTGTATCACACACCATTTACACTTGAGAGTGCACGCGAGCATAGCATACTACGAGTATCGACTGGCCCGACTATCTACTGCAGCGAGCAACACACGGCCTACCAAACGCTCGGCATATACGCTCGAAGCAGGTACGACATCTTGATTTATCGATCCTATATAAAAATGCAACGTTCACCACCTACGACGAGTGAACTGACCCACGCCAATTCAGATACTGATATTCCTAAATTCATTAGAAATAATTCAGATAAGAGATTTTCGGCTAAGCGCAC
Source organism: Pasiphila rectangulata (assembly GCA_963082625.1). NCBI lineage: Eukaryota > Metazoa > Arthropoda > Insecta > Lepidoptera > Geometridae > Pasiphila > Pasiphila rectangulata. The sequence continues at coordinate 325,076 of OY720262.1, forward strand.
GCGAATTGACGATGATGAGAGCTTTGATAGTTGGAGTACTTTTAAAAATGATATAAGAGTAATGTTAAATGCTATGACCGAGCAGCAAAACAAAAGACTTGATAAGCTGGAAGAGAGCATCTCGATCATAAAGAAGCAAAATGAGTCCATTCACACATCTAACTGTGACCTCATACAATCAATGGACCATGTATCAAGCCAAGTAAAGGAAATGAATGAACAAATTGGAAGACTTGATGAAGATAGAAAAGCCTTGACAAAACAAATAGAAATAATAGATCAGAAAGTGGAGAATCTTGAGCGTATAAATAAAATAAAACCGGGCAAGAGCGAGTCGGACTCGCGCACCGAGGGTTCCGTGCCATCATACAATATAATATATGACAAAGGCGGTTTTATATTTGTTGGAGAACCTTGACAGCGCCATCTCTTGTCTGATAGCGGAAATTATGTAGAGATTTACACTTTCGATGATTTCTAAAAAAGTATGCTAAGTAGAGAGATTGTAATAAATTTCCTCTAATCTTTACATTTACTTCTAATAGCAATAAAAGTTTCAGAGGTTTATCTCCGCAAACTTCGGAGGTAAGGGGGGGGGAACGCTATTTTTTTCAACATTTTTGTAAATAACTCAAAAACGATACGACTTAAAGGAAAACTAAAAACTGTTTATTAATGTACAAATGAATACCTGTCATATGATACCCCACACGACCTAGTAACTTCACTAAAAAATTTTGAGATCCCCTATCCGCCCCCCTGCAGTCAAAATAAGGATATTTATTAACATTTTCATATATGCTATGTTAGTAAAAAAGTGTTGTCTTTTACCATTTCAAATTTCAAGTCGATAGCATCAGTAGTTCTCGAGATATCCAGTTGTGACAGACAGACAGACAGACAGAGTGATTCTATAAGGGTTCCTTTTTACCATTTTGGTCCGGAACCCTAAAAACCAGCATTGAAATAAGAAATGTACCGAAGAGACAAAAGGAAGGAAAGAGAGACCTATTCAAAATGATTGAAAAGCTGTATAACACCGTAGAATCCAGCGCTGCGAAGGAACCCCTCCAACTAAGAGATGTTTATCGCCTTCCAGGCAAACCCAACATTGCCACATCTACTGTAGTGGTTGAGTTTATAAGTACACTCGCTAAGGATGACTTTCTTTTCAAGGTCAAAAAATATATAAGGAACAAGTTTGAACAGCTTAGCTCTAAGCACCTAGGATTGAGCGAAACCAATAGTTTCATATACATTTCGGAACATCTATCCAACAAAACTTCTAGACTCTTTTACCTGGCACGGGACTTTGCAAAATCGGAAGAATTTGCCTTTTGCTGGACAAGTAACGGAAGAGTTTTTCTCCGTAAAAAAGAAAATGCACCCCATATTCTTGTGAAAAATGAAGATACCCTTTCTTCGCTGAAACAAAGTCAAGAACCAAGCTCAGGATGACTAGATTTTGAAAATAACCAGCCTAATTTGAATAATCTGCATCTTATACACTACTCCTTAGGGCAAGTAACCCACTGCAACAATTTTTTCTCGAATGTTAGTATTTTGTATTATGTTAATATTTATTTTTTATACTACTGGCACCACTATACTTCACTTTCAGCAGTTTCCCTAACATATTATATCTTTATGATAGTACACAAGGTATCACTAAAAAAACAAATTAATTTTGCATTCTCAAGTTCCATTCTGCATTCTGCCATAAAAAATGGATAGTATCCAACTACTAAATGATATTGAGGACACACAACTGGTATTTAACATTGCAGTCGATAACCCCGAGCAGTGCCGGGCTTATCTGGGTAATGTCTCTGATCAATATACCATTATATGCCAAAATATAAGAAGCGTCCAGAAGAATTTTGATAATTTTGCAGTCTTTCTAACTAGATTAAATTACAAACCTGATATAATTATTTTTACAGAATGTAGGATCAATGACTTTTCTCCTGAAATATCCTTACCCAATTATCTTTATAATTCGTCCAAACGATTTATTAACCAGAATGATGGTATCATAGTTCTCACAAAACAAGAACTCGATATAAAAATTGAAGAGCCGCCCTTCAATGATGCTAACTGCTTACTAATCTCTGTTGACAATGTAGTTACTCTGGTAGCTATCTATAGAAGTCCCTCAATAAGGAACATTGATAAGTTTAGCAACTCACTTGAAGGTATATTGAGGACCTGCGTTAATGAGACCTGTGTGATGGTTGGTGATTTAAACATAGACATAAGTGCTAAGTCAACCGACAGCAGGTCTCTAGATTACATTGATTTAACGGGGCATTATGGTTTTATCCCGGGGCATCAACTACCTACGCGTGGCCCAAGTTCTCTAGATCATGTCATGATTAAGTCCCAAAAAACTGTTAAAACTATAATTTGTGATACCGATATTACAGACCATTGTACAGTTTTAATAGGTATAGAAAAATGCCCTAGTGAAACGGAAAAAGAAAAAGACAGGGCATACGCAGAAATCAATTACAAGGGAGTCATTGACTGCTTGGCAATGGAAGACCTATCAAGCTACTACATGCACACCGATGTAAACGGTGCAGTAACTGAGTTTATAAGCTTTCTAAGAGACGTAGTAACCAAGAATACATTGATTAAAAAGACTAAAAACCGCGAAATTATACTAAAACCTTGGATCACACCTAACTTGCTAAAATGTATCAGAAAAAAAGACGCTCTTCACTTGATGTCCAAGAAAAACCCTAAAAACGATAAAATAAATGAAACCTACAAAAAATATCGCAACACCTGTTTAAATTTGCTACACACATTAAAAAACCAATACGAAACAAAACTTCTTGAAAATGCTAGCGGGAATAGTAAAGAAACGTGGAAATGCATAAAAAGAATCTGTAATCTGAATAAAAACGAAAATTAAAACCATCAACTCATAAAACACTCGGAAGACGCTAATCTCATGATTAACAATTGTAACAGTTACTTCACTACAGTTGGAAAAAAACTCGCAGAAAAAATCTTACATTCTCTCTCTGCTACCGAAGAGTACCTTGCTTTTCTCGTAGACTCACCACCTAGTATTTCTCCATCGCATTCATTTTATCTGGCCCCAACCGACACTTATGAAGTTAAAAAAATAATTGACTCCCTAAAATCGAATTCTGCTCCTGGCTGGGATCAAATCAGCAACAGACTACTAAAACAAGCCAAGCATTTGTTGGCACCCGTGATTGCGTATATAATAAATCTAAGTATTAGTACAGGGACTATGCCCGATATATTAAAAATAGCTAACGTCACTCCGATTTACAAAAATGGTGACCCTAAAACTCCATGTAATTATAGGCCAATATCCTTATTATCATCCATATCTAAAATTATGGAGAAAGTTGTAAACAAACGTCTTTTTGACTATTTAGAAAGCAATCAGATAATTTCAACCAACCAATATGGCTTCCGCAACAATAGATCAACCGAAGACGCTGTCACCAACCTTACTAACTACGTAACATCTGAATTGGATAAGGGCAGAAAATGTATTGGCGTCTTTCTTGATTTGGCAAAGGCCTTCGACACCGTGTCGAGGCCAATATTACTTCGGAAAATGGAATCCATTGGCGTACGTGGCATCAGACTCGAATGGTTCAGATCATACCTCACCGACCGTAAACAAAGAGTAAAGCTTGGTAATTATAGTAGCGATTTGATTCACACGGACTTTGGGGTTCCCCAAGGCAGCGTATTGGGCCCCACATTATACATTATTCTTATTATATATAAATAATCTATGTTCACTTAAAATTGAAGGAGCTAAAACATTTGCTTTTGCGGATGACACCGCGATTATTTTTAATGGAGACTCATGGAACGAAACCTTTCGACGAGCCCAAGCCGGCATGACTGTAGTATCCACATGGCTCCAAAATAATCTTCTAACCTTGAATGCAGATAAAACTAAATTCATGCCATTCAGTATATCTCAAAGAACTTCCCCAGAGCCATGCCTAAGTATTACATTACATAATCATCTCTCAGATACCTCATTTTGTCAATGTCCCCCCATGGCCCGAGTAAATACCATTAAGTATCTAGGTGTGATTATCGATGACCACCTTTCTTGGAAGGAACAAATATCATCACTTAGTGGTAAATTGCGAAAACTACTACACATCATTAAAAGACTACGATCAAGTGCAAAGGAGCCAACTATAAGACTAGTGTATCAAGCACTTTGTCAATCGGTACTGACGTATTGCATCCCGGCTTGGGGCTCGTCGTGTAAATCTCATCTACTCCGATTAGAAAGAGCCCAACGCTCAGTGTTGAAAGTTGCATACAGAAAACCATATAGATATCCCACTGACATACTATACAAAGATGTTAAACTCCTAACGGTAAGGCAGCTGTATGTTACAGCTACAGTTCTCAAATTCCACAAATCATCCCTAGCAAATGTATCTCAAATAAAAAGCAACCGCCGACTTGTATGGAATGATGAGCTGTATGTAACTATAGATAGGTACCTAACATATTGTCATGCTAACTGGGGGTACCTCTGTTCCTTAGTAATAAACTAGCTATCGAGTAAGACGGGCGTTTCATTGATTACCGACACTCTATCTGGCGACGAGGATGGGATCTACCCGCGCATAACAAAAAAAAATGGCGAGTTTTCTCGGTAATTTGATTGATTATATTTAATAGGTACATAATTTCAATGTATGTATAAATCGAGTGAAATGTTTTTGAATTTAATTTGACTGTTTAACTGATATTGTCATTGTAATGTATTTAATTTTAATATGTGCATATCTAATTCTAATTTTAATTGGTTATTTAAATCATCTAAATATTTTTTTAATTTTAATTGACAAGTGATAAATTTTGCATGCTTTATGTAGATAATGGCTGAACTTAATTGACTATTTACCATCTTTTGTATTTACCCATTTTCGCAAAATAAAAGTTATTTGTATTTGTATTTGTATTTATTTGGATAAAAGAGAGAATGGGCCTAGACAGACATTTTTTAAACTACGTAATATTTTCTGATGAAACTCAATTTTCCAATAACGGAATGTACAATCGTAAGAATCATCACTATTGGAGTCGAGAAAATCCCTTACGAGTGCACGAAGGACGCCGTCAAGTTAGATTCTCATTTAACTGCTGGGTCGGCCTACTTCACAATAAGGTACTCATGTTTAAAATTTATGATGGACATTTGGACAGATTCAAGTACCTTGCAATCTTAGAAGATCTTTTAGAGGCCGTAGGAGAAATGGCAGTAGAAATAAGAGAACAACTTTATTTTCAACAGGATGGAGCACCGGCTCACAATAGTCGTATAGCAAAAGACTTTTTAAATGAAAACTTTCAGCGAAAGTGGATTGGTACGAACGGCCCGATCAAATGGCCGGCGAGGTCGCCCGATTTAACGCCTCTAGATTATTTTTTGTGGGGTTACATTAAAGATGAAGTGTACAAAAATAGCTATAACACCGTTGAAGAACTAAAAGTAGCCATAGAGTCAACTTTAACGCAGATTCACCACATGAAGATACAAAATGCAATAGTAAGATCGTTACCTAGACGTGTTGAATATTGTATTGAAAAAGACGGTGGTCACTTTGAACACCTACTATGATAAATTAAAGTATGTGAAAAAAATGCATTTTATTCATTTTAGACATTATGTTTCTTAGAGATATTTACTGCTTAAGACCTACACAAACGATATCTGAATAGAAATAGTGTAAGTTTATTTTTTCAAAACAACCGGGTTCGATTCCCCAGTTGGGTACACTTTTTTTTTAATTGTATGAATGCAGTTTTTCTTTTTATCGAAATCGGTGACATGGTTCCTAATAACAAATCTTCGTATGTCTTACAGTTTCAGACTTTCCCATACTGACCGATTTGAATGGGCCACCTTGTATATTATATGGGCCTTAGATTTAGTACTTTACATCTTGTTACTTATCTATAGTTGTCTGAAATAAAGTTTATATTATTATTATTATTCAATAATTTGTTAACAGAATAGAAGTGACCCTTGGACTCTTTTGGCCGCTCACACACCGGTCCTTTCTGGATCTTTCGCTGACTTACTATTTAGTTTGCGTTTGCGCACGGCGCAACAATAGCAATAGTTGAAATTGTTATTTAAATTCCAAAATATATCTCATAAATAATTTATGCATTTCATTTGTGTTCAGTTCACATATATGATGATGTTTAAATTCATTTCAGGCAACTCCTGAAGCTGTCACTGAGATGAAACTGAGCATGAAACAATCCTTATCTGTCGCTCCGATGCAATACCTCCACATCAGTGATACTAATGTTAGTTCTCATGTTACTGTGAAAGAAGAAGAATCTATGAAGGATGAGGGAACAGCAGAAGAGGAGCCCCTTGTGGAGACTGTAACGGAAAATGTTTTGTCATCTAAGAGGTGTATCAGTGAATGCTTGAAATTTGAAATTGATAGTGATCATGACCAGTTTAATGAACTTCCATCTACTATGGTTGTGGAACAACCCAAGCTTAAAATGACGTACTGTTGTGACTTATGCAGCAAAACATTTAGTGTTAAACGTAAACTGGCGTTACACATAAAGCGGTCACATACTAGACTAATTACTAATACAGACAGTGATATATGTAATAAACAGTTTAATCAACAATTTGTACTTACAAGACATTTGAGAGTTCACACTGGTGAGAAGCCCTATACCTGTGATATATGTGATAAAAAATTTAATCAAAAATCGAATCATACAAGACACATGAGAATACACACTGGTGAGAAGCCCTATACCTGTGATATATGTGATAAACAATGTTATCGAAAAACGTCTCTTACAACACACATGAGAGTTCACACTGGTGAGAAGCCCTATACCTGTGATATATGTGATAAACAATTGAATCATAAAACGTCTCTCACAACACACATGAGAATTCACACTGGTGAGAAGCCCTATACCTGTGATATATGTGGTAAACAATTTAATTATAAATCGAATCATACAAGACACATGAGAGTTCACACTGGTGAGAAGCCCTATAACTGTGATATATGTGGTAAACAGTTTATTCAAAAATCACATCATACAACACACATGAGAGTTCACACTGGTGAGAAGCCCTATAACTGTGATATATGTGGTAAACAATTTTATGATAAATCTAATCATATAACACACATGAGAATTCACACTGGTGAGAAGCCCTATACCTGTGATATATGTGATAAACAGTTTATTCAAAAATCACATCATACAAAACACATGAGAGTTCACACTGGTGAGAAGCCCTATAACTGTGATATATGTGGTAAACAGTTTATTCAAAAATCACATCATACAACACACATGAGAGTTCACACTGGTGAGAAGCCCTAGAACTGTGATATATGTGGTAAACAATTTTATGATAAATCTAATCATATAACACACATGACAATTCACACTGGTGAGAAGCCCTATACCTGTGATATATGTGATAAACAGTTTATTCAAAAATCACATCATACAAAACACATGAGAGTTCACACTGGTGAGAAGCCCTATAACTGTGATATATGTGGTAAACAATTTTATGATAAATCTAATCATATAACACACATGAGAATTCACACTGGTGAGAAGCCCTATACCTGTGATATACATATGTGATAAACAGTTTATTCAAAAATCACATCATACAAAACACATGAGAGTTCACACTGGTGAGAAGCCCTATAACTGTGATATATGTGGTAAACAATTTTATGATAAATCTAATCATATAACACACATGAGAATTCACACTGGTGAGAAGCCCTATACCTGTGATATACATATGTGATAAACAGTTTATTCAAAAATCACATCATACAAAACACATTAGAGTTCACACTGGTGAGAAGCCATATACATACTTGTGATATATGTATGTGATATACAATTGAATCATAAAACGTCTCTTACAACACACATGAGAATTCACACTGGTGAGAAGCCCTATACCTGTGATATATGTGATAAACAGTTTATTCAAAAATCACATCATACAAGACACATTAGAGTTCACATTGGTACCTAAAATGGAGATGTTTCTTTTCATCTTTATCTTTATCATAAAAACAAGTTACCAAGCCAGAGAAGCGGTGAAGGCCTACGGATATAAGTTTTGCTGGATGTCATTGCATGGCAACGTCTGTAAGATGCAGGGAGGAGGGACCACCAATCAATAAGACGATTATAAGACGAGACGAATCAAATAAGACGGACTTAAATCTACTTAAGGAAGAAGCAGACTAGCTTTATGCTATAAACTAATGTGTGGTGTTATCCTTAGTAGTTAATTTAAAATAAACTAGTGGTTCGCCGCGAACTTAAAACGAGCAAGATTTACTTTTTATAATGAAGTCATTGCATTGTAACTTGATTTTACGTAGCAATTTGAACTGAATTGCTGGAATTCTCTAAACACTACAACACAACAAAACACATTCATAACTTTAGTAGGACTTGTGACTTGTAAGTTTTCTTTTACATTGTATAGAATCTATAACACACCGCCGGCCTTTCCGATCGCTCGAGGTAGGTGACGGGCGTTGTAATTATGGCGGGGGTTGGATTCTATACTTTTGTTGAATCGGCGGCAAAGATGTGTACTGTATTGATTTTCGATGTTTTCCACGTCGATCCGAAGCTAATGCTGGTTCTTGTTTTATCAAGCCCAACAACGTCCTGATTTTTCTTGTACTTTATGTGCTTGTTAGAGTTATTAACAATTTCAATAGAATAAAATGCAATGAAAATATTTAGTTTTGATTCCGCTTATGCTGAGATGCAGGAGCACCGCCCTTCCGCCCGCTAATTATGCACATGCAGGGAGAACTAGGTTGTCAGTGCAGCATGCATACCCAAACCTATACGACGACCTATTCGAATCCACGTCCGTCAAATCAATACTTACCGCTTCCTTTAGCCGGAAGTGCTTTGGCCGCTAAGCTGCAGACAGAGCCCATGTCGGGACCCGCTGACATTCTTGATAAGGGGATGTCGGTTTGAGCAACCGTATTTTTTCTAATAGGTTTGGGTATTTATTTATTTATTTAAATTTTTTGGAATCAAACCACAACTAAAAACTATGTACTAGAATAGAATACAAATATACCTATTTATTTGGTTTACATTACAGCACAAGCATAGAACAAAAGACAAAAAGAAAAATAATAAATAAGAGTACCTAGCACCAATAGCAATAATGTTACAAGTACCTATGTATGTATATAATTATGTATGCTATAATATTTTCAATTACTATTACCTTATGTACATCTTGCATCGATAGAACCCCATGTTGCATATAATAATCCAATCCATCCCAAGGTCTGGTAGAGATCGCTCTTTAGCGATAAGACCGCCGATTGTCACATGATCAGTGTTTCTTTAGTTTTTTATTTTGTACTTGTATGTTTTATGGTCTGCAATAAAGCATTTTCTATCTATCTGTCTATCTAAATCGAACCTATAAACAAAGTTAAAACAAAAATACATAGTAGGCAGTATGCTGCCGTATGCCCCAACCACAACAAGAAATATACTTATCTAGGTACCTACCGGTAATCCGGTCATTGACCCTAAGAGTAGGTAGTGAAAGATGTGCTGCAGTAAAACCAAAAGGGATGGATCTCAGCTTGTGTTCCTTCGCACCATTAAAATTACAAGTCTTATAATCAGTACAAAACTATATTGACTTATAAAAATATATTTTGCCAGTTCGTGCTTCATATACAGCTATTTTTAATGTTTCAAGATCATAATGTAGTGATTGTTATTTCGTTTATAGTGCCGAACCATGTTGGAAAACCTAAAAAATAAATAAAATGGTTAATTCATAATTCATTTATTCAGACACAGGTGGACTTACAGCCTAAGCCAAAACATCCAAGAGCTATTATAATAATATGTAACTTAAAGTAATCTAATCTAATCAGCCTGTAGGATCCCACTGCTGGGCAAAGGCCTCCCTTCCCTCTCTCCATACTTCCCGGTCCAAGGCGTTGGTCGACCAGTCAGCACAGTACATGTCCAGCTCATCCCGCCATCTGCGCCTGGGCCGGCCGCGCGGTCGTTGTACCGCATGTGGGACCCACTCGGTGGCTATCTTTGCCCACATTTCTTCCGACATGCGACACACATGTCCGGCCCAGTCCCACTTCAGTTTAGCTGATTTATTGACAGCATCGACGATTTTTGTCATGGAGCGCAGTGTGGTGTTTCATAAGCGATCTGTTAATTTAACACCTAGAATACTGCGCTCCATCGCTCTTTGGCAGACTCCGAGCTTTGAGCGCTGAAGAGATGTCAAAGACCAGGTTTGTGCACCATAAGTTAAGATAGGAAGAATGCATACGTCCATGAGTTTGCGTTTGAGGCAAATTGGAAGGCTACCCTTCATTAATTCCTTCATTGCCCAGTAGCTTTTCCAGGCGTTGTCTGTTCGACGGATGATCTCTTTTTCTTGTCTTGCCTGGAAAGAGGCTATCTGGCCGAGGTAAACATATTCATCGACGTATGCAATCTCCCCACCCTGTGCGCAGATCTTATGTTTGGTGCTATTAGTCATAACCTTGGTCTTTGACTGATTCATTGATAAGCCGATTGAAAGGCTCGCGTTGCTCAGGTCTACCAGCATCTGTTGTAGTTGATGCGATGTTGTTGAGAACAAAACGATGTCGTCGGCGAAACGAAGGTTGGTAAGTCTGTTTGCGCCAACGACAATTCCCTTTCCTATCCACTGATCAGCCAAGCTTCTGAAGATTTCTTCAAGGGTGGCTGTAAATAATTTAGGGGACAATGGGTCTCCCTGTTTGACACCTTTGCTTATTGGAAAAGACGGACCAGTGGTGTGTGTCTTGACGGCGGCTGTACTTTTAAGGTAAATATTCATAATTAACTTGACGTACGTGGGTCCGATGCCTTGATTGGTCAGTGCTTGAAATAACGATTCGTGAGAAATGCTATCGAATGCCTTCGAATAGTCCACGAACGCCAAGTATAGGGGCTGTTTATATTAAAGTAATACAATAATAATTTAATATAAATAATGATTAAACAAGACAAAGAATCATACCTAAACAATTTAATTTAAATGTCCTTAAATAATAATGATAAAATATGAAATAAATTGATAATTATGTCAAACAAAATATATAAAAGTCAAAAAGAATTTAATAATAGTAAAATTAATCTTTAAAGTTTATGCAAACTGTCAGCGAATATAATATTGTTGCGCCGAGCGCAAACGTAAACCAGTAAGTTGGCGAAAGATCCAGAAATGACTGGTGTTTTAGCGGTCAAAAGAGTTCAAGGTCACTCTCCTTTGTTTACAACACAAACACGAGAAGTTTCTAGACAAACCGGTTTTAAAACAATAGTGCGCGTGGTAAACAAAGTTATAAAACGTTGTTTACTTGTCTTTTGTTTTCCTGTCTCTATTGTGTGTGAATCTAGAAACTTCAGCTCCGAGAATCTTCTTTATGTGCGATATAAATACGCGGATGTGTTTACCGAGCGGACAGTCTTTATTTGGCTACGGAAGCAAACAGTGCGATATATCCGAGTGATTTCAAAGTGAATACATTGATCAGTGTGTAGTGTACAAGTGCTATAGTGAATAGTGAACAAGTGTTTAGTGGTGTTCAGTGTTGTACAGTGAAGAAGTGTTCCTGTGTGAATCTGCTGTGAGATTCTTATTGGTGTGGTCTGTGATTAAAGTGTTAATTTTGGTAAAATTGGACTACAATATTTAATCCCGAACCCTCAGCTCGTAACAAATTGGTGTCAGAAGTGGGATTAAATAATGTCAGTGCTACCAAAGGACGACACGGAGAGAGTCCGGACCAGGAGTCAACGACAGCAGGATACGGATCAACGGAGGTTTGGAGAGTCACCGACGCCAGTGCAAAGAGGGAACCAACCAATGATGGAGACGGCCGCTGGTCCATCTGGAGTTTCTGCGGCCCCGGCTTCTGCTGCTTCATCGGAAATTGCCGCCTTAATAGCAATGATGCAGGAGCAAGCTCGCCGTCAAGAGGAGGAGCGGATTCGCCATCACGAGGAGATGGTTCGCTACCAGGAGCAGGCTCGTCGCTAAGAGGAGGAGCGGATTCGTCATCAGGAGGAGAGGGTTCGCCGTCAGGAGGAGCAGACGCTTCTTATAAAGGATATAATAAATAATAATAATAAAAATCTTTATTTTCGGAACTTAATTTAGGGTACAATAAAAACAAGGAAACCATGGTACCTGCATTAGCAAAAGCTGTGTCGCAGATACCATTGCCCTCCTCCGCATCATAAAATATAAGTACAGTTCCAGACTAAATGTACATGCATTTATACAAAAAAAGGTTCTTAAATTATATAATAAAGAAATAAAAATAAAAATAGGCTCTTTATTGCGATCACAACTGATATAATAATATTTTAAAATATTTATTTAAATTACTTAGATGTGTTAAGTGAAGTAAGAGAGTACCTATGTGTGTTTATGTTGTGTTTGAATGAATTTCCCTAATAATGTGATTTTTGACAATTAAATTTATAACTAATTTATTTATTTATATTGATTATTATTTTGAAACCTCTAATAGATGTTCGGTTTCATCATACGTTAAAGACTGTAGCCATAGTTCACATTTAACTTTGCATTTGTATAGGGGTAGATTGTAAATCGATATATTTTTGTTAATCCGATTATACAAGTGTGAGCTAATTAAATAGTAATGTCGACTTGCTGCATAGGAGCGACGCTTCAATTTTACATACGCGGTCTGATCTACGCTTTGCAGTAATTTTAGGGTCATATTCTAATTCGCTGTGTTTACGAAGTACAGCATGGATAATAAAAGATTGGCGGACGGTTAGGACTTCGCATAGTGAGTAGAGATCTTTCGTAGGAAAGTATATGGGTTTACGTGTTAGGACTTTGAGTACGGCTCGCTGGGCGCGCTCTGCTCTTAATAAGAGGGTTTTTGATGAGCCACGCGTTATACACGCGTCCTTTGGAAAAGACCTTAACGCCGTCAAGGAGAGGGTTTCTCACCATGACAATCGGATCACTGAAGCTAAGGACCGCTTCGGAAAAACTGAAGACCGCCTTGGGAAGACCGAAGACCGCTTTAAAGTGCCACCTTTTGAAAATTCTTCGTGGTCAGCATACAAGATCCAGTTTGAGGCAGTTGTCAAGGCGAACGGATGGAGCGAAGCACAGTCCATGACTGCGCTTACCTTAGGGCTGCGTGATCAAGCCCTGACCATACTTGAGGCGCTTGGAAAAGACGTGAGTTACGAGCAGCTAGTTGAGGCGTTTGAGTCCCGCTACGGCGACGCACACCTAGAGCACGTGTTCCGGGCTCAGTTAAAGGATCGGGTACAGCGAAGCGCCGAAAACCTCCAACAGTGGGGCCTGGAAATTGAAAAGCTGGTCCGGAAGGCTTATCGTTCGTCGCCTGCACTCATCGACGGAATCTTGGTGCAAGCTTTTATTGACGGGATACGCAACTTGGAAGTTAGAGCTGCGGTGAGACATGGACACCATGAATCGCTGAAAGACGCTTTGGCCCACGCTTTGGAGGTGGAAGCAGTACGGCAAGACCATCGGGTTCACCACGTCAGGGAAGTGTAGGCATCACCTAACCGCGACAACCGGCCCAAATTCAGCCCTAGGTGTTATGAGTGCGGAGAACGGGGCCATCTCAGATCTAGCTGCCCAAAGCGTAATAGACGTTCAGAAGATGAAAGGGTGAATAGCGTCACCACTCAACAGCAGCAGGGAAACGAGTAAACGCCAGGACTGCGGGGCGGGTGCTGGCTGGTTTTGAAAAAGCCCCAAGAGTTTCGATCTCCCAAGCCAACGATGGGAACAGTCTAATCATCAGTGGCGAAATTAACGGAACACCTTGTAAATTGACATTGGATACCTACCGGAGCTTCTCGTACAGTGGTAAGTTCCCGACTTGCGAAACGTTCTTTTGGGGACTTTTTCTGTAAATATGAGCGAATTCAGCTCTTGACGGCAACCGGTCAGCACATATTCGTCCGAGGTGAGAGGCAGGTGGAAATGAAACTGGGTGAAAAGACGTTTCGGCATAAAGTCATCGTGGCTGATATAGTCGATGATTGCATCCTTGAGTCATGCGAGAACATCATTGCACAATCGACATAAACCAAGGAATTATTAAGTGTGGCACTGAAGAGATCTTTATGGATGGCGGACCACCAGGAAAGGTTTACTGCTTGAAGAAAATTGTTCTTCCTCCCAGATCGGAATCCATTGTCTTTGCCAGTAAGTTTACCACGGAGCCCTGGAAAAAGACATCGCTGCACACTTATAGAAGGATTGGATTCAGATCAAACATGGGTGATGGCACGGACTCTGGTGAAGGCTACAAATAATTCAACAGTGCGCATCTTGAACCCAAGTAATGAAGAATTTATCATTAAGAAAGGAACTCCGATGGGCACCTGTAATGAAGTATCCTGGTTAAGACAATGCAGAGAATCGACCCGCGCGAATAACTTTACTGACAAGTACAACATGTCGATACTTCTAGAAGATTGCCGAAAAGATCTTTCTGATCAGGATGTTGCGCTGGCAAAGAAGATTTTACTTCGGTACGCTGATGTTTTCTCTTCCAGTGATGGGGACAACGGTAAAACTGGATTAGTTCAGCACACGATAAATACCGGCAACGAGTTACCGATTCGACAACGTCCAAGGAGGCTGCCTGTTGCACGAGAAAAGGAGGTGGAGACCATGATTGAGGGTATGGTGAAGGACGGTGTGATAGAACCTTCATGCAGTCCATGGTGTTCTCCGGTAGTGCTGGTGAAAAAGAAAGACGGCAGCATGCGGTTTTGCGTGGACTATCGACGACTCAATGACGTGACGAAAAAGGACAGTTATCCACTACCGAGGATTGACGATACCCTGGACACGTTGACGGGAATGAAGTGGTTCTCAACGTTGGACCTGAAGAGTGGCTACTGGCAAGTGGAAATAGACCCTAAGGACAAGGAGAAAACTGCATTTTCTACTGGAAAGGGGCTATGGTACTTTAATGTGATGCCATTTGGATTGTGCAACGCCCCGGCTACTTTTGAAAGACTGATGGAGCTGGTACTTGCTGGATTAGTTGGTGACGCCTGCCTCGTCTATTTGTATGACATCGTTATCGTGGGGCGCACGTTTCAAGGCGACTATCCGTGCATTGATAGACTGTATGATGATGCATCTAGTATGTACTTGTAGATTTTGGGTTGCTTCATGAAAGCTAATTACATCAAACGTACGAACAATGTATTTACGTTAGACCCAAAGTCTAATGTCAATTATTTTCCATTGAAAGATATGTACTTAGGTATTCAAGTAGGCCAAGAATTAATCAAACACAGGGAAAATGTAAACATGAAAGAACAGATTGCTGAGTTTTTCAGAAGGTGCCAATCATTTTAATTGAGTTGAACACGCAATTGAAATCACGTTTGCCTTTTGAAAATCCAGTTTTTCGAGAACTGAAATTTCTTGACCCACACACTGCCGTGCATAAAGAATTTCGCAGTTTACGAAATGTGATAGAAACTTTCCCATGCGAAGTACAGCCAGAACAAATGCAGTTAATTGACGAAGAATATAGAACCCTAAAGTTTGATCGCGAAGTAAGTGATTTGTTAGAATCTTCCAGCACTGGCTCACCCATCTCGTGTGAACAATTTTGGGTGGAAGTTGGGAAAATTTCTAACAGTGATGGCATGTTAAAATACAAAAATATAACTAGTTTTAGTAAATCTCTTCTATGTACATATACCGGTGTCGAATGCTGCATGCGAGCGCAAATTTTCATAGATAAATTTAATAAAAACGGAGCAAAGAAACAGATATAAAAACAAAAATATGTCAGCTATTTTAAAAACAAAGCAAGTTGTTAAGGATGAAGGAGGTTGTGTAAAAAAGATGTTTCACGAATGTATGGAATCCAGGCTAACTAGGTGTAGACGTGCACAAACATGGCTAAATATTTATTAAACATTTTCCCACTATCAGTTTTTTAATATGTTGCTTCGTTTGATGCATTTTCCTAAAACTAACTAGCCTAAGTCGAGCAACACAAAACTGTAGAACAATATGTCGGACCAATACAGTTGGTGACGTCATTTTGACAGCTGTTGACATAATAGTGAAATGAATGATTTATGATAGAACCTAAATCAAGTCAACCTGAGGTGTTTCAATTTTCGAGTACCTTAGGCTACCTACGTAAACTACATTAATAGCTACTGTTAAAAAACTTCAAAATCTTTTCAAAATCAGTGTGCAGTGCGAAGCGTTCGGTAATGCACGTGCCACACACTGCAGCTTCGAATTACGTCATTCGCGTTGCGCGCGACTAGTTGTCGCCGCCGATACCACTATGGGCTCTAAACCGCTCATAGTCAACGAGCTGTTGGCGTTTATAGTGCACGCCATCGACACCATGGACGAGGTCAGCATATTGCGAATCTGCAAATCAAACTTCAAAGAAGAGGAGGTTTGCACAGGCAAGGCGCTCCTGTTCGAATCGCTCGGGAAGACCGACCAGATGCCGTCTCGGAGAAGGGACGGAGGCGAAAAAAGTCTGCAGGACATAATTTGCCTGCTGAAAGGAACAGATCCTGACGACGTTCCTGACTTCGTCGCAAAGGAGCTCCATAAGCTACCTCCTGTGACGTTCGACCACGTTGATGTCACCAGATTACTCAAAGATATAACGTCATTGAAAGTGAATTTGGATGACCTAAAAAACCAGTTCAAGGAGTCGCAAAATACCATTAGTGAACTTCGTACCGAGGTAGCTTCTCTACGTGTTGCCGCATCGGTATGTGTGTCATCTCCGGTTTCTGCGAACGTCAACACAAAGCGCGGAGCGCATAACGTGTCCATATCGTCGTTTGAATCGGCGATTTTGGACGCATCACCGGCCGCAGCTGACGTCGCTGCCGCACCGCGCTCCCCCCGCCCGCCACCTGCCTCCCCGCGCGATGGCCCGATACATGCGCGTGCGCCTTCCCCCGCTCGTGCATACGCTGCAGTCGCCGCCCGCGGTGCCGTTAGCTGCCCCGCACCCGCCGCCGGTTCGGAGCAAGCGGCGCCCAAAAAAATGAAGGGGAAAAAGAAGCAGTCATCCAGTACTGCCACTGTATCAGCTCCAAGGAAGGAGCCGTGTAATCCGGAAGGCTTCACTGAGGTGGTACGGAAACGCCGGAAACAATCCAGCCGGAACCGGTGTGGTACCGCCTCTGGAACGTGTTCTGGATTCCTAGCGGAGGTGCCTACTACCCGACTATATGTCTCACGGGTTCACTACGCCGTGCAGATTAAGGAGGTGGAGGATTACCTCACGAAGAAAACCGGATACTGTCTAAGGGTTGAAAAGTTATCTTCCCACCATAGCGTGAACTTTAGTTCTTTTATGGTGAGAGTTCCAACGGACAAACTATCAACTTTTATGAGTGAAGAGTTCTGGCCAAAGGGAGTTAAATTCCGACGGTTCATCGGACGCCTGCAAGCGGACACCGTGAATCGTCGCTATGAGACAAGCATGCGTCATACGTCGCCGTCCTAAACGTGTGTTAGCAATAAGTTTATACTATATTATATGTTAGATATAAGGTATATATCTATGGGCCGTAGAATAAGTTATTTAAGATCTGTGTACTTTTCTATTGTTGCCTGAGAATAAATATATTATTATTATTCCACATCATTTATTTGTAAACTCATAAAAATACATTTTTTACTATAAAGAAATACAAAAACAAATACTCTACAGTAAAAAATATATCAAAACGGTGAATCACCGGCCGCGAAGCAAGGCTCAAGCGGTCGGTGACTAGGGCTGCAGGGAGAGGAATCTCCTTACTATACGTGCCGAGTCCAGGAGTACTGCCTTTTGGATCTGGCTCTTGATCCAACTGCCTAGCGAAAGTCTCTCGAGATGTTGATCGAGACTCTTCGCTATGAGTCCGTTAACGGAAACGACTATCGGAACAATAGTCGCTGAATCAACATCCCACATGGTGGCAATCTCGTGGGCTAAATCAAGATATTTGCTGAGCTTATCTTTCTCAGCTTTGACGAGATTGGCATCATGTGGAATGGTGACATCAACGAGTATTGCCTTCCGCTCCAACCGATCTATCAGAACGATATCAGGCTTATTCGCAAGAATAGTCCTGTCCGTAATTATAGATCGGTCCCAATAGAGCGTGGCAAGGCCATTTTCAAGAACCGGCTCCGGTGCGTATTTATAATACGGAACTTCAGGGCCCGTAAGGCCATATCGAAGAGCAAGTTGCTGGTGAATGATCTTGGCTACTTGATTATGTCTGTGCAAATACTCAGAATTAGCAAGATGCGAACAACCCGAAAGTACATGCCTGAGGGACTCCCCAGGGTGGTGACATGCCCGACACATGTCAATTGTCCCATCTTTCATGATGTACTTTCGGTAGTTGTTCGTCTTGATTACCTCATCCATAATTGCACAGACAAACCCTTCAGTTTCTCCGAAGAGATCACCGAAACGTAGCCAATTCACTGAAGCTAGGAGATCTACATCAGGCCCCATAAGGGTCTTATAGAATCTCCCATGTAGCTCCTTGCTCTCCCATATTGCCCTACGATCCTGAATGCTCATCACCAGTGGTTGGCGCCAGTTCTCTTTAGCTAAGGAGAGAGGAGTAAAGTTTTTGTCAACTGCAACCACATCACGATGCACCTCGCACTCTGCTTGGAGAAAGTAACTCCTGAGATTGCACACCTCGCGGTTGTGGAGGGTTTTCGCGTTAAGAAAGCCCCGACCTCCACACTTCCGCGGGATGTACATTCTCATAACCGACGAACGAGGGTGTCTCATGCGGTGAGCAATTAGCATTTGACGAACTTTACAATCCAGGGCATCCAATTCTGTCTGAGACCACCTTAGTATGCCGAACGTGTAAATGAGTAGGGGCATAACCCAGCCATTGTAAGCACGCACCTTGTTACCGCCTGACAAAAGACTATTTAGAACTTTTGTGAGGCGACAAAAGAAACGTTCCTTCACTGCCTGTTTTATGTCCTTATCCACTATACCCAACGATTCAGACATACCAAGGTACTTGTATGTTTCGCCTTCGGAGAGACACCTGAGAGACATATTTTGGGAAAGCTGTAAATTTGTTGAATTTACAACTTTTCCATGTTGAATATGTATGATTGCACACTTTTCAACACCAAACTCCATGTTAATAGCGCTGCTAAATATCTGTGTAATATTAAGCAGAGCTATCAACTCTGATTTTTTCGGCGCGAAAAGTTTGAGATCATCCATATACAACAAGTGAGATATGCTCTCACCACCTCTGCGAAGGCGATAACCTAGCCCTGAATCCTTTAGTAAAGTACTAAGCGGGTTCAGTGCTAGGCAAAACCACAAAGGACTCAGACTATCACCCTGGAATATACCCCTCTCAATCCTTATCAGGTCTTGCGTAGCAAGAGAATCCCATCTACTTCCTGGATGACGAAGTACTGTGGTCCACTGCCTCATACACGCACCTAAGAATGATCTTAGAGTAGTATCTACTTTATACAACTCTAAGACCCTCTCAAGCCATGTATGTGGCACTGAATCATATGCCTTTTTATAGTCAATCCAAGCAGCAGAGAGGTTTTCCTTGCTACGCTTGACCTTTTCGCTAATGGCCATGTCAATGAGGAGGAGCTCCTTAGTACCGCGAGACCCAACTCTACATCCATTCTGAACAGGTGCCAAAATATTGTTTGCAACAATGTGTGTGTTAATTTTTACTGTTAGAATGGATGTGAGAAGCTTATAGATGGTGGGTAAGCATGTAATTGGTCTGTAATTCTTGGGTTCCGCGGTACTACCGGACTTATGGAGCAAGAAGGTTACACCAGTTGTCATGAAAATTGGAAGAGATCCGAGTTCAATAGCTTCTTGGAATTGTGTAGCCAGAACGGAGTGTGAGCAACGAAACCATTTTACCCAAAAGTTATGCAATCCATCCGGTCCAGGACTTTTCCAGTTCTGGGCCGAACGGATTGCGCTAGTAACATCCATTGGACAGATGGTAATATTCTCCATGGTTTCGATTTGCTCACACTCTGCACTCACTACATTCATCCAGTCAGCTTCTGTGTGGTGAATAGGGACAGACCAGATGCTGCGCCAAAAATTATTGCCGGTTTCAGCATCTGGTACGTGACCATTCAGAGCACTTTGATCTGGTTTCTCCCAATTTCTGTAAACCTTCCTTTGATCACTTTGAAAGTTGCGATTCTGCCAGTACCTGTCAATACGTTTCCTATAGCGTCTTATTCGACTTGCCCACGCATAGACTTTTTGCTTTAGATAATCTATGCGTTCTGTGACACAGGCTAAATAATCTCGTGGATCAATGTCTGTTCCAGAGAAAGCCTGAGTCACAAAACGCATAACCCTAGGACGACGATTGCCCTCTCTAAAGCAAATTAGCTTTGCAATGAGAGTCCTGAACGTATTAATACGCCGCTCTATCCTTAACTGCCAAGCAGGGGTATCACTCCCCCGGCGCGGTGCACGGTCAGTGTCCGGTAGCTTGACATGTGCAACGCGGCAAGCT
The DNA here is from genome assembly GCA_963082625.1 of Pasiphila rectangulata. Lineage (NCBI taxonomy): Eukaryota > Metazoa > Arthropoda > Insecta > Lepidoptera > Geometridae > Pasiphila > Pasiphila rectangulata. The sequence goes on from OY720262.1 coordinate 345,779, forward strand.
GCGATAGCCCCACAATAAAGGATAGAGTGTGTATCAATAAGATTTCTGCTAGTCAACAAATAAGGAGCTAGCAGAGAGTCCAAGGCCCCCATTAACGCTAAATTTCGTCTATGGGTCGGCAAGCGAGGAAGACGTGGTTTGACTTCTACTAATCTGTACTGAAGGATCGCATCTTCCAAAGCCCTCCTCAATTGCTCATTATCTTGGGTACTTACGTTTGTGTTTGCACTCACGTAATTGACCATATCATTAACGGATCCACTCCGAGAGGTCAACGGTGCCGTAGGTGTTGTGGTCGGCGGCGGCGCGACACTTGGGTCACGTTGTGAATGATCAATCACTTGAGCACTTAACACTTCACGTCGGAGCTGATCAAGTACACTATCATCCAGTGTTTTCGAACGCTGGATCACACGCACTTGATCAGACAGTCGTTGCGCGGTAACGTTCAGTTAACGTTTTATTATTATTATTATTATATTATTATTTAACTCAAACACGTAAAACCATCTGTCAAAATCATTAGGCAGTGACAGTTACAAAAATTTATTAGAAACTGTCTTGGCTGCCTAGTAAAAATGTTACCAGTGATAATTATGCCTCGTATTTAAAACATTAATAAAACAACAATTTTAGTTTAAATTAAATAAAGAGTATTTTTTCCGAAATCACCGATTTTTGCGCAATTTTTCAGTCTGGGTACATAGACCTAGCCCATTTTGAAACATCTCCTTTTAATCCTTCGAAAAGGATGTTAAAATATAACTCTAACATTCATTGTGAGTATGAATAAATAAAACGTGTTAAGAAAATCAGTATTTTTATTGGTATATCTGTCCTATGTAAGTCGGTATATTTCAGTATTTTTTTGAGATGCCTCGGTATTTTCGTAAAATTTAATCTGGTCACACTGTTTTGATGGTTATTTTAAGAGTTCTCTGTGAATTAGACTAGACTGGACCGGGCGGGACCGAGGTTGGGCTGTGGATTTCGGTGTCCTTTGGAATTGGATATTATTTTTAGTAAAATAATAAATAAATTGCATTGCAAACTGTTGTATGCACGATTCTATCCTGCTAACTCGAAAAATGACCGACACAGCGCTGTGCAGAGTGTGTCTAGAAAGTGATGCCAAGATGCAGCACATCGCGGACACACGGTATCAGGAGATATTTGAAAAGTTGTCAACAAAGGTCAGTGTCTGATGGCATCAGCAGTATTTACTCACCTGCATACAATTCAAAATTAAAGAAAATACTATTTAGTGCGGCCGCATTGACCATAATGGCGCGATACAAATTACAAAATAAAACAATACAATTAATAGGATAGCACATAATTGAAACCTCTTCACTTCAGATGACACTGTCATGATTATGGATGATACCTATTGTTTATGTATAAGTTATCTTAGGTCAACATTTGTTTAATATATTAAATGTATTTACCTACCTTTAGAATACATAATTGTATATGTATAAGTTATCTGAATTCTTCTGTACATGACCCCTACACCTATGATCACCTCTATCTAGCCTCAAAAGTTTGCTGTAAGAGAACTTTTCTTAGGGTTTAGCTTGCCTTTGTACATGAGCATTATTGTGTATGCTTTAAGTTATTTTTGTTTTGTGTGCAATAAAGAAACAAAACTCTAGTAACAAACAATAAAAATATGAGTGACTGTTTCAGCTGTGCACAGCGGACCGGAGGCCTGAGACAGTGTGCTACATATGCTTTGCCCACCTGCAGCGGTGCCAACGACTCGTGGACATGTCTCGGAAAGCCGAGAAGATACTGACCCAGTTATCACTCAATGGCATTCAGGTACCTATACCGCCGTTTATATATATGTACAAGGACCAGGAACAGTGGTAAACAATAGCCAATCATCAACATTAGAATGAAGTTAATATTAGAAAAAGAAGAAGAAGAATCAAGTTCAAAAGTCTGGCGTGCTGGTGTTTACCCTTATCTAAATTCAGGGACATATGATTCAATGATAACTTTGACAACTATGCATAGAAGTTTTGCATACACTAATAGTTCTGGTAACAATTCAAAATGAAATACTCATTTTATGTTAAACTAGGTGTCCCGGCGAACTTCGTATCGCACCTACTACAACCACTACTTACAACTACCCTACAACTACTACAACCACTACTTACAACTACCCTACAACTACTACAACCACTACTTACAACTACCCTACAACTACTACAACCACTACTTACAACTACCCTACAACTACTACAACCACTACTTACAACTACTACAACCACTACTTACAACTACCCTACAACTACTAATTTAGGTATGCAACGCAAAGTAGCCTATGCCCGTCTCCATGGTCTAATCTACTCCTATACTAAAATTAATCCAAATCGGTTCTGCGGTTTTGACGTGAAAACATACATATGTACATTTCAATTTTATAATTAGTAGGGAAGTAGGGATGTACGGTTTTATTGTTTGTTTGGGTTGGATGTTGTTTTGTCGTCCGTCTGTTTATTCTATTCCTTTCCTGTCTCCTCTCCATGGTCGTGAATTCACCCAGGGCCCCAACTGAAAACCAGCGTAGCATCTGAGCTTGGCCAGGTGCTACACAATGCGGAGTTGGGGACCCACTACCCGCGCCACATCCTCTTCTTCCTGTCCGTATTGTAATGTTTTATATATTTGTGTTCTTTGTTTATATTGTGGTTGTATTGTATCGTGCGTGTGGTAAATAAATGTTTTTCTTCTTCTTCAAAACTTATTACCAATTTATTCATCTTAAAAGTATTATACGACGATATGTTGGAAAAACAAATTTAAAAAGTACATCGTTGAGCACAACCGTTCCGTAAGGAGCCGACTACGCGTCTGAGCCGCACATCATAAATGAATGCGCGCGCAGTTCCTACTTGATCATTATTTTGCTGCGATGTTATTTTAAAAATGCGATATCTCCTAAGACATTCATTGAAATCAAATGATGTAAAAGGCAATTTTGTTTTAAATTAAATACTTTTAATGAATAACGTATTTATTTGGATAAGGATTAATATCATGTTCATAAAAACACCTTCGCCAATGCCTAATGCATTATTTTAGAACAAATTTGGTTAGCATAAAAAGGTTATAGTGAGCCAACCTTAAGAGATAGATATATGCTGTCGCTGATTTTTTTTTAGATCTTTTAAGGGAGAACAATTCTGTCATACATGATTTCTTCTAAACTTAAACTGTTTACGCAGCGCACGCAGCGGAAGCTCTCAAAAGGAAAATAACCCCGATGTTGAAACATTCTTCATTGGTTCTCTGCTCCTATTAGTCTTAGTGTAATGATAAATAGCCTATAGCCTTCCTCGATAAATGGGCTATCTAACACTGAAAGAATTTTTCAAATCGGACCAGTAGTTCCTGAGATTAGCGCGTTCAAGCAAACAAACAGACAAAGAAACTCTTCAGCTTTATAATATTACTAGTCATATATAATTTAATAATTATATAGTATAGATAATGCTGCCTCTGCAAAATGATGAATTTATAGAGCAACCTAGCTTGGGTTTACAAATAAGGGTTTATTATGAGAAACATGCAGCTTGTTCATCATCATGTCAGCCGTAAAACATCCACTACTGAACTCAAGCCTCCCTCATAGATCTCCATGAGGGGTTGTTGCCATACTCACCACGCTTGGCAGGCGGGTTGGCGAGCGCAGTATGAGATGTTGATACACGGAAAGACGCTGCTGCCCATCTCCCGGAGGTATCTCGCAGCAGGCTCTTACTGCATCCACGAGCATGAGAGGAGGGGTAACATTATTCTGCCGGCACCCCACGGCTTGCCAGCTTGTTAACCCACCTTAATTTGTTTTTGATGTCTAAATCACGCGACAAGCCCTAGGCCTAGGCAGCTGGAATAGCGCGGTAATCGCGCTCATTAAGCTTGTGACCAACGCTGCACTGCATTGCGCGCGTCATCCTGAGACAGGGTTGTAATGGATATACTGGCATAGTGGCATATTTAGGTACATATTTGTTGCTAGCATGTTGAGTATCATCATATCATCAATACAGCTGTAAAGCGTCCACTACAGAACAAAGGCCCCCCTCATAGAGGGGTAGTTGCCATACTCACCGCGCTCGGCAGGCGGGTTGGCGACGGCAGTACGGGATGTCGATACACGGAGAGACGCTACTGCCCATCTTCTCTGCGGTCTGCAGATATTTGTTCAGGGTGTTCTGGATGTTTTTCAATATATAATAAATAAAAATATTGGGTAAAAAGGACCTGCAAGTCCTTTGGTGGGCGGAATGTTATGATATATTTCAATAATTTAGCTTGCTTTTGTCTACTCGTTAGATATAAGTAAACGCGCGCCTGCGAATATTTTCTAGTTGCCAATAAACACTATCGAGAGCACACCTAATATCGTGATTTTTCAATTATTTGTCCCGCAAGCAAAACTAGACCATAGGTATACCAACATATTGTTTTAATTTATAGAATTTGAATCATAGTGTTACGATTAAAATTTTATAAATAGTTTTAGATGCTGGAGGTTTGGGATTTAAAAATGTTGTTTGTTTAAACCAAAATTAACACTTAAATCACAGATTTACACCACCTAGAATCTTACAGCAGATTCTCACTAGAACACTTCTTCACTGAATAGTGAACACTAGCACTTGTACACTAGTCACTGATCACTATATTCACTTTGAAGTCACTCGGTTATATCGCACTGTTCACTTCCATAGCCAAATAAGGACTATCCGTTCGGCAAACACACTCACGTATTTATATCCCACATAAAGAAGATTCGAGTCGTCGAAGTATCCAGATTCACAGACAATAGAAACAGAACAACTTGTTTACAACTTTATTTACAACCCGCGCCATTGTTCTCAAAACCGGTCCATCCAGAAACTTCACTAATTTGTTAACAAAATAGAATTCTGGATCTTGCGCTGACTTACTGTTTAGTTTGCGTTTGCGCACGGCGCAACAATAGCAATAGTTAAATTGTTATTTAAATTCCAAAATATATCTCATAAATAATTCATGCATGTCATTTGTGTTCAGTTCACATGTATGATGATGTTTAAATTCATTTCAGGCAACTCCTGAAGCTGTCACTGAGATGAAACTGAGCATGAAACAATCCTTATCTGTCGCTCCGATGCAATACCTCCACATCAGTGATACTCATGATAGTTCTCATGTTACTGTGAAAGAAGAAGTGATATCTATGAAGGCTGAGGGAACAGCAGAAGAGGAGCCCCTTTTGGAGACTGCAACAGAAAATGTTTTGTCGTCTGAGAGATATATCAGTGAATGCTTGAAATTTGAAATTGATAGTGATCATGACCAGTTTAATGAACTTCCATCTACTATGGTTGTGGAACAACCCAAGCTTAAAATGACGTACTGTTGTGACTTATGCAGCAAGACATTCAGTGTTAAACGTAAACTGGCGTTACACATAAAGCGGTCACATACCAGACTAATTACTAATACAGACAGTGATATATGTAATAAACAGTTTAATCAACAATTTGTACTTACAAGACATATGAGAGTTAACACTGGTGAGAAGCCATATACTTGTGATATATGTGATAAACAATTTATTCAAAAATCGGATCATAAGAAACACATAAGAATACACACTAGTGAGAAGCCCTATACCTGTGATATATGTGATAAACAATTTAATCGAAAAACGTCTTTTACAACACACATGATAATTCACACTGGTGAGAAGCCCTATACCTGTGATATATGTGATAAACAATTTAATGATAAATCTAATTATACAGCACACATAAGAGTTCACACTGGTGAGAAGCCCTATACCTGTGATATATGTGATAAACAATTTAATCGAAAAACGTCTCTTACAACACACATGAGAATTCACACTGGCGAGAAGCCCTATACCTGTGAGATATGTGATAAACAATTTTATCGAAAACAGTCTCTTACAACACACATGAGAGTTCACACTGGTGAGAAGCCCTATACCTGTAATATATGTGATAAACAATTTAATCTAAAAACGTCTCTTACAACACACATGAGAGTTCACACTGGTGAGAAGCCCTATACCTGTGATATATGTGATAAACAATTTAATGATAAATCGAATCATACAAGACACATGAGAATTCACACTGGTGGGAAGCCATATACTTGTGATAAATGTGATAAACAATTTATTCAAAAATCGAATCATACAAGACACATGAGAATTCACACTGGTGGGAAGCCATATACTTGTGATAAATGTGATAAACAATTTATTCAAAAATCGGATCATAAGAAACACATGAGAATACACACTGGTGAGAAGCCCTATACCTGTGATATATGTAATAAACAATTTTATCAAAAAACGTCTCTTACAACACACATGAGAATTCACACTGGTGAGAAGCCCTATACCTGTGATATATGTGATAAACAATTTTATCAAAAAACGTCTCTTACAACACACATGAGAGTTCACACTGGTGAGAAGCCCTATACCTGTGATATATGTGATAAACAATTTAATGATAAATCTAATCATACAAGACACATGAGAATTCACACTGGTGAGAAGCCCTATACCTGTGATATACATATGTGATAAACAATTTAATCAAAAAACGTCTTTTACAACACACATGAGAATTCACACTGGTGAGAAGCCCTATGGCTTATTATAAGTATGTATATACTTGTGATATATGTGATAAACTATTTAAATACAAATCTGCTCTTACAGGACACATTAGAGTTCACATTGGTACCTAAAATGGAGATGTACCTTTTCATCTTTATCATAAAAACAAGTTACCAAGCCAGAGAAGCGGTGAAGGCCTGCGGATATAAGTTTTGCTGGATGTCATTGCATGGCAACGTCTGTAAGATGCAGGGAGGAGGGACCACCAATCAATAAGACGATTATAAGACGAGACGAATCAAATAAGACGGACTTAAATCTACTTAAGGAAGAAGCAGACTAGCTTTATGCTATAAACTAATGTGTGGTGTTATCCTTAGTAGTTAATTTAAAATAAACTAGTGGTTCGCCGCGAACTTAAAACGAGCAAGATTTACTTTTTACAATGAAGTCTTTGCATTGTAACTTGATTTTACGTAGCACTTTGAACTGAATTGCTGTAATTCTCCAAACACTACAACACAACAAAACACATTCATAACTTTAGTAGGACTTGTAACTTGTAAGTTTTCTTTTACATTGTATAGAATCTATAACACACCGCCGGCCTTTCCGATCGCTCGAGGTAGGTGACGGGCGTTATAACTATGGTGGGGATTGGATTCTATACTTTTGTTGAATCGGCGGCAAAGATGTGGACTGTATTGATTTTCGATGTTTTCCACGTCGATCCGAAGCTAATGCTGGTTCTTGTTTTATCAAGCCCAACAACGTCCTGATTTTCCTTGTACTTTATGTGCTTGGAAGAGTTATTAACAATTTCAATAGAATAAAATGCAATGAAAATATTTAGTTTTGATTCCGCTTATGCTGAGATGCAGGAGCACCGCCCTTCCGCCCGCTAATTATGCACATGCAGGGAGAACTAGGTTGTCAGTGCAGCATGCATACCCAAACCTATACGACGACCTATTCGAATCCACGTCCGTCAAATCAATACTTAACGCTTCCTTTAGCCGGAAGTGCTTTGGCCGCTAAGCTGCAGACAGAGCCCATGTCGGGACCCGCTGACATTCTTGATAAGGTGATGTCGGTTTGAGCAACCGTATTTTTTCTAATAGGTTTGGGTATTTATTTATTTAAATATTTAAATTTTTTGGAATCAAACCACAACTAAAAACTATGTACTAGAATAGAATAGAAATATACATATTTATTTGGTTTACATTACAGCACAAGCATAGAACAAAAGACAAAAAGAAAAATAATAAATAAGAGTACCTAGCACCAATAGCAATAACGTTGCAAGTACCAATTAATATTAAACAGCTTGGGTAGCTCCTCTTCCGTCCGAGACTCGGCTACAAGCAGACGTGTTTCCCGCTCCTGTTAAATACGCTGCCATACCTCAAACTTCCTAAACTCAAAGCACAACATCTGCTAACCACATACGCTTGGAAGTGTATCACACACCATTTACACTTGAGAGTGCACGCGAGCATAGCATACTACGAGTATCGACTGGCCCGACTATCTACTGCAGCGAGCAACACACGGCCTACCAAACGCTCGGCATATACGCTCGAAGCAGGTACGACATCTTGATTTATCGATCCTATATAAAAATGCAACGTTCACCACCTACGACGAGTGAACTGACCCACGCCAATTCAGATACTGATATTCCTAAATTCATTAGAAATAATTCAGATAAGAGATTTTCGGCTAAGCGCACGCGAATTGACGATGATGAGAGCTTTGATAGTTGGAGTACTTTTAAAAATGATATAAGAGTAATGTTAAATGCTATGACCGAGCAGCAAAACAAAAGACTTGATAAGCTGGAAGAGAGCATCTCGATCATAAAGAAGCAAAATGAGTCCATTCACACATCTAACTGTGACCTCATACAATCAATGGACCATGTATCAAGCCAAGTAAAGGAAATGAATGAACAAATTGGAAGACTTGATGAAGATAGAAAAGCCTTGACAAAACAAATAGAAATAATAGATCAGAAAGTGGAGAATCTTGAGCGTATAAATAAAATAAAACCGGGCAAGAGCGAGTCGGACTCGCGCACCGAGGGTTCCGTGCCATCATACAATATAATATATGACAAAGGCGGTTTTATATTTGTTGGAGAACCTTGACAGCGCCATCTCTTGTCTGATAGCGGAAATTATGTAGAGATTTACACTTTCGATGATTTCTAAAAAAGTATGCTAAGTAGAGAGATTGTAATAAATTTCCTCTAATCTTTACATTTACTTCTAATAGCAATAAAAGTTTCAGAGGTTTATCTCCGCAAACTTCGGAGGTAAGGGGGGGGGAACGCTATTTTTTTCAACATTTTTGTAAATAACTCAAAAACGATACGACTTAAAGGAAAACTAAAAACTGTTTATTAATGTACAAATGAATACCTGTCATATGATACCCCACACGACCTAGTAACTTCACTAAAAAATTTTGAGATCCCCTATCCGCCCCCCTGCAGTCAAAATAAGGATATTTATTAACATTTTCATATATGCTATGTTAGTAAAAAAGTGTTGTCTTTTACCATTTCAAATTTCAAGTCGATAGCATCAGTAGTTCTCGAGATATCCAGTTGTGACAGACAGACAGACAGACAGAGTGATTCTATAAGGGTTCCTTTTTACCATTTTGGTCCGGAACCCTAAAAACCAGCATTGAAATAAGAAATGTACCGAAGAGACAAAAGGAAGGAAAGAGAGACCTATTCAAAATGATTGAAAAGCTGTATAACACCGTAGAATCCAGCGCTGCGAAGGAACCCCTCCAACTAAGAGATGTTTATCGCCTTCCAGGCAAACCCAACATTGCCACATCTACTGTAGTGGTTGAGTTTATAAGTACACTCGCTAAGGATGACTTTCTTTTCAAGGTCAAAAAATATATAAGGAACAAGTTTGAACAGCTTAGCTCTAAGCACCTAGGATTGAGCGAAACCAATAGTTTCATATACATTTCGGAACATCTATCCAACAAAACTTCTAGACTCTTTTACCTGGCACGGGACTTTGCAAAATCGGAAGAATTTGCCTTTTGCTGGACAAGTAACGGAAGAGTTTTTCTCCGTAAAAAAGAAAATGCACCCCATATTCTTGTGAAAAATGAAGATACCCTTTCTTCGCTGAAACAAAGTCAAGAACCAAGCTCAGGATGACTAGATTTTGAAAATAACCAGCCTAATTTGAATAATCTGCATCTTATACACTACTCCTTAGGGCAAGTAACCCACTGCAACAATTTTTTCTCGAATGTTAGTATTTTGTATTATGTTAATATTTATTTTTTATACTACTGGCACCACTATACTTCACTTTCAGCAGTTTCCCTAACATATTATATCTTTATGATAGTACACAAGGTATCACTAAAAAAACAAATTAATTTTGCATTCTCAAGTTCCATTCTGCATTCTGCCATAAAAAATGGATAGTATCCAACTACTAAATGATATTGAGGACACACAACTGGTATTTAACATTGCAGTCGATAACCCCGAGCAGTGCCGGGCTTATCTGGGTAATGTCTCTGATCAATATACCATTATATGCCAAAATATAAGAAGCGTCCAGAAGAATTTTGATAATTTTGCAGTCTTTCTAACTAGATTAAATTACAAACCTGATATAATTATTTTTACAGAATGTAGGATCAATGACTTTTCTCCTGAAATATCCTTACCCAATTATCTTTATAATTCGTCCAAACGATTTATTAACCAGAATGATGGTATCATAGTTCTCACAAAACAAGAACTCGATATAAAAATTGAAGAGCCGCCCTTCAATGATGCTAACTGCTTACTAATCTCTGTTGACAATGTAGTTACTCTGGTAGCTATCTATAGAAGTCCCTCAATAAGGAACATTGATAAGTTTAGCAACTCACTTGAAGGTATATTGAGGACCTGCGTTAATGAGACCTGTGTGATGGTTGGTGATTTAAACATAGACATAAGTGCTAAGTCAACCGACAGCAGGTCTCTAGATTACATTGATTTAACGGGGCATTATGGTTTTATCCCGGGGCATCAACTACCTACGCGTGGCCCAAGTTCTCTAGATCATGTCATGATTAAGTCCCAAAAAACTGTTAAAACTATAATTTGTGATACCGATATTACAGACCATTGTACAGTTTTAATAGGTATAGAAAAATGCCCTAGTGAAACGGAAAAAGAAAAAGACAGGGCATACGCAGAAATCAATTACAAGGGAGTCATTGACTGCTTGGCAATGGAAGACCTATCAAGCTACTACATGCACACCGATGTAAACGGTGCAGTAACTGAGTTTATAAGCTTTCTAAGAGACGTAGTAACCAAGAATACATTGATTAAAAAGACTAAAAACCGCGAAATTATACTAAAACCTTGGATCACACCTAACTTGCTAAAATGTATCAGAAAAAAAGACGCTCTTCACTTGATGTCCAAGAAAAACCCTAAAAACGATAAAATAAATGAAACCTACAAAAAATATCGCAACACCTGTTTAAATTTGCTACACACATTAAAAAACCAATACGAAACAAAACTTCTTGAAAATGCTAGCGGGAATAGTAAAGAAACGTGGAAATGCATAAAAAGAATCTGTAATCTGAATAAAAACGAAAATTAAAACCATCAACTCATAAAACACTCGGAAGACGCTAATCTCATGATTAACAATTGTAACAGTTACTTCACTACAGTTGGAAAAAAACTCGCAGAAAAAATCTTACATTCTCTCTCTGCTACCGAAGAGTACCTTGCTTTTCTCGTAGACTCACCACCTAGTATTTCTCCATCGCATTCATTTTATCTGGCCCCAACCGACACTTATGAAGTTAAAAAAATAATTGACTCCCTAAAATCGAATTCTGCTCCTGGCTGGGATCAAATCAGCAACAGACTACTAAAACAAGCCAAGCATTTGTTGGCACCCGTGATTGCGTATATAATAAATCTAAGTATTAGTACAGGGACTATGCCCGATATATTAAAAATAGCTAACGTCACTCCGATTTACAAAAATGGTGACCCTAAAACTCCATGTAATTATAGGCCAATATCCTTATTATCATCCATATCTAAAATTATGGAGAAAGTTGTAAACAAACGTCTTTTTGACTATTTAGAAAGCAATCAGATAATTTCAACCAACCAATATGGCTTCCGCAACAATAGATCAACCGAAGACGCTGTCACCAACCTTACTAACTACGTAACATCTGAATTGGATAAGGGCAGAAAATGTATTGGCGTCTTTCTTGATTTGGCAAAGGCCTTCGACACCGTGTCGAGGCCAATATTACTTCGGAAAATGGAATCCATTGGCGTACGTGGCATCAGACTCGAATGGTTCAGATCATACCTCACCGACCGTAAACAAAGAGTAAAGCTTGGTAATTATAGTAGCGATTTGATTCACACGGACTTTGGGGTTCCCCAAGGCAGCGTATTGGGCCCCACATTATACATTATTCTTATTATATATAAATAATCTATGTTCACTTAAAATTGAAGGAGCTAAAACATTTGCTTTTGCGGATGACACCGCGATTATTTTTAATGGAGACTCATGGAACGAAACCTTTCGACGAGCCCAAGCCGGCATGACTGTAGTATCCACATGGCTCCAAAATAATCTTCTAACCTTGAATGCAGATAAAACTAAATTCATGCCATTCAGTATATCTCAAAGAACTTCCCCAGAGCCATGCCTAAGTATTACATTACATAATCATCTCTCAGATACCTCATTTTGTCAATGTCCCCCCATGGCCCGAGTAAATACCATTAAGTATCTAGGTGTGATTATCGATGACCACCTTTCTTGGAAGGAACAAATATCATCACTTAGTGGTAAATTGCGAAAACTACTACACATCATTAAAAGACTACGATCAAGTGCAAAGGAGCCAACTATAAGACTAGTGTATCAAGCACTTTGTCAATCGGTACTGACGTATTGCATCCCGGCTTGGGGCTCGTCGTGTAAATCTCATCTACTCCGATTAGAAAGAGCCCAACGCTCAGTGTTGAAAGTTGCATACAGAAAACCATATAGATATCCCACTGACATACTATACAAAGATGTTAAACTCCTAACGGTAAGGCAGCTGTATGTTACAGCTACAGTTCTCAAATTCCACAAATCATCCCTAGCAAATGTATCTCAAATAAAAAGCAACCGCCGACTTGTATGGAATGATGAGCTGTATGTAACTATAGATAGGTACCTAACATATTGTCATGCTAACTGGGGGTACCTCTGTTCCTTAGTAATAAACTAGCTATCGAGTAAGACGGGCGTTTCATTGATTACCGACACTCTATCTGGCGACGAGGATGGGATCTACCCGCGCATAACAAAAAAAAATGGCGAGTTTTCTCGGTAATTTAGGCGTATTTGACTATAAAATACACGAATGGGAAGTGTTTTACGGTAAATTGACTCAATTTATCAAGTTGAATAACATTGATGTGTCTAATCAAAGTGCGATGCTGCTAACACATTTGTCCGATGAGTCCTACCGTCTGCTTCGGAACCTCGTTCATCCGAAGAAACTCGAAGAAATTTCTTACAAGGAGCTAGTGCTTGTACTCAACAATCATTTCACGCCAAAGAGGTCGACATTCGCCGACAGGGCGAAGTTCTACGAAGCGACAAGGTCCGACGGTGAAAGCATCGAGGAATGGGCGGCTCGTCTGCGAGGGCTTGCCGTTTACTGCGACTTTGGCACAGAACTGGACACGTTGCTGCGTGACCGTTTCGTGCTGGGCTTCCAGACAGGACACGAGCGTGATAAGCTGTTTGAATGCGACTCCAGAGTTTTAACACTATCGCAAGCATTGGAGATCGCGCAGAGGGCTTCGTGTGCGCGGCAGGCACGCGCAGCTGCCAGCGGCGCGGCCGCCGCCGCCGCGGTCGTGAAGGAGGAGCCGGTGTTCTACGCACGAGCTAGATCGCAAAGCGCCTGCGCCGCCGGGAGATCCCAGGCAAGTTTCGCCGCCGCCGTGGCGACCCAGAAGGTTGATGATGGCAGCAATGAATTACGTTGTTCGGTGTGTGGTATGAAAAACCACAGTGCGGCTAAATGTAGGTTTAAGGACTACAAATGTCGAAAGTGTGGGCAAAAAGGCCATCTAAAGAAAGTGTGCGTTGGTAAAAAGTGTAATTTACACAAAATCAGTGTAGAGGAGCCCGAGTCTCACCCAGAAAATGACTGCAAGGAATGTGAACTTTATAACTTGAGGTATGTAAACTATAATCCAATCAAAATTACAGTTAACGTGAATGATATTGATTTGTGTATGGAATTAGATACTGGATCCGGGACTACCGTTATTTCGGACAAATTATATTCTCAATATTTTTTCAATAACAAGTTGCATAAGAGTGATATCAAAATGTGTTTATACAATGGTCATAAAATTATGCCCTTAGGTTTTTTTAAAGCTAAAGTTAGGTATGCTAACCTATGTAAACAATTAAAAATTTACGTTTTTAAAAATGGTGGGCCACCTTTGCTAGGGCGCGATTTTATAGCGAATTTTGAAATTTATTTTTCCTCAGCAAATAATAGTATTGAATGTACGAATAAAAATATTGGAGAAGTGCAACGGTTATTGACGCAATACCCGGACATTTGGAAGAACGAGCTAGGTTGTTTTAACAAGTTTGAGGTCGATCTACTACTAAAAGATAATGCACAGCCAAAGTTTTTTAAGCCGCGGGCGGTACCTTTTGCTCTCAAGGACAGAGTTAGCGCAGAACTTGACAGATTGGTAAGTTTAGGTATTTTAGTGGCCGTCAACCACTCTGAATACGCTACGCCTATAGTACCAGTTTTAAAAGAAAATGGCAAGTTAAAAATCGCCGGCGATTTTTCTTGCACGTTAAATCAAGATTTAAAAATAGATAAATATCCGTTGCCACGCATAGAAGAGGTTTTTTCCAAGATTGGAGGGGGAGAAAAATATTCTAAATTGGATTTAAGTAACGCTTATAATCAATTTAGATTATCTAAACCTTCTCAAGCACTGGCAACCATAGCAACTCATAAAGGTTTATTTTCATACACAAGATTAGTATATAGCTTAGCAAATGCACCGGCTATTTTTCAAAAAGCAATGGAAACACTATTTTCTGGCTTGGACGGTGTAAGTATTTGGCTTGATGACATTTGCGTTACGGGCAAAACCAAAGATATTCATATCTCAACATTGCGTGAAGTCCTACGTAGGCTTCAGGGGGCAGGGTTACGCTTGCAAAAAGATAAGTGTGTCTTTTTCGAAGACAGTGTTACTTACCTAGGCTACGTTATAGACAAAAGCGGGTTGCGAACTTGCCCAACTAAAGTGGAGGCAATAATAAATGCTCCTGCGCCCACAAACGTATTAGGCGTTAAACAATTCATAGGTGTAGAAAATTATTATAGGAATTTTATTCCTTCCGCATCGGCGGTAATGAACCCGCTACACGAATTGCTACGAACGGGCGCAGAGTGGCAGTGGACCGACCGGCACCAGGCGGCTTTCGATAGCGTTAAACGTGAGCTGGCTAGCGACCGAGTGCTGGCGCATTTCGAGCCGGACGCGCCGCTGGCGCTGACCGTGGACGCGGGCCCGCGCGGTCTGGGCGCCGTGCTGGCACAAACTACTTTTGCATTTGTCAAATGCTTCTAAGGCTTCACCAGTAATGTCGACTGGATGTGAGCCTTTTACTTTGTCTGTGAGAAAAGCATGAAGGGGCGCTTGGATTTGTGCTGCTGCTGGGATAAATTTCCTGTAGAAGTTGAGCATGCCTAGAAAGCGTCTGAGCTCTCTCACATTCTTAGGGACAGGGAACTCTTTTATGGCTTTAACTTTAGTTTCCGTCGGCTTGATTCCAGTAGATGAAACCTTGTAGCCCAGGAAAGTTACTTCTGAAGCTCCGAATACACACTTCGCTGTGTTTATCACCATGCCGTAGTCACGGAGTTTTCTGAATAATTGACTTAAATGGTCTTTATGTGTATCTTCGTCTTTGGAGAAGACCAAAAAGTCATCAAGAAAAGCGTATGTGAAGTCCAGGCCTCTGGTGAGTTCATCCACAAATCGCTGGAAGGTCTGGCCTGCGTTTCTGAGTCCAAACGTCATATATGGGAACTCATATAAACCAAATGGTGTCGTTATGGCTGTCTTTGCTATATCGTCGCAGTGCACCGGAATTTGGTTATAAGCCTTTACCAGGTCGATGGTTGAGAAGACTTGACATCCAGAAATGTGATGTGTGAAGTCATGGATGTTTCGGATGGGATATCGGTCCGGTATGGTTCTTGCGTTTAGCATTCTGTAATCACCACATGGTCGCCATCCGCTGTCCTTCTTGGGTGCGAGGTGTAGAGGTGAAGCCCAGGGGCTCTCTGATGGTCTTGCAGTTCCAACCTTGATCATGGCTTCGAACTCTTGCTTGGCGATGAGCAGTTTGTCCGGAGCCAAACGTCGTGGTGAGCAGGAGACTGGAGATCCTGGTGTTGTTTTTATATGGTGGACAGTACTATGGCTGATGATGCGATGGGTGCCAGCAGGACGCGTTATTTCTGGGAATTGACGTAGCAGATTATGGTAGGTAGTGTCGCCGAGCAGAGTCGTCTTTATTGACGAAATAGTGTCCGACGAAGGAACTGAAGCTGCTGCTGTTGTCAGCGTCGTGGTGCTGTCGATGAGGCGTTGATTCCGGCAGTCGACAGTAAGGCCGTAGAAGGAAAGGAAGTCAACGCCGATTATTGCCTTCGTCACGTCTGCCACGGTGAACCGCCAGGTATAGTCTCGACGTAGGCCAAGGTTCAGCTCGAGATGAGCGAAACCGTACGTGGAGATAGTAGTACCGTTGGCAGCGTAGAGTTGGTAGTTGGTCGGGGATCGTCGTTCACGAAGTGCCGTGCGGGGGAAAACGCAGAGATCGCTGCCTGTATCTACGAGAAACTGCATTTTCGTTTTGCGGTCCGTGACGAATAGGCGACCGGGGACGTGCTGGCTATCGGATGTCGCCATTACCGATTGCCTTGGTAGTTTTCCGACTGGTAGTCGCAGGGCTTGGTACAAAGTTTTGCCTTACTCCCCCACTTGTGATGGTACCAGCAGACTGGAAACCTTCTATAATCGGATTGGCTGCGCTTAGTCTTCCTATCCACTCTGTCCGAGCTGCGACGCCTGTTCTGTGATCGCGACCTGTGTTCACGTGAAGAGAGGGCTTGCACTTGCTTCGATAGCTCGCTGATCTGCTTAGCCATAGATTCCAAAGTTATTCCCGAAGCTGTAGATGTGGCGGCCACTTGGGGTGAGGATGGTACAATTTCGTGCACGCTGTCTGCTAGGTCAGCCAGTGCCTGCATATCCGCTGTCTTCTGGGAAACGATAATGGGTTGCAGTGCAGTTGGCAGGCGGCTGGTCCAGATCGTCTTGATAAAGTCATCTGGAACTGTAGGTCACGCCAGGCGTTGGAGGTGGCGCAGAAATTGTGACGGGCGACGATCGCCAAGCTCCTCGTGCATGAGAAGTTGTTTAACTTCTTTTTCGCGGGATGCTGATAAACGCTTGATTAGTTCTGTTTTCAATCGCTCGTATTTGCCGGTTCTGGGTGGTGATACGATAATGTCCTTTACTTCCGCGGCATATCTGTGTTCCAAGGTTGAAGTGACGTAGTAAAATTTTGTGTCATCATCTCGGATGCCGGACAGTAAAAAGTTGCCTTCCAGTTGTGAGAACCAAACAGCAGGTTCTTCCGCCCAAAATGGAGGTGGTCGTACTCCGACTCGAAAAACATCGGTCGTGTCGGATGGTCTAACGTTCCTTTGTGAATCGGCGTTTCTGCTAGTGGAACTATCTCCGCCATTTTTGTCTTCCATATTTTTCTTGAAATTTTGTTTCGCTTACGATTGTATGCTTTTCTATGTTCCAGGGGTCACCAGTGTAGTGGAGTATTGATAGGTTGCAAGGCGCCGGCCTTTTACCTGGTATATAGTCCGGGTTGTAGGCAAGCACAAGAAACACATCCACTAACAGTTTAACGTTTATTGAAGGGCACAGCACAATAGATATAGGTAAGCGTATAGTCCAAGAAACGTAGAATGAAGTAGGAAGAAAGTCAATAGCGAAAGCACAACGAACAGTTCAGTATTTGCGTAATTATCGGATTTACAAAAGCACCAAGGCACGCGCGTTGCGGTTAGCATCAGGAGAACTGAACGAACGAGTGAGTGAAAGAATGAATGAATGAATGAAGTTAGTGGCGTTTGACAAGCCGAGGTCCCGTTATTGAGCACATTAGACCTTTACGATATTATAGGTGCGCAAGCACATCCGATACGACACAAACACCTTCCGACATTCATTACAAATTAAGGTAAGTATACAAATTTGAATTTGAATTACATGTCGATAGGACAGGCTGTGTATTTGATTGTAGTAGACGCTTTTTCTAAATTGCTAGAATGTGTTTATATGGACCGTGGCACTTCTACAAATGTTCTTATTCAAAAACTAAAAGATTTGTTTTGTAGATTCGGCGTGCCTTATGTTATTGTGTCTGATAATGATGTTAAAATTAGTTCTGCGGAATTCCATAACTTTTGTCGATTGAACGGGATCCAACACATAACTTCACCAATATACCACCCTGCTAGCAATGGTCAGGCGGAAAATTCTGTCAAAACTTCCAAAAAGATGATAAAATGTATAATATCAGAATGCAAAAATCAGAGTGAAATTCATAATAAATTGCAGAGTTGTTGTTTGTATTTAGAAATACCGTTCATTGTGCGACAGGCGCCACGCCGGCGATGTTAATGATAGGCCGTAATTTACGGTGTAGGCTAGATTTAGTTTTGCCTAATGATAAAACTAAGATAAACGATGAACAAATAAAATTAAAAGCTAGCAGATGTTTTCAGGTAGGTGAAAAAGTTTGGGCTAGGTGGTTTATCGCAAAGAAAAGTGTTTGGTGTGTAGGTATTATTAAAAAGTTAATTGGGAAACGAATGTTTGAAATTTATTTTAAGGATTATGAGACTAACTGTAAAAGGCACGTTGATCAGATAAGGAAGTTCACTAGCAATAATACTGACGGTCCTAATGAAAACATTTCTGACATCGGCAATCCAGTTATGTTGGATTCGCTGCCGCCGCCGCCGTCACCGCCTTGCACGCCGCCTCGCACAGCTCCCCTCCAGTTGCCGTCGCCCCCGGTGGAGGCTGTATCATTAGATATAGAACCTTTTTCGCCAAATGCTACTTCAGCTGAAGGGGCAGAGGTTTCGGCCGCAACCGCTTGTGTAGGAAAAGATGTAGTGTTAGATAGGGACGCAGAAATAGATGAGTGGGCGGAGGCTTGCGAAGTGATGACGACGGACGAGCCACGACCTGCTGAGCTCTGCGTTAACCCAAGTGATGAAAATAACCCGAGTAGTGCTAATGCTAGCCCGTTTAGGCGATCTAAGAGACCTAAAAATAAAGTTAATTATAAGCCCTATTTTTAAGAGTTAGAAGTGTTACTATAAGTGTTAGTTATTTTAGTTGTAATGTTTTATAGGAACCTTATATTGTTACAGGTTCCCAAATTAATGTTGGAGGGATGAGCTGTATGTAACTATAGATAGGTACCTAACATATTGTCATGCTAACTGGGGGTACCTCTGTTCCTTAGTAATAAACTAGCTATCGAGTAAGACGGGCGTTTCATTGATTACCGACACTCTAAATACCCCTAAAACAAAATCATGTTTTGGGAAAAGATCCTACAATTTCCTAGGCCCATACCTTTACACAAAAATTAATAAACTCCTCAACGTTCTACATCTCTCTAGATACCGGTGTAGAAAAATACTAATTGCATGGTGTTTGACCTTGTCCTATCAAAAAACTGAAGAGCTTTTGCAAGTGATGTCATAAAACATACCATTTAAAAATATTCAATAAATGTACTATTTAATACACATCTTATTGATATTCTGATCTATATGAACACACATGTCGTATGGACACTATTATTTTAATTATTTATAATTACTGTTAGGTATCTGCTTACACTCTATTATCCATGATTTAATTAAGTGTTTATAATTTACTAGCTTTTGCCCGCGACTTCGTCCGCGTGGAATTCCCCTTTTTCAAGCAGAGCCACTTTGATTCGAAAATATAAATACCATTTATTCCTTATCCAGTGGGAATTTAGAAAAATCCCTTCTTAGTGCACCTCTAGGATACTCAAGGTATATGTGTGCCAAATTTCAAGTCTTTAGATCCTGTTTAGGTTGTGCATTGATATATCAGTCAGTCAGTCAGTCAGTCAGTCAGTCAGTGAGTCAGTTAGGACTTTATATGTATAGATTTTACTACTTTTATATATATAGATAATCTATGCTATTCAAACATCACAAAAATAGTATATTATCAAAAATCACTAACTTAATTAGTTTTCTGCCTACTGCCTACGCCTTAAGTACGATAGCATGAATATTAATAGCCCATATCCTTTTCTAGGTTACTATCTATCACCTGACTAAATTTCATCAAAATCCGTTCAGCCGTTTAGGCATGATAGAGCAAAACTCCCACCAAAAACCATAAAAAAATCACTAACTCAATTCAGTTTTCTGCCTACTTCCTACCCCCTAAGTACTATGACGTGATCATTTTGATCTTATATCCGTTTTTAGGTAACCATCTATTACCTTACTAAATTTCATCAAGATCTGTTCAGCCTTTTATACGTGAAAGAGCAAAAGTCCCAACAAAAACGACTAAAAATCACTAACTCAATTTAGTTATCTGCCTACTGCCTACCCCCTAAGAACGATGGCGTGATTATTTATAGCCTATGACCATTTCTAGGTTATCATCTATCACCATACCAAATTTCATCAAAATCCGTTCAGCCGTTTAGGCGTGAAAGAGGAACAGACAGACAGACAGAGTTACTTTCGCATTTATAATATTAGTATGGATTGGGAAAGCCAAACTTCTTAATAATGTATATATGTATGTATATATATAAGTTTTTATCTACAATTTTCTATATATAAGTATTTATCTACAGTTTGTTTCCCTAAATGAACGCACTTTATTTATTGATTATTTACAATTTTTCACAAATACTACACCTATTATTCACAATAAATACATGTTAAAACTGATTTATATATACAAAAAAAAAAAAAATGTTCATCTACCTACATGTTGCACCCTCAAGCAGCGTATTTATCGTGACTCAATGCACGAACGGAAAGAGTACTAGCTACCCACAACACAGGTTCTCCTAGGGTGGGAGCTAGCGAACTTTGTTTACAAATTAAACTTTGTCGTAATATTAAAAGTGTATGTATTATATAATATTCTATAAGTTTGTAAAAAACTTTGTTTCATGTTTTGTAAGTTACTAAATAAAGTTTATTTTTATTATTATTTATTTATTTATAGCTACATACGGCAAAGGAAAACACTGAAAAAATAATAATAATAACAATAAATGTATGTTTATCAAGTACCTATGTATGTATATAATTACTTATGTATGCTATAATATTTTCAATTACTATTACCTTATGTACATCTTGCATCGATAGAACCCCATGTTGCATATAATAATCCAATCCATCTCAAGGTCTGGTAGAGATCGCTCTTTAGCGATAAGACCGCCGATTGTCACATGATCAGTGTTTCTTTAGTTTTTTATTTTGTAGTTGTATGTTTTAAGGTGTGCAATAAAGCATTTTCTATCTATCTGTCTATTTAAATCGAACCTATAAACAAAGTTAAAACAAAAATACATAGTAGGCAGTATGCTGCCGTATGCCCCAACCACAACAAGAAATATACTTATCTAGGTACCTACCGGTAATCCGGTCATTGACCCTAAGAGTAGGTAGTGAAAGATGTGCTGCAGTAAAACCAAAAGGGATGGATCTCAGCTTGTGTTCCTTCGCACTATTTATTAGAATAAGGTAGCCGAGGCATATAAGGCCCACCTAACTTTAAAGTTTTATATATCGTGTGTAAGAAGACTAATGAGATGAAAACTGGGTTTTTTCTAAACTTTAGTTCAATATGCTATTATTTAAATCTAATAAAATAATGTTTTAAAGTAAAAAGTTAAGATTATGGCCAATTTAAAAAAAACCTTCCTTTGGGCCTTATTTTACCATAGCAGTAAATTATTATGGCCCACTCTAAACCTATGCTTTTTTTGCAAAGTGGTTCATAGAAATATGGTCATTTTTAATATGGGATATATCCCGCTTAAAATACAGAATTTATAACAAATAACATATTCATCAAAAAACGTGCAATTAGGCCTTGTTATACCACTGGGGTTGACGATGCCCCAAAAGATATTTTGGAATCATTTACATATCTATTGAAAACTTCTCAAACACAATCAAAAATGATTTAATAAAATAAACTTAACAGAATTTTTCGTATATATTTATTTAAGAAACTTAAAATCAGCTACATCAATCAAAATAGCTTTAGAAGCCTCGGTTTCTTTGAAAAATCTTACACCAAAAAAAGTCTTAATTCTCATTAGTAACAAATTCTTAATTAACAATTGAGAAACTATGCTATGATATACATATAATTATCGCACTCCTAGCAATAAAATGCGTCTTTGTCTTCTTTGGTCAGACCGAAACATTTTTCATGGTACCACATGCTGCATTGGACACAGTCATTGTCAAATGTCTGACACATAGTTTTTTCTGCACGCATGGCAAAACCACTCTCTTATATTCTGGTGCTGGTTTAGACTTTTTTCCTTTACCCTTTTCACGAGTAGTGTCAGCTCTTTTGGGCGGTATGTTGGCTGCATCTGCAAAAAATAACTTTAAAATATTAGGCCACTTAACTTCATTCTCCTTAAAGAAAATAAGGCCCAGCACTTGTTTTTCTGGGCCTTATTATCCTAAAGGTAACTTCAGAAGGACACCCCCACATGTCGAAACAAACAGTTATTTATGTTAACAAGAAGTGTAATCACACTGAGGTTGACCTAACATATCATCTAAACAAGTTATTTTGTATTAAAGTAGTAAAAAAACAAAGAAACTCACGGTTTTCTGCATCTTCTAAAATCACGTTGCGCGTCTCACTTTTACAACACAAAGCTCGCCATTGACTAGATTGCGGAGCCAGCGTGTGGTTTGTTTACGCGGTGGGGGTTTATGGTCATGGAGTATATGTGGGTGTAGAAGGAAGTTGGTTTAGGTCAGTAGTCGCGCGAATTTTGAAAGTGGGCCTTATTATGCCGCGGGCTTTATATGCCTCAGGTACCTTATTATTACTTATTGTTAGAATAAGAGTCTGGCGGTATTTTACCCTTAAAATTACTTTATTACTAAACTAACTACTTAAAATTACTTTATCACTATTAGTCTTATAATCAGTACAAAACTATATTGACTTATAAAAATATATTTTGCCAGTTCGTGCTTGAAATGAAATGAAATGAAATAATTTATTCACAAAAAATAGAGTACAATTAGGTCTTATAAAAATACATAAGTTTTAGCTCTTCTATTTAGCCTTTTCTAAGGCATGTGAAAGTTAAGTAGGTAGTTGTTATTTAAAGGAGGCATTTAAAATTGAATTAAAATAATAAAAAACATTATGTCAACCATTCACTTAAATTATAAAAACACTTTTCAAGCAGCCATAGTCTTAGTTTTTTCCTCATTTGTGTCGTCGGCAATTCTTTAATAGTAGGAGGCAGTTTATTAAAGATTTTTATACACATAGCATAACAATTTTTCTGTAACAGGCTAGTTCTAGGTATAAAGTTATAGACTAGCCGTTCACCTCCTCTCGTATTTCGTGGATGAACATTTTTGGCTTTTGGGAATAGTTGTGGATGAGTCTTGACAAATATGCAGACTTCAAATACATACATGCATGTCAGTGGATGGCTTCATATACATACCTACAGCTATTTTTAATGTTTCAAGATCATAATGTATTGTTTTTCGTTTATAGTGCCGAACCATGTTGGAAAACCTAAAAAATAAATAAAATGGGTAATTCATAATTCATTTATTCAGACACAGGTGGACTTACAGCCTAAGCCAAAACACTAAGATTACTTTAAGTTACATATTATTATAATAGCTATAATAATATGTAACTTAAAGTAATACAATAATAATTTAATTTAAATTATGATTAAACAAAACAAAGAATCATACTTAAACAATTTAATTTAAATGTCCTTAAATCATCATTTCAGCTGTAAAACGTCCACTACTGAACACAAGCCGCCCTCATGGATCTCCATTAGGGGTAATTGCCATACTCACCACGCTTGGCAGGCGGGTTGGCGAGCGAGTTGACGATGTTGATACACGGAAAGACGCTGCTGCCCATCTTCCGGAGGTATCCCTTAGCAGGCTTTTACTGCATCCATGGGTATGAGAGGAGGAGTAACATTCTACTGCCGGCACTCCACGGCACTCCTTAAGCGGGCTATACATGTTGGGCCAACGTTGCCGAGTGAACGCCAACCCCAACGTGTAGACGGCATGTTTGCCTTGCCTTGCCATCGCTCGGTGTCGCTCGCCTAGCTGGCCGAGTTATTACAAGCGCCAACGTGTATAGAGCACATTTGCAGTGACTGGTCACCGCTCGCGATCGCTTGCGCTGACTCGCCTCACTTCGGAGCCGTGTCGGTTTTTCTGCACAAATCAAAGGCGCTTGCCTGCGTTCGGCCAACCGTGTCCACATGTTTGTCTGCCCGCCATTACGCGCTTGGCGTTGGTCACCGTCGCACGTATCTGTCTGTGGTAATGTCGTTCGATACAAATGATGATATTACCAAGTTTTTGGAGTATTACCAGAACGAACCGGTAATTTGGTCCAAGGAGGCTGCCTGTTGCACGAGAAAAGGAGGTGGAGACCATGATTGAGGGTATGGTGAAGGGCGGTGTGACAGAACCTTCATCCAGTCCATGGTGTTCTCCGGTAGTGCTGGTGAAAAAGAAAAACGGCAGCATGCGGTTTTGCGTGGACTATCGACGACTCAATGACGTGACGAAAAAGGACAGTTATCCACTACCGAGGATTGACGATACCCTGGACACGTTGACGGGAATGAAGTGGTTCTCAACGTTGGACCTGAAGAGTGGCTACTGGCAAGTGGAAATAGACCCTAAGGACAAGGAGAAAACTGCCTTTTTTACTGGAAAGGGGCTATGGTACTTTAATGTGATGCCATTTGGATTGTGCAACGCCCCGGCTACTTTTGAAAGACTGATGGAGCTGGTACTTGCTGGATTAGTTGGTAACGCCTGCCTCGTCTATTTGGATGACATCGTTATCGTGGGGCGCACGTTTCAAGGCGACTATCCGTGCATTGATAGACTGTATGATGTATCTAGTATGTACTTGTCGATTTTGGGTTGCTTCATGAAAGCTAATTACATCAAACGTACGGACAATGTATTTACGTTAGACCCAAAGTCTAATGTCAATTATTTTCCATTGAATGATATGTACTTAGGTATTCAAGTAGGCCAAGAATTAATCAAACACAGGGAAAATGTAAACATGAAAGAACAGATTGCTGAGTTTTTCAGAAGGTGCCAATCATTTTAATTGAGTTGAGCACGCAATTGAAATCACGTTTGCCTTTTGAAAATCCAGTTTTTCGAGAACTGAAATTTCTTGACCCACACACTGCCGTGCATAAAGAATTTCGCAGTTTACGAAATGTGATAGAAACTTTCCCATGCGAAGTACAGCCAGAACAAATGCAGTTAATTGACGAAGAATATAGAACCCTAAAGTTTGATCGCGAAGTAAGTGATTTGTTACAATCTTCCAGCACTGGCTCACCCATCTCGTGTGAACAATTTTGGGTGGAAGTTGGGAAAATTTCTAACAGTGATGGCATGTTAAAATACAAAAATATAACTAGTTTTAGTAAATCTCTTCTATGTATACCGGTGTCGAATGCTGCATGCGAGCGCAAATTTTCATAGATAAATTTAATAAAAACGGACCAAAGAAACAGATATAAAAACAAAAATATGTCAGCTATTTTAAAAACAAAGCAAGGTGTTAAGGATGAAGGAGGTTGTGTAAATTTTAATCCTTCGAAAAGGATGTTAAAATATAACTCTAACATTCATTGTGAGTATGAATAAATAAAACGTGTTAAGAAAATCAGTATTTTTTTTGAGATGCCTCGGTATTTTCGTAAAATTTAATCTGGTCACACTGTTTTGACGGTTATTTTAAGAGTTCTCTGTGATTTAGACTGGACCGGGCGGGACCGAGGTTGGGCTGTGGATTTCGGTGTCCTTTGGAATAGGATATTATTTCTAGTAAACTAATAAATAAATTGCATTGCAAACTGTTGTATGTACGATTCTATCCTGCTAACTCGAAAAATGACCGACACAGCGCTGTGCAGAGTGTGTCTAGAAAGTGATGCCAAGATGCAGCACATCGCGGACACACGGTATCAGGAGATATTTGAAAAGTTGTCAACAAAGGTCAGTGTCTGATGGCATCAGCAGTATTTACTCACCTGCATACAATTCAAAATTAAAGAAAATACCATTCAGTGCGGCCGCATTGACCATAATGGCGCGTCATAAATTCCAAAATAAAACAACACAATAGGATTGTTTAAGTATAAGTTATCTTAGGTCAACATTTGTTTAATATATAAAATGTATTTACCTACCTTTAAAATACATATTGTACATGTATAAGTTATCTGAATTCTTCTGTACATGACCCCTACACCTATGATCACCTCTATCTAGCCTCAAAAGTTTGCTGTAAGAGAACTCTTCTTAGGGTTAAGCTTGCCTTTGTACATGAGCATTATTGTGTATGTTTTAAGTTATTTTTGTTTTGTGTGCAATAAAGAAACAAAACTCTTTAATAACAAACAATACAAATATGAGTGACTGTTTCAGCTGTGCACCGCGGACCGGAGGCCTGAGACAGTGTGCTACATATGCTTTGCCCACCTGCAGCGGTGCCAACGACTCGTGGACACGTCTTGGAGAGCCGAGGAGATACTGACCCAGTTATCACTCAATGGCATTCAGGTACCTACACCCCCATTTGTTTATATATACAAGGACCAGGAACAGTGGTAAACAATAGCCAATCATCAACATTAGAATGAAGTTAATATTAGAAGAAGAATCAAGTTCAAAAGTCTGGCGTGCTGGTGTTTACCCTTATCTAATTTCAGGGACATATGATTCAATGATAACTTTGACAACTATGCATAGAAGTTTTGCATACACACATAGTTCTAGTAACAATTCAAAATGAAATACTCATTTTATGTTAAACTAGGTGTATATTATTTAGTTTCGTCCAAAGTTGGGCTAAAATCAGTGTTGAAATACGAAAGTTTAGAAGCTTGTATTTTTTAAATAAATACATTTTTTACGGTTTGGGGTGTATACAAACATAGATTATGACGAGATAAATTGATATAATCCTTAGTGTTGGATGGTTAATGTCAAACAGTGGAGTAGTTACCCTTCCACGTTTGTATGGAAAGATGAGTGACTCGTTCATCCTTAAGCTACGGCCCCATCTGGACGTCAACGTCACCTACGCGAACCGACAAGCAGGGTGGTTCCCTTCCCCTCGGGAACTTGTGGAACCATAGCGCCTCGGTCTTATGAGGCGCTATCCGAAGACCCAGCTCGTGGATTTTATCCACGACGCATGCCACCCCAAGCTCGGCGAGCCCTTTGGTCCTCTCGAAGGAGTCCCCGCCGGCGCATACTAATGTGTCGTCTGCATAGCAGACAACGTGTACGCCGGCGGGGAGATCAATTCGCAAAACCGCGTTATATGCGAGGTTCCAAAGGAGTGGTCCTAAGACAGACCCCTGTGGAACCCCACAACTGACCTCCCTCCGCTGAGTCCCCCTACAACTACGCTATAAATAACGCTGAAACATGTGTTTAAATTTTTTTTTTTTGAAGAAATGACAACCATGCTATGCCAAATAGAAGCGTGTCTGAACTCCAGACCTTTATGTCCAATCGATGACTCGGATCCAGATTCAATAGACCCGTTGACACCCGGACACTTCTTAATAGGAAAAGCTCCAATAGACGTCCCATCGCCAGACTTCAAAGATGTCAAGACCAACACCCTATCGCGATGGCAGTATACGCAGAAACTAATCGGCGGTTTTTGGCGGCGTTGGCAACAAGAATATCTCTCAAGACTACAACAACGTTCGATTTGGTTAAAAAGAATTGAAGAATTCAAAATCGGCAACATAGTTCTGATCAAGACTGATGGCTTACCTCCCGGAAAATGGTCTCTTGGTCGCATCGCTGCAAAACACCCTGGACTAGATTCTCATATAAGAGTTTATAGCGTAAAAAGTGGTAGCCACATTAGGTAGTAAAAAGATCTATCATAACTATGGGACATATCCCTATAAATAACGATTGACAAAACAAAGTTAATTAAGCACTTTTTTATCACTTGTATTGTGTTCAGAATACCTGTTATGTTGCATTTATAGAATTGTATGATCTTAATATAGATTCGTAAGGCTCGTATTTTTTATTTGTAAGCCCATTTGATAGTTTTTTGGTTCAATTTCATAACAATATGTACCTATGTAGAAAAGTCGTATAAAATCACTAGTCATAAAGTTAGTTTGTTATTAATTAATTAGCATGCATTCAATTCATTTATTCTAATCATCAAAATTCATCCATTGCGAAAATCTTACGTAATTTGGGT
Source organism: Pasiphila rectangulata (assembly GCA_963082625.1). Lineage (NCBI taxonomy): Eukaryota > Metazoa > Arthropoda > Insecta > Lepidoptera > Geometridae > Pasiphila > Pasiphila rectangulata. The sequence goes on from OY720262.1 coordinate 374,227, forward strand.
AAAAAGGACCTGCTAGTCCTTTGGTGGGCGGAATGTTATGACATATTTCAATAATTTAGCTTGCTTTTGTCTACTCTAGGGAGTTCTCGCCAACGCGTCTTAGAGCTAACACGCGTCGACTTCTAACAAAAAGTTTTTACACGTACCCTCATCATGGCTAAGTGTCACTGTTGCAATAAAATTCTAAACAAGAAAACGGCAATTTTGGAGTGTAGCCGGTGCCAAAAGGTGGTCCATGCTACCACTGTTTGCTCTGGTCTCAGCGGCAAACAGCTAGCTGCCCTCAAAGCCACCGAAAACCTTGAATGGAATTGCAGCGACTGCAACATGAATTGCTCTCGAAGAAAATCAGTAGTAACGGTTGAAGACCTCGACGAAGAAGAAGAGGAAGAGGCCGTAGCAACAGGGCCCTTCGACATGAAACTGATTATCCAGGAGCTAAGAAAAGAAGTGAGAAGTATTGTTACCCAGGAGATTCGGGCAGTGACTACATCATTACAATACTGCAGCGAAAAGGTAGATGAATTTGCGGAATCCATGGATGCCCTTACAAATAAGATTAAGGACATGGAAAGAAAAATTAGTCATATGGATAACCAAAACAGGTCCTGCCTCCTAAAAATAGAATATATGGAGCAACGAAACGTGGAACTGGAACAACAACTACTGAATGACCAGGTTGAAATATCAGGGATCCCAGATGCAATTGATATAGACTTGCCTGCCCTTGTAGGAACTGTAGTGGTGAAGCTTGGAGCTGAAAAAGAAGATATATTTTCAGTCAAACGGCTTCCGTCCCGCAGAACTGGGTCAGGGCCAGTTATTGTCAAAATCCGCCAGGAGTCGATCCGCCAGAAATTAATCACCGCAGCCCGCGACGCTACCATCTGTGCCAAGGACCTCATGCCGAACCTGTCAGGACCACCAGCAGAAGAGAAGATCCGTGTAAGAGAAGCTATAACCCCATATCTCAAAACCCTTTTGTGGCAGGCCAAACAGGAAATGAAAGGTGTATTCAAGTTCATTTGGATCAAAGAAGGAAAAGTGCTAGTGAGAAAAAATGAGAACGCTAAGATCTACAAACTAAGGTCTAAGAATGACATTCAAAACCTTCTGTCTAACTCTAATTAAGATATCTGACTAAGCATCTCATTTTCCCTAACTCGCATTTAATACTTCAACAGTAACAAGAATGGATGTTATAGAAGATAATAATATTATAGAACTCAGTAACTGCCTAGATTATCTTAATTATAAAAACTTGATACCTAATAATCCCCTTAACCTTACATTTCTACATGTGAACGTCAGATCATTAATCAAAATTTTTTCTAAGATCGAGCAATTGACAACTATCTCACACTCTTCAATTGATTGCTTAGTAGTCACTGAAGCTAACATCTCAGACAATATAAAATCACTTTATACACTCGAAGGCTATACAATGTACTCAGAGCTGCGGAGAGGGCGTAGAGGTGGCGGTATTATTGTCTACATTAAAAATAAATACAAATTTACACAAAATAAAACCAATGCATGTCATTGCGAATGCCTTGTGGGTACAATCACCTCTGTTTCTTACTCGGTGGCTCTGTGTGCTGTGTATAGGCCACCTGGAACCGACAAATATCACTTTATCCTAGAACTGGACAAAATGCTTGACCGCCTTTCCTGCAAAACTGACCTAGTACTTTTAGGAGACACTAACATTAACTTGAAGCTTGAAAATCCTGTAAAAAAGTCATATGGATGTCATGAGCAGCCACGGTCTCTCATGCGGTATCACTGACTACACAAGAATAGAAACTCTAAAAGATTTAATCACTAAAAGCTGTATTGACCACATATTTGTCCGATCTCGCATGAGAGACGTTTACACCGCTGCACTCTGCACCGTACTGGCGGATCATAGGCTCACTGCAGCTACGCTTACTTGTAACTTACAAGTACAGGATGATCCTACTTATGTTACTAAATTAGACAACAAAAAAATCTGTAGACTTTTGCAAAATATTGACTGGAACCCTACTTTAAACATGAATTGCCCTGACACTATTTACCAGTTTATAAACAGTAATTTTAACGATATTTACAATAATTCTAAATATTCACAAAAGGTTAGTAGTTCTAAACGTAATATGAATAAATGGGTGGATAAAACGATTGTAAATTTAACTAAAAAAAGAGACGAATTATACTTAAAATGGATAAAGGATACAAGTGACAAGGAAATAAGACTTCAATACAATAAAATAAGAAATAACACAAATAAAATTATTTACAAAAATAAAAATAGATACTATAAAAATGAAATAATAAACTGTAAAAATGATTCAAAAAAACTGTGGCAAATAATTAATAGTGTTACCGGTAAAATAGTTAATTCCATTGGCACAATAATTTTAAGAGCATTTAGTAAAAATTGCTCGGTGAAAGACATTACCAATAACTTTGCTAACCAGTTCCAGCACAACGTCAAATCAATTGTAACGAACTGCTCACATAATCTTCTGAGTAAATCTGATTACGAACGACCTATAGACAGGTCACTATTTCTTCCAAAAGCTACAGGCTCAGACGTTCTAAAAATTATCAAAAATATTCACCCTCATAAGGCTCCAGGAGTCGATAACATTAGAGCTATCGATATTGTAAGGCTGTCTGATAAGATTGTCGATGTGATAGTACGACTGATAAATACTAGCATATCCACGGGACGGTACCCCAAAGAGCTAAAAACAGGAATTGTGCGACCTATTCATAAAGGTGGTAGCTTACAGGATTATAGAAAGTATCGCCCTATTACCATACTGCCAGTCTTGGACAAAATTATAGAAAAGTACATCTGCTGCAAAGTTCAGAACTTTTACGCTAGTAATAATATTTTAGCGTCACAGCAATACGGATTCCAGCCAAACAAAAGTACCGCACTGCTTTTATCTCGTTTCACTGATGATGTCAACTACTATCTTAACAACAAATACCATGTTGTCTTGCTATTTATTGACTATGGTAAGGCATTTGATACGTTGCGTCACAATTTGTTGTTGGAAAGGTTGGAGAGTAGTGGAGTCCGAGGTAATTTGTTGAAATGGTGTGACGATTATCTGAAGAACCGCAGCTACCAAGTAAGAGTAGGAGATGAGTACAGTGACAGTGTCAAAATTACTGAAGGTACAGCTCAAGGATCCGTTCTTGGTCCACTGCATTATCTTACCTATGTAAACGATTTAAATAATTTAATTAAAAAATGTACTGTTTATCAATTTGCGGACGATACTTGCTTGATGGCAGCTGACAAAGATGTATTAGTCGCTCAAGCACACATTCAAGATGACTTTAACGCAATATGCAAATGGTCACATGACTCTGGACTAGTGTTGAATGCTGACAAAACCAAGCTAATACATGTGCATTCCAGCCACAATCTAAGCGCAGTTGCAGAAAACGTTAAAGTAGTAGCGCATACTCATAACTGTTTGCATAGTAAAGTACAATGTTACAGCACATGCCATAGTATTGAGCAGGTATATGAGTATACTTACCTTGGCTTGTTGATTGACAACAGATTTAACTGGTCAAAACACATAGAGAAAATTTGTAATAAGTTAAGAGCAGTCATGGCAAAATTCTATATAATAAAATGTAAAATTCCCTTTCACATACTGTTGCTGATGTATAAAGCCCTAGTAGAAAGCATATTGTCGTACGGTTTAACCAGCTATGGGCGCACCTATAAAACATACCTAGATCAGATCTACAACATACAACACAGAATTTTAAAATTAATAGTCCCCGCCAAAATCAAAATTAAATATAAAGACAACCCTGCAGAACTTTTCGACTATTGTGGTATTATACCTATGCATAAAAAAGTCCAACTTAACCTACTAATCGAACAATACTTTCACACTGACATCCAAACTCCAATTAATTACTCAATTAAAACTAGAAGCATGACTAAAAAAATGTTAACAAAACCCAAATTTAATAACCTTTACGGCAAAAGAACTTCACAGTATCTAATTCCCCATCTCATTAATCAATTACCTACAGAAGTTAAAAATAAAATAAACCATAAAAATATAAAAACCATTCTCATAAAATATTTCCTGGGAAAAACTATTTAGCTAAAATGAAGCATCCTATGTATGGTAGACGCACGCACACACTTGCATTGCAGGCTGCGTCTGCTTTATCGACCGACGACACGCCTTGCGCCTATGTTGCGTTGCGTGCGATAAGGAGCTAACTTCGCGATGAATGAAGGCAATCTTATTTTAAGCAACATCCGGACCGTAGCGAAATACTTGTTTCTTGTGTGCGTCATCATGCGTACGGTTGTTTTGTAATGAAGATGACAGTATGAATATATAAAAACTAAAAATTGTATCTATACTCTAGCCAAACTCAAGATGCAATATTTACTAACATTGGAAATCAGCTGATTTTTAGGGTTGCGCCTCGAAACTTAACGAGTACCAAACATGCAATGGAAAAAAGCCGAAATCCAAGATTGGTTAACAAGCAAGGGTATCTCGTTTCAGGCCACTATGATAAAAAGGGAGCTTATCGATTTGATTACACCAATTAAGCATAATTAAATGGCCTATGCTACAGACACATACGCAAAAGAAAAAAATATTGAAGTCTTGTGTTTGCCCCCCTATCACTGTGAATTAATCCCAATAGAAATAAAACCGGGCAAGAGCGAGTCGGACTCGCGCACCGAGGGTTCCGTGCCATCATACAATATAATATATGACAAAGGCGGTTTTATATTTGTTGGAGAACCTTGACAGCGCCATCTCTTGTCTGATAGCGGAACTTATGTAGATTTTTACACTTTCGATGATTTCTAAAAAAGTATGCTAAGTAGAGAGTTTGTAATAAATTTCCTATAAAGTTTACATACACTTCTATTAGGTAAAAAAGTATCACGGTTTTATCTCTGCAAACTTCGGAGATAAGGGGGGGAACGGTAATTTTTTTAACATTTTTGTAAATATCTCAAAAACAATACGGCTTAAAGGAAAAATAAAAACTGTTTATTAATGTGCAAGTGAATACCTGTCATATGATACCCCACATCACCTAGTAACTTCACAATTTTTTTGAAAACCCCCTTGTCTAAAAAACTATGCAAATTAGAGAGTTCGCTATAATTTTCCTATAAAGTTTACATACATTTCTATTAGCAATAAAAATATCACGGGTTTATCTCTGCAAACTTCGGAGATAAGGGGGGGGGAACGGTCGTTTTTTCAACATTTTTGTAAATATCTCAATAACAATACGGCTTAAAGGAAAAATAAAAACTGTTTATTAATGTGCAAATGAATACCTTTCATATGATACCCCACACGGCCTAGTAACTTCACTTTAAAATTTTGAGATCCCCTTTCCGCCCCCCTGCATTCAAAATTAGAATACTTTTTAACATTTTTATATATGCTATATTAGTAAAAAAGTGTTGTCTTTTACCATTTCAAATTTCAAGTCGATAGCATTAGTAGTTCTCGAGATATCCAGTTGTGACAGACAGACAGACAGACAGAGTGATTCTATAAGGGTTCCTTTTTACCATTTTGGTCCGGAACCCTAATGATATGGGGGCAGGTCAAAGGCTATGTTGCAGATAAAAATAAAACATTCAAGATGCATGAATTAAAAAAAATATTACAAGAATCAATGAATTTGATAACACCTGCAGCATGGCAAATATGCATAGGCCATTGTTATAAATGTAGAGAACAAAATGAGAGACCTGGATGGTATAACAGATAATGTAATTCATCATTCAGGTCTCCGGAGAAACATCAAGTAGCTCAGAATCTGACAGTGATGATGATTAAATAATCATCATCACTGCCAGATAGAGTCATGCTTAATCAAATAATTGTCCCAAAAAAAATATTTTAGGACACTAATTAATTAGGTAAGTAATGGTAATAATGTATATACTTTATTTATATGTACCTATTTTAAATGTCCCAGAAGAGAGACACTTGTATGAAACAGGTTATTAACATAAGAAATGTTAGTTAAAATTTCTATTTGGTCTTATATAATCTTCCTTAGCTAGTAGCAGCTCAACTCTATAGGTAATGATAAAACTGTTGTTGATGATGATGATAATTAATTAATTTGACAGCAAATAATAATATTTTATTTCCAATATTTATCTAAATACATATATATATAAATAGCGAAAATAGCACAGCCGAAAAAATGTTTTCACCCCTGATATCAGCTGATTCAACTGTCAGTGCAATGTTAGTAAATATTGCATCTTGAGTTTGGCTAGACTATAGTATTTAAGATAAGCATTGTTAAAAGTTATGTTTCTCAACAGGCATCCTTTATTCATCGGAATGTCTTAATTTTGATTGTAATTATTTTAAAAATAGCTTTGAGTTGTTTTGTTTTAACATATGTATTTCGATTTATATACCTACCTAATAATACCTCATATTGAACCAGGTGAGAACTCTGTGTCTAGTTAAACCTAACATAGGCTTTAAGGCACTTCTAACCAAAATGTAATGTTGTTTTTTAATGAATAAATAATTCTATTCTATTCTACTCTTTAGATATAAGTAAACGCGCGCCTGCGAATATTTTTTAGTTGCCAATATCCATTATCGAGAGCACACCTATATCGTGATTTTTCAATTATATATCCCGCAAGCAAAACTAGACCATAGGTATACCAACATGTTGTTTTAATTTATAAAATTTGAATCATAGTGTTACGATTAAAATTTTATAAATAGTTTTAGATGCTGAGGGTTCGGGATTTAATAATGTAGTTCGTTTTAACCAAAATTAACACTTTAATCACAGATTTACACCACTTAGAATCTTACAGCAGATTCTCACTAGAACACTTCTTCACTGAATAGTGAACACTAGCACTTGTGCACTATTCACTGATCACTATATTCACTTTGAAGTCACTCGGTTATATCGCACTGTTCACTTCCATAGCCAAATAAGGACTATCCGTTCGGCAAACACACTCACGTATTTATATCCCACATAAAGAAGATTCGAGTCGTCGAAGTATCCAGATTCATAGACAATAGAAACAGAACAACTTGTTTACAACTTTATTTACAACCCGCGCCATTGTTCTCAAAACCGGTCTATCCAGAAACTTAGTAGATAAGATATTATTTTTATGTATGTTAGTCTGTAAGGTATATATTATATGGGCCTTAGATTTAGTACTTTACATCTTGTTACTTATCTATAGTTGTCTGAAATAAAGTTTATATTATTATTCACTAATTTGTTAACAAAATAGAAGTGACCCTTGAACTCTTTTGGCCGCTCACATACCGGTCCTTTCTGGATCTTTAGCTGACTTACTATTTAGTTTGCGTTTGCGCACGGCGCAACAATAGCAATAGTTGAAATTGTTATTTAAATTCCAAAATATATCTCATAAATAATTCATGCATTTCATTTGTGTTCAGTTCACATGTATGATGATGTTTAAATTAATTTCAGGCAACTCCTGAAGCTGTCACTGAGATGAAACTGAACATGAAACAATCCTTATCTGTCGCTCCAATGCAATACCTCCACATCAGTGATACTCATGATAGTTCTCATGTTACTGTGAAAGAAGAAGTGATATCTATGAAGGATGAGGGAACAGCAGAAGAGGAGCCCCTTTTGGAGACTGTAACGGAAAATGTTTTGTCATCTGAGAGATATATCAGTGAATGCTTGAAATTAGAAATTGATAGTGATCATGACCAGTTTAATGAACTTCCATCTACTATGGTTGTGGAACAACCCAAGCTTAAAATGACGTACTGTTGTGACTTATGCAGCAAGATATTTAGTGTTAAACGTAAACTGGCGTTACACATAAAGCGGTCACATACCAGACTAATTACTAATACAGACAGATATATACATACAGATATATCTAATAAACAGTTTAATCAACAATTTGTACTTACAAGACTTATGAGAGTTCACACTAGTGAGAAGCCCTATACCTGTGATATATGTAATAAACAATTTAATCAAAAATCAAATCATACAAGACACATGAGAGTACACACTGGTGAGAAGCCCTATACCTGTGATATATGTGATAAACAGTTTATTAAAAAATCGGATCATACAATACACATGAGAGTTCACACTGGTGAGAAGCCATATACTTGTGATATATGTGATAAACAATTTAATCATAAATCGAGTCATACAACACACATGAGAGTTCACACTGGTGAGAAGCCCTATACCTGTGATATATGTGATAAACAGTTTATTAAAAATTCGGATCATACAAGACACATGAGAGTTCACACTGGTGAGAAGCCATATACTTGTGATATATGTGATAAACAGTTTAATCATAAATGGAATCATAAAAGACACATGAGAGTTCATACTGGTGAGAAGCCCTATACCTTTGATATATGTGATAAACAATTGAATCATAAAACGTCTCTTACAACACACATGAGAATTCACACTGGTGAGAAGCTATATACTTGTGATAAATGTGATAAACAATTTATTCAAAAATCGGATCATAAGAAACACATGAGAATACACACTGGTGAGAAGCCCTATACCTGTGATATATGTGATAAACAATTTAATCAAAAATCGAATCATACAAGACACATGAGAATTCACACTGGTGAGAATCCATATACTTGTGATGTATGTGATAAACAGTTTAATGATAAATCTAATTATACAACACACATGAGAGTTCACACTGGTGAGAAGCCCTATACCTGTGATATATGTGATAAACAATTTAATCAAAAAACGTCTCTTACAACACACATGAGAATTCACACTGGTGAGAAGCTATATACTTGTGATAAATGTGATAAACAATTTATTCAAAAATCGGATCATAAGAAACACATGAGAATACACACTGGTGAGAAGCCCTATACCTGTGATATATGTGATAAACAATTTAATCAAAAATCGAATCATACAAGACACATGAGAATTCACACTGGTGAGAAGCCCTATACCTGTGATATATGTGATAAACAATTTAATGATAAATCTAATCATACAACACACATGAGAGTTGACACTGGTGAGAAGCCATACAGGGTGTGGCGTAATGAGTGGATAATCCTTTACCGACGGTCGCGGGACATCGCGGCTGTTCGGAAAATGACAATTTATATTCAGTAAAAGTGTCACGGTTTTCGAGTTATTGGGCATTTTTGAAAATTTGGAAAAAGTAAGACCTTTACCCACTTTTTTGAGTGCCAAATTTACAATACAAAGAATTTTCTCAGTCTGTTTTCTGGATAGCATTCCTAGATAGTGGTGCTATCAAACGTAAACTACCAATTTTGTACGATAGCCATAGTTTTTTTTGTTTTATTTTTTTAACGCAAAATTTGTGCTTAGTTATTTTCTTTTCTCTAACTTTGGTATCTCGTGGTAAAAAAAAAATTACGGTGACATGAGTGCCCAATTCATTAATTAATAGCCTATTTCATCAAGATTCCAAAATGGTATAACTTACGGTATTTCTAGCTCTGAATTTAAAAATATTGCTTTTAACATGAGTCAGGAGCATTTATTGATATTGCAAGTTAATTAAAAATTAATTTAATTTTAATAGTGAATACCAATGTTACACCTAGGAACTTGTATTAGAGCGTGTAAATGAAACAAAATAGTCATCAAAATTACATTTATTGAATGTTTGAACTGCCCACCGTGAGCTTGAATGCATCTTCTAATAAACGATCGCTTAACTTTTCGGGCATGGCCCGCTTGATTTATGCTTTCCGCCGCCCTGTTTATTCGCTGCCGAAGCTCACGGTGGGCAGTTCAAACATTCAATAAATGTAATTTTGATGACTATTTTGTTTCATTTACACGCTCTAATACAAGTTCCTAGGTGTAACATTGGTATTCATTATTAATATTAAATTAATTATAGTCATCCAAAATTACGTTTATTGAATGTTTGAACTGCCCACCGTGAGCTTGAATGCATCTTCTAATAAACGATCGCTTAACTTTTCGGGCATGCCTCGCTTGAGTTATGCTTTCCGCCGCCCTGTTTATTCGCTGCCGAAGCTCACAGTGGGCAGTTCAAACATTCAATAAATGTAATTTTGATGACTATTTTGTTTCATTTACACGCTCTAATACAAGTTCCTAGGTGTAACATTGGTATTCATTATTAATATTAAATTAATTATAGTCATCAAAATTACGTTTATTGAATGTTTGAACTGCCCACCGTGAGCTTGAATGCATCTTCTAATAAACGATCGCTTAATTTTTCGGGCATGCCTCGCTTGAGTTATGCTTTCCGCCGCCCTGTTTATTCGCTGCCGAAGCTCACGGTGGGCAGTTCAAACATTCAATAAATGTAATTTTGATGACTACTTTGTTTCATTTACACGCTTTTATACAAGTTCCTAGGTGTAACATTGGTATTCATTATTAAAATTAAATTAATTTTTAATTAACTTGCAATATCAATAAATGCTCCTGACTCATGTTAAAAGCAATATTTTTAAATTCAGAGCTAGAAATACCGTAAGTTATACCATTTTGGAATCTTGATGAAATAGGCTATTAATTAATGAATTGGGCACTCATGTCACCGTAATTTTTTTTTTTACCACGAGATACCAAAGTTAGAGAAAAGAAAATAACTAAGCACAAATTTCGCGTTAAAAAAATAAAACAAAAAAAACTATGGCTATCGTACAAAATTGGTAGTTTACGTTTGATAGCACCACTATCTAGGAATGCTATCCAGAAAACAGACTGAGAAAATTCTTTGTATTGTAAATTTGGCACTCAAAAAAGTGGGTAAAGGTCTTACTTTTTCCAAATTTTCAAAAATGCCCAATAACTCGAAAACCGTGACACTTTTACTGAATATAAATTGTCATTTTCCGAACAGCCGCGATGTCCCGCGACCGTCGGTAAAGGATTATCCACTCATTACGCCACACCCTGTATACTTGTGATATATGTGATAAACAATTTAATCAAAAATCACATCATACAAGACACATTAGAGTTCACATTGGTACCTAAAATGGCGATGTTTCTTTTCATCTTTATCTTTATCATAAAAACAAGTTACCAAGCCAGAGAAGCGGTGAAGGCCTACGGATATAAGTTTTGCTGGATGTCATTGCATGGCAACGTCTTTGTAAGATGCAGGGAGGAGGGACCACCAATCAATAAGACGATTATAAGACGAGACGAATCAAATAAATAAACTGTCAAAAAATAATGCTAAACGACTTACCTGATGAAATGTTTTTATTAATCGGTGATTTTAACACTCCAGATTTTTATGATGTTGTACACAAAGCTGAAAATTCTCTGGATTTACCGTCTCCCTCTACAACATGTCATATATTAACTGAACTAATGTCGTTATGTAGTCTAAATCAGTTTAATAATATTTTGAGTGTTGAAAATAGATTGTTAGACTTAGTTTTAAGTAACCTGGACAATATTTCCGTATCCGAAACTCTTTCTCTGAGCCGTCTGGATGAGTTACATCCTGCAATTACGATTAATTTACCTTTATTCAAGGTCTCTAAACATCTTAAGCGTAACAATATAAAACGCTTAAATTTTGATAAATGTAATTATGAATTAATTAATGCCGAATTGAATGCAGTGGATTGGTGTGATAGGCTGTCTTTTGCGGATGTTAACTGTTGTGCTAAACTATTTTATGATATTCTCTTTGACATTATCAAAACGCATACGCCTATCAAATCTCTAAAACATTCATCCTATCCTATTTGGTTTAGCAAACCGTTAATCAACTGCAACTTAGAAAAGAATAAATTTCACAAATTATATAAAAAGTTTGACAACCCCCGCGATTACGACACGTTCTCCATGCTTCGAAATAGATGTAAAGTTCTAGCCGAGGAGTGTTATAATAGGTATCTTATAGCGACGGAAGAATCTATTGAGTCAGATATTAAGTCGTTTTGGAGATTCGTGAATAATAGAAAGGGCCGCGTTTCCATACCTCAAACCATGAAGTATAATAATACCACATCTAGTGATGGATACGGGGTATGCGAGCTTTTTTCTCAATACTTTGGTTCTGTTCTCGAAAGTGATGTTAACGGAGGAGAAGAAACTATCGATAACGATCTATTGACTAATATTGATCACACTATCTCACACTCTTTGGCACAAGTTTATATTAATGAAAATGACATTCTTCTAAAAATTAGGCGATTAGATAAAAATAAAGGACCTGGTCCAGACATGATTCCAACATCTTTTCTAAAGGCTTGCGGCAAAGAATTAGCTGTTCCACTCAACATTATTTTCAATAAATCTCTTAAGAGCGGTGTCTTTCCTCTAACGTGGAAGACAGCGCATATCATCCCAATTTATAAAGGTGGTGACAAATCTCGGTGCGAAAACTATCGCCCAATAAGCTTATTATCGTGTTTTGCAAAATTGTTCGAATCCCTAGTACATATACATATACACAACTCTTTAACCACATTAAGCCTATCATAACTGATAAACAACATGGTTTCGTTAAAAACAGGTCGACAATTAGCAATTTACTGGAATACAAACATTTTCTTTGTCAGGCTTTTGCCAAGGGCGGCCAAGTGGACTCAATTTATACGGATTTCTCAAAAGCTTTTGATAAGGTTAGTCATCATTTACTTCGTATGAAGCTACGTCGTTACGGCTTTCATGGAAATTTATATCGATGGCTTTGTTCGTACCTCGGTAATAGAAGTCAGCTGGTCGCCTTACAGGGCTATGTATCCTCACCAGTGACGGTAACCTCAGGCGTCCCCCAAGGGCGCATTTAGGACCCCTTCTATTTATAATATTCATCAACGACCTTGTTTCACGCTTATCCTGTAACTGCCTCATGTACGCCGACGATTTAAAAATATTCAATTTAGTTAAGAACCAAAGTGATTGTATGGCCCTGCAAAATAACTTGAACATTATTTCACATTGGTGTAAATCTAACAAAATGAACCTTAATGCCAGCAAATGTTTTTTTATCTCTTTTACCAATAAACGTAACAAAATAACTTTCGATTACACTATTGACAATCATAAAATGAACCGCTCCCTCGTTGCAAAAGATCTTGGTATATATTTCGATGATAAGCTTACTTTTCGTGAGTATTATCATTATATTATAGATAAAGCCAACCGATTATTGGGTTTTGTCTTAAGATCTACTACAGGCTTTAGAAACTATCACAGCTTAATTTACCTTTTTAACTCCATAGTGCGAAGCGTTTTAGAATACGGAAGTCATAATCATAATCATTTATTTGCCAGAATGTATGTACAATAAGATCTTAATTAAATATAATGTCCAGTTACAAACTACCAAACATGGCGTGCAAATATAGGTGATATATTAAAAATTATATAAAAAAAATAATTTTAATAAATGAAATAAAAATTTGCCAAATTAATAAGTAAAACAAAAAATAATTAAATTAAAGATCAAATAAAGTCAAAATATAAAAAAATGTCAAATAAAATCAATAAAATCAAATTAAGTCAAGTAATATAAAAAAGAAACAATAAAATCAAATAAAGTTAAGTTATAGTCAAGTTTTGAAGCTTAAATATTCATTCACGTTATAAAAACAATTCTCCAATAGCCAGTCTTTTAACTTTTGTTTAAATTTGTGCATAGGCAGGTCTTTAAAACTCTGAGTCCGATTTGGTCCCCAAACTACAAAGTTCACAGTTACAACATCGAACGGATTCAGAGAAAATTCCTGAGGTTCGTATGTTATCGTCTTAAACCCGGACGCTTATCTCTGAGTTACGAAGAGAGGCTCCAAAAATTCAGCGTCACATCTTTAGAAACTCGTCGTATTTACTTTGATTTGATTTATTTCTACAAATTACTTCACTCCCTAATAGATTCTCCCAAACTTTTATCTGAAATATCATTAAACATAAATTTCAGAGCTCGTAACTCTAATAAAAATAATGTTTTTGCGTTACATACTTTTAGAAATAATATATCTCACTTCAATCCCCTCACAAGAATGGCTCGTCAATTTAATGAGCTACATAAAGATGACGGCAGACTCGACATATTTGTTCCAAGATTAGGTCAGTTCATTAAAATTATTAAAGAGATCCTCCACTTCAATAATAAAAATAATGTTTTTGCGTTACATACTTTTAGAAATAATATACATATCTCACTTCAATCCCCTCACAAGAATGGCTCGTCAATTTAATGAGCTACATAAAGATGACGGCAGACTCGACATATTTGTTCCAAGATTAGGTCAGTTCATTAAAATTATTAAAGAGATCCTCCACTTCAATATCAAAGAAAATAATTCGAGTTCAAGCACTTAGTATAATGCTACTACCTAGTAATAGTAATAATATTGCATGTAATCTAATTTTAGTAACCATAATCGTAATTTATTTAACCATTTTCTATTATTTACTCGATATAAATTTTTATTATAGCAGTACGTACATAAGTTTATGTTACAATCAAGTTATAATTTACCATTATGTAACCTCATTGTTTAAAGTGGTTGTGACGTGTTTTGTACGTTAAATAAATAAATAAATAAGACGGACTTAAATCTATTTAAGGAAGAATCAGACTAGCTTTATGCTATAAACTAATGTGTGGTGTCATCCTTAGTAGTTATTTTAAAATAAACTAGTGGTTCGCCGCGAACTTAAAACGAGCAAGATTTACTTTTTACAATGAAGTCAATACATTGTAACTTGATTTTACGTAGCAATTTGAACTGAATTGCTGGAATTCTCCAAACACTACAACACAACAAAACACATTCATAACTTTAGTAGGACTTGTAACTTGTAAGTTTTCTTTTACTTTGTATAGAATCTATAACACACCGCCGGCCTTTCCGATCGCTCGAGGTAGGTGACGGGCGTTATAATTATGGCGGGGATTGGATTCTATAATTTTGTTGAATCGGCGGCAAAGATGTGGACTGTATTGATTTTCGATGTTTTCCACGTCGATCCGAAGCTAATGCTGGTTCTTGTTTTATCAAGCCCAACAACGTCCTGATTTTCCTTGTACTTTATGTGCTTGTTAGAGTTATTAACAATTTCAATAGAATAAAATGCAATGAAAATATTTAGTTTTGATTCCGCTTATGCTGAGATGCAGGAGCACCGCCCTTCCGCCCGCTAATTATGCACATGCAGGGAGAACTAGGTTGTCAGTGCAGCATGCATACCCAAACCTATACGACGACCTATTCGAATCCACGTCCGTCAAATCAATACTTACCGCTTCCTTTAGCCGGAAGTGCTTTGGCCGCTAAGCTGCAGACAGAGCCCATGTCGGGACCCGCTGACATTCTTGATAAGGGGATGTCGGTTTGAGCAACCATATTTTTTCTAATAGGTTTGGGTATTTATTTATTTATTTAAATTTTTTGGAATCAAACCACAACTAAAAACTATGTACTAGAATAGAATACAAATATACCTATTTATTTGGTTTACATTACAGCACAAGCATAGAACAAAAGACAAAAAGAAAAATAATAAATAAGAGTACCTAGCACCAATAGCAATAACATTGCAAGTACCAATTAATATTAAACAGGTTGGGTAATTCTAGCTACATACGGCAAAGGATAACAATGAAAAAATAATAATAATAACAATAAATGTTTGTATAACAAGTACCTATGTATGTATATAATTATGTATGCTATAATATTTTCAATTACTGTTACCTTATGTATGTACATCTTGCATCGATAGAACCCCATGTTGCATATAATAATCCAATCCATCCCAAGGTCTGGTAGAGATCGCTCTTTAGCGATAAGACCGCCGATTGTCACATGATCAGTGTTTCTTTAGTTTTTTATTTTGTACTTGTATGTTTTAAGGTGTGCAATAAAGCATTTTCTATCTATCTGTCTATCTAAATCGAACCTATAAACAAAGTTAAAACAAAAATACATAGTAGGCAGTATGCTGCCGTATGCCCCAACCACAACAAGAAATATACTTATCTAGGTACTATCCTACCGGTAATCCAGTCATTGACCCTAAGAGTAGGTAGTGAAAGATGTGCTGCAGTAAAACCAAAAGGGATGGATCTCAGCTTGTGTTCCTTCGCACCATTAAAATTACAAGTCTTATAATCAGTACAAAACTATATTGACTTATAAAAATATATTTTGCCAGTTCGTGCTTCATATACAGCTATTTTTAATGTTTCAAGATCATAATGTAGTGATTGTTATTTCGTTTATAGTGCCGAACCATGTTGGAAAACCTAAAAAATAAATAAAATGGTTAATTCATAATTCATTTATTCAGACACAGGTGGACTTACAGCCTAAGCCAAAACATCCAAGAGCTATTATAATAATATGTAACTTAAAGTAATCTAATCTAATCAGCCTGTAGGATCCCACTGCTGGGCAAAGGCCTCCCTTCCCTCTCTCCATACTTCCCGGTCCAAGGCGTTGGTCGACCAGTCAGCACAGTACATGTCCAGCTCATCCCGCCATCTGCGCCTGGGCCGGCCGCGCGGTCGTTGTACCGCATGTGGGACCCACTCGGTGGCTATCTTTGCCCACATTTCTTCCGACATGCGACACACATGTCCGGCCCAGTCCCACTTCAGTTTAGCTGATTTATTGACAGCATCGACGATTTTTGTCATGGAGCGCAGTGTGGTGTTTCATAAGCGATCTGTTAATTTAACACCTAGAATACTGCGCTCCATCGCTCTTTGGCAGACTCCGAGCTTTAAGCGCTGAAGAGATGTCAAAGACCAGGTTTGTGCACCATAAGTTAAGATAGGAAGAATGCATACGTCCATGAGTTTGCGTTTGAGGCAAATTGGAAGGCTACCCTTCATTAATTCCTTCATTGCCCAGTAGCTTTTCCAGGCGTTGTCTGTTCGACGGATGATCTCTTTTTCTTGTCTTGCCTGGAAAGAGGCTATCTGGCCGAGGTAAATATATTCATCGACGTATGCAATCTCCCCACCCTGTGCGCAGATCTTATGTTTGGTGCTATTAGTCATAACCTTGGTCTTTGACTGATTCATTGATAAGCCGATTGAAAGGCTCGCGTTGCTCAGGTCTACCAGCATCTGTTGTAGTTGATGCGATGTTGTTGAGAACAAAACGATGTCGTCGGCGAAACGAAGGTTGGTAAGTCTGTTTGCGCCAACGACAATTCCCTTTCCTATCCACTGATCAGCCAAGCTTCTGAAGATTTCTTCAAGGGTGGCTGTAAATAATTTAGGGGACAATGGGTCTCCCTGTTTGACACCTTTGCTTATTGGAAAAGACGGACCAGTGGTGTGTGTCTTGACGGCGGCTGTACTTTTAAGGTAAATATTCATAATTAACTTGACGTACGTGGGTCCGATGCCTTGATTGGTCAGTGCTTGAAATAACGATTCGTGAGAAATGCTATCGAATGCCTTCGAATAGTCCACGAACGCCAAGTATAGGGGCTGTTTATATTAAAGTAATACAATAATAAATTAATATAAATAATGATTAAACAAGACAAAGAATCATACCTAAACAATTTAATTTAAATGTCCTTAAATAATAATGATAAAATATGAAATAAATTGATAATTATGTCAAACAAAATATATAAAAGTCAAAAAGAATTTAATAATAGTAAAATTAATCTTTAAAGTTTATGCAAACTGTCAGCGAATATAATATTGTTGCGCCGAGCGCAAACGTAAACCAGTAAGTTGGCGAAAGATCCAGAAAGGACTGGTGTTTTAGCGGTCAAAAGAGTTCAAGGTCACTCTCCTTTGTTTACAACACAAACACGAGAAGTTTCTAGACAAACCGGTTTTAAAACAATAGTGCGCGTAGTAAACAAAGTTATAAAACGTTGTTTACTTGTCTTTTGTTTTCCTGTCTCTATTGTGTGTGAATCTAGAAACTTCAGCTCCGAGAATCTTCTTTATGTGCGATATAAATACGCGGATGTGTTTACCGAGCGGACAGTCTTTATTTGGCTACGGAAGCAAACAGTGCGATATATCCGAGTGATTTCAAAGTGAATACATTGATCAGTGTGTAGTGTACAAGTGCTATAGTGAATAGTGAACAAGTGTTTAGTGGTGTTCAGTGTTGTACAGTGAAGAAGTGTTCCTGTGTGAATCTGCTGTGAGATTCTTATTGGTGTGGTCTGTGATTAAAGTGTTAATTTTGGTAAAATTGGACTACAATATTTAATCCCAAACCCTCAGCTCGTAACAAATTGGTGTCAGAAGTGGGATTAAATAATGCCAGTGCTACCAAAGGACGACACGGAGAGAGTCCGGACCAGGAGTCAACGACAGCAGGATACGGATCAACGGAGGTTTGGAGAGTCACCGACGCCAGTGCAAAGAGGGAACCAACCAATGATGGAGACGGCCGCTGGTCCATCTGGAGTTTCTGCGGCCCCGGCTTCTGCTGCTTCATCGGAAATTGCCGCCTTAATAGCAATGATGCAGGAGCAAGCTCGCCGTCAAGAGGAGGAGCGGATTCGCCATCACGAGGAGATGGTTCGCTACCAGGAGCAGGCTCGCCGCTAAGAGGAGGAGCGGATTCGTCATCAGGAGGAGAGGGTTCGCCGTCAGGAGGAGCAGACGCTTCTTATAAAGGATATAATAAATAATAATAATAAAAATCTTTATTTTCGGAACTTAATTTAGGGTACAATAAAAACAAGGAAACCATGGTACCTGCATTAGCAAAAGCTGTGTCGCAGATACCATTGCCCTCCTCCGCATCATAAAATATAAGTACAGTTCCAGACTAAATGTACATGCATTTATACAAAAAAAGGTTCTTAAATTATATAATAAAGAAATAAAAATAAAAATAGGCTCTTTATTGCGATCACAACTGATATATTTTAAAATATTTATTTAAATTACTTAGATGTGTTAAGTGAAGTAAGAGAGTACCTATGTGTGTTTATGTTGTGTTTGAATGAATTTCCCTAATAATGTGATTTTTGACAATTAAATTTATAACTAATTTATTTATTTATATTGATTATTATTTTGAAACCTCTAATAGATGTTCGGTTTCATCATACGTTAAAGACTGTAGCCATAGTTCACATTTAACTTTGCATTTGTATAGGGGTAGATTGTAAATCGATATATTTTTGTTAATCCGATTATACAAGTGTGAGCTAATTAAATAGTAATGTCGACTTGCTGCATAGGAGCGACGCTTCAATTTTACATACGCGGTCTGATCTACGCTTTGCAGTAATTTTAGGGTCATATTCTAATTCGCTGTGTTTACGAAGTACAGCATGGATAATAAAAGATTGGCGGACGGTTAGGACTTCGCATAGTGAGTAGAGATCTTTCGTAGGAAAGTATATGGGTTTACGTGTTAGGACTTTGAGTACGGCTCGCTGGGCGCGCTCTGCTCTTAATAAGAGGGTTTTTGATGAGCCACGCGTTATACACGCGTCCTTTGGAAAAGACTTTAACGCCGTCAAGGAGAGGGTTTCTCACCATGACAATCGGATCACTGAAGCTAAGGACCGCTTCGGAAAAACTGAAGACCGCCTTGGGAAGACCGAAGACCGCTTTAAAGTGCCACCTTTTGAAAATTCTTCGTGGTCAGCATACAAGATCCAGTTTGAGGCAGTTGTCAAGGCGAACGGATGGAGCGAAGCACAGTCCATGACTGCGCTTACCTTAGGGCTGCGTGATCAAGCCCTGACCATACTTGAGGCGCTTGGAAAAGACGTGAGTTACGAGCAGCTAGTTGAGGCGTTTGAGTCCCGCTACGGCGACGCACACCTAGAGCACGTGTTCCGGGCTCAGTTAAAGGATCGGGTACAGCGAAGCGCCGAAAACCTCCAACAGTGGGGCCTGGAAATTGAAAAGCTGGTCCGGAAGGCTTATCGTTCGTCGCCTGCACTCATCGACGGAATCTTGGTGCAAGCTTTTATTGACGGGATACGCAACTTGGAAGTTAGAGCTGCGGTGGGACTTGGACACCATGAATTGCTGAAAGACGCTTTGGCCCACGCTTTGGAGGTGGAAGCAGTACGGCAAGACCATCGGGTTCACCACGTCAGGGAAGTGTAGGCATCACCTAACCGCGACAACCGGCCCAAATTCAGCCCTAGGTGTTATGAGTGCGGAGAACGGGGCCATCTCAGATCTAGCTGCCCAAAGCGTAATAGACGTTCAGAAGATGAAAGGGTGAATAGCGTCACCACTCAACAGCAGCAGGGAAACGAGTAAACGCCAGGACTGCGGGGCGGGTGCTGGCTGGTTTTGAAAAAGCCCCAAGAGTTTCGATCTCCCAAGCCAACGATGGGAACAGTCTAATCATCAGTGGCGAAATTAACGGAACACCTTGTAAATTGACATTGGATACCTACCGGAGCTTCTCGTACAGTGGTAAGTTCCCGACTTGCGAAACGTTCTTTTGGGGACTTTTTCTGTAAATATGAGCGGATTCAGCTCTTGACGGCAACCGGTCAGCACATATTCGTCCGAGGTGAGAGGCAGGTGGAAATGAAACTGGGTGAAAAGACGTTTCGGCATAAAGTCATCGTGGCTGATATAGTCGATGATTGCATCCTTGAGTCATGCGAGAACATCATTGCACAATCGACATAAACCAAGGAATTATTAAGTGTGGCACTGAAGAGATCTTTATGGATGGCGGACCACCAGGAAAGGTTTACTGCTTGAAGAAAATTGTTCTTCCTCCCAGATCGGAATCCATTGTCTTTGCCAGTAAGTTTACCACGGAGCCCTGGAAAAAGACATCGCTGCACACTTATAGAAGGATTGGATTCAGATCAAACATGGGTGATGGCACGGACTCTGGTGAAGGCTACAAATAATTCAACAGTGCGCATCTTGAACCCAAGTAATGAAGAATTTATCATTAAGAAAGGAACTCCGATGGGCACCTGTAATGAAGTATCCTGGTTAAGACAATGCAGAGAATCGACCCGCGCGAATAACTTTACTGACAAGTACAACATGTCGATACTTCTAGAAGATTGCCGAAAAGATCTTTCTGATCAGGATGTTGCGCTGGCAAAGAAGATTTTACTTCGGTACGCTGATGTTTTCTCTTCCAGTGATGGGGACAACGGTAAAACTGGATTAGTTCAGCACACGATAAATACCGGCAACGAGTTACCGATTCGACAACGTCCAAGGAGGCTGCCTGTTGCACGAGAAAAGGAGGTGGAGACCATGATTGAGGGTATGGTGAAGGACGGTGTGATAGAACCTTCATGCAGTCCATGGTGTTCTCCGGTAGTGCTGGTGAAAAAGAAAGACGGCAGCATGCGGTTTTGCGTGGACTATCGACGACTCAATGACGTGACGAAAAAGGACAGTTATCCACTACCGAGGATTGACGATACCCTGGACACGTTGACGGGAATGAAGTGGTTCTCAACGTTGGACCTGAAGAGTGGCTACTGGCAAGTGGAAATAGACCCTAAGGACAAGGAGAAAACTGCATTTTCTACTGGAAAGGGGCTATGGTACTTTAATGTGATGCCATTTGGATTGTGCAACGCCCCGGCTACTTTTGAAAGACTGATGGAGCTGGTACTTGCTGGATTAGTTGGTGACGCCTGCCTCGTCTATTTGGATGACATCGTTATCGTGGGGCGCACGTTTCAAGGCGACTATCCGTGCATTGATAGACTGTATTATGATGCATCTAGTATGTACTTGTAGATTTTGGGTTGCTTCATGAAAGCTAATTACATCAAACGTACGAACAATGTATTTACGTTAGACCCAAAGTCTAATGTCAATTATTTTCCATTGAAAGATATGTACTTAGGTATTCAAGTAGGCCAAGAATTAATCAAACACAGGGAAAATGTAAACATGAAAGAACAGATTGCTGAGTTGTTCAGAAGGTGCCAATCATTTTAATTGAGTTGAGCACGCAATTGAAATCACGTTTGCCTTTTGAAAATCCAGTTTTTCGAGAACTGAAATTTCTTGACCCACACACTGCCGTGCATAAAGAATTTCGCAGTTTACGAAATGTGATAGAAACTTTCCCATGCGAAGTACAGCCAGAACAAATGCAGTTAATTGACGAAGAATATAGAACCCTAAAGTTTGATCGCGAAGTAAGTGATTTGTTACAATCTTCCAGCACTGGCTCACCCATCTCGTGTGAACAATTTTGGGTGGAAGTTGGGAAAATTTCTAACAGTGATGGCATGTTAAAATACAAAAATATAACTAGTTTTAGTAAATCTCTTCTATGTACATATACCGGTGTCGAATGCTGCATGCGAGCGCAAATTTTCATAGATAAATTTAATAAAAACGGACCAAAGAAACAGATATAAAAACAAAAATATGTCAGCTATTTTAAAAACAAAGCAAGGTGTTAAGGATGAAGGAGGTTGTGTAAATTTTTATCCTTCGAAAAGGATGTTAAAATATAACTCTAACTTTTTTTTTTTTTTTATCTTTTTATGCTAAGTTAAGTAACGGTCGTCGTTGTATCTTATCAGAACTATTTAGTATAATGTAAATCCGTTATTGGCTTTAGTTTTAATTCATAAGTTTTACTTGTTTACTTTTAAGGGCTGTGGATTTTGTTAAATAAATAAAATAAAATAAAAACATTCATTGTGAGTATGAATAAATAATAATAAATAAATCTTTCACTCCGGTACACATGCCATGGCAACAAAAAATTATAATAATATTCCTGAAAATATTCGAAATGAAAGCCAGGTTCACACATTTAAAAATAAACTTAGGAAATATTTAATAAAACATAGTTTCTATACCTTGCAAGAGTTTTTTGATATGAACCCATTGAGTTACCTAAAAAGGAGGTACCTTTTATAAAAATGTAACAAAAAAAAAAAAGATTAGGACCTATGTAATTATTGTACTAAATTAACAAAGCTATTAAGTATGTTCATTTATCTTGATGTTATAATTTGATATAATTTAGAATAAGTACATTTTTACAATACCTAACTTTATGTAAAGTTGTTTTAAATTAGTTAAGTACGAAAATTTATATGTTACCTACAAACACCTAAATTGTAGTGCCCTTGGGCTCATGTTTGGACTAAAAGCTAAATTATAAGACCTAATGTACACATGAACGCAATAAATGATTTGAATTTAAAATAAAACGTGTTAAGAAAATCAGTATTTTTATTGGTATATCTGTCCTATGTAAGTCGGTATATTTCAGTATTTTTTTGAGATGCCACGGTATTTTCGTAAAATTTAATCTGGTCACACTGTTTTGACGGTTATTTTAAAGGCCGCTCTACATTCTCACGAGAATCTCGCGAGAACGCGAGAAACATGCGAGAAACATGCGAGAAACGTGAATGTGGAAGCGATGAGAAGAATACGCGAATCGCTTCCACATTCACGTTTCTCGCATGTTTCTCGCGTTCTCGCGAGATTCTCGTGAGAATGTAGAGCGGCCTTAAGAGTTCTCTGTGATTTAGACTGGACCGGGCGGGACCGAGGTTGGGCTGTGGATTTCGGTGTCCTTTGGAATTGGATATTATTTCTAGTAAAATAATAAATAAATTGCATTGCAAACAGTTGTATGTACGATTCTATCCTGCTAACTCGAAAAATGACCGACACAGCGCTGTGCAGAGTGTGTCTAGAAAGTGATGCCAAGATGCAGCACATCGCGGACACACGGTATCAGGAGATATTTGAAAAGTTGTCAACAAAGGTCAGTGTCTGATGGCATCAACAGTATTTACTCACCTGCATACAATTCAAAATAAAAGAAAATACTATTTAGTGCGGCCGCATTGACCATAATGGCGCGATACAAATTACAAAATAAAACAATACAATACAATTAATAGGATAGCACATAATTGAACCTCTTCACTTCAGATGACACTGTCATGATTATGGATGATACCTATTGTTTATGTATAAGTTATCTTAGGTCAACATTTGTATTAATATATAAAATGTATTTACCTACCTTTAAAATACATATTGTATATGTGTAAGTTATCTGAATTTTTCTGTACATGACCCCTACACCTATGATCACCTCTATCTAGCCTCAAAAGTTTGCTGTAAGAGAACTTTTCTTAGGGTTTAGCTTGCCTTTGTACATGAGCATTATTGTGTATGCTTAAAGTTATTTTTGTTTTGTGTGCAATAAAGAAACAAAACTCTAGTAACAAACAATAAAAATATGAGTGACTGTTTCAGCTGTGCACAGCGGACCGGAGGCCTGAGACAGTGTGCTATATATGCTTTGCCCACCTGCAGCGGTGCCAACGACTCGTGGACATGTCTCGGAAAACCGAGAAGATACTGACCCAGTTATCACTCAATGGCATTCAGGTACCTATACCGCCGTTTGTTTATATATACAAGGACCAGGAACAGTGGTAAACAATAGCCAATCATCAACATTAGAATGAAGTTAATATTAGAAAAAGAAGAAGAAGAATCAAGTTCAAAAGTCTGATGTGCTGGTGTTTACCCTTATCTAAATTCAGGGACATATGATTCAATGATAACTTTGACAACTATGCATAGAAGGTTTGCATACACACATAGTTCTGGTAACAATTCAAAATGAAGTACTCATTTTATGTTAAACTAGGTGTCCCGGCGAACTTCGTATCGCACCTACTACAACCACTACTTACAACTACCCTACAACTACTACAACCACTACTTACAACTACCCTACAACTACTACAACCACTACTTACAACTACCCTACAGCTACTACAACCACTACTTACAACTACCCTACAACTACTACAACCACTACTTACAACTACCCTACAACTACTACAACCACTACTTACAACTACCCTACAACTACTACAACCACTACTTACAACTACCCTACAACTACTACAACCACTACTTACAACTACCCTACAACTACTACAACCACTACTTACAACTACCCTACAACTACTACAACCACTACTTACAACTACCCTACAACTACTAACTTAGGTCCACAACGCAAAGTAGCCTATGCCCGTCTCCATGGTCTGATCTACTCATATACTAAAATTAATCCAAATCGGTTCTGCGGTTTTGATGTGAAAACATACATACATACATTTCAATTTTATAATTAGTAGGGATGTACGGTTTTATTGTTTGTTTGGGTTGGATGTTGTTTTGTCGTCCGTCTGTTTATTCTATTCCTTTCCTGTCTCCTTCTCTCCATGGTCGTGAATTCACCCAGGGCCCCAACTGAAAACCAGCGTAGCATCTGAGCTTGGCCAGGTGCTACACAATGCGGAGTTGGGGACCCACTACCCGCGCCACATCCTCTTCTTCCTGTCCGTATTGTAATGTTTTATATATTTGTGTTCTTTGTTTATATTGTGGTTGTATTGTATCGAGCGTGTGGTAAATAAATGTTTCCTCTTCTTCAAAACTTATTACCAATTTATTCATCTAAAAAGTATTACACGACAATATGTTGGAAAAACAAATTTAAAAAGTACATCGTTGAGCACAACCGTTCCGTAAGGAGCCGACTACGCGTCTGAGCCGCACATCATAAATGAATGCGCGCGCAGTTCCTACTTGATCATTATTTTGCTGCGATGTTATTTTAAAAATGCGATATCTCCTAAGACATTCATTGAAATCAAATGATGTAAAGGTAAAAAAGGTTATAGTGAGCCAACCTTAAGAGATAGATATATGCTGTCGCTGACTTTTTTTAGATCTTTTAAGGGAGAACAATTCTGTCATACATGATTTTTTCTAAACTTTAACCGTTTACGCAGCGCACGCAGTGGAAGCTCTCAAAAGGAAAATAACCCCGATGTTGAAACATTCTTCATTGGTACTCTGTTCCTATTAGTCTTAGTGTAATGATATATAGCCTATAGCCTTCCCCGATAAATGGGTTATCTAACACTGAAAGAATTTTTCAAATCGGACCAGTAGTTCCTGAGATTAGCGCGTTCAAGCAAACAAACAAAAAAACTCTTCAGCTTTATAATATTACTAGTCATATATAATTTAATAATTATATAGTATAGATAATGCTGCCTCTGCAAAATGATGAATTTATAGAGCAAACTAGCTTGGGTTTACAAATAAGGGTTTATTATGAGAAACATGCAGCTTGTTCATCATCATGTCAGCCGTAAAACATCCACTACTGAACTCAAGCCTCCCTCATAGATCTCCATGAGGGGTAGTTGCCATACTCACCACGCTTGGCAGGCGGGTTGGCGAGCGCAGTATGAGATGTTGATGATACACGGAAAGACGCTGACGCATCTCCCGGAGGTATCTCTCAGCAGGCTCTTACTGCATCCACGAGCATGAGAGGAGGGGTAACATTCTTCTGCCGGCACCCCACGGCTTGCCAGTTTGTTAACCCACCTTCATTTGTTTTTGATATGTCTAAATCACGCGACAAGCCCTAGGCCTAGGCGGCTGCAATAGCGCGGTAATCGCGTTCATTAACCTTGTGACCAACGCTGCATTGCATTGCGTGCGTCATCCTGAGACAGGGTTGTAATGGATATACTGGCATAGTGGCATATTTAGGTACATATTTGTTGCTAGCATGTTGAGTATCATCATATCATCAATTACAGCTGTAAAGCGTCCACTACAGAACAAAGGCCCCCCTCATAGAGGGGTAGTTGCCATACTCACCGCGCTCGGCAGGCGGGTTGGCGACGGCAGTACGGGATGTCGATACACGGAGAGACGCTACTGCCCATCTTCTCTGCGGTCTGCAGATATTTGTTCAGGGTGTGCTGGATGTTTTTCAATATATGTATGTACATATAATAAATAAAAATATTGGGTAAAAAGGACCTGCTAGTCCTTTGGTGGGTGGAATGTTATGACATATTTCAATAATTTAGCTTGCTTTTGTCTACTCGTTAGATATAAGTAAACACGCGCCTGCGAATATTATTTAGTTGCCAATAAAAATTATCGAGAGCACACCTATATCGTGATTTTTCAATGATATATCCCGCAAGCAAAACTAGACCATAGGTATACCAACATATTGTTTTAATTTATAAAATTTGAATCATAGTGTTACGATTAAAATTTTATAAATAGTTTTAGATGCTGAGGGTTCGGGATTTAATAATGTAGTTCGTTTAAACCAAAATTAACACTTTAATCACAGATTTACACCACTTAGAATCTTACAGCAGATTCTCACTAAAACACTTCTTCACTGAATAGTGAACACTAGCACTTGTACACTAGTCACTGATCACTATATTCACTTTGAAGTCACTCTGTTATATCGCACTGTTCACTTCCATAGCCAAATAAAGACTGTCCGTTCGGCAAACACACTCACGTATGTATTTATATCCAATATAAAGAAGATTCGAGTCGTCGAAGTATCCAGATTCACAGACAATAGAAACAGAACAACTTGTTTACAACTTTATTTACAACCCGCGCCATTGATCTCAAAACCGGTCTATCCAGAAACTTAGTAGATAAGATATTATTTTTATGTATGTTAGTCTGTAAGGTATATATTATATGGGCCTTAGATTTAGTACTTTACATCTTGTTACTTATCTATAGTTGTCTGAAATAAAGTTTATATTATTATTATTATTATTCAATAATTTGTTAACAGAATAGAAGTGACCCTTGGACTCTTTTGGCCGCTCACACACCGGTCCTTTCTGGATCTTTCGCTGACTTACTATTTAGTTTGCGTTTGCGCACGGCGCAACAATAGCAATAGTTGAAATTGTTATTTAAATTCCAAAATATATCTCATAAATAATTTATGCATTTCATTTGTGTTCAGTTCACATGTATGATGATGTTTAAATTCATTTCAGGCAACTCCTGAAGCTGTCACTGAGATGAAACTGAGCATGAAACAATCCTTATCTGTCGCTCCGATGCAATACCTCCACATCAGTGATACTAATGTTAGTTCTCATGTTACTGTGAAAGAAGAAGAATCTATGAAGGATGAGGGAACAGCAGAAGAGGAGCCCCTTGTGGAGACTGTAACGGAAAATGTTTTGTCATCTAAGAGGTGTATCAGTGAATGCTTGAAATTTGAAATTGATAGTGATCATGACCAGTTTAATGAACTTCCATCTACTATGGTTGTGGAACAACCCAAGCTTAAAATGACATACTGTTGTGACTTATGCAGCAAAACATTTAGTGTTAAACGTAAACTGGCGTTACACATAAAGCGGTCACATACCAGACTAATTACTAATACAGACAGTGATATATGTAATAAACAGTTTAATCAACAATTTGTACTTACAAGACATATGAGAGTTAACACTGGTGAGAAGCCATATACTTGTGATATATGTGATAAACAATTTATTCAAAAATCGGATCATAAGAAACACATAAGAATACACACTAGTGAGAAGCCCTATACCTGTGATATATGTGATAAACAATTTATTCAAAAATCACATCATACAACACACATGAGAGTTCACACTGGTGAGAAGCCATATACTTGTGATATATGTGATAAACAATTTAATGATAAATCTAATTATACAGCACACATAAGAGTTCACACTGGTGAGAAGCCCTATACCTGTGATATATGTGATAAACAATTTATTCAAAAATCGGATCATAAGAAACACATGAGAATACACACTGGTGAGAAGCCCTATACCTGTGATATATGTAATAAACAATTTTATCAAAAAACGTCTCTTACAACACACATGAGAATTCACACTGGTGAGAAGCCCTATACCTGTGATATATGTGATAAACAATTTTATGATAAATCTAATCATACAAGACACATGAGAATTCACACTGGTGAGAAGCCCTATACCTGTGATATATGTGATAAACAACTTTATCGAAAAACGTCTCTTACAACACACATGAGAGTTCACACTGGTGAGAAGCCCTATACCTGTGATATATGTGATAAACAATTTTATCAAAAAACGTCTCTTACAACACACATGAGAGTTCACACTGGTGAGAAGCCCTATACCTGTGATATATGTGATAAACAATTTAATGATAAATCTAATCATACAAGACACATGAGAATTCACACTGGTGAGAAGCCCTATACCTGTGATATATGTGATAAACAATTTATTCAAAAATCGGATCATAAGAAACACATGAGAATACACACTGGTGAGAAGCCATATATATAACTCTGCCCTATATATGTGATAAACAATTTTATGATAAATCTAATCATTTGAGAGTTCACACTGGTGAGAAGCCATATACTTGTGATATGTGTGATAAACAATTTAATCAAAAAACGTCTCTTACAACACACATGAGAATTCACACTGGTGAGAAGCCCTATGGCTTATTATAAGTATGTATATACTTGTGATATATGTGATAAACTATTTAAATACAAATCTGCTCTTACAGGACACATTAGAGTTCACATTGGTACCTAAAATGGAGATGTACCTTTTCATCTTTATCATAAAAACAAGTTACCAAGCCAGAGAAGCGGTGAAGGCCTGCGGATATAAGTTTTGCTGGATGTCATTGCATGGCAACGTCTGTAAGATGCAGGGAGGAGGGACCACCAATCAATAAGACGATTATAAGACGAGACGAATCAAATAAGACGGACTTAAATCTACTTAAGGAAGAAGCAGACTAGCTTTATGCTATAAACTAATGTGTGGTGTTATCCTTAGTAGTTATTTTAAAATAAACTAGTGGTTCGCCGCGAACTTAAAACGAGCAAGATTTACTGTTTACAATGAATTCATTGGATTTTAACTTGATTTTACGTAGCAATTTGAACTGAATTGCTGGAATTCTCCAAACACTACAACACAACAAAACACATTCATAACTTTAGTAGGACTTGTAACTTGTAAGTTTTCTTTTACTTTGTATAGAATCTATAACACACCGCCGGCCTTTCCGATCGCTCGAGGTAGGTGACGGGCGTTGTAATTATGGCGGGGGTTGGATTCTATACTTTTGTTGAATCGGCGGCAAAGATGTGGACTGTATTGATTTTCGATGTTTTCCACGTCGATCCGAAGCTAATGCTGGTTCTTGTTTTATCAAGCCCAACAACGTCCTGATTTTCCTTGTACTTTATGTGCTTGTTAGAGTTATTAACAATTTCAATAGAATAAAATGCAATGAAAATATTTAGTTTTGATTCCGCTTATGCTGAGATGCAGGAGCACCGCCCTTCCGCCCGCTAATTATGCACATGCAGGGAGAACTAGGTTGTCAGTGCAGCATGCATACCCAAACCTATATGAAGACCTATTCGAATCCACGTCCGTCAAATCAATACTTGACGCTTCCTTTAGCCGGAAGTGCTTTGGCCGCTAAGCTGCAGACAGAGCCCATGTCGGGACCCGCTGACATTCTTGATAAGGTGATGTCGGTTTGAGCAACCGTATTGTTTCTAATAGGTTTGGGTATTTATTTATTTATTTAAATTTTTTGGAATCAAACCACAACTAAAAACTATGTACTAGAATAGAAATATATTTATTTGGTTTACATTACAGCACAAGCATAGAACAAAAGACAAAAAGAAAAATAATAAATAAGAGTACCTAGCACCAATAGCAATAACGTTGCAAGTACCAATTAATATTAAACAGGTTGGGTAGTTCTAGCTACATACGGCAAAGGATAACAATGAAAAAATAATAACAATAAATGATTGTATAACAAGTACCTATGTATGTATATAATTATGTATGCTATAATATTTTCAATTACTATTACCTTATGTACATCTTGCATCGATAGAACCCCATGTTGCATATAATAATCCAATCCATCCCAAGGTCTGGTAGAGATCGCTCTTTAGCGATAAGACCGCCGATTGTCACATGATCAGTGTTTCTTTAGTTTTTTATTTTGTACTTGTATGTTTTAAGGTGTGCAATAAAGCATTTTCTATCTATCTGTCTATCTAAATCGAACCTATAAACAAAGTTAAAACAAAAATACATAGTAGGCAGTATGCTGCCGTATGCCCCAACCACAACAAGAAATATACTTATGTAGGTACTATCCTACCGGTAATCCGGTCATTGACCCTAAGAGTAGGTAGTGAAAGATGTGCTGCAGTAAAACCAAAAGGGATGGATCTCAGCTTGTGTTCCTTCGCACTATTTATTAGAATAAGGTAGCCGAGGCATATAAGGCCCTATGCTATTTTTGCAAAGTGGTTCATAGAAATATGGTCATTTTTAATATGGGAATCCCGCTTAAAATACAGAATTTATAACAAATAACATATTCATCAAAAAACGTGCAATTGGGCCTTATTATACCACTGGGGTTGACGATGCCCCAAAAGATATTTTGGAATCATTTACATATCTATTAAAAACTTCTCAAACACAATCAAAAATGATTTATTAAAATAAACTTAACAGAATTTTTCGTATATATTTATTTAAGAAACTTAAAATCAGCTACATCAATCAAAATAGCTTTAGAAGCCTCGGTTTCTTTGAAAAATCTTACACCAAAAAAAGTCTTAATTCTCATTAATAACAAATTCTTAATTAACAATTGAGAAACTATGCTATGATATATACATAATTATCGCACTCCTAGCAATAAAATGCGTCTTTGTCTTCTTTGGTCAGACCGAAACATTTTTCATGGTACCACATGCTGCATTGGACACAGTCATTGTCAAATGTCTGACACATAGTTTTTTCTGCACGCATGGCAAAACCACTCTCTTATATTCTGGTGCTGGTTTAGACTTTTTTCCTTTACCCTTTTCACGAGTAGTGTCAGCTCTTTTGGGCGGTATGTTGGCTGCATCTGCAAAAAATAACTTTAAAATATTAGGCCACTTAACTTCATTCTCCTTAAAGAAAATAAGGCCCAGCACATGTTTTTCTGGGCCTTATTATCCTAAAGGTAACTTCAGAAGGACACCCCCACATGTCGAAACAAACAGTTATTTATGTTAACAAGAAGTGTAATCACACTGAGGTTGACCTAACATATGATCTAAACAAGTTATTTTGTATTAAAGTAGTAAAAAAACAAAGAAACTCACGGTTTTCTGCATCTTCTAAAATCACGTTGCGCGTCTCACTTTTACAACACAAAGCTCGCCACTGACAAGATTGCGGAGCCAGCGTGTGGTTTGTTTACGCGGTGGGGGTTTATGGTCATGGAGTATATGTGGGTGTAGAAGGAAGTTGGTTTAGGTCAGTAGTCGCGCGAATTTTGAAAGTGGGCCTTATTATGCCGCGGGCTTTATATGCCTCAGGTACCTTATTATTACTTATTG
The DNA here is from genome assembly GCA_963082625.1 of Pasiphila rectangulata. Taxonomy (NCBI): domain Eukaryota; kingdom Metazoa; phylum Arthropoda; class Insecta; order Lepidoptera; family Geometridae; genus Pasiphila; species Pasiphila rectangulata. The sequence goes on from OY720262.1 coordinate 406,542, forward strand.
TTAGAATAAGAGTCTGGCGGTATTTTACCCTTAAAATTACTTTATTACTAAACTAACTACTTAAAATTACTTTATCACTATTAGTCTTATAATCAGTACAAAACTATATTGACTTATAAAAATATATTTTGCCAGTTCGTGCCTCATATACCTACAGCTATTTTTAATGTTTCAAGATCATAATGTATTGTTTTTCGTTTATAGTGCCGAACCATGTTGGAAAACCTAAAAAATAAATAAAATGGGTAATTCATAATTCATTTATTCAGACACAGGTGGACTTACAGCCTAAGCCAAAACACTAAGATTACTTTAAGTTACATATTATTATAATAGCTATAATAATATGTAACTTAAAGTAATACAATAATAATTTAATTTAAATTATGATTAAACAAAACAAAGAATCATACTTAAACAATTTAATTTAAATGTCCTTAAATCATCATTTCAGCTGTAAAACGTCCACTACTGAACACAAGCCTCCCTCATGGATCTCCATTAGGGGTAATTGCCATACTCACCACTCTTGGCAGGCGGGTTGGCGAGCGTAGTATAGGATGTTGATACACCGGCAACACTGCCCATCTTCCGGAGGTATCCCTTAGCAGGCTTTTACTGCATCCATGGGTATGAGAGGAGGAGTAACATTCTACTGCCGGCACTCCACGGCACTCCTTAAGCGGGCTATACATGTTGGGCCAACGTTGCCGAGTGAACGCCAACCCCAACGTGTAGACGGCATGTTTGCCTTGCCTTGCCATCGCTCGGTGTCGCTCGCCTAGCTGGCCGAGTTATTACAAGCGCCAACGTGTATAGAGCACATTTGCAGTGACTGGTCACCGCTCGCGATCGCTTGCGCTGACTCGCCTCACTTCGGAGCCGTGTCGGTTTTTCTGCACAAATCAAAGGCGCTTGCCTGCGTTCGGCCAACCGTGTCCACATGTTTGTCTGCCCGCCATTACGCGCTTGGCGTTGGTCACCGTCGCACGTATCTGTCTGTGGTAATGTCGTTCGATACAAATGATGATATTACCAAGTTTTTGGAGTATTACCAGAACGAACCGGTAATTTGGAACCCAAAAGACGTAAAGCATAAAGATAAAAATAAAGTATGTTTTATAGGACTTCGACTTCGTAGACTGAATAAACAAACAAAATTACTAGGTAGTTACCTACCTACCTACTTACTATTATTTATATACATATGTAGTTTATAAATATTCGATTATTTATTTGTTTATTATTATTAAATATGTAATTATACTAGCTAAGTATATATTTATAGCTATTACATAGGTACTCTAGTTTAATTATACTATGACAAAACCGTGCTTTTACTTTCTTGTTGTTTTTGTCCATCCAAAGGTTGCCTGTAAGAGATCGCTTATAGTGATAAGGCCGCCCATTGTGCTTCTGCTTTAAGTTAATCATACTTTATTTCCTTTATTATATTGTTTGTGTTAGAATTAAGCTGGGTACAATAAAGAGTTATCTATCTATCTACTAACACTGACGTAATAATTATACGTGCTCATCAAATAAATAGCAGCAGCTGCAACAACTTCTACGTCCATATTGTTCAAATCATAAGACGAGCTCTGTGGCGCAGCGGGCGAAGGTCCGCCTGCGACGCAAGGAGTTGCGGGTTCGATTCCCGCCTCGGGACAAATGTCTGTACGATCTGCAGATATTTGTTCAGGGTGTTCTGGGTGTTTTTCTATATAATTAAAATATCTATCTATGTAGTATTTATAATGTATTAAGTATATCAGTCATCTAGTACCCATAACACAAGCTCTGCTTAGCTTGGGGCTAGATGATGCTGTGTGATTTGTCCAGCATTATTATTAAATCAAATAACCACGACCACGTAGTTCGAATGCACAACAAGAACTGACAGCGCCCAACGTGTGGGCAGCTTCACACAAAACTCGTCTACATTGGCCGCTTGCAATAGTTTGCGTAGACTTGCCAAACGTCTAGACGGTAGCACTTGCCTTGTAACGATTTGCCTACGCTCGCGTTGGTCTTACTTAGCTCGGCCAACATGTATTTATCATTATTATTTAAAGCGGGCTACCGCTTTAAATAATAATAATAAAATATGAAATAAATTGATAATTATGTCAAACAAAATATATAAAAGTCAAAAAGAATTTAATAATAGTAAAATTAATCTTTAAAGTTTATGGAAACTGTCAGCGAATATAATATTGTTGCGCAGAGCGCAAACGTAAACCAGTAAGTTGGCGATAGATCCAGAAAGGACTGGTGTTTTAGCGGCCAAAAGAGTCCAAGGTCACTCTCCTTTGTTTACAACACAAACACGAGAAGTTTCTAGACAAACCGGTTTTAAAACAATAGTGCGCGTAGTAAACAAAGTTATAAAACGTTGTTTACTTGTCTTTTGTTGTCCTGTCTCTATTGTGTGTGAATCTAGAAACTTCAGCTTCGAGAATCTTCTTTATGTGCGATATAAATACGCGGATGTGTTTACCGAGCGGACAGTCTTTATTTGGCTACGGAAGCAAACAGTGCGATATATCCGAGTGACTTCAAAGTGAATACAGTGATCAGTGTGTAGTGTACAAGTGCTATAGTGAACAAGTGTTTAGTGGTGTTCAGTGTTGTACAGTGAAGAAGTGTTCCTGTGTGAATCTGCTGTGAGATTCTTATTGCTGTGGTCTGTGATTAAAGTGTTAATTTTGGTAAAATTGGACTACATTATTTAATCCCGAACCTTCAGCTCGTAACAAATTGGTGTCAGAAGTGGGATTAAATAATGCCAGTGCTACCAAAGGACGACACGGAGAGAGTTCGGACCAGGATTCAACGACAGCAGGATACGGATCAACGGAGAGTCACCGACGCCAGTGCAAAGAGGGAACCAACCAATGATGGAGACGGCCGCTGGTCCATCTGGAGTTTCTGCGGCCCCGGCTTCTGCTGCTTCATCGGAAATTGCCGCCTTAATAGCAATGATACAGGAGCAAGCTCGCCGTCAAGAGGAGGAGCGGATTCGCCATCACGAGGAGATGGTTCGCTACCAGGAGCAGGCTCGCCGCTAAGAGGAGGAGCGGATTCGTCATCAGGAGGAGATGGTTCGCCGTCAGGAGGAGCAGACGCTTCTTATAAAGCATATACACGCGTCCTTTGGAAAAGACCTTAACGCCGTCAAGGAGAGGGTTTCTCACCATAACAATCGGATCACTGAAGCTAAGGACCGCTTCGGAAAAACTGAAGACCGCCTTGGGAAGACCGAAGACCGCTTCAAAGTGCCACCTTTTGATGGTAGTTCTTCGTGGTCAGCATACAAGATCCAGTTTGAGGCAGTTGTCAAGGCGAAAGGATGGAGCGAAGCACAGGCCATGACTGCGCTTACCTTAGGGCTGCGTGATCAAGCCCTGACCATACTTGAGGCGCTTGGAAAAGACGTGAGTTACGAGCAGCTAGTTGAGGCGTTGGAGTTACCCGCTACGGCGACGCACACCTAGAGCACGTGTTCCGGGCTCAGTTAAAAGATCGGGTACAGCGAAGCGCCGTAAACCTCCAACAGTGGGGCCTGGAAATTGAAAAGCTGGTCTTTGGTCTGGGAAGGCTTATCGTTCGTCGCCTGCACTCATCGACGGAATCTTGGTGCAAGCTTTTATCGACGGGATATGCAACTTGGAAGTTAGAGCTGCGGTGAGACTTGGACACCATGAATCGCTGAGGTGGAAGCAGTACGGCAAGACCATCGGGTTCACCACGTCAGGGAAGTGGTGGCATCACCTAACCGCGACAACCGGCCCAAATTCAGCCCTAGGTGTTATGAGTGCGGAGAACGGGGCCATCTCAGATCTAGCTGCCCAAAGCGTAATAGACGTTCAGAAGATGAAAGGGTGGATAGCGTCACCACTCAACAGCAGCAGGGAAACGAGTAAACGCCAGGACTGCGGGGCGGGTGCTGGCTGGTTTTGAAAAAGCCCCAAGAGTTTCGATCTCCCAAGCCAACGATGGGAACAGTCTAATCATCAGTGGCGAAATTAACGGAACACCTTGTAAATTGACATTGGATACCGGAGCTTCTCGTACAGTGGTAAGTTCCCGACTTGCGAAACGTTTTTTTGGGGACTTTTTCTGTAAATATGAGCGAATTCAGCTCTTGACGGCAACCGGTCAGCACATATTTGTCCGAGGTGAGAGGCAGGTGGAAATGAAACTGGGTAAAAAGACGTTTCGGCATAAAGTCATCGTGGCTGATATAGTCGATGATTGCATCCTTGGGTCATGCGAGAACATCATTGCACAATCGACATAAACCAAGGAATTATTAAGTGTGGCACTGAAGAGATCTTTATGGAAGGTGGACCATCAGGGAAGGTTTACTGCTTGAAGAAAATTGTTCTTCCTCCCAGATCGGAATCCATTGTCTTTGCCAGTAAGTTTACCACGGAGCCCTGGAAAAAGACATCGCTGCACACTTATAGAAGGATTGGATTCAGATCAAACATGGATGATGGCACGGACTCTGGTGAAGGCTACAAATAATTCAGCAGTGCGCATCTTGAACCCAAGTAATGAAGAATTTATCATTAAGAAAGGAACTCCGATGGGCACCTGTAAGGAAGTGTCCTGGTTAAGACAATGCAGAGAATCGACCCGCGCGAATAAATTTACTGACAAGTACAACGTGTCGATACTTCTAGAAGATTGCCGAAAAGATCTTTCTGATCAGGATGTTGCGCTGGCAAAGAAGATTTTACTTCGGTACGCTGATGTTTACTCTTCCAATGATGGGGACAACGGTAAAACTGGATTAGTTCAGCACACGATAAATACCGGCAACGAGTTACCGATTCGACAACGTCCAAGGAGGCTACCTGTTGCACGAGAAAAGGAGGTGGAGACCATGATTGAGGGTATGGTGAAGGGCGGTGTGATAGAACCTTCATCCAGTCCATGGTGTTCTCCGGTAGTGCTGGTGAAAAAAAAGACGGCAGCATGCGGTTTTGCGTGGACTATCGACGACTCAATGACGTGACGAAAAAGGACAGTTATCCACTACCGAGGATTGACGATACCGAAAGTAACTTGTGTGAACTAACACATATGGTGTCGGATGCAATGGATAATGGTTTTCAGGTGGATGTCATCTACACAGACTACTCAAAAGCTTTCGATAAAGTCTCGCATTATTTATTGATCCGAAAACTTTACGGGATGGGCATTCATGGTGATTTACTCAGGTGGCTTGAATCTTATTTGCAAGCCAGAAGCCAAGCAGTCACAATTAAAGGTTACTGTTCCTCCTTCATGCCCATTTCGTCTGGAGTGCCACAGGGATCCCACCTCGGGCCCCTATTATTTCTAATTTTTATTAATGATGTTATTTGTAATTTTCATCACTCAAACTGTTTAATTTACGCGGATGATACTAAAATCTTTAAAACAATCACGTCAATGGCTGATTGTCAAGCCCTGCAGCAAGATCTTAACAGACTGTACTCTTATTGTAATTCTAATTCTATAATATTAAATATAAAAAAATGTAACATTATATCTTTTACCAGAAAAACTAATAGTATTAATTTCGGCTATGAATTTAATAATACTTTAATTGCGAGAGTGTCTGAGGTTAGGGACTTGGGCGTGTATCTGGATAACAAGCTCTCGTTTAATACTCATTATGATGCTATCACTACGAAAGCATATCGGATGCTTGGTTTTGTGCTAAGGATAGGGAGAGAATTCAAAAACCCTAAAACGTTACTTCTCCTTTATAACTGTTTTGTGAGATCAATTCTAGAATACGCATCTGTGGTCTGGAATCCGCAGTATAATATACACATTCATGCGTTGGAAAAAATACAAAATAAGTTTTTGAAACATTTTAAGTACCGTTTCCCGTTTACTGCTGTGGAACCCATCAAAACCCTACAAGATCGTCGCATTGTTAAAGACCAAATGTTTTTGTTTAAAACTCTAACAAATTTGATAGATTCAGAGTTATTGTTGGGAAATATTTATCTGTCTTGTGCCCGATTGTCTTCTCGCAAAAAGAAAACTTTTTGGACCCCAATTACCAGAACAAAGTATAAAAAAAAATATGTTTTTAAACAGAGTATGTGACGTATATAATGACAGATTTATTGATATCGATATATTTAACATAACTGCCAATGAGTTCCGTAAAAGATGTTATGATAGCATTGCCAACTCTCCCCTCTCCTCCTCTTCTTCCTCCATGGCTACTTGAAGGGCTGGTTTAGAAATGTTATTAATTTTTTTTTTAATTTTTAATAATTTGTTATTGTTAGTTTATATTGTAATTTTAAGTACCTACCCATTCCATAGTTAAAATTGTTTGATATTTTCTTGTGTTTTTGTATAACGTTCACGTTCACGTTTGTTTTCGTAAAATGTATTAAGTAATGGTGGAAACTTCACTGGTTTAAGTGTTACTCTTACTTTTCTAAATTTTCTATGTTATTGTACTGTTTGTTTTCCCGAATAAAATAAAATAAAATAAAATAAAAAAATACCCTGGACACGTTGACGGGAATGAAGTGGTTCTCAACGTTGGACCTGAAGAGTGGCTACTGGCAAGTGGAAATAGACCCTAAGGACAAGGAGAAAACTGCATTTTCTACTGGAAAGGGGCTATGGTACTTTAATGTGATGCCATTTGATTTTGTGCAACGCCCCGGCTACTTTTGAAAGACTGATGGAGCTGGTACTTGCTGGATTAGTTGGTGACGCCTGCCTCGTCTATTTGGATGACATTGTTATCGTGGGGCGCACGTTTCAAGGCGACTATCCGTGCATTGATAGACTGTATGATGATGCATCTAGTATGTACTTGTCGATTTTGGGTTGCTTCATGAAAGCTAATTACATCAAACGTACGGACAATGTATTTACGTTAGACCCAAAGTCTAATGTAAATTATTTTCCATTGAAAGATATGTAAGTACTTAGGTATTCAAGTAGGCCAAGAATTAATCAAACACAGGGAAAATGTAAACATGAAAGAACAGATTGCTGAGTTTTTCAGAAGGTGCCAATCATTTTAATTGAGTTGAGCAGCAATTGAAATCACGTTTGCCTTTTGAAAATCCAGTTTTTCGAGAACTGAAATTTCTTGACCCACACACTGCCGTGCTTACAGAATTTCGCAGTTTACAATATGTGATAGAAACTTTCCCATGCGAAGTACATCTGAGTACAGCCAGAACAAATGCAGTTAATTGACGAAGAATATAATAATAGAACCCTAAAGTTTGATCGCGAAGTAAGTGATTTGTTACAATCTTCCAGCACTGGCTCACCCATCTCGAGTGAACAATTTTGGGTGGAAGTTGGGAAAATTTCTAACAGTGATGGCATGTTAAAATACAAAAATATAACTAGTTTTAGTAAATCTCTTCTATGTATACCGGTATCGAATGCTGCATGCGAGCGCAAATTTTCATAGATAAATTTATTAAAAACGGACCAAAGAAACAGATATAAAAACAAAAATATGTCAGCTATTTTAAAAACAAAGCAAGTTGTTAAGGATGAAGGAGGTTGTGTAAATTTTAATTCTTCGAAAAGGATGTTAAAATATAACTCTAACATTCATTGTGAGTATGAATAAATAAAACGTGTTAAGAAAATCAGTATTTTTATTGGTCCTATGTAAGTCGGTATATTTCAGTATATTTTTGAGATGCCTCGGTATTTTCGTAAAATTTAATCTGGTCACACTGTTTTGACGGTTATTTTAAGAGTTCTCTCATCTCTGTGATTTATTTAGACTGGACCGGGCGGGACCGAGGTTGGGCTGTGGATTTCGGTGTCCTTTGGAATTGGATATTATTTCTAGTAAACTAATAAATAAATTGCATTGCAAACTGTTGTATAGCTTGGCAAAAAAGTCTAGAAACGGAACTAATTTTTTGTTTGTTGGCAACACTCCCAAAATAATGACGTTTCGTAATAAACAAAGTTCACGACTTCGTAGAATTTTTATTTCGACCATCAAACAGTGATTTTAAGTGAGAAACAATGAATAAAACCATTCGAAGTGCTGGCAGGGAGGTTATCTATAAGGTGTACAGACGATGTCTGGCGGAACATGAGGCCCAAACTATTCTTTCCGATCTTCACAATGTTTACCAAAGAACCGCTGATATGACAGGTATGTAAGAGTTTGTTTTGTTGTTTTTAGTTAAATTAAATGTTAATTGATGAACTCAAAGCTGTTTCAATTTGCTTGCATACGGAATCAGTAGAAATTTGAAACAATAAACATCGAGCACATAGGTTATGTTTACATTTTGTTTGCATTAATCTGGTATAGCGCGCCTAGATTAATTGATACTTTGGTGACTTGAACTTGTACATGTGAAAACACAATTTCTACTTTGAGTTTGATTACAAGGTAGTGATGTATTTGTTGTAGCTTGGCATTAGAAATTTAAAAGAAATTACCGTGCCATAGACTAAATAACAAAATCTATTTATTCAATTCAGGTAAATCTGTTAGCACTATAAGAAGAGTCGTGCTGGAAGGAGATAGAAACAAAGGGGTATTTTCTACACCCGGAAAACGCAGAAAAGGTCGTCCCAAAAAAGAATTAGATAACTTTGATTTATGTGCCATCAGGCAAAAAATTCAATTTTTTTACACCGTGAGAAAACAGGTAAATAAATTATTACTTCATTTGAATTATTATTACCACACAAACAGTGCTTAGCTTCTTCATCCGCTATCCCACAAGCATTGTTAGTTTTCCCGGGATATAATGTAGCCTGTGTGCTAATCTAGGGTTAGCTATCTCCATTCTAAATATGAGTAGGATTGTGGTTGTAAACACTGCAACCGATTTTTTATTCTGCCATAATTTATTTTAAATAGATATTTTTGTAATCTTTACATGGTTATTTAATTTTCAGGTACCAACCTTACGAAGCTTACTACCAGTAGTGAGGGAAGATTTAGGATTTGACGGAAGCCGTGAGCATTTGCGGAAAGTACTTATAGCCCTAGGTTTTAAATACAAAAAATGTCAGTCCGAAAGAACTGCATTGATGGAACGACCATGTATAGCCGCGAAACGGATAGAGTACTTAAAAAAGATTACCAATAATAGAAATTTGCCAGAAGAGCTTAGAAAAGACATAGTTTATCTTGATGAAAGCTACGTTCACCAATCTTACAAGTTACAAAAGTGCTGGCAGTCTATTGATGTGAGTGGAGTAAAGCACAATGTTTCAAAAGGGAAACGCTATAATTGTTCATGCTGGCAGCGAAAAAGGGTTTATCCCTAATGCTTTGCTCATATTTACTGGAGCAAACAAAAATGCTGATTACCATTCAGAGATGAACAAAAGTAATTTTACTAAATGGGTAGAAGAAAAGCTGATTCCCAACTTACCACCGGCATCGATTGTGGTTATGGATAATGCGCCGTACCATTCAGTAATGTTGAACAAAGCGCCCACCTCTGCTACCAAAGTAGCCGAAATAAAGGAATGGTTAATTCAAAATGAAATTCAATTTGATGAAACATTAAAAAGCCTTCACTTTTGATGCTCGTGAAACGTCACAAGCCAGAGCCGATTTATGAAATCGATGAGCTTTTAGGTGCACACGGTCACACTGTGGTAAGACTTCCACCTTACCAATGTGACCTCAATCCTATAGAGCTAATCTGGGGGATAGCAAAACACAAGATTGCTGCCCAAAATGTAGGATCAATCGACAGAAAGGTATGGTGTATTAACAGTATGTGATAAAAAATGTTTTACTTTTAATATTGATAGATGTATATTAATTATTTCATCTTTTCAGGAAGCAGCTGAACGTGCATTCCGAGCTATTACCGAGGAGGATTGGAAGAACTCATGCCAGCACGTAATACAAATAGAAAAGGAGTACTGTGAAAGAGAACGAACTATGTACGAGGAAATTGAGCGATTAGTCATAAACACTGAAGATGATAGCAGCAGCACCTCTGAATCTGAACAAGACTCAGATGAGTTTGCGGCCAGCTCTAGCCAAGATATAGATGTCGCGGGGGTAGAATATTTAGAGGAAGATTTGTTAGAATAAAAAAGAATAATATAATTCAATTTTTTTTAATGCCTAAAAAATGTTGTGAACTCAGGAGTATTTCTCTAAATACTTATTTTTAGGTAATAAGTAATCAGTTGCATTTCGAGAAGACGTTCTTGTTCAATTTAACAATACTGACTGATTTGAAAAAGTTACATATCGCACCTCCAGTTGTAGACTGACTCGATTCAAAATTTGGGTGAATTAAGTATACAGAACGACTCAAAAAAGTGCACTCTGTCGCCTAGTAAATCAGAAACTGTAATAAATAAACTGTAATAGAATAACTCTCTGTTTCATAAAGTTATAGTGTGATTTATCAAAAACTGTCAAGGACCGAAACACGTTTTCTTCATTTCCCAAAAAACGTGAATTTTGGATTGAGTCAGTCTATGACTGGAGGTGCGATATGAAGTGGGAATAAATTTGTCTAATTGAAAAAAAAAACAGCTAAGTATCAAGATTAGGTTGGTGCGCTATTCGGTTGCAGCGGGTTGCCATACGAGCAGCACAGTGGCGCCTCCATTATTTTCTACTCTTTTTTGCCAAGCTATATGTATACAAAATCTTCAACTCAAATGCGTAAAACCATCTGTCAAAATGATTAGGCAGTGACAGTTACAAGAATTTATTAGAAACTGTCTTGGCTGCCTGGTAAAAATGTTACCAGTGATAATTATGCCTCGTATTTAAAACATTAATAAAACAATCATTTTAGTTTAAATTAAATAAAGAGTATTTTTTCCGAAATCACTGATTTTTACGCAATTTTTCAGTTTGGGTACATAGACCTAGCCCATTTTGAAACATCTCCTTATGTTGATTCATATACATCACGTTTATTATTAATATTCGTAAAAATTTTATTCTCATTATTTTTATTATTATCTACTTGAATTTGTTTACCGAATATTTTTTTTTGAGTGTAAATTTTTGCCCCTGAGAGGCAGGCTGTGAGGCTGCTCCACAGTTTTTTTTAATTTTTGTGGTCTCTCCGTTCCTCATGTATTCCACAATGAGGCGTTTTCATTAAAAAGTAAAAATTGCAAAAATAGTTCCCTCAAACCTACAACCATAGATGGCGTTAGTTTAATTATGTACATTCGTTAAATAAATGATTATGAAATGATTATAATTAGGTATACAAGAAGAAGAAGTAGTAGTGTGATTTTGACGGTTATTTTAATTTTAAGAGTTCTCTGTGATTTAGACTGGACCGGGGTTGGGTGGGCTGTGGATTTCGGTGTCCTTCGGAATTAATTGGATATTCTTTCTAGGCAAAATAATAAATAAATTGCATTGCAAACAGTTGTATGTACGATTCTATCCCGCTAACTCGAAAAATGACCGACACAGCGCTGTGCAGAGTGTGTCTAGAAAGTGATGCCAAGATGCAGCACATCGCGGACACACAGTATCAGGAGATATTTGAAAAGTTGTCAACAAAGGTCAGTGTCTGATGGCATCAGCAGTATTTACAATAGATACAAATTACAAAATAAAACAACACAAATAATAGGATAGCACATAATTGAACCTCTTTACTTCAGATGACACAGTCATTATTATGGATGATACCTATTGTTTATGTATAAGTTATCTTAGGTCAACATTTGTTTAAGATATTAAATGTATTTACCTACCTTTAAAATACATATTGTATATTTATAAGTTATCTGAATTCTTCTGTACATGACCCCTACACCTATGATCACCTCTATCTAGCCTCAAAAGTTTGCTGTAAGAGAACTCTTCTTAGGGTAAAGCTTGCCTTTGTACATGAGCATTATTGTGTATGTTTTAAGTTATTTTTGTTTTGTGTGCAATAAAGAAACAAAACTCTTTAGTAACAAACCGCTGTGGGGTGCCGGCAGTAGAATGATACCCCTCCTCTCATGCCCATGGATGTAGTAAAAGCCTGCTAAGGGATACCTCGGGAAGATGGCCAGCAGCATCTATCCCATATCACAGCATATGCTGAGTAGTGGCCTTTTTTGTCACGGTATTATTCTCTCTAAACTTAATTAGTTTTAAAAATATGATATTGTGTTATCTCTGTGACAAAAACAATTTTTAGCTTTTATCTATCTATCCGTGTATCAACATCCCATACTGCACTCACCAACCTGCCTGCCAAGCGTGGTGAGAATGGCAACTACCCCTCATGGAGATCCATGAGGGAGGCCTGTGTTCATCAGTGGACATTTTATGGCTGAAAGGATGAACAAACAATACAAATATGAGTGACTGTTTCAGCTGTGCACTGCGGACCGGAGGCCGGAGACAGTGTGCTATATATGCTTCGCCCACCTGCAGCGGTGCCAACGACTCGTGGACACGTCTCGGAGAGCGGAGAAGATACTGACCCAGTTATCACTCAATGGCATTCAGGTACCTATACCCCCGTTTGTTTATACATACATATAATAGGTCTTTACCTATGAAATTGCCGTTCTTCAGTACTGGTAATTTCAAATAAAAAAAAGTTTGACATGGCTTGGTATTTCAAATTCAAATTAATTTTGTTTTAAAAACATGACATTCTTTTTACAAACTCAGTCTTTTGTTTATTGATTAGCGTTGTATTTTCATTACATTTGAACATTTTTCGTCATAATGGGTACCTTAAAAAATCGTGTAATTATGGAATATGAGTTCCGTCGTGGCACCAACGCGACACAAACGGCACGTAACATCAAAAACGTTTACGGAGAGAACTGTACAAACGAACGCACAACCCGTTATTGGTTTTCCCGGTTCTGTTCTGGAAATGTTGACTTGAAAAATGAAGCTTGTGGCCTTCCGAAGACTATTGTCAACAATGATGAATTAAAGGCGATTGTGGAAGCTGACGAAACTCAATCTACAGCTGAGCTAGCAGCAGCTTTTAATGTTAGCATCAAAACAATATTGATCCATTTGCGACAAATTGGCAAGGTAAAAAAGCTTGATAGATGGGTACCCCACGTACTTAGCGCTGGCGAGCGCAACGACGCGTTGAGACCTGTCTCGCGCTGCACAACAGACAAAGAAATGAAAGGAATTTTGAACCGAATTGTTACGTGCGATAAAAAATGGATTCTGTTCGACAATCGAAAGCGCTCAACAAGTTGGTTAGATCCTGGTTCAGCACCAAAGCAATGCCCTAAACCAAAAATGACCCCTAATAAGGTGATGGTCACTGTTTGGTGGTCTAGTGCGGGTGTGATGCATCACAGTTTTTTTATAAAACGGCATGAGCATTACTGCAGATGTGTACTGGAAGGAACTGGAGACAATGATGGAGAAGCTTGCACATCTGCAACCAGCTTTGGTCAATCGGTCGTCCCCACTGCTCCTTCACGACAACGCGCGAACCCATACTGCACAACAGACAGTTTCCAAGCTGTAAGAGCTGGGGTTGGAAGCTCTCCCTCATCCGCCATACTCACCAGACCTTGCACCTACCGACTATTACTTTTTTCAAAATTTAGACAACTTTTTAGTGGGTAAAAAATTCATTTCCCGAGGGGTAGTACAAAATCCCTTTGATGAGTTTGTTGCCTCCCGTGCAGCTGATTTTTACAAGAAGGGCATCAATAAACTGCCAATGCGTTGGCAAAGATGCGTCGATTGCATGGGGTGTTACTTTGAGTAATAGAAATAAAAAAGTTTGAAAAAAAAAGTACTTTCCTTTATTCCATACAAAACGGCAATTTCATAGGTAAAGACCTAATATACAAGGACCAGGAACAGTGGTAAACAATAGTAAACATCAACTTTAGAATTAAGTGTATTAAAAGCTTGTGCTCCTCCAATTATATGTCCAATCATATTCAGTATGGACTTGCCTGTTACAGCCGAACCTACACAACCTACTTAAATCAAATCTATAGACTACAAGTTAAAATTTTAAAAAACATTGTTCCCAATAACAAAAATCCTTTGTCAAAATAATGAAATCGATCTATTCAAGCATTGTAACATTCTACCTGTCCATTGAGCATCCTGTATACACTCGGGCAGTTGCTCAAAACTGATTAGTAACTCTGTGCGCAAACAATATGTACGGCGAGAGGACAGCTGGCTACCTGGTTCCTCGGCTTACCAATAGATATTATAAATACTATTAATATGAGGAACATAAAAGTAAAACTTAAATCTTATTTAATTGCTAACCTTTGATCCCTTTTTATTAGTTGTTATCTGTTACTACCCAAATACCTTTTTGTAGGTACCTGCACTTGCATTGTACTGTTAGAGACTTATTTATTTTTATTGCTGCTATGTAAACTCTTATAGCTCTTTACAAACCTTAGCAGTTTTTTGATGCTGTAATAACTTGTAATTCTTTTCAAATCGGTTCTGCGGTTTTGATGTGAAAACATACATACATTTAAATTTTATAATTAGTAGGGAAGTAGAGATGTACGGTTTTATTGTTTGTTTGGGTTTGATGTTGTTTTGTCGTCCGTCTGTTTATTCCTTTCCTGTCTCCTTCTCTCCATGGTCGTGAATTCACCCAGGGCCCCAACTGAAAACCTGCGTAGCATCTGAGCTTGGCCAGGTGCTACACAATGCGGAGTTGGGGACCCACTACCCGCGCCACATCCTCTTCTTCCTGTCCGTATTGTAATGTTTTATATATTTGTGTTCTTTGTTTATATTGTAGTTGTATTGTATCGAGCGTGTGGTAAATAAATGTTTTTCTTCTTCTTCAAAACTTATTACCAATTTATTCATCTAAAAAGTATTATACGACGATATGTTGGAAAAACAAATTTAAAAAGTACATCGTTGAGCACAACCGTTCCGTAAGGAGCCGACTACGCGTCTGAGCCGCACATCATAAATGAATGCGCGCGCAGTTCCTACTTGATCATTATTTTGCTGCGATGTTATTTTAAAAATGCGATATCTCCTAAGACATTCATTGAAATCAAATGATGTAAAAGGCAATTTTGTTTTAAATTAAATACTTTTAATGAATAACGTACTTATTTGGATAAGGATTAATATCATGTTCATAAAAACACCTTCGCAAATACCTAATGCATTATTTTAGAACAAATTTGGTTAGCATAAAAAGGTTATAGTGAGCCAACCTTAAGAGATAGATATATGCTGTCGCTGATTTTTTTTTAGATCTTTTAAGTGAGAACATTCTGTCATACATGATTTTTTCTAAAATTAAACCGTTTACGCAGCGCACGCAGCGGAAGCTCTCAAAAGGAAAATAACCCCGATGTTGAAACATTCTTCATTGGTTCTCTGCTCCTATTAGTCTTAGTGTAATGATAAATAGCCTATAGCCTTCCTCGATAAATGGGCTATCTAACACTGAAAGAATTTTTCAAATCGGACCAGTAGTTCCTGAAATTAGCGCGTTCAAGCAAACAAACTAACAAACAAAGAAACTCTTCAGCTTTATAATATTATTATAAAGCTGATAATATAATATTTATATATTTTAAATCAGCTATCTAAGCACTTTACAGACAACAAATTGCTTCACTGCAAGCAATTTGGCTTTACTCGCGGCCGTTCCACTACTGATGCTGGTATAGAGTTAGTCTCGCATATCTATGATGCTTGGGAGAAGTCGCAAGACGCTATAGGTGTTTTTTGCGACCTTTCAAACGCATTTGACTGTGTACACCATGAAACATTGATCGGGAAATTGCGCCACTATGGTGTTAGAGGTATCTCTTTGGATCTACTTAATTCATATCTCAGTAACAGGATACAAAGAGTTGATGTTAATGGAAAACGTTCTTCGGGATCTGTAGTTACAATGGGTGTACCGCAGGGATCGATTCTTGGGCCTTTTCTATTTTTAATTTACATTAATGATCTACCTCATCTTGTCAAAAACAATCATGAGATTGTATTGTTTGCTGATGACACTTCACTTTTATTCAAAATGAAACGATGTACCACCGATTATGACGAGGTGAATAATGCAATCTCAAAAGTTGTTAATTGGTTTAATGTCAATAACCTATTACTTAATGGAAATAAAACGAAATGCATTAGATTTACTCTCCCGAATGTAAAACAGGCTGATGCCAAGATTAAATTAAAAGGTGAAAGTGTAAACCTTGTAGAAAAAACTGTATTTTTAGGCATAACGTTAGACAATAAGCTTCAATGGGGCCCACACATAGAACAACTATCGGGTAGGCTTAGTTCTGCAGCATATGCAGTCAAAAAAATCCGCCTTCTTACAGACGTTGATACCGCTAGACTTGTTTACTTCAGCTATTTCCACAGCATTATGTCTTATGGCTTACTACTGTGGGGATGTGCTGCAGATATAGACACCGTATTTGTGCTGCAGAAGAGGGCTATTCGTTCTATCTACAATATGGGTCCCAGAGAATCACTTCGCACTAAATTTAAAGAAATAAATATAATGACAGTAGCTTGTCAATATATTTATGAGAACCTGTTGTACACCCATAAAAATATTGCTTCGTTTAAGAAAAACAGCGACAATCACAATGTAAATACAAGAAATAAGAATAAACTCGCTGTGCCCACTACTAGGCTCCATAAGGTGAAAATATCTTTTAAAGGGCAATGTATACGCTTCTACAACAAACTCCCAAGTGAGTTGCAGAAGTTATCATTGAATAAATTCAAAAACATTATTAAACGCAATCTATGCAATAAAGCTTATTATAAAATATCAGATTACCTAGAGGACAAAACCACTTGGGACGGAATCTGCTCCAACTCCGTCAAACGTAACATAAGACAAAATCAAATTGTTAAATGATGACTATAACGACCGAGTTAGGTTCTTCTGTTCGCTTCTTTTCCTAACTCGCGTGTCATCTGAAGTGAACAGATTCAATTATGTGCTTTATTCTATTTATTTGTGTTGTTTTATTTTGTAAGTTGTGACGCGTCAATAAGGTCCATGCGGCCGCACTGAATAAAGTATTTTTTGAATTTTGAATTTTTGAAAATTACTAGTCATACCTATATAATTTAATAATTATATAGTATAGATAATGCTGCCTCTGCAAAATGATGAATTTATAGAGCAACCTAGCTTGGGTTTACAAATAAGGGTTTATTATGACAAACATGCAGTTTGTCAACCCACCTTCATTTGTTTTTGATATGTCTAAATCACGCGACAAGCCCTAGGCCTAGGCAGCTGCAATAGCGCGGTAATCGCGCTCATTAAGCTTGTGACCAACGCTGCATTGCATTGCGCCCGTCATCCTGAGACAGGGTTGTAATGGATATACTGGCATAGTGGCATATTTAGGTACATATTTGTTGCTAGCATGTTGAGTATCATCATATCATCAATACAGCTGTAAAGCGTCCACTACAGAACAAAGGCCCCCCTCATAGAGGGGTAGTTGCCATACTCACCGCGCTCGGCAGGCGGGTTGGCGACGGCAGTACGGGATGTCGATACACGGAGAGACGCTACTGCCCATCTTCTCTGCGATCTGCAGATATTTGTTCAGGGTGTTCTGGATGTTTTTCAATATATAATAAATAAAAATATTGGGTAAAAAGGACCTGCTAGTCCTTTGGTGGGCGGAATGTTATGACATATTTCAATAATGTAGCTTGCTTTTGTCTACTCGTTAGATATAAGTAAACGCGCGCCTGCGAATATTTTTAGGGTTCCGGACCAAAATGGTAAAAAGGAACCCTTATAGAATCACTCTGTCTGTCTGTCTGTCACAGATGGATATCTCGAGAACTACTGACGCTATCGACTTGCAATTTAAAATGGTAAAAGACTAAAGTTTTTACTAATATAGCATATATAAAAATGACAAAAAATATTCTTATTTTGATTGCAGGGGGGCGGATAGGGGATCTCAAAAATTTTAAGTGAAGTTACTAGGCCGTGTGGGGTATCATATGAAAGGTATTCATTTGCACATTAATAAACAGTTTTTAGTTTTCCTTTAAACCGTATCGTTTTTGAGTTATTTACAAAAATGTTGAAAAAACGACCGTCCCCCCCCCCCCCCCTTATCTCCGAAGTTTGCAGATGTAAACCCGTGATACTTTTATAGCTAATAGAAGTGTATGTAAACTTTATAGGAAAATTATAGCGAACTCTCTAATTTGCATAGTTTTTTAGACAAGGGGGGTGGAAGGGGGGTTTTCAAAAATTTTATGAAGGTAATAGGTGATGTGGGGTATCATATGAAAGGTATTCATTTGCACATTAATAAACAGTTTTTAGTTTTCCTTTAAGCCGTATTGTTTTTGAGTTATTTACAAAAATGTTGAAAAAACGACCGTTCCCCCCCCTTATCTCCGAAGTTTGCAGAGATAAACCCGTGATACTTTTATAGCTGATAGAAGTGTATGTAAACTTCATAGGAAAATTATAGCCAACTCTCTAATTTGCATAGTTTTTTAGACAATGGGGGTGGAAGGGGTGTTTTCAAAATTTTTGGAAAGTTACTAGGTTATGTGGGATATCATATGAAAGGTATTCTTTTGAACATTAATAAACAGTTTTTAGTTTTCCTTTAAGTCGTATAGTTTTTGAGTTATTTACAAAAATGTTGAAAATAATAGCGTTCCCCCCCCTTATCTCCGAAATTTGCGGAGATAAACCTTTGAAACTTTTATTACTATTAGAAGTGTATGTAAAGATTAGAGGAAATTTATTACAATCTCTCTACATAGCATACTTTTTTAGAAATCATCGAAAGTGTAAAAAATCTACATAAGTTCCGCTATCAGACAAGAGATGGCGCTGTCAAGGTTCTCTAACAAATTTAAAACCGCCTTTGTCATAAATTATATTGTATGATGGCACGGAACCCTCGGTGCGCGAGTCCGACTCGCTCTTGCCCGGTTTTATTTAGTTGCCAATAAACACTCGAGAGCACACCTATATCGTGATTTTTCAATTATATATCTCGCAAGCAAACTAGACCATAGGTATACCAACATATTGTTTTAATTTATAAAATTTGAATCATAGTGTTACGATTAAAATTTTATAAATAGTTTTAGATGCTGGGGGTTCGGGATTTAATATTGTAGTTCGTTTAAACCAAAATTAACACTTTAATCACAGATTTACACCACCTAGAATCTCACAGCAGATTCACACTAGAACACTTCTTCACTGAATAGTGAACACTAGGTAGCACTTGTACACTAGTCACTGATCACTATATTCACTTTGAAGTCACTCGGTTATATCGCACTGTTCACTTCCATAGCCAAATAAGGACTATCCGTTCGGCAAACACACTCACGTATTTATATCCCACATAAAGAAGATTCGAGTCGTCGAAGTATCCAGATTCACAGACAACAGAAACAGGACAGCAATAGATAGGAAAACAACTTGTTTACATCTTTATTTACAACCTGCGCCATTGTTCTCAAAACTGATCTATCCAGAAACTTCACTAATTTGTTTACAAAATATAAGTGACCCTTGGACTCTTTCGGCCGCTCACACACCGGTCCTTTCTGGATCTTTTGCTGACTTACTATTTAGTTTGCGTTTGCGCACGGCGCCACAATAGCAATAGTTGAAATTGTTATTTACATTCCAAAATACATATATCTCATAAATAATTCATGCATTTCATTTGTGTTCAGTTCACATGTATGATGATGTTTAAATTAATTTCAGGCAACTCCTGAAGCTGTCACTGAGATGAAACTGAGCATGAAACAATCCTTATCTGTCGCTCCGATGCAATACCTCCACATCAGTGATACTCATGATAGTTCTCATGTTACTGTGAAAGAAGAAGTGATATCTATGAAGGATGAGGGAACAGCAGAAGAGGAGCCCCTTTTGGAGACTGCAACAGAAAATGTTTTGTCGTCTGAGAGATATATCAGTGAATGCTTGAAATTTGAAATTGATAGTGATCATGAACAGTATAATGAACTTCCATCTACTATGGTTGTGGAACAACCCAAGCTTAAAATGACGTACTGTTGTGACTTATGCAGCAAGACATTCAGTGTTAAACGTAAACTGGCGTTACACATAAAGCGGTCACATACCAGACTAATTACTAATACAGACAGTGATATATGTAATAAACAGTTTAATCAACAATTTGTACTTACAAGACATATGAGAGTTCACACTGGTGAGAAGCCATATACTTGTGATATATGTGATAAACAATTTATTCAAAAATCACATCATACAACACACATGAGAGTTCACACTGGTGAGAAGCCCTATACCTGTGATATATGTGATAAACAATTTATTCAAAAATCACATCATACAACACACATGAGAGTTCACACTGGTGAGAAGCCATATACTTGTGATATATGTGATAAACAATTTAATGATAAATCTAATCATACAGCACACATAAGAGTTCACACTGGTGAGAAGCCCTATAACTGTGATATATGTGATAAACAATTTAATAAAAAATCGAATCATACAAGACACATGAGAATTCACACTGGTGAGAAGCCATATACTTGTGATAAATGTGATAAACAATTTATTCGAAAATCGGATCATAAGAAACACATGAGAATACACACTGGTGAGAAGCCATATACTTGTGATATATGTGATAAACAATTTAATAAAAAAACGTCTTTTACATCACACATGATAATTCACACTGGTGAGAAGCCCTATACCTGTGATATATGTGATAAACAATTTAATGATAAATCTAATCATACAGCACACATAAGAGTTCACACTGGTGAGAAGCCCTATAAATGTGATAAACAATTTAATAAAAAATCGAATCATACAAGGCACATGAGAATTCACACTGGTGAGAAGCCATATACTTGTGATAAATGTGATAAACAATTTATTTCAAAATCGGATCATAAGAAACACATGAGAATACACACTGGTGAGAAGCCATACACTTGTGATATATGTGATAAACAATTTAATAAAAAATCGAATCATACAAGACACATGGGAATTCACACTGGTGAGAAGCCATATACTTGTGATAAATGTGATAAACAATTTATTCGAAAATCGGATCATAAGAAACACATGAGAATACACACTGGTGAGAAGCCCTATACCTGTGATATATGTGATAAACAATTTAATGATAAATCTAATCATACAGCACACATAAGAGTTCACACTGGTGAGAAGCCCTATACCTGTGATATATGTGATAAACAATTTTATTATAAATCTCATCATATAACACACATGAGAGTCCACACTGGTGAGAAGCCATATACTTGTGATATATGTGATAAACAATTCAATCAAAAAACGTCTCTTACAACACACATGAGAATTCACACTGGTGAGAAGCCCTATACCTGTGATATATGTGATAAACAATTTAATCGAAAAACGTCTCTTACAACACACATGAGGATTCACACTGGCGAGAAGCCCTATACCTGTGATATATGTGATAAACAATTTATTCAAAAATCGGATCATAAGAAACACATTAGAATACACACTGGTGAGAAGCCCTATACCTGTGATATATGTGATAAACAATTTAATCTAAAAACGTCTCTTACAACACACATGATAATTCACACTGGTGAGAAGCCCTATACCTGTGATATATGTGATAAACAATTTAATAAAAAATCGAATCATACAAGACACATGGGAATTCACACTGGTGAGAAGCCATATACTTGTGATAAATGTAATAAACAATTTATTCGAAAATCGGATCATAAGAAACACATGAGAATACACACTGGTGAGAAGCCCTATACCTGTGATATATGTGATAAACAATTTAATGATAAATCTAATCATACAGCACACATAAGAGTTCACACTGGTGAGAAGCCCTATACCTGTGATATATGTGATAAACAATTTTATTATAAATCTCATCATATAACACACATGAGAGTCCACACTGGTGAGAAGCCATATACTTGTGATATATGTGATAAACAATTCAATCAAAAAACGTCTCTTACAACACACATGAGAATTCACACTGGTGAGAAGCCCTATACCTGTGATATATGTGATAAACAATTTAATCGAAAAACGTCTCTTACAACACACATGAGGATTCACACTGGCGAGAAGCCCTATACCTGTGATATATGTGATAAACAATTTATTCAAAAATCGGATCATAAGAAACACATTAGAATACACACTGGTGAGAAGCCCTATACCTGTGATATATGTGATAAACAATTTAATCTAAAAACGTCTCTTACAACACACATGAGAGTTCACACTGGTGAGAAGCCCTATACCTGTGATATATGTGATAAACAATTTAATCTAAAAACGTCTCTTACAACACACATGAGAGTTCACACTGGTGAGAAGCCCTATACCTGTGATATATGTGATAAACAATTTAATGATAAATCTAATCATACAACACACATGAGAATTCACACTGGTGAGAAGCCCTATACCTGTGATATATGTAATAAACAATTTAATGATAAATCTAATCATACAACACACATGAGAATTCACACTGGTGAGAAGCCCTATACCTGTGATATATGTGATAAACAATTTAATCGAAAAACGTCTCTTACAACACACATGAGAACTCACACTGGTGAGAAGCCCTATACCTGTGATATATGTGATAAACAATTTAATCTAAAAACGTCTCTTACAACACACATGAGAATTCACACTGGTGAGAAGCCCTATGGCTTATTATAAGTATGTATATACTTGTGATATATGTGATAAACTATTTAAATACAAATCTGCTCTTACAGGACACATTAGAGTTCACATTGGTACCTAAAATGGAGATGTACCTTTTCATCTTTATCATAAAAACAAGTTACCAAGCCAGAGAAGCGGTGAAGGCCTATGGATATAAGTTTTGCTGGATGTCATTGCATGGCAACGTCTGTAAGATGCAGGGAGGAGGGACCACCAATCAATAAGACGATTATAAGACGAGACAAATCAAATAAGACGGACTTAAATCTACTTAAGGAAGAATCAGACTAGCTTTATGCTATAAACTTATCTGTGGTGTTATCCTTAGAAGTTATTTAAAATAAACTAGTGGTTCGCCGCGAACTTAAAACGAGCAAGATTTGAACTGAATTGCTGGAATTTACCAAACACTACAACACAACACACAACAAAACACATTCATAACTTTAGTATAACTTGTACTTAAGTTTTAAGTGGTTCATAGAAATATGGTCATTTTTAATATGGGAATCCCGCTTAAAATACAGAATTTATAACAAATAACATATTCATCAAAAAACGTGCAATTAGGCCTTGTTATACCACTGGGGTTGACGATGCCCCAAAAGATATTTTGGAATCATTTACATATCTATTAAAAACTTCTCAAACACAATCAAAAATGATTTATTAAAATAAACTTAACAGAATTTTTCGTATATATTTATTTAAGAAACTTAAAATCAGCTACATCAATCAAAATAGCTTTAGAAGCCTCGGTTTCTTTGAAAAATCTTACACCAAAAAAAGTCTTAATTCTCATTAATAACAAATTCTTAATTAACAATTGAGAAACTATGCTATGATATACATATAATTATCGCACTCCTAGCAATAAAATGCGTCTTTGTCTTCTTTGGTCAGACCGAAACATTTTTCATGGTACCACATGCAGCATGTGACATGCTGCATTGGACACAGTCATTGTCAAATGACTGACACATAGTTTTTTCTGCACGCATGGCAAAACCACTCTCTTATATTCTGGTGCTGGTTTAGACTTTTTTCCTTTACCCTTTTCACGAGTAGTGTCAGCTCTTTTGGGCGGTATGTTGGCTGCATCTGCAAAAAATAACTTTAAAATATTAGGCCACTTAACTTCATTCTCCTTAAAGAAAATAAGGCCCAGCACATGTTTTTCTGGGCCTTATTATCCTAAAGGTAACTTCAGAAGGACACCCCCACATGTCGAAACAAACAGTTATTTATGTTAACAAGAAGTGTAATCACACTGAGGTTGACCTAACATATGATCTAAACAAGTTATTTTGTATTAAAGTAGTAAAAAAACAAAGAAACTCACGGTTTTCTG
Organism: Pasiphila rectangulata; assembly: GCA_963082625.1. Taxonomy (NCBI): domain Eukaryota; kingdom Metazoa; phylum Arthropoda; class Insecta; order Lepidoptera; family Geometridae; genus Pasiphila; species Pasiphila rectangulata. The sequence continues at coordinate 430,623 of OY720262.1, forward strand.
CATCTTCTAAAATCACGTTGCGCGTCTCACTTTTACAACACAAAGCTCGCCACTGACAAGATTGCGGAGCCAGCGTGTGGTTTGTTTACGCGGTGGGGGTTTATGGTCATGGAGTATATGTGGGTGTAGAAGGAAGTTGGTTTAGGTCAGTAGTCGCGCGAATTTTGAAAGTGGGCTTTATTATGCCGCGGGCTTTATATGCCTCAGGTACCTTATTATTACTTATTGTTAGAATAAGAGTCTGGCGGTATTTTACCCTTAAAATTACTTTATTACTAAACTAACTACTTAAAATTACTTTATCACTATTAGTCTTATAATCAGTACAAAACTATATTGACTTATAAAAATATATTTTGCCAGTTCGTGCTTCATATACATACCTACAGCTATTTTTAATGTTTCAAGATCATAATGTATTGTTTTTCGTTTATAGTGCCGAACCATGTTGGAAAACCTAAAAAATAAATAAAATGGGTAATTCATAATTCATAATTCATTTATTCAGACACAGGTGGACTTACAGCCTAAGCCAAAACACTAAGATTACTTTAAGTTACATATTATTATAATAGCTATAATAATATGTAACTTAAAGTAATACAATAATAATTGAATTTAAATTATGATTAAACAAAACAAAGAATCATACTTCAACAATTTAATTTAAATGTCCTTAAATCATCATTTCAGCTGTAAAACGTCCACTACTGAACACAAGCCTCCCTCATGGATCTCCATTAGGGGTAATTGCCATACTCACCACGCTTGGCAGGCGGGTTGGCGAGCGAGTTGACGATGTTGATACACGGAAAGACGCTGCTGCCCATCTTCCGGAGGTATCCCTTAGCAGGCTTTTACTGCATCCATGGGTATGAGAGGAGGAGTAACATTCTACTGCCGGCACTCCACGGCACTCCTTAAGCGGGCTATACATGTTGGGCCAACGTTGCCGAGTGAACGCCAACACCAACGTGTAGACGGCATGTTTGCCTTGCCTTGCCATCGTTCGGTGTCGCTCGCCTAGCTGGGCGAGTTATTACAAGCGCCAACGTGTATAGAGCACATTTGCAGTGACTGGTCACCGCTCGCGATCGCTTGCGCTGACTCGCCTCACTTCGGAGCCGTGTCGGTTTTTCTGCACAAATCAAAGGCGCTTGCCTGCGTTCGGCCAACCGTGTCCACATGTTTGTCTGCCCGCCATTACGCGCTTGGCGTTGGTCACCGTCGCACGTATCTGTCTGTGGTAATGTCGTTCGATACAAATGATGATATTACCAAGTTTTTGGAGTATTACCAGAACGAACCGGTAATTTGGTCCAAGGAGGCTGCCTGTTGCACGAGAAAAGGAGGTGGAGACCATGATTGAGGGTATGGTGAAGGGCGGTGTGATAGAACCTTCATCCAGTCCATGGTGTTCTCCGGTAGTGCTGGTGAAAAAGAAAAACGGCAGCATGCGGTTTTGCGTGGACTATCGACAACTCAATGACGTGACGAAAAAGGACAGTTATCCACTACCGAGGATTGACGATACCCTGGACACGTTGACGGGAATGAAGTGGTTCTCAACGTTGGACCTGAAGAGTGGCTACTGGCAAGTGGAAATAGACCCTAAGGACAAGGAGAAAACTGCATTTTCTACTGGAAAGGGGCTATGGTACTTTAATGTGATGCCATTTGATTTTGTGCAACGCCCCGGCTACTTTTGAAAGACTGATGGAGCTGGTACTTGCTGGATTAGTTGGTGACGCCTGCCTCGTCTATTTGGATGACATCGTTATCGTGGGGCGCACGTTTCAAGGCGACTATCCGTGCATTGATAGACTGTATGATGATGCATCTAGTATGTACTTGTCGATTTTGGGTTGCTTCATGAAAGCTAATTACATCAAACGTACGAACAATGTAGGTATTTTCGACGAGCTCTGTGGCGCAGCGGGCGAAGGTCCGCCTGCGACGCAAGGGGTTGCGGGTTCGATTCCCGCCTCGGGACAAATGTCTGTACGATCTGCAGATATTTGTTCAGGGTGTTCTGGGTGTTTTTCTATATATAATAAAAATATCTATCTATGTAGTATAATGTATTAAGTATATCAGTCATCTAGTACCCATAACACAAGCTCTGCTTACCTTGGGGCTAGATGATGCTGTGTGATTTGTCCAGCATTATTTATTATTTATTATTATTATTATTATTTACGTTAGACCCAGTCTAATGTCAATTATTTTCCATTGAAAGATATGTACTTAGGTATTCAAGTAGGCCAAGAATTAATCAAACACAGGGAAAATGTAAACATGAAAGAACAGATTGCTGAGTTGTTCAGAAGGTGCCAATCATTTTAATTGAATTGAGCAAGCAATTGAAATCACGTTTGCCTTTTGAAAATCCAGTTTTTCGAGAACTGAAATTTCTTGACCCACACACTGCCGTGCATAAAGAATTTCGCAGTTTACGAAATGTGATAGAAACTTTCCCATGCGAAGTACAGCCAGAACAAATGCAGTTAATTGACGAAGAATATAGAACCCTAAAGTTTGATCGCGAAGTAAGTGATTTGTTACAATCTTCCAGCACTGGCTCACCCATCTCGTGTGAACAATTTTGGGTGGAAGTTGGGAAAATTTCTAACAGTGATGTCATGTTAATATACAAAAAATCTCTTCTATGTATACCGGTGTCGAATGCTGCATGCGAGCGCAAATTTTCATAGATAAATTTAATAAAAACGGAGCAAAGAAACAGATATAAAAACAAAAAATATGTCAGCTATTTTAAAAACAAAGCAAGTTGTTAAGGATGAAGGAGGTTGTGTAAAGGAGATGTTTCACGAATGTATGGAATCCAGGCTAACTAGGTGTACACGTGCACAAACATGGCTAAATATTTATTAAACATTTTCCCACTATCAGTTTTTTAATATGTTGCTTCGTTTGATGCATTTTCCTAAAACTAACTAGCCTAAGTCGAGCAACACAAAACTGTAGAACAATATGTCGGACCAATACAGTTGGTGACGTCATTTTGACAGCTGTTGACATAATAGTGAAATGAATGATTTATGATAGAACCTAAATCAAGTCAACCTGAGGTGTTTCAATTTTCGAGTACCTTAGGCTACCTACGTAAACTACATTATGAGCCTAGCTACTGTTAAAAAACTTCAAAATATTTAACTCAAACACGTAAAACCATCTGTCAAAATCATTAGGCAGTGACAGTTACAAAAATTTATTAGAAACTGTCTTGGCTGCCTAGTAAAAATGTTACCAGTGATAATTATGCCTCGTATTTAAAACATTAATAAAACAACCATTTTAGTTTAAATTAAATAAAGAGTATTTTTTCCGAAATCACCGATTTTTGCGCAATTTTTCAGTCTGGGTACATAGACCTTTACCATTTTTATTGGTATATCTGTCCTATGTAAGTCGGTATATTTCAGTATTTTTTTGAGATGCCTCGGTATTTTCGTAAAATTTAATCTGGTCACACTGTTTTGATGGTTATTTTAAGAGTTCTCTGTGATTTAGACTGGACCGGGCGGGACCGAGGTTGGGCTGTGGATTTCGGTGTCCTTTGGAATTGGATATTATTTTTAGTAAAATAATAAATAAATTGCATTGCAAACTGTTGTATGTACGATTCTATCCTGCTAACTCGAAAAATGACCGACACAGCGCTGTGCAGAGTGTGTCTAGAAAGTGATGCCAAGATGCAGCACATCGCGGACACACGGTATCAGGAGATATTTGAAAAGTTGTCAACAAAGGTCAGTGTCTGATGGCATCAGCAGTATTTACTCACCTGCATACAATTCAAAATTAAAGGAAATACTATTTAGTGCGGCCGCATTGACCATAATGGCGGGATACAAATTACAAAATAAAACAATACAATTAATAGGATAGCACATAATTGAACCTCTTCACTTCAGATGACACTGTCATGATTATGGATGATACCTATTGTTTATGTATAAGTTATCTTAGGTCAACATTTGTATTAATATATAAAATGTATTTACCTACCTTTAAAATACATATTGTATATGTGTAAGTTATCTGAATTCTTCTGTACATGACCCCTACACCTATGATCACCTGTATCTAGCCTCAAAAGTTTGCTGTAAGAGAACTTTTCTTAGGGTTTAGCTTGCCTTTGTACATGAGCATTATTGTGTATGCTTTAAGTTATTTTTGTTTTGTGTGCAATAAAGAAACAAAACTCTAGTAACAAACAATAAAAATATGAGTGACTGTTTCAGCTGTGCACAGCAGACCGGAGGCCTGAGACAGTGTGCTACATATGCTTTGCCCACCTGCAGCGGTGCCAACGACTCGTGGACATGTCTCGGAAAGCCGAGAAGATACTGACCCAGTTATCACTCAATGGCATTCAGGTACCTATACCGCCGTTTGTTTATATATACAAGGACCAGGAACAGTGGTAAACAATAGCCAATCATCAACATTAGAATGAAGTTAATATTAGAAAAAGAAGAAGAAGAATCAAGTTCAAAAGTCTGGCGTGCTGGTGATATTTTTATTATATATTGGAAAACATCCAGAACACCCTGAACAAATATCTGCAGATCGCAGAGAAGATGGGCAGCAGCGTCTTTCCGTGTATCGACATCTCATACTGCGCTTGCCAACCCGCCTGCCAAGCGTGGTTGAGTATGGCAACTACCCCTCATGGAGATCTATGAGGGAGGCTTGAGTTCAGTAGTGGATGTTTTACGGCTGACATGATGATGAACAAGCTGCATTTTTCTCATAATAAACCCTTATTTGTAAACCCAAGCTAGGTTGCTCTAAAAATTCATCATTTTGCAGAGGCAGCATTATCTATGCTATATAATTATTATATTATATATGACTAGTAATATTATAAAGCTGAAGAGTTTCTTTGTTTGCTTGAACGCGCTAATTTCAGGAACCGATTTGAAAAATTATTTCAGTGTTAGATAGCCCATTTATCGAGGAAGGCTATATATCATTACACTAAGACTAATAGGAGTAGAGTACCAATGAAGAATGTTTCAACATCGGGGTTATTTTCCTTTTGAGAGCTTCCACTGCGTGCGCTGCGTAAACGGTTAAAGTTTCGAAAAAATCATGTATGACAGAATTGTTCTCCCTTAAAAGATCTAAACAAAAGTCAGCGACAGCATATATCTATCTCTTAAGGTTGGCTCACTATAACCTTTTTATGCTAACCAAATTTGTTCTAAAATAATGCATTAGGCATTGGCGAAGGTGCTTTTATGAACATGATATTAATCCTTATCTAAATAAATACGTTATTCATTACAAGTATTTAATTTAAAACAAAATTGCCTTTTACATCATTTGATTTCAATGAATGTCTTAGGAGATATCGCATTTTTAAAATAACATCGCAGCAAAATAATGATCAAGTAGGAACTGCGCGCGCATTCATTTATGATGTGCGGCTCAGACGCGTAGTCGGCTCCTTACGGAACGGTTGTGCTCAACGATGTACTTTTTAAATTTGTTTTTCCAACATATCGTCGTGTAATACTTTTTAGATGAATAAATTGGTAATAAGTTTTGAAGAAGAGGAAACATTTATTTACCACACGCTCGATACAATACAACCACAATATAAACAAAGAACACAAATATATAAAACATTACAATACGGACAGGAAGAAGAGGATGTGGCGCGGGTAGTGGGTCCCCAACTCCGCATTGTGTAGCACCTGGCCAAGCTCAGATGCTACGCTGGTTTTCAGTTGGGGCCCTGGGTGAATTCACGACCATGGAGAGAAGGAGACAGGAAAGGAATAGAATAAACAGACGGATGACAAAACAACATCAAACCCAAACAAACAATAAAACCGTACATCCCTACTTCCCTACTAATTATAAAATTGAAATGTACATATGTATGTTTTCACGTCAAAACCGCAGAACCGATTTGGATTAATTTTAGTATAGGAGTAGATTAGCCCATGGAGACGGGCATAGGCTACTTTGCGTTGCATACCTAAATTAGTAGTTGTAGGGTAGTTGTAAGTAGTGGTTGTAGTAGTTGTAAGTAGTGGTTGTAGTAGTTGTAGGGTAGTTGTAAGTAGTAGTTGTAGGGTAGTTGTAAGTAGTGGTTGTAGTAGTTGTAAGTAGTGGTTGTAGTAGTTGTAGGGTAGTTGTAAGTAGTGGTTGTAGTAGTTGTAGGGTAGTTGTAAGTAGTGGTTGTAGTAGTTGTAAGTAGTGGTTGTAGTAGTTGTAGGGTAGTTGTAAGTAGTGGTTGTAGTAGTTGTAGGGTAGTTGTAAGTAGTGGTTGTAGTAGTTGTAGGGTAGTTGTAAGTAGTGGTTGTAGTAGTTGTAGGGTAGTTGTAAGTAGTGGTTGTAGTAGTTGTAGGGTAGTTGTAAGTAGTGGTTGTAGTAGGTGCGATACGAAGTTCGCCGGGACACCTAGTTTAACATAAAATGAGTATTTCATTTTGAATTGTTACCAGAACTATTTGTGTATGCAAAACTTCTATGCATAGTTGTCAAAGTTATCATTGAATCATATGTCCCTGAATTTAGATAAGCTTGGGGCTACATGATGCTGTATGAATTGGCCAGCATTATTTATTGTCCTACTACTCAGTGTGGATGTATGTATGTACTAGCTGACCCGGCGAGCTTCGTATCGCACCTACAACTACGAGGGGGGGTCAAAAAGTCCGCGGAACGGAAGGGTTGCGAAGGGGTGGGGATAACTTTTTTTACCCGGTACTCTCCAGGTACTCAATACAGGTACAAATACCAAATTTTAGACAAATCGAGTCATTACACTTAAAGTTATCGCTAAATTAGCAGTTCAATCGGGAATAAATCGCTAAACATGGATAAAATCGAGTTTCGTGCTGTTATAAAGTTCCTTACCAAGCAAGGAAAAACACCTCAAATTATTTTGGGAGAAATGTTATCTGTTTACGGGGACTCTTGCCCTGAAAAAGCAATGATTTATAAGTGGCATGGTTTATTCAAGCAAGGCAGGGAGTCAATTGAAGAAGACGACCGCCCGGGCCGACCGATCGAGGCCACCTCCTCAAACATCATCGAAAACGTCGAAAAACTTTTACTGGAAGATGCTCAATTAAAAAAGAAACAATTTGCAGAAATGGTTGGAGTATCGTCTAAAACCATTTTGAGTATCCTCCACGACCGTCTTGGCATGTCTAAGGTCAGCGCAAGATGGGTGCCGAGAATGCTCTCAGCGGTTCAAAAACAGCAGCGCGTCGAGTGTTCACGCGAGTTTTTGGAGCTCTGTAGCGGGAACAAGGATGAAATTTTGAACCGGATTGTTACTGGAGACGAAACTTGGGTTCATCATCATGAGCTTGAATTAAAACAGGAGTCTATGCAGTGGCATAAAAAAGGCGCAGTACCCCCTAAGAAATTCAAGGTGTCACAATCGGCCGGAAAGATCATGGCCACTGTTTTTTGGGATTCAGAAGGGATTTTCTTAATAGACTACAAAGAAAAAGGATTGAATATCACAAGGGGATACTATGCCACTCTACTGAAAAAATTTAAAGATGCCATCAAACAAAACAGACGCGGAAAATGGACTCGAGGAGAGCTGCTTTTGCACGACAACACACCCGTTCACAAGAGCCATGTTTCAATGGCTGCCTTGCCGAAATGTGGCTACGAAACATTACACCGCCCTCCCTATAGTCCAGATCTAGTTCCCTCTGATCATTATTTGATTGCAAAATAAAAAAAATAACTTCGTGGAAAAAAATTACTGACGATGAAAAAGTTAAGTCGGCAATTTCAGCTTATTTTGAAGGCCTTGATAAAACATTTTTTTTTCGAAGGTATAAGCGAACTTTTTGATAGATCTGAAAAATGTTTTAGGCTTAAGGGAGAATATATTGATAAGGAAAAATAATAATTGGTTTAATTTAGCCCTATTTCCCTGCCATTCCGCGGACTTTTTGACCTCCCCTCGTACAACCACCACTCACAACTTACCCTACAACTACCCTACTACTACCCTAAACCTACCCTACTACTACCCTAAAACTACCCTACAAATACCCTACTACTACCATACAACTACCCTTTTTTTTGGTGACGGGGTGGAAATCTGCTAGGTCCTATACCATGCTGCGTAAGGGCACAGCATGGTTATGTGAGGTTGTCTCCTGACGACTCACTAAAACCACCCCGATGGCCGGCCTCGGTGCACTAGGGGCTCCGGTTCCTCATAAAGAACACTCCGGAGCCCTATCGCACCTTGCCTTAGCACGTCCCGGGGGCGTCCACAACTAACGCCCCCTACGTCTCGCGGAACTTACGATGGTGCATAGCCATATCATGCACCATCGCCCTCCCTGGGTCCGCCTGGGATAGTCCAAGCCCTCACTCTGACTACCCTACGGACCCAGATGGTCCCCTATAGGGGATGCCGCAGCCCCATGACGCCGTAGCCTCACGGGGCAGGCGGTGCGGGGCGGCCGATGCCTGCACGCCGCCGCCGCCTTCTATACGAGCGGGATCAGCCCTCTCGCGATCCCGCTCCGCGGCCTCTTTCCGAACCATTACGGTCTCACAGAAAGAGGCCACCGCCTTCCACGCCTTCTCATCTGCCAGCTACGCTGGGCAGAGAGAGATCCTGCCCGATCCTGAGTGCCAGATTCCGCCTTTACACGCATTACGCCGAGCAATCTTCCAGCGTGTGCTGGGCGGAATCCTGGCCCCACTTACAATGGTGGCATTGCGGTGTCGGTTCGCATCCGGTCCTACTCAGGTACTCACCGAAGCAACCGTGAGTGAGTACCTGAGTAAGTCGATAGGTGACGTTACCTCCCTCCCTACCTAGCCAGGCTTAGAAGCTAGGCAGAACAGCGCCGACGGCGCGTTGGCGCGAGCTCCTCGGCTCCTCGAGCCGCTCGCGCCACTTCCCAAGCGCACGTCAACGCTCCTCGTGCCGCACTTCAGCTGGCGCAGCCCCACCATCGCCCTCCTGCCGGAGACGAACGTACACTCGTGCGTCCATCTCCGCCAGGTGGTCGAGCGGCGGGAGCCTCGCCAATAATGTCGCCGCCTCATGCGAAATCGTGCGGTAACCGCGAACGATTCTGATGGCAATAGAACGCTGCAGGCTACTAAACATAGCCCTGCAGCGTCTAACACCCGTCAGTTTTTTGGACCAGACGGGCGCTCCGTAGAGCGCCATCGACCGCACGACGCCCGCATAGAGGCGGCGAACGCCCTCCCTTGGTCCCCCGAGATTGGGTAGCAGTCTGTGCAAAGCACCTACTACCCTCTGGATCCGGGGGACGCAGCGGCTGAAGTGTTCTTCGAAGCCCCAGCGACTATCCAAGGTGAGGCCCAAGTACTTAAGGTCCAACTAGTCGCGGAGCCAAAGTCGTCAGTGAGCGCGGCCTAAATGTATGCTATCTCACCTGACATAGTGTGTTTACCCGCGCGCTAGAATGAAATGCACAATGATTCATTCCTAAACCGACCGCGCAAAAATATGTGAATAGACTGTTAGCACAAGGGTTATTATAGAAAAACTTGAGTATTATCTTTTTAAAATAACATTTATTTCAACTTTTGAATAATTAAACTATGTCGGAACGGCATTTATTTTTGAGTTTTCTTTCTCCTTATATTATTTAGTTTCGTCCAAAGTTGGGCTAAAATCAGTGTTGAAATACGAAAGTTTAGAAGTTTGTATTTTTGAAATAAATACTTTTTTTACGGTTTGGGGTGTATACAAACATAGATTATGACGAGATAAATTGATATAATCCTTAGTGTTGCATGGTTAACGTCAAACAGTGGAGTAGTTACCCTTCCACGTTTGTATGGAAAGATGAGTGACTCGTTCATCCTTAAGCTACGGCCCCATCTGGACGTCAACGTCACCTACGCCAACCGACAAGCAGGGTGGTTCCCTTCCCCTCGGGAACTTGTGGAACCATAGCGCCTCGGTCTTATGAGGCGCTATCCGAAGACCCAGCTCGTGGATTTTATCCACGACGCATGCCACCCCAAGCTCGGCGAGCCCTTTGGTCCTCTCGAAGGAGTCCCCGCCGGCGCATACTAATGTGTCGTCTGCATAGCAGACAACGTGTACGCCGGCGGGGAGATCGATACGCAAAACCGCGTCATATGCGAGGTTCCAGAGGAGTGGTCCTAAGACAGACCCCTGTGGAACTCCACAACTGACCTCCCTCCGCTGAGTAGTACCCTACAACTACCCTACAACTACGCTATAAATAACGCTGAAACATGTGTTTAATTTTTTTTTTTTGAAGAAATGACAACCATGCTATGCCAAATAGAAGCGTGTCTGAACTCCAGACCTTTATGTCCAATCGATGACTCGGATCCAGATTCAATAGACCCGTTGACACCCGGACACTTCTTAATAGGAAAAGCTCCAATAGACGTCCCATCGCCAGACTTCAAAGATGTCAAGACCAACACCCTATCGCGATGGCAGTATCATCATTTCAGCCATTAAACGTCCACTGATGAACACAGACCTCCCTCATGGATCTCCATGAGGGGTAGTTGCCATTCTCACCACGCTTGGCAGGCGGGTTGGTGAGCGCAGTATGGGATGTTGATACACGGATAGACGCTGCTGCCCATCTTCCGGAGGTATCCCTTAGCAGGCTCTTACTGCATCCATGGGCATGAGAGGAGGGGTATCATTCTACTGCCGGCACCCCACGGCGAATGCCGTGATGCAGTATACGCAGAAACTAATCGGCGGTTTTTGGCGGCGTTGGCAACAAGAATATCTCTCAAGAATACAACAACGTCCGATTTGGTTAAAAAGAATTGAAGAATTCAAAATCGGCGACATAGTTCTGATCAAGACTGATGGCTTACCTCCCGGAAAATGGTCTTTTGGTCGCATCGCTGCAAATACCCTGGACTAGATTCTCATTCAAGAGTTTATAGCGTAGAAAGTGGTAGCCACATAGGTAGTAAAAAGATCTATCAAAACTATGTCCCCTCCCTATAAATACCGATTGACAAAACAAAGTTAATTAAGCACTTTTTTATCACTTGTATTGTGTTCAGAATACCTGTTATGTTGAATTTATAGAATTGTATGATCTTAATATAGATTCGTAAGGCTCGTATTTTTTATTTGTAAGCCCATTTGATAATTTTTGGTTCAATTTCATAACAATATGTACCTACCTATGTAGAAAAGTCGTATAAAATCATAGTCATAAAGTTAGTTTGTTATTAATTAATTAGCATGCATTCAATTAATTCATTCTGTACCCATTGCGAAAATCTAATGTAGTTTGGGTAAAAAGGACCTGCTAGTCCTTTGGTGGGCGGAATGTTATGACATATTTCAATAATTTAGCTTGCTTTGTCTACTCGTTAGATATAAGTAAACGCGCGCCTGCGAATATTTTTTAGTTGCCAATAAACATTATCGAGAGCACACCTATATCGTGATTTTTTAATTATATATCCCGCAAGCAAAACTAGACCATAGGTATACCAACATATTGTTTTAATTTATAAAATTTGAATCATAGTGTTACGATTAAAATTTTATAAATAGTTTTAGATGCTGGGGGTTCGGGATTTCATAATGTAGTTCGTTTAAACCAAAATTAACACTTAAATCACAGATTTACACTACTTAGAATCAATCTTACAGCAGATTCTCACTAGAACACTTCTTCACTGAATAGTGAACACTAGGTAGCACTTGTACACTAGTCACTGATCACTATAATTCACTTTGAAGTCACTCGGTTATATCGCACTGTTCACTTCCATAGCCAAATAAGGACTGTCCGTTCGGCAAACACACTCACGTATTTATATCCCACATAAAGAAGATTCGAGTCGTCGAAGTATCCAGATTCACAGACAATAGAAACAGGACAGCAATAGATAGGAAAACAACTTGTTTACAACTTTATTTACAACCCGCGCCATTGTTCTCAAAACTGATTTATCCAGAAACTTCACTAATTTGTTTACAAAATATAAGTGACCCTTGGACTCTTTCGGCCGCTAACACACTGGTCCTTTCTGGATCTTTCGCTGACTTACTATTTAGTTTGCGTTTGCGCACGGCGCCACAATAGCAATAGTTGAAATTGATATTTAAATTCCGAAATATATCTCATAAATAATTCATGCATTTCATTTGTGTTCAGTTCACATGTATGATGATGTTTAAATTAATTTCAGGCAACTCCTGAAGCTGTCACTGAGATGAAACTGAACATGAAACAATCCTTATCTGTCGCTCCGATGCAATACCTCCACATCAGTGATACTCATGATAGTTCTCATGTTACTGTGAAAGAAGAAGTGATATCTATGAAGGATGAGGGAACAGCAGAAGAGAAGCCCCTTTTGGAGACTCTAACGGAAAATGTTTTGTCGTCTGAGAGATATATCAGTGAATGCTTGAAATTGGAAATTGATAGTGATCATGACCAGTTTAATGAACTTCCATCTACTATGGTTGTGGAACAACCCAAGCTTAAAATGACGTACTGTTGTGACTTATGCAGCAAGACATTCAGTGTTAAACGTAAACTGGCGTTACACATAAAGCGGTCACATACCAGACTAATTACTAATACAGACAGTGATATATGTAATAAACAATTAGATCAACAATTTGTACTTACAAGACATATGAGAGTTCACACTGGTGAGAAGCCATATACTTGTGATATATGTGATAAACAATTTAATCAAAAAACGTCTCTTACAAAACACATGAGAATTCACACTGGTGAGAAGCCCTATAACTGTGATATATGTAATAAACAATTGAATCATAAAAATTATCTTACAGCACACATGAGAATTCACACTGGTGAGAAGCCCTATACCTGTGATATATGTGATAAACAATTTAATCAAAAATCGAATCATACAAGACACATGAGAAGTCACACTGGTGAGAAGCCATATACTTGTGATATATGTGATAAACAATTTAATACAAAATGGCATCATATAACACACATGAGAGTTCACACTGGTGAGAAGCCCTATAATTGTGATATATGTGATAAACAATTTAATCAAAAAACGTCTCTTACAACACACATGAGAATTCACACTGGTGATAAGCCCTATACCTGTGATAAATGTGATAAACAATTTTATCTCAAAACATCTCTTGCAAGACACATGAGAGTTCACTCTGGTAAGGAGCCCTATACCTGTGATAAACAATTTAATGTTAAATCGAATCATACAACACACATGAGAGTTCACACTGGTGAGAAGCCCTATACCTGTGATATATGTGGTAAAAAATTTCATACAAAATGGGATCATACAAGACACATGAGAGTTCACACTGGTGAGAAGCCCTATACCTGTGATATATGTGATAAACAATTTAATCAAAAAACGTCTCTTACAACACACATGAGAACTCACACTGGTGAGAAGCCCTATACCTGTGATATATGTGATAAACAATTTAATCATAAAACGTCTCTTGCTAGACACAAGAGAGTTCACACTGGTGAGAAGCCCTATACCTGTGATGAACAATTTAATAAAAAATCGAAACATACAACACATGAGAATTCACACTGGTGAGAAGTTCTACCTGTGATATATGTGATGAACAATTTATTCAATAATCGCATCATACAAGTCACATGCATTACAATTTGCTTTGTGATTGTGATTGTTGTTGTGTGAAAAACCAAAATACTACATTTTTGCGTGAGAAAAACAAGTACACTGTGGCTAGTGGCTGTAGCGCCCAGTGGTGACCTTTGTGGAGAACTCGTACATCGGCAATTTGGATTATTTATAGACATTTTATGCAGTACAAGTTATTCACGTGCCTACTCGCTCTTTTGCATTCAGACTATTGTTTTCGGCTTACGAACGGGCCAGACCTATAAAACATGGTGAAGTGTGGTGCGTGCGGAAAATTCTTACCTCAGAATGACTCGATAAAGTGCTCCAAGTGCTCATCCGCGTATCATCGTGCATTTGTCTCATTACCGGAGTCTGGTCCTGTGAGGCCGACGACGTGGGTTTGTCTCGTGTGCAAAATTAAAATCCCTAGTGAAGATAACACAAACACTCCCGTGAGGGGGCTCTCAGCTACTCAAAACACCAGTGAGTTGCCGTCTGCGTCTAGCCCTGTCGTCCCGGCATGCGAGATGCCGCCTTCTCAATCAGCCGACCTAATCCAGGAAATAAGAGCCCTACGTGAAGATCTTGGTGCGATGATGGGTGAGATCCGTGACTGCCGTGTGGAGATCCGCGAGTGCCGTGGGGATCTAAAGACCTACGCTGACAGGATAGAAAGTGAGTGTAAAGTTTTGGAGTTGGAAACGAAACTCGAAGGAGCGGGCCCTAGTATCGATGTCGAGGCTACCATCGAAGACTTGAAGCTTCAGCTGAACGATCGAGACCAGGAGCTTCTTCTGAGTGACCTCGAGATCGCGGGGATACCGGAAAATAAGGAAGAGAGTCCAATGCATGTCGTGAAAATGGTAGCCATCAAACTGGGTGTTGGGCTTGATGACCACGACATGGTCCATACTGAACGCACTGGCCCCCGTGTCCGAAATCTTGTTGAGAAAGACGGTGCTCCGGTGCCATCCCGACCTCGCAGCATAGTGGTGAGGCTGGCTCGGCGCGCGCGCGATCAGCTCCTGCGGGCCGCCCGGGTGCGTCGGGTCATCACTGCCGCCGAGTTGGAGCTGGTGGGCCCTCAGGACTCCGAAGGTGCCCTGAAGAATGTTGGTGCATCCAGTCAATTCAATTCAATTTCAAAGATTCTTTATTGTGAACATGTTAGGTAACAAAGTTACTTAATATATATCTACAATATAACTAGTGTACATTTGAGTCCTAGTTTTTGCAGCCCGGGTTGGTTACATGTTATTTTACAAGCAAGAATTAGCTTTACCAAAACTTATAACAGGATAATTTTATGTGAGATAGACATGAGAAAGATACTCATTCCAAAACAATGTTGGGATTTGAAAATTAGAAAACGTTAGCTTTAGTGTAGCTTAACGTTAGTTAAAGATATTTAGCGGAGATTTAATTTCAACAAAATAGATGCGGGTAGAATATAAAATACCTATTGTGGAAGCGCGCAGCAAACAACAGGAATGGTCGTGGACTAGCCAAGGACACACACACAAGCGCACACGGCCTACGCCCGACAGGGACGCATAGCGGGCGCCTACCTTCGCCGTTCATACCGCCTGATAATCCGGGCGAGTGTGGCGCGCGCTAGCTGACAGCAGCAGTGTGCGCTCACGCACATGACGTAGCCTATTCATTGCACTCTAGGAAATAGTGATGTGGTAACTTGTATCGATTATATGTATCGATAAATGGGATGGTGCATCCAGTCGCGTTTATCTGAATGAGCGATTAACCCGGTTAAACAGGCAACTATTCCATCAGACACGTGAAGCAGCCCGTCGTTGCCGCTGGAGATATGTCTGGACCCGTGACGGTAGGATCTTCGCTCGTAAGGATGATGGCAAGGCAGTGGAGCGTATACGTTCTATAAAGGATTTAGGTAGAATTTTGGATGAAAGTAGTTTGTGTTTAAGTAATGCTGTTGTCTCATATTATTTAAATTTTTTTTTAAATAAAGATACATATTACATTGTTGCATATGTAGCATTGGACTCTTACCATTTAACTTGTTTCTTGATTAAGGTAGCATGTGATATTTTCTTATATGGTTAAAAATAAATCTTGTAGTAATTATATTATTACAAATACAGCCATGCTTTCTTATCATAAAAATTGTTTCATAAATATCTATAAAACATACTATATTTTCATTGCTGTTATGGTTAAAAATAAGTGTTGTTGTTGCACTGTTAATAAGTTATAGGTTTTTTCTATATTTTCTTTTTCTGATTACTACAATGCATGTTGCCTATCAGTTTCATTGGTATGACTTATTATGGCAAAAGTTAATATTGGCAAACATTTTATCATTAGGTTTGGTCTTGTATTGAAATATTTCTTCAATTATTCTTTTAACTTTCTAAAGCCAAATTAAAATATTCTTCTATTCATCTTGGATATATGAGTATCATTATGTATTTATTATTTAATGACAATGAATGAAAATTTATTGTCCTTGAAATAGGACGTACTCGTTAAATAACTGTCTTTTCGTAAGTTTTACGTTTAATTTTAATAAATGATGGATACGCACATTTATGTATCGTTATGTTATGGCTTTTATCAAATCACTGACATGGTTTGATGCGGGAAACTGTCCGACTTGATGAATTGATATTACGTAATATTTTCATCCGCCGTGGGGTGCTGGCAGTAGAATGATACCCCTCCTCTCATGCCCATGGATGCAGTAAGAGCCTGCTAAGGGATACCTCCGGAAGACGGGCAGCAGCGTCTATCCGTGTATCAACATCCCATACTGCGCTCACCAACCCGCCTGCCAAGCGTGGTGAGAATGGCAACTATCATGGAGATCCATGAGGGAGGCCTATGTTCATCAGTGGACGTATAAATGGCTGAAATGAATATTTTCATTATTATATTTTTTTATTACCCTTCCATACATGGAATAACAGCTTCTGCTACTTTGCATATTCTGATTATGTCATCAGCAGGGCTAGCATGGCCGGAGATATTTTATCCACGGGGAGAGGACAAAATACTATTCCCTAAATTCTGTCAATTTTGTCCACCCTCCGAGCATGGCGACATGGGTGGATAAACCGGGGGAAACGCTTGTCCCCGAAATTATAGAATAATTAATTATATTTTTAAGTTTATCTGTGTACAATAAAGTGTTAATTCATTCATTCATTCATTCATTCATTTTATAGGCGGGGGGTGAGTATCCACTTCTAATGTCAAAAAGTGATATACCTAATTCTCTTTCCCCCTGTTGCCGTGCTTTGGCAGGTGGATAAAATAATTTTATCCCTTGTCAGTGGAAATAACCGGTGGACAAAAGTTTTATCCCCAGCCCACGCTAGCCCTGCAGATGGATAAACCAGTCCGCCCTTATCTTTGGCTACTATGAATTTGTGTAGCGAATTTATTTGTTTCGTAATAAGTGCGCCAGACACACAATTTAATTCGGGCAATGTAACCTGCAATGTCTGCTATAGCTTGGGAACTGAATTCTGAAATGTTACTTAACAGCTCATCAATTTCTTGTTCTTCGGTACGGTCTTCTATCCAGTCTTCATTTCTCAAATCTAAACCAGTTGTCTTATTTATACGTTCAAGATTCACTCCCTGAACGTGCTGGTTTTTTATCTGGGCGTTCGTGTTTGACGCCTCTTAAATAGCCCAATAACTTATCTGCATCCTCGAAACCTACCGCTTCTGCGCCGTATCGGACTGACCTATCGTCTATTCCATACACGATGCAGTCTACCGCTTGCCTACCTACTATACCACACCGATTCAAAGCTATTAACTTTTCATAGTAATATTCTTCTAAGTCGTCCCCAAACTTGACTCTTTTAGCCAACATTTCCGTAAGTAAGTGACCATAGTTTTCGTGTGATGGAAAAGCAGATTTTAGTTTTTCCATCCATACATCCCAGCTATAACACAGATGGTTGGCCTTCGTACCACTTTTTAGCAGTACCGACAAGTTTTGGTAAGGCGTAGTGAGCGGTTTGTTTACTATCCCAGCCATAAATTTCAGAGCATTCTTTTACTTTAGATAACCAAGTAATAATCGTTTGATTTTTCACTTTAGGGTCAAATTCTGGGACCACATTGTTATTAGTAAATCTTTCTTTACTTTGAGGATTTATAGCTGATATAGATTGCAATGATTCTTTGATACATTTCAGTAATTCTGTATTAACAGCATCAACAGATGGAGGCCGCGGCGTCTCAGATGTAGGTACGAGTACTTCATTATTATCCAAACGGATTGGACTTCGTGATCGAACAGTACTGTCTCTACGGGGAGTCCGTAATCTGTGACGCCTTTGCCTACTTACGCCCGAAATTAATATTCAATCCTAATCCATTTTTATCTATCTAAGATTGAGATTTCAACCCCTAATTGACTTAGAGTGTCTCAATAATCTATCGACAGATTGCGATTACTATCCGTAAATGCAAACTATCCATGGGAGGGCCTATCTCAGATTACGGATTGACATCTGTTCCTAGATGACAGTTCGAGTGTATCCATAACCAATCTCTCAAGTTTGACGTTTCGTTCGATCGGTGTTTTGATCCAAATTTGCAATCCTTCGCATTTCTCGGTTTTGTTGTGGAAAAATGGCGATATCTTTACTCTCAAGCAGTGATAGTAGTGATTTGGAGAACCTGATGTCCGATTCAAGTGATGACATAGCGCCGAGACGCTCTTCACGGAGGATGAGAAGAGTAAACTACATGCAGAGCCTCGATGACGCAGACTTTACTTTTAGATTTCGGTTAACCAAGCCTGCAGTTCAGTTATTATTAGATGAAATAATGCCCTATTACCGTGTAACTTCGTCAAGGTAAGCTAAAAAAGAAAATTCTATTGAATAGTTATAAAAGTACCTACTAGGTTTCGAGTTTTTATTTTTTTAACAACTCTTAATTATTTGCAGAAACTATGGAGTTTCACCTCTACACCAACTGCTGTTGACGCTACGCTTTTATGCACTAGGCACGATGCTAATATCTGTAGCGGACTTTGTTGGAGTGTCCAAAGCTACAGCAGGAAGAATAGTGAGGGATGTATCATCTGCAATTGCCAGATTGTATGATAGATACATATATGTCCATCAAAATAGTGCTGACAAATTTTATAGTATAGCTGGATTCCCTCGTGTTCTTGGTGCAATAGATTGTACCCATATTCGCATACAATCACCTTGTAAGTGATATAATACCTTTGTGCTTAGGAATACAACTTAAATGTTATTTACTATATTGCACAATAAATTTACCCTGATGCTGTTTATTTTTAGGTCATGTAATAGGTGAAGAGTTTAGAAATAGGAAAAGTTACTTTTCCCTAAATGTTCAAGGAGTATGCGATGCAGATTTAAA
Organism: Pasiphila rectangulata; assembly: GCA_963082625.1. NCBI lineage: Eukaryota > Metazoa > Arthropoda > Insecta > Lepidoptera > Geometridae > Pasiphila > Pasiphila rectangulata. Next base: position 449,664 of record OY720262.1, read on the forward strand.
ACTAATGAATGTTGTGGCTCGGTGGCCAGGATCTGCACATGATGCTACTATATTTAATAACTCAACACTAAGAGGTAATATTTAAAGAGTACAAATATTTTAGCTATGAATGGTGTTACTTGAAAAATCTTATAATTATAATATATTATTTTTTAGCACAATGTGATGCCGGTCAATTTGGTAACCGTTGGCTGCTTGGAGATAGTGCCTATCCAAACAGGTCATACTTATTAACACCTCTTTTAAATCCAAGGACAGAAGCTGATAATAGATACAATGAAGCCCATATTAAAACTAGAAACACTATTGAACGGTAATAATTTAACAATCTATTTTACTAAAAATAATAACAATTGAGACTTTTAGTCTCATTAGTAGTACCGGACAAAACAACCAAACTACTGAGGCTAGGGACTCCACTGCAGTGCAAAAGTAACTAACAAACACGCTTACACATTTATTTTATAAGATTTTCTTTTTCAGGACATTTGGAATTTGGAAACGTCGTTTTCCTGTTGTTGGTCTAACTCTGCGTTTGTCACTGTCAAATATTCATGCTCTAATAATAGCTACAGCAGTATTACACAACATGTGCAGAAATCTTAACCTTCAGGAAGTTCCTGCAGAAGTTGAAATGCCAGCTGAGGACAATATCGAGGAAAGATTGCAAGAAGAGTCAGATATTACTCAAAGAAATGACATCATAAATAACTATTTTACTTAAAAGGTTTAATAAAACAATATTTTATGTATACCTAGGTGTTTATATTTACGTTTTATTATCTTTAGTACACACTAAACTTAAAATAAAATGGTGACCTAAACCTAAAAAACTTAAAATAAAATGGTGACCTAAACCTAAAAAACTTAAAATGAACTAAATCAAAAAATATTACTTTCTCATACTCTCTAATTCTAATCTAAGTTTTTCATTTTCTAATCTTAATTTTTCATTGGATAGAAGAATATACTCCAACTTCGCCTCCTCACACTTTTTCTTTATTTTTAAATATTCTGCCATGGCAATGTCTTTTGCAGCTTTACTTCCATCCGCTTGCTTTTTTAATTTACCTGAAAATCACATAATTTTTTTTATTTTCATATAATGTAAATTTTGCACCAACCACAAAACATCATTTTTTACAGTTTTAGTATAGATGTTATGTTAATATGTTCGGCATATGTTCATATACTATACATGCACACCACACCAATAATCCCTAACAAGATGGGCAGAGCCACATGCAATCTGAAGTCAACTTGGAACCTGCATTAATTCTTTGCTGGAACATTAAGCAATTAAATGTTAAATAACCATTACCCGATCTTGGAGTATTAAATGAGAAACTTCTCGGTTTGACATTTGGGATGTCCTGCTCCATCACCTCTATGATACTGCCAGGCACTGTGAGTATATTACTACTTGGCAATATCTTGTTTGCCTTCGAACATCCATCTGTAAAATCTAAGATTTCCACTCCATCACCACCACCATAACCTTCACCACCATCAGACCCATCACCAAATACTTCTTCCCTGTCACCGCCATAAGGCACTTCAAAACCACTGGCTGTACTTCCCAATAAACTGGTGACACGGTCTAGTATTTCATCTGGAGGAATGTAGTCGCCAGGTCCACCACCAGTCTGCAAAGATACATATTTCGTTCATTATTATTGATCATTACAGCCTGTGGCCCGCGTCGCCCATGCCCAGCGTCCCGCCTCTGCATATATATAAATATAGAGTTCAATTACCTACCTTTAGGTTGTTCATTCGTATTCTAGTGCTGCGTTTGCGTGCATTCTTCTTTAAATTCTCCCACTTTAAACGCAGCTGTTGTGGTTTTCGACGACAGTTCGTCGCCGAAGCGTTGAAAGACTGTGCGATGCGAATCCACTCCTCGTTTTTTAATTTGTTGCTGGTGGCGTTGGTGGTCTTGTTGGTGATTATTTTGCTACTTTCTATTAGTTCTAGCAAAGCCATCGTCTCTTCCTTTAGGAGAGGCTTGCCTTTTACCTAAAAGAGATAGTTCTATGTTATATTATTATGGACAAATTAGACAAAACGCTAAGCGTCACAGGAGTCGCAATCACAGCATGTGTTGCGTTTCCCACGTAAAATCAAAATATAATGTTAATATTATAACACAATAATAATTGATAACTCACCATTTCTTCGTCCATTTTCAAATCACAAAAATGTTTGTTGTCGTTTATAAACACTAACAAACAACAATCGCGACGCGGGAAATAAGTTTTAGGTACCTACTGAAGGAAGACTGACATTTGACATAACACTGGCTGCACGTTCCGTTCCGCTATAAAACTTCATTTTGTTGACCATTTTTTTTCATTTTCAAATCAAATAAACTCATTTTTTTTTGTGTTAGAATTGCTTTAGAGTCTTATAAAATATATCCCAATGTAATAAATTAACTAATTTTATTTAAACGACTAATATCTCACCATAGAAGTATTTACGAGAAACACGTGGTTTTGCATAAAATGGAACGTCTGAGAGGGAAGAGATCGTCGGCTATCCGGGCACAAAAAAAGATTGGGATTGTTGACAAGATTATTGAGACGCAGATTGGAGTCCGATCTACGGATAGGGATCTATCCAGGATTGATTTCAATCTCGGATAGTGGATACATTATTAATTTTGGGCGTTAGACTACGATCTACAAATCTATCCGTTGACCATTGAAGTATTATTACTAGCGTATAGAATTGACACCCGCGAACAACAAGTTTGCGCCATGAGTTGTTGCCGGCCGGCAACAACTCATTTAGTCGTGATTTAGTCGTTCGTCGACGCTCATCGCGACCGCACGCGAATAAACACAAATTAAAAATGCCGTCTTGCGTGATAAAAAAGTGTAAAAATCAATCAGCTGCGAAGAAAAAAGACAGTGGCGTGACTTATCATCGGTAAGTAAACAGAATATCAACTAAAACCAACTAAAATTAATTTTTGTACATTATTTTCTGTTGTACTGACATTTTGTTTGAAAATCATAGATTATGAAAAGTGATTCGTACAGATGGGATGTGTAGGTACCTACTAAGGGTTGGCGACAAAGGTTTAACTGATTATTTTTAACTCATATTACTCGCCCTATGCCGTCTGTCTGATCAGTAACAGTAGGTACCTACTGTAGGTATATTTTGCAATCGTCATTACTTATAAACTGAAGCTGTATTATACCTATATTGTTGTCTGAACAAATATCTTAAGGTTTATAAATTTGTAATAGATCGATAGACGATCACTGTGGCGTGGTGGGCGAAGGTCCGTCTGCGACGCAGGAGGTGGGTTCGATTCCCGCCTTAGGACAAATGTTTAGTGATCGCTGCAGATATTTGTTCTGGGGGTCATTTTCTACGTATAATAATAAATAAATAGGTATTTATGTATTGTATTATGTATATCAGTTATCTAGTAGCCATAACAAGAGCTCTGCTTAGTTTTGGGCTAGATAATCATCATCATTTTAGCCAAAAAACGTCCACTAATGAACAAAGGCCTCTCTCATGGGTCTCCATGAGGGGTAGTTGCCATACTCACCACGCTTGGCAGGCGGGTTGGCGAGCGCAGTACGGGATGTTGGTATATGGAAAGACGCTGCTGCCCATCTTTCGGAGGTATCCCTTAGCAGGCTCTTACTGCATCCACGGGCATGAGAGGAGGGGCAGAGTGAAATAAAGTGTGGGGTCTAGTTAGTGTAAGTACCTACCTACCTATGTACGTACTTGTTGGATAAAATACCAATTTATTTAAAAAAAATGATTTTAAACGTTTAACGATTCGTTTTAATTTAATGTAAATATTTTCACGTTTTTAAATATAATATTCATAGGTACCTACTGCATTAACATTACTGCATTAATAGCTGTCTCAAGTGTCCCTTCTGCGGTAAATCTATTAGAGCGACATGTTGTTACACTATGTTGAACGAAACGTGTAAGCGCCACGAAATTCACTTACGCTTACGACGTTTTGGTCGCGAGAAAACTATTCTCTATTAGCGATCTAGCGCTGCATGTATTGATGGTATGGATAGACGACATTCTAATCGTGTAGCGCTGCAGCGAATACTTGTGTGCGGGGGCGAGCGCGCCCCGCGCAGGCACCCCCGCTGTCATCAAGTTGCGACACGTTTTTTGTTTGGTATAGCTACTCTAACTATTTACAACTCACTGCCGTTGACTTATTCTTATGAACATCGGCCGACGCATGCGGCGGACGTAATGGCTGTGGAGGTGTAACGACTGACCTGCTTCGACTTCTTGCCTGTGATTCAACCTTGGAAGGCGGTCTTCAAGCCGCGCCCGTTGCTGCTGCGCGAAGCCGTCGAGGGACGGCCGCACCTACTGCGAGCACGTGTCCGCGATCGACTGCGCCTGCCAGCAGCCTGCGCCCGGGATCGGCTGCGCCTGCCAGCAGCCCGCGCCCGGGATCGGCTGCGCCTGCCAGCAGCCCGCGCCCGGGATCGGCTGCGCCTGCCAGCAGCCCGCGCCCGGGATTGGCTGCGCCTCGATGAACCCTGCAGCACGATGCTGCGATGACTCCCATCAGACCTCTGTCTACTCTTGGACTGGTCTCCGGGCATCTTTTGTACAATGTACAATAATCTGAAATACCTACACAATTTTATTAAAACAACAAGTATTTGTTTTCAACTAAGAAAAACCTGCTATAGGGATTCGAACTTTAAAAAATTAATCATGGAAGCAATAGCTTAAAATAGTTCATAAAAACACGGGAAGATATAAAAGTGCTACGCAACGCATATTGCGTTTGTAATTTTATTCGAATCTAACCTAATCCGTAGGTACCTGCTTAAAATATTAAATATTAGAATTTAATAAAAACGGACCAAAGAAACAGATATAAAAACAAAATATGTCAGCTATTTTAAAAACAAAGCAAGTTGTTAAGGATGAAGGAGGTTGTGTAAATTTTAATCCTTCGAAAAGGATGTTAAAATATAACTCTAACATTCATTGTGAGTATGAATAAATAAAACGTGTTAAGAAAATCAGTATTTTTATTGGTATATCTGTCCTATGTAAGTCGGTATATTTCAGTATATTTTTGAGATGCCTCGGTATTTTCGTAAAATTTAATCTGGTCACACTGTTTTGACGGTTATTTTAAGAGTTCTCTGTGATTTAGACAAGACCGGGCGGGACCGAGGTTGGGCTGTGGATTTCGGTGTTCTTTGGAATTGGATATTATTTCTAGTAAACTATTAAATAAATTGCATTGCAAACTGTTGTATGTACGATTCTATCCTGCTAACTCGAAAAATGACCGACACAGCGCTGTGCAGAGTGTGTCTAGAAAGTGATGCCAAGATGCAGCACATCGCGGACACACGGTATCAGGAGATATTTGAAAAGTTGTCAACAAAGGTCAGTGTCTGATGGCATCAGCAGTATTTACTCACCTGCATACAATTCAAAATTAAAGAAAATACCATTCAGTGCGGCCGCATTGACCATAATGGCGCGTCATAAATTACAAAATAAAACAACACAATAGGATTGTTTAAGTATAAGTTATCTTAGGTCAACATTTGTTTAATATATAAAATGTATTTACCTACCTTTAAAATACATATTGTATATGGATGTTTAAAGTTATTTTTGTTTTGTGTGCAATAAAGAAACAAAACTCTTTATTAACAAACAATACAAATATGAGTGACTGTTTCAGCTGTGCACCGCGGACCGGAGGCCTGAGACAGTGTGCTACATATGCTTTGCCCACCTGCAGCGGTGCCAACGACTCGTGGACATGTCTCGGAAAGCCGAGAAGATACTGACCCAGTTATCACTCAATGGCATTCAGGTACCTATACCCCCGTTTGTTTATATATACAAGGACCAGGAACAGTGGTAAACAATAGCCAATCATCAACATTAGAATGAAGTTAATAAGAAGAAGAAGAATCAAGTTCAAAAGTCTGGCGTGCTGGTGTTAACCCTTATCTAAATTCAGGGACATATGATTCAATGATAACTTTGACAACTATGCATAGAAGTTTTGCATACACACATAGTTCTGGTAACAATTCAAAATGAATACTCATTTTATGTTAAACTAGGTGTCCCGGCGAACTTCGTATCGCACCTACTACAACCACTACTTACAACTACTACAACCACTACTTACAACTACTACAACCACTACTTACAACTACCCTACAACTACTACAACCACTACTTACAACTACCCTACAACTACTACAACCACTACTTACAACTACCCTACAACTACTACAACCACTACTTACAACTACCCTACAACTACTACAACCACTACTTACAACTACCCTACAACTACTACAACCACTACTTACAACTACCCTACAACTACTACAACCACTACTTACAACTACCCTACAACTACTAATTTAGGTCCGCAACGCAAAGTAGCCTATGCCCGTCTCCATGGTCTGATCTACTCATATACTAAAATTAATCCAAATCGGTTCTGCGGTTTTGATGTGAAAACATACATACATTTAAATTTTATAATTAGTAGGGAAGTAGGGATGTACGGTTTTGGGTTGGATGTTGTTTTGTCATCCGTCTGTTTATTCTATTCCTTTCCTGTCTCCTTCTCTCCATGGTCGTGAATTCACCCAGGGCCCCAACTGAAAACCAGCGTAGCATCTGAGCTTGGCCAGGTGCTACACAATGCGGAGTTGGGGACCCACTACCCGCGCCACATCCTCTTCTTCCTGTCCGTATTGTAATGTTTTATATATTTGTGTTCTTTGTTTATATTGTGGTTGTATTGTATCGAGCGTGTGGTAAATAAATGTTTCCTCTTCTTCAAAACTTATTACCAATTTATTCATCTAAAAAGTATTATACGACGATATGTTGGAAAAACAAATTTAAAAAGTACATCGTTGAGCACAACCGTTCCGTAAGGAGCCGACTACGCGTCTGAGCCGCACATCATAAATGAATGCGCGCGCAGTTCCTACTTGATCATTATTTTGCTGCGATGTTATTTTAAAAATGCGATATCTCCTAAGACATTCATTGAAATCAAATGATGTAAAAGGCAATTTTGTTTTAAATTAAATACTTGTAATGAATAACGTATTTATTTGGATAAGGATTAATATCATGTTCATAAAAACACCTTCGCCAATGCCTAATGCATTATTTTAGAACAAATTTGGTTAGCATAAAAAGGTTATAGTGAGCCAACCTTAAGAGATAGATATATGCTGTCGCTGATTTTTTTTAGATCTTTTAAGGGAGAACAATTCTGTCATACATGATTTTTTCGAAACTTTAACCGTTTACGCAGCGCACGCAGTGGAAGCTCTCAAAAGGAAAATAACCCCGATGTTGAAACATTCTTCATTGGTACTCTACTCCTATTAGTCTTAGTGTAATGATATATAGCCTATAGCCTTCCTCGATAAATGGGCTATCTAACACTGAAATAATTTTTCAAATCAGACCAGTAGCACAGATTACAGAAACTAACCAGTAGAAGAAGAAGAAGAAGAAGAAATACATTTATTAGACACACACACACACTAAACTTAAAAATAACTATAGTAAAAAACATCTGACTTACTTCTAATTTTAATCTAGGAGTAGGTACCTACCTACCCTGTTATATATTATGCGACATAGTGACAAATAGATGGTAAGCAGCTCACTCAGCGGTTCAAAGCAGTAAGAATACTATTTCAAGCAATGAACAAACCAGTTCATAAAGTTGTGTGAGTCCAAAGGGGCCTGACTCAGCATTATGCTTCCACGCATAAGGAATGCTAGGAAGCGCTGGTTTTCAGTCAGACCCAATTTACTATCTATCTCGGTATAAAATAATAATCATGTAGGTACCAAAAGAAATAAATAAATATATATAATTATTAGTGCATAATTAAATAAATGAATAAATAGTGCATTGCAAATAATATAAATAAAATAGCTAAAGTGATAGGACATTGTATTGAAAACAATACGATACGTGTAAACAAGGGAGGAATAGCAATATTATTAAATTAAGCAAACGTCAGGTTTCAAAATGTCAACTTCAAATTATGACGTGGCAACATGTCAGTCAACCGCCGTGGGGTGCCGGCAGTAGAATGATACCCCTCCTCTCATGCCCATGGATGCAGTAAGACCCTGCTAAGGGATACCTCCGGAAGATGGGCAGCAGCGTCTATCCGTGTATCAACATCCCATACTGCGCTCACCAACCCGCCTGCCAAGCGTGGTGAGTATGGCAACTACCCCTCATGGAGATCCATGAGGGAGGCCTGTGTTCATCAGTGGACGTTTTATGGCTAAAATGATGATGATGATTTAAAAGTAAATTGAAATGGTGTCAAAATCAGGAGGAACAAATAAAAATGGACATAATTGCTGAACATCGCTCATCCAAAAATTTTAAAGACTTTTGGAAATCAACAAATAAATTAAATACCAAGCCGGGGCTTCCTGTGAGCGTCGAAGGAGTTTGTGAGAGTAAGCAAATTGCTGATTTGTTTAGAAACCTCTTTAGAGTGAGTTCGCCGCTGGGCCCGTCGGCCTCGGTGGTTGATGATGGGGCCGTCGAGACAGGGGAACCTTTCCGGGTCACGGAGAAACAGATTAAGGATATAATCAGAAAAATGTCTAGAGGGAAGTCGCCCGGTCACGACGGCCTCAGCATAGAGCACCTGCAGTACGCGGGACCCCATTTGCCGCGGCTCCTCTCGATCCTCTTTAATTTGTGTTTTAGTCACTCTCACCTGCCCCAAGACATCATGAGAACTGTTGTTGTTCCGATTGTGAAAAACAAAACGGGGGATTTGTCTGATAAGAGCAATTATCGGCCAATCTCGTTGGCTACCGTAGTGGCTAAGGTGCTGGACAGTGTGCTAGACTCAGAACTAGAGAAACACCTGGATATACACGATGCTCAGTTCGGCTTCAGAAAACGCCTCTCCACCGAAAGTGCGATTCTGAGTCTTAAGCACACTGTTCAGTACTATACTCAGAGACGTACACCTGTGTACGCTTGCTTCCTGGACCTATCGAAGGCATTTGACCTCGTGTCCTACAATGTGCTGTGGAGAAAGTTGGCTAGTACGGGCGTGCATACACAGGTACAGCGACTCTTCCAGTACTGGTATGCTAACCAGATAATCAAAGTCAGGTGGGCCGGAAGTCTCTCGGAAGCCTACAGGTTGGAGTGCGGGGTAAGACAGGGGGGGCTAAGCTCTCCAAAGCTCTTCAACCTGTATGTGAACGAGCTGATTGTCGGACTCAGTGGCGCTGGTGTCGGCTGCTCAGTTGATAATATCTGTATGAATAATATCAGCTACGCAGACGACATGGCGCTGCTGAGCCCGTCGGTCAGCGCGCTCAGGAGGCTGCTACTTGTATGTGAGGAGTACGCACACAGACACGGCCTGCTGTATAACTGTAAGAAGAGTGAATACCTGGTCTTTAAGGCCGCCGGTAAGGTCCCCGCTACAGTTCCAGCTCTGAAACTTAACGGAGTCATACTTAATCGCGTTGAGCAATTTAAGTACCTGGGACATTACATTACTGACGACCTTGATGACCAGGTCGATATTGAAAGGGAACGCAGGGCGTTGGCAATCCGAGGTAATATGTTGGCACGCAGGTTTGCTCGTTGCAGTAGGCAAGTAAAAATCACCCTCTTCAAAGCCTACTGCCAGTCGTTCTATACGAGTAGCCTGTGGGTCGGCTATACTAAAAGATCGCTTAACTCTCTGCGTGTCCAATACAACAATGGATTCAGGTTGCTGAAGAGACTGCCCCGTTTTTGCAGCGCATCTTCTATGTTTACGGAGGCGCGGGTCGACGGATTTCATGCCATCATCCGCAAAAATACTGCCTCGTTGCTCAGCAGAGTGCGGTCCAGCACCAACAGCATCCTGCAAGTCATAGCGGACAAATACGACTCGCCTGTCATGCGCGCCCTCATTCGGGCTTCAATCAAATGATGATATCATATCATGTCTATTTGGTGGGAACCCGAATGAGGGAATTCGAATTCTAATTTTAATTTTATTTATTTTTTACTTTTTAACTTCCACTTTGTCTATTTTTACTAACATTATTTATAAGTACTATACCTTGTGTTACTAACCGAATGGACCATATTGTTGTCTGAATAAACAAATTTTTATTTTTATTATTATTATTATTAAGCTTGTGACCAACGCTGCATTGCATTGCGCCCGTCATCCTGAGACAGGGTTGTAATGGATATACTGGCATAGTGGCATATTTAGGTACATATTTGTTGCTAGCATGTTGAGTATCATCATATCATCAATACAGCTGTAAAGCGTCCACTACAGAACAAAGGCCTCCCTCATAGATCTCCCTCATAGAGGGGTAGTTGCCATACTCACCGCGCTCGGCAGGCGGGTTGGCGACGGCAGTACGGGATGTCGATACACGGAGAGACGCTACTGCCCATCTTCTCTGCGATCTGCAGATATTTGTTCAGGGTGTTCTGGATGTTTTTCAATATATAATAAATAAAAATATTGGGTAAAAAGGACCTGCAAGTCCTTTGGTGGGCGGAATGTTATGATATATTTCAATAATTTAGCTTGCTTTTGTCTACTCGTTAGATATAAGTAAACGCGCGCCTGCGAATATTTTCTAGTTGCCAATAAACACTATCGAGAGCACACCTAATATCGTGATTTTTCAATTATATATCCCGCAAGCAAAACTAGACCATAGGTATACCAACATATTGTTTTAATTTATAGAATTTGAATCATAGTGTTACGATTAAAATTTTATAAATAGTTTTAGATGCTGGAGGTTTGGGATTTAAAAATGTTGTTTGTTTAAACCAAAATTAACACTTAAATCACAGATTTACACCACCTAGAATCTTACAGCAGATTCTCACTAGAACACTTCTTCACTGAATAGTGAACACTAGCACTTGTACACTAGTCACTGATCACTATATTCACTTTGAAGTCACTCTGTTATATCGCACTGTTCACTTCCATAGCCAAATAAAGACTGTCCGTTCGGCAAACACACTCACGTATTTATATCCCACATAAAGAAGATTCGAGTCGTCGAAGTATTCAGATTCACAGACAATAGAAACAGGACAGCAATAGATAGGAAAACAACTTGTTTACATCTTTATTTACAACCCGCGCCATTGTTCTCAAAACTGATCTATCCAGAAACTTCACTAATTTGTTTACAAAATATAAGTGACCCTTGGACTCTTTCGGCCGCTCACACACCGGTCCTTTCTGGATCTTTCGCTGACTTACTATTTAGTTTGCGTTTGCGCACGGCGCAACAATAGCAATAGTTAAAATTGTTATTTAAATTCCAAAATATATCTCATAAATAATTCATGCATTTCATTTGTGTTCAGTTCACATGTATGATGATGTTTAAATTAATTTCAGGCAACTCCTGAAGCTGTCACTGAGATGAAACTGAGCATGAAACAATCCTTATCTGTCGCTCCGATGCAATACCTCCACATCAGTGATACTCATGATAGTTCTCATGTTACTGTGAAAGAAGAAGTGATATCTATGAAGGATGAGGGAACAACAGAAGAGGAGCCCCTTTTGGAGACTGTAACGGAAAATGTTTTGTCGTCTGAGAGATATATCAGTGAATGCTTGAAATTGGAAACTGATAGTGACCATGACCACTTTAATGAACTTCCATCTACTATGGTTGTGGAACAACCCAAGCTTAAAATGACGTACTGTTGTGACTTATGCAGCAAGATATTTAGTGTTAAACGTAAACTGGCGTTACACATAAAGCGGTCACATATCAGACAAATTACTGGTATAGACAGTGATAATAAACAATTTAATCAACAATTTGTACTTACAAGACATATGAGAGTTCACACTGGTGAAAAGCCATATACTTGTGATATATGTGATAAACAATTTAAACATAAATCGAAACATACAACACACATGAAAGTTCACACTGGTGAGAAGCCCTATACCTGTGATATATGTGATAAACAATTTAATCAAAAATCTAATCGTACAAGACACATGAGAAGTCACACTGGTGAGAAGTCCTATACCTGTGATATATGTGATAAACAATTTTATCAAAAATCGAACCATACATTACACATGATAGTTCACACTGGTGAGAAGCCCTATACCTGTGATATATGTGATAAACAATTTAATCAAAAAACGTCTCTTACAACACACATGATAATTCACACTGGTGAGAAGCCCTATACCTGTGATATATGTGATAAACAATTTAATCAAAAATCGAACCATACAAGACACATGAGAAGTCACACTGTTGAGAAGCCATATACTTGTGATAAATGTGATAAACAATTTTCTCAAAAAACGTCTCTTACAACACACATGAGAGTTCACACTGGTGAGAAGCCATATACTTGTGATAAATGTGATAAACAATTTAATCTAAAAACGTCTCTTACAACACACATGAGAATTCACACTGGTGAGAAGCCCTATACCTGTGATATATGTGATAAACAATTTAATCAAAAATCAAATCATAGAACACACATGAGAGTTCACACTGGTGAGAAGCCATATACTTGTGATATATGTTATAAACAATTTAATCTAAAAACGTCTCTTACAACACACATGAGAATTCACACTGGTGAGAAGTCCTATAACTGTGATATATATGATAAACAATTGAATTATAAAACGTCTCTTGCTAGAAACAAGAGAGTTTACACTGGTAAGAAGCCTATACCTGTGATAAACAATTTAATCAAAAATCAAATCATAGAACACACATGAGAATTCACACTGATGAGAAGTTCTGCCTGTGATATATGTGATAAACAATTTAAACAAAAAACGGATCATAAGAAACACATGAGAATTCACACTGGTGAGAAGCCCTATACCTGTGATATATGTGCTAAACAATTTATTCAAAAAACGGATCATAAGAAACACATGAGAATACACACTGGTGAGAAGCCCTATACCTGTGATATACATATGTGATAAACAATTGGACGTAGTTAAGCAGAAAGGACTCAACCCTCAAAAAGTAACTTTTGAGATATCGAGGTTTGAAGTTGTCGAGGTTAAGATGGTGTTTCTAACATGATTCGTACTCGCAGTAATACAAAATTGTGGTCTCATATTATGCACAAAAATACTAACTTTAATATGTTCTTAGTTTTGTTTCATAGATTAACGTATATTTTGAGTTATTAATAAAAATATGGGTCTGAGTCGTTTTTGCTAAATTGGTTTTAACATTACGGAGTGTTTCTTTGAATTTCTCAAAAAGGATTTATGTTACAAATAGATCCAAATATAGTCATATATAAATAAAAATCAATAGTTATTATGCAAAATATGTATTTATTTGAAAATATTATAATCATTTCAACAGTCTTCCCCGTCATTCTTATCCAGCTCTACCATAAAATCTGGTTCTGCTCCAAATCCATCCATGTCCTCCATAATAGTATTGCCTTTTAATGTCTTGTAAAAGCCCAGACAGTCTTTTGGAATTAGATGAAACATATGTAGATTTAAGGTCATCTAATTTGGCCTGCGCAATTTATTTGTCATAAGGCCTAAGACAAACGAAGTCATCTTCACATATGTACCTATATCAGATACTAATTTTCCTTTACCTTTTTTTTTAATGCTGAGCTCTCTACCCCATCTATTTTCGTAATAATGGAATGTTTTAAACTTTTCTTAATACTAATTTCTTTGGTTTTGAGCCAGTTTACTTTTTTACGCCCACTGCTGGACAGAGGCCTCCCTCATTGATCTCCAAGTACTGCAGTTGGAAGCCGTCTGCATCCACCGCCGACCAGCGGTTCTCCCCAAGTCGTCTGCCCATCTTGTAGTTGGACGGCCTACGCTGCGCTTGCCGATCCGTGGCCTCCATACGAGAACTTTGTGGCCCCATCGCCCATCTGTTCTGCGCGCTATATGGCCTGCCTATTGCCACTTCAACGTGCTAATCCGTTTGGCTATGTCGGTGACCCGAGTTCTTCTACGTATGTATCTCCTCATTTCTGATTCGATCCCGTAGAGAAACCCTGAGCATAGCCCTCTCCATAGCTCGCTTTCGTATTCATAAGGCCAATAGTGAAGGACCAAGTTTCGGTTCCATGTCATCACTGGTAACACACACTGATTGTAGACTTTCGTCTTAAGGCACTGAGGTATGTTGGACGAAAAGACGTTGCGAAGTTTCCCAAAAGCTGCCGATCCGAGTTGGATTCGACGGTTGACCTCTTTCTCGAAGTTGGACCTACCTAATTGGACTGTTTGTCCTAGGTATGTATACTACGTACGCGTCGACAACTTCAAAAGCAGAGTTCTCAACCATAACTGAGGCAGGCACGACATGGACATTTGACATGATTTTCGTCTTGACCATGTTCATTTTAAGGCCTACCTGTTGGGAGACTCGATTGAGGCCTTCGAGCATTGTGCTGAGCTCTTCCATCGACTGCCATGACCACAATATCGTAGAAAATAGAAAGTGAGTGATATATTCGCCGTTAATATTGATGCCCTTTCCATTCCAGGAGCTTGAAGGCATCTTCCAAAGCGGTCGTAAACAGTTTCGGGGAGATTACGTCTCCCTGTCTTACGCCTCTTTTTAAGGGAATCGCCTTCGAGCTCTGTTCTTGTACTCGGACTGACATAGTGGCGTTTGTATACAAACACTTCAACACTTCGATGCACCGATAGTGAATTCGGCATCGTTAGAGAGACTCAAGCACCGCCCATGTTTCGATCGAATCGAAGGCTTTCTGATAGTCCACAAACGCGAGACATAGCGGCAAGTTATACTCTTCGGTCTTCTGTATAACTTGCCGCAGCGTATGTATGTGGTCTATGGTACTGTAGCCTTTTTGGAACCCGGCTTGTTCGGGAGGCTGGAAATCATCAAACCTGTGTCCGAGACGGTTCGCGATGACCCTTGAAAATCGCTTATAAACATGGCTCAACAGCGAGATGGGTCTGTAATTCAAAAGTAAGGTGATGTCACCTTTCTTGAAGAACAGCACCACCACGCCCTCGTTCCATGCTTCTGGCGTCTTACCTTGAAGGTTCCACCCGGCTTGAAGCAAGGCGGAATTAAATAGCTTCTGAAGGACTTTTAAGTACCGGTGATCCATCGGCTTTCAGAAGCTCTGAAGTGATTCCGTCCTCACCCGGCGCTTTGTCGTTCTTAAGCTGTTTCAAGGCCATCCTGATCTCGTACAGGCTGATGTCCGGGATATCCTCGGTTTAATGTCGGGTCAGTTTGGCTCTTGGGTCGTTGGCCGCACTGAAAACAGGTTTAGTGACCGAATCGTAGAGCCGTCCATAGAACCTTTCGACTTCCCTTAACACTTCTGCTTTACTTGACGTTATACTGCTATCTTCCCTCTTCAGTTTCGTCATCTGGCTCTGCCTGTGATTCATTAAATTACAGTAATTATTTCACTTTTTTGTTTTATATTGTAAATTAAAAACTATTGTATTTAAAGTGTAAAACCAACACTAAGGTATCATTTATAGAAAATGCAATCAAAATTTTGTCTCCGACGGGACTTGCACCCGAACTTCGAACTCGAAGCCGATAAAGGCAGTCAAGATTTTCGACCCGACGGTCAATTTGTTCCGTGGCCGAACGGTAAAGGCAGCCTGCGTTAAAGGTGTTCGTCTGAACGTTACGGGTAATTTTGATTAATAATAAATATAAATAGAAAAATTTTGATTGCATTTTTCATTTTCTATAAAAATTATTGAATCTCAAACATAATTTTTGTTGAATCGGATAATTAACTTAATTCGTGTGTGTTATTAACGTAGTTTAGGGTTTCTGTCATCTGTGGTTTAGGTCATTTAGGATGAGTGCAAAATTGGATTAGTTTCCTTGTCAATCAATTTATCAGTAAAAACCCACACAGTTTGAGTCGTTTTCGTTAAACGTAAAACAAGCTTGTTTCTTAATAAATCTTTTTAGCAGATATGACCCACGCGGTTTGAGTCGTTTTCGTTAAACATAAGACAAGCTTGTTTCTTAATAAATCTATTTAGCAGATGTGACCCACGCAGTTTGAGTCGTTTTAGCTGAATGAAAGATAGACTTGTTCTAATGAAGGTAAATTTAACTGAAACGATTTATGTGGCTTGAGCCAATCCTGTTATATTCAATTTTGACTCGCTTCTTTGAAATTGGATTTCTCTAAAACGATTCAAGAAGCCTGGGTTATTACAGTTGATAAAAAAAATATACCCACCCTTATGTGGGTTGGCTCGCATCATTCAAAAAACTAACTTATGCTTATCCTATCACGGATCTTTTTTGCTGGGTGAAAGAACCAACCTTTAGGACCTCTTTGGTATAAATAACTCATTTTTGACCAAAGTGTGGGTTGAGTCCTTTCTGCTTAACTACGTCCAATTTAATGATAAATCTAATCATACAACACACATGAGAGTTGACACTGGTGAGAAGCCATATACTTGTGATATATGTGATGAACAATTTAATCAAAAATCACATCATACAAGACACATTAGAGTTCACATTGGTACCTAAAATGGAGATGTTTCTTTTCATCTTTATCTTTATCATAAAAACAAGTTACCAAGCCAGAGAAGCGGTGAAGGCCTACGGATATAAGTTTTGCTGGATGTCATTGCATGGCAACGTCTGTAAGATGCAGGGAGGAGGGACCACCAATCAATAAGACGATTATAAGACGAGACGAATCAAATAAGACAGACTTAAATCTACTTAAGGAAGAAGCAGACTAGCTTTATGCTATAAACTAATGTGTGGTGTTATCCTTAGTAGTTAATTTAAAATAAACTAGTGGTTCGCCGCGAACTTAAAACGAGCAATATTTACTTTTTATAATGAAGTCATTGCATTGTAACTTGATTTTACGTAGCAATTTGAACTGAATTGCTGTAATTCTCTAAACACTACAACACAACAAAACACATTCATAACTTTAGTAGGACTTGTAACTTGTAAGTTTTCTTTTACATTGTATAGAATCTATAACACACCGCCGGCCTTTCCGATCGCTCTAGGTAGGTGACGGGCGTTGTAATTATGGCGGGGGTTGGATTCTATACTTTTGTTGAATCGGCGGCAAAGATGTGGACTGTATTGATTTTCGATGTTTTCCACGTCGATCCGAAGCTAATGCTGGTTCTTGTTTTATCAAGCCCAACAACGTCCTGATTTTCCTTGTACTTTATGTGCTTGTTAGAGTTATTAACAATTTCAATAGAATAAAATGCAATGAAAATATTTAGTTTTGATTCCGCTTATGCTGAGATGCAGGAGCACCGCCCTTCCGCCCGCTAATTATGCACATGCAGGGAGAACTAGGTTGTCAGTGCAGCATGCATACCCAAACCTATACGACGACCTATTCGAATCCACGTCCGTCAAATCAATACTTACCGCTTCCTTTAGCCGGAAGTGCTTTGGCCGCTAAGCTGCAGACAGAGCCCATGTCGGGACCCGCTGACATTCTTGATAAGGGGATGTCGGTTTGAGCAACCATATTTTTTCTAATAGGTTTGGGTATTTATTTATTTATTTAAATTTTTTGGAATCAAACCACAACTAAAAACTATGTACTAGAATAGAATACAAATATACCTATTTATTTGGTTTACATTACAGCACAAGCATAGAACAAAAGACAAAAAGAAAAATAATAAATAAGAGTACCTAGCACCAATAGCAATAACATTGCAAGTACCAATTAATATTAAACAGGTTGGGTAGTTCTAGCTACATACGGCAAAGGATAACAATGAAAAAATAATAATAATAACAATAAATGTTTGTATAACAAGTACCTATGTATGTATATAATTATGTATGCTATAATATTTTCAATTACTATTACCTTATGTACATCTTGCATCGATAGAACCCCATGTTGCATAATAATAATCCAATCCATCCCAAGGTCTGGTAGAGATTGCTTTTTAGCGATAAGACCGCCGATTGTCACATGATCAGTGTTTCTTTAGTTTTTTATTTTGTACTTGTATGTTTTATGGTCTGCAATAAAGCATTTTCTATCTTATCTATCTATCTAAATCGAACCTATAAACAAAGTTAAAACAAAAATACATAGTAGGCAGTATGCTGCCGTATGCCCCAACCACAACAAGAAATATACTTGTCTAGGTACCTACCGGTAATCCGGTCATTGACCCTAAGAGTAGGTACCTAGTGAAAGATGTGCTGCAGTAAAACCAAAAGGGATGGATCTCAGCTTGTGTTCCTTCGCACCATTAGATAAAAAATATTTATTTTGACAAAGTTTAACAATCAATCACAAGTAAACAGACAATTAATAATTTCTAAAGTATTTAAAAATAATACCATAAAAACTAACAAACAAACATTTCATAGCTATCAGCGGTCCTCGCACTAGGCCAAGCCTGTATCGCGAAGACCAATCTCACATGAACTTGTACAGTAGTTTGTCTCGGTGTGACTACTTGACTCGTAATTATAAGAGAAAACAAAAATATCTAATTAATCTTTTAGCGATAAGACCGCCCATTGTATGTTATATTTGTCTGTGTTTCTCTTTGTGAAACTTATGTTATATGGCGAATGTACAATAAAGAGTTTATCTATCTTTCTATCTAATGATAAAAAGAAACAGTATTTATAAAGAAAAAATAAAAAATGAGATTACTAGCCTATCTTGATATTTTAAGGATATCCTCAGTATCTGTGTAGTTTAAAGTGAGCAACCAGTTCCTTACCTACAATATGTTTAGCTTCACAGACTGACTTATCTTTTATATTACAATATTTCACCACTTTGTTGTATACATGTGCCCTTTTAAATTCACCAAAGCGGTGAGCAAAGAATGTGTTTACCGACGGGGTAGGAATTTTAAAAACTCTGGTTAGCCAATTTTTTATAATTATCCGAAAGTATAACTGACTTATGCACAGCTAAGGACGTCCTGTAAATAAAAAGTTGTCGAACGCTTAAAACGCGACTTTCATTGTACAGCTCATTTGTTGGATGCCTGTACGGTTTCCTAAGCATGACTTTAAGGACAGAACGTTGTGCTCGCTCCACTTGTATAAGGTAGGTTTTCGCTGCACTTCCCCAACAGGTTATACAATACAATATTAAAGATTGACACATGGCCAGGTAGATGGAATTTAGCAACTCTTTACTTGCAATAAATATCTCGGAGACAGCGCATGATATGTATGACCTTTCTAATTCGACCCGAGAGACCTTCAAAATGTTTTTTAAAATTTAAATTTTCATCTATACCTCTCTTATTCCTAAATACTTAATAAATTTTGCTCTATCAATAGTTTGACAGCCACAGAAAGTATGACTCGGACAGGAAGACTTGTGGATTTTTATTGTTAGATTTTTGGGGGTGCTGATGCCGCAGTTTTGTGAAAGTATACATATTTTGTTTTACTAGTATTAAGGGTAAGTAGGTTTTGTTGCAGCCATCCATTCATCCGAGACATTCCAAGTTCTGTCGAAGATTGAACCTCTTGCCAATTTTTTCCGTGAAAAATAATTACTGTGTCGTCGGCGTACCAAATAATTTCAGAATTGTTAATTGGGAGATCGTGCATATCATTAATGTATAAATTAAACAGAGTGGGGCCCAAAATGCCATACCATTACAACACCATTTATTAGAATATTATTACTTATTGTTAGAATAAGAGTCTGGCGGTATTTTACCCTTAAAATTACAAGTCTTATAATCAGTACAAAACTATATTGACTTAAGTATAAAAATATATTTTGCCAGTTCGTGCTTCATATACAGCTATTTTTAATGTTTCAAGATCATAATGTAGTGATTGTTATTTCGTTTATAGTGCCGAACCATGTTGGAAAACCTAAAAAATAAATAAAATGGTTAATTCATAATTCATTTATTCAGACACAGGTGAACTTACAGCCTAAGCCAAAACATCCAAGAGCTATTATAATAATATGTAACATAAAGTAATACAATAATAATTTAATATAAATAATGATTAAACAAGACAAAGAATCATACTTAAACAATTTAATTTAAATGTCCTTAAATAATGATAAAATATGAAATAAATTGATAATTATGTCAAACAAAATATATAAAAGTCAAAAAGAATTTAATAATAGTAAAATTAATCTTTAAAGTTTATACAAACTGTCAGCGAATATAATATTGTTGCGCCGAGCGCAAACGTAAACCAGTAAGTTGGCGAAAGATCCAGAAAGGACTGGTGTTTTAGCGGCCAAAAGAGTCCAAGGTCACTCTCCTTTGTTTACAACACAAACACGAGAAGTTTCTAGACAAACCGGTTTTAAAACAATAGTGCGCGTAGTAAACAAAGTTATAAAACGTTGTTTACTTGTCTTTTGTTGTCCTGTCTCTATTGTGTGTGAATCTAGAAACTTCAGCTTCGAGAATCTTCTTTATGTGCGATATAAATACGCGGATGTGTTTACCGAGCGGACAGTCTTTATTTGGCTACGGAAGCAAACAGTGCGATATATCCGAGTGACTTCAAAGTGAATACATTGATCAGTGTGTAGTGTACAAGTGCTATAGTGAATAGTGAACAAGTGTTTAGTGGTGTTCAGTGTTGTACAGTGAAGAAGTGTTCCTGTGTGAATCTGCTGTGAGATTCTTATTGGTGTGGTCTGTGATTAAAGTGTTAATTTTGGTAAAATTGGACTACATTATTTAATCCCGAACCCTCAGCTCGTAACAAATTCGTGTCAGAAGTGGGATTAAATAATGCCAGTGCTACCAAAGGACGACACGGAGAGAGTCCGGACCAGGAGTCAACGACAGCAGGATACGGATCAACGGAGGTTTGGAGAGTCACCGACGCCAGTGCAAAGAGGGAACCAACCAATGATGGAGACGGCCGCTGGTCCATCTGGAGTTTCTGCGGCCCCGGCTTCTGCTGCTTCATCGGAAATTGCCGCCTTAATAGCAATGATGCAGGAGCAAGCTCGCCGTCAAGAGGAGGAGCGGATTCGCCATCACGAGGAGATGGTTCGCTACCAGGAGCAGGCTCGCCGCTAAGAGGAGGAGCGGATTCGTCATCAGGAGGAGATGGTTCGCCGTCAGGAGGAGCAGACGCTTCTTATAAAGGATATAATAAATAATAATAATATAAGTACATATAATAAATAAATATAATGTACGAATGAGGAGGATATAATAAATAAATATAAGTACAGTTCCAGACTAAATGTACATGCATTTATACAAAAAAAGGTTCTTAAATTATATATTTATTTATTTATTTGAGCCACCAACAGAAGATACACAAGTAAAAAATTACAAAAGTAAAAGCAATAAAAATCATGAGCTAGTGTTCTCCCAATTACAGGCAGCTACATCTTACAAATTAAGTTATCATAGCAAAAGTTAATATATTATGAATTAGAATTTTTAAACATAGGTAACAAATAAATTAAATTATATTTAAGAATGTTTAAACAAAACAAATATCTACGTTCTACATAAGGTTGAATAAAATAAAAAGAAACTAGTGAAAGTAAACTAGTCAAGAAACTATGAATGAATGAATGAATGAATGAATGAATTAACACTTTATTGTACACAGATAAACTTAAAAATAAAATATTGATAATATAATATGACTTATTATGATAATATTAATATGACTTAGTGTCAGGAGACTGCACAGAGAGATGCAAGGCTTTTTTTATATTTAAGTAGAGGTTCTCCTAAATCTAGGTCGCTTATTTTCGATAAAGTGTTATAAGCTATACAAATCCTGGACAAAACAGCATTTTGTCCCAAGTTGCTATGAGAAAATGGTACAAAGAATAGGTTAAACGCTTTTTTTCTAGGTAATCTTGAAGGTATGTTGATGTTTAATTTACTGGTTAATTCAGGGCAATCTATTAATCCGTTAAATATTTTGTATAAAAAAATAAGGTCTAGCTTCTTCCTACGAGATGAGAGTGAGGACATATGATAATGTTTGAGTCTATCTTCGTATTTCTTTACTGTTTTTGCTAAATTGTCACCATACGATACATGGTACAGGAAACGTCTTTGTATGCTTTCCAGGCGCTTGGAATATACCTCATAACGAGGATTCCATATAGAACTACTATATTCCAGTATGGGACGAACTAATGTGTTGAAAAGCCTTAACTTAGTTTTATGGGACTTAAATTCTTTAGAGTTACGAATGACAAAACCCAACAGTTTAAAACCCCTTTTTACTACATGTAAAATATGGGAGTCGAATTTTAATTGCGGATCCATCAAAACACCTAAATCACGGACAGTTTGGACATTGTTCAGTCGAGAATTATTGATGTAATAGTCATTGTAGTTGGGTGTCTTATTTCTGTGAAATTGAATGTAGAAACATTTACTGACATTGAGTGACATTTTGTTATCAATGCACCAGTTATGAAGTCTAGATAAGTCATCCTGTAGAAAAGTGATATCAGAAGGCGTCTTTATGGGTTTAAATATTTTTAAATCATCGGCAAAAAGATACATAGCTATGTGAATTTTTAAAGCAGGTTGTTATGTCATTTACAAATGCATTGAATAAAATAGGGCCTAAATGTGAGCCCTGTGGGACTCCAGATGTGGCCAAAAATGGTTCAGAAATGTAGCCGCCAACAACTACGCGAGATGGTCCATCAAATAGGTAAGATTGAAACCAATTTAATAGAGAGCCAGAAATACCGAGATGAGATAGCTTTGTTAATAATAAAGCATGGTCCACCTTGTCAAAAGCCTTACTAAAATCAGTATATATTGCGTCAACAGGGATATGAGCATCTAAAGATTCCGCCAGGTGCGATGTGTAGCATGACAAGTTTGTCGTGGTCGACCGAGATTTAGTAAAACCATGTTGGGATTCGGAGATAAACGACTTTAAATGACTAGTGAGTTGTTCTACAATTAGTTTTTCAAAAACTTTGGAAAACGTGCCAAGTAGGGAAATGGGATATATAATAAAGAAATAAAAATAGGCTCTTTATTGCGATCACAACTGATATATTTTAAAATATTTATTTAAATTACTTAGTTGTGTTAAGTGAAGTTAGAGAGTACCTATGTGTGTTTATGTTGTGTTTGAATGAATTTCCCTAATAATGTGATTTTTGACAATTAAATTTATAACTAATTTATTTATTTATATTGATTATTATTTTGAAACCTCTAATAGATGTTCGGTTTCATCATACGTTAAAGACTGTAGCCATAGTTCACATTTAACTTTGCATTTGTATAGGGGTAGATTGTAAATCGATATATTTTTGTTAATCCGATTATACAAGTGTGAGCTAATTAAATAGTAATGTCGACTTGCTGCATAGGAGCGACGCGGTTCAATTTTACATACGCGGTCTGATCTATGCTTTGCAGTAATTTTAGGGTCATATTCTAATTCGCTGTGTTTACGAAGTACAGCATGGATAATAAAAGATTGGCGGACGGTTAGGACTTCGCATAGTGAGTAGAGATCTTTCGTAGGAAAGTATATGGGTTTACGTGTTAGGACTTTGAGTACGGCTCGCTGGGCGCGCTCTGCTCTTAATAAGAGGGTTTTTGATGAGCCACGCGTTATACACGCGTCCTTTGGAAAAGACCTTAACGCCGTCAAGGAGAGGGTTTCTCACCATGACAATCGGATCACTGAAGCTAAGGACCGCTTCGGAAAAACTGAAGACCGCCTTGGGAAGACCGAAGACCGCTTCAAAGTGCCACCTTTTGATGGAAGTTCTTCGTGGTCAGCATACAAGATCCAGTTTGAGGCAGTTGTCAAGGCGAACGGATGGAGCGAAGCACAGGCCATGACTCCGCTTACCTTAGGGCTGCGTGATCAAACCCTTACCATACTTGAGGCGCTTGCAAAAGACGTGAGTTACGAGCAGCTAGTTGAGGCGTTTAAGTCCCGTTACGGCGACGCACACCTAGAGCACGTGTTCCGGGCTCAGTTAAAAGATCGGGTACAGCGAAGCGCCGAAAACCTCCAACAGTGGGGCCTGGAAATTGAAAAGCTGGTCCGGAAGGCTTATCGTTCGTCGCCTGCACTCATCGACGGAATCTTGGTGCAAGCTTTTATTGACGGGATACGCAACTTGGAAGTTAGAGCTGCGGTGAGACTTGGACACCATGAATCGCTGAAAGACGCTTTGGCCCACGCTTTGGAGGTGGAAGCAGTACGGCAAGACCATCGGGTTCACCACGTCAGGGAAGTGGTGGCATCACCTAACCGCGACAACCGGCCCAAATTCAGCCCTAGGTGTTATGAGTGCGGAGAACGGGGCCATCTCAGATCTAGCTGCCCAAAGCGTAATAGACGTTCAGAAGATGAAAGGGTGGATAGCGTCACCACTCAACATCAGCAGGGAAACGAGTAAACGCCAGGACTGCGGGGCGGATGCTGGCTGGTTTTGAAAAAGCCCCAAGAGTTTCGATCTCCCAAGCCCACGATGGGAACAGTCTGATCATCAGTGGCGAAATTAACGGAACACCTTGTAAATTGACATTGGATACCGGAGCTTCTCGTACAGTGGTAAGTTTTTCAGAAGTGAAAAACTTAAAGAGTTTTTCATGAAAGAGTTTTTCAGAAGGTGCCAATCATTTTAATTAAGTTGAGCACGCAATTGAAATCACGTTTGCCTTTTGAAAATCCAGTTTTTCGAGAACTGAAATTTCTTGACCCACACACTGCCGTGCATAAAGAATTTCGCAGTTTACGAAATGTGATAGAAACTTTCCCATGCGAAGTACAGCCAGAACAAATGCAGTTAATTGACGAAGAATATAGAACCCTAAAGTTTGATCGCGAAGTAAGTGATTTGTTAGAATCTTCCAGCACTGGCTCACCCATCTCGTGTGAACAATTTTGGGTGGAAGTTGGGAAAATTTCTAACAGTGATGGCATGTTAAAATACAAAAATATAACTAGTTTTAGTAAATCTCTTCTATGTATACCGGTGTCGAATGCTGCATGCGAGCGCAAATTTTCATAGATAAATTTAATAAAAACGGACCAAAGAAACAGATATAAAAACAAAAATATGTCAGCTATTTTAAAAACAAAGCAAGGTGTTAAGGATGAAGGAGGTTGTGTAAATTTTAATCCTTCGAAAAGGATGTTAAAATATAACTCTAACATTCATTGTGAGTATGAATAAATAAAACGTGTTAAGAAAATCAGTATTTTTATTGGTCCTATGTAAGTCGGTATATTTCAGTATATTTTTGAGATGCCTCGGTATTTTCGTAAAATTTAATCTGGTCACACTGTTTTGACGGTTATTTTAAGAGTTCTCTGTGATTTAGACTGGACCGGGCGGGACCGAGGTTGGGCTGTGGATTTCGGTGTCCTTTGGAATTGGATATTATTTCTAGTAAACTAATAAATAAATTGCATTGCAAACTGTTGTATGTACGATTCTATCCTGCTAACTCGAAAAATGACCGACACAGCGCTGTGCAGAGTGTGTCTAGAAAGTGATGCCAAGATGCAGCACATCGCGGACACACGGTATCAGGAGATATTTGAAAAGTTGTCAACAAAGGTCAGTGTCTGATGGCATCAACAGTATTTACTCACCTGCATACAATTCAAAATTAAAGAAAATACTATTTAGTGCGGCCGCATTGACCATAACGGCGCGATACAAATTACAAAATAAAACAATACAATTAATAGGATAGCACATAATTGAACCTCTTCACTTCAGATGACACAGTCATTATTATGGATGATACCTATTGTTTATGTATAAGTTATCTTAGGTCAACATTTGTTTAATATATAAAATGTATTTACCTACCTTTAAAATACATATTGTATATGTATAAGTTATCTGAATTATTCTGTACATGACCCCTACACCTATGATCACCTGTATCTAGCCTCAAAAGTTTGCTGTAAGAGAACTTTTCTTAGGGTTTAGCTTGCCTTTGTACATGAGCATTATTGTGTATGCTTTATGTTATTTTTGTTTTGTGTGCAATAAAGAAACAAAACTCTAGTAACAAACAATAAAAATATGAGTGACTGTTTCAGCTGTGCACAGCGGACCGGAGGCCTGAGACAGTGTGCTACATATGCTTTGCCCACCTGCAGCGGTGCCAACGACTCGTGGACATGTCTCGGAAAACCGAGAAGATACTGACCCAGTTATCACTCAATGGCATTCAGGTACCTATACTGCCGTTTGTTTATATATACAAGGACCAGGAACAGTGGTAAACAATAGCCAATCATCAACATTAGAATGAAGTTAATATTAGAAAAAGAAGAAGAAGAATCAAGTTCAAAAGTCTGATGTGCTGGTGTTTACCCTTATCTAAATTCAGGGACATATGATTCAATGATAACTTTGACAACTATGCATAGAAGGTTTGCATACACACATAGTTCTGGTAACAATTCAAAATGAAATACTCATTTTATGTTAAACTAGGTGTCCCAGCGAACTTCGTATCGCACCTACTACAACCACTACTTACAACTACCCTACAACTACTACAACCACTACTTACAACTACCCTACAACTACTACAACCACTACTTACAACTACCCTACAACTACTACAACCACTACTTACAACTACCCTACAACCACTACTTACAACTACCCTACAACCACTACTTACAACTACCCTACAACTACTAATTTAGGTATGCAACGCAAAGTAGCCTATGCCCGTCTCCATGGTCTGATCTACTCCTATACTAAAATTAATCCAAATCGGTTCTGCGGTTTTGACGTGAAAACATACATTATGTACATTTCAATTTTATAATTAGTAGGGATGTACGGTTTTATTGTTTGTTTGGGTTTGATGTTGTTTTGTCGTCCGTCTGTTTATTCTATTCCTTTCCTGTCTCCTTCTCTCCATGGTCGTGAATTCACCCAGGGCCCCAACTGAAAACCAGCGTAGCATCTGAGCTTGGCCAGGTGCTACACAATGCGGAGTTGGGGACCCACTACCCGCGCCACATCCTCTTCTTCCTGTCCGTATTGTAATGTTTTATATATTTGTGTTCTTTGTTTATATTGTGGTTGTATTGTATCGAGCGTGTGGTAAATAAATGTATTTCTTCTTCTTCAAAACTTATTACCAATTTATTCATCTTAAAAGTATTATACGACGATATGTTGGAAAAACAAATTTAAAAGTACATCGTTGAGCACAACCACAGAATAGTTATCTATACAGAATTTTAACTCGGCCGTATTTTTGAAATAAATACCTACAGCCGCGCGGTACGTAAACATGCGATAGGGCTGCCCGCCTCCAGCATTTTAATTAATTTTGTGTTTCCATTTAGTTTTGTGATTGTAAATATACATTTTTTATATAAACAAATATAATACTTTGTGAATTGAATAGATAAATTGAAAATATAGTGTACGCAGAAGTACTATTAAATAACATAGTTATGAATTTTTAGAATAACCTACAATCTAAATGATATAAGATTATAAGACCCAGTACTTTTACCTAACGTTTTAAAGTTCCACTCTTACTGATGAAAGCGTGATGTAGGTACCTACCTAAAATTGTTAGGTATTCATCATTTCAGTGCCGGCAGTAGAATGTTACCCCTCCTCTCCTACCCGTGGATGCAGTAAGAGCCTGCTAAGGGACACCTCCGGAAGATGGGCAGCAGCGTCTATCCGTGTATCAACATCCCATACTGCGCTCACCAACCCGCCTGCCAAGCGTGGTGAGAATGGAAACTACCCCTCATGGAGATCCATGAGGGGGCCTAGGCCTAGGGGCCTAGGCAGCTGGAATAGCGCGGTAATCGCGCTCATTAAGCTTGTGACCAACGCTGCATTGCATTGCGCGCGTCATCCTGAGACAGGGTTGTAATGGATATACTGGCATAGTGGCATATTTAGGTACATATTTGTTGCTAGCATGTTGAGTATCATCATATCATCAATACAGCTGTAAAGCGTCCACTACAGAACAAAGGCCCCCCTCATAGAGGGGTAGTTGCCATACTCACCGCGCTCGGCAGGCGGGTTGGCGACGGCAGTACGGGATGTCGATACACGGAGAGACGCTACTGCCCATCTTCTCTGCGGTCTGCAGATATTTGTTCAGGGTGTTCTGGATGTTTTTCAATATATAATAAATAAAAATATTGGGTAAAAAGGACCTGCTAGTCCTTTGGTGGGCGGAATGTTATGACATATTTCAATAATGTAGCTTGCTTTTGTCTACTCGTTAGATATAAGTAAACACGCGCCTGCGAATGTTTTTTAGTTGCCAATAAACATTATCGAGAGCACACCTATATCGTGATTTTTCAATTATATATCCCGCAAGCAAAACTAGACCATATGTATACCAACATATTGTTTTAATTTATACAATTTGAATCATAGTGTTACGATTAAAATTTTATAAATAGTTTTAGATGCTGGGGGTTCGGGATTTAATAATGTAGTTCGTTTAAACCAAAATTAACACTTTAATCACAGATTTACACCACTTAGAATCTTACAGCAGATTCTCACTAAAACACTTCTTCACTGAATAGTGAACACTAGCACTTGTACACTAGTCACTGATCACTATATTCACTTTGAAGTCACTCTGTTATATCGCACTGTTCACTTCCATAGCCAAATAAAGACTGTCCGTTCGGCAAACACACTCACGTATTTATATCCCACATAAAGAAGATTCGAGTCGTCGAAGTATCCAGATTCACAGACAATAGAAACAGAACAACTTGTTTACAACTTTATTTACAACCCGCGCCATTGTTCTCAAAACCGGTCCATCCAGAAACTTCACTAATTTGTTAACAAAATAGAATTTTGGATCTTGCGCTGACTTACTGTTTAGTTTGCGTTTGCGCACGGCGCAACAATAGCAATAGTTATATTGTTATTTAAATTCCAAAATATATCTCATAAATAATTCATGCATGTCATTTGTGTTCAGTTCACATGTATGATGATGTTTAAATTAATTTCAGGCAACTCCTGAAGCTGTCACTGAGATGAAACTGAGCATGAAACAATCCTTATCTGTCGCTCCGATGCAATACCTCCACATCAGTGATACTAATGTTAGTTCTCATGTTACTGTGAAAGAAGAAGAATCTATGAAGGATGAGGGAACAGCAGAAGAGGAGCCCCTTGTGGAGACTGTAACGGAAAATGTTTTGTCATCTAAGAGGTGTATCAGTGAATGCTTGAAATTTGAAATTGATAGTGATCATGACCACTTTAATGAACTTCCATCTACTATGGTTGTGGAACAACCCAAGCTTAAAATGACGTACTGTTGTGACTTATGCAGCAAGATATTTAGTGTTAAACGTAAACTGGCGTTACACATAAAGCGGTCACATATCAGACAAATTATTGGTATAGACAGTGATAATAAACAATTTAATCAACAATTTGTACTTACAAGACATATGAGAGTTCACACTGGTGAAAAGCCATATACTTGTGATATATGTGATAAACAATTTAAACATAAATCGAAACATACAACACACATGAAAGTTCACACTGGTGAGAAGCCCTATACCTGTGATATATGTGATAAACAATTTAATCAAAAATCTAATTGTACAAGACACATGAGAAGTCACACTGGTGAGAAGTCCTATACCTGTGATATATGTGATAAACAATTTAATCAAAAATCGAACCATACAAGACACATGAGAAGTCACACTGTTGAGAAGCCATATACTTGTGATAAATGTGATAAACAATTTTCTCAAAAAACGTCTCTTACAACACACATGAGAGTTCACACTGGTGAGAAGCCATATACTTGTGATATATGTGATAAACAATTTAATCTAAAAACGTCTCTTACAACACACATGAGAATTCACACTGGTGAGAAGCCCTATACCTGTGATATATGTGATAAACAATTTAATCAAAAATCAAATCATAGAACACACATGAGAGTTCACACTGGTGAGAAGCCATATACTTGTGATATATGTGATAAACAATTTAATCTAAAAACGTCTCTTACAACACACATGAGAATTCACACTGGTGAGAAGCCCTATACCTGTGATATATGTGATAAACAATTGAATCATAAAAAGTATCTTACAGCACACATGAGAATTCACACTGGTGAGAAGCCCTATACCTGTGATATATGTGATAAACAATTTATTCAAAAATCAAATCATAGAACACACATGAGAGTTCACACTGGTGAGAAGCCATATACTTGTGATATATGTGATAAACAATTTAATCTAAAAACGTCTCTTACAACACACATGAGAATTCACACTGGTGAGAAGCCCTATACCTGTGATATATGTGATAAACAATTTAATCAAAAATCAAATCATAGAACACACATGAGAGTTCACACTGGTGAGAAGCCATATACTTGTGATATATGTTATAAACAATTTAATCTAAAAACGTCTCTTACAACACACATGAGAATTCACACTGGTGAGAAGTCCTATAACTGTGATATATATGATAAACAATTGAATTATAAAACGTCTCTTGCTAGAAACAAGAGAGTTTACACTGGTAAGAAGCCTATACCTGTGATAAACAATTTAATCAAAAATCAAATCATAGAACACACATGAGAATTCACACTGATGAGAAGTTCTGCCTGTGATATATGTGATAAACAATTTAAACAAAAAACGGATCATAAGAAACACATGAGAATTCACACTGGTGAGAAGCCCTATACCTGTGATATATGTGCTAAACAATTTATTCAAAAAACGGATCATAAGAAACACATGAGAATACACACTGGTGAGAAGCCCTATACCTGTGATATACATATGTGATAAACAATTTAATGATAAATCTAATCATACAACACACATGAGAGTTGACACTGGTGAGAAGCCATATACTTGTGATATATGTGATGAACAATTTAATCAAAAATCACATCATACAAGACACATTAGAGTTCACATTGGTACCTAAAATGGAGATGTTTCTTTTCATCTTAATCTTTATCATAAAAACAAGTTACCAAGCCAGAGAAGCGGTGAAGGCCTACGGATATAAGTTTTGCTGGATGTCATTGCATGGCAACGTCTTTGTAAGATGCAGGGAGGAGGGACCACCAATCAATAAGATGAGACGAATCAAATAAGACGGACTTAAATCTACTTAAGGAAGAATCAGACTAGCTTTATGCTATAAACTACTAAGCCTTAGTAGTTAATTTAAAATAAACTAGTGGTTCGCCGCGAACTTAAAACGAGCAAGATTTACTTTTTACAATGAAGTCAATACATTGTAACTTGATTTTACGTAGCAATTTGAACTGAATTGCTAGAATTCTCCAAACACTACAACACAACAAAACACATTCATAACTTTAGTAGGACTTGTGACTTGTAAGTTTTCTTTTACATTGTATAGAATCTATAACACACCGCCGGCCTTTCCGATCGCTCGAGGTAGGTGACGGGCGTTATAATTATGGCGGGGATTGGATTCTATACTTTTGTTGAATCGGCGGCAAAGATGTGGACTGTATTGATTTTCGATGTTTTCCACGTCGATCCGAAGCTAATGCTGGTTCTTGTTTTATCAAGCCCAACAACGTCCTGATTTTCCTTGTACTTTATGTGCTTGGAAGAGTTATTAACAATTTCAATAGAATAAAATGCAATTAAAATATTTAGTTTTGATTCCGCTTATGCTGAAAT
The DNA here is from genome assembly GCA_963082625.1 of Pasiphila rectangulata. NCBI lineage: Eukaryota > Metazoa > Arthropoda > Insecta > Lepidoptera > Geometridae > Pasiphila > Pasiphila rectangulata. Next base: position 481,440 of record OY720262.1, read on the forward strand.
GCAGGAGCACCGCCCTTCCGCCCGCTAATTATGCACATGCAGGGAGAACTAGGTTGTCAGTGCAGCATGCATACTGTTACGGGGTGGGTCAGGGGATAGTTTTTAAAAAAAGATTTATTTACGGCTAGAAATAGAATTTATTGGAAAATGGCAAAAACAGTGAAACAGTGTGACTTCGACAAAGACCAATCCCGAACTGACTAACAGATCGCGTTACTTCCCACAGGTGTGCAACTCGTGCATCGCAAGTATCTGGAATGCTTGCGATGCACTTTCATTATTTTGCATTTGGTGGGAAATAGCATCGTAACATCCCCCCCCCTTAAGATTTATCATCACAGAGGAGGTGATGAGAAATAGAAGACAGCAATGGTATAATAGGTACAGCTGGATTGAGTCTTTGTTTTTGGTCTAAAACAGACATAGTATAACAACGACTTAGTACAATGAATTAGAACAAGGATTTACAAGACTTTATGATTTAACACATTTTCTTTTAACTAAATTAATTATTCTTAACTAAGTATCTTAAACGGTATTGATTTTATCTATAAAAGAACTAGAAATTACAATATTTTTCTTCGACCTGGGAAGTTCAATGTCGCTATCTGAATCGCGAACATATACAGATGTCTTTTGACGAGAGTCGACATTCTTAGTATTACATTGGTTGTATATACTAATACAACAACCTGAAGGGTTGCTCTTACACAACCTTTTACGATTTTTAAACAATAAGAACATTAAAACAAATAACATAAAAACATAGCCCCCAGATAAATACTGTACTCCGTATTTATGAAAGTGCGAAGGGCTTTCAATCTCATTGAGTTCTTTTTCAAATGAGTCCAAATAAACACTAGCATGAATCAGAGAATCAAAATTAGTAACATTACTTAGTTGAGATAAACGTAAACTAGATAGTCTTATTTTTAACAACCTTTTCACAACAATCATCTTGAACAAGGTTAAAATTAGAAATATTTGTAGAAATGTTCGTCATCACAATCTGCGTAGGAGTAAATTGTAAAGTTTTGTAAAACGCCTTACATTGTCTTGGTAAAGATAGGAAACCCGTGCCAAACAGTACTTCGTTATAGCTCACTGGATCATTATCACATGTAATATGGCATTGTCCTGGTTCCGATTGCACATACACCCAACGATTTCCACTGATCTTCTGAATAACGTCCACATCACCTTTGAACAGTTTTACGTCGCACGATTTTGGTAGTTTCGTAACTACCTCGGTTAGCAGAGTAGTTTCACAAACAGAGTTTGCTATGACCGAGAGAATGCTTACGCCACTGATTTCACATACGTAACACTTATCTTCTATAAGTTTGCAGTTATGGATAGAGTCTAGTAGCGAATAGAACATGCGATCAGCTGTTATTGTCACATACGATTTATTAGGTACGATTAATGCATATGTATCAGGTTTCGTAATATCATAAGGAACAGGGAGCGGCAAGACGTGGAACAGGTGATACGTCTGCGATAACACAAGCGGGATTCTTATTACAATAATAATCTTATCTTTATAATAATAACAAAACAACTTCGAAATATCGATCAACTTATGAACACTGTGAAGTGATAAAGCTATAGGAAACTCACTATGCTTAGGCATGTTATTATTATGTTGATCAAGCTCAGTATATAACTGTTGAGGACTTAGTACACTCGGATGCAAAACACTTAACTTGCTAAATAGAATTGCATTATTAATGTCTTCTATATCGAATGACAATGAGACGATAATAGTATTTAATGAACTTAGTATTAAACTTAACTGAGACTTAATTTCTAACTTATCATTACTATTTGCCAGTTGGTCAAATGCTTTATTTATTATTTCTAAATTCTGGTTAAGACGCCTTTCATTTTCATTCAATTTTAAAATAGAAGTATTAAAAGTAGATATAGTAGACTTTATGACATGAATATTATCTCTCATAAGATGGGCTAACCTTTTTTCGTCCGACTGTACTTGTTCGATTGCTTCAGAATATTTAATAGCATCATCATTATCTAAAGTACCAAAAATTGTTTTAAGTAAAGATCCACCAGCGTCGATAAGTCCACGTTTTGTCCTTTTATGTTGATTTTCTTCTAATAAATAGGATATAGCAGAGAACTTTTTAATATTATTAGCGTGTTGATTTTGTAAAGACAATATGGAGTTTGAACAATCAGATTGTATTTTAGACGAAATTGAACTTTGACACAGCGACATAAGTTTTATTATGAGATCTTCTACATAAGTAATATGAGGTTGGACCTTATGAACATCGACATAGGTTATTACATCCCAATAGTCATTATTGAACTTAACATCTAGAAGCTGGTCAAAATAAAGTCCAGGACTATGAACTATAGTCGTCGTGAAGGATTGGCTCGAAGCGACCGGGATTATGATTTTCCTGAAACGATAGAGAATTACGATGAGGAGCGATTGGCGGCCGGCTTGATTTCGTCGTAATGATGACGTACGTGACGTCGGTTGATTAACACCGTTACTGTGTGATTACCTCGCATCTTAATTATCTTATAAGGACCTTTCCATACTGGGGACAGGGCTTTGTTTTGTTTGTGGTGGTACCGAACATACACCATATCTCCAACATTATAAGTTATAGGTTTAGTATGGCGATCATAATAGTTTTTAGACCGTTAACACAGCATAAAAATAATAATTACAAGGATAGGATATACAGGATGTTGGCTTTGCATCGACCTCCAGGTCGATGCAGCTGAAACAGACATCTGGCGCGGCCTTGTTTCGGTCTTATGTTTTTTACGAACCTGACAGGGAATCCCAGGTCCGTAAGGGCAGCCACAATGTCCTCGGGTGAAGTGTCCCCGGGGAGGCCTCTGATGGCCACCTTCGTAGGGAGCACGGCGGCTACGCTGTAGCTAAACCAGCTGATTGCTGGGTTTTCCGCCGACGCCTCCACAAGGTGGCGCTGCACTATCCGGTATTCCTCCGGGGAGCGTGGGGTGAAGCGTACTCCCTTTCCTAGGGCGCGTTGGGCGAATGCCCGAGCTTGTCCCGTAGGGCGGCGAAATGACCTACCCAGTTGGGCAGGCATTCCACCACGATAGGAGGGTAGGCCTTGGTCAGCTTCGGAAGGGCGGGGTCCGCTTGGGAGTACTGGGCAGCGGGGGCAGCTTGCGCTGCACTGGGCGAACGGGCGGCGGTGCACTCCACGGGTTGAACCGCTGCCAGGTCCGCCGTGGGCTGGCTGAGGTTGCCGCTGGTCTGGAGGCCCGGTTGGGGCAACGGGGCAGCGGGGCCCACACTCGACAGTTGGGCGCCGGGGGGCTGAGCTGGGCAGTGGTGCGGTCTGACCCACACTAGGCGGGCTGGCTGCGGTGGCTGCTGCGAGCGGGGGTGTGTACCCCTCGTTGAGTGGTTGGGCTGTTGGCTCCACTGGGCGGATGACATGTCCCGAGCCGGAGGTCGCGATGCGGAACTTGGGCACGGGGACACGTTGAGCTCGTGGTGGTGGTGGAGACCCAACCGCCCTCGCGTACGAGGTCGACGGTTGCGGTTCAGGTGATGGGATGCCCATCACTGGTGGCGGCTGGGCCAGCGCGGCATACGACGACTCGTCCGAGTCGGACAGCATGATCGCTGCGTCGTACGCCGCGACACGCGGCGGTGAGGGTGAGGCACGGGATGCGTTGGTGAGAGAACCCTGGTTCGTGCGACCGGCGTCCCCTGGATGGGCGGTGAGAGCGAGGCGGCTGAGGAAGAGGAGGTCAGCAGGCGCTGCCTCTTGTCCTCCTGGCCTTCGGCTCTTTGTCCCGTTTCTCCGGCGAGGGGGCGGGACGGAAACTCAGTTCCGTCAGCGCCAAAATCCCTGGCTTAATCTTCGGGGGGCGGGTGGGCGTCCGTGGACGCAGGTATCCTTAATGTTTTAAAAATAAAATACAAAATAATTTTGCTGGTTGTGAACTGAATGAATCAATGTGATCTGCTTGGCAGCGGGTCGATCTGTTTAATAATAATATTTTTTATTCAAATAACTTACGGCTAAGCAGTACATATTACTTATATCTAATTTAATCAAAGAAACCTTATAACCTTAAACGTGTGCCTAAACTAGGTGATCCTGTTTTCAGGCAAAAACTAGGTCACAAGCAAATACTTACATTTAATCACACAAAAGTTTTAATAGATCTAAAAGATTTTTTTTTCTATATAGTTTATCTGCAGGCTGCAGCTCAATCCCTGTGATTTGATCTGAATGTATCATTGTACGGACACTGTGACCGCTAGTCACAGAAAAAAATAAGAAGAAGACGAGTGAATCTGACTCTAGAGATGCGCAGAATAACTCTTTCAAAAGATAAGAGTTTTAACTCTTTTGACGAAAAGAGTTATATCACTCTTTTACATCTTTAACTCCCTAGTAACTCCGTAACTCACAAGGCTGGGACAGACTCAATGATACATTGATGTACACATTTCACAGTAGATTTATATCAATATTCAATTGCATTAAAGAAGTGTTTCTATTTTTATTGAATTAACCACATCCTCTAAAATATAATTAGTAAAATGATAAAATACCTTTTATGTATATTATTTATTGAAGTATATTATTAACGACCAAAGAGATTTGTTTTCGACTAACAAAATTCCCTTAGAATAAAAACACTATGTTTTTATTCTAAGAAAATCCCGCTATGGTGATTTCACTCACTCTTTTACGATTCCGTGAAGTGTACCAATCTCGCTCATCGCTCACTCACTATCTAAAATCGATCTTCACGTCAGCGTCAGGGAGTTAAAGATGTATAAAGGATTGAAGGGAGTTACGGAGTTAGTAACTCTTTTGCAAGGATGTAGGTACATCTTTTGTCCCAATCACTCCTGAGTTACACATGTCTACTCTAGTTCTCAGAACTCTAGTTACACTACACTATTTAGACTATTTTAGACATAATTTCTACTGTTAAGACTGTTTATTCCGTGCATCGCAACTTAGTCTTTCTAACAGCAGTTGCTTGTTATATGCAGATGACTTAAAAATAGTCAAGGCAATAACATGCTTGCAGGACTGCATTACACTACAGTCTGACCTAAACTCAATGAGCTGGTGTGAGAAGAACGAATTTTATCTAAACATTACGAAAAAATGTCAAGTGCTGAGCTATTCACGTGCACATCATATGATGACATGGAGCTATGAGCTTAATGGTAAACCAATAACAAGGTGTCACACTGTGAAGGACCTCGGTGTAGTGTTCGATCCCAAACTTACATTTCACGAGCACGTCCGTGGAGTTACAACAACTTGCTTCAAACGTCTTGGGTTCGTTACACGAAACTGTAAGGAATTTACATCTGTCCACGCTATAAAGGCATTATACACCGCATTAGTACGCTCTAAAATAGAGAGTAGCTCATGCATATGGAATCCCCACGAGATGACATATGCATTAATGCTGGAAAAAGTCCAGAAACGTTTTCTTCGTTTCTTGTACAGGAACTCTCATGGATATTACCCGTATTTGTACCCTACTAAATACCTACAAGGGACACTTGGTTTTCATTCTCTCCAGACACGCAGACTGTGCGATCAGCTTTTCACAGTTATTCGTATACTAAGGGGAATAGTAGACAGTCCTGACTTAGTTAGGGAAGCGAGTCGGCTCTGGGTACCTGAGCAGCACGCCAGGTTCCGTCCCAGACTAGTCCCACTATTCGCCCCCATACCCCCACGCACGGTTGCACGCCAACAATCCCCCATCTGCCGCGCTCAGAACCATTTCAATGTAATTATGAAAATCGAGCCAGATTTAGATTTATTTCATGATAATATAAATATAATTTCTAGAGTATGTCAAAGCTACTGTGAAAGTATAGAATTGTAAATAATTTTTCCTAGCCACCTGTTTTGATTAGATTTTTCTGTTTTTCTTTTGTTTTTTATTGTTTTTTATTTTGTGTGTGTTGTTTTAATAATATATATTTAATATGTGTGTTTAATATGAGTGTAAGATTTAACGTGTAACGCTTTGGTTAATCTGTAATGTTACATTGATTAATTGAATAAACTTTTGAAACTTTTTTGAAACTTTAGTAATCACCAGCTCATGGCCAAAGTTCAGCATCTTTTACACCTAATATCTACATTATCTTATTGGAAAAAAAACAGATGCCTCTTATAATTAAAACCTATAACAAATATAAAAGTTTATCAGCTCCAACTTCACCAATCAATTCTTCTTCCTATTTATGACAGTAGTTTCCAGGCTCTTATATTATAAGTATAATTGTCAAAATAAACATCAGGCCTCCTGATGTTTATTTTGACTTGAATATAGATCGTGGTGATAGCTATGCCAATGTTTATTTTAAATCCATTGTTGATGATCGATAGCAAAATATATCGATAGATAAAAGTTAAAAAAAAACCTTGAAAATGGCTAATGCACAAGCCGTGCAAAGCCAAGAAGAAGAGGAAAAAAAAGACTGTTTATGTCTTCATGATGATGATGATTGTGGAATTCTGATCTGGAAATTACTGTGGCCAAAAAATTAAAAATTACCGTTGATGGCTTGGTTTTGTTCGTGTTATATTTTCATGTTTCTCCCATGTTTTAATTTAATAACTGTGAGCCTTATTGGTGATAATGTTTTCGTTTAATTTAAATTCAATTAGCTCAGCGCTAAATGAACCCGCCAATGCAGAAAGTGAAAGTGGTGTAGATTTTTCAGGAAAATCCCTGAAACTCGATACGGTGAAAGATGGTAATTATACGCATTTTATAGCTTTCCCGTCATTCATTGGCAAACCTTGGGTGCTTATCACTAATTTAATACATCTAAATAGTTAAATTATTTATGTATGGTGCGAAAATTGATATACCAAACATAACCTATACGAGAAATTGCGCGCCCTAATGTCGTATTTTTCGGTGATTTGTCTGACTAGTACACTGTACAATGATATGTACTAGTACGACAAATCAGTGATAAGTCTAGTGTTCTAGCAACTGGTCTAGATTTTGTCTCCATAAACCCCTTAAAATAGCTTTTTAAGCTTCCAGACACACTGGTGAGGCTTATTATTGTTATTCATCATTCTGTAAATTCATGTTGGTGGCAGAACCTCCAACTTTTGATCTGAACACGGTGGGCTTGATACTGGGTAAGTATATACAAATGGAATTTTCTTTCATTATAATGTATGTGCACATTTCACACATGCCTTACTGAAGTAGCCATTGCCAGCAGTAGGAGTGCGCTGTGGATGAAGTTAATGATCTCATCCATCTACATCCCAACTTCACTCACTGCTAAAAGTAACTGTAATCTATTTGAAAAGCCAAGCCAATCGCGTAGCAGACGTGACAAGCACCATTTCTGTCTATTAAGTGCAAAAACAGCATTGCTCAAAAAAAGTTTTTATGGAATGGCACCTAAAATCTATATAATAAATTACCAAAAAATATTAAGGAACTACCATTGACAATGCTTAAAAATAAACTCACCATGTAAATGCATTTCTATTAGATAAGGACATACAAATTAACTCAGCTTTATAAAATTATTGACAATGTTACTATAAATTATTATTTTTTGAACTTATGTATATATCAATTTATTATAATTATGAAAGCTAGGTTAAGTTAAACGGACTCATTTGATTTGACCCGGGAATAATTTGCATGCCATGTAATTGGTAAAACATGTTTGGAACCTGTGTATTTACTGAATAACATTTGACCCATGTTTGTGAATAAATGATTTATATGCTCGATGTGGGCCTTCCCTATTTTGTCCAAAAATGATTATTATAACAGACTAACAACCTCTGTTGCGGTCCTCCTGCAATGTAGAAGGTTGCTCATTCGATTCTCGCCTCGGAACAAATTTCTGTATGATGTGTGTGTGGTTCAGTGTGTTCTGGATGTTTTTCTATTTATTATCTTTGTATTAAGTATATCAGTCATCAAGTACCCATAACACAAGCTCTGTTTAGCTTGGGGCTAGAGAAGCTGTGTAAATTGTACACTTTTATTTATTTACCATAAGCCAATAAGATGCCGTGGGGTGCCGGCAGTAGAATGTTGCCCCTCCTATCTTGCCCGTGGATGCAGTAAGAGCCTGCTAAGAGCTACCTCCGGAAGATGGGCAGCAGCGTCTATCCGTGTATCAACATCCTATACTGCGCTCACCAACCCGCCTGCCAAGCGTGGTGAGAATGGCAACTACCCCTCATGTAGATCCATGAGGGAGGCCTGTGTTCATCAGTGGACGTTTTATGGCTGTAATGATGATGATGAATATGTACTACTTAGCCATAAGTTATTTTAATAAAAAATATTATTACTATCTTTCTAATATTATAAAGCCGAAAGTTTGATGGTATGGATGTTATGGATGTCATCTGGTTTCAACGCATGCGAAGTCGCGGGGAGAAGCTTCATAAAATATAAAAGTTGTTTTTAAAGTTCCGTACCCATAGGGTAAAAACGTGACCCTATTACTGAGACGACGCTGTCCGTCTTTCTGTCCGTCTGTCTGGCTGTCACCAGGCTGTATTTCATGAACCATCACGGTTAGCCCATCAGCTAGAAAGTTGAAATTTTCACAGACGATGTATTTCTGTTGCCGCTATAACCATACTAAAAGCAGAATAATATAGATATTAGTCACGGCAACCTGTGGACGCTTGAAATGTTCACAGACTCAACTTGACTCAAGGTACGGAACGTTTCGTGCGTGCGTTCGGCTCGCACTTGGTTTTATTATGTTTATTTATGTTTTCTAACAAATGTCTTTCCTCTTTCTTCTGTATATATAAAATTCAAAGTCCCGACTGACTCACTGACCGACTGATATGTATGTCAACGTAACGATTTATATTCGAAAATCAAAGTGGTTCTGCGTGAAAAAGGGGATTTTACGTTTTATGACTTCCACGCGGACGAAGTCGCACGCAATAGCTAGTCTTGTATAAAATGAGACGCGGTATCGTTTCCCCCAGCTCAGCCAATAGTGGACGCCATCAACGCCTGCCCCAGCCTCCGGTCGCTCACGCTGACAGGCAACACGCTGGGCGTGGCGGCGGCCGCGGCGCTGGCGGGAGCCCTGGCGCTGCGCCCCGAGCTCGCCAACGCGCTGTTCTCTGACATGTTCACGGGCCGGATGAAGACGGAGATACCGCCCGCTTTGGTCAGTTTTTCTTTTATTGTTTAAGTTTAAAAACTACAGACAAAATGTCATCCGTGCCCTTATTTGCTTAATGTTAAAAATTATAAATTTATCATAATCCTACTTTTGGCTCCTTACTTGTGGAGTTCTTATGTTAGTTTACAATATAAAAGGAGATGTTTCACGAATGTATGGAATCCAGGCGTGTACACGTGCACAAACATGGCTAAATATATATTAAACATTTTCCCACTATCAGTTTTTGAATATGTTGCTTCATTTGATGCATATTCCTAAAAATAACTAGCCTAAGTCGAGCAACACAAAACTGTAGAACAATATGGCGGACCAATACAAAATAAAGTCCGTTGCGTAGTTTTTAAAGAGCTAAGCAAATACAGGGAGAGAGAAACAGCGGGAAGCGACTTTGTTTTATACTATGTATTGATTGACCTTAATGAGGATATAATGTCGTTGCAGAGCGCCCTCGGTGAGGGCATGATCACGGCGGGCGCGCGCCTGCGCGTTCTGGACCTCAGCGACAACGCCTTCGGGCCCGTCGGCGTGGAGGGGTTAGCCAAGCTGCTGCAGAGCGACGCCTGCAGCGAGCTGGAGGTATGACGCTCTTCATCCGTAGTTATTTATTATGTTGTAAGGTTATATTGGAATCAAACAATGTCCAAAGCCTTTTATATTTTCTGTATTTATTTCTTCCACGATGATACATACGCTTCCATCCAGGGGCAAGAGAGAGAGGGAAGACGCTTTTTGTATTCCATCTCTGTCCTACAAATACAGTGTTACATTGTCATCATTTCAGCCATAAAACGTCCACTGATGAGCACAGGCCTCCCTCATGGATCTGCATGAGGGGTAGTTGCCATTCTCACCACGCTTGGCAGGCGGGTTGGCGAGCGCAGTACGGGATGTTGATATATGGAAAGACGCTGCTGCCCATTTTTCTGGGGTATCGCTTAGCAGGCTTTTACTGCATCCACGGGCATGAGAGGAGGGGCAACATTCTACTGCCGGCGCCCCACGGCTACCACGGTATACTATTTTTTAATTTCTTTTTACTTTATGTTGACTTGTACATTTTCAATTGATTATTTTATTCGTACTTATACCAAATAATTGTATACGTTATAAAATTGCACGCCTAGATAGGTAAAATACATTTCAACTAACAGTTTATATTAACATCCTATCGTAACGTGTATTTAAGAATATATAATAAGTTAATTTCTTGCTTTTTATAATTATATAATTATAAAGCAAGAAATTAACTTTCGAACTTTTGAATCGCCGTGGGATACCGGCAGTAGAATGTTACCCCTCCTCTCATGCCCGTGGATGCAGTGAGAGACTGCTAGGGGATACCTCCGGAAGATGGGCAGCAGCGTCATTCCGTGTACCAGCACCCGTCCTGCGCTCTCCAGCCCAATGGTAACTACCCCTCATGGAGATCCACGAGGGATGTGTTTTACAGCTGGTGATGAAAAATGTAGATCTCATTGAGGTCTTTCATTTGAGTCCACAATGGAAAGTCTAGGATGAGGAGTTCTCGAGATATCGCTGTTTGACAGCTGTCATTAAAAAGTAGATTTTATCCAGGTCTCTTTACCAGAACATAAATTTATTGCTTTTTTATATTGACAAAATATTGTTGGCATTTTTATACCTCAACATATTTGCATACGTGTGGACATTATTATGCTTCGACATTTTTACACATAGACCAAAATATACTTTGGCACTTTTCTACTCTGACAAAATGTATTGTTGGCATTTTTATACATTGACATTTTTATGCAAATGGACATTATTATACCTTGTCATTTTCATCTTGGACAAGTCGTCAAAACCTGATGAAATGAACTTCGACTTGAAGTTTTTGTTGTTTATGTTATTTGGATTTAGCCCATGACTGGTCCGGCCTGCGGCAGACGTGACCCGCTCAATTCCACTTCAATTGGCCCGATTTTCGGGCGACGTCTGCGATCTGTGTTTTGGAGCGCAGTTCACTATTTAATGGATCCCATAAGACAGGGAACGACCTCGCGGCAGACCGAGACGTCGATGGAGAGACGAACTCGACGCATACTTTTCATAATTCATTTATTGTTTGTGAATCAGGTACAAATAGTTAGGTGGTAGGTGACAATACATTTCGTTCTCTAGATTCTGCCACTAGGGCATACAAACATTAACAAACACAATTCATAAGATACTTAAATTATTAGAAACAGCATGCATCAATCATTTAACTATACAATAAATATTATTAAAATGTGTTATTATAAAAAAAAGAACTTAAAATTAAATTTTAATAACAATAGATATAAAAATGTCAGTTTGATTATACAATGTCAGTAAAATCATAATTAAATAAATTCCATAATAATAATAAATAATATGTAGTTACAATGTTATTTAATAGTCGGATCCATCAAAAAATCATTAATAGCATAGTACGCTTTTTCTACTAATAACTGCTTTAATCTGACCCTAAATTGGTTATCGGAAACTTACTTGTAAGACTGGACCACAGTAGCTCAAGACAGAGAAAGGTGGAAGGAAGGAAGGGAGGTCTTTGCCCTGCAGTGGGACAGTACAGGCTGTATGTGTGTGTGTGTGTGTGTGTGTGTGTGTGACTCCGTTTCCGCATTTAGACTCAAAGTTGGTCCATTATGCGTGAGGTGTCTGGCTAGCATAGCCAGCCACTCCGACCAGAAGCGCAGAATCTTCCTGGGATCTTCACAGGCTTCACGGAGTGACCTCGGTTGTTTGAGGATTTGTTGTCTTTGTGCTGTTACTCCCTCGCATTCCAGGACTGCGTGGGCAGCTGATTCGACCTCCTTCAGACATCCTCTGCAGAGGGGGCTGTCTGTGGCTCCGATGTTGAAGAGGTGTTTGTTAAGGGTGCAGTGGCCCGTTAATGTGACAGTACAGGCTCTTATTAAATAATAATAATATGTTGTTTGTGTTGTTCGCAGGTGCTGCGACTCAACAACAACGGGCTGGGCCCCGCGGGGGGCCGCCTGCTGGCCGCCGCGCTCGCCGCGCGCCCGCGCCGCCTCAAGGTGCGTGCCGCGCCTCCGGGCCCGCGCAGGCGGAGCGGAGCGCAACGGAGAGGATTTTTTTATTTATTTATTTATTCAAACAAAATCCACAGTCCCTAATCTACCTTATCCTAAACTACATATGTATCCTACGACCAATAACGGATTTACATTATATATAAGAAAAAAATTAAGCAGACAGCTAAAGCAAACTTAAATTAATGTTAAAAATGAAAACAAAAGTACTTAGGGTGAAAATAAATCTAGTTAAAAAGTATATATTAAAACAGTTTATGAGTCACTTGTAGAAAGGCACACTTTAAACTTAGAATTTTCAATAATATTTACGAACAAGTTGTCTGAATTGTTTACACTTTAACTGTCGGAGCGGATATTATTGACGCACTTGATAATACGATTGGCCTCATGAATATGTTGCGTAGGTTTCTGTAGAGTCTTGAGCTACCCGTGTGGCCCATAACTCACAGATTCGGTCCGTATAACCGCAAGCTTGGTAGGACCATGGGAAGGTGGAAGTCGCTCAACGAGCTATGGAGAGGGCTATGCTCGGGGTTTCTTTACGGGATCGATTCAGAAATGAGGAGATACGTAGAAGAACTCGGGTCACCGACATAGCCGGACGGATTAGCACGTTGAAGTGGCAATGGGCAGGCCATGTAGCTCGCAGAACAGATGGCCGATGGGGCCGCAAAGTTCTCGAGTGGAGGCCACGGACCGGCAAGCGCAGCGTAGGCCGTCCACCAACAAGATGGGATGATGACCTGGTGAAGACCGCAGGTCGGCGGTGGATGCAGATCGCTTCCAACCGCAATAACTGGATATCCATGAGGGAGGCCTATGTCCAGCAGTGGACGTCCTACGGCTGAAATGATGATGATGACATGAAAATAAACTTTAACTTTATTAGAATAAAGTGCAAAACGCCGCGCGGGGATTCTCGCGCATCTTCGAGGACGCGCGAGCATTTTTTGTCAGGTTCAAGCATTTATGCACTTTATTGGAATAATTTTAAAGTTTATTTTCAAGTGCGTTAATAAAATCCTCTCCGCTGCGCTCCGCTCTGCCTGCGCTGAGGCTCGCCCGTCCCCGTGCTTGTGAGGAGTAAATGGGATTTATATTTTCGAATCAAAGTGGCTCAGTATAAACAAGTGAAACAGTAATAAGTCGTGTTTATAATCATGATTATTCTACTTGCGACTAGACTTTTTCGTTTTTGTAGGCTTATTGCCGCGTACACCATTGGAGTTATGTGCATGTAATGTATTGAATATTACAATTTTCTTTATTTCAGACTTCATACATAGGTCCATAGAATAGGTACATAAAATTGGAATATAATAATCAAATAGTCATCTTAATTTACAGAAAGCATTAGTCAAATTGGACAGACAAATTATTTTGTCAATAATTAAAAAATAAAAACTTTTTCCCCTAGGCGAAGAAATGCTATTTTTTCTTCGCTCTGGTACGCCACAATGACAGTGTTTTTGAGTAAGAGGAGTGAAAGCCATATTATTGTAAGGCCTTTTGCATCTATTATAGATGATTTATGCAGCGTCAGCAACTGATAATCATGCTGTACGGGACGCTACAGTGCCTGGGACATTGTTAGATGGATTAGGCTTGCCCAGCACCTATACCATCCTCTCAGCTTAGTCAGCTGTTAGTCAGAGGAAAGAACAGGTCAATACGTCTGAAGCTAACTAAGCCGCGGGTTTCCTCACGATGTTTCCTTCACCGTTAAAGCACGTGTTAATTGTGCACATACATTTTTCAAGAAAGAAAAATCGATACCGGGGTGATTACGTATCTCGCGACAGGTTTTGCAACAGGCAATTGACATTGACAGCAATATTGCTGTCAGATGTCAATTTTGTATTAGAGAACAGCAAGGAATTGACATTTGACAGCAATATTGCTGTCAATTGCCTGTTGCAAAACCTGTCGCGACATACGTAATCACCCTGCGGGAGTACCTCGTATATAACGGGTAATTCTAGCTCGTATAACAATCTACTGTTACGTTTTGTTGCAGGTGCTGGTCGCAGGCCGCAACCGGCTGGAGAATGAGGGGGCGAAGGCGCTGGCCGCCGTGTTCAAGGTATGACCAAGCTTCAGGCATCGTCCCTTCGTTCTTCTGAAACTCTTCAGCTCATGACACCTGTGCATAGCTCGTCGTACTACAACAAATCCTTTACCGTGCAGGCTGTTACCCTATGGAACGCATTACCTGTATCCATCAGGCGTGCTCAATCGCTTCCAATCTTCAAATCTCTGGTTAAGGAACACTATTTGTCCTGTTGTCACTAGCTGCCTAGTTCATTGATATGTTATTTATATATTTACTAGTGATATGTTAGTATATATTTATAAGTTATATGTGTAATATATTATATTATGTACGTAGTATTTCAATATAGTTTATGTATGGTATATTTTGTAATTACTTTTATCTCAACGTGCACCATAATAACCCCTTTTCGTATTTTTACAATCCAATCCATCCCAAGGTTTCCTGGTAGAGATCGCTCTTTAGCGATAAGGCCGCCAATTGTCACTATGTTCTCAAGTTTCTTTTGTTATTATGTTTAGTTTTAAGGTGTGCAATAAAGTATTTTCTATCTATCTATCTATCTAATAGAACGCGACTAAGCGATCATCGCAAGATCGCGCGATTTTCAATCGTACGAATCCGCGATCAAACATCATCATTTCAGCCGTGATATGTCCACTACTAAACACAGGCCTCCCTCATGGATTTCCATGAAGGGTAGTTGCCATACTCACCACCCTTGGCAGGCGGGTTGGCGAGCGCAGTACGGAATGTTGATACACGGAATGACGCTGCTACCCTGCTATCTTCCGGAGGTATACCTTAGCAGGCTCTTACTGCATCCACGGGCATGAGAGGAGGGGTAACATTCTAGCGCCGGCACCCCACGGCGATCAAACATACTGATATGGAATAGGTGTCATATAACCGGCATTCGCGCGATGCGGGCGCGCGACTAGAATGCTCGATCGCGACCACACGATGGTCGCATCGCTTACTCGCGCGATGATCGCGTAGTCGCGTTCTGTTAGGACGACGCCACATTCTAAACTGACTATCGGGACTTTATCGAGTAATTACATCTCCATCTGTTTGGCTTTCTTCTCCACATAAGCCACGCAATGGATTTGGACACGGTTTTCACCAATGGATAGTGTTTCAAGAGGCAAGTTTAGCAGTAAAATTCATTGAGGTTTAGTGTAACTTGATATGGAGATTGTTGAAGTTTGCCGATTGGTAGTTGTTTTGGCGCGCGCCGCGTACGCCATTAGAGTTACGTGCAAGTGATGTATTGAATATATTTTCTTTATTTCAGATTTCATACATAGGTCCATAGAATAGGTACATTAAATTGGAATATAATAATCAAATAGTCATCCTAATTTACAGAAAGCATTAGTCAAATCGAAACAACAACACATATTGTGTCTATAATAAGCTTCCATTTGAGGCGACTGAGTATCGATTCATAGGTTTAAGCTTTTTATAAAACAAAATATCATAGAAAAAGCTTATTACTCCGTAGATGCTTATTTGAATGATATTGACCCTTGGCCTTGTGGTGCTCGGTTCAACCGCGATAAGAAATGATGTTATCTTACAATATCCTAGTTATCCAATATCCTTGCGGACATTAAACTAAGCATTATAAGACAATTATTGTAACAATGAATAGAAGTGAAAGAGTGAGGTTTCTTGTTCGCTTCTTTCCCTCACTTGGAAAAAAGTTTTCCGAAGCAAACAAATTCAATTATGTGCTTTTTTCAATTTAAATGTGTTTTGTTCTTATTTTGTAAAATGACTATTCTAAGTAGCGTTTTGCTCTATTGAATAAACACTCATTGATTTTGATTTATTGATTTTGAAGAATTGTTCTCCTTAAAATTGTCTATGAACAAGTCAGCTCCAGCATGTGCCAGCCATAAGCCATAATACTATGGAAATAGCTACAGTAATCAAGTCTAGGTGTAGCTATGTCTGTGAGGTAACAAACTTTTATTACTGCATATTCAGCAGAACTGAGCCTGTTCGATAACTTATCTATGTGGGGACCCCATTGAAGCTTATTATCTAGGGTGATGCCTAAAATACTGTTAGCTACAAGTTCTAGGTTTTCACCTTTTATTTGAATGTCTGCATTGATATGTTTTACATTAAGAAGTGAAAGTCTGATACATTTCGTTTTGTTTAAATTAAGTAATAAAACTAAACATAAAGTAATGGAACTGAACCAATGGACTTTAGAGATTGCACTATTCACATTGTCGTAATTGATTGTACGTCGTTTCATTTTAAAACAACAGTAAAGTATCATCAACGAATAATACAACCTATAATTCGATATTGATAGTTTACGTTGCGTTTCAGTCGATGGGCACGCTGGAGGAGCTAGCCATGCCGCAGAACGGCATCTACCACGCCGGCGTGGGCGCGCTGGCCGACGCGCTGGCGCACAACCCGCGCCTCGCCGCCCTCGACCTCAACGACAACACGGCGGGCGCCCGGGGCGCGCGGGCCGTGGCCCTCGCGGTCCCCAGGTAACGTGCAGTGCGGTCCCCAGGTAACGTGCAGCGCAGTCCCCAGGTAACGTTGCAGCGCAGTCCCCAGGTAAACTGCAGTGCAGTCCCCAGGTTACGTTGCAGTGCAATCCCCAGGTAACGTGCAGTGCAGTCCCCAGGTAACGTTGCAGCGCAGTCCCCAGGTAACGTGCAGTGCAGTCCCCAGGTAACGTTGCAGTGCAGTCCCCAGGTAACGTGCAGTGCAGTCCCCAGGTAACGTTGCAGTGCAGTCCCCAGGTAACGTGCAGTGCAGTCTCCAGGTAACGTTGCAGTGCAATCCCCAGGTAACGTTGCAGCGCAGTCCCCAGGTAAACAGCAGTGCAGTCCCCAGGTTACTTTGCAGTGCGGTCCCCAGGTAACGTGCAGTGCGGTCCCCAGGTAACGTGCAGTGCGGTCCCCAGGTAACGTGCAGTGCGGTCCCCAGGTAACGTGCAGTGCGGTCCCCAGGTTACGTTGCAGCGCAGTCCCCAGGTAAACAGCAGTACAGTCCCCAGGTTACGTTGCAGTGCAGTCCCCAGGTTACGTTGCAGTGCAGTCCCCAGGTTACGTTGCAGTGCAGTCCCCAGGTTACGTTGCAGTGCAGTCCCCAGGTTACGTTGCAGTGCAGTCCCCAGGTTACGTTGCAGTGCAGTCCCCAGGTTACGTTGCAGTGCAGTCCCCAGGTTACGTTGCAGTGCAGTCCCCAGGTTACGTTGCAGTGCAGTCCCCAGGTTACGTTGCAGTGCAGTCCCCAGGTTACGTTGCAGTGCAGTCCCCAGGTAAACAGCAGTGCAGTCCCCAGGTTACGTTGCAGTGCAGTCCCCAGGTTACGTTGCAGTGCAGTCCCCAGGTTACGTTGCAGTGCAGTCCCCAGGTTACGTTGCAGTGCAGTCCCCAGGTTACGTTGCAGTGCAGTCCCCAGGTTACGTTGCAGTGCAGTCCCCAGGTTACGTTGCAGTGCAGTCCCCAGGTTACGTTGCAGTGCAGTCCCCAGGTTACGTTGCAGTGCGGTCCCCAGGTAACGTGCACAACCCGCGCCTCGGCCTCATCGCCCATCTGTTCTGCGGATTAGCACGCACAGGCCTGCCCATTGCCACTTCAACGTGCTATCCGTTTGGCTATGTCGGTGACCCGAGTTCTCCTACGTATCTCCTCATTTCTGATTCGATCCCGTAGAGAAACCCCGAGCATAGCCCTCTCCATAGCTCGTTGAGCGACTCTGAGCTTGTTCATGAGGCCAATAGTGAAGGACCACGTCTCGGTTACATATGTCATCACACCCTGATTGAAGACTTCCGTCTTCAGGCACTGATGTACGAGTGTATAGTTCATGTTTTGTTTCAGGTTGAAGAATCTTAAGCGCATTAACTTCGGCGACTGCCTGCTCAAGTGCAAGGGGGCCGCGATCCTGGCCAAAGCTTTCAGAGACAACAGCATCCCACTCGAGGTATGTTGACACTAGCTGCTATAATTTCAATTTTTTATTTTTTTTGTTTTTTATTTATAAGAACAATATCGCACCTCCAGTCGTAGACTGACTCAATCCAAAATTCATGTTTTTTTCGGGAAATTAAGAAAATGTGCTTCAGTCCTTGACAGTTTTTGATAAATCACACTATAACTTAATGAAACAGAGAGCTATTACAGTTCATTTATGATTTACTCTGTTTCTGATTTACTAGGCGATAGAGCGCACTTTTTTGAGTCGTTCTGTATACTTAACTTAATTCACCCAAATTTTGAATTGAGTCAGTCTACGATAGTGGATAGCGCAGTGGACTACATTGTTAATAATATTATGCTTATAATTACGTATTCTAATATTGTAACCTTTACTATACACAATGTTGTCGTTTGTTATCCCTAAAATAAATAAATAAGACACTAGCAGGTCTTAGGGGGTCTCCCCTGTTTCATCAATACCATCATCATTATGATGCGAAGCCCCCTATTATGCAGCTGTCTGTCTGTCTGTCTGTCTGTCTGTCTGTCTGTGCATGACACGATTACAACCGAACGCGTTGACCGATTTACATGAAACCTTTTTTGTTAGCACTGTCTTAATGAGAGAAGGGTACTGATTGATTTTGGTGACCCTAGCCGGATTTATTGTGACCTTAATGTATTTGAAATTTCACTTTTTTTGATTTTTCGGAAACCTTCGCCCCTTTTCTGGTACCCCCGTACCAATGCTTGTTGTCAGCTTGTATCGACCCACTGCTGGGCATAAGCCATTCCCAAACAGCGAACAGTTCCTATCTGGGCCTTTTGCACCCAGGTGTTACCCTGTGCGGCAACTATATCCGTCCGTCTGGCAGGCGGCCTGCCGAGAGGTCTAGTGAAGCCCTGGGGCCACGACCAGGTCCAGGCCTCACTCCACCTGCCATCGCTGAATCCTTCCAAGTGTCCCGCCCAGCCAATTTCAAGCTTTCTATTTCCGCCCATTTCAAGTTCGTAATACGGCCCAGCTCCATTTCAAGTTCGTAATACAGCCCAGCACCATTTCAAGTTCGTAATACGGCCCTGCTCCATTTCAAGTTCGTAATACAGCCCAGCTCCATTCCAAGTTTATTATTCGAATAATATTCGAATTATTCGAATAATATTCGAATTATTCGAATAGTACCAGAAAAAAATTGAATATTCGAATATCAAAATTTTCGAATATTTGCAAGCCCTAGACCCACCGCCGGAAAACGTGCTTTGAAATAAAAAAAACTGCTTGCAAATCGGTCCACTCCTTTAAGAGCTACGGTGCCACAGACAGACACACATAGCGTTCAAACTTATAACACTAACTTTTTTGTCGGGGGTTCAAAATAAATAATCGATTTATTTTCCGATAACGCAGATCAAGTGTTGATATTAAAAATCGCCTAATAAATAAATTTGCTGCTAAAATATTACATCTGTCGCCTAATGTTTTATAAGTTTGCGTGTGGGGTGCCGGCACTGAATGTTGCCCTTCCTCTCATGCCCGCGGATGCAGTAAGAATCTGCTAAGGGATACCTCCAGAAGATGGCCTCAGCGTCTTTCTGTGTATCAACATCCCGTACTGCGCTCGCCAACCTGCCTGCCGAGCGTGGCGAGTATGGTAACAACCTCTCATAACCAATACTAAGTGATCAATGAGGGAGGCCTTGGTTCCAACGGAGTTCAGCAGTAGATGTTCTACGGTTGGAATAGAGAGAGAGAGAGAGAGAAGAGATGTTTTACATGGAAAAAACCCCTCGAAGCCATGTAAAAGCTGTATTACACTACACGGTATTCAGGGCCCGGTAGTTAGTGCGATTAGGGAGCAAGGCTTGCCGGGTCCGACCGGTCGCTCTAGTTAGGGTCCCTTACGCTTTAACTCTTATTACACCACTCTTAGTTAGTAGGGTAAGGGTCCCTGAATACCGTGTAGTGTAATACAGACTTAAACCTGTGTCCATCGGCCATCCCGCGGCTGGGACGATTCTGACTGGAGTGGTGTGTGTTCGCAGTCGCTGAACGTCAGCCACAACGAGATCGGGCGCGCCGCCTGCCGCGAGCTGGTGGACGCGGTCGCCGCCCTCGGGACCGCTTCAAGCCTCATACTAGCAGGTATCTAACTTCAAGCCTCATACTAGCAGGTATCTAACTTCAAGTCTCGTACTAGCAGGTATCTAACTTCAAGCCTCGTACTAGCAGGTATCTAACTTCAAGCCTCGTACTAGCAGGTATCTAAATTCAGGCCTCGTACTAGCAGGTATCTAACTTCAAGTCTCGTACTAGCAGGTATCTAACTTCAAGCCTCGTACTAGCAGGTATCTAACTTCAATAATTCAATTAATATTTTTTTTTGATGTTATTGTTACTAGTGACCTCGTTTTGACAGAAAAAAAACTGCCTTTTGTCTTGCTTGCTTTATATTCGTTTATCTGATTCAATTAAAAAATATTTTCGTATAAAACTAGAGGTATATAATACCCGTAATTGTATTTATAGGATTTTTTTATCATAAAATAATATATGTTAGTCTATAAGGTATATATTACGATCTTTGTAAGGTATTTTTATATGTGAGCGTGATTTGAGAGACTTTACCTTGCCGTAACATAGTTTTAACTAGCGCGGGAGGTAAGGTCTTGATAATTGTACTTAATATGTAATACTTTGTTAAGATCATTATAAATAAATGACTGATTGATTGATTGCCATCGCGTGCTCAGCTATTATTCATTAATTGTAAAAATTTACGACCTCTGTGGCGCAGCGGGCGAAGGTCCGCCTGCGACGCAAGAGTTTTCGATTCCCGCCTCGGGACAAATGTCTGTACTATCTGCATACATTTGTTCAGGGTGCTCTGGACGCTTTTCCATATATAATAAAAACATCCATCTATGTAGTATAATGTATTAAGCATATCAGTCATCTGGCACCCATAACACAAGCTCCGCTTAGCTTGGGGCTAGATGATGCTGTGTGAATTATCCAGCATTATTTATTATTTATTTATTTCTTCCAGGCAACAGTCTAGGCGACGCGGCGCACAGGCGAGCGATGACGGACAAGCTGGGCGAGCGCCTCGTGCTGGCGGACGGAGACGGGAGCGACGACGAGTGTACGTATCTATCTAACATCTAGTCGTTTCAACACACCACCCGGCAGGCTCGCAACAGGCGTGAATCTCGCGAGCGTCGCTGTGCATGGTCAGTGTTGTAGTGGTTCTACGGAACCGCTGCGGTATTCGCTCGGAGCTGATATGGGATCCAGCAAAAGGCGGGTCTTCTCCCTCTTCGAAGGCCGGCAGCGCTCCAGCCTCGCCGCGCCAGCGACCAGTTCCCGTCAGGCGCCCGTTGGATGTGTTAAAGATGTCGCAATACAAGTGCTGCCGCGCGGCGCCGGCCATGTCCCCGTTATTATTATTATTAATAAGTATTTCCTCTCACACATTGTAATTATTAAATTTGGGGAGGGACGTGCATTTTTAAAATGGTTTATCTCTACATGATTAGCTTAAGATGCGGACCACGGCTTGTTACAAAGTTATAATTTAGCTAAGTCTCTAAGTTATAAAAACTTGTGCTGTAGGTAAGCAGCTCGCTTCCCTTCTAAGATTATATTTTATTCCGAGCCATGTTTAAGTAGTCGCTTACTTTTTATCTTATGAAACAAGTTTAGATTGCTTTTGACAAATACTGCAGTTTCAAAGATGAATTTTTTTTTAATTCAGTATTTTAATAAACAAAGGTTTACAACTTCCTGTTTGCTTGATACCGCATAATGACCTGACGCATCTTTTTTGGGCGCTAAATACCGATTCTGTCCCAGTGTACACCACACTGGGATATTATTGGTAGTCATGCTATACGGGACGCTCTAGTGCCTGTGACAATGACAGATGGTTATGGCTTCCCAGACCCCTATAGCACTGCTGGGACACAGCTTAGAAGAAAGAACAGGTCAATTAAATTTTTTACTTGTTGGTCTTGAGAGAGCCGAGGGCGAGGGCGGTAATCATCAATACATACGTGTATCATACGACGTTTAACAACACAATTGTGAAGAAATCATTAATAAAAAATCATTAATAACTATAATTTCAACAGTAAAAATGAGTTGTGAAAAATGTTTCGCAATGGCGGGAAAAATTAATCAGTTTTCCTAGGCGCGCGCATCTAACAATGGCGATCGGCCATCGACTATAAGAATGAGGTTTCTTTCTTTTGGCTTTTCGCGGATAGGGTTTTAGCCACGTACAAAATGGGGAATTCTAAGTTTTAAAAACGTACAAGTTGAAATTATCTATTTAAATATGAAGTAGCATGAAATGAGCAAGCAATAGGTAGGTATTTAAATTAATTTATTTGTACTATTGAACACGATCTTTTTTGTATCGAAACTTTTTAAGAACAAAGTAACTAAACCAATAAAATAAAAAACCCTCTAACACATTTGTGAATGAAAAAGTCACAGTTTGATTACAGGTGTCATTATGTGCCTAATTGCAGTGAAATTAGAGCCATTTTATGAGCAAGTGTGTTTAAAATTATATTTATGTGTCTACGTGCAGTTGTGACGGATTCGGAAGAAGAGGAGTCTGGCAGCGACAGCGAGGCGGGCAGCGACGCGGGCAGTGACGCCGGCAGCGACGCAGAGACGACGCAGGGGACGGTCTGCGACCTGCAGATATCGCTCGACAGCTCGGGTGAGTTGGACACGTAGCGACGGACTCGGAAGAGTCTGGTAGCGACGCGGACACGACGCAGGGGACGGTCTGCGACCTGCAGATATCGCTCGACAGCTCGGGTGAGTTGGACACGTAGCGACGGACTCGGAAGAGTCTGGTAGCGACGCGGGTAGCGACGCGGACACGACGCAGGGGACGGTCTGCGACCTGCAGATATCGCTCGACAGCTCGGGTGAGTTGGACACGTAGCGACGGACTCTGAAGAGTCTGGTAGCGACGCGGACACGACGCAGGGGACGGTCTGCGACCTGCAGATATCGCTCGACAGCTCGGGTGAGTTGGACACGTAGCGACGGACTCGGAAGAGTCTGGTAGCGACGCGGGTAGCGACGCGGACACGACGCAGGGGACGGTCTGCGACCTGCAGATATCGCTCGACAGCTCGGGTGAGTTGGACACGTAGCGACGGACTCTCAAGAGTCTGGTAGCGACGCGGGTAGCGACGCGGACACGACGCAGGGGACGGTCTGCGACCTGCAGATATCGCTCGACAGCTCGGGTGAGTTGGACACGTAGCGACGGACTCTGAAGAGTCTGGTAGCGACGCGGACACGACGCAGGGGACGGTCTGCGACCTGCAGATATCGCTCGACAGCTCGGGTGAGTTGGACACGTAGCGACGGACTCGGAAGAGTCTGGTAGCGACGCGGACACGACGCAGGGGACGGTCTGCGACCTGCAGATATCGCTCGACAGCTCGGGTGAGTTGGACACGTAGCGACGGACTCGGAAGAGTCTGGTAGCGACGCGGGTAGCGACGCGGACACGACGCAGGGGACGGTATGCGACCTGCAGATATCGCTCGACAGCTCGGGTGAGTTGGACACGTAGCGACGGACTCTGAAGAGTCTGGTAGCGACGCGGACACGACGCAGGGGACGGTCTGCGACCTGCAGATATCGCTCGACAGCTCGGGTGAGTTGGACACGTAGCGACGGACTCGGAAGAGTCTGGTAGCGACGCGGGTAGCGACGCGGACACGACGCAGGGGACGGTATGCGACCTGCAGATATCGCTCGACAGCTCGGGTGAGTTGGACACGTAGCGACGGACTCTGAAGAGTCTGGTAGCGACGCGGACACGACGCAGGGGACGGTCTGCGACCTGCAGATATCGCTCGACAGCTCGGGTGAGTTGGACACGTAGCGACGGACTCGGAAGAGTCTGGTAGCGACGCGGGTAGTGACGTAAGTAGTGATGCGGGTAGTGACGGAGGAGCGACGGAGAGGGCAGTGCGTTCTGCAGAAATAATACGTAATATATATGTATATGTATATAATGTAAACGGGACATAGACCTCGATGCCAATTTCAGACATGTCATGGAGGAAAACCTAAGAAAATTAGCACAAACAGTTCAGAGCTTCTTCTTCTTCTTCTTTAATCAGAACAAGACTTTTACATACAGTTTTGTTATCAAATTTAGAAAAGGTAATTATTACAAAACGAAACGGAGTTGTTTCCGAAAATACAATGACTTCCCGCCATTTCCCTCTCCGAACCATAGATGCTGATACAACCCATAGACATTATTTAGTCTATGACATACCATCATATCACAAGGTATTCTGCCTTTGACATTTGAATGTGTCGCTAACACGAAACCTCGTCCTTGCGGTTGTCAAGAACGTTGTGAAGAGTTTGGCAGTCAGCCCAAGCAAGTAGTTTTTAAGTTCCTACTTTGTTTCGTCATGCATCATGAAGGTTTTATTACGATTTAAATCCCAAAGATGCGACATATATAATAATAATTATGATACGTAGAAGAACTCAGGTCGCCGACATAGCCGGACGGAGTATGTGCAGTAGTATTTATTTGAATGAGCATTTGTTTTGAATGTCCAGGAGTGGAGGAGGTGGAGACAGACGTGGCGCGCTTCCTGCGCGAGCCCTGCGCCCGCACCCTGCTGCGCCTGGGGCCCGGCGCCGCCGACCTCATCGACGCGCACCTGCAGGTGAGGCCCCCGCATCCTTCAAATAATATATATATATATACATAATTTGGACAAATGGTTGAGAGATAATACGACCTCTAGGTATGGAACCGCGATCGTGTCGTAATCTATTGACTGACATTTCTATTAGACGGCTTTTTTCTTAAACAACACGTCAATATTTTCTATGGGCAGTTATAATGTTGACTCATATCTCGGATTGGAACTCTTGAAAGACAATCATCACAAGTAAAAATGTTTACCGCCCAACGAAGTGGGCAAGCTAGTATACTATGATAAAGGCTTCACTTGGTTGTCTTATATTTATAGGTGCGTTCAAAAAGTTTATTATGTGCCTAAACTTAAAATATATTTTGACTCTCTTATATAGTTGTAGTAGTTGAGTAGTTGTAGCGTAGTAGAAGGGTAGAAGTAGAGTAGTATGAATGTGATTTGTTTGCGGATGGATGGCTGGATATATTGTCAGAGTGTTTGTGTTTCTATGAGAAGGATGGATGATTACGTTTTTTCAATTGTTATATTTTTTATTATTATGTAAAAGGATGATTATTATTTTTCTTTTAATTGTGTTCGTTTTTGTTTTTATCTTTAATTAGTGTAATTGGTTTTGCATCGTTATAATTAAAGTAAATAATTAATAAATAGTAGTAGGATAGAAGTAGAGTAGTAGTTAGTAAATGTGAATGTAGGTAGTTGATTCTGGGCGGTACAAAGTTCACCGGGACAGCTAGTTTTCTAATAACAATACTGGATGTGCGTGCGGCAGCGCGGCAAGAAGGTAGTGTAACTCAGTGCGAGTCACCGATCTGACTGAGTTCCGAGTGTGATCCTCGCTCCTCGCGCTTGCAGGCCATCAAGGACCCGGCGGACTTCATCCGCGCGTACGTGGAGGCGACGCTGCTGCTGTCGGCGCTGCCCGCCGGCCGCGCGCCCGCGCTGGCGCTGTACGGCCGGCTGGGCGCGCGCGCCGCCGCCCGCCCCGCCGTGCAGTGGCTGCTGGCGGACGCCATGCTGCGCGGCCTGGCGCTCATCAAGGTGAGCTCAACATCTCGTACTGCGCTCGCCAACCCGCCTGCCAAGCGTGGTGAGTATGACAACTACCCCTCATGGAGATCCATGGAGGCCTGTGTTCAGTAGTGGACGTTTTACTGGCGAGATGATTATGATGATTTTTATAATATAAAGGGAATGATTTCAGAGCGAAGACAAGAGCTACAAGATCCGCTGGGCGCTCCCGCCGTGCTTCGAGACGCTCGCGGAGGCCCTGCCGCGCGCCGCCTTCCCGCCCGCGCTGCGGGACACGCTCAGGTACGCGCTGCGGCAGTTGTTCCAGTCCTCATTCATGTTGCTTCTTCCCCGAATCGCGGCCACGAAATGCTGGAATCACCTTCCCCCACCTCCATTCTAATCCACATTCATGTGTTTTGTTCTCCAAATCGCAGCCACGAAATGCTGGAATAACTTTCCACCTCCATTCCAGTCCACATTCATGTTGTTTCTTCCCCGAATCGCGGCCACGGAATGCTGGAATAACTTTCCACCTCCATTCCAGTCCACATTCATGTTGTGTCTTCCCCAAAACGCGGCCACGAAATGGTGGAATAACCTTCCACCTCCATTTCCAGTCCACGAAATGCAGTCGTTCTGTGCTTGGGGCAAATAAGACGTGTGGAAAAACGTATATGTCGGTCAGAGAAATGAAGTTTTTCGTAAAGATACGAAGGATGTTGGTGCTTAATTCGATGTGATGTCATATTAAGCAAACCGTGACTATTTATTTAGGGAGAAATGTGTGTACGTTTTGGAATTGGGTAGCAAAATCTCATGCAGGCATTTTGTAATCGTTGAATTAGCTTTTTAGATCGCGCCAGCAAACATTCACCAAAGACGGTATCAACGTAACTTAATTTGGAAAGAATAAGAGAATCACATAACCTATTTTGTAAATCTATGCTAAGAAATTCACGCAAGCGATAAAGCACTGATAGCCTGTAAAAGCAATTGCGGACTTTTGAAAATCATATCGCACATACGTGCGATATGATTTTCAAAATGTAGAGAAATGTCCATAAGCAAACCGAGGTTGCGGGCTTCAGTAACATATTCTATTGCCGTACCCTTGATATTTATACTCGGATCAGAATTTACTACTTTTTCCATTTGCTTTTTTGAACCGAGAGTAAGAATAGACTTCGTAGGATTAAGAACCAAACCATTCCTATCTGACCATTTTAAAATTCTGTCTATATCTATGTTCAGTTGTTGCATCAATAGTATCTGATGGTTTATAAGAAATATGTATCCGTAGGACATCTGCGTATTGATGATGTTTGCAGTGCATAATAATAATATAAACTTTATTTCAGACAACTATAGATAAGTAACAAGATGTAAAGTACTAAATCTAATGTGCATATAATATATACCTTACAGACTAACATACATAAAAATGTGTTTCGCGGAAGGATTGATGCCCCCGATCTACATAATCTATTATTTCTTCTCCATCTTCCAAATAATTATCTTCGGAGTAGAAGTCGTAGACTTTTTTCTGTGCCCTATAGCCGAACCGTAGCCCGCGCCAATTCTCCTCTGCCTCGCACCCTCGCAGCCCTGAACAGACTTCTTGACCAGAACCCTGACTGTGATATTTTTGCTGATGAGTGGAAGAAGATTATGTTGGTATGCATGAGGTTTTGGGAGATTGAGGAATGAATGTGTGATTGAATCTGTACTTGTTTTATTATTTCGGAATTTCACTAATTTATTCTATTTTTATTCTATTCTAGTTAATTAGTGTAATTGATTTATGTAAGTCGTGCTAATTAATTAATAAAAAAAAATAAAAAAAAAATAATATCTTATCTACTAAGTACACGTTTGTCCGGCGACGGGCGACGCATTCGCGGTGTCGGCACAGTGATTCGGATATGTAATAAATAAATAAATAATGCTAGACAAATCACACAGCATCATCTAGCCCCAAGCTAAGCAGAGCTTGTGTTATGGGTACTAGATGACTGATATACTTAATACATTATACTACATAGACATAATAATAATAATAATAGACATAATATAATATAATATTAAAATAAATAATAATATAATAATAATTAATATCTATAAAATACACCCAGAGCTCATAACGTTTTTGGAAAGCTCTATGAAAAGATGGATAACTACAACTAACACGCACAAACACAACATGCGACAATAGAAACAGAGCCTATACGGATCAGAAGAGGTATTTTTCAGGGAGATTCACTTAGCCCCCTATGGTTCTGTTTGGCCATCAATCCTCTTTCTAATTCTCTTAATTTAACCAATATTGGCTACCAACTTAACAATGTACATGACGGACAGACAAACAACACCGAGTGTAAACTTAACCACCTACTTTACATGGACGACATAAAAATGTATTCTTCTACCCAGTCTGATCTTGAAAATTTATTAAAAATCACTGAAAAGTTTTCAATTGATATTTCAATGAACTTCGGCATTGATAAATGCAAGATTAACTCAATCAAAGCAGGACACACTCACCAGCACGCATATCTTATGGAAACTGGTGAAACCATCGACCCATTGTCAGAAAATGAAACGTATAAATATCTAGGATATCACCAGGCTAAACAATTACAGTCGAACCAAATTAAAAGTAAACTTACCCAGAATTTCAAGCATAGACTCAACTCCATCCTAAATTCACAACTTGACTCCAAGAATATTACCAAAGCCATAAATTCTTATGCCGTTCCAATCCTAACTTACTCCTTTGGAATTATAAAGTGGTCTAAAACAGAACTTAAAAACATGCAGCGTCTTGTTAATGTCACTATGACAAAATATAGAAAACACCATCCGCGAGCCTGTATCCAAAGACAGGTATTACCACGCTCCGAAGGAGGAAGGGGAATTATTGACATCCAAAACTTACACAACACACAGATAACCACACTTAGAACTTATTTCCACTATAAAGCCGAAACATCCCTTTTGCATAAATCGATAACTAACTTGGACCAAAAACTTACACCCCTTAATTTGAAAGACCATAATAAACAGAATAACGAAAACTTAACAGATAGACAAACATTAATAACAGAATGGTCCCGTAAGTCTCTGCACGGAAGGCACCACCACGACTTGAGCCAAACCACCGTCGACAAGGAAGCGTCGAACGAATGGCTCCGCCGAGGTGAACTCTTTCCTGAGACTGAGGGATTTATGATTGCAATACAGGACCAGGTGATTGAGACACGCAATTACCAAAAGTATATTATAAAGCAAAACCCAACAACAGATGTTTGCCGAAGATGTAGCAGTGCCTCCGAAACTATACAGCACATCACAGGGGCCTGTAAAGCAATCGCCCAAACTGATTATAAGTTTCGGCACGATCAGGTAGCAAATATCATCCATCAGAACTTAGCACTCAAATACAAGCTTTTAGACATAACACCTAAACCGTTACCTTATTATAAATATACACCGGACACTGTTTTGGAAAATGCCACACATAAACTTTATTTTGACCGAGCTATTCTTACCGACAGAACTACACACTTTAATAGACCTGACCTTACCCTAGTAGACAAAACCAACAACACAGCACTCCTCATTGATGTCGCTATTCCTAACACACATAATCTGCAGAACACCATAGCAGAGAAGCTATCAAAGTATGTTGACCTCAAAAACGAAATCACACGGATGTGGCGTCTGCAAAAAGTAAGCATAGTTCCAATAGTCCTATCAGCAACAGGCATTATTCCTAAACAACTTTTCCAATCCTTAGATTCCTTAGATTTACCAAAAAACACTTACGCATTGCTACAAAAAGCAGCTATTCTTAACACTTGTAGGATCGTAAGAAAATTCCTTCAAACGGAACTTCCCAATGAAGTCCGATATACTGAAGCGCACTTGGCTTAGGCCCGTGTGCTTTCAGTCACTACCGGTTTTAATAACCGAGCAGAGAAGATCTAAGATAATAATAATATGAGACATGTGTTCGTTGCAGGTTCTTCATCAGCAGCAAGCTGGCGGCGCTGCCGGCGGACGTGCGCGCCGCCGTGGCGCGGCACCCGGCGCTGTGCGCGGGCGCCGCGGGGGGGCTGGGGGGGGGACACACAATAAACTAGTTCTATTTATTTATATACACGCCGTTTTATTTCTGCTGATGATCACACAATACAATATATGTAACTGCGCGGGCTGGGTACCGCACGCTATTGCTGCAGGGCTAGCATGGGCTGGGGATAAAACTTTTGTCCACCGGTTATTTCCACTGACAAGGGATAAAATTATTTTATCCACCTGCCAAAGCACGGCAACAGGGGGATAGAGAATTATATCACTTTTTGACATTAGACGTGGATACTCACCCTCCGCCTATAGTTTTCGTTTCCCTTGGTTTGTCCACCGTGAATAGTTTATCCACCCATGTCGCTATGCTCGGAGGGTGGACAAAATTTACAGAAGGGTATAGTATTTTGTCCTCTCCCCGTGGATAAAATATCTCCGGCCATGCTAGCCCTGCAGGATGACTCGTTGAAGAAAAAGAATCTGACTTGTTGTCCTACTCGAACCTAAAACGCTTCGATAGCGCGTGCTAATGTTTCCAGTGGCGACATCTAGTTTTGCACATTCACAGTTTGCTTACATTTAGACAACTTGTTTATTCGATGTGACTGTACTGCTGAACTGCTATTCCATACAAAATTTCCTTTATTTATACAAAGCTAAAGCTATCGTGTTATTGGATCACTTTCACTAGATCAAGTCAACAGATTCAGCCTGTTATTGGATAGCCTTTTAAACAATGAGCTCCTTTTAAACATTAAGCACTTTTTTAAACAATAAGCTCATTTTATTCATATTAATAGCGGGAATGTTCACGTACTTGTTATTGTTGGTGGAGGCACCAACTGTTTCGACCCTTATCGAGGGCCTTCGTCAGGGTGAACTCGGCTCGCGACCCGCCACCTCCGCGACCCGGCGTGCTTTGCCCTACAAATGATGAACGGACCGTGATAAATCTATCGTCATAAACTTTATCAAATGATCTTAAACAGGTCCTATCTAAAGGTTTAAACTTTGCACCTACGCCGCACAAGATACCGTCAGAGTCCTTAATAACTAGTATCGAAGATTCTATTATTCGTAATAAAATTCACACTCACGATGCCGAATGCTTACGACAAGATGTTGCAACGTTAATACGAGGAGCTAGACTACCTAAATCCAATATTTCACGGCTAGAAATTAACGCTCTAAAGCAACTACGTAATAATTACGACGTAATAATGACGAGCTCTGTGGCGCAGCGGGCGAAGGTCCGCCTGCGACGCAAGGGGTTGCGGGTTCGATTCCCGCCTCGGGACAAATGTCTGCACGATCTGCAGATATTTGTTCTGGGTGGTTTTTCTATATATAATAAAAATATATATCTATGTAGTAGGATATATGATGTATTAATCTATGTAGTAGGATATATGATGTATTAAGTATATCAGTCATCTAGTACCCATAACACAAGCTCTGCTTAGCTTGGGGCTAGATGATGCTGTGTGATTTGTCCAGCATTATTTAATGGTACTACCGGCAGATAAAGGGAATGCTACGGTTATTGTAGACACAATCGCTTACGAACAGAAGATAGCTGAACTGCTGAATGATAGCACTATCTACAAGCGAGTCACCTATAATCCAACTACTAGAGTAACCAGCAAACTGAGGGATTTGCTACTCGCCTTATCGGACGACTTGTACAAGCAGCTACGCCCTATGAACCCGACGTCACCTAAGATCTATGGCCTACCGAAAATTCACTAAGACAATTGGCCACTCCGTCCTATTGTCAGCCAGATAGACTCGCCAACGTATAAGACGGCCCGCTTCATGGCAGAGCTCACTTCCTTTCACATGACATATCACTAGTTACGTAAAATACTCCACACACTACACAACTGCTGGAAGGGGTAGTACTACAAGAGGACGAACGGATGGTGAGTTTCGATGTGACGTCTCTCTTAACTAATGTACCGATAGTAAACACGATAGAGATCATTCAGGAATTATTACAATTGGCAGCAATACCTATCGCCTACTTGAAGGTACTTGAGTTTATTCTTAACAGTGGTTATTTTGTATGGCGAGGCGATTATTATGTACAAAAGAATGTGGTAGCGATGGGATCACCGGTAGCTCCTGTGGTTGCAAATATCTTCATGGAGTGGTTCGAGAGCAACGCACTAGAAAATCTATCCCACAGGCCTAGATACTGGTGGCGCTACGTGGATGATGTGTTTGCCATAATACATAAAGATCACATAGCCTCGGTACTAGCAGCTCTAAATAACAAACACCCAAGGATTGCCTTTACCGTAGAGCAAGAGCAGAACGGTGCACTGCCCTTTCTGGATGTGTTGGAAGAGACCGGGTTCCTTTCTTTCACACTCTGTATACCGCAAACCGACGCATACGGATAGGTACCTAAGGGCTGACTCACACCACCACCCGGCGCACTTGTCTTCAGTACCACGCACTCTGATAGAGTGCGCATACCTATATATAATAGAATAGAGCGCTGAAACTATGCGACCCCCAGTACATAGAGGCTGAACTTCAACATGTTAGGGGAGTACTGGAGAAGAACGGGTACGGCTGGAGACAAAAGTTTCCGCATGGCGAGTTCATCCACGAAAAAGCGCCATACATCAGTTGAGAGAGCGGTAACATATCTACCCTTTGTAAAGAGGTTAACGGACAAAATTAGACATCTAGGTAAGTAAAGTAAGTAAGGCCAAAATGCAAGCGCATTTTGCAGTCATCATTCTACGTTAAATTTAAATGTAATTAAACATGTTATGTTAGGTAGTTCTTGAGTGGAGACCGCGGCTTGGTAAGCGTAGTGTAGGACGACCACTAGCAAGATGGAGTGATGACTTGCGGGCGGTCGCTGGTAGACGCTGGATGCGGCATGCTGAAGACAGGGTGAAATGGCACAGATTTGGGGAGGCCTATGTCCAGCAGTGGACTAATATAGGCTGATGATGATGATGATGTTATGTTAGGTAAACTGAAATATTTTTATAGTAAAGATCAGTTATTTAGACTTAGAAGTCAGAGAGTACTATGACGTTGTCAAACCAGTACCTATCATACTATAACGGAGATCAATTAGTTTTTGCTTTTAAATTTCCAGTAGTCTCCGCTTACTTATACTTACCTTATTTAAATTAATTATCGTACCGTATAAAAATAGGCAGGCAATCATCCCACCTTTCCCACTTCTCGCAATCACTGGTAATATTCACGTGTACATAGAGGCTGAATGCCCGAAGTCAGGTAGGTACTAGGTACATATGCGAAGATCATCTCAACCATCAACTGAAACCTCAACCGGATTGCATCTGCAACATCATCGAAGGCGAGATGACCACCATCGATCTGATGAAGCCCGCCATGGAGAAACTGGATGATACCGCCACTCGTGTGCCATCGTGTTCCCGCAACCAACTCAAGTTCGTCTTACCTGCGAATGAGATGAATTTAACACCCTCAATGGCAGCTACTTAGCAACTATCCCACACAGTTGTAAGCTGCGCACAGATGA
This sequence comes from Pasiphila rectangulata, assembly GCA_963082625.1. NCBI lineage: Eukaryota > Metazoa > Arthropoda > Insecta > Lepidoptera > Geometridae > Pasiphila > Pasiphila rectangulata. Next base: position 515,086 of record OY720262.1, read on the forward strand.
CTTCACCATCGTTAATGCCGACGACCATCAAAGGACAACCTATGAAGATATCCAAAATTCCTGCTCATCTGGATGAAGATTCTGCACCCATTACTCTGAAGGTCAACTCAGTCAACCTAAAAAAGCTGCGCGATATTCAAGATAAAATTCACCAACTTGACCCCATTCATGGTGCAGCCAAAACAAATCTGCTGGTACTGGAAAGGGCACAGAGGGCTATACTGAAGGTGGGTGCCGGTCTGCCATATCAGTTCCCAACCACTGAGCTCTTTGCAAACTGGGATGTCCTTTCAATTAGGCAACTTTTTGTTGTACAAATCGTCCTTAAAAAGCATTCCCAGCTAGCGTATAACCCAGAGACAGTGAGTGGGAAGCGTAGAAAGGGTACTGTATGCCAGTCTGTGACCTTCCATACCAGCCTTTCGCACAACTTCTTTTGTTTTCTCGGCGACTTCCTCTATAATAAAGTAAATAACATCCTTACCATCTACCCCATGACGAGGACCAAATGCAAAGCTGCTGTTTCAGTGTGGCTAAAATCTTTGGATTACCAACAAGTAGAAAACCTCCTCCAAACCATAAAATAAATACCTACTCCACTTTATTTATCTCACTTTTTATATATCCCATATCATTTCAGCCGTAACGTCCACTACTGAACACAGGCCTCGCTCATGTATCTCCATGAGGGGTAGTTACCATACTCACCACGCTTGGCAGGGTGGATGGCGAGCGCAGTACGGGATGTTGGTACACAGAAAGACGCTGCTGCCCATCTTACGGAGGTATCCCTTAGCAGGATCATACTGCATCCATGGGTATGAGAGGAAGGGTAATATTCTACTGCCGGCACCCCACGGCGATATCCCATATTCACTACTCAATGGAACTACATACCTATCTACCTTTACACTCCACACTATACACTGTCATTTCAATTCTCCGGCTGTCTGACTTTACATTTTGTCTCAACAAATATTATATATTATTATTTAATCTACCTACCTACTGTACCTATTTTTAGTTCATAAGTACTTAGTTGTGTTGTTTGGTTGTTTTTGTTTGTATCTTTTTATCTGAAATTTGTTTTACTCCTGTGAATGTTATTAGTGTGTAAAATTTCTGTCTTTTGTGTTATTCTAGTTGTAGATTGTTGTGTTGTTTTTTTTACTATATCTTTTATTGTCTCTTATAAAATTATTTTCAAGCTGCCTTCACTTCCATCTGTGAAGGTTTTACCTTTGTTTAAATATCAAATGTATTTTCTTTGTATCCGTGGGTTGGGGGCCTGGTGACTAGTAACACAGGCTGTGCGCCTATAACTAGCACCAGTCTCTCATAATACAGGTTAGGATTAAGCTTTTTACACCATCAACATTCATCTTTTACTGTGCTGTAACCTTTATGAGAGAAAATAAATATATCTTTATTATTATTATTATTATTCAGATAGAACAACCTGCAACGTTCTATCATACCACGATCCCATTCTACGCTATACCACAGCTATACTATCCGGTGCACTAGTACTCGCAGCCATCGTACTTAGTCGAAAATTTTACTTACACCGAACGAGGAAGAGCACGAAAACGGAAATAGAACTAACTCAGACACCAACTTACGCAGAACCAGATTCATCTCGGAATCAGAGGAGACTGCCAACGACATTTTTTCCTAATATTCAAAAACAGGGATCGTTGATCTGAGATCAGGGAGATGTTATACCCATCGACTCTACCCAATCCGCCGACCTTTGCAAATATCCAATATGAACATACTGAAGGCATTGACGCATGTCACCTACGTTTCTTATTTTTGTTATAAAATGTTAATTTGTATGTGAATGCTTGTTGTTACAAATAAATAAATTATCTTATCTTAAATGCGGATTCGAAGCCGTCGCCCGGCGCATCACTTCGACTCTTGCATCGAGTCCGTCAACTAGGTAGTTTAATTAGCTTATAACTTTACATTGCTTATAATTGTAATATCGAAGTTTTAATTAAAAGTATTTTTATTTCGATTTTTTTTAGAACTTTAAGCGTTGTCCCTAAAATTAGAAAGTAAACATATTTGTATTTGATTTGAACGCCAACGGTAGTTGTGCAAATATGGTCAATACATGCTTCAATATAATGTTGTTACAAACATACGACGATAGGCGATTCGATTTTTTTTATTAAAAATCGAATAAACAGTGTTCTCGATCCCAAATATGAAAAACATCTTTAAATATTAATTTTGTTTATTATTCAATCAGAATAACAGTCATATCCGAAACGTTATACACATATTTTAATACCTTATAAATATTTAATCGATTATGTAACTGGCAAATCGATTACTGAAGTAGTTTTTTATAAACCCGTTAGATTTTTTTGCGTAATGGATTAACAGCGGGGTAGGTTCGTATTTTTTTATATTAGCTTGTCTATATTTATCTCGTCTAAGGATGAAATATAATCTAAACGGAATGTTACAGTATACTCTTTGGTAGTATCTACCAAGAAATTGTGACTTTGAAGCAATTGAGACGTTTTCAGTAAAAAAGAAAAATGTGTTTTCTACTAAACCTAACAGATGGGGCTGGCAAGCGGAGAAAGCAAGTTTGTGGTTATTCACAATTGCCGTCATTGTCAAATTGTGTTTCCTACCGGTAAAAGAAAACTAACGCCATCTATAAGTTTCGAGGGAACTATTTTTGAAGTTTTTACTTTTTAATGAAAACGCCTCTGAATAAAAACTTTTTGCTTGATGGCCGCCGACATGGCCAGCCAAATAACATAATAATTTTAAATTAACTTGACACTGGCGGAATTGTTTAAAACCAAACACAAAAAGCCATGGTAGACATGTAAACAATCTCACACCGGCTTGGATTGAAACATTGAAAATTAAATTAATCGTGAAAAACCTAAGTAGGTAGGTATTAAATTAACTTGACACCACAAAAAGCCATAAAATAAAAAGACAAGACAAAAAGCCATAAAATAAAAATACAAAACAACTTTGAAAATTAAATTCGTGTTTACCCTTCGACAAAATATGATGATGAGATGAATAAATTAATCGTGTTGTTGTAAAGACATGCAAAATTGATGCCCTTTCGAAGACCAACTGCGAAATTGACTATAAATTTTAGGAATGGTAAGTAAATTGTCAAAATCTGATGTTACAACTAACTAATCAATATATATTGACGAGCTCTGTGGCGCAGCGGGTGAAGGTCCGCCTGCGACGCCAGGGGTTGCGGGTTCGATTCCCGCCTCGGGACAAACGTCTGTACGATCTGCAGATATTTGTTCAGGGTGTTCTGGGTGTTTTTCTATATATAATAAAAATATGTATCTATCTATGTAGTATAATGTATTAAGTATATCAGTCATCTATTACCTACCCATAACACAAGCTCTGCTTAGCTTGGGGCTAGATGATGCTGTGTGATTTGTCTAGCATTATTATTATTATTATATAAAACTCTTCCGTTACTGACTGAGTCACTGACAGACAACGCACAGCCTAAACCACAGGAAATAGAGACTTGAAATTTGGCACACATTACCTTGAGTATCCTAGAGGTGCACTAAGGAGGGATTTTTCGAAATTCGTTAAGTGTGACTCGTTGGGATTTTATTTCCCAACGAGTCACACTGTAACACGTTGGGAGATCTTCTATAAAATAAAAGTTGCAACGAGTAACAGTGTGACTCAATGGGAGAAAAAATCCCAACGAGTCACACCAATTTATTATTATTTAATGGAAGAAAGAAAATGTGCTTCGCTGGAATTAAATACATATATTTATTACCCAAAAGCAAAGACATTTCCACCCCAAAAGTCAAAAAGAGTATTTTTTAACACGTTGAACGCCATGGCACTCACCGTTAGGTGACAGTGGACTATCCCAGTGGGCCTCCTGAAATTTAGTAAAATGTCCAAAAATCGTCGCTGCTTTTTTTGTTGTAGACGGAAAGAATAGACTAATTCTCATTTTTTCTTGCACGCCCAGGTTGACTGGTAGAAAATGCTATTAGCATTAAGTCCTCCTCTGTACATTGTTTTTGTGCACAAAGTATTAAATAAACAAAATAGTATAATTATATAGGTTTAGAAAAATGAAAAATACATTTGGGGCAAAAATCGCCGTCATCCACGGGAGTGGTCCCATAAAGCAAAACTCACGTCTTTCTCGCTGAGACGCGCCACGCGGGTCACACTGTCACCCACATAATGGCTGGTGTTTTAAACAGAAGAATAAAATCAAAACATATATGTATTTCTTTATGTTTTATGTAATAAAAGGAGAACTTTACGCTGATCGTTACGTCGATTTACGAAAGAAAGTTCTCCAGGTAGGTGCATCAGGTACCTGATACCTGAGGTGTGTGAAGTCTAATGTTGTCAACAAAACATTTAGATCGTTTTGCTGTTGTAGAGCGAAAGAATAAAAAACCCCAAGATCCACGGATGGCAAGAGTCGGGAAACCAGTGGTTGTGGTTGATTACAACAAAGCGAAGGGAGCAGTTGACCTGTCTGATCAAATGGCAGCAATGCTTCACCTTTAAGAAAAACTATCAAATGGTACAAAAAAGTCGCCATTAATATGCTTCTAAACACAGATATGGTAAACGCACTGATTTTGTCCCAGGAAATCACGAAAAACAAAGTTCAGATAGTGGATTTTCGAAAAGCTGTTATACGAAATCTCTGCGGATTAGACAGAACCACGTTACCGGATTCTGAATCTGTCCACGTAACACGAGTGAAGCATCTTCTGCTTAAAAAAACCTGGACCCTGCAAAATGACCAGGAGGTCATGTCAGAATTGTTATAAAAAAATTGTTAGCAGAAAAAGGAAGAATAGCAGCAGGAGTTCAAACTCGTAAAGTTCCAACTTATTGCGACCTTTGTCCAGGAACAGCGTCTAGGCTGTTTCAATTTTTTGCGACTGCCAATACGCACAAGAACATCTTTCGATGTTCCAAATTGCTATACCGGGCAATTACCAGTGTCTCATGTCAAGTTGAAGGATCTGCAGGAGATGCTTAGAACTGTGTTGATTCCGGCCATATAATCTCGAGTTATATCGGAACCTATAGGGTTACCAATAGGGTTAATGATAAAAATATTGCCCAAGGCTTCCTACAAACTAATATACTTCCTATAAACTTCCTTACAAGAAGATCGAGGAGATAGTGTGTGAAAATAATGTGTGTCAATTTTCAAAATATTTTTTTAAACATTTAGTACCTATTGAATTTGCTTACGCCCGCACATTCTAAAGAATTTGTACTACTATAGGGTTATTTCGACAGAACATAGAGGAGTTACTTTCATTTTTTTACAGTTTATTTGAATAATTCATTTTATATGACACATGTCATTGAAGAACATAATAATATACTACTTAAGCCGGGTCCGCAGCGCCAATTTTCTAACAAAACATGTTAACATAACATGTTAAGCAAAACATGTTTTTAAAACAGCCCGTCTGGTGTGTTCTGTTTTGTTTATTGTTTTTGTTTCATTCCAATTCATTTCAAAAATGAGTTCCGACGAAGAAAAGATTTAAATACTCAAAATTATTCAAAAATAAGCTTCCGGAAAAACTGAAGGCCTTAAAAGGAGTATTGTTTAAGAAAAAACTTAATCTATGGTTACTGGAAAAATGTTTTTATGATTTAAATGACTTTCTGAACTGTTAATAATTTAATACCTACGATTAAATAACATATTAAATAATATTTTGCATGCTTGCACACAAGCTGAATACAGGCACTGCACTATTATAATAAAAGACCTTATTGTAAAATTGTATTCTGGCAAATAAACTATTTTGATTTGAAAAAAAAACATAACCTCAACGAGTGAACGAACGAATGACGTCTTGCTTCAATGAGCGCGAACATAAAATGCGACGCTTCCCCTCCCCGCAGGCGAACGCGGGTGATGTTATCCATTTGTTTTGGCAAACATGTTTTTGTGTTTTTGCTAACAAAACTGTTAGGCCACGCCCCTATTCTGTTTTGTAAACATGTTATGATGTTAGAAAACACGAAAACACGGCGCTGCGGACCCGGCCTTACGAAAATGTCATCACATTTAGTTAAAAACTATTAAGTTATGCAGTTTTTTCTTCCTCCTGAACAATTGCAAAAAAATCGATGCGCCCCTTTGTTATGATGCCGTCGATATATTCTTGGTTTTATGACATAGGTACTAAAAGTTGATTGAGATGTTAAACATAGTGTTTGATAAAAAAGTTTCTTTTGTTCACCTACATGCCCGTTTTAATTAAATTTCTTTCATATGATCTGCAAATTCAACACTGTTTCAACCTACCTTGACACCCTGTTTTAACTTTCACAATCACAAAATATCTCTTGCTTTCGGGTCCCATTCTTGTATATTGACTACCTACTGTTATTTGGTTTTCGATTTACATCTCTCAATATTATAAAGAGGAGAGATCTGTATGTTGTATTTCGTCGGTACTAGGAGAGTTGAAAAGTGAGGAGTTGTTTCAGTTTTTCTCAATTTTTCGATGGATGTTGATTACTTTTACTTTTTACCCGAAGATTTATAGAGGTGAGACTTCTTGGCTGAGATATCCAAGGTTATGTACAAATTGTTTCAACATTCCTCGGTCTCCCCTAAGTAAAGCCAACTAGAATAAATTGACATTTCAAACATCAACATCAAGCCCTTGTTTTGGGAACCAGATGACTATGCAATACCTACCTAAATTTGTTTTTGTAAAAACATAATCGATAATAATAATAGAAAAACACCCAGGTCTGATATAAATATTTATTTATTTTATACTTTTGTACAAATACAATGCAAAGATGACGTAACTTTAAATATCTTGGGTTTAAACTAACAATTGGTCTGCACTGATATCGAACATGCAACCAGTTCATTTTATTCATATTATTTAGCAGGAATGTTCACGTATTTGTTATTGTTGTTTTAGTCACCAGCACCCTCCGAACAGAACGACTGCGAAGAACCACCAGCTAAACGGCGCAAAATCGAAACACCGAGCGAGGGTATTGATGGAGAGACTTGCCCTATCTGCTTCGACTACTGCGGAAATTCTGGAGAGCACAGACTTGTAGCCCTTAAGTGTGGTCATCTGTTCGGCTTGCAATGCATCCAGAGATGGCTGCAAGCGAAGCCTGCTTTCAACAGATCCTGCCCAACATGCAATAGCAGAGCCACCATCAAAGATATAATACCCATTTACGCAAAGAGAATTGTGGCCGCGGACACCTCACAAATCACAACACTGCAGAAGCAAATTGACACGTTAACCTCAGAGAAACGCCGCACAGAATTAGAGTTGCTGAAATGTAAGGAAGCTCTCTCAAGACGTCCCGCGTGAGTAGCCGGGCCGCGCTGGTAGGGTGCTACATTTTCCTATCATCAAATTTATGATATAAAATTGTTAACTTGAAAACCTTAAGGAGCCTAGGAGTGGGCAACTACTGAACGACATGAGTCTATATTTAGGTCACTTGTCTGTTACTTATCGCGTTATTTACCGTCAAGAATCGATTTTACGCAAGTTGGTTCAAAAACAAATTGTGGTTTAACACTACCTATATGCATTACAAATTATTAAAAAAAATAACAATATCCAAGATCACAACAGTCATGTTCATTTGCCATAATTATGAATATTACAGTTTGAAATCCTTGAAAATCGTCATTATTGTATATTTATATTTTCTATCCTTTCAGAATTGTCAACGAAATTGAGCATTTTATGTATATTACTTAATGTATGTATTATTTACATTTATTTATGATATTATGCTGTTTTATTTTTTTATTATCTACCTTTGTATAATTAGTGTATTTTTTTAATTACCTTATATATTTATTTTCACACCACCACAAAACTCTGCACTAGACAAAGGTCAGCTGGAAGAAAATGCTACGTAGCATTTTAGTTCGCTTATGTACTTACATGTTTTTTGTGTGATAAAGAGTTGTCATATCTAATCTTATTATTGTGTGGACCCACTTCTCTGGAGCCATCCGGCTGCAGGATCGGGATGGTTGGAGAGCTTTGATCAGCAGAGGGACATAACAAATTAAGCAAAAAAGAAAAAATCTTATTGTTCAACGTGACGCTTCCTAGGTGGTCTACCGTGAACACAAGAGCTGGCACACGGGGGCGAAGACCTACGCCCCTGCGCGCTCTGCCCCGCCGCCTTCCGGTCGCGGCACCTGCTCGCCAGCCGCGCGGAGCGCCGCGGCCCGCCGCGCCTCCGCCGCGAGCGCACCCGGGTGAGTGGCGGAGCCCTACACTAGCCTATATCATTCCCCCAACTTGCAATCAACATGAGGTCCTTGGAGGAGCCTCCAAGCACATAGAAAAGGAGATAATGGCACATTAGTAGGTAGATTCTTCGTCATTATGCCCACCATTTGTATGCTGTTTTTTGTAAATTGTGTGCAATAAAGTATTAAATAATAATAATAATTTGTAAAAACATTTTTGAACCCCTTTGAGTTTGAATTTACAAAATTCCCTTCTGAGTGCGCGGTTTTGCGCCAAGAGAAACGTGCCCTGAAGATTTCAAGTCTCTATGATCAGTGGTGTAGGCTGTACTCGTACGTTGTCTGCCAGTGGATCTGATAGCACACTCCGCGGTTTCACCCGCGTAGTTCCCGTTCCCGCGGGCATACGGGGATAAAATATAGCCTATGTTCATCAGAAACTAGAATTCTAATGCTGAAAGAATTTTTCAAATCGGTTCAGTAGTTTCGGAGCCTATTCAATGCATACAAACAAACAAACAAATCCTTTTCTCTTTATTAGTGTACATATTAAGAAAGAAAACTGTAAAACTTTTTGTTAAGAGTTCATTCGAGAAAGTACTACCACGATCACCAAAGGTCAAAAATGGAATTTTTTGGAAACCTGCGGTCCCTTTTCTGGTACCCCCGTACCAATGCTTGTTTTTATATTTGTTTCAGTTCCACGTCGGAGACCGTCGCTACAAGTGCGACATCTGCGGGAAGGGCCTCCTGCACCGCGTCTCCAACATCCGCGAGAAGGGTCTCCTGCACCGCGTCTCGCTCGCGGAGCACGCGCGCGGCGCCCGCCCGCCAGCCGCCGCCCCGCCGCCGGCGCGGGGGCCGACCACGAGAACTGTTAGAGCAAGACCCGAAGGAAGACCACGGGAGCTGTTAGAGCAGGACCCGAAGGTTTTCCTTTCTTTTCGGGTCCTGCTCTAACAGCCCGAAGGAAGACCACGAGAGCTGTTAGAGCAGTCTCCGAGGGTAGACCACGAGAGCTGTTAGAGCAGTACCTGAGGAAAGACCACGAGAGCTGTTAGAGCAGGACCCGAAGGAAGACTACGGGAGCTGTTAGAGCAGGACCCGAAGGTCTTCCTTGCTTTTCGGGTCCTGCTCTAACAGCTCTCGTGGTCTTCCACGGGAGCTGTTAGAGCAGGACCCGAGGGAAGACCACGAGAGCTGTAAGAGCAGTACCCGAGGGAAGACCACAAGAGCGGAGAGAACACCTTGCATTTCATTTATTCACCATAAAGTTACTTACATAACGGGCATGTCTAGTAAGTTTTACTTAAAACCTAAGCTGAAAGGCCTTCCCCCCATTAGGCTTACAGTGAACGGCTAATTGTTTGCCGATATTTCGCCTTCTATATATTTTAATGTAGTATTCATACAGCTCGTACGCAGTTTGGTGGATGTATTTATGCTAGTGGACAGTCAGCCGCTCTCTGTGACCCTTATGCCGCCGCCGTGCCGGGTGAGGCAATCTGGTTAAATTTATCTATGTATCATTTCAGCCGCAAAACGTCCACTACTGAGCACAGGCCTCACAATAAAAAATTCAATAAAAAATACAAAAAACCACCCGAATGAACTCTTAACAAAAAGTTTTAACTGTTTACAGTTTTCTTTCTTAGTATCTACACTAATAAAGAGGAAAGATTTGATTGTTTGTTTGTATGCATTGAATAGGCGCTGAAACTACTGGACCGATTTGAAAAATTCTTTCACCATTAGAATCCTAATTTATGATGAACATAGGCTATATTTTATCCCCGTATGCCCGCGGGAACGGGAACTACGCGGATGAAACCGCGGAGTGAGCTATCAGATCCACTGGCAGACAACGTACGAGTACAGCCTACACCACTGATCATAGAGACTTGAAATCTTCAGGGCACGTTTCTCTTGGCGCAGACCGCGCACTCAGAAGGGAATTTTGTAAATTCAAACTCAAAGGGGTTCAAAGTTGTTTTCACAAATTATTATTATTATTAAATACTTTATTGCACACAATTTACAAAAACAGCATACAAATGGTGGGCATAATGACGAAGAATCTACCTACTAATGTGATATAACTCCTTTTCTATGTGCTTGGAGTCTCCTCCAAGGACCTCATGTTGTAAGTTGGGGGAATTATATAGGCTAGTGTAGGGCTCCGCCACTCACCCCGGTGCGCTCGCGGCGGAGGCGCGGCGCTCCGCGCGGCTGACGGGATCCTTGACGGTAAATAACGCGATAAGGAACTATCTATTCTATTATCTATCTATCTAAGGAACAGACAAGTGACCTAAATATAGGCTCATGTCGTTCAGTAGTTGCCCACTCCTAGGCTCCTTATGGTTTTCAAGTTAACAATTTTACATCATAAATTTGATTTGATGATAGGAAAATGTAGCACCCTACCAGCGCGGCCCGGCTACTCACGTGGGACGTCTTGAGAGAGCTTCCTTACATTTCAGCAACTCTAATTCTGTGCGGCGTTTCTCTGAGGTTAACGTGTCAATTTGCTTCTGCAGTGTTGTGATTTGTGAGGTGTCCGCGGCCACAATTCTCTTTGCGTAAATGGGTATTATATCTTTGATGGTGGCTCTGCTATTGCATGTTGGGCAGGATCTGTTGAAAGCAGGCTTCGCTCGCAGCCATCTCTGGATGCATTGCGAGCCGAACAGATGACCACACTTAAGGGCTACAAGTCTGTGCTCTCCAGAATTTCCGCAGTAGTCGAAGCAGATAGGGCAAGTCTCTCCATCAATATCCTCGCTCGGTGTTTCGATTTTGCGCCGTTTAGCTGGTGGTTCTTCGCAGTCGTTCTGTTCGGAGGGTGCTGGTGACTAAAACAACAATAACAAATACGTGAACATTCCTGCTAAATAATATGAATAAAATTAACTGGTTGCATGTTTGTGCAGACCAGTTGTTAGTTTAAACCTTAAATATTTTAAGTTACGTCATCTTTGCATTGTATTTGTACTAAAGTATAAAATATATAAATATTTATATCAGACCTGGATGTTTTTCTATTATTATTATCGGTTAGCTAGCCGTGGGTTGCCGGCAGTAGAATGTTACCCCTCCTCTCCTACCCGTGGATGCAGTAAGAGCCTGCTAAGGGACACCTCCGGAAGATGGGCAGCAGCGTTTTTCCGTATTTGAGTTTTTATTGAGTTACATAAAAAGGAGCTGTACCTTTTATAGAAATGTAAAAAAAAATAATTATTGGACTATTATTTAACAAAGCTGTTGTTATGTATGTTAATTTATCTTGATGTGTAATTTGATATAATTTAGAATAAGGTAAGATAAGTACATTTTTACAATACATACCTAACTACAAGTAAAGTTGTTAACTTTTTTTAATAAGCTTTTCATTGTTTTAATAAGGTACCTAAATACGACAATGGTTAAGTTACCTACAAACACCGCATGTCGACTCGGATCAAGTTGAAAATTTTATCCTTCACTGGAGAGATAGGAAGGAATTTTCACCTGGAAATATGTATCTTGTGCGGCAATACTATTTTACTATATTATGTAAATAAACATTTTCAGTACGTTTTCAATTGTTTTGTGTGATGAGATGAATCCCCCCTTCAGACAGTGTTATTTTTCGCTCGCCACCCTTTAGGACACAAGTTGGTGCAGGTCTACAGGCTCCCCTAATGGATCCCCTAGGGGAGATATCAGGAAAAAAAATTCAACGCAACAGGATTTGGGTCCCCTGGGCAGGGGAGATATCAGATCTTACTTAAAAAAACTGTTTTTAGTAGGTACTGTTGTCTCCCCGCTGGACTTTATCAGGATGTGTATTTAGCAGCCCCTAACACCTAGTTATTTGATAAACTATGCTGTGGGGTGCCGGCAATAGAATATTACCCCTGCTCTCATGACCGTGGATGCAGTAAGAGCCTGCAAGAATGGCTCTGGATGATGGGCAGCCGCATTTTTCCATGTAAGTATCAACATCTAAAGGAATGTGATTTGGATTGCGTGAAATAAAACGGAAAGCTTGAGGTTTAACAATAATCTGGTTTAATGAGCCGTTTTCAGTAAAAAATAAAAAAGTGTTTTCTACTATACCAAACAGATGGAGCTGGTAAGCGGAGGAAACAAGTTTGTGATTGATTACAAATGCTGTCATTGTCAAATTGTGTTTCCTTTCATTAAATGAAAACTAACGCCATCTATAAGGTTTGTGGGAACTATTTTTGAAATTTTTACTTTTTAATGAAAACGCCTCATTACTTTGCACATGCACACAACGGCTACAACGATGACAATCAGTTTTAGCGGGAAGCGAGAGAGACGCCACGCATAAAGCGCGGCAAAAATAGGAACTAGCTTAGATTGCGTTCCATTTCAACAACATCCCATACTCCGCTCACCAACCAACCCGCTTGCCAAAAATGGTGAGATAGATAAACTCTTCATTGTGTAATGGCATGGCAACTACGCCGTGTCCCTCATGGAGATCCATGAGGGACGCCTGTGTTCAGTATTGTTTTACGGCTAAAATGATGATCACCTATAACCTGAGTTTGTCTGAAGGGGGGATTCATCTCATCACACAAAACAATTGAAAACGTACTAAAAATGTTTATTTACATAATATAGTAAAATAATATTGCCGCACAACATACCTACCTACATATTTCCAAGTGAAAATTCCTTCCTATGTCTCCAGTGAAGGATAACAGGACACCATCATAGCTTAATTTTAAGTTATGTATTATTAAGGATGTTTTTGAGTTTGTAGGTACTAGCAGTACTAGGCCTATACTTCCAACTTAATTTAAATTTTGTAATGTGCACTTCTTATTTTGGTTTAGTTAATTTTAAAAATTGTTTGTTACCATGTAAGTGGTTGTGCACTAATAAATAATACACAAAGTGCTTAGATGACAGTACTTTGTAAACTTTCGCGATCTGTAGACATAATTTTTAATTGATTAACGGGACTTTATCGCGTAATTACCTTATATTATTTCCCGACGTTTCGAGTAGGTACCCTGCTGCCCTCGTGGTCACACGTGGTCCACCCGTTAAAGTCCCATTAATCAGTTTAAAATTATACATACATAACAGTTAAGTGTATTATTGTTAGAGTTCCGTATCCAAAGGTAAAAAACGGGACCCAATTACTAAGACTCAGCTGTCCGTCTGTCTGTATCTCATGAACAGTGATAACTACATTTTACAGTTGTAATTTTTATAGATGATGTATTTCTGTTGCCGCTATAACAAATACTAAAAACAGAAAATAATAATTATTTAAGGGGGGCTTCCATGCAACAAACATGTTTTATTTCGAGCTTTTTGCTAAATATTAATAATAAATAAATAAAAAAAATAAAAAAAAAATATTTTATTTTAGATCCATAATTTTGTTAGTACATACATAGTCTTATTACTAGGGTTAGTTATATCTAATAGGTACTAAATATTATACTTAAATTACCTAAATTAAATCACTCTCCATAAAACATTTCCACAAGGGAGAGGTGATTCTGCCTGCTATGGTTTGTAGGATGGTGTTGGGACTGTCACGCACTCTGCGCATCAGGGATGCGGTCTTTTTACGGAGGATGGCAGCAAAGCCATCCGTCTTATATTCCGCAAACATACCCGATGCACTGCAAAATCGAGGCAGTCCCAACATCATCCTAAATATATTATAATAAAATAATAATAATAGCAACAGGCAGATAGACACTCCGAATTTTTACAGAATATTTAGTTGTATATTTGTGGTGTATTGCATATCTATAGGTACCTAGGTGAAAATAGTGTTAGTTGTCCTGGACAACAAGACTTATTTTAAGTAATAGTTTCAGTATAAATGTATGGTTAAACTTTGATACAATTTCACAGAATAAGTGAATGTCAGTCCCTGATCAGTACTGTAGTTAAATAAATAAATACATCAGGGGAAAGCACTCATTACCATAACACAAGTTTATAAAACTTATATTGGTAATAAGGGTTTGTATTATTATGTAAGTACTTAAAGAGAAATAAATAAATTTTTAATTTAATTTTAATCTATGGTGGGCTTTTTGTTGTTCACAGATGGTTTTTATAAGTGCTTTATTGTACCAGAGGGGATATTTGTAATTATTTTTAATTTTACGTTTGGATACGAATAAATCTATGCATTTGTTAATTTCGTCATAAAAATGGGTAGGTAGCAGCACTATCGACGTCAATGCATGAATTTAAAATAGATTCCAAATCCAGTTGATCTAAATGTTTAATTATAGCGTTGTTTTTACAATTAAAGAAATCAAACTTCAATGTGAAGTGGTACCTTAATGAAAATGTAAAAAAAAAAAAAGTTTTTTACATTACAATAATGTATAGACAATATTTAATGTGTAAGGTACCTGAAAAAGATGCTTCCACAAGCTCTACAACTACCTTGACAAGTGCAGTCGTGAATAGCCAAGTAAGTTCATAACAATATTCATTTTACATAAATAATTAAATAAATAAAATGCCCTTTGCGCTTGCCGATAATGAAAAAAAATGAAAAATATTTTATTTGCAACAACATAAGAACCTTGAAGTAATAACAGTGTTATAATTAATAAATGTCTAGCATAATAGACTTAAGCCTGTATTACATTACACGATATTCAGGGACCCTTACCCTAACTAAGAGTGGTGTAATAAGAGTTAGAGCGTAAGGGACCCTAACTAGGGCGACCGGTCGGACCCGACAAGCCTTGCTTGGTAGTTAGGGCGATTAGGGCGCCCTAACTACCGGGCCCTGAATATCGTGTAGTGTAATACACATAAATTACAATTAGGCATAAGTGTCCCACTGCTGGGCAAAGGCCTCCCCTCCAACTCTAAATATTAACACATAAATTAAATTAAAAAAATGCAAGGGATCCCTTTGCGCTTGCCGATAATGAAAAAAAAATGAAAAATATTTTATTTGCAACAACATAGGAACCTTAAAGCAATAACAGTGTTTTATTTAAGAAATGTCTAGCATAATAAACTTAGAACTGACTGATGACTTAGAACTTATACTGTTGTAGAAGTTGTGGAAGTCTCCTTATATTGTTGGAAGATGAGACCGTAAATCAAATCAAAATAGTTTATTTGCCAGAATACAAAATTTACAATAAGGTAGGTAGTTTTACAATATAATAGTGGTAGTTCCTGTATTCAGCATGTGTGCAAGCATGCAAAATATTATTTAAAATGTTATATATCGTAGGTATTAAATTATAAACAGTTCAGAAAGTCATTTAAATCATAAAAACATTTTTCCAGTAACCATAGATTAAGTTTTTTCTTAAACAATACTCCTTTTAAGGCCTTCAGTTCTTCCGGAAGCTGATTATAAATTATTATACACATATTAACAGCATTTCTCTTATAAATGTCTTTATGACATGTGGGTGTATGTAAATGTAAAAAAGAGGTATTCTACGGTCTCCACACTAGGCAAGCCTGTATCGTGGATGTCATGTTATAATCTATGGAAACTATTCTACCTTATAGTTTAGATAAAGTGGATTTATGTATGTAGATGATTAAATGCGAAACTACCCTCACTTTGCTATTCAGCTCCCTAGCTGCAATACACGTCTAAAATACAACAATGTGTTTTAATTGATAATCTGGACATAATAGTGGAGACCAGTGAGATATTAACAATAAATACATAGTTATGTGCGATCATCCCCCGTGCAGTGTGGATATGAACATGATCACATCGCCCTCCAGGAGCTCGTAGTCCAGCTCTCCGCACAGCTCCCAGTCCGCGTCGTTCACCAGCACCAGGATGCCCGGCCGGACCGACTCGCCCTGGAATTAAATGTGGACATTTGACACATAATTCTTTTATAATTAATAGAATCAGGCGTTACTTTGCGGAAATCCTCGTGTCTTGCGGAAATGTCGTGTGGGTTTGGGTATGCATGTTGCACTAACAGCCTGGTTCCCAATGCATGTGCATAATTAGCGGGCGGGAGGGCGGTGCATATGCATCTCAGCATTAGCGGAATTAAAACTAGATATTTTCATTGTTTGTCATAACATAATTCTTTGTTTAATTTTTAATTCATTTGGAATTTTATGTTGTATAGTCCTTTGTTTCATGCTCGATCATTTTTTATGTTGTTTTTCAGATTCATTTATTTATCTTTCCACATTTACATGTACTTAGATAAGTCAACAAAACAATATAATATTAAACATAACAATGTACGAGATACAAGAAAAAATCTTCGGCCGGACCGACTCGCCCTGGAATTAAATGTGGACATTTGACACATAATTCTTCGTTTAATTTTTAATTCATTTGGAATTTTATGTTGTATAGTCCTTTGTTTCATGCTCGATAATTTTCATGTTGTGTACCTCTATGCATGTTTCAGAATACAATCTAGTTTAAGATCTATAGTTCTTATTATTATATTTTGTAATGTTTTTGATTGATTTCTGTTTTGTATACCATAAATAAATAAATAAATAAACATAAATAACTTTTGACAGAATTGTTTTTACACAGAAAAAAAAATATAGCAGAAACATTAAGACAGCTTATTGGTTCACCATATACTTGAAAAACGTAAATCATCATTACAGCCGTAAGATATCCACTGCTGGACATAGGCCTCCCTCATTGACTTAGAGATCCAAGTACATGAGGGGTTGCTGCCATACTCACCACGCTTGGCAGGCGGGTTGGTGAGCGCAGTTCGGGATGTTCTTACACGGAAAGACGCTGCTGCCCATCTTCCGGAGATATCCCTCATCAGATTCTTACTGCATCTACGGGCAGGAGAGGAGGGGTGACATTCTACTGCCGGCACCCCACGGCATTCTACTGCCGGCACCCCACGGCAAAACGTAATACTGAAGTAAAATAACTTATCTATAACAATTTTTTATGAAATGATAATTGTAATATTGTCAGGCAACAATAAAAAAGTAAAAATATCTAAATCTATGAAATTAATTTAATAAACTTATAAAAAATTTAATGGTTCCGGTGGGATTCGTACCCACATCCGTCTAATCAATACTTGACGCTTCCTAAAGCAAGCCGGAAGTGCAAACCTTACAAACTAACATACATTATAATATAAACTTAAAAACTAACATATTTAAGATATGCCACATCCCTATCTCATAAATCAATAATCATCTCCATCTCATCATATAATTATAATTTGTTAAATTAAGTGCTGTGGGGTGCCGGCAGTATAATGTTACTCCTCCTCTCATGCCCGTGGATGCAGTAAGAGCCTGCTAAGGGATACCTCCGGAAGATGGGCAGCAGCGTCTTTCCGTGTATTAACATCCCGTACTGCGCTCGCCAACCTGCCTGCCAAGCATGGTGAGTATGGCAACTACCCCTCATGGAGACCCATGAGGGAGGCCTGTTCAGTAGTGGACTTTTTACGGCTGGAATGATGAAGTTAAGTTTTTGATAAATAAAGAAAATACAAATAGGGATGATTCACTGTGTCCACTTGCAGTCTGACAAACTGTCGGAATTTGACGCCTTTAGGCCAGAATTAAAATATAAGTTGAAAGATAGTTTGTTAGAGCTCTCACCATAAAGGAACTAAAGTTCACATTATGGCGTGAAGACAACCTTTCAGCTCCGAGTCGGTATCCTGTCTTCTTGTGAGGAGATCCTCCACCTTGGTCAGCACAGTTTATCATGAACCTATTGGTTCCAACTGCAGGGCACTCTGCAATGACTAGTAGATTTGTTTTATTTATTCTGATACTTTGGTACATACATAACACTGCTTTTACCCTTCCTCTTGGATTTTTGGCCACAATCTCGCCTGATGTTAAGCTACAATGTGGCCGACAATAGATTACAAAAGTCTAAAAGTCTACACACTTGACTGGAAGAGACCCAGTACTTGAAAGTTATGAGAGTAGTAAATAAATAGGTGTAGGTACCTGTAAAAACAGCTCGGGTCTCTCCTTTAGCAAGTTATCTTTTATCCAGAGAAGCAATTCCCTAATCGTCCATTTCTCTTTGTTTACATTCGGTAAGTATTTGGAGAGGGCTGGCAGCTCTACTTCCCGCTTCTTTCTCTTGTCGAATAGCAGCTCGGCGCCGCCGCCGAAGTGTACGTTTATTTTTAAAGACATCTGCAAATAAAAAGTTTAGGTAAATGAAAAGCATTGTAGCAGCTTAGAAACTATATTTGTAATAATCAGTTATTGTTAGGCTTAAACAATGCACAAACCTTTTTTATCAATAATTAATAGAACACGATTGGGTTAGAAATAAACGCATTTAGAAACATTACTTACTAGGTTAGAAAAATGTAAACATTGACATTGAACTAACAGTAGAAATAGCTCTGCTGCCAACAACTATTTCTACAGATGTATCTATTTGTAACGCACTCGGCCTGTATCTTAAAAATTTGACACTGACATAACTTGATCGCCTTTGGATAAAGTGTGTGAATAGTACATCGTTTTGGTGGAAATTATAACAAAATCCTCAAAACCGACAAGACGTGAGTCGTGACATGAATGAAGGAAGACAAGACAGTCAGCAAAGAGTAGAATAAGTATAGGGGAAAAGAGAGCCCTCTTTCAGTTTTTGATGCCAACTAACTTTGCAGCGCCATCTATTATTTGTGACCGAAAACTTCTAGTACCTATATCTACCTATCTATAGGTACGTGTACTCTATAGTAGGTTCCTTGCCTAGTACTGCACTAATAATTATGAACTCTTACTATTTTGTTGGTTCCTAGTCTGCTATAAGTATTTTTGTTGTGCAGCAAACTGATTAAATAAACGATGAACAATTTAAAAAACATTGGCACACTTTTAGCAAACTAGAACCAACCTAAAGGAGGTGTCATTAAAATGCAAGTTTTTATATTACATAATTTATTTTCTGTTTTTACAATGTTTGTGCTTATTAAAATAATCAGCGGCGCTTTTTTTAATTTCATCTTCGCCTTCATACTTCATTTTTCCAGACAAAATCCGATTTATGGTTCTGCACCAACTGTATATTATAATATTAATTGATATTTTCAAAAAGGATTCCTTTAATAGATTTTTATGGGTGTCACATTTAAATGGGTAATCAACAAATAAATCACAATATGTTACTATTGTTTTTCTTAATTCTTTTTTGGGTACATTTTTTTTCAAAAATGATTTTGTTATGTTTTGTACATCACGGAAGCAATCTTCAGCATCTTGACTGGGATAGCACAGCCAGTTTTTATTACAGTATTCTTTTGCTCTGATAAATGCGTTATTTCTGGAAGTGCTATTACTAAGTAGAGTTTGGCGGCATTGCTGGCAAGATTTACAAACATTTTTTAAACACTTGGTCAAGACCCATCCACAAACATAATTCCTTTGTCCTGCATCTTCTTGCGTTAAGCTTAAATCTACACATACATCTTCATTATATGGTATATTTATTTCGGGAATATCAGAAGTTTCAATGGGTATGCTCCGATTTTCTCTTAGAAAAAAATCTAAATTTTGTAGGCATTCATTATTGTCCTCTTCGCAATTTGCTCTTCTAGAATGAGGAGCGCTATAATTATTTAAAAGCAGTGCTTTATATGCACCCTCAAAGGAAATTGTGTTAGGGGCATTGTTCCGTGCTCCATAGCTTCTGATATTCCCAAAAAAATTTTCAACTGGATCTTGATTGAAATTTCTTGTCAGCATTGCATCTAAACCAAACTTTTTAGAAAGGACCTGCCAAATAGCTTCCATTCCTTCAATGGTTCTGATTAAATTTTTGATTGATGGTACAGTTATTTCCAATAATCGGATTTTGTTACCGGAGACCTTTTTTTGAATAAATTTTGCGCTTTTTAAAACCTTTTTACCCTCCATCCAAAGTTTATGGTGAGGTGAGCCTATTTTTACAGCTCCCTTATAAATTTTGCCATGTGGGACATGTAAACTGCACACGTTTAAAGAATCAAACAAATTATCCAACAACACAGTTATGTCAACCAATTGCCGACATTCCTCTGGCAGATCTCCTCGGGCAGTCAAGTGCTCAGTGACGACTGCAACACTGTGGCTAAAAAGCTGTGTTGCAGTTTTCACTCGCATTTTATTAACTTTATCTGGATTGATATGCTCTTCAGTTATTTTATGAAGTAGCTTCAGTTCCCCGTATGATTTGTCTGCATCATAAACTCTTTGAAAGAAGTCCCATTTAACTGTTTTTTCTTTATTTTTGGTTGTATATATTAAATCTTTCGTTATTAAATTATTTCTTATACCTTTAATTAAATGAGGAGTATCAAACAGAGGAATGATAGTGCGGCCTTTAACGGAAAAACAGTCATACCGCCACTCTTTTCCCAGCTTCAGATACTTTGCTTTTTTTTCTTCCACAAGTTCATTTATGGCACTAACATTCACAGTGCTCTGATCACAAACGGTGTTAACTATAATCAGCCCGGAATCTTGTGCGTGGCGTATGACTGTTTTCACTAGTTTTTTTAGCTCAACTTTATTCAAGCAGTTGGTAAAATAGTAAGCTATTGGTTGCTTGAAATTTTGTTTGATTCCCTTAACCATAAAAACCAGCGCATGATCAGCAAATTTACTGTCGTTGTTTGTGGCAAAACCTTCTAGATTGTCTTTTTGAGCATTGTAGTTTATTTGCGTACTTATGGACATTTCATCGAACGCTAAACTGCAAAGCCTGTCCGTGGTGTCCTTTTCCGAAATGGATTTCTTAATTTTTTCAAAAATTATTGGGTTTATGCCCGGGCACAATCGTATTTTGCCTAAAAGGCGTTTCATAGCTTTCGCTGATGGCAAAGTAAAATACTTGTGCAACAGTGCATAGCATTTGGGGCTTTTTTTGTACAGAGAAACTGCCAGTACCTTTTCTTCAATTGTGAAGCGCCTGCCTTTTAGTTTTTTTGATGCTTGCATTTGCATATTTACAAATAACTGTGATGGTTTTGACATCCTGCTCACAACTTGTTGAAATGCCAAATTTTCAGACACCTTTTGAGCATTGGCCAGGCCAGCTTTAAAAGATTTGTTTTTCCTCAAGCGGCAAATTTGACTACGCAAGGTTTTTATTTGGGTGCGCATGTTGTTGAATTGGGCGGAGTTGAATCTTGGTCCAGTGCCTATAACAGAAAAAAGTAGATTAGTAAGTACTAAAATCAATAAAAACGTGCACATAAAATGCATAATACATAATTTAACCCCAACCTAAAACTGATCAATTTAATCCATGGAGAAAACGATTGACTCATTTAATAATAATTCAGAATCATTTAATCACTGAATGTAAGAAGAAGTAAGAACATAGCTGAGATGAACTTTGCAAATCGCTTTATTATCATGCATGATCTAGTAATAATAAAGGTAAACAATAAAGGGTGCTAATTAAACGGACATCTATTTAATAGCATTATTCTTAAATTAAATTCTTTAATTTAAATTATGGCAACAGAAATACAATTTATTGATAAAACCAATTTACATGTCAAATTTTTCACTAACTAAATGTTATGAACTATTGAGGGGATACAAAAGTGAAGGTAAGGGAAGTGGATGCGGGGGTAGATGGGAAGTCCTCCTCCTCATTTAAAGCAAGGCGAATTATTTTATTAGAGAAGGCTTGTAATAAGATAATTCGCCTTGCTTTTTTCCCGTGGCTCAGTTATAAAATCAGATGTTTGTTTCCATGGCCAAAAAAAGCTCTGGTGCTTGATAAATAACTATTTGGGTAAAAACTTACATTTGGACACAAGTTGTTTGTGTCTGCTAGCAGCGGTGTAGTTGTGTTCTTCAAGTACACAAGCTTTCTGCAAGCCCAATGCACCCAAAGTAAGTCCTAAAATGATAAAATTAATTCTTGAATTATTTTCATACAGCCTTGTTAGCTCAGTTGGTAGAAGCTTTGCCTTCTGTTGCTCCTTTATTTCAGTTTAGTTAGTGTAATTTATGATATTCGCTTTCGTATTTTTATTGCCTGCCTTATATAGAATTATAATATATTTACAACTCTTGATACCAAGAGATTGAGGGGATTTTCTTTTATGTTTCTAATATTAAATTGTGGATAGTATTACCTTTCATAGAATGTTGACGAAGCAATTGACTGCTTTTATCAGCTGTCTCGGTTGTATTCGACATTAGTTCACTAGCTGGAGTGTCTGTAATACAACAAATTGAACAGCCATTATCATAATTATATTGGA
The DNA here is from genome assembly GCA_963082625.1 of Pasiphila rectangulata. Lineage (NCBI taxonomy): Eukaryota > Metazoa > Arthropoda > Insecta > Lepidoptera > Geometridae > Pasiphila > Pasiphila rectangulata. The sequence continues at coordinate 537,613 of OY720262.1, forward strand.
CCGTGTCTAGTGGGGATGTGCCCAGGAGGATATTGCATTGCGTCCATCACTCTGAGACTTTAAATGTTGTATCAATCATACTGCTTGACATTTAAATTGATTCTTTATTGTACAGAAAGAAGAAGTATTAGTGCTTAGTGATAGTCCTTCCCTGGCTAAATTAACAATGAGCCCTACTACTAAAAAGTGCAAACTAGGGTGGAGGATAAAGGAGGTTAGATATGAAACCACAGAAAACGATTATGATCTGTATTAAAAGCTTAGACTGGGTCAATCATACTAGCCCCCAGCCATGAATAGACTAACAATATAAGGACAAAAAACAAAAGAGGTACCTATACATACTTGTCATGGGAAGTTGATGTAGCGAAGTATGAATGTGCTGGTCAGCCATTCCAGCAACACTTGAAATCAAGTCCTCGCATGCCGTTATTCCTGTAATAGAAATTAATACCGATTAGAAAGGTCACATAATATTGTTAGCAGAGTAAAAAAATAACATTATTGTGATACTTACCAGACAAAAAAAGTGAAGGAACAGCTAGAGCATTGAGTCGTTTGTTTCTATTGCGATCTTTGTCCGTAAAATGCTTATCACAAACTATTTTCTTCTGATAACATTCATTGTCAGATGCTGCATCCAGTTTTCCCCCACAAAGAGTAACCCATAACTTAAAACGTTCTGGAAATTTTTCACAATTGGGGAATCGATGCACAGGAACAACTATAAAGAGAAAAATTAGAAAATATTAGACAGAGTAACACACAGGCATTTAGGAGAATGATTTAAAACCCTAAATTAGTTATTGTGTTAATGTCTGTCATTCAATAATATGGTAGGTATATGGTTCTACAAATATTTCTAAAAAGGTTGCTTTTCTTGTTAGTCTAGAAAACATATTAAGTGGATTGATACGACCCTCCCACTATCATAAATCGTCATAAAATCCAACCCAATATAAATAAAGAAAATGAATACTTAGATTGAATAATGGGAACGGCCATTAGTGTGATAGGTTTTCAGTATGGCAAGTGAGTAGACATGAAGGTGGGTATTAGTCATTACTTAACAGATACCTACACATGGCTAGATAGTAAGTATGTACATAGGTACCTACACACATAACCTACTTTAGGCACCAAAAAGAACTTACTGGTGGGTTTGCACCCAAAGGCACAAAGCTGCGGCATCGTAAGTATTGTTTACCAACTGGGGCTGGCTAGTAGTCAGTAGGTACACAATGATCACAAAACAGCGTCTTTCCGCAGAAACAACAAGCGTCCCGTCGCAGTTATAGCGTCCCTTTCGCAAATCGTTACCTCACGATACACTCACTGTACACAATGATCACAAAACAGCGTCTTTCCGCAGAAACAACAAGCGTCCCGTCGCAGTTATATAAAGCGTCCCTTTCGCAAATCGTTATCTCACGATACACTGGTTGCGGAGCACCTCGACGCACATGCGGAGCACCTCGACGCAAAATAGAACACAACACAAGCACGGAAAACGCCAACGCAACTTTTCAAAGGCCGAAAAGAAATGCAGTAGAAATCTCCAACATCCTCGCCATGTCCAAAATATTTTTATAAAATAACGAACGCACGGACTGACAGTGACAGACAATCTCGTGATTTGACGTTAAGAAAATGTCAAATCATGACTTTCCAATAGTTTCCGCTTACTTCATTAGTGCTGGCATCTCTTGGGATTTATAAAAACTAAAATAGTTGTTTTTGTGACTGAAAAATTACAGTAACAAAAAATAGATGGCGCTATAACATTTGCAAGTAGACAAAATGTTTGATACTGTCCCCCCCCTGACAGTCAGTCAGGCTTGTCATGTCAAGTGCGTTGCGTGCGTGCGAGTTCGCTTCCCTTGGCTGCCGATCTAGCCGATTTATCCCGCAATTACTCGATTTATTTCAAGGACTGCGCCTAAATCCGCCCAGCACTAGCTCTACGTGACTTTCCCCACAGCACACCATGGCGGGTATGTGATTAAATTCAATATGTTTTCGCTACTTATTAGCCGTGTATTTACATACTTCCTCTGGCCGTCACGTAGGAATGTATGAAGATATACTGAAAACATTGAGATTAAGTCTTATCTGGATGTTTTGAGGAGCATATCGAGATAAATATCGGATGTTAAGCGCATGGACGTCTCGCAGTCGTGTTTACGTCTAAAACGCTGCATGCAACCTTTGAACGCACCTGTTTTGAGCACTCTGTTTACATTTTATCATCAGAACTTTTAGTAGAATTAGAGGTCAATGAATCGAGACCTCCTGACATTTACATTTATAATTTATTGGTTTTAAATTTAGTTTCGGTTCCAACATATAATTGAAGCTGCTTGCTAGCTATTCGTTAAGAACTTGTAGGTAATGAAATAGGAAATCAATTGTTAATTACATTTTAATTTATTGATAGATTGTTTGTTAATTTTCTGATATTAAATGCTGATAGATCTTCTACTGAACTAAAACTAAAGCATTTTAAAACATTGTTTTTTCAATTGTTGAAGTTTAAATAGCTATGTTATAGCAGAGTTGGTATGTACACCCAACTTTCAATCCGGAGGTTGTGGGTTTAAAACCGGCCATGCACCAATGGATTTTTCTTTTTTGTTAAATGTATGAGGAAACCTGCATCTTAAATAGCTTCAGACTTTAATTAGGATTTAATAATATTATAAGACTGGACCACAGTAGCTCAAGAGAGAGAAAGGTGGAAGGAAGGAAGGGATGCCTTTGCCCTGCAGTGGGACAGTACAGGCTCTTAATAATAATAATGGGTGCATTATATTAATGTCTATTTATTATAAAAATGCTAAAAAAGAAAATCATGACTCTATGAGCAGCTCATAGAGTCATGATTTTCTTCTACATTACCTGCATGTCCTTCGGAGATGCTTATGGAATGCTGCCAGTGGCCCCGGGTCCTCTCCAATACATTAAGAAGTTGGGCTGGATAGGATTGGAGACAATGCACAGGGCATGCGGGCTGCTAGTGCAGACCTGGTCTATCCCTTACCAGAATTAGAAAGTCAATTCTGTTGGCGCACTTCCTAACAAATGCAAACTAAAGCGGAAAAAATATGCCGCTGGTTTGGGCTCCCCAACAAAGACGACCATGTGGTAGACCCAGCTGGCGATGGCGAGATGAGCTTTACTCCTTTAGGATAGACTGGCTTCAGCAAGCTCAAGACAGGGACAAGTGGAAGGGAAAGGTTTGCCCTGCGGTGGGAAACAGCAGGCTTATAATAAATGACATATAATATAATTCGAGATAAAGGTATTCCGTTGTAAAATTAAGTTGCACCAATTTGACTTAATTTTACATTGACAGTTAAATCAGAAAATTATAATTAGTAATTGCAACAAAATCAACACCAAAAATGTACACATTAAGGCCTTTGCATCTATTAAGATGATTTATACAGCGTCAGCAACTGGTAATCATGCTGTACGGGGCGCTGCAGTGCCTGGGACATTGTTAGATGGATTAGGCTTGCCCAGCACCTATGCCATCCTCTCAGCTTAGTCAGCTATTATTCAGAGGAAAGAACAACACATTATTTTATATTCCCTTATATGTTCTATCTCAAATGATTTATGATTATGATTTATGACCCTATAACACCCTTCTAATGAACGTAAAATAAAAATACTGATCACCTAGTAGAGTATTTATTTATTTAATAATTATTTTTATATGTGCATATAGTTAGATACCTTGCCTTGCCGCAACACAGTTTTTAACTACTCCGTGCTAGTAAGGTCAAGTAAGGTCTTGATATACCTACGGTAAATATGTCGTTAAGGTTTTAGTAAATAAATGATTGATTGATTGATATTATGTGTACATACTACATATTTCCGTGGGGTGCCGGCAGTAGAATGTTACCCCTCATGCCCGTGGATGCAGTAAGAGCCTGCTAAGGGATACCTCCGGAAGATGGGCAGCAGCGTCTTTCCGTGTATCAACATCCCGTACTGCGCTCGCTAACCCGCCTGCGAAGCGTGGTGAGTATGGTAACTACCCCTCATCGAGATCCATGAGGGAGGCCTGTGTTCAGTAGTGGACTTTTTACGGCTGGAATGATGACTATATATTCCACGGCTATTAAAATAGCTTATGTAATATTATAAACCAAGATTAGGTATCATAAAATTAGATTAAGATTAGGATTACCAATGTTTATAACATGCATGTATACCTGTTAAACTGTGCCGAGGTAGAGATCCCTTGCGTCTAAATCACAAGTCGAGAACTGGTTGGTGAATGGTTAAATAGGTTCTTCATTCCATGTAAGACCTTATTTTGGAAATAAACGTTTTTATTTTATTTTTTATTTATATTGTTCCAGCTACCACCAACCCGTTTGCCCATCTGCTGCGGAGCATTGAGGTCGGCGGAAAGACGTTCCAGTATTATGATGTGGCTCAGCTTGGCTCCGAATATGGTGAGGATACCTGCGAGGTTTTTTTATTCGATTAAATGACGGAACAAGCCGAAGGCCTATCTAAATAGTAAACGGTAATATCTAACTTAGAGTCTTAGCTTAGAGTTGCTCAACGAGCTATGGAGAGGGCTATGCTCGAGGTTTCTCTACGGGATCGAATCAGAAATGAGGAGATACGTGGGAGAACTCGGGTCACCGACATAGCCAGACGGATTAGCACGTTGAAGTGGCAATGGGCAGGCCATATAGCGCGCAGAACGGATGGCCGATGGGGCCGAAAAGTTCTCGAATGGAGGCCACGGACCGGCAAGCGCAGCGTAGGACGTCCACCTACAAGATGGGCAGACGACTTGGTAAGAACCGCAGGTCGGCGTTGGATGCAGGCCGCTTCCAACCGCAGTACTTGGAGATCAGTGAGGGAGGCCTTCGTCCAGCAGTGGACGTCCTACGGCTGATATGATGATGATGAATATCTAACTTGTCGTGGAATGGTACACCTCTCATGCCTGTGGATGCAGTAAGAGCCTGCTAAGGGATACCTCCGGAAGATGGGCAGCAGCGTCTCCGTGTATCAACATCCCGTACTGCGCTCACCAACCCGCCTGCCAAGCGTGGTGAGTATGGCAACTTCCCCTCATGGAGATCATGAGGCCTGTGTTCAGTAGTGGACGTTTTATGGCTAAAATGATGATGTCGAATAGACAACTGCAATAACATGATCACGTTCACTAAGGACGTGCCTACGATTATGTTTCATATCTGTTATCTGCAGCACAACTGACCTGCGTTTAGGTCAGTATCATTAAAAGAGAGCGCGCAGCGGAGACTTTTTACTTATCTACAGATTAGGTACAGAATCTAATTTCGATAAAACCAGTTAAACATATTATAGGCCTAAGCGATAATCTCAAAGATATGAGAAACACAATATAAAAATAGTAGATTGTTAGCCGAGGGTCGAAAGAATCAATTCCCGAGGTATTTAGACGCTCGGCGGCTATAGTCCGGGTAGGAATTGATTCTTTTACCCGTGTTAAACACTCTACTTTTCATTTCGAATATGAGGAAAATAAAACTAGTTGTTTACCTAAACTATTTATGGATAATATATAATAATAATAGTAGTTCATTATGTCAGCCGTAAAACATCCACTACTGAACTCAAGCCTCCCTCATAGATCTCCATGAGGGGTAGTTGCCATACTCACCACGCTTGGCAGGCGGGTTGGCGAGTATGAGATGTTGATACACGGAAAGTCGCTGCTGCCCATCTTCCGGAGGTATCTCTTAGCAGGCTCTTACTGCATCCACGGGCATGAGAGGAGGGGTAACATTCTTCTGGCGGCACCCCACAGCTATGTACTTACCACACTATACTTATCTAGTATTTATCTAGTCTAAGTACCTCGGGAATTGATTCTTTCGACCCGCGGTTAACAATCTACTTTATCTTACTTTCTGTATTTTAACACTTTACATTTAAACTTGCTCTTTGCCCTAATTCTTGTGCTTCAAACCTATGCAAAAATACGAAATACAATGTGTTTACCTAAAACTTGTCTTTAACATAAGTTGCCAAACAGCATACCTTTAACTATGCCTAATTACTTTAATATTCAAATAGTGATTATACAAATCAATCAATATATATAAAACTATTTCGTTACTGACTGAGTGACTGACAGACAACGCACAGCCTACACCATTGGATCTAGAGACTTGAAATTTGGCACACATATACCTTGAGTATCCTAGAGGTGCACTAAGGAGGGACTTTTCGAAATTTCCACGGGAACGGGAACTACGCGGGTGAAACTGCGGGGTGCGGCTAGTACATAGTATAAAACAAATTCGCTTCCCGCTGTCTGTCTGTCCCTATATTCGCTTAGATTTTTAAATCTACGCAACGGATTTTGATGCGGTTTTTTTTTAATAGTTTGAGTGATTGAAGTGGAAGTTTTTATGTACATGCGTAATAATACACGCCGTGGGGTGCCGGCAGTAGAATGTTACCCCTCCTCTCATGCCCATGGATGCAGAAGAGCCTGCTAAGGGATACCTCCGGATGGGCAGCAGCGTCTATCCGTGTATCAACATCCCGTACTGCGCTCGCCAACGCGCCTGCCAAGCGTGGTGAGTATGGCAACTACCCCTCATGGAGATCCATGAGGGAGGCTTGAGTTCAGTAGTGGACGTTTTACGGCTGAAATGATGATAGGAGAGAAACACTGATAATTTTAGAGGTTTCTAATGTGAGGTCGTAAATAAACACATTTGTTTGCGCTTACATCGCAAACGCTGGCTGAACTACGAGATAGATCAAAATAATGTACAGTATTGTACATCTTAAAAAGGTCTGTAAAAAAGTCCGCGATGGCATATCCTGTTACGTATTTTTTAGTTTTAAAATTACAGGATTTTATCGCGTACCTTTTTTATTATTTTCCCGACGTTTCGAGCACATTTCAGCGCCTCCCGCGACCAAGAACGCTGAAACGTGTTCGAAACGTCGGGAAAATAATAATAAAATAGGTACGCGATAAAAACCTGTAATTTTAAAACTAAAAAACATGTTAACAAATCGCGAAAGCTTAACAAGTTATATACTGTTACGACTTTTGCACTCAGATATCGAAGAGCAAACATACTCATTCCGAGATGGGGGGATGAAAATATTCTTTTAAACGTAGTTGCCTCTTTTCTGTGATGTTTTTTGAGAGTGTAACATTGATACACTTGAAGCACAACCACAGGAACGAGCAAATATTATCCTTCCTTCATAGTTTTTTATTTATCAGTTGAAATATCGTGTTTTGTACCGTTAAATTTAATAATCAATAACATTTGTTCAACTATATCTTTTCCCGGCTAAAGCAAAAGGTATTTGATCATTAATTTTTAACATTAATTTAAGTTTGCTTTAACTGTTTGCTTAATTTTTTTCTTATATATAATGTAAATCCGTTATTGGTCGTAGATATGTAATTTAGGATAAGGTAGATTAGGGACTGTGGATTTTGTTTATATAAATAAAATTAAAAAAAAAAAAACATTTACAATTGGATAGAAAATTTGGGTAATTTGGAAGCGGCCTTGAGTGTAAAAGTCGTTAAGTACGCAAATTAATTTATATGTTTCTGGTAAAGACACACCCATTATGATAACTAATTCATTGACGTAACAAATAACATAAAATGGTAGGTCGATAAGTTGTTTGTGGAACTTAAAAAAGTTACATGAACACAAATTAATAAATAATATAATATAATAATTAACCCGCCTGCCAAGCGTGGTGAGAATGGCAACTACCCCTCATGGAGATCCATGAGGGAGGCCTGTGTTCATCAGTGGACGTTTTATGGCTGAAATATGCCATATGCCAAGCGCTATAGATCGTCAAAATTCCCATAAAACCAGTGTCACATTGTTTTCCAACAAAGCAAGTACATTTGATTGACAATGGGTTGGGAGCTACTTACGTTTTTACTTCGTCGAACGAATGAGGGGCCGTTTATATCTGTAGAATGAATGCAGTAGGAATCTGTTTAGGGATACCTCCGGAAGATGGTACGTCTTTCCGTGTATCAACATCCCGTACTGCGCTCGCCAGCCCAGCTGCCGAGCGTGGCGAGCATGGCCACAACCCATCAGTACTGAGTGATCAATGAGGGAGCCCTTTGTCCAGCTGTGGACGTCCTACAGCTGGGAAGGAAGATATGATAAACTTTATTTCGTATGTCAACACATCCACTTAGACCGATCGACACGGAAAGACGCTGCTGCCCATCTTTCGGATGTAGCAGGCTCTTACTGCATCCACGGGCAAGAGAGGAGGGGCAACATTTTACTGCCGGCACCTCACGGCAATATCTTATCTATACAAATATACAAAAATATTTATTCATCAACTTAATTCACTTATCAATGACATAGTTTGAGATTCCCTTTTAAGTAAATAATACTTGTGTTAGGGAAATCTCGCTCTGCCAAGAAACAATAATATTGAGTAGATTAAGCTATTTTAATTAATTTTAGGGTGGTATTATTAAAACTGAGTTATATTTAGTTAGGTTTGTCTAGTTATAGAAAAGACAAAAATTTTACTTTTCTATGTATTTGACAAATTGTCGAGCTATGTTGACGAGCTCTGTGGCGCAGCGGGCGAAGGTCCGCCTGCGACGCAAGGGTTTGCGGGTTCGATTCCCGCCTCGGGACAAATGTCTGTACGATCTGCAGATATTTGTTCAGGGTGTTCTCGGTGTTTTACTATATGTAATAAAAATATCTATCTATGTAGTATAATGTGTTAAGTATATCAGTCATCTAGTACCCATAACACGAATTCGTTGCATGGATCTTGTCAGAAAAGTCTGCTACGCAGTTCCGAGATCATGCAATTTGCGGACTACTCGCATGCGCTCCTTGTTCGCGCTCAATACCTGCAGAACCAACTCGGGACTGCGTGCCCCTATTAGACGTATGGTTGAGTCCTATAATAATAACTTTGCTGACTTAGATATATTTGCTTTATCCCTTTATAAATTTAAAAAAAGTCTGCATCACATTGAACTTACCTAATTTACATAAACCTTTCTCTTTTGTATTTTATCCTGTTGACTCTGATCTAACTTTTTATGAGCATCTTCCTTTACTCCTTCACTTTATTTTTGTGTGTCATGTGATATTTTTCTTCTAATCTCATTTTTAATTTTAAATTTTCTTTAATAATTATTAGATGTACCTCTAGCTGCATCTCTTTGCTTTATACGACAAAACTTCAAACTGTGGAAAACGCCGTGGACTATAGTATAACTAAGTGTAACTTCCCTTAGGAACTTTCTATTTTGTTATTTAACATGTACATATATTATAGTTGTTTGTTTTTCCTAATAAATAAAATAAATAAAAAATAAAAACACAAGCTCTGCTTACCTCGGGGCTAGATGATGCTGTGTGAATTGTCCAGCATTATTTATTTATCGCCGCCGCCCACCGCCGTGGGGTGCCGGCAGTAGAATGATACCCCTCCTCTCATGCCCGTGGATGCAGTAAGAGCCTGCTAAGGGACACTTCCGGAAGATGGGCAGCAGCGTCTTTCCGTGTATCAACATCCCGTACTGCGCTCGCCAACCCGCCTGCCAAGCGTGGTGAGTATGGCAACTACCCCTCATGGAGATCCATGAGGGAGGCCTTAGTTCAGTAGTGGACTTTTTACTGCTGGAATGATGATTATCAAAACTGAGTTATATTTAGTTAGGTTTGTCTAGTTATAGAAAAGACAAAAATTTCACCTTTCTATCTATTTAATCTAATTTAAGTCCCAAGGTAAAGGACGAAAGGGAAAAGAAGTAAAGGACGACAAACGAAACGCTGGGAAGATGACCTAAGAGGAGTTGCTGGTCCAGAATGGATGAGAATAGCGAGAGACAGAGAGAGATGGAAGTCTTTAGAGGAGGCCTTTTTTTTTTCTTTTTTTTTTTTTTTTATGTTCCCAATCGTGTATTGTAACCATTTAGACACAGTTGTCATCCTTTGTCGAAAGACAAGCTGTTGTTACGAAACGACACCAATAGTCAGAGATAATTCTATATTTAAATTGAAAACATTGTTAAACAGCAATAAAGGCTTATTTTATTTATTTATTTTTAAGTCCCAAGGTACTTAATAATTCATTCGTCCCGCCAGACCGCCTGCCTTACTCCATCCGCGTGCTGCTGGAGTCTTGCGTGCGTAACTGCGACAACTTCCAGGTCCTGGAGAAGGACGTCGCCAGCGTGCTGGCGTGGGAGACGCACCAGGCCGCGGAGGCCGGCGTGGAGATCGCCTTCAAGCCCGCGAGAGTCATTCTGCAGGTGAGACCCTCGTGCCTAATAGCCAGAGACCATAAGGTCTCTGTATATTAATATCTTCTCTATATCCAAAGGTTTGCTGTAAGAAAACTCTTTCAGGGTTAAGCTCGCCTTTGTACATCACCTTTATGTATACTTTTTTTGCAAGTATGTTTTTCTTTCGTGTACAATAAAGAATTTAAGGTCCAAAGCTGACCTTTATGGTCGTAGTTCATAATAATTTATTTGCTTATAATGTGGTGTATACATTGTCCTAATATTAATATACACATCTTACCATAATATACATAACTTTTAAGTACTTTAATTTAAATTACATTGTCATATACAAAAAGATATATAATTAATAATAGGCGTGCAAAAATAATTAGGTATATAAATAAAGCGTAAAAGCAAAAAAACAAGCAGACAATGCAATAATAATAATAATGAAAAAAAAAACAGTATCGCATATAAAATTGAATTCAATATTCATAATTATTTAAAGAAATGTCACGATTTGTTATATAAAAATTCTTCAATAGTATAAAAACTATTTTATTTATCAAAAAAAAATTCTTCCTTACGGAATTTGTTTTGCGGAAGGCTTTTTATTTCCTTGGGTAATTTAGGTCTCCAACAGACAAGCCAGAAAAGCCACCGACAACACACGTAACTTTTATGTTTTAACTACTCGCGCACGAAGTGTCCGTGAGGCCGGAGTTTTTAGGAAGTCCTCTTTACTTATACGTATAGATGCTTATTGTTATATAGATGCTTTTTGTTATTTCAACTGTAATTCCGACTCTATTTCAATTGTTATAGCCTACAAGCAGAATTTAATTTTTACTTGATTTTAAGTTTATTTTAGAATATCAAATATGTAATTTAGTTTTAATAAGATGCCTTTAGTTGTAGAGTATAAATGCTTTCTTTTCTGCAGTCTTGTTATTCGTTTTTGTTAATATATCTATCTTAACATGCTATTCATTTTGTTTGTAAATATTTACATCTCATGTACTGAGGTAGGTTACTGGAAACTGCGTGTATACAATTTCCCAGTGTTCATTTGTATACGCCGCGGGGTGCCGGCAGTAGAATGATACCCCTCCTCTCATGCCCGTGGATGCAGTAAGAGCCTGCTAAGGGATACCTCCGGAAGATGGGCAGCAGCGTTTATCCGTGTATCAACATCCCGTACTGCGCTCACCAACCCGCCTGCCAAGCGTGGTGAGAATGGCAACTACCCCTCATGGAGATCCATGAGGGAGGCCTGTGTTCATCAGTGGACGTTTTATGGCTGAAATGATGATTTGTATCATGTGTATATTTTTTTTTGTGAATAAACAAACTTGTTACTGGTAGGACCTGACCGGAGTCCCGGCAGTGGTGGACTTCGCCGCGATGCGGGACGCGGTGCGCCGCCTGGGCGGGGACGCGGCGCGCATCAACCCCGTGTGTCCCGCCGACCTGGTGATCGACCACTCCGTGCAGGTGGACTTTGCGAGGATGTGAGTATGCATGGGAGAAGAGGGGCTACCTTCTGACTGATAGGGTGCACGTGGACCGCCAGGATGTGAGTATACCTAAAGGGGGGGGCTTCATTTGGCGTCCAAGTCTCGCTAGGATGTAAGTATACTTGGGGAAAGAAAGGCCTTCTTATGACTGATAAGATTAAAGATAAAAAGATAAAAATATGTTTATTTTGTCACATATATTACGGACAGTTAACAAAATTATAAAATTATTCTTAGAACTATGTCAAAGTGACAAAAAAGGTCACCATTCAGCTTGTGCTGTGTGAAAGTAAATTATACCACAGCGCTGGTCTTCCATGGTCACCTTGTTATTACCCTATGGATTACTCAATGGTTGACTAACTAATAGGATGACAGACAGACAGACAAGGTGACTGACTTACTGATAGGATCGTCCTTGTGTGTCTCACGGGGTAGTGGGATCACCAGACCACCGCATCAACCCCGTGTGTCCCGCCGACCTGGTGATCGACCACTCGGAGCAGGTTGACTTTGCGAGGATGTGAGTATGCAGGGGGGAAGAGGGGCCTAATTTCTACAGTCTGACACGATTCATTAATGCAGACGTGCTTTATCGGTGAAGGAAACATCGCGAGGAAACCCGCGGCTTAGTTAGCTTCAGACGTATTGACCTGTTCTTTCCTCTGACTAATAGTTGACTAAGCTGAGAGGATGGTATAGGTGCTGGGCAAGCCTAATCCATCTAACAATGTCCCAGGCACTGCAGCGTCCCGCACAGCATGATTACCAGTTGCTGACGCTGTATAAATCATCTATAAGATGCAAAGGCCTTTGCAAATTATATACTTAATACCACACCCGACTCCGTCCTATCCTGTGCCATTAAAAGATAATGTTGGAGTTAAATTTGTTTTGTGTCCTACCGGCTGGATGAATCAGAATCCAGATCGCTACGTAAAATCAGTGTTTAAATGCATTGGGATATCATTGAAAGAAGTCGTTCGCTCGTTCTATGTTCTATGTACTACATAGATAGATATTTTTTTTATTATTTTTAGAATTTTTTATTACGTACAGACATATGTCCCGAGGCGGGAATTGAACGCCTCTTGCGTCGCAGGCGGACCTTCGCCCGCTGCGCCTCAGAGGTCGAATAATTAATATTGTCTTGTTTCAGACCGGACGCACTCAGCAAGAACCAAGACCTTGAGTTTGTGAGAAACAAGGAGAGATTTTCCTTTCTGAAGGTAATGTTATGGAGAATTAATAGTTTATTTTACTTATGAGAATAACCGAAGGCGACGCGGCAGACCGAAGCGCAGATGGCGGGACGAACTCGATCAGTACATCGTTGACTGGAGGGAAGCAGCTCAGGATCGGGATGTATGGAGGGAATTGGGGAAGGCCTTTGCCCAGCAGTGGGACCCAAATGGCTCATAATAATAATGAGAATAACCATTGATATGTTTGCCGCGGCAGTAGGATGTTACCCCTTCCGTCTTGCCCGTGGATGCAGTAAGAGCCTGCTAAGGGATACCTCCGGTAGAAGCCCTTCTACCGGAGGTATCCCTTAGCAGCGTCTTTCCGTGTGTCAACATCCTGTACTGCGCTCGCCAACCCGCCTTGGAAAAAAAGTTATCTGAAGCGAACCTAATGCTTTATTCAATTTAATATTATGTGTTCTTTTGTAATTTGACAATTCTAAGTAGCGTTTTGTTCTATTGAATAAATACATATTGACTTTGACTTTGCCTGTCAAGCGTGGTGAGTATGGCAACTACCCTCATGGAGATCCACGAGAGAGGCCTGTGTTCAGTAGTAAACGTGTTACAGCTGAAATGATGATGAACGATTTATTTATTATATCATAGCAGCATTGGTAGTTTAAAAACCAAACTTATAGAAATAGAAAATATTTATTTGCACCTTTTTTTAACAATGTACACGTATTGAAATTATCGTGGCTAGACATCATTTAATAAATATAATACCGTTCTCGTCTCGCGGCCCTCGGAGTCGGCCACGAACGGTGCTCATGGAGAATGGCCTCTAAATGGTCTACGAAACGTCAGCAAGGTGATAATAAGTTAGGTACGTGGTGTAAGCCGTATTATATTTATTAAATGTACACGTAATTATAATTAATAAAAAAAAACAATAAAATAAGACACAAATCGGTCGTCACTCAGCATTTGCTGTAACAACACGAATGCTGTCGCAGCGCTGGTTTTCGGTATGAACTTAATAACTCTTTCTTCGAAAAGTATTTAATAGATGCGAATGGCTCATTATATACATATATATATATATATATAATCATTTATAAGACAATGTAAAATTATGTGGATCTATTTGGGTATTTATTTAATACATTTGATTAGAACGGCTTACACCACTTACACCAATCAATCAATATTAGCAAAAAAATAACTTACAATAGTCAAGAAAAAATTTCCCTACAAACTAAAATCAATAATACAAAATGAACATGTCAATATGAAATGGTCAGGTAACATTCATTAAATCGAAGTATAATTATTTTTAAATACAATTTAAATACAATTATTTGAATAAAACAAAGCTAAACACATTAATTATTTCTAGCCATCGTCTCTCTCACACTGTCTAAGGCATTCTGATATTATGGCATAATGAATTACTAGCCTACTATTGTTAATTTCTTTTAATTTGTTCTTTGTAATGCACTACTGTGTATTATAAGTGGAAACTTATTAATAGCTACTTATTTTTATACTTATAACTATTGTGTACCTTGTGCTGATAGTTCCCCTAAGATGAATAAATAAACGTCATTGTTGATCTGCCTTTTTTTTTTTAATTTTCCATTTTAAATATTTCAAACAGTTTAATATTTTGACATGACATAATTTTTATATTATTTGACGTTATCATTTATTTAATATTTTTCCGTTCTTGACCGTATTTAATTTAGTTTATTATTATTATTGCAATTGTTTAGATTGAATGTTATTAGACGTATTAGGTGTTATTTCTCTAATTAATAATAACTTGTTCTTATCTTTAATTAATGTAATTGGTTGTGCCGTTTTAATTAAAGTAAATAAATAAATAAATAGATAACTTATTGTGTTATTTTGTTCCCAGTGGGGGGCGCAGGCCTTCGACAACATGCTGATCGTGCCTCCGGGCTCCGGTATCGTACACCAGGTGAGTTGCGTTACTTTTAATTTTAGGGTATAATTTAACTTTTTTTTAGGGTAACAGCCGATACGTTCGATGGAGCGGTGTACATACACTCCATCACTATGTTGACGCAATCATTTTTATGTGCACGTAATATAGCCCTAAGTAATTTTTTGTACTAACATATTATGGATCTCTGTAATCTGAATAATAAATGAATTATTATTATTATTTTAAAACTACGTATCATGGTTGTTAACATAATTATGCAATATTTGCGGGAAATTTGAGAGAGACTTAGAAAGAGGGTGGACCGTACCGTCTGCCAATGACTGCCCACTCGCAAAGACTTCAGTTTATCAATAACAATTCATCATCATCATCATCATTTCAGCCGTAAAACGTCTACTACTGAACACAGGCCCCCCTCATGGATCTCCATGAGGGGTAGTTGCCATACTCACCACGCTTGGCAGGCGGGTTGGCGAGCGCAGTACGGGATGTTGATAGACGGAAAGACGCTGCTGCCCATCTTCCGGAGGTATCCCTTAGCAGGCTCCTACTGCATCCATGGGCATGAGAGGAGGGGTAACATTCTACTGTCACGACACGGCGTGTCAGTGGTCGCGGTGTGGACGGGGTGTCTTTAGTACGTGAAAAGTACGTGAACATTTCCGCTATTTAATATTAATGTAATAAGTCACGAAAGTGACTATAGTAAAAAAGGACGGTGCTACTTGGTGCAGGTGAACCTGGAGTACCTGGCGCGCGTGGTGTTCTCCGGCACGGCGCTGCTGCACCCCGACTCCGTGGTGGGCACCGACAGCCACACCACCATGATCAACGGACTCGGCGTCGTCGGATGGGGCGTCGGGGGTCAGTACGCACACCATCCTTAGCTCACGTCACATCCGTCTGTTGGCGCGTCGGCGGTCAGTACGCACACCATCCTTAGCTCACGTCACATCCGTCTGTTGGCGCGTCGGCGGTCAGTACGCACACCATCCTTAGCTCACGTCACATCCGTCTGTTGGGGCGTCGGGGGTCAGTACGCACACCATCCTTAGCTCACGTCACATCCGTCTGTTGGCGCGTCGGCGGTCAGTACGCACACCATCCTTAGCTCACGTCACATCCGTCTGTTGGGGCGTCGGGGGTCAGTACGCACACCATCCTTAGCTCACGTCACATCCGTCTGTTAGCGCGTCGGCGGTCAGTACGCACACCATCCTTAGCTCACGTCACATCCGTCTGTTGGGGCGTCGGGGGTCAGTACGCACACCATCCTTAGCTCACGTCACATCCGTCTGTTGGGGCGTCGGGGGTCAGTACGCACACCATCCTTAGCTCACGTCACATCCGTCTGTTGGCGCGTCGGCGGTCAGTACGCACACCATCCTTAGCTCACGTCACATCCGTCTGTTGGGGCGTCGGGGGTCAGTACGCACACCATCCTTAGCTCACGTCACATCCGTCTGTTAGCGCGTCGGCGGTCAGTACGCACACCATCCTTAGCTCACGTCACATCCGTCTGTTGGGGCGTCGGGGGTCAGTACGCACACCATCCTTAGCTCACGTCACATCCGTCTGTTGGCGCGTCGGCGGTCAGTACGCACACCATCCTTAGCTCACGTCACATCCGTCTGTTGGCGCGTCGGCGGTCAGTACGCACACCATCCTTAGCTCACGTCACATCCGTCTGTTGGCGCGTCGGCGGTCAGTACGCACACCATCCTTAGCTCACGTCACATCCGTCTGTTGGCGCGTCGGCGGTCAGTACGCACACCATCCTTAGCTCACGTCACATCCCTCTGTTGGCGCGTCGGCGGTCAGTACGCACACCATCCTTAGCTCACGTCACATCCGTCTGTTGGCGCGTCGGCGGTCAGTACGCACACCATCCTTAGCTCACGTCACATCCGTCTGTTGGCGCGTCGGCGGTCAGTACGCACACCATCCTTAGCTCACGTCACATCCCTCTGTTGGCGCGTCGGCGGTCAGTACGCACACCATCTTTAGCTCACGTTACATCCGTCTGTTGGGGCGTCGGGAGTCAGTACTCACTGTCATAAGTATTCTGGTATGTCTGGGTAAACGTATCACTTATTTGAGCGACTATTTCTCCGAAACTAAAAAAGCTAGCTTAACCGCTAAAGTTTTCCTAGAAAGTTCATGGTTAAAACTACATTTATGATTTTTTTTAAACTTTTAAAGCTAGCAGTTTAGATTTAAGAGGGGTAGGGGGATTGACGCTTGAAATAAAGTTTAAACTTTTAATATTTCGCAAACGCAACTCTAATTCGAAAAATTGTCTTTGCGACCCTTAAATGATTTTAAAATACCTATTCAACGATACCCCACACGATGGGAAAATCAATTAAAAAAATTCATCCCCACCTGACGTGTATGGGAGGTACCCCTAATATTTTTTTGTATCTTTATATCTCGGTGTTATTATTTTATATGTTCATGCAAAATATTAGCTTTCTAGGACGAATAGTCTCTTCGCGAAGCCGGTAACAGACGGACAAACAAAATGAAACTATAATGGTTTCTTGTTTCACTACGAAACTAAATTAAAAAAAGCTTTTCATTCTATTCTACTCCGTCCCAGGTATCGAAGCGGAAGCGGTGATGCTGGGACAGGCGATCAGCATGCTCCTCCCGAAGGTGGTAGGCTACCGCCTGGTCGGGGAACTGAGCCCGCTGGCGACCTCCACGGACCTCGTGCTCACCATCACCAAGGTAAGTAGGCCTTCCAAGTCACGTCTCAGTCTATCACAGCTGTGTGTCTGCCGTGAGTGGTCGCTGTGAGGTCGCCTGCCGTTACCGCTTTTTTTTCCGAAATGACAATATATGTTGTTGACCGCAGATGGCCATGACAACGTTACCGGACTATGGCGAGCGCAGAGGGCGCCGCAAACGTTAGGTTGGGGCAACAAGCTCAAGGGCACCACTTAGGTTCGAACCACGGCTTGGACTGTTGCCAGATGTTTGTATGTACTGATGGTTAACGTCCAGGTGCAAAACTGCACCTTAAGACTATTGATATATGAGTGTATTCTTCGGCCCCGCCGGCGGGACCGGTTATTGAATGTGTGCCTAGCAGCTAATGTGGGACGGGCTGACGTCACCTCCGGGTTAGCGGCGGTGAGCTCGTCAACGGGCAAGCCGGGAACGTGTCTAGGTCGACGGAGGAAAGCCGTTACCGCAGCAGTAACAGTACGTTACTATGACATCTGTCAGATTTATAACTCATGGCACCAAATACTAAGCAAATGAAGCCCAAACTACAGTCGCTGTAGTACAGTTTACTACATTTTAGTACCAAACTATAATGTTAGAGGCGCTGTACATGTTTTAATACATTTTTTAAGACACCTATAGACAACTGTGACTTACTAAGAAGTAACAGAATCTTCCCGCGGCGTGGTCGGTCAGTTCGCGGAGTATTTTGGGTAAGGCGGCGTCGCCCTGAGCATAGCGATCGTGCGACCTTCGCGAACATGTGTCCGGAGTTCGATTCCATGTGAAAGATGCTTATAGGATAATTCAATTGCAGTGGTCTTAGCGAATTTATGGGCGACATTCAAATGATTTTATGATACCTAAACCAAACGTTTGACTTTTCAAGGGCCTTTAACTGTCAAGGAGTATCCAGGACTACCAAATTCTTGCAATTCTGGGTCATTTACTCAGGAAAATTCTTAAATTTTCCATTTATTTGTTACCAATCTACCAGGCGTCCATAACCGAGCAGGCGTTATCGCGTTGCTGTGTTCCAGCACCTCCGCTTACTCAGGAAAATTGTTAAATTTTCCATTTATTTGTTACCGATCTACCAATGAATAAGCTCAGAGTCGCTCAACGAGCTATGGAGAGGGCTATGCTCGGGTTCTCTACGGGATCGAATCAGAAATGAGGAGATACGTAGGAGAACTCGGGTCACCGACATAGCCAGACGGATTAGCACGTTGAAGTGGCAATGGGCAGGCCATGTAGCGCGCAGAACAGATGGCCGATGGGGCCGTAAAGTTCTCGAATGGAGGCCACGGACCGGCAAGCGCAGCGTAGGACGTCCACCTACAAGATGGGCAGACGACTTGGTAAGAACCGCAGGTCGGCGTTGGATGCAGGCCGCTTCCAACCGCAGTACCTGGAGATCAGTGAGGGAGGCCTTTGTCCAGCAGTGGACGTCCTATGGCTGATATGATGATGATGAATCTACCAGGCGCCCATAACCGAGCAGGCGTTGTCGCGTTGCTGTGTTCCAGCACCTGCGCTCGCTGGGCGTGGTCGGCCAGTTCGTGGAGTTCTTTGGGCCGGGCGTGGTCGCGCTCAGCATAGCGGACCGCGCGACCGTCGCCAACATGTGTCCCGAGTTCGGGGCCACGGTCGCGCACTTCCCGGTGGACGCGCGCTCGCTGGAGTACCTGGTGCAGACCAGTGAGTATCTACCTCTATAGTTCATTCAATACATAATAAATAAAGCTGAACAATTCACAGCATCATCATTTCTCGAGTAACTCTCAGCGAGCCCTTTTATTTGATATCCATATTGTAAGAGTGCATTAATAAAATAACTAGTCCGCCATCTTGGCTATTCTGCCATATTGGATTTAGAGTGACGTTATTTCATTTTTTGAATTAGTCCGCCATCTTGAGTTTAAGTACCGCCATGTTGGATTTAGAGTGATGTCATTTAATTTTTCGAGTTATTCTCAGCAAGCTCTTTCATTTGATACCCATATTATGGGAGTAGATTAAAAATGAGTAGTCTGCCATCTTGGATGTTCCGCCATGTTGGATTCAGAGTGACGTCACATAGCTGACCATGCATTGTCATCCATAGAGAACATGTATACAAAATTTCAGCTCAATTGGTTGAAGGTATCTGCTTCAAAATTGAGTTGCAAGATTCCGCGAACAAACAAAGTTACATACCTACAGGACAAGCTAAATAAAAGCTTGTAAAAAGAACTGTTTTCTAATCGCTTCTTATCACGTTGCTTATTTATTTATTTATTTGAGCCACCACCAGAAGATACACAAAGAAAAATTACAAAAGTAAAAACAATAAAAATCATGAGCTAGTGTTCTCCCAATTACAGGCAGCTACATCTAGGTTACAAATTAAGTTGTCATAGCAAAAGTTAACATATAATGAATTGGAATTTTTAAGCATAGGTAACAATTATATTTGAGGGTCTACATAGAATTTTTAAACAAAACAAATATGTACGTTCTACGTAAGGTTGAATAAAATAAAAAGAAACTAGAGTTAAAAGAAAAACTAGAGTTAGTAGGTACTAAGATATAAAACAGTGAAGCGAACAAATTCATTCATGTGCCTTATTTCCTGGTAACACAAGATTAAATATGTTTTTATATTGTAATTAGACCTGTTCTTTCCTCTGAATAATAGCTGACTAAGCTGAGAGGATGGTATAGGTGCTGGGCAAGCCTAATCCATCCAACAATGTCCCAGGCACTGCAGCGTCCCGCACATCATGATTACCAGTTGCTGACGCTGTATAGAATCATCTTAAATAGATGTAAAGCCCTTACATTTTAAGGTACCGTCGGGATACGCACACACTCTGCCTTCTCTATGACATCTTCAATAACCCACTTACTCCTAACTATCTCCAAGAACGTTTTTCTCTTTTCCCTCCCTATCGTGTCACACGCTCCTCCTTACATCTACGTATAAGGACTCCGGAGCATAATACCTCCTTTTACACTGACTCCTTCACAGTAACTGCGATCCGACTGTAGAACTCCTTGCCAGTGGAAATTCGTAGGGCCTCGTCTGTCGGAATCTTCAAATCCAAACTGTATTTACATTTTATATCCCTTCAGAATGGTCAACAAAATTGAGCAATTTATGTTTATTTATTTATTTGTAATTATACTTATTGTATGTATTATTATTTGGATATATTTCTTATATTATGGTGTTTATCTTATTATCTATGTATCTTTATGTAAATTTTTATATGTAAATTACCTACTCAAAATCATATTTATTTTTCGCACCACCACAAAACTCTGCACTACACAAAGGTTTTCTTCCAGCTGAAGAAAATGTTAAATAGCATTAAGTTCGCCTATGTACATGTTTTTGTGCAATAAAGAATTTTCTTATCTTATTTTATTTCAAGTTTAACGGGGCATGTTCCAGATCGGTCCCCGGAGAACATAGCCATCATAGAGCAGTACCTGCGAGCCAGCAAACAGTTCCGTGACTACAGCGACCCCGCGCAGGACCCCGTCTTCTCCAAGGTAATTTGTACAGCCTAGAGTCTTCAACCAGGAGAGCAGTACCTGCGAGCCAGCAAACAGTTCCGTGACTACAGCGACCCCGCGCAGGACCCCGTCTTCTCCAAGGTAATTTGTACAGCCTAGAGTCTTCAACCAGGAGAGCAGTACCTGCGAGCCAGCAAACAGTTCCGTGACTACAGCGACCCCGCGCAGGACCCCGTCTTCTCCAAGGTAATTTGTACAGCCTAGAGTCTTCAACCAGGAGAGCAGTACCTGCGAGCCAGCAAACAGTTCCGTGACTACAGCGACCCCGCGCAGGACCCCGTCTTCTCCAAGGTAATTTGTACAGCCTAGAGTCTTCAACCAGGAGAGCAGTACCTGCGAGCCAGCAAACAGTTCCGTGACTACAGCGACCCCGCGCAGGACCCCGTCTTCTCCAAGGTAATTTGTACAGCCTAGAGTCTTCAACCAGGAGAGCAGTACCTGCGGGCCAGCAAACAGTTCCGTGACTACAGCGACCCCGCGCAGGACCCCGTCTTCTCCAAGGTAATTTGTACAGCCTAGAGTCTTCAACCAGGAGAGCAGTACCTGCGAGCCAGCAAACAGTTCCGTGACTACAGCGACCCCGCGCAGGACCCCGTCTTCTCCAAGGTAATTTGTACAGCCTAGAGTCTTCAACCAGGAGAGCAGTACCTGCGAGCCAGCAAACAGTTCCGTGACTACAGCGACCCCGCGCAGGACCCCGTCTTCTCCAAGGTAATTTGTACAGCCTAGAGTCTTCAACCAGGAGAGCAGTACCTGCGAGCCAGCAAACAGTTCCGTGACTACAGCGACCCCGCGCAGGACCCCGTCTTCTCCAAGGTAATTTGTACAGCCTAGAGTCTTCAACCAGGAGAGCAGTACCTGCGAGCCAGCAAACAGTTCCGTGACTACAGCGACCCCGCGCAGGACCCCGTCTTCTCCAAGGTAATTTGTACAGCCTAGAGTCTTCAACCAGGAGAGCAGTACCTGCGAGCCAGCAAACAGTTCCGTGACTACAGCGACCCCGCGCAGGACCCCGTCTTCTCCAAGGTAATTTGTACAGCCTAGAGTCTTCAACCAGCGTGTTACCAGTGGTGACGTATAGAACCGAGACGTGCTCCTTCATGATTGGCCTTATGAATAAGAGTCGCTCAACGAGCTGTGGAGAGGGCTATGCTCGGGGTTTCACTACGGGATTGATGGTTGATCATTAGGGGTTGTTGCCATGCTCGCCACGCTCGGCAGGCGGGCTGGCGAGCGCAGTTTGCGCTTTTCATCATCATCATATCTACTGCGGTTGGAAGCCGTCTGCGTTTTCTATAATAATAATTATAAAGAGGAAAGATTAGTATTAGTATTTTGTATATTTAAATAAATAATAAATAAATAATGCTGGACAAATCACACAGCATCATCTAGCCCCAAGCTAAGTAGAGCTTGTGTTATGGGTACTAGATGACTGATATAGAGGTACTTAATACATTATACTTACATAGATAGATATTTTTATTATATATATAAAAACACCCAGAACACCCTGAACAAATATCTGCAGATCGTGCAGACATTTATCCCGAGGCGGGAATCGAACCCGCAACCCCTTGCGTCGCAGGCGGACCTTCGCCCGCTACGCCACAGAGTTCGTCGTCGTTTGTAACGAATGAACTCAAAAACTACTGGACCGATTTCCAAAAGTCTTTCACCCACAATGCTACGTTACCCCGTAACATAGGCAGTTATCCCCGCGTTCCCACGGGAACGGGAACTGCGCGGGTGGAACTGCGAAGCGCTGCTAGTTTGAAAGAGAAGAATGAAAGAAAATACATTTACTTTTGACACACACAACACGTAAAAATTATATAAGAAAACCCATAAAATAATCAAATTAGCTGTGCTAAGTGTGTAAAATGTTTGACATATAAACAACTAGCTTCTGTCCGCCGCTTCGCGTGCGTAGGCCCGGATGAAAAGTAGCCTATATGTTAATCCTGGCCTACATCTATATGTATGCAAAGTTTCTGCGTGTAGTTCCGTGTGGTAGTATTTGCGTGAAAAGGCAACAAACATCCATACATCTGTACAAACAATCTTTCAGCTTAACAATGCACTTTATTGCACACCTTTAAAAAATACATAAAAAAAACTTAAATACAGTTTGTACGATGGGCTTTATAATACTAGTGAGATGCTGCGGGTCCAAAAAAATTACCTCAGTATTACTGCAGTATTTCATTCATTCATTTCAGCCGTAGCACGTCCTCTACTGAACACAGGCCTCCCTCATGGATCTCCATGAGGGGCAGTTGCCATCACTCACCACGCTCGGCAGGCGAGTTATCACGTATAGACGCGGCTGCCCATCTTCCGGAGGTATCCCTTAGCAGGCTCTTACTGCATCCACGGGCAAGCGAGAAGGGGTAACATTCTATTGCCATTCCACCCCAATACATTATTTTGTTTGTTATAAACATGCAAGTTGTGCGGTTGCAGGTGGTGGAACTGGACCTGGCGACGGTGGTGACCTCCGTGTCGGGCCCCAAGCGGCCGCAGGACCGCGTCTCCGTGTCCATCATGAAGAAGGACTTCCAGGACTGCCTCACCAGCAAGGTAAGGCGATCTAGACAAAGCCTGTACACACTCTGTTATTGTTTGTAATGAACTTGTTGTAGGATCTATCCATATTAAATAAAACCGGGCAAGAGCGAGTCGGACTCGCGCACCGAGGGTTCCGTGCCATCATACAATATAATATATGACAAAGGCGGTTTTATATTTGTTGGAGAACCTTGACAGCGCCATCTCTTGTCTGATAGCGGAACTTATGTAGATTTTTTACACTTTCGATGATTTCTAAAAAAGTATGTTATGTAGAGAGTTTGTAATAAATATCCTATAAAGTTCACATACACTTCTATTAGGTATAGAAGTATCACGGGTTATCTCTGCAAACTTCGGAGATAAGGGGTGACGGTCGTTTTTTCAACATTTTTGTAAATATCTCAAAAACGATACGGCTTAAAGGAAAAACAAAAACTGTTTATTAATGTGCAAATGAATAACTTTCATATGATACCCCACATCACCTAGTAACTTTACAAAATTTTTGAAAATCCCCCTTCCCACCCCCTTGTCTAAAAAACTATGCAAATCAGAGAGTTCGCTATAATTTTCCTATAAAGTTTACATACACTTCTATTACCAATAAAAATATCACGGGTTTATCTCTGCAAACTTCGGAGATAAGGGGGGGGGAACGGTCGTTTTTTCAACTTTTTGTAAATATCTCAAAAACGATACGGTTTAAAGGAAAAATAAAAACTGTTTATCAATTTGAAAATGAATACCTTTCATATGATACCCCACACGGTCTAGTAACTTCACTTAAAAAATTTGAGATCCCCTATCCGCCCCCTACAATCAAAATAAGAATATTTTTTAACATTTTTATATATGTTATATTAGTAAAAAAGTGTTGTCTTTTACCATTTCAAATTTCAAGTCGATAGCATTAGTAGTTCTCGAGATATCCAGTTGTGACAGACAGACAGACAGACAGAGTGATTCTATAAGGGTTCCTTTTTACCATTTTGGTCCGGAACCCTAAAAATATGAACACTGTCAACCTAACATAGTGTGCAGAGTGTCAAACATGTCAACAACTCGAGTTGTGACAGTTAAGAATGACAGAAATATTCAAAATTGTTCTTATCTTCTATGACGACATTATCTGACGATTCTAACTATCACACACCCTGTGACATAGTATCAAACATGTCTACTCGAGTTGTGACAGCTAAGAATGACAGAAATATTCAAAATTAAGCTTCTTATCTTCTACAACGACATTATTAGTCAATTCTATCACACACCCAGTGACATAGTATCAAATATTCAAAATTAAGCTTCTTATCTTCTACGACGACATTATCTGTCAATTCTAACTATCACACACCCAGTGACAGAGTGTCGAACATGTCTACTCGAGTTGTGACAGCTAAGAATGACAGAAATATTTAAAAGTGTGCTTCTTATCTTAACCGATGACATTATCTGTCAATTCTAACTTTCACACACCCAGTGACAGAGTGCAAACATGTCTACTCGAGTTGTGACAGCGAAGAATGACAGAAATATTTAAAATTGTGCTTCTTATCTTGTACGATGACATTATCTGTCAAATCTAACTATCACACACCCAGTGACAGAGTGTCAAACATGTCTACTCGAGTTGTGACAGCTAAGAATGACAGAAATATTCAAAATTAAGCTTCTTATCTTCTACGACGACATTATCTGTCAATTCTAACTATCACACACCCAGTCACAGAGTATCAAACATGTCTACTCGAGTTGTGACAGCTAAGAATGACATAAATATTTAAAAGTGTGCTTCTTATCTTAACCGATGACATTATCTGTCAATTCTAACTATCACACACCCAGTGACAGAGTGTCAAACATGTCTACTCGAGTTGTGACAGCTAAGAATGACAGAAATATTCAAAATTGTGCTTCTTATCTTCTACGATGACATTATCTCTCAATTCTAACTATCACACATCCAGTGACATAGTGTCAAACATGTCTACTCGAGTTGTGATAGCTAAGAATGACAGAAATATTTAAAATTGTGCTTCTTATCTTCTATGATGACATTATCTGTCAATTCTAACTATCACACACCCAGTGACAGAGTGCCAACTTGTCTACCCGAGTTGTGACAGCTAAGAATGACAAAAATATTCAAAATTGTGCTTCTTATCTTGTACAATGACATTATCTGTCAATTCTAACTATCACACACCCAGTCACAGAGTATCAAACATGTCTACTCGAGTTGTGACAGCTAAGAATGACATAAATATTTAAAAGTGTGCTTCTTATCTTAACCGATGACATTATCTGTCAATTCTAACTATCACACACCCAGTGACAGAGTGTCAAACATGTCTACTCGAGTTGTGACAGCTAAGAATGACAGAAATATTCAAAATTGTGCTTCTTATCTTCTACGATGACATTATCTCTCAATTCTAACTATCACACATCCAGTGACATAGTGTCAAACATGTCTACTCGAGTTGTGATAGCTAAGAATGACAGAAATATTCAAAATCGTGCTTCTTATCTTCTACGACGACATTATCTGTCAATTCTAACCATCACACACCCAGTGACAGTGTCAAACATGTCTACTGGAGTTGTGACAGCTAAGAATGACAGAAATATTCAAAATTAAGCTTCTTATTTTCTATGACGACATTATCTGTCAATTCTAACTATCACACACCCAGTGACATAGGATCAAACATATCTACTCGAGTTGTGACAGCTAAGAATGACAGAAATATTCAAAATTGTGCTTCTTATCTTCTAAGATGACATTATCTGTCAATTCTAACTATCACACACCCAGTGACAGAGTGTCAAACATGTCTACTCGAGTTGTGACAGCTAAGAATGACAGAAATATTCAAAATTAAGCTTCTTATCTTCTACGATGACATTATCTGTGAATTTTAACTATCACACACCCAGTGACAGAGTGTCAAACATGTCTACTCGAGTTGTGACAGCTAAGAATTACAGAAATATTTAAAAGTGTGCTTCTTATGTTGACTGATGACATTATCTGACAATCCTAACTATCACACACCCAGTGACAGAGTGTCAAACATGTCTACTCGAGTTGTGATAGCTAAGAATGACAGAAATATTTAAAATTGTGCTTCTTATCTTCTACGATGACATTATCTGACAATCCTAACTATCACACACCCAGTGACAGAGTGTCAAACATGTCTACTCGAGTTGTAATAGCTAAGAATGACAGAAATATTCAAAATTGTGCTTCTTATCTTCTACGACGACATTATCAGTCAATTCTAACTATCACACACCCAGTGACAGTGTCAAACATGTCTACTGGAGTTGTGACAGCTAAGAATGACAGAAATATTCAAAACTAAGCTTCTTATCTTCTATGACGACATTATCTGTCAATTCTAACTATCACACACCCAGTGACATAGGATCAAACATGTCTACTCGAGTTGTGACAGCTAAGAATGACAGAAATATCCAAAATTGTGCTTCTTATCTTCTACGACGACATCATCTGTCAATTCTAACTATCACACACCCAGTGACAGAGTGTCAAACATGTCTACTCGAGTTGTGACAGCTAAGAATGACAGAAATATTCAAAATTGTGCTTCTTATCTTCTAAAATGACATTATCTGTCAATTCTAACTATCACACACCCAGTGACAGAGTGTCAAACATGTCTACTGGAGTTGTGACAGCTAAGAATGACAGAAATATTCAAAACTAAGCTTCTTATCTTCTATGACGACATTATCTGTCAATTCTAACTATCACACACCCAGTGACATAGGATCAAACATGTCTACTCGAGTTGTGACAGCTAAGAATGACAGAAATATCCAAAATTGTGCTTCTTATCTTCTACGACGACATCATCTGTCAATTCTAACTATCACACACCCAGTGACAGAGTGTCGAACATGTCTACTCGAGTTGTGATAGCTAAGAATGACAGAAATATTTAAACGTGTGCTTCTTATGTTGACCGATGAAATTATCTGACAATCCTAACTATCACACACCCAGTGACAGAGTGTCAAACATGTCTACTCGAGTTGTGACAGCTAAGAATGACAGAAATATTCAAAATTAAGCTTCTTATCTTCTACGATGACATTATCTGTCAATTCTAACTATCACACACCCAGTGACACAGTATCAAACATGTCTACTCGAGTTGTGACAGCTTAGAATGACAGAAATATTTAAACGTGTGCTTCTTATGTTGACCGATGACATTATCTGACAATCCTAACTATCACACACCCAGTGACAGAGTGTCAAACATGTCTACTCGAGTTGTGACAGCTAAGAATGACAGAAATATTCAAAATTAAGCTTCTTATCTTCTACGATGACATTATCTGTCAATTCTAACTATCACACACCCAGTGACACAGTGTCAAACATGTCTACTGGAGTTGTGACAGCTAAGAATGACAGAAAT
The DNA here is from genome assembly GCA_963082625.1 of Pasiphila rectangulata. Taxonomy (NCBI): domain Eukaryota; kingdom Metazoa; phylum Arthropoda; class Insecta; order Lepidoptera; family Geometridae; genus Pasiphila; species Pasiphila rectangulata. Next base: position 565,917 of record OY720262.1, read on the forward strand.
ATTCAAAATTAAGCTTCTTATTTTCTATGACGACATTATCTGTCAATTCTAACTATCACACACCCAGTGACATAGGATCAAACATGTCTACTTGAGTTGTGACAGCTAAGAATGACAGAAATATTTAAAATTGTACTTCTTATCTTCTATGACGACATTATCTGACAATCGTAACTATCACACACCCAGTGACAGAGTTTCAAACATGTCTACTCGAGTTGTGACAGCTAAGAATGACAGAAATATTTAAACGTGTGCTTCTTATGTTGACCGATGACATTATCTGACAATCCTAACTATCACACACCCAGTGACAGAGTGTCAAACATGTCTACTCGAGTTGTGACAGCTAAGAATGACAGAAATATTCAAAATTAAGCTTCTTATCTTCTACGATGACATTATCTGTCAATTCTAACTATCACACACCCAGTGACACAGTATCAAACATGTCTACTCGAGTTGTGACAGCTAAGAATGACAGAAATATTCAAATTTGTGCTTCTTACCTTCTAAAATGACATTATCTGTGAATTTTAACTATCACACACCCAGTGACAGAGTGTCAAACATGTCTACTCGAGTTGTGACAGCTAAGAATTACAGAAATATTTAAAAGTGTGCTTCTTATGTTGATTGATGACATTATCTGACAATCCTAACTATCACACACCCAGTGACACAGTATCAAACATGTCTACTCGAGTTGTGACAGCTAAGAATGACAGAAATATTCAAAATTGTGCTTCTTACCTTCTAAAATGACATTATCTGTGAATTTTAACTATCACACACCCAGTGACAGAGTGTCAAACATGTCTACTCGAGTTGTGATAGCTAAGAATGACAGAAATATTTAAAATTGTGCTTCTTATCTTCTACGATGACATTATCTGACAATCCTAACTATCACACACCCAGTGACAGAGTGTCAAACATGTCTACTCGAGTTGTGATAGCTAAGAATGACAGAAATATTCAAAATTGTGCGTCTTATCTTCTACGATGACATTATCTGACAATCCTAACTATCACACACCCAGTGACATAGGATCAAACATGTCTACTCGAGTTGTGACAGCTAAGAATTACAGAAATATTTAAAATTGTGCTTCTTATCTTCTACGATGACGTTATCTGACAATCCTAACTATCACACACCCAGTGACAGAGTGTCAAACATGTCTACTCGAGTTGTGACAGCTAAGAATGACAGAAATATTCAAAATTGTGCTTCTTATCTTCTACGACGACATTATCTATCAATTCTAACTATCACACACCCAGTGAAGAGTGTGAAACGTGTCTACGCGAATTGTGACAGCTAAGAATGACAGAAATTTTCAAATATCTTCACAACTGATGATTTCAACTACAATTATCAAGCACCCAGTGACAGATTTGCAAACATGTCTTCTGCAGTGTTGATAGCTATATAGACGGAACGTTTAGTCCAGAAAAACTGCTCCATATTTCTTGGATAGTGCACATCTGTCAAATCTATATATATATATAAAATAACACGTCTACTGCAGTTGTTATAGCTAGGCATGACAGAATATAGATAAATATAAAAAAAAACTGCCCCAGATTTCTTGGATATCTATAAACTAACAATCGCACACCCGGTGACGGAATATAATGATATCCGGTGGTGGAGACACGTGACAGAATACAGCGCAGTAGAAGATTTAGTTAATACATATTCTTACAGCGTCCACGGGCATGAGAGGGTAGGCAACATTCTACTGCCGACACCACTCGGCAAATATCATCATCATCATCATTCCAGCTGTAAAAAGTCCACTACTGAACAGGCCTCCCTCATGGAGATCCATGAGGGGTAGTTGCGATACTCACCACGCTTGGCAGGCGGGTTGGTGAGCGCAGTATGGGATGTTGATACACGGATAGACGCTGCTGCCCATCTTCCGGAGGTATCCCTTAGCAGGCTCTTACTGCATCCATGGGCATGAGAGGAGGGGTATCATTCTACTGCCGGACGTTACAATACTAGTGAGTAATTCCCGTTTTAACAAAATGAAGCGAATATGCTTAAAATCTTACCCATATTTAGTTGTTCAAAAATCCTTGTTGCAGCTTGTTGTTCAGTTGAGAGATTAAATTTCTCTTTGCACTACCTTTCTATAACTTGAAGTTATATTATACACTTTAAATCAACTCGATTTTATATTATACACTTTTGATTTAAATAAGACCGTGCTCTATTAACTTTTGATTTTTCACCGCCTTACTAATTACGATGATATTTTGTAACACTAGACTGTTGAATTACAATCAAATATCACGGGAACTTATCGCGGACCATAGACTATCCCCAACGTATTATTTGTATGTTAAAAACTTATCGCGATCGCCAACGTTAGAAAGACATCTCGAATCACCATTCGGCTATTCCACAACTTTACTGAAACCTCGTGATATAATTTTAATATATCACAGTTGAACACGAAACGCGAACTGATCTGAAAGCGCCCTGTCCAGCCCTTAAATACTGGAAGTGTGATTAACTTACCTGTGTTTAATTAAGTAACTAATGGAATAGCCTAATGGGTTGGAAATATAAAAATATGTTAATAATTAAGGGATTATGGCACTAATAGATTGCTTCATTAGGTCGCAGGTAGTTAACAAATTAGTTTTAATCATCATTATAGTATCAGCCTGTTGACACCCTCGGCTGGGTGTAAACCTTCTCTTCAAAACGCCAACGTTAACGGTTCTGTGCCAATTCGAAAATATACAACTACAATACAGGGAGTATTCAAATATGTGTGCTAAGCCGAAAAGGGTGTACCATGTGACTCCAAGGTACAACTCTAGTTCTACGACTTTTCAGGATTCGAGGATTTCCATCTCTTGCGCACATAAGTTATAATGCTAAGTGTAATTTATTTATATATTTATTCTTAGAAAACAAACAGCTTGAGAAACTTAAATCTAGTAGAAGAGTAAACATAGAAAATAACTAGCCTTGACTAGTTTTCACTTATAGCTTGGTTGTATACAGTCCAGTTTTACACTAACATAGAATTATAAACACTTCAATTATTGACACAATTACACTAATCTAACTAATGCTACGTAAGTTCCGCTATCAGCGGATCTTATGTAGATTTTTTTTAAAACAATTGATGCTTTTTAAAAATCTATGCTATTTAGAGAGTTCGTTATAATAATATAAATATAAATATAAAACCCCTCCTCTCCTACCCGTGGATGCAGTAAGAGCCTGCTAAGGGACACCTCCGGAAGATGGGCAGCAGCGCCTTTCCGTGTATCAACATCCCATACTGCGCTCACCAACCCGCCTGCCAAGCGTGGTGAGTATGGCAACTACACCTCATGGAGATCCATGAGGGAGGCCTGAGTTCAGTAGTGGACGTTTTACGGTTGAAATGATGATGATAAAAGTTTATTGAGTTTATCTCTGCCAAGTGGTGGAGAGAACGGTATTATTGTCAAGTTTTTTAAGTTTTATATAAACGAGATTTCTAGATTATCGGATTTAAAACCTAGAAAACTACTTCCTTTGTAGTTCTGCACTCCTGGTACAGGTACAGGAACTTGGTACTTATAAAGTAAGAAGGACATTTTAAGAAATTACTACCTAAACTTAATCTATATATACATACATATATATAATTCAAAGTCCTGACTGACTCACTGACTGATATATCAACGCACAGCCTAAACCACTGGACCTAAAGACTTGAAATTTGGCACACATATACCTTGAGTATCCTAGAGGTGCACTAAGAAGGGATTTTTCGAAATTCCCACGGGAACGGGAATAAATGGGATTTATATTTTCGAATCAAAGTGGCTCTGCGTGAAAAAGGGGATTTCACGTTTTATGACTTCCACGCGGACGAAGTCGCGGGCAAAAGCTAGTTAGTTTTAAGAATATAATGTAGTGTTATTTCTGTGACAAAATAAACAATTTTTATCTTTATCTAAATTAAGTTTTTCAGGGTTTGTATGATTTGAAATCGAAATTTATTTCCAGTTTTCATGTTTTATCTAAGAAAATTGTGAACCTCCTATATTAATATGGTCGCCTGGTACTTTTCAATACGAATTTGCTTATAGACTGTATATTTACTTACCGATATTGCATGGAGGTGGTGACCATTACCGGGACCACGGCTGCTGAAACACAGTCGAAACGTCGGGAATATTCAAAGGTGTTATGCGATCCGAAGGTCGTGGGTTCGATACCGGCAGTGCACCAATGGATTTTCTTTCTTGAAAAATGTATGTGCACACTTAACGCGTCCTTTAACGGTGAAGGAAACATCGTGAGGAAACCCGCGGCTTAGTTAGCTTCAGACGTATTGACCTGTTCTTTCCTCTGACTAATAGCTGACTAAGCTGAGAGGATGGTATAGGTGCTGGGCAAGCCTAATCCATCTTACAATGTCCCAGGCACTGCAGCGTCCCGTACAGCATGATTACCAGTTGCTGACGCTGTATAAATCATCTATAATAGATGCAAAGGCCTTACTTTTTACGCGATAAATTTCCTTGCTTTTTGTTATCACAAATCCACTATGTACGCAACACACAAGACAAATATATACTGGGGTGAATATTCACCTAGCACATATATATCTACTTATATAACTGACCACAGGTTCCCTTGCGGTCAAAATTATATGTACTTAGCTGTTATCAAATTGAGCGGTCGCATATCAAATTGTTTTTATCGAGGCACGCAAGGTCGATCGCCGAATGATCTGTCCCGAGGCGGGGATCGAACTACGAATACGTGTCGGGTAACCCGCTACGCCAATACTCATACTCATTTAGTTCACCGTAGGAACATATAGTACACTTGGCTAAGTCACAGAATCTAAAATAAATGTCACTTTTTAATAACTTAATAGTTAAATTTTAAATAAAATAAAAAAATGGTAAAAATAAACAAAATCCTAATTCTTAGTTCTATAGCTGTACATGGCCATTAAATAAAATAAAAATAAAATAAAGTTTTATTTCTGTAAAAATAGTTACAATAACATGACAGTGATAGAGACCTTCCTTTAAGCATAAAAATACTTGTGTTAGAAGGTCTCGCTGTTCTATGATAATAATTTTTACAGTATTTATAGCTAAATAAGTTATAAATCATGCATAACAATGATTAAAAGTAGAATTATAAAAATAGTTTTAAAATAATAAAAGTTTAATTAGCTCATTGAAGAAATAAAGCTGCTGAATGCGCACTGTCAATGTGTTATTAGAATACATTACATACATAGTTATCTTGATGACGTCATTGGTGAAGCATTAAGCCACGAGAAAGCAATCATCATCATCATTTCAGCCGTAAGACGTCCACTACTGAACACAGGCCTCCCTCATGGATCTCCATGAGGGGTAGTTGCCATACTCACCACGCTTGGCAGGCGGGTTGGTGAGCGCAGTACGGGATGTTGATACACGGGTAGACGCTGCTGCCCATATTCCGGAGGTATCCCTTAGCAGGCTCTTACTGCATCCACGGGTAGGAGAGGAGGGGAACATTCTACTGCCGGCACCCGACGGCAAATTTAATAAGTGTGTATTCAACAGAGCAAAACGCTACTTAGAATAGTTTACAAAATAAAATCAAAACACATTTAAATTGCATAAAGCACATAATTTAATTCGTTCGCTTCGGAAAACTTTTTGTACAAGTCAAATATCTTGTCCCCCAACGGGAATCGAACCCGCAACCTGTGTCCCAGCCGGGTATCGAACCAACTGCGCAACGGAGGTCGTGTTTGCGATATGATTGACCACACGCAGTTAGCAGCATTGACATTTTCTCACGCGCACTATATAGACATGGATATTCTGTCCCTTGCTTTTCAATACGACTTCTGTGGCGCAGCGGGCGAAGGTCCGCCTGCCACGCAAGAGGGTTCGATTCCCGCCTCGGGACAAATGTCTGTACGATCTGCAGATATTTGTTCAGGGTGTTCTGGGTGTTTATCTATTGTAAATAAAAAATATCTATCTATGTATAATGTATTAAGTATATCAGTGATTTAGATATCCCACAACACAAGCTCTGCTTAGCGTGAGGCTGGATGAATTCAATTACGTGCCTTATTCAATTTGAATGTCTTGTTCTTCTTTTGCAAACTGACTATTCTATGTAGCGTTTTGCGAATATTATTGACTTTGACTCATAAATATTGACGATGAATATGATAAATTTGACGAGCTCTGTGGCGCAGCGGGCGAAGGCCCGCCTGCGACGCAAGGGGTTGCGGGTTCGATTCCCGCCTCGGGACAAATGTCTGTACGATCTGCAGATATTTGTTCAGGGTGTTCTGGGTGTTTTTCTATATATAATAAAAATATCTATCTATTTAGTATAATGTATTAAGTATATCAGTCATCTAGTACCCGTAACACAAGCTCTGCTTAGCTTGGGGCTAGATGATGCTGTGTGATTTGTTCAGCATTATTTATTTATTTAATATTTCTTCCAAATCGGTTCAGACGAAAAACTCCTGCTTTTTTGAAGTCGGTTAAAAATATACTAAACAAAGCAAGTCTTAATGAGGTGCTCTATCTGCGTTCTAAGCAATTAATAAATCGTCTAATTACATAATTGTTGCGTTAAGTTAATTAACTTGATTCGATCGTAATATGCCTACTTGACTAATCATCAGTTTCGACGAATTTAATGACAGAATGATTAATTTTGAGAAAGTATTTCATTATAATCAAGGTCATATATCTTAGACACATTAGCGTCTATTTGCCGTGAGGTGTCGGCAGTAGACTGTTGCCCCTCCTCTATTGCCTGTTTATTGTTCAAAAATAAATAAATAATGCTGGAAAAATCACACAGCATCATCTAGCCCCGAACTAAGCAGAGCTTGTGTTATGGGTACTAGATGACTGATATACTTAATACATTATACTACATAGATAGATATTTTTATTATAATATAGAAAAACACCCAGAACACCCTGAACAAATATCTGTACATCGTACAGACATTTGTCCCGAGGCGGGAATCGAACCCGCAACCCCTTGCGTCGCAGGCGGACCTTCGCCCGCTGCGCCACAGAGCTCGTCTAAATGTAACCTAACAGATACTAATCTAAATCATTACATCCATCATAATCTAAAAACATTAAAATTCAGTTTAGAGTTGCATATTGCACGACAATGGAACATATAAGTACATAACTTTAATACACTTTCAAAATTAATGCTATTGCATTAATTTTGAAAGTGTAGTAATAAATGTATTAAAAGTGTATTAATAAAGTATGTATGTATGTAGTTTGTTGTTATTACAACAAACTACATACATACATACATATAATCACGCCTCTTTCCCATAGGGGTAGGCAGAGACCACTTCCTTCCACTCGCTACGATCCTTACATACTTGTTTCGCTTCGTCCACTTTCATTATTCCCTTCATACATGCTCTTCGGTTCAGGGTACTCTTGACCTGGCCTTTTTCAAGACCTGATTTGGTCTCGAAACGTCCGCCTAGGTCTACCCCTTCCAACACTTTCATTCACACTCGCCTTATACACTTTTTTCGTCAATCGTTCTTCATTCATTCTCTCGAGATGGCCAACAATAATAACAACATACTACACTTTAAAATCATATATATAAAAAAAAATAGCAATTATGTAGAACAAAAATAAAGCACACATATTATTAACAAAAAACATAGAAATAATGATATGGTATTTATAATGAATTCAAATGGCCGTGGGGTGCCGGCAGTAGAATGATGAATGATACCCCTCCTCTCATGCCCGTGGAAGCAGTAAGAGCCTGCTAAGGGATACCTCTGGAAGATGGGCAGCAGCGTCTTTCCGTGTATCAACATCCCATACTGCGCTCGCCAACCCGCCTGCGAGGCGTGCTTATGGCAACGATCCTCTCATGATCACTGCTTTGAGACCCTTGAGGGAGGCCTGTGTCCACTACTGAACACAGGCCTCCCTCATGGATCTCCATGAGGGGTAGTTGCCATACTCGCCACGCTCGGCAGGCGGGTTGGCGAGCGCAGTGCGGGATGTTGATACACGCAAAGACTAACTCACTATGAACACATGTATTTATGCAATAAAATATACTTTGACTTTGACGCTGCTGCCCATCTTCCGGAGGTATCCCTTAGCAGGCTCTTACTGCATCCACGGGCATGAAAGGAGGGGTAACATTCTACTGCCGGCACCCCACGGCAACGACTTACCGATATACTAGCTGCCATTTATCACTTTTTTTTGTAAATGAAACTAATTGATTATCCTTTTTAGTTAAACTTTCACTGGCGCTTCTCAAAATCGTAACACTAAACAATTCTCTAATATCCATTATGGTTTTATTGTGATGTTCTGTCGCCTCAGCGACTTTTCTTCCGTGTTTATTATGTATACAGAGGTTGCATGCAGGTCTGTTTGTTTGTTGATGTATAGATTCCTAAAGATATGCAATCATTTTCGATCTGAATATAAAAAAAAAGAAATAATGCAAATGAAATAAATAATTTAAGTTTTTATCGAAATATGTAATTGACTAAAAAATCAGCCAAGTGCGAGTCAGACCCGCTCATGAAGGGTTCACCTTTAATAGGTTGTATGGCAGCCCCTCTTAATTTATTTTATTATAATTAAATTATTTATTTATGAAATTATGTACAACTAAATATTCTGTGAATATTTTTTTTTTCTTATTTTAATGTCATTTTATGTTCTGTGTTCTTATGTCGTGTACTTAATTATGGATTAATTGTGTCTGAAATAAATGAATTAATAATAATAATAATATTTCAAGGGTTTACCTGTTGCCGTTATTAATATCGAGCACTAAATGGCATTAAAATCATGTTTGTTGTATGGGAGCCCCCCTCAAATATAAATTTTATTCTATTTTTAAAATAAATAATAATAAAATAGAAATACATCATTTGTGAAAATTTCAACTGTATAGCTATCACGGTTCATGAGATACAGGCTGGTGACAGACAGACAGACAGACCTATTCTCCTAAGACTAACACGGAAGTTTGAAACGGAGTTTTAGAAATAGGGTCCTGTTTTTACCCTTCGGGTACGGAACAAAAGGAACAGACGACTTGAGAACTTCCTCCTATTTTTGTAATCGGTTAACAAATAAATAAAGTGAATGATATTCATTATACATGTTGGGGTGCCGGCAATAGAAAGTTGCCGCTCCTCTCTTCCCTGTGGATACCGTAAGAATCTACCTCCGGAAGATGGGCAGCAGCGTCTTAAAGTGTATCAACATCCCGTACTGCGCTCACCAACCCGAGTTGGCAACCTGAGTTGATGATGATGACGTATACAGGTTGTTGTTGTTTATGGTATCCGCCGTATTCTGCTAGAGATTATTTTGTAACTTGTCAAAATAAGTATTTCATGTTTACGTCGTTTTTTATTCCAGTCTTTTGTTTATTAATTAAGAGTGTGGTGGAAAACACATTACAGGCTTAACTGACCCTTTCGGGGAAAACAATACAATCGATACAAGAATTATTTATTTAGCAACAACATATAAACGGAATTCTGTACTAATACTAGCCGCACACCGCAGTTTCACCCGCGTAGTTCCTGTTCCCGTGGGAATTTCGAAAAATCCCTCCTTAGTGCGCCTCTAGGATACTCAAGGTATATGTGTGCCAAATTTCAAGTCTCTAGGTCCAGTGGTTTAGGCTGTGCGTTGATATATCAGTGAGTCAGTCAGGACTTTGAATTTTATTTAGAGGTATGTATATAGATTTCATGTTTACGTCGACTTTTGTTTTTTATTCCAGTCTTTTGTTTATTAATTAAGAGTGTGGTGGAAAACACATTACAGGCTTAACTGACCCTTTCGGGGAAAACAATACAATTGATACAAGAAATATTTATTAAGCAACAACATTTATATAAAAGACAACAGTTATAAACGGAATTCTTAAAATTAATTAATAAAAATAATTCAGTTTAATTTAATTACTGAATTAGCGCTACGATGCCACAGAGAGACAGACACACGTAGCGGTCAAACTTATGACACCCCTCTTTGTTAGACGGATATTAGGCTTGCCCAGCACCTATACCATCCTCTCAGCTTAGTCAGCTGTTAGTCAGAGGAAAGAACAGGTCGATACGTCTGAAGCTAACTAAGCCGCGGGTTTCCTCGCGATGTTTCCTTCACCGTTAAAGCACGTGTTAAGAGTGCGCATACATTTTTCAAGAAAGAAAAATCCATTGGTGCACGCCCGGTATCGAACTCACGACCTTCGGATCCATCTAACAATGTCCCAGGCACTGCAGCGTCCCGTACAGCATGATTACCAGTTGCTGACGCTGTATAAATCATCTATAATAGATGCAAAGGCCTTACTTTTTTGTGTCAGGGGCAAAAACACTTATAACCGAGAATTAATATCTTACAAACAGGCAAACATTTGTACCCCGGCGGAAATTGATCCCGCAACCTATTGCGTGGCAGACGGCTTACCCAACCGAGCAAAGGAGGTCGTTAAACATTACGAAAATAAATCAACTATATTTATGTCTTGTAAAAGGTATAGAGTGAAAAGTTCTACAATTACGAGTGAATTCGCGCGCTATAGTAGGTATACACTATAGTTAGCGAATATCGCTGACTCTGCAAGGTCGCGCTCACTGCAGTGGGTCAATGTTGAAGGAATACGCTGTGTCTGTCTGTTTGTGAACTACATATCGAGCTGCTTTGACTGATTACTTAACTGGATACTTTCAGAAATAAGAAAATTTTATTGTTAAATTGTGTAGGTACATATACATGAAGGTCTTAAATAAATTTAGGTATCAACAGTTTTATCATATCTATGACATACAATAATAAATTTGCAATTTAATTCTATATTGCACAAAATTATACACAAAGTTGGATTACAACATTTATGTAGGCCTATACTTCTGAATACCAAATTAGAACAAAAATCAACCTACATGACTAATTATCAAAAAATTCCGTTAGGTTATAATGAACTCTATTGACAAGCCACTTTTTTAATTCAATCTTGAACATAATATTTCCTTCAAGTTGTTTAATAATTAATGGTAAATGATTATAAACTTTAATAGCTGTGATATAAGTGCTTTTGTGGTACATTGAGTTATTGACTTGTGGTATGCACAGGTTATATTTATCATCATCACCATCGCCCTTGACATCCACTGCTGGACGCAGGCCTCCCTCGCGGACTCAGAGATCCGAGTACTGGTCACGAGGGGTTGTTTCCGGCTAGAGCTGGGGGGTGTCCAACATTCTTTATTATTAAGGCTCAACTAGTCGCGGAGGCAAAGTCGTCAGTGGGCGCGGCCTAAATGTATGCTATCTCACCTGACATAGTGTGTTTACCCGCGCGCTAGAATGAAATGCACAATGATTCATTTCTAAACCGACCGCGCAAAAATATGTGAATAGACTTTTAGCACGAGGGTTATTATAGAAAAACTTGAAAGTAATCTTTTCAAAATAACATTTATTTGAACTTTTGAATAGTTAAACTATGTCGGAACGGCGTTTATTTTTGAGTTTTCTTTCTCCATATGTTATTTAGTTTCGTCCAAAGTTGGGCTAAAATCAGTGTTGGAATACGAAAGTTTAAAAGCTTGCATTTTTGAAATAAATACTTTTTTACGGTTTGGGGTGTATACAAACATAGATTATGACGAGATAAATTGATATAATCGTTATGGTTGGATGGTTAACGTCAAACAGTGGAGTAGTTACCCTTCCACGTTTGTATGGAAAGATGGGCGACTCGTTCATCCTTAATGCAAGAGCAAAGCGCGCGAAGTCGTGTGAAAACGCTAGTGATATAGTCAACATATTCAGTTATGCAGAGTCACGTATCTCTCCGTTTCCTGAAAGTAATTTAAAATTTTAGCACGTTTTAAAAATACACGGAAGAAAGCCGAATCGGAATACCCCAACTTTACTTCATCATCATCATTATCATCATATCAGCCGTAGGACGTCCACTGCTGGGCATAGGCCTCCCTCGTGGATCTTTTATGAGGGGTTGTTGCCATATTCGCCAGTCTTGGCAGGGGTTGGCGTAGTACAGGATGTTGATTCACGGAAAGACACTGCTGCCCATCTTCCGGAGGAATTTGGCTGATTCTTAATGCATCCATGCGCATGAGAGTAGGGGCAACATTTTAATGCCGGCACCCCACTATTCAACGTGGTTTATGTGTCCAAACTACAAATTAATAAAGATTAATTGACTAGCCGTGGGGCGCCGGCAGTAGAATGTTGCCCCTCCTCTCATGCCCGTGGATGCAGTAAGAGCCTGCTAAAGGACACTTCCGAAAGATGGGCAGCAGCGTCTTTCCGTATATCAACATCCCATACTGCGCTCGCCAACCCGCCTGCCAAGCGTGGTGAGTATGGCAACTACCCCTCATGGAGACCCATGAGGGAGGCCTTTGTTCATTAGTGGACGTTTTATGGCTGAAATGATGAATGATGAATAGACATTACGTGTGTATATAATATTTAATGTATATATAAGTATTTATACTTAATATTATAAAGCTGAAGAGATTTTTTGTTTGGTTGAACGCGCTAATCTCAGGTCTCACTACTGGTCCGATTTGATAAATTCTTTCAGTGTTAGATAGCCCATTTATCGAGGAAGGCTATAGGGTAGTTGTAAGCAGCGGTTGTCGTAGGTGCGGTACGGGACACCTAGTGTAGTAATAAAATAAATAATAAATAAATAATGCTGGACAGATCACACAGCATCATCTAGCCCCAAGCTAAGCAGAGCTTGTGTTATGGGTACTAGATGACTGATATACTTAATACATTATACTACATAGATAGATATTTTTTATTATAATATAGAAAAACACCCAGAACACCCTGAACAAATATCTGCAGATCGTACAGACATTTGTCCCGAGGCGGCAATCGAACCCGCAACCCCTTGCGTCGCAGGCGGACCTTCGCCCGCTGCGCCACAGAGCTCGTCAAAGTTTAGTCGTAAAAGTATTTTTCATTTTCATTTTTTATACCCCAGGTCGGCTTCAAAGGCTACGGCATCCAGCCGGCCCAGCTTACTGCCTCTGGTTCCTTTACCTTCAGCGACGGAAGGGAGTACTCCATCACTCACGGGTCCGTCATCATCGCCGCCATCACTTCCTGCACCAACACCAGCAACCCGAGCGTCATGCTGGGAGCAGGTAACTCCTCAGGGCTTATGGCAGCATGGTACTTTCAGTTCAATAACATCAGGTTAACTAAGGTTCTAGCTACTCTGTTCTTGTGAATTGGGTTATGTGAGGGGTGTATGAGGGAAACAGATATCTCCTTGAAGTTATAACAGCCTGGTACTTTCAGTTCAATAACATTAGGTTAACTAAGGTTCTAGCTACTCTGTTCTTGTGAATGGGATCAGGTGAGGGGTGTATGAGGGAAACATATTTAACTTTCAAACATTAGGTTAACTAAGGTTCTAGCTACTCTGTTCTTGTGAATGGGATCAGGTGAGGGGTGTATGAGGGAGACAGATATCTCCTTGAGGTTATAACAGCCTGGTACTTTCAGTTCAATAACATTACGTTAACTAAGGTTCTAGCTACTCTGTTCTTGGGAATGGGATCAGGTGAGGGGTGTATGAGGGAAACAGATATCTCCTTGAGGTTATAACAGCCTGGTACTTTCAGTTCAATAACATTACGTTAACTAAGGTTCTAGCTACTCTGTTCTTGTGAATGGGATCAGGTGAGGGGTGTATGAGGGAAACAGATATCTCCTTGAGGTTATAACAGCCTGGTACTTTCAGTTCAATAACATTAGGTTAACTAAAGGTTCTAGCTACTCTGTTCTTGTGAATTGGGTTATGTGAGGTGTGTATGAGGGAAAAAGATATCTCTTTGAGGTTATAACGGCCTGGTACTTTCAGTTCAATAACATCAGGTTAACAAAAGGTTCTAGCTACTCTGTTCTTGTGAATGGGATCAGGTGAGGGGTGTATGAGGGAGTCAGATATCTTCTTGAGGTTATAACAGCCTGGTACATTTGATAGGTACGTTTATGAGTTATGCTAGAATTAGGAGGTTTAAAGATGGTAGGTACTTTTGATTCATGGATTCTAGCTACACTGTTCTTTTAGAACAGGTAAGGCGTCCTTGCCGTGGGGTGTAGAATATTCCAGTAGAATATTACTCCCCCTCTCATGAAGTAAGAGCCTGCTAAGGGATACCTCCGGAAGACTGCGAACGCCAACTTTCATTCTGTCCTGTCTCATACAGTTCCATACATCACAACTCAGTGGTACGTGCGCGTCTACGCATACGCATCCGGTCTGCTCGAGCCTTTATCCTTAAGCAGATGTCGATTTTGCCGCGGAAAATCTTACAGAAGGGTGTGGTCTGATGCGCTGGTGGTTTCCAGGTCTGCTGGCGAAGAAGGCGGTGGAGAGCGGGCTCCGAGTCCTGCCTTACATCAAGACCTCTCTGTCGCCGGGCTCCGGCGTCGTCACCTACTACCTCAGGGTGAGACCTGGACAAGCAATCTAGTAGATAGATAGATAGATAACTCTTTATTGTACTTAACTTAATAAACACAAAAATTAACATAGAAAGAAACTTACAAAAACTAAAAGTAGAAGTACAATGGGCGGCCTTATCACTATAAGCGATCTCTTCCAGGCAACCTTAGGATGGATAAAAGTACTAGTACTTACATTTCAAGGAAATAAATCATCATCATCATCTTTTCAGCCGTAAAACGTCCACTGATGAACACAGGCCTCCCTCATGGATCTCCATGAGGGGTAGTTGCCATACTCACCACGCTTGGCAGGCGGGTTGGCGAGCGCAGTATGGGATGTTGATATACGGAAAAACGCTGCCCATCTTCCGGAGGTGTCCCTTGGCAGACTCTTACTGCATCCACGGGTAGGAGAGGAGGGGTAACATTCTACTGCCGGCACCCCACGGCTCAGTAAATAAATAATGCTGGACAATTCACACAGCATCATCCAGCCCCGAGCTAAGCAGAGCTTGTGTTATGGGTACTAGATGACTGATATACTTAATACATTTTACTACATAGATAGATATTTTTTATTAGAAAAACATCCAGAACACCCCGAACAAATATCTGCAGATCATACAGTCATTTGTTCCGAGGCGGGAATCGAACCCGGCATCATCTTGCGTCGCAGGCGGACTTTCGCGCGCTGCGTCACAGAGGTCGTCAAATCAGTTATGATGTGTTTAGACCGCCTAGCGTCTTTAAAATATTCTCTATAATAAATGTTTATGTCTAATATTAAATATTTTTTGCACGACTATACTCTGTCCAGTTGCTAATCTGTTCAGCTGCGAATCTGTCCAGTTGCTCCGGAGGCAATGAAAAACCTTATAATTTTTTTTACGATTCCGGTGGGATTCGAACCCACGTCCGTCAAATCGATCCGTGACGCTTCCTAAAGCCGGAAGTCCTTTAACACTCTACCTACGTAAAAATTACAAACTGTAATTTAAACTATAGCCATATCTCCAGTATTTATGGAGGCCTGTGTTCAGTAGTGGACGTTTTATGGTTGAAATGATGATGAATGATGATTATCCGTGAGTAGCATAGGCTATATTTTATCACAGCTGTTTCTTCACATTTTTTTACAGCGAAAGTTCCTTAGTAAAAGTTGTTCTTATTGATGAGTACATTGACCTCACGAAGTTTTCGGTACTCGTCCTTTTACACCCTGCAGGGCTAGTATGAAAGAAAGAAAGAAAGAAAACACATTTATTGGCACACAAGACATACAGGTAAACAACAGAATCAAAAAAATATTTAACAAATAACATAAAACAACAAAATAGAAAAATGTATGGGCTGGGGATAAAACTTTTGTCCACCAGTTATTTCCACTGACAAGGGATAAAATTATTTTATCCACCTGCCAAAGCACGGCAACAGGGGGATAGAGAATTACATCACTTTTTGACATTACACGTGGATACTCACCCTCCGCCTATAATTTCGGGGACAAGCGTTTCCCCCGGTTTGTCCACCGCGAATAGTTTATCCACCCATGTCGCCATGCTCGGAGGGTGGACCAAATTGACAGAGGGGAATAGTATTTTGTCCTCTCCCCGTGGATAAAATATCTCCGGCCATGCTAGACCTGCTGTATAGTCGATGCCATGCAAAATACACTTTTACGGACGAGCTGCGTTTTACATGGAGCATGACGCATTTTCCCCTTCCAGTGACCACCACAACAGTACACCTCAACCCTTATTGTTCCAGGAATCCGGCGTCATACCTTACCTGGAGCAGCTGGGCTTCGACATCGTCGGATACGGATGTATGACGTGCATCGGGAACTCGGGGCCCATCGACGACAACATCGCCAACACCATCGAGAAGGTGAGCCGGCCGCGTCTCCTGGGGGGCTATGGCAGCCTGGTAGTTGGCGGTGAAAAAGTCTTAGAACCAAGAGAGTTATTTCTTAGAATCGTCTGGATGATTACCTCTCCTGGGAGGTTATGGCAGCCTGGTAGTTGGCGGTGTAAAAGGCGATAGAAGCGAGAGATTTGTTGCTAAGAGTCTAAAAGATTTCATGTATTTTTTTTAACTAATAAACACAGGGGTGTTATAACTTAACTAATTAGAGAGTTAGTTTTTATATTCATATAATCTTTACATACAAATGTCTATCAATATTATACCTCTATAAAACTCTTCCGTTACTGACTGAGTGACTGACAGACAACGCACAGCCTAAACCACTGGACCTAGAGACTTGAAATTTGGCACACATACATATACCTTGAGTATCCTAGAGGTGCACTATGGAGGGGTTTTCCGAAATTCCCACGGGAATGGGAACTACGCGGGTGAAACTGCGGGGTGCGGCTAGTTAGCCATTAAAGTTTCGTTTATCTCTTCCGAACTTCAGAGATTAAGGGGGGAACGGTATTCTTTTTGTATATTTGTAAATAAGTCGAAAACTTCGCGTCTTTCCGTGTATCAACACCCCGTACTGCGCTCGCCAACCTGCCTGCCAAGCGTGGTGAGTATGCCAAGTACCCCTCACGGGGGGATCCTCATGGATATGAGGGAGGCCTGAATGTCTACCATGAGTTGTCACTGTTAGATCGCCTGCCGATACTACAGTGGTAGTACGTTACTATGATATCCGTCAGATTTGTAACTCATGCTACCAAAATCTAAGCAAATGAAGCCCAAACTACAGTCGCCGTAGTATAGTTTACGGCGTATATTAGTTCCAAAATATCCGCTAGAGGCGCTGTACAAGTTTTCATACATTTTTTTAACCACAGTCGCTAGCGAGTATAGTTTGTAACTCATGGTAGACCTACTGCGCTCTTACTGCATCCGCGGGCGTGAGAGGAGGGGTGACATTCGGCATACCACGGCCCTTAGTAACGTTTATAATGTGTTAATTCCCCAGAAGTGTAAAGTGCACGAAGCGAAACAAGTATGTAAGGATCGTAGCAAGTGGAAAGAAGTGGTCTCTGCCTACCCCTACGGGAAAAAGGCGTGATTATATGTATGTATGTATGTATGTAATTCCCCAGAACGAGCTGGTCTGCTGCGGCGTGCTCTCAGGGAACCGCAACTTCGAGGGCCGCATCCACCCCCACACGCGCGCCAACTACCTCGCCTCGCCGCTGCTGGTGATCGCGTACGCGCTCGCCGGCACGGTGGACATCGACTTCGAGACGCAGCCCCTCGGTGAGTCATGGCAGCCTGGTAGTTGGACTCGCTCCAGGACGCTGGCGGACTCTTCGAGGGCCGCATCCACCCCCACACGCGCGCCAACTACCTCGCCTCGCCGCTGCTGGTGATCGCGTACGCGCTCGCCGGCACGGTGGACATCGACTTCGAGACGCAGCCCCTCGGTGAGTCATGGCAGCCTGGTAGTTGGACTCGCTCCAGGACGCTGGCGGACTCTTCGAGGGCCGCATCCACCCCCACACGCGCGCCAACTACCTCGCCTCGCCGCTGCTGGTGATCGCGTACGCGCTCGCCGGCACGGTGCACATTGACTTCGAGACGCAGCCCCTCGGTGAGTCATGGCAGCCTGGTAGTTGGACTCGCTCCAGGACGCTGGCGGACTCTTCGAGGGCCGCATCCACCCCCACACGCGCGCCAACTACCTCGCCTCGCCGCTGCTGGTGATCGCGTACGCGCTCGCCGGCACGGTGCACATTGACTTCGAGACGCAGCCCCTCGGTGAGTCATGGCAGCCTGGTAGTTGGACTCGCTCCAGGACGCTGGCGGACTCTTCGAGGGCCGCATCCACCCCCACACGCGCGCCAACTACCTCGCCTCGCCGCTGCTGGTGATCGCCTACGCGCTCGCCGGCACGGTGGACATTGACTTCGAGACGCAGCCCCTTGGTGAGTCATGGCAGCCTGGTAGTTTGACTCGCTCCAGGACGCTGGCGGACTCTTCGGACGCCCCAAACGCGTCATGGAGACAGCGCTCTTTCTGACTTATGGTGTCCTGGTGTATTCGGATTATGTAAAGTCTTATTCACAGTATTCTTTGTGTTATGGTAGCCTGGTAGATTTGTATCATATCAGGAAGCGTCAAGTATTGATTTGGCGGACGCGGGGTCGCATCCCACCGGAACCGTAAAATTTTCGATAAGGTTATTAATTTCTTTGAAAATGTTCTACCTAAGTGTGGTTAAACACTATAAAATATGGCTTGCTCAGCGCCTATACCATCATCTAGCATTCAATACCTACAAATTGCTCCTAAGAGCTAGTTTTGCCTCTGCCTCCTAAAGATCTGATGAGATCTAAAGGTCTGGAGCACCCATACTATCACGCGCGCCAACTTTTTATGTACATTAAAGAATTAAGTTTTATTAAAGAATTTGATAATCAATAAATTACCTAGTTAAAGTTAATTATTGTACGTCCATAATTAATGGATCAACTGTTGTTCCACCTAGCTTTTAAGATCTTTTTTGTACACAGTTTCTACAATAAATTTCATTTCATTTCAACTACCTCGCGTCGCCTGATCGCATTGACTTTGAAACGCAGCCCCTTGGTGAGCTATGCTAGCCTGGTAGCTTCTATCCTCTTTCAGAACTGCAGATCCTGTTCTGCAATAAACATATTTATGTATTCAGTCCAGCTCATCGCGCCATGTGCTGACTGGTCGACCAACGCCTTGGACCGGGAAGTATGGAGAGAGGGAAGGGAGGCCTTTGCCCAGCAGTGGGATGCTACAGGCTGATTAGATTAGATGTGTTCAGTATGTGAAGTGTAGTTAGCACGTGCGCTGTTCCAGGCGAGCGCGCTGACGGCTCGGCGGTGTTCCTGCGGGACATCTGGCCGACGAGGAAGGAGATCCAGGAGGTGGAGAACAGACACGTCATCCCGGGGATGTTCAAGGAGGTATGCGCGCGTTGGCAGATGCTTAAGAGCCGGCGCTGACGGACGACGCGTCACGGGATTTTACTCTTTACTAGCTGCGAACTTTGCACCGCAAAGTAGGTCTATCATTCGTTTTCACAATCAATACTCGCTAGCGACTGTAGTTAAACAAATGTATGAAAACAATATATATATAAAACTCTTCCGTTACTGACTGAGTGACTGACAGACAACGCACAGCCTAATCCACTGGCCTAGAGACTTGAAATTTGGCACACATATACCTTGAGTATCCTAGATGTGCACTTAGAAGGGATTTTTCGAAATTCCCACGGGGACGGGAACTACGCGGGTGAAACTGCGGGGTGCGGCTAGTATATATATATATATATCAATTGCTGTTCGTTTGTCTGCTTAAAACTCGAGAACTCGATTTATCTGAATTTGGTTTAAAAATGTCGTAGTCCAGGGAAGGTTTAAACTGTAGGTAGTTGATTTTGTGTGTCTGCCATGAGTTGTCGCTGTGAGATCGCCCGCCGTTACTGCAGCAGTAATAGTACGTTACTATGACATCTGTCAGATTTGTAACTCATGGCACCGAATTCATAAGCAAATGAAGCCCAAACTACAGTCGCTGTAGTATAGTTCACTGCGTATCTAGTACCAAACTATCCGCTAGAGGCGCTGTACAAGCTTTCATTATTTTTTTAACTACAGCCGCTAGCGAGTACAGATTGTGAGAACTCATGGTAGACCTACTGGAGTTCTGAGTTTCTAACTAAATTAGTAATAATAATAAATAAATAAATAATGCTGGACAAATCACACAGCATCATCTAGCCCCAAGCTAAGCAGAGCTTGTGTTATGGGTACTAGATGACTTATATACTTAATACATTATACTACATAAATAGATATTTATTGGCTTGGTCTAATAATCCTCTTAATGAACTTCCTCTTAAGGGGATAATTAGACAAAAAGTCTAATTATCCCCTTAGCATCTCATTTCAGTGGTGTAAGGGGATTATTAGACATTTTGTCTAATTATCCCCTTAAGGGGAACTTCATTAAGGGGATTATTAGATCTCATTTCAGTGGTGTAAGGGGATTATTAGACTTTTTGTCTAATTATCCCCTTAAGGGGAACTTCATTAAGGGGATTATTAGACCAAGCCATTTTATTGGCTATATATAGAAAAACACCCAGAACACCCTGAACAAATATCTGCAGATCGTACAGACGTTTGTCCCGAGGCGGGAATCGAACCCGCAACCCCTTGCGTCGCAGGCGGACCTTCGCCCGCTGCGCCACTGATGTAATATATATTAACTGTGTCAGTGATGTCGTCGCCAGGTGTACGAGAAGATCAAGCAGGGCTCCGAGGCGTGGCGCGCGCTGGCGGAGCCGCAGGGGAAACTCTACGGGTGGGACCCCGACTCCACCTACATCAAGCGGCCGCCCTTCTTCGACAGCATGACAAGAGTGAGTCATGCACATTACTCAATTTCAATTTATTTATTTACACAATCATTATAACATTACAGATAATAATAATCCACTGCGTTATATGAAGTACTTAAATACATACCTATGCATCTTAACTTAATGCAGTTTATGCAAAAAATAAACAACAATAAAATGTGTTAAAAAACTAAAGTTACTTACTTAACAATAATTAATATAACTAACTTAAATATATCATCATCATCATTTCAGCCGTAAAACGTCCACCACTGAACTAAAAAAAGTAGTAAGACCTTTGCATCTATTATAGATGATTTATGCAGCGTCAGCAACTGGTAATCATGCTGTACGGGACGCTGCAGTGCCTGGGACATTGTTGGATGGATTAGGCTTGCCCAGCACCTATACCATCCTCTCAGCTTAAGAGGAAAGAACAGGTCGATACGTCTGAAGCTAACTAAGCCGCGGGTTTCCTCACGATGTTTCCTTCACCGTTAAAGCTCGTGTTAAGTGTGTACATACATTTTTCAAGAAAGAAAAATCCATTGGTGCTCTGCCGGTATCGAACCCACGACCTTCGGATTGAAAGTCGGGGGTACACACCACTCGGCCAACACGGCTTTTACACACATTATTCACAGCTTCAATAACATGATGGTGTCCGAACCGACAGTAAAAAAGATATTAAAAACAAAAGTGTCAGTTGGGACACTGTGTCCTAATAAATTTTGTCCGAATCCTCAGCAACCTATTATAAGTTTATAAAATTTAAATTTTTAAGTAATAGACACTTCACCTGAGGTTACCTAATTTTTTTATAATGTGCAAGTCAATGTATACCCTTAGTGTTGCAATCTACACATCAAGCCTGGGTATGTTTGAGAACATTCGATTGTTCACCCCTACTTTCAACCCCCCTATCTCACGAACGGCTCGAACGATATTATATACATATATATATATATATATCGCACCTCCAGTCGTAGACTGACTCAATTCAAAATTTGGGTGAGTTAAGTTAAGTATACAGAACGACTCAAAAAAGTGCGCTCTATCGCCTTGTAAATCAGAAACAGAGTAAATCATAAATAAACTGTAATAGCTCTCTGTTTCATAAAGTTATAGTGTGATTTATCAAAAACTGTCAAGGACCGAAACACATTTTCTTCATTTCCCAAAAAAACATGAATTTTGGATTGAGTCAGTCTACGACTGGAGGTGCGATATATATGTTATATAGAATATAACTTTCAGTTTTGCATTCTACCTCTAAATACCAATCACTTTTTCATACCAAGCTCTGGTATATTTGGAAACATTTGATTATTGATCCGCTCCTTATCTTGTAAACTTCTCAACTGTTTTTGATAAAACATGGCTAAGAACACTCGGGATAAAATTATCTAGAACACAAAAGAAAATAAAACCGGGCAAGAGCGAGTCGGACTCGCGCACCGAGGGTTCCGTGCCATCATACAATATAATTTATGACAAAGGCGGTTTTTTATTTGTTGGAGAACCTTGACAGCGCCATCTCTTGTCTGATAGCGGAACTTATGTAGATTTTTTACACTTTCGATGATTTCTAAAAAAGTATGCTATGTAGAGAGATTGTAATAAAAATCCTCTAATCTTTACATACACTTCTAATACTAATAAAAGTTTCAAAGGTTTATCTCCGCAAACTTCGGAGATAAGGGGGGGGGAACGCTATTTTTTTCAACATTTTTGTAAATAACTCAAAAACTATACGACTTAAAGGAAAACTAAAAACTGTTTATTAATGTGCAAAAGAATACCTTTCATATGATACCCCACATAACCTAGTAACTTTCCAAAAATTTTGAAAACACCCCTTCCACCCCCATTGTCTAAAAAACTATGCAAATTAGAGAGTTCGCTATAATTTTCCTATAAAGTTTACATACACTTCTATTAGCCATAAAAGTATCACGGGTTTATCTCTGCAAACTTCGGAGATAAGGGGGGGGGAACGGTCGTTTTTGCAACATTTTTGTAAATAACTCAAAAACGCTACGGTTTAAAGGAAAACTAAAAACTGTTTATTAATGTACAAATGAATACCTTTCATATGATACCCCACACGGCCTAGTAACTTCACTTAAAATTTTTGAGATCCCCTATCCGCCCCCCTGCAATCAAAATAAGAATATTTTTTAACATTGTTATATATGCCATATTAGTAAAAAACTGTTATCTTTTACCATTTTAAATTGCAAGTCGATAGCATCAGTAGTTCTCGAGATATCCATCTGTGACAGACAGACAGACAGACAGACAGAGTGATTCTATAAGGGTTCCTTTTTACCATTTTGGTTCGGAACCCTAAAAACTAAACGAAAACAGGTCCAGATTTGGGAGCTGCGATACCACAGACAGACAGACACACAGACCCGTTAAACTTATAACACCCCTCTCTTTGCGTCGTGGGTTTAAAAAAAAATGCGAAATATAAAAGCCAAAAGTACCAGGCGACTATGACTCTTGAGGAAGTATTCAGTGTGGACGAATCAACTCCACTTTCAGCATCAAGGGTCACTATCATGTAATACACATTATTTTATATCATGAACGCCGCCGTTGAAGAGGTCTATTAGACCGTTTACGATGCCGGGTTCATGGGAGATCTATTAGACCGTTTAAGTTGGCGGGTTCAAGGGAGGTCTATTAGACCGTTTACGTTGGCGGGTTAATGGGAGGTCTATTAGACCGTTTACGTTGGCGGGTTGAAGAGGAGGTCTATTAGACCGTTTACGTTGGCGGGTTCAAGGGAGGTCTATTAGACCGTTTACGATGGCGGTTTCAAGGGAGGTCTATTAGACCGTTTACGTTGGCGGGTTCAAGGGAGGTCTATTAGGCCGTTTTCGTAGGCGGGTTCAAGAGGAGGTCTATTAGACCGTTTACGTTGGCAGGTTCATGGGAGGTCTATTAGACCGTTTACGTTGGCGGGTTGAAGTAAAGGTCTATTAGACCGTTTATATAGACGTGCCGTTCCCATCGACAGGAGCTTCCCAAGCCGCAGAGCATCAAAGACGCGCGCGTGCTGCTCCTGCTGGGGGACTCCGTGACCACGGACCACATCTCGCCCGCGGGCTCCATCGCGCGCAACTCGCCGGCCGCCAGATACCTCGCCGCGAGGGGGTGAGTCGCCGCCGCGTCGGCCGGGGTCGCTCCACGAGGGAGGCCGGGGGTCGCGGGTCTCCACGAGGGAGGCCGGAGGTCGCGGGCCTCTCGGGGGTCTCCACAAGGGAGGCCGGAGGTCGCGGGCCTCTCGGGGGTCTCCACAAGGGAGGCCGGAGGTCGCGGGCCTCTCGGGGGTCTCCACAAGGGAGGCCGGGGGTCGCGGGCCTCCCTTGTGGTCTCCACGAGCGAGGCCGGGGGTCGCGGGCCTCCCTCGGGGTCGCTCCACGAGGGAGACCGGAGGTCGCGGGCCTCCCTCGGGGGTCTCCGCGAGGGAGGCCGGGGGTCGCGGGCCCCTCGGGGGTCTCCAAGGGAAGGTTGCCATACTCGCCCGCTTGTATTGTTATTTATTGATAAACTAATGTTTTATTTTAGTTTTATATTTTAGTAAGTCGGAACATACCCATATGACGAGGCGTGAATGGCCGCGATGTAATTGTACGTAGCCAAGTGTTAATTATGTTCCGGGTTGGTACACAGAAAGACGCTGCTGCCCATTAGAAAGGATTCATAAATAAATAAATAAATACATAGGATATCTGCAGATCGTGCAGACATTTGTCCCGAGGCGCGAATCGAGCCCGCAACCTTTTGCGTCGCAGGCGGACCTTCGCCCGTTGCGCCACAGAGCTCGCCTAATTTAATTTTAATAATTGTTCTATTACACTTTTACGTTACTGAAATATATATTTTACCGTAGGTCTATCATGAGATTCACAATCTGTACTCGCTAGCGGCTGTTGTTAAAAAAAATCATGAAAACTTGTACAGCGCCTCTAGCGGATAGTTTGGTACTAAAATGCGAAGTACACTGCACTACAGCGACTGTAGTTTGAGCTTCATTTGCTTAGAATTTAGCACCATGAGTTACACATCTGACAGATGTCATAGTAACGTACTGTTACTGCTGCAGTAACGGCAGGCGATCTCACAGCGTTACCGCGCTAACTCATGGTAGACACATAGAAGAACCGTCCACTTCTGGTCATAGTGTTATCACTCCAGAAGTGAACTGTTCTTAGTTATGATGACGATTTTACTGAATACATATTTGACCCCCACCCCCCTGCAGGTTGACCCCCCGTGAGTTCAACTCGTACGGGGCGTTACCGCGCTAACTCATGGTAGACACAGAAGAACCGTCCACTTCTGGTCATAGTGGTCATAGTAGACTTAATTATAATTTTCTATCTTTTTGTTTAGCTTAGTTAGTTTGTAAGGATTTTGTTTGTTTTTTTTTTCTCTTGTAAAATATGTTTGTGTTTTTTGGTACGAATTAAATAATTTTTAATCTTTTTTTTAATCTAGTGTTATCACTCTAGAAGTGGACGGTACTTAGTTATGATGACGATTTTACTGAATACATATTTGACCCCCCCCCCCCTCCGCCCCCCTGCAGGTTGACCCCCCGCGAGTTCAACTCGTACGGGTCGCGGCGCGGCCACGACGCGGTGATGGCGCGCGGCACGTTCGCGAACATCCGGCTCGTGAACAAGCTGGCGCCCGCGCCCGGGCCGCGCACCACGCACTGCTCCGGCGACGTCATGGACATATTCGACGCTGCTGAGAGGTAACCACCGCGTGGGACGTCCACTGCTGGACGAGGGCCTCCCTCGTGGACTTGGAGATCCGAGTACTCTGATCAAGGGGTTGTTGCCATGCTCGCCACGCTTGGCTTGGGTTGGCGAGCGCAGTATGGACTTGGAGATCCGAGTACTCTGATCAAAGAGTTGTTGCCATGCTCGCCACGCTTGGCAGGCGGGTTTTTGATGCGCGGAAAGACGCTGCAGCCCGTCTTCCGGAGGTATCCCCTGGCAGATTTGCTGCATCCACGGACACACGGAGACAGAATGGTAATTCAATTTATTTATTTTTAAGACAATTTTGCAGTCCAATGTGTTAGTCGGCTTATAACTAGGGATTATTACTTAAAATTAATTAATTATTTTGTCCTTTTAATCAATTTATATACAAGGTGCTAACAAATTAGTCACGGATATTTAAAGAGATAATACATTACATTATAACAATTAACTTTTAACTGTAATTAAAGAGCCTTTGTATATAATTTTTTTGTTTTCATTTACTGAAAAAAAAAAAATTATAATTAATTTTTGAAATAATCACCCCTATTATGTACCTGTCAAGATGTTACACTGTCTGTCATGTCACATCAAAAGTTGTTTTTCATAAATGTCATTATGATTCAAGTATTTTATTTATCATAAATAACACAAGCTCTGCTTAGCTTGGGGTTAGATGATGCTGTGTGATATGTCGAGCATTATTTATTTTTTATTTATTTTATTTTATCAACTTTAAGAGGCCACTTGAATGATGGTTTAAAGAGGTTCTAGAATATGTCTAAAGAGGTCTCATTTAATTATCTTATTAACAGGGTGTTTTAACGTAGTAAATTCGTTTCCTAGTTTTCTCCAAAAAAATATAACAAAACCTATGATGTTTCATACTTCTATGTACTCCGAGAACCGAGTACTATCAGCTGTAAAAATATCCGTGACTAATTTGTTAGCACCTTGTATAATAGGACAATCAAATTATGTCGCTATCGCAGTTAGGATGCTGTTACTGCTTCCGCGGTTTCTGCTGGAATATAGCTAGTTATATTATTCGCGAACGTTCGCAGACGCTCGGCTCTTCAATGTTTACAAACATTTAGCTCGCGCCGGCGTTTGGGAACATTCGGTATCAACGTTCGCGAATATTCGGTTCGTCATTAGAATAGAATAGAAATATATTTATTTGGTTAACATAACAGCACAAGCATAGAACAAAAGGCAAAAAAGAAAAATAATAAAAAATAACATAGTACCTAGCACCAAAAGCAATAACATTGCAAGTACCAATTAACACATATTTAACCGGGTATTTATCGCGTTATTTACCTTTATTATTGCCCGACGTTTCGACAGGATTGCACCCGTCGTGGTCCCGGGAAAGTCATAATCTTCCCGGGACCACGATGGGTGCAATCGGTTAAATATGTGTTAATAATGTGTCGCGATTCGGTTCGTCGACAGATTCGATTCGTTACGCACGTGTAAATTTTTGCTTATAATTTAATTTATACTTAATGAATGA
Source organism: Pasiphila rectangulata (assembly GCA_963082625.1). Taxonomy (NCBI): domain Eukaryota; kingdom Metazoa; phylum Arthropoda; class Insecta; order Lepidoptera; family Geometridae; genus Pasiphila; species Pasiphila rectangulata. The sequence goes on from OY720262.1 coordinate 593,122, forward strand.
AAAGATAATTGCATTGGTACATTTCAAAAATAATAATAACATAAATCGTAAACGATAACAAAAACCATAGAGAAATTAGTGCATTGGATGAGCTAACACTTAGACATTATAGTAAAACTTTATGTAATCTTATAATTAAAAAAATTGTTTACAAAAGCTTTAAAAGCAATCGTCTAATAACCATGTTTTTAGTTTTTGTTTAATAGTATTTATTGGTAAGTCTTTAAAGTAATTAGGTAATTTATTGTAGATAGTATTAGCATGTACGTACGAGTTTTGTTTAACTAGATGCTGTCGTCTTGTACTTTTTGGTATAACGTTAGAATGTCGAATGCTACTCGCTCGATATGTATCGAGATATTTGGATTTTGATAATATATGATATAATATTTTGATTTGCGAGCAAAGAACGGCGTTAAACTCACGTTTATTCTTTATTATTTTATAATAATAACATATATTAACAATTAATATATATTGTTATTTATATATTATATTTATAGTTTTTAATATACTGTACATTAAACTAAACTAGATGGCATGTACAAAGGCGAGCTTAACCCTAAAAGAGTTTTCTTCCAGCAAACCTTTGAGGATAGAGGAAGCTGATACTATGATATGATATGAACTAGTAGTGGGTACGTGTACTCAAAACAAAAGGAACTATAGAGGTATATGTGACGTATAGGAATATGTGACATGAAAAGATAATTAAATATAATACATATTTCCTGATTACTCAAATAATACAACATAAACTACATTTCATACCTTTGTTGTCATCACGTTTGTTGTATGGGAGCCCCGCGTAAATGTTTATTTTATTCTGTTTTTAGTATTTGTTGTTATAGCGGCAACAGAAATGCATCATCTGTGAAAATGTCAACTGTCTAGCTATCACGCTGCATGAGATACAGCTTGGTGACAGACAGACGGACGGACAGCGGAGTCTTAGTAATAGGATTCCGTTTGTAATAACAAGTGTGTATTACAGCTAACTACACACTCGATAAATATCGTGATCCTGGATTACGATCCAAATATCGCGATACATGTATCGAGCGTGTAGCATTCGCCAAAAATTTTTAAATACTGCGGATGTGGTTTCACAAAACACAGATGTACATATACTCGATGCCATTTAGCGTGGCAATAAAGGTCATTCACCTACCTTCACTACGCTATCATAAAATGCAATGAAAGTGTCGCTAATTCTGTCGCTTACCATACAAACCTCATAGCACGTTTCCGATAGGTTTGTATGGTAAGCGACAGAATTAGCGACACTTTCATTGCATTTTATAAGATAAGATAATTTATTTATTTGTAACAACAAGCATTCACATACAAATGAACATTTTATAACAAAAATAAGAAAAGTAGGTGACATGCCTGAGTCACGAAAAAATAGATATAAAATACCTGCTTTATGTAAAAATACTATTAAACAAGTAAATAAAATATTAATAAATAATAAAATATAATTAAATAATATATAATGCATAAATATATACATATGTATGTATACATATATTATGGTATCATTATATGATACTGGTATCGTTTTTATGATAGCGTAGTGAAGATAAAGTATTAACAAGCAATCATAAATTTCAATTTTTTTTTCTATCAGCTATGGTATTTTTTGTCGCGCTTGCGTCTGTTGTGTTACAAGATTTAGGTAGGAACTTTATAAACAATGCGTTTAGATTTATTTGTTTAGTTACATTTTTAAGTTATAATTAAAAACGATTATACATAACACCGGGCACCAGAGGTAAAGAATAGTTTTAAAACTTAGATTAAGTATAATCTAATAACATAAACACGGGAATTGATCGCGTAATGCCTTTGATTATTCCCGACGTTTCGACTGTGTTTCAACAATCGTGGTCCCGGACCACGGGACCAAGAGTCAACCCGGGACCACGATTGTTGAAACACAGTCGAAACGTTGGGAATAATCAAAGGTATTACGCGATCAATTCCCGTGTTTATGTTATTATATTAAGTAATTTCATGTATCTCATTTTAAGTGAAATATTTGTGTTGTTATGAGAATAAAGTTCTTTAAACCTAAGGTAGGCGAATGACCTGTATTGCCACGCTAAATGGCATCGAGTATAATGTACATACTATTGACGTACTTTGACTGTGACCGCCACGTCTATCTGCAGGTACGCGGCGGAGGGCGTCCCGCTGATCGCCATCGTAGGCAAGGACTACGGCTCCGGCTCCAGCCGCGACTGGGCCGCCAAGGGCCCGCACCTGCTGGTGAGTCCCTCCTCCATCGTCACTCCAGCCGCGACTGGGCCGCCAAGGGCCCGCACCTGCTGGTGAGTCCCTCCTCCATCGTCACTCCAGCCGCGACTGGGCCGCCAAGGGCCCGCACCTGCTGGTGAGTCCCTCCTCCATCGTCACTCCAGCCGCGACTGGGCCGCCAAGGGCCCGCACCTGCTGGTGAGTCCCTCCTCCATCGTCACTCCAGCCGCGACTGGGCCGCCAAGGGCCCGCACCTGCTGGTGAGTCCCTCCTCCATCGTCACTCCAGCCGCGACTGGGCCGCCAAGGGCCCGCACCTGCTGGTGAGTCCCTCCTCCATCGTCACTCCAGCCGCGACTGGGCCGCCAAGGGCCCGCACCTGCTGGTGAGTCCCTCCTCCATCGTCACTCCAGCCGCGACTGGGCCGCCAAGGGCCCGCACCTGCTGGTGAGTCCCTCCTCCATCGTCACTCCAGCCGCGACTGGGCCGCCAAGGGCCCGCACCTGCTGGTGAGTCCCTCCTCCATCGTCACTCCAGCCGCGACTGGGCCGCCAAGGGCCCGCACCTGCTGGTGAGTCCCTCCTCCATCGTCACTCCAGCCGCGACTGGGCCGCCAAGGGCCCGCACCTGCTGGTGAGTCCCTCCTCCATCGTCACTCCAGCCGCGACTGGGCCGCCAAGGGCCCGCACCTGCTGGTGAGTCCCTCCTCCATCGTCACTCCAGCCGCGACTGGGCCGCCAAGGGCCCGCACCTGCTGGTGAGTCCCTCCTCCATCGTCACTCCAGCCGCGACTGGGCCGCCAAGGGCCCGCACCTGCTGGTGAGTCCCTCCTCCATCGTCACTCCAGCCGCGACTGGGCCGCCAAGGGCCCGCACCTGCTGGTGAGTCCCTCCTCCATCGTCACTCCAGCCGCGACTGGGCCGCCAAGGGCCCGCACCTGCTGGTGAGTCCCTCCTCCATCGTCACTCCAGCCGCGACTGGGCCGCCAAGGGCCCGCACCTGCTGGTGAGTCCCTCCTCCATCGTCACTCCAGCCGCGACTGGGCCGCCAAGGGCCCGCACCTGCTGGTGAGTCCCTCCTCCATCGTCACTCCAGCCGCGACTGGGCCGCCAAGGGCCCGCACCTGCTGGTGAGTCCCTCCTCCATCGTCACTCCAGCCGCGACTGGGCCGCCAAGGGCCCGCACCTGCTGGTGAGTCCCTCCTCCATCTACATACCAGCCGCGACTGGGCCGCCAAGGGCCCGCACCTGCTGGTGAGTCCCTCCTCCATCGTCACTCAGCCGCGACTGGGCCGCCAAGGGCCCGCACCTGCTGGTGAGTCCCTCCTCCATCGTCACTCAGCCGCGACTGGGCCGCCAAGGGCCCGCACCTGCTGGTGAGTCCCTCCTCCATCGTCACTCCAGCCGCGACTGGGCCGCCAAGGGCCCGCACCTGCTGGTGAGTCCCTCCTCCATCTACATACCAGCCGCGACTGGGCCGCCAAGGGCCCGCACCTGCTGGTGAGTCCCTCCTCCATCGTCACTCAGCCGCGACTGGGCCGCCAAGGGCCCGCACCTGCTGGTGAGTCCCTCCTCCATCGTCACTCAGCCGCGACTGGGCCGCCAAGGGCCCGCACCTGCTGGTGAGTCCCTCCTCCATCGTCACTCCAGCCGCGACTGGGCCGCCAAGGGCCCGCACCTGCTGGTGAGTCCATCCTCCATCGTCACTCCAGCCGCGACTGGGCCGCCAAGGGCCCGCACCTGCTGGTGAGTCCATCGTCACTCCAGCCGCGACTGGGCCGCCAAGGGCCCGCACCTGCTGGTGAGTCCCTCCTCCATCGTCACTCCAGCCGCGACTGGGCCGCCAAGGGCCCGCACCTGCTGGTGAGTCCATCCTCCATCGTCACTCCAGCCGCGACTGGGCCGCCAAGGGCCCGCACCTGCTGGTGAGTCCCTCCTCCATCGTCACTCCAGCCGCGACTGGGCCGCCAAGGGCCCGCACCTGCTGGTGAGTCCCTCCTCCATCGTCACTCCAGCCGCGACTGGGCCGCCAAGGGCCCGCACCTGCTGGTGAGTCCATCCTCCATCGTCACTCCAGCCGCGACTGGGCCGCCAAGGGCCCGCACCTGCTGGTGAGTCCATCGTCACTCCAGCCGCGACTGGGCCGCCAAGGGCCCGCACCTGCTGGTGAGTCCCTCCTCCATCTACATACCAGCCGCGACTGGGCCGCCAAGGGCCCGCACCTGCTGGTGAGTCCATCCTCCATCGTCACTCCAGCCGCGACGGGGCCGCCAAGGGCCCGCACCTGCTGGTGAGTCCATCGTCACTCCAGCCGCGACTGGGCCGCCAAGGGCCCGCACCTGCTGGTGAGTCCATCGTCACTCCAGCCGCGACTGGGCCGCCAAGGGCCCGCACCTGCTGGTGAGTCCCTCCTCCATCGTCACTCCAGCCGCGACTGGGCCGCCAAGGGCCCGCACCTGCTGGTGAGTCCATCCTCCATCGTCACTCCAGCCGCGACTGGGCCGCCAAGGGCCCGCACCTGCTGGTGAGTCCATCGTCACTCCAGCCGCGACTGGGCCGCCAAGGGCCCGCACCTGCTGGTGAGTCCCTCCTCCATCGTCACTCCAGCCGCGACTGGGCCGCCAAGGGCCCGCACCTGCTGGTGAGTCCCTCCTCCATCGTCACTCCAGCCGCGACTGGGCCGCCAAGGGCCCGCACCTGCTGGTGAGTCCCTCCTCCATCGTCACTCCAGCCGCGACTGGGCCGCCAAGGGCCCGCACCTGCTGGTGAGTCCATCCTCCATCGTCACTCCAGCCGCGACGGGGCCGCCAAGGGCCCGCACTTGCTGGTGAGTCCATCGTCACTCCAGCCGCGACTGGGCCGCCAAGGGCCCGCACCTGCTGGTGAGTCCATCGTCACTCCAGCCGCGACTGGGCCGCCAAGGGCCCGCACCTGCTGGTGAGTCCCTCCTCCATCGTCACTCCAGCCGCGACTGGGCCGCCAAGGGCCCGCACCTGCTGGTGAGTCCCTCCTCCATCGTCACTCCAGCCGCGACTGGGCCGCCAAGGGCCCGCACCTGCTGGTGAGTCCCTCCTCCATCGTCACTCCAGCCGCGACTGGGCCGCCAAGGGCCCGCACCTGCTGGTGAGTCCATCGTCACTCCAGCCGCGACTGGGCCGCCAAGGGCCCGCACCTGCTGGTGAGTCCCTCCTCCATCGTCACTCCAGCCGCGACTGGGCCGCCAAGGGCCCGCACCTGCTGGTGAGTCCCTCCTCCATCGTCACTCCAGCCGCGACTGGGCCGCCAAGGGCCCGCACCTGCTGGTGAGTCCATCGTCACTCCAGCCGCGACTGGGCCGCCAAGGGCCCGCACCTGCTGGTGAGTCCCTCCTCCATCGTCACTCCAGCCGCGACTGGGCCGCCAAGGGCCCGCACCTGCTGGTGAGTCCCTCCTCCATCGTCACTCCAGCCGCGACTGGGCCGCCAAGGGCCCGCACCTGCTGGTGAGTCCATCGTCACTCCAGCCGCGACTGGGCCGCCAAGGGCCCGCACCTGCTGGTGAGTCCCTCCTCCATCGTCACTCCAGCCGCGACTGGGCCGCCAAGGGCCCGCACCTGCTGGTGAGTCCATCCTCCATCGTCACTCCAGCCGCGACTGGGCCGCCAAGGGCCCGCACCTGCTGGTGAGTCCCTCCTCCATCGTCACTCCAGCCGCGACTGGGCCGCCAAGGGCCCGCACCTGCTGGTGAGTCCATCGTCACTCCAGCCGCGACTGGGCCGCCAAGGGCCCGCACCTGCTGGTGATTCCCTCCTCCATCGTCACTCCAGCCGCGACTGGGCCGCCAAGGGCCCGCACCTGCTGGTGAGTCCATCCTCCATCGTCACTCCAGCCGCGACTGGGCCGCCAAGGGCCCGCACCTGCTGGTGAGTCCCTCCTCCATCGTCACTCCAGCCGCGACTGGGCCGCCAAGGGCCCGCACCTGCTGGTGAGTCCATCGTCACTCCAGCCGCGACTGGGCCGCCAAGGGCCCGCACCTGCTGGTGAGTCCCTCCTCCATCTACATACCAGCCGCGACTGGGCCGCCAAGGGCCCGCACCTGCTGGTGATTCCCTCCTCCATCGTCACTCCAGCCGCGACTGGGCCGCCAAGGGCCCGCACCTGCTGGTGATTCCCTCCTCCATCGTCACTCCAGCCGCGACTGGGCCGCCAAGGGCCCGCACCTGCTGGTGAGTCCATCGTCACTCCAGCCGCGACTGGGCCGCCAAGGGCCCGCACCTGCTGGTGAGTCCCTCCTCCATCGTCACTCCAGCCGCGACTGGGCCGCCAAGGGCCCGCACCTGCTGGTGAGTCCATCCTCCATCGTCACTCCAGCCGCGACTGGGCCGCCAAGGGCCCGCACCTGCTGGTGAGTCCATCGTCACTCCAGCCGCGACTGGGCCGCCAAGGGCCCGCACCTGCTGGTGAGTCCATCGTCACTCCAGCCGCGACTGGGCCGCCAAGGGCCCGCACCTGCTGGTGATTCCCTCCTCCATCGTCACTCCAGCCGCGACTGGGCCGCCAAGGGCCCGCACCTGCTGGTGAGTCCATCCTCCATCGTCACTCCAGCCGCGACTGGGCCGCCAAGGGCCCGCACCTGCTGGTGAGTCCATCGTCACTCCAGCCGCGACTGGGCCGCCAAGGGCCCGCACCTGCTGGTGAGTCCATCGTCACTCCAGCCGCGACTGGGCCGCCAAGGGCCCGCACCTGCTGGTGAGTCCCTCCTCCATCTACATACCAGCCGCGACTGGGCCGCCAAGGGCCCGCACCTGCTGGTGAGTCCCTCCTCCATCGTCACTCCAGCCGCGACTGGGCCGCCAAGGGCCCGCACCTGCTGGTGAGTCCCTCCTCCATCGTCACTCCAGCCGCGACTGGGCCGCCAAGGGCCCGCACCTGCTGGTGAGTCCCTCCTCCATCGTCACTCCAGCCGCGACTGGGCCGCCAAGGGCCCGCACCTGCTGGTGAGTCCCTCCTCCATCGTCACTCCAGCCGCGACTGGGCCGCCAAGGGCCCGCACCTGCTGGTGAGTCCCTCCTCCATCGTCACTCCAGCCGCGACTGGGCCGCCAAGGGCCCGCACCTGCTGGTGAGTCCCTCCTCCATCGTCACTCCAGCCGCGACTGGGCCGCCAAGGGCCCGCACCTGCTGGTGAGTCCATCCTCCATCGTCACTCCAGCCGCGACTGGGCCGCCAAGGGCCCGCACCTGCTGGTGAGTCCATCCTCCATCGTCACTCCAGCCGCGACTGGGCCGCCAAGGGCCCGCACCTGCTGGTGAGTCCATCGTCACTCCAGCCGCGACTGGGCCGCCAAGGGCCCGCACCTGCTGGTGAGTCCCTCCTCCATCTACATACCAGCCGCGACTGGGCCGCCAAGGGCCCGCACCTGCTGGTGAGTCCCTCCTCCATCGTCACTCCAGCCGCGACTGGGCCGCCAAGGGCCCGCACCTGCTGGTGAGTCCCTCCTCCATCGTCACTCCAGCCGCGACTGGGCCGCCAAGGGCCCGCACCTGCTGGTGAGTCCCTCCTCCATCGTCACTCCAGCCGCGACTGGGCCGCTAAGGGCCCGCACCTGCTGGTGAGTCCCTCCTCCATCGTCACTCCAGCCGCGACTGGGCCGCCAAGGGCCCGCACCTGCTGGTGAGTCCCTCCTCCATCGTCACTCCAGCCGCGACTGGGCCGCCAAGGGCCCGCAACTGCTGGTGAGTCCCTCCTCCATCGTCACTCCAGCCGCGACTGGGCCGCCAAGGGCCCGCACCTGCTGGTGAGTCCCTCCTCCATCGTCACTCCAGCCGCGACTGGGCCGCCAAGGGCCCGCACCTGCTGGTGAGTCCGTTGATCTCCATGAGGGGTAGTTGCTAGGCCTCCCTCATTGATCTCCATAAGGGGTAGTTGCTAGACCGGCCTCATGGACCTCCATGAGGGGTAGTTGCTAGGCCTCCCTCATGGATCTCCATGAGGGGTAGTGGCTAGGCCTCCCTAATGGACCTCCATGAGGGGTAGTTGCTAGGCCTCCCTCATGGATCTCCATGAGGGGTAGTTGCTAGGCCTCCCTAATGGACCTCCATGAGGTGTAGTTGCTAGACCGGCCTCATGGACCTCCATGAGGGGTAGTGGCTAGGCCTCCCTAATGGACCTCCATGAGGGGTAGTTGCTAGGCCTATAATGGACCTCCATGAGGGGTAGTTGCTATACTCACCACGCTTCGCAGGCGGGTTGGTGAGCGCAGTACGGGATGTTGATACACGGAAAGACGCTGCTGCTGATCTTCCAGAGGTGTCCCTTATCAGGCTCTTACTGCATCCACGGGTAGGAGAGGAGGGGTAACATTCTACTGCCGGCACCCCACGGCATCGAGTATAATGCTATTTATTTATGTACCTTCATTTCAACGTCAGAGAGCGATGGAGCGTAGTATCTTGGGAGCTGTAAGCGACAGAATGGTGACAGGTGAATGACCTGTATTGCCACGCTAAATGGCATCGAGTATAATGCTATCTATTTATGTATCTTCATTTCAACGTCAGAGAGCGTTGGAGCGTAGTATCTTGGGAGTTGTAAGCGACAGAATGGTGACAGGTGAATGACCTGTATTGCCACGCTAAATGCCATCGAGTATACTAACGACTGAATGGGGCTCTCAGTGTTCCAATAAACATTCCCCCGCAGGGAATCAAAGCCGTGATCGCGGAGTCGTTTGAGCGCATCCACCGCTCCAATCTCGTCGGCATGGGCATCGTGCCGCTGCAGTTCCTGCCGGGAGACTCGGCCGCCTCGCTCGGGCTCTCGGGGCAGGAGACCTACAGCATACTGCTGCCGGAGACGCTGGCGCCGGGACAGCGGGTCACCGTGCAGGTAACACTTGCAGTTACTTATTTATTTGTTGAAAACACACACACGAGGAGCTCATGGAGTCATGCCCTTCTTCTTCCACAACATTTGCATATCCTTCGGGTATGCTCAGGGAATGCTGCCGGCGGTCCCGAGTCCTCCGGTATTTGAAGGAGTTTGGCTGGTTAGGTTAGGGTCGGGACAGTATCACGGGGGACAATGCACAGTACACCCCCATGCGGGACGTCAGTGCAGATCTGGTAAACCCCCCTCCCCCCCCCTAGAATTAGAATTAGACACACACACGAGTTAGGCTTACCCGCCCAAAACGTCTAAACAAATGTTCACTATTCGTAATCGTACAAAAGTAATTTAATTAAAATAATAAACTATGACAAACAATTAAAATATCTAGTTTTAATTCCGCTAATGCTGAGATGCATATGCACCGCCCACCCGCCCGCTAATTATGCACATGCAGGGGGAACCAGGCTGTTAGTGCAACATGCATACCCAAACCCACACGACGACACGTGTTTCGCCTCTCCGCGAGGCATCTTCAGGTTAAACGCCGAGATGTTGACTGGTCCGGGCGGCTGGAACGAAAGATAAATAATAAACGTTAATATTACATTATGTCAAAAACAATAAAATATCAATAAAACTTAGTTGAAATAATAATCGAAGTAAGTAAGTAGGTACAATAGTTAAACACACGTAATGCCGTGGTCCGCAGGTGGGCGACGGGCGCTCGTTCGCCGTGGTCGCGCGGTTCGACACGGACGTGGACCTGGAGTACTTCCGGCACGGCGGCATCCTCAACTACATGGTGCGCAAGATGCTCTGACGAGCTCGCGCCGCGAGGAGCCCTGACGGGGCAAACAGGCGCGCCAGCGACCTGGTCGCGCAGTTCTGATGCTATACCCTCCATAAATATAGAATATATTATATATCGCACCTCCAGTCGTAGACTGACTCAATCCAAAATTCATGTTTTTTGGGAAATGAAGGAAACGTGTTTCGGTCCTTGACAGATTTTGATAAATCACACTGTAACTTGACTATAAATGAAACAGAGAGCTATTACAGTTCATTTATGATTTACTCTGTTTCTGATTTACTAGGCGATAGAGCGCACTTTTTGAGTCGTTCTGTATACTTAACTTAATTCACCCAAATTTTGAATTGAGTCAGTCTACGACTGGAGGTGCGATATGTTGAGCCCGCGAGCCCTCGCGTCTTTATACAAGTGTAGAAACTTAGTAAGAGCGAGGACGAACCTCTTTGACTGCACAGGGTTATTCTCCATCTTCTTATTACCACTCAGATTGAATGATAGATTGTTATGGTTAATTATAGTGTAAATTAGTAACAAGAAGTTTGTTAACCCGCTATTTGAAAATAAATATTTTATTATTATTATTATATTTAATGAATAAATGATTATATACAGGTAGTGGAAAATAACTGAAAGGTCACTAGAAATATTCGACATTTTATGTTCAAATTTTGCTTAAACGTATTTCATTATCATCATCATTTCAGCCGTAAAACGTCCACTACTGAACTAAGGCCTCCCTCATGGATCTCCATGAGGGGTAGTTGCCATACTCACCACGCTTGGCAGGCGGGTTGGTGAGCGCAGTATGGGATGTTGATACTACGGAAAGACGCTGCTGCCTATTACTGCATCCACGGGCATGAGAGGACGGGAAACATTCTACTGCCGGCACCCCACGACTAGGGCACTTCCTATCTAAAGTTAATTACCCGTTTGTACCGTTTCTATATGAAAACAAAAGCAATTTTACGTTTACAGTTCTAAATTTAGAATCGTCAAATATTTAATTATAATTAGATTTAGGAAGTGCAACAACAGAATCGACAGCATTTTCTTTAAATGAGCATCAAAGTAAAGGTTGTATTTCGTGAGCATTCTGTTATCTTACGCTTTTTAAATATATGTTTATTTTGTATCACTATTGTATAAATAACCATTTCGTAATCTTTATATAATTGAATTGTCTTTTTTAAATTAGCATTCGTTATTAAAAGTTGTATTTTGAATTAATTTAAGCATTCATTCATGATAATTTCTATTATATTAATTGTTTTTTTCTACAATAAAATATACATATGTCGTCGGACAATAAAGAACCTTAAATATCCGTGATTCGAAACCGCATCGGCAGGCTGGATTGCGTATCTCGCGACAGGTTTGCAACAGGCTTGTATCTCGCGACAGGTTTGCAACAGGCTTGTATCTCGTGACAGGTTTGCAACAGGCTTGTATCTTGCGACAGGTTTGCAACAGGCTTGTATCTCGCGACAGGTTTGCAACAGGCTTGTATCTCGCGACAGGTTTGCAACAGGCTTGTATCTAGCGGTCATTGCCGTCAAACGACGATTTTTTGCTTTTATATATATATAATAATACCTCTAATAATAATAAAATGTTTATTTACAATAATTACAGTAATAAAGTAAGAAATAAATATATACTACAGAATTGACCATTGCCAGCGATGAACGCGATATTTACGCCAACCTGTCGCAAGAAACAAGCCTGTTGCAAACCTGTCGTGAGATACAAGCCTGTTGCAAACCTGTAGCGAGATACAAGCCTGTTGCAAACCTGTCGCGAGATACGTAATCGCCCTGCGGTTATATCAAAGCCGGGAGTGCTTCAACCAACCAATCCCGCCGGAATTTAAAGTTTTCCATGAAATGTTCTACCTAAGTGTGCTTAAAAACTGACTCTCTTACACTTATAAATCCTGATTAAAGTTACCAGCACTTAAAAAGCATTTTTTTTTACATTTTCTGCCGCTGGTCAGAAATCCGTCAGTTAAGTGTTGATTTTTAACCAGCTGTTATAAGTAAGGCGGTATGAAACGTTATTATTGTAAGTTATTATAAGAAAATGGTAAGGGATAATAAAGATAAGTTTTAAGTAAAGGGTATATTTTATTAGTAAATAAGTCATGAATGTGCATGTCTCAAATACACACATAGAAAATTATATCATGAAGAGCCGTTGTCGAACAAGTGTCTACTGTCATTAATGTCAACTGTCATTAATGTCAATTAGAACAGTTTGTAAATATATTAATCCGCGACAGGTTTTGCAACAGGCGATAGTTGCTGTCAAATGTCAATTCCTTATCATTTCAGCCGTAAAACGTTTACTAATGAACAAAGGCCTCCCTCATGGATCTCCATGAGGGGTAGTTGCCATACTCACCACGCTTGGCAGGCGGGTTGGCGAGCGCGGTATAGGGTATTGGAAACACGAACAGATGCTATTACAATTCCTCGCTGTCCTCTAATACTAAATTGACGTCATCACTAATAAAATATACTGAGATACGCAATCGCCCTGCGGGTTCGAAGCCCGTGAGAATCGAACATAATATTGCAATAAAAATCTTATAATATTATTTTTCGTACAAAATGTGACAGTAGACATTTGTGTACAACTCTTATTTTTTTTCTTGTGTGTTTGCATATCTACTTATGGACGACCATTACATCTGTTTACGAACGACCTTATGGTATATCTATGGGAATTGTATGTATAGAGTGCTTATAACGGTGTTTGTACTAAATATATTTAAGAATAAACTTTATATTTCGTAGAGATATTTGTTTTATTGCACTAGTGTACTATTTTATGCATCATTATTATAACAGCCTTAGGACGTCCACTGCTGGAGAAAGGCCTCCCTCATAGGGGGTTGTTGCCATACTCGACACGCTTGGGAGGCTCGGCGAGCGCGGTATAGGGTGTTGAAAACACAAACAGATGCTGCTGCCCATCTTCCGGAGGTATCCCTCAGATTCTTACATCGACGGGCAAGAGAGGACGACATTGTTCTGTCGGCGCCCCGCGGGTCATAATTATGACGTGTCAATAAGGTCGGAGCGGAGGCACCGAATACAAAAAAAAAAGAAATACAATAATATTTGAAATGAAATAATTTATTCACAAAAAATAGAGTACAATAGGTCTTATAAAAATACATAGGTTTTAGCTCTTCTATTTAGCCTTTTCTAAGGCATGTGAAAGTTAAGTAGGTAGTTGTTTTTTAAAGGAGACATTTAAAATTGAATTAAAATAATAATAAACATTATGCCAACCATTCACTCAAATTAAAAAAACACTTTTCAAGCAGCCATAGTCTTAGTTTTTTTTCTCATTTGAGTCGTCAGCAATTCTTTAATAGTAGTAGGCAGTATTTAAGAAACGTTAACTGCTGCAAAAGTTACAAAAAGAGCTGAGTAGCAGAGTCAGCGCCCACCTCCGAAGTATAGGATGTACACAAGTATAGGATCTACTAAAGAGCATGTACAAGATTATATACAAGAGCAAAACTTAAACGTAAATTTATTTATTTATTAAAAGTACACTGACATCGAAAGTATTTACAAATTATAAAAAAAAACACATGCATATAGGTATTGATCTGATACAGACGACAATTGAAGTGTAGGTACATAGCTTACTCTATTATGTGCGTTAAGAGAAAAAGAAGAAGAATTAATATACAAATTATTATAATTATTGCATTAGAACAATCACTTTTACTTTAAAAAAAATAATAAAGTAAATGAATGAGTGAAACACTACTGGTAGTATTTAAAAAAAACTCATAAGGCATGCTAGGATGGAGGCCACTCAGGTGAGTGACCATAACACATATGCCAACTATGGCTAGAGGAGGCAATTTATGGCGATACAATACAATACAGACAACAAAAGAAAAGTTCAAAGATCTTTAACTTATTCTACGGCCCATAGATACATTACAAACTAACATAGGTATATTACAGAAAAACTTGTTCATTCCATATTGTCAGTGGATATAGTTATGTAGGTACCTACATTTATAATTATTTAATGAGAGTAATAATAACTTTACATTTGCATGCCATATAGTTCGGCCAAGTGTGTGATAGGTACCTAACAATAAGCATACAAATACCTGTCTAAAGCCATACTTGAGGTAAAGAACAAAACAACAGACAAGAAAACAGCATTGCTTAGAAAAAGTTTTTATGGAATGGCACCAAAAATGTATAATCATTTACCAAATAACCTAAAAATACTGCCATTGACAATTTTTAAAAATAAACTTAATAATTTTTTGAAATCAAAGTGTTATTATCATATAAATGAATTTCTAGCAGATAAGGACATACAAATTGACTAAGTTATATATAAATTAATACTATCATTGATTTTTGACATTGTATAATTTACTTTTGACATTACAAATTATTCATTAACAATTGCACTTTAATATTAATTAATTACCTATGTAATAGTATCGACTAGGTTATGAATTTGCATGCCCTATGGTAAAACATGTCTGGAGCCTGTATAAACAATCTTTTTGACCCATGTTTGCAAATAAATGATTTGATTAGAAAATTATTTTAACTTTTAAAAGAAATTTTAATTTCAACTACAATAATACACAATTATTAAAATGAACAACAAATATTTTAATAACAAACCCGCTAATCTATATCTAATGAGGGCTCGAAAAAACACTCAAAAAGAGTTCGACACGTGTCTCTACAAGGCAGCTTCAGGAGAAACCGGCTCCCCGTTCGTCACGGAATACACTAGAAACAACGAAGACGCAGAGGTAGCTGCCCAGTACAACGCCACCTCCCCGGACGTCACCTCTTCGACCGCCGAACAGTGTGTCTCCCATGAGTTGTCACGATCGCCTGCCGTCCGTCACTGCAGTAGTAGTAGTACGTTACTATGACATCTGTCAGATTTGTAACTCATGCATGCTACCAAATTCTAAGAAAATGAAGCCCAAACTACAGTCGCTGCAGAATAGTTTACTGCGTATTTTAGTACCAAACTATCCGCTAGAGGCACTGTACAAGTTTTCATTCATTTTTTTAATTACAGTCGCTAGCGAGTAAAAATTGTGAAAACTCATGGTAGGACAAACTTATGTTATTCTGAAATTTTCTATCTACTAAGTTAAGTTACTCTTGTTACTAATATTTGTTGTTAATTTAGATTAATATTGGATGTTAACGGAGAGAGTACCGGAACCGGAAAAAGTACACAGTACTAAGAAAAAATTGGAAGGTTTTTTTTATGTCAGCTAGGTTAGCTCTTGATTTAATTCTTGCGGAAAACTTCGAGAAGGGGCGGTCGCGTTTTTCCACCTAATTGTTCAAAAATACAGACCACTTGAGAACCTTGCCTTGTTCTGAAGTCAGTAAACTAATGCTCTTTAGCCTATGTTCAGATGAACGCGCGGTGCCGCGCGGGTCATCTGAACAGTTCGATACAGGATTGTAGATGTTAAGCCGCGCGTCGCCGCGCGGTGCCGCGCGGTCATGTAAACAACAACATTGATTTGTTACAATCTCAAACCGCGCGGTGCCGCGCGGTCATCTGAACATAGGCTAAAGCGATTTCTTATGTTAGATGTAGCCAAGTAGGTATAATAAAAAAACATCAGACAGATGGCTTTTCTGTACTATGGTGGACATGTACCTACTATGTGGACATGTACCTACTATGTGGCGTGTTAAATCTAATTTCCTACTAAATCTCTTATCGCACACATTACCGTTTTAATTAAAGTTATATAAATAAATTACAAAGTATATGGCTTTTCTCCAGCGTGAACTCTCAAGTGATTGGTTAATATACGTTTACGACTAAATTTCTTATGACATACATTACAGGCATGGGGTTTTTCTCCAGTGTGATTTCTCATGTGGCTTGTTAAATTAGATTTCTCAATAAATTTTTTATCACATACATTACAGGCATAGGGTTTTTCTCCAGTGTGAACTCTCATGTGGCTTGATAAATGAGATTTATGAGTAAATTTTTTATCACATACATTACAGGCATAGGGTTTTTCTCCAGTGTGGATTCTCATATGGGTTTTTAAATGAGATTTATGAGTAAATTTTTTATCACATACATTACAGGCATAGGGTTTTTCTCCAGTGTGAACTCTCATGTGGCTTCTTAAATGAGATTTTCTAGTAAATTTTTTATCACATACATTACAGGCATGGGGTTTTTCTCCAGTGTGAATTCTCATGTGGGCTGTTAAATAAAATTTCTGAATGAATTTCTTATCACATACTTTACAGGCATAGGGTTTTTCTCCAGTGTGAATTCTCACATGGGCTGTTAAATGAAATTTCTGAATAAATTTTTTATCACATACATTACAGGCATAAAGGTTTTTTCCAGTATGACCTCTCATGTGGGTTGTTAAACTATGTGGTTGAGTAAATGTTTTATCACATACTTTACAGGCATAGGGTTTTTCTCCAGTGTGAATTCTCAAGTGAGTGGTTAAGCTTTCTTTACGAGCAAATATTTTATCACATACATTACAGGCATAGGGTTTTTCTCCAGTGTGAATTCTCATGTGGACTGTTAAATGAAATTTCTGAATAAATTTTTTATTACATACATTACAGGCATAAAGGTTTTTTCCAGTATGACCTCTCATGTGGGTTGTTAAACTATGTGGTTGAGTAAATGTTTTATCACATACTTTACAGGCATAGGGTTTTTCTCCAGTGTGAACTCTCATGTGGGCTGTTAATTGAGATTTACTAGTAAATTTCTTATCACATACATTACAGGCATGGGGTTTATCTCCAGTGTGAATTCTCATGTGGCTTGTTAAATTAGATTTGTGAATAAATTTTTTATCACATACATTACAGGCATAGGGTTTTTCTCCAGTGTGATTTCTCATGTGGCTTGTTAAATTAGATTTCTGAATAAATTTTTTATCACATACTTTACAGGCATAGGGTTTTTCTCCAGTGTGAACTCTCATGTGGCTTGTTAAATGAGATTTACTAGTAAATTTTTTATCACATACATTACAGGCATGGGGTTTTTCTCCAGTGTGAATTCTCATGTGGGCTGTTAAATAAAATTTCTGAATGAATTTCTTATCACATACTTTACAGGCATAAAGGTTTTTTCCAGTGTGACCTTTCATGTGGGCTGTTAAACTAGGTTTATAAGTAAAAATTTTATAACATACATTGCACGCAAAAGGCTTTCCACCAGTGTGCACTCTCATGTGTGATGATAATTGCCGCTTGTCCCGAAATTCTTTATCACATATATCACAGGCATATGGTTTCATATGGACAATCCCTGTTATACTAGGTTTTTTATCTAATTGTATATTTTGCCTGTGGCAGCTTTGCTTTTGTATGATATGTGACTGCCTTATGTGTAAAGCCAGTTTACGCTTGACCCTAAATACCTTGTTGCATATATCACAATAGAAAGCAATTTTCAGCTTTGGTTGTTCCACATCCGTAGCAGGTGGAACATTCAAAACATCATAATCACTATCTATCTCAAATTTCAAGCATTCCCTTATAGACTCCACAAAGGTTTCCTCTTCTGCCGTTGCCTCTTCCTTCACAGATATCACTTCTTGTCCAGCAGGCACATGAGCAACATTGTGAGACCCACTCGTGAAGAAGCTTTGCATCGGAGCCACAGATAAAGATTGATTCATTCTCAGGTTCAACTCAGTGGCATTCTCATAAGTCCCCTGAAACAAACACATTTATGTTCAAAGCTAAGCATTTAGAGTTAGCATCATCATCTGCAGCCTGACTGCACCCACTGCTGGGTATAGGTACTTACTTGGTGAGCGGACTGGTTTCCGCAACTAGGCCACTGATGGGCCCTTTTTGCGTAAATGCTGGGTATAGGCCTCCATTATCTTTTCAGCCGTAAAACATCCACTACTGAACATAAGCCTTCCTCATGGATACCCATGAGGAGTAGTTGCCATACTCACCGCACTTGGCAGGCGGATTGGCGAGTGACTCTTACTTCATCCACTGGCATAAGAGGGGTAAATGTTTGCTGTAGAGTGCTGGCAGTAGTTATGTTAGTAGGTTTTAGGCTTTTATATGTTTGAGCCATATTTCATGGTCCTGTGTGAATCATATCCAGGTCAGCCCTGCAACACATGTGATGCCGTCTGCCTGTGAGGATACAAGAAACTAAATTTATTTATTCCTATTTCTGGGAATCTGTGCCCATATTTTGTTTCTATGACTAACAAAAGATAATAGTGCAATTTTTAATATTACAAAGCATTTTCTTAAGTAAGAATTAGAAGCATTGATACACTAGGACTTCATCAGACAGACCAGCAAGCTGAAACCATTTATATGCAAATAAATGTCTGTTCAAAATACCTGAATGTGTAAGAACTGGGTCAGTATCTCCTCGGCTCTCCGAGACATGTCCATGAACCGTTGACACCGCTGCAGGAAAGAGAAGCATAGGTAGCACACTGTCTCAGGCCTGCGATCTGCTGTGTGCAGCTGAAACAATTACTCTTATTTTAATTGTTGTCACTAAAAAGGTCTGTGTGAACATTATTTTATAAACAATATTCTAAGTAATAAACATGCTGAACACCCATCTGAGCACATGGCCCGACACAGCGTTAGGTCGCGAAGTGGAAGAAGGGAAGGGAGGCCGTTGCCTGCAGTGGGACAGTGGAGGCTATTTAGTAACCAATAACAAAAAATAATAGTTACACATTTTAAATTTTTACAAAATGTCGACTAAGCTCAACACCAGCGTTTTTTTTGGTATGCTGATTACATCAAACGCGCTGTAATCATCATCAGACACTCACCTTTGTTGATAGTTTTTCAAATATCGCCTGATACCGTGAGTCCGCGATGTGCTGCATCTTGACATCACTGGCTAGACACACTCTGCACAACGCTGTGTCGGTCATTTTATTAAAATCTATCTTCATTTAAGGATTGATTGAGTCGGGAATCGAAATTATAAAAAAATTAAATATTCTCTTCGCTGGAGCGTTACATACTTCTTCTTCTTTTGTTAATGGCGTATGACGTGTGTGACAGAAAGAGAAAAGATATTCCACCACTTTGCCAACGTCTGTTTATTCGACAAGATGGTTAGAGTATAGCAAAGGTATATATAGGGACTTAGAGAAAAAAACATTTTTTGCCGTTTTTTAGATTGCATTATGTAGAATACACCAAAATAAGCATGTTTTGTTATGTAAACTTTTTCTCTCAGATCGATATTTACTACGCTAGTAATAATACTTCAATGATATTTACCGAGATATTGGAGTTCCAAGGTCAGGCATTATAAAGGCCTGTAACACTTAGAAAAAATTCGGAGTCGTGAAATTTATATCAATAGAACACCTCATTTTTATTAAAGCAGGGAAATGAGAGGGTTTAGCGGGGAAGTGGGGGGTGGGCGCAGCTGTAGCTTCTGTGGCAGCTCCGGTGCTGCGGGATGACCAGTCCCTCCGCCCTAGCGTCAGAGGCGGCTCTAGCCCTTGTGGCGCCAGTGTGCCACCAGTACCCTGGCGCCCTCTAGTAGGAGCGGGGTCAAAATGGAATACTTACAGCTATATTTTCATACGAAAATTCGGGAGCAAATAGTGCAATTTTAAATGATGTCAAGAAGCTTTTTAGGATGGAAGGGGTTACCCTGCTCTCCCATCGAGTATTTGAGAGTGGTTTTAGACTTAAAGTTGGCGCTTCTTTAGCAAGTATTTGCCAACGTAACATAAATAAATAACATATAACATAAATAGTAACACTTGCACAATTGAAAATAAATTTACTATTTCTAATGAACCTTTAGCAGCGTATTCACTACCAAATTTAGGCTGTGTGTCGCACATGGTACATAAAATGCGCGCGGGTTTATATCTGAAATTCGTTTTTAAAGACCTATATTTTTCCTTTTCATGTTTGCACCATTATCGTAACCTTGACTACGCATATCTTGTATGTCAATTTCGTTTGAGATTAAAAAATCTAACAAAAGTTGAGTTAAACCCTGGCCAGTAGTGTCTGTAATAAGAAAAAACCCAGAAAATGTTATTTTGCCTTGTTGTTGCTTGCATTCAAAAGAACGTACCGTACGACAACCGATATTTGTTCTTCGTGTGCAATATCTGGAGTGCAATCTAAAATAATTGAAAAATATTTGGATTGTGTCAATTGAAAAACAATAGCTTTTTTATTCTTTCTCCTAATAATTGTATTATTTCATTCTGAATGTTATGGCCAAGATAATGAGTTTTGAATAAGGGCAATGTGTTCCGCAAGCACATTATCAAAATTAGAGGTATATTCAACCAGCTTTAAAAAGTTACCATTACCAGAATCGTATTTTTTTCAGATCTTCCCCGAAAAGCCAGACATTGCCTAGCTAAAAAATGAATAATGTTAATTATTCGTTCGAATACTGCAACCCAACGTTTTTTTTCCCGTTCATCCGGCACGCGCCTTTGATAGTGATGCGACACTACGCAAATATAATCATTAACCTATAATCTGTTGTGTCGCATTAGATGGCGCTCGGCGCCCCCTATGACCCGGCGCCCGTGTGCGCCGCACACCCTGCACTATAGGTAAAGCCGCCTCTGCCTAGCGTAGCAAAACGCGGCACCTGCGCTCTTGGTGCCTGCGCTTTGCTACAGCGGGCGGGGACTGGTCTCCCTCCACACCTACGAGCTCTTATATACACTCTAGAGGTACCTACGTTAGACAAGACCACGTGGACATTGGAGTGCTCTGTGTCGGATCTGTCACTCAAATCGAACCTAATCAACTATTTTCGGGGTGCCCCCTCATATCCCAATAAATTACATAAATTTCACGACTCCGAAATTTTTCTAAGTGCTACAGCCCTTTATAATTACTGACCTTGGAGTCCCAATATCACGGTAAATATCAAGTTTAGAAAAAAGTTGCCAATACAAAACCCGTTGAGTATAGCGTATTCTATACGATACAATCATAAAAAATTGGTATTATAATGACACCATAGTCCAAAAAGTACCTACTGTCGGTGTAGGTGATGATGAGGTGCTGCGTCTCGGGGTACAAGCGCAATAAATACAAACACGCTTATATCACAGAATAATTATCTATACAGTATTCCAACTTCATACAAACGGACGAAGGGCGAGCTATACCTACGCGCCTCGATCTCGGCATATACTCGGCATGCAGACAGTCGCGACTATGCCGCAGTGACGAACGTAGGTGTGTTGTTTTTTTAACAACAACCGCGCGATTTTTTTAGATTACCTGGAAACTCTGAAAGTTAAGACTATAAAATAATTTTACTTACTACCTAGTAGGTAGGTACATAAACCGCTAAATTGGTTTCGCGAAAATAATTTTTCGACCCTCATTTGGTTTGCGTTTTGGCGCGAAAAACGGCGGGCGCTCCGCGTCGGCGCTAAGTGGATACTGGCTCGGTTTTTACAATGGAGCGTATCGTGGTATTTACGCCCTGTGGAAAGGGATTGAATGAAGCTTGTCAGTACAATCATTCATAATTTAGTCTGTGTTCGGGATATACAGCGTAAAAATTATTTTCTATTAATTATTGATTTAATTTTATATAAAAAAATACTTTTGTTTCTAATTCAAAATGTATTATCATATATCTACATGTTTTGCTGTATATACATAGTATGTGGTATAACCTCACTATATATAACATAACATGTAGGTGTCTTAGAACAAAATATTTTTTGATCGTAATTATAAAGTTCATTTTTTATGCATTTTTTATGCATAATCTTTTTTTTAATTTGAATTTAATCGAATAAAATTATTTTTTCTTGGGCTACGTAAATTATATTTGTTATTGTCATTGTCAACTTCATTCAGAAGGCTACAAAACAAAGAAGAAGTTGATAAACACCATAGTTTAAAAATGACAATTGTTTTCGTGGAACGATGACTCACTGGTCAGTTTACTTACCAAAACCAAACAACGGCTAAAAAATCTTGGTAAGTAAACTGACCAAAACCAAACGAGCGGTCTGTTGTACATATTTGGAAGTATGTAATAATTAAACTTTTATTAGTAATTCTTACAGTTATATTTGATACATATTTAAAAAAATAACATTACTATTTTATTGTTGAAATTGTTAAATGTTTGTCAAAGAAGGTGGCGCAGGAATGGGTTGTGACGTCTTGCCGTCAGTGAGTTGTAAATAGTTAGAGTAGCTATACCAAACAAAAAATGTGTCGCAACTTGATGACAGCGGGGGTGCCTGCGCGGGGCGCGCTCGCCCCCGCACACAAGTATTCGCTGCAGCGCTACACGATTAGAATGTCGTCTATCCATACCATCAATACATGCAGCGCTAGATCGCTAATAGAGAATAGTTTTCTCGCGACCAAAACGTCGTAAGCGCCGTGAATTTCGTGGCGCTTACACGTTTCGTTCAACATAGTTTAACAACATGTCGCTCTAATAGATTTTTTTCACCGCAGAAGGGACACTTCAGACAACTATTAATGCAGTAATGTTAATGCAGTAGGTACCTATGAATATTATATTTCAAAACGTAAAAATATTTAAGTACATTAAATTAAAACGAATCGTTAAGCGTTTAAAGTCATTTTTTTTTAATAAATTGGTATTTTATCCAACAAGTACGTACATACATAGGTAGGTAGGTACTTAGACTAACTAGACCCCACACTCTATTTCACTCTGCCCCTCCTCTCATGCCCGTGGATGCAGTAAGAGCCTGCTAAGGGATACCTCCGAAAGATGGGCAGTAGCGTCTTTTCATATACCAACATCCCGTACTGCGCTCGCCAACCCGCCTGCCAAGCGTGGTGAGTATGGCAACTACCCCTCATGGAGACCCATGAGGGAGGCCTTTGTTCATTAGTGGACGTTTTTTGGCTGAAATGATGATGATTATCTAGCCCAAAACTAAGCAGAGCTCTTGTTATGGCTACTAGATAACTGATATAATAAATACAATACAATACATAAATACCTATTTATTTATTATTATACGTAGAAAATGACCTGAACACCCAGAACAAATATCTGCAGCGATCACTAAACATTTGTCCCAAGGCGGGAATTGAACCCAGGTGGTTTCGATTCCCGCCTGCATCGCAGGCGAACCTTCGCCCACCACGCCACAGAGGTCGTCAATCTATTACATTAAGAATTTGTTCAGACAACAATATAGGTATAATACAGCTTCAGTTTATAAGTAATGACGATTGCAAAAGATACCTACAGTAGGTACCTAGAGTACCTACTGTTACTGATCAGACAGACGGCATAGGGCGAGTAATATGAGTTAAAAATAATCAGTTAAACCTTTGTCGCCAACCCTTAGTAGGTACCTACACATCCCATCTGTACGAATCACTTTTCATAATCTATGATTTTCAAACAAAATGTCAGTACAATAGAAAATAATGTACAAAAATTAATTTTAGTTGGTTTTAGTTGATATTCTGTTTACTTTCCGATGATAAGTCACGCCACTATCTTTTTTCTTCGCAGTTGATTGATTAATTACACGTTTTTAACACGCAAGACGGCATTTTTAATTTGGGTTTATTCGCATGCGGTCGCGATGGGCGTCGACGAACGACTAAATGAGTTGTTGCCGGCCGGCAACAACTCATGGCGCAAACTTGTTGTTCGCGGGTGTCAATTCTATACGCTAGTAATAATACTTCAATGCTTGCCGTCTGATTTATTAATGTTCTAATGTTTATTTTGTTCTTTACTAATGTGATAATCATGAATAATCATAACTATAATGTTAGGTTATTTACGTACATATATAGTTACTTACCCTATAAAATAATGAGTTGTTTATAAAATGTATTGTTATTCGACCAAAAAGGGCTGTGATTGGTCCACGTTGTACTGGCTATCGTCGGCTGTTTCATGACGAGTTGTAAATAACGTTTTATTATTAAAAGCAGTTGCAAGTGTCTTGTTTGGTCACGGAGTGGCTATCGTTGACCGGAGAGCACACGCGCGCGCACGGATCTCTTGGTTTTTACCCCCCCTTTCGATCTCGGCAGCGTATTCTTGAATACGACTGTCGAGTTCGGCCCCTCGGCCGATCGCGTTCGCGAATTTCGCGAAAGAATCGGAGAGGTGCGCTGATCGCCATGCAGCAGGAGGACGTTGGTGGACGACGGGATTCCCCGGACCGTCCACCAATAGATCGCGCGTCGGCATACGACCCCCGGCACCACGCCGAAGCACCGAAGGCCCAGCGGAGACACACAGCGTCTGACCGCAACAGTCGGTCGGGGTTGATCTCCCGTGGAGGTAGATCGACCCTCATCGACTCCACCAGCTCGGACGGCGAACGGACGCTGTCCACCCCAAGGTCCAGGAGGACCACCCCGCGGGCGCAGACGCCTTCCGAGGCGATTCCGAGGCCCCGGAACCTACTCGCCCGGGTACATCCGCCGAGCCAGCCCAAACCGCAACAAAGAAGTCCCGCTATCCACCCCTTGTCGTGGAGCAGATGCCGAATTGGCCACGGCATTTCAAGGCCATCAAAGGCCTTCTAGGCCACACACCAAACGCCCGGCCCTACGGCAAGGGCGTCCGTTTCACGCCAGAGTCGGCTGCGGAGTACCGCGCCATCCAGCGCTACCTCACGGAGTTGGAGGAACCACTCAGTTGGTTCTCGTACTCTCCGCCTGAGGAGCGCCAGATCAAGCTCGCCATTCGCGGCATCCCAGCCGACACCCAACCAGCAAAGATAGCGCAGGACTTCCTCTCCAAGGGCTTCGAGGCGGAGCTCATCAAGCCCATCCGGGCAAGCAAGGGCCGCCCAGGCTGCATTTTTCTCGGCGTGTTCAAGCCGTCCCCCAACCTTCTGCCAGCCATCTTCGACGTCACGGAGGTGCTCCTCATGCCGGGTGTCCGGATCGAGAGCTGGAGGGGCAAGAGAGGCCCCGCCCAGTGTCATCGCTGCCAGGGATTCAGACACTCGAGCCACCACTGCCATCGCCCCCTCGCCTGCGTCCGGTGCAGAGGATCGCACCACGCAGGCGACTGCCCCAGGAGCAAGGAGGAAGCACCGACGTGCGTCAACTGTCACGGCCCTCACACGGCCAACAAGACGAGCTGCCCCACATTCAAGCGGGAGGCCCGCAACAGGAAGGCGGGTACGACCGCTTACACCACGACCCGGGACGGCCGTAACAAGCCGCCAGCCAGACCGCAACAGCCACAGCTTAACACTGTGGCTGTTACCTCACAGACGGAGCACGGCGGCTCCCTGATGGCCCCAGCAAATGGCCCCACAGAGCGGTCTAACCGCCTCCCTAGGCGCCGGAAGCAGAAGGTAAGGCTGGCAACCATACCTTCTGAATCTGACACAGAAGCCCCCCGCACCGCACCAACACCCCGCAACGCGACACCAGCAGTGGAGCAGCCAACTCCCGCCTCCACCATCAACAAGACGACCCCGCAACCCACACCGGACCTACCGCGCCCCGCACCCCCCGCAGCCACCACCACACAGAAGACCCTCCAGCACGACCAGGCCCACCTGGAGGTGTTGGATGCAGCACTGCAGATCCTGCGCGACGTCCTTACGGCGATCAGGCAGGGGACGAGCCCGATCCCGCTGATCGTCAGCGGCATAGGGACGCTCGCGCAGCTGCAGCTGCGCTAAGGGGGACCTGAAGAGGACCTCCAGCCTCACCACGCCCGCGCTAACGCGGGCTTGAAGCAACAGGCTCAATACGAGCCGACCCGAGGACCCCTTGGCATTAGCCAAGGGCGAACAAAGATCCGCAGTAAGGGGCTCACGCCCGAAACTGCTTCCCCACGTGGGCTTCGCCCACGTGAGAAGAAAACCCGGAGATTGTTTGGTCACAGTCGCCGCTCGGACGTCGTGCTAGACGCACGCCGCTCTTGCCGCCCGCTCGCCTCGTCCCCGCACCAGGCCCCTCCACTCCGCTTGCTCAGTCGCCGCTCGGACGTCGTTCCAGACGCCCGCCGCCCGCTGCCGCCTTGGTCCCCGCACCAGGCCACTGCCGTCGCCCGCTAGCGTCCAGTGCTAGCTTCGCATCGTTGCGGTGTTATTCTTACTAGCTTGCCAGTCTGAATAATCACTTGCGCGAGCGAATACCGGTAGTTCGCACTTTTTAGTGCGCTACTGGATTACTATCCTGTTTCTTTTCGAGTTGTTTGCTCTTTTCAGAGCGAATAACTCGAACTGCTCCAGTGCAAGAGAAAATCGTTCTTTTCAGAACGATTTCTCGAGCTAGTTTCTTTGCTTTATAAACTGTCGAAAGCCACGACTTCAGTGGTCAGCTAAGGGATACCCTACGGTGACAACTAACTTAGCTGGGCGTGGACCCGGAGCGCCTGTTTTGCCTCTTCAAGGCAACACAGAATCCGGCTGGGTCTGGAACCACCGGCCTTGGGGTGGAACCCTCGCCGACCCCAGATAGCGTGAGGCACACACCCCTTTTGCCCCATAAGGGAGGTAAAAGGGACACACACATTTAGGTAGGACACATAGGCACACACCCCTCCTTGTTCATACCCGACAAGGAGGGACACTTAGTTATTTCCCGGGTGTTCCCCCCGGGAATAGGGACCTCCCCTCACCCCCCGCGCGATGTCAAGCCCGGACATTATGGACGGGCTTGATCCCGAGACCCTTACGAAGCTGTTTAGGCTGTTAGCCCAACAGCACGGGGACCTATTGTCCAGGTTGATCGCCTCTTGTCAAGAGTCGAACAAACTGGACAAGAAGTCCGACCCAATGGAGGTGGCCACCGCGGCCCCTCTCACCCCCGCCCCCGCCCTTCCGGCCACCCCGGAGACTCCAGTCTCCCCCGCCCCGTCCACCGATTCGGACTCCGACGCTTCGGCGATGGAGCTCGAACCCTCCCCGACCGACAACTCTTCCTCGTCGGAGCAGTCCTCCGACGACAGTTATACTGTCGTCGAAGGCGGCAAACGGCGCAGGACAAAGTCGTCGCATAAGTCGGCCTTAGCCCCTCCGGCTAAGATCGCAGTCCCCGTAGAGGCTACGGCTACCCGCCCGCCTACTCCCCCTGCGACCCCCGCCGAACCCGCCCCCCTCCGCAAGGAGAAACCCCCCCCCGCCTGTCTTCCTTCGCGAAAAGGCCAAATGGTCCAGCGTAGAGAAGCTCCTTACCTTGAAAAAGGTAAACTTCATCAAGGCACAGTCCATTAAGGACTCCATCAAAATCTACGTCCAGACGTCGGATGATCACCGACGTCTGACGTCTGTCCTCCGCACTGAAAACATAGGTTTCCACACCTATGCTCTCGAGAGCGAGCGCCTTCTGCGCGTAGTCATCCGTGGCCTCCCCGCGGAGTTCGACTCTGAGGTCATTAAGTCCGACCTCTGCGATCAGGGCTTCCCCGTCAGGGAAGTCCACCGCATGTACAGCGGACGGGACAAGACCCCGTTCGATCTAGTACTAGTAATCCTTGACCTTTCGCCCGAAGGAAAGGCGATATTCGGCGTCAAAACCGTGTGTCGCCTTTCCGGCCTCTACGTAGAGGCTCCCTTCAGGAAGGGCCCCCCTGGACAGTGCCACAGGTGCCAGTTATATGGCCACTCTGCGCGCAACTGTTTTGCCCGCCCCCGCTGTATCAAGTGCCTGGGTGACCACGGCACCGCTGACTGCAAGCGCGTCCCCAATGACCCCATGCCGCCTAGCTGCGTGCTCTGCGGGACCGAGGGGCACACCGCGAACTATCGCGGCTGCCCCAGAGCCCCAAAGGCAAGCGCTAGGAGAGCGCATGCTAGGGCTCCGGAGCGCTTCCGCCCCGCCCCACCCCAACACGCGAGGACACCTCCGAAGGTGTCCTTGTTGCCCCCCGCCCCTCCTGCTGTGTCAGCTTGGGCGAGACCCTTGGGCTACACCAGCCGCGCCCTTCAGGCAACAACTGGTGTATCCCCTCCCCCGCGTTCCCAGGAGCTTCACTCCGCCCCTGCCCCTGCACCCCTACCCCGCCCCACTAGGCCCTCTCAGCCAGCTCCTGCTGCTGAGAACCCTGGCCTGGGGCTGCCGAACATCGATTTCGGATCGGTTAATGCGCTCCTGCGTAAACTCAGCCTCGCGAAATCCCCCATAGAGAAACTGATGATTATCTCTAATCATCAGGATGTCATGGCGTCTCTCGACGCCCTCACTTTTAAGTCTTTTTAGTATGGCAGTGCAGAAAGAAAGACTGAAACCCCGCTCCCTTTCGTTAGCATTTTTTAATGCTAACGGCCTATCTCCTCAGAAAGAACTCGTGAAGCAATTCCTTGTCAATCACCAAATAGATATTCTGCTAGTGCAGGAGACTTTCTTGAAACAGTGCCATCGTGATCCTAGGATCGCTAACTACCAAATGGTACGAAATGACAGAACGAACGCCCCTAAAGGCGGTACTGCCATTTATTTCAAGAGGTCGCTGCACTGCATTCCCATTGATCCCCTGCCCTTAACAGACTTAGAAGTCTCTGTCTGCAGACTTGCAATGACCGGTCATCAACCGGTTATTATTGCATCCTGCTAAATCTTAGCCCTAATAGGAAGCTTCTTAAAAGCGACCTAGAATCCCTTCTCAGTCTTGGAAGCTCAGTCATTCTGGCTGGCGACTTCAATAGCAAAAGCCCTATGTGGAATTGCTCGATACGTAATAGAAACGGTGCCCTCCTCTCAGGCTATCTAGATTCTTTAAATCTAGATCTTATTGCCCCCATGTGTCACACTCGATATTCCCCACGTATTGGTTTTTCCAACCAAACTCTAGACCTCGCACTGCTGCGGAACGTATCCCTCCGGATGAGCTCCATAGTAGTGATGCAGGAATTAGACTCTGACCACCGTCCCGTCATATTTAAGACTTGGCCCTCTGCCGGACCCTACTCCCCCGACCAAGACCGTGGTGCAATGGTATAAACTTGAGAAAGCCCTCAAGGTTATCCATTCTCCCGACTTGGATAAAATCCCCGACGACATTAGGTCCCCTGACGACATTGCTATTGCGGTCGACTCTCTGACCAGTCATGTCCAATCCGCCGTTCGCGACTTGTCTAAGTTTTAATGTTAATAGATGTAAGTGTTATTTATCTAATTAATAATAACTTGTTCATATCTTTAATTAATGTAATTGGTTGTGCCGTTTTAATTAAAGTAAATAAATAAATAAATAAATTGTCTAGACAGGTCCCAGCTACGCCTGATCGTAACTGTGTCCTGCCTGATGAGATAAGACGACTGATCACAGAGAAGAACGCAGCAACTCGTCGCTTTAGTTCTTGGCCCTCCGAACTAAATCGCTTCCGAATGAACTCGCTTCGCCGCAAGGTGAAGAGGGCCATTCAGGAGCATCGTAACACTTCTTGGGACAATCTGCTTTCTAATATCGAACCCGGGCATCTAGCTTACTGGAGCCTGGCTAGATCTATGAAATCAGATGGTATCTCAATCCTGCCCCCTCTGCTTCGCCCGAATCACCAAACGCCTGCGTTTGATGACAAGGAAAAAGCAGACGCACTAGCTGAGAGTCTTGAATCCCAATGCTCTCCTAGTCTTGAACCCGTCGACCCTGATCACCTTAACATGGTGAACAGTGAAGTCGACCGCCTAGTTTTCGTTCCCCCCTCTGCTCCTCCTTTGGACCTCATTAGAGCAGCAGAGGTCGCCCAGATCATTAAAGATCTTCGCCCTAAGAAGTCCCCTGGCTCGGACGGCATCAGCAACAGAGTACTCAAGAAGTTCTCTGTTGCCCTCATACATCTCCTGGTCAGCATCTTCAATGCTGCCATGGCTAACTGCTCTTTCCCTGACGTCTGGAAGGAAGCCAATGTAATTGGCATCCACAAACCGGGCAAAAAGGCAAACGAGCCTTCCTCCTACCGTCCCATCAGTCTCCTCAGCTCCCTGGGGAAGATCTATGAACGTCTCCTTCTGAGACGTCTCTGGCGTCACGTCAATGAGCATAGTCTCTTACCTGACAAACAGTTTGGCTTCCGAGCCCATCACTCCTGTCCCCAGCCAGCTCCTGCTCCTGCGCAGGTGCTCCGCATCACGGAGCACATCCTGTCCAAGTGGCATCACACTTGGCCAGCAGATACGGGCGCTGTCTTCCTCGATGTGGCGAAAGCCTTCGACAAAGTCTGGCACAACGGCTTGGTTTACAAGCTTTTCCTGCTTGGAGTGCCAGACAGACTCGTACTCATCTTACGAGACTACTTGTCGAACCGTTGCTTTCGCTACCGCGTGGAAGGCACGCTCTCAGACCCCAAACCCGTCCGAGCTGGAGTTCCTCAAGGCTCAGTCCTTGCTCCCCTTCTTTTCACGCTGTACACCAGCGATATTCCCCGACACCCGCAAGTCGAACTTGCCCTCTTCGCCGATGACACGGCTTTGTACGCGTCCGATAAGAACAAGAGTCGCGTACGCATAAGGCTGCAGGCTGCTCTAGACACCCTAGGTGCCTGGTTCAGAAAGTGGCGCATAGAGGTGAACCCGACGAAAAGTGCAGCAGTGTACTTCTCTCGGAGTCCCGTCTTGCCCCAGCCTCTCCTCCTCTTCGACAAACCCATCCCATGGGTTAGGTCAGCTCGCTACCTAGGAGTAATCCTAGATAGACGTCTTTCCCTATCCCCACATAAGGTCTGTCACTAATCGCGCCAAGTTCGTGCTTAGCCGGTTAAACAGCCTTCTCAACTCGAAAAGTAAAATGTCCTTTAGAAATAAAGTGACACTTTACAAGGTTGTACGGCCAATAATGACATACATATTCCTCTGTCGTCTTTGGCCAGTCCCGTCATGTTAGATGCCTTCAGGTAGTCCAAAATAACTTCTTGCGCAGGGCCACGGGTTGCCCATGGTACATGCGCAATGTAGACCTCCACCGAGATCTCAAACTCGAGTCCATCGAACACTTTATTAAAACTGCTTCAAAGCGTTTTTATGAAGTGGCGGCGGAACACTCCAATCCCCTAATCTCGGGATTACCCTCCGACTACCCGATAGAGCCATTGCCCACGAGTTCTTTCCTCCGTCGACCGAGACATGTTCTCGGCCTGCCCGTTGACGAGATCACCGCCGCTAACCCGGATGGGTGGAATAATTGTTTAAAAAATGTATTCCACCTGCGGTTGGGCTGGTTCTGATAGTTAAAATAGGGGTTTCTGGAATACGCAAATGGGAGTTTCAAAATCAAGAGGCCAGGTGAAGATGGAATCCGTTTCGTGCTAATTAGGCAAAGTACATACCCCGTTTGTTGGTCTGCTGCCACGATGCTTGAGCTGGCTGGTCGCAGTCTCCAGGTGTTCAGGATGGATTCCATTCACGCACATATAAATCTGTAGGAGGCCTCCTTTCACTTCACTGGCGTGGTCGTGCGCGCGGTAATTAATTAGTAATAAATTGGGGCCGAGAGATATGTCTTCTCAGGCGGCGATGCGTTTTGGAACAGAGCGAAAAAGAATATGGCGGCGGCAGGAAATGCATGCGTCTGCACTTTCTTGCTTGATCGTAGCGATGGACACTTCCTGTCCAGCGTAGTGTGGAGACACATACGCAAGCATAGACAATACCAAATTAACACAAAAAAAGAAACATCCCCCCGGCCTTCAGGAGTTTGAAGAAGTCTTGAACCAAAGAGTTAGGGAGAGCTATAGCGAAGCGAGAGCGGGATAAAAGGAAAGTACATCCGATTAGCTTAAACGGATGACTTAATAAGAAAGCGGGACAAATAATAATAAACTAAGGCGATGTAGTGTATGTATCGGCTATAATTATATAACATGTGGGTAGGCACTAGAATAAGTGAGTTGGTTGTCGGCCATTACACGAGTTCAATGATCTACTGTGTTTTACTTGTAGAAATAATCCCGAATACACAATATTTGGCGACGATTGTAATCTACGTGTGTTAATTTTGTGTTGGAGCGTTATAACAAGTATTTGTGATGACAAGTGGACACAATACAATGGTGTTTGGCGGCAGTCTCTCATTTGATCACCGCGTGCAAGAATGGAGCATTTTCAAGAGCCGGTTTACGCAGTACTGCGCGGCGAACGACATTCGTGACGACACCGATAAGTCTGGATGTAAAAGACGAGCTCTGTTGCTTACTGCATTGTCGGAAGATACCTACCGCGTCGTAAGGGATTTGGTTTTTCCTGCAGAACTTGATAACATCGAGTTTTCATTTCTTCTAACAACCTTGAATGATCATTTCAAATCGAAGAAAAGTACGTTCGCAGAACGTTACAAATTCTACAAGGCTGAACAAAGGCCCGGGGAAGACCTATCCGAATGGGCGGCGCGAGTGCGTAATTTAGCTCAATACTGTGGTTTCAAGAGTGAATTAGACATGGCCTTACGGGACAGGTTTGTCTTAGGTTTAGAGAACATCAAAGAAAAAGAGAAGCTATTTGCGGAAAGCATCGAGACTCTGACGTTCAGCAAGGCGTTGGAGTTGGCGCAATGCGTGCGGTGTGCCCGCGCGGCGTTGCAGACCGCGGCGCGAGCTGACAACGCCGCGACCGCGACGGCGGGCGCTGGCGCCGCTGGCGCGGCGGGGGCCTCGGAGGCGCAGCCAGTGTTCGCCGTGCAGCGAGGTGCAGCTCCTTCATCCAGTGATAAAGATAGTAGCTCGCGAGTGTCTAAGTGTTGTGAGGTGTGCGGGTATAAAAATCACACAAAAGAGCAGTGCCGTTTTACTAATTATATCTGTCAAAAGTGCAAGAAAAGAGGTCACCTAAAAAGAATGTGCAAGGCTAAGATAAGTGATAGCAATTTTATAGGAACGGACGACGATGGCGCTGACGAAGGTATTTATAATTTATTTAATCTTAAAAGCTCGCCGATTAAGGACGAACCAATCTCGCGAAAAATCTTTATAAATGGGAAAGAAATTCAGTGTGAACTTGATTGCGGTAGTGCTGTCTCTGTTTTGCCGGCCGTTATCTATCAACAGCTGATCAGAAGCGATAACAAAGATTATCAATTGCAGCCATGCAAGGTTGTTTTTAACTTTTATACAGGTGTTAAAATCGCTCCAATGGGTTGTTTATCGGTACCGGTTAATTTTGAAAACCGCACCAGAAACATAACTTTCTTTGTTATTAAAACAAATGAAAAACGTTTACCTCTATTAGGGCGCGATTTTATGAAATTATTCAAGTTGCATCTGTGTAGTAAGCTTAATTGTGATAACGTTTCCATAAAAGTTGACGACACCGCCGCCGTCCGCGGAATGTTGATAAAAAAATACGCAAATTTGTTTTCTGAAGAATTAGGAAGGTTTAATAAATATAAAGTAAGTTTAAAACTTAAACCTAACGTGCACTTAAAGTTTTTTAAGCCCCGACCGGTACCCTTAGCGTTAAAACCTAAAATAGAAGAAGAGTTAGACCGTTTACTGGCGGCAGGTATAATAGAAAAAGTAGACCATTCAGACGTGGCCACGCCGATAGTGCCGGTATTAAAATCAGACGGTAAAGTTAGAATCTGCGGGGATTTTTCGGTGACGTTAAATAAAGCTTTATACCTAGATAATTTTACCCTACCACGGATAGAAGACTTGTTTGCTAAACTACATGGGGGAGTAGAATTTAGCAAGTTAGATTTAAAATTAGCTTATCTTCAATTAGAGCTTGATGACTCAAAGAAGTGGTGTTGTATAAATACACACAGAGGTTTGTATAGGTATAAACGCCTAAATTTTGGATTAGCTAACGCGCCGTTTATATTTCAACGTACAATGGAACAATTATTGGGTGACATAGATGGTATATGTATTTATTTGGATGACATCTTAATCACTGCACCTAATAGGGCTATGCATTTAGAGCGATTAGAGCAGGTTATGAACAGATTACAGGATGCAGGTTTACGGGTAAAACAAGAGAAATGCGAGTTATTCAGGGAGTCTATTGAGTACTTGGGATACGTAATCGATAAGAGTGGTTTGCATAAATCAAACAGTAAAATTGAAGCAATTACTAATTGCAGACCACCTACTAACGTTAATGAATTAAAGTCATTTTTGGGAATGGTTAATTATTATCGATGTTTTGTTCCGAATACTTCGTCTGTGTTAAGCCCTCTTAATAAATTACTAAAAAAAGATAGTAAATGGGCGTGGGAAAAGGTTCATTCAGATGCATTTAGAAGAATCAAACAAGAGCTTGCTTCGGATCGGGTGCTCGCCCACTATCACCCGGAGTACCCCACGATAGTGACGTGCGACGCTGGCCCCGCCGGCCTGGGCGCCGTGCTGGCCCAGCGCCAGCCGGACGGCGCTGAGAGGGTCGTGGCATATGCTTCACGTTCCTTACTCAAATCTGAGTGTAACTATGCCCAAATTCAAAAGGAAGCCACGTCGATTGTGTTCGCGATTAAAAAATTTAATCACTATTTGTATGGGCGTACAGTACCATTCGTTTTGCGGACAGATCATAAGCCGCTACTATCAATCTTCGGTAATAAGAAGGGCGTGCCCGTATTAGCCGCGAATAGACTGCAAAGGTATGCACTGTTCTTATCAGCATACAATTTCGAGATTGAATATGTAAAAAGTGACAATAATGTAGCGGATTTTTTGTCTCGGTCCGTAACAACGAACGCAATGGAGGGTGAGGATATGGACCGCTCGACGTATATAAATTTTGTTGTAAAAAGTGTTTCGTTGCCTATTACTATTGACGACATACGTGTAGGTACGAGTCGTGACGAAGTATTGCGAAAAGTTATAGGTTTTATTAACAAGGGTTGGCCAGCTAAGGTCAATAATTTAGATTTACGCCCGTTTTTCTTATGTAGATTAGACTTGGCGGTAGAAAATGAAGTGGTTTTACGCGGGCACAAAATCGTTATTCCTTCTTGTTTTCGAGAAAGACTTTTGGATGAATTGCACAATTCGCATTTCGGTGTGGTCAAAACCAAATCCGAAGCTAGAATGCGTATGTGGTGGCCAAACATAGATAAACACATAGAAGAAAAGATAGGCTCGTGTAGCATATGCAACACGCTAAGATGCAATCCGCCTAAGTCTCCGCTAGCTCCGTGGCCGTACCCCGAGCGCGCTTGGGAACGCCTACACATAGATATGTTTATGTTACATGGAAAACAATTTCTTATCGCTGTTGACGCTCATTCCAAATGGGTTGAATGTTTCCTAATGCAAAAAACAGATAGTGAGTCGGTTATTAGTAAACTGTGCGAAATGTTTAGTAGATTTGGTTTAATCCGCGTGCTAGTATCGGATAACGCTACTAATTTTTGTTCGAAAGAGTTTGAAACCTTTTGTTTATTGAACGGAATCCAGCATATGACGGGGGCGCCATATCATCCGATATCTAACGGGCAAGCAGAAAACAGCGTTAAAACAATCAAGAATGGTTTAAAAGCTATTTTAATAAGATACCCAGATCCTAAAACGATATTAAAAGTTTTAAATAAATTTCTATTTGACTATAGGAACTCTGTTCACGCA
Organism: Pasiphila rectangulata; assembly: GCA_963082625.1. Taxonomy (NCBI): domain Eukaryota; kingdom Metazoa; phylum Arthropoda; class Insecta; order Lepidoptera; family Geometridae; genus Pasiphila; species Pasiphila rectangulata. The sequence continues at coordinate 628,592 of OY720262.1, forward strand.
TCTACTGGATTCTCGCCGGCACAACTGATGATTGGTCGTCCTTTGCGCTGCCGGCTTGATTTGTTAAGAACTTCTTCACAGCTAACTTCGTCACCGGCCTCGTCGACCGCGGCAAAAGCCAAGGTCCTTAAAGCTCAAGAGAATCAAGCTAAACAGTTTGGTGGGAAAAGAAATGTATGTTTCAGAGTAGGAGATAAGGTGTTGTTAAAATGTTTTTCAAATAACGGTACTAATCATACTTGGAAACGAGGTATAGTTACAGAATGTTTGGGCTCACGAATGTATAATATTGTTATTCCAGATAGTAATATTAAAGTAATAAAACATGTAGATCAGCTATTAGCCTACAAAGGGAACTCATTATTGGAGCTCAATGACGACGATTTTGAAGGGTTGACTGAACCTACGGGTCCACCTGTCGTACCTACGACGGGTACGACACCGGCCTCGGGCGTGACGTCACCGGAGCCGACTCCGGCCTCCACCGCATCTCCTACGAGAGATGGTAGGGCGGAGGACAGAGGAGTCGACGCGGAAGAGTCTGATGATGAGTTTCAAGACGCAGGCTCACCAGTGCCAGCGGCCAGGGATCTCGCTCTGGATAATCCTAGTGATTGTGTTACTGAACAACGGGTTGCCCGCTGGCCGATTAGAAAAACTAGGAAGCCAGTTAATTATAAGTATTGACTAGGTAGGTACTCTATATATAAGTTATGGTTTCTTTTAGGTATATTTTTGTAATAGTGGTGGAGGGATGTAGTGTATGTATCGGCTATAATTATATAACATGTGGGTAGGCACTAGAATAAGTGAGTTGGTTGTCGGCCATTACACGAGTTCAATGATCTACTGTGTTTTACTTGTAGAAATAATCCCGAATACACAATAGGCTTATAATATAACTAAGGGGAGCCTAGATGGCTTATGTAATAACTATTTAATAGAATATTATTGCGAGGGTAAAACGCAAAGTTTTACTACAGGTCGAACATAGGTGCCACTTTGTGTGCGTACAGTAGCAACTCTGACTACTCCATCTGAGGAAGGCTTGACGTCATCGATAACGCCTATGGGCCATTGTAAAGGCGGCGAGTTTTCCGTTTTTATAAGAACTATTACCTTTGGTTACCGGATTAGATTTGGTGTTCCACTTAACACGAGATTGTAAAGTGTTTAGATACTCACGCCTCCACCTATTCCAATATCTCTGAACAATGGCGTCGAGTAAGCGTTTGTTGCGGATCAAGTCTACCGAATCCAAGCGCGGGTCGGCGTGAAATGAGTCTAGTGGACCAAAGGTCAAAAAATGCGCGGGTGTTAGAGCTTCGGGCTCTGCGGGGTCTAAGGTGAATCTGCTAATTGGCCAAGTGTGCACTGGGTCGCGAGCCCACGTGGGGCCGTGGAGCCATAGTGGATGGTCTAACAATTGAGCGGGAGTAAGCCCACGACTTATGCAGTCGCTGGGGTTCTGCGCGCTTTCACAATGATAAAAATGTTTAGAACTAAGATTGTCCTGTATTTGAGCGATGCGGTTTGCAACGAAAGTATCGAAGCGATGCGGAGACGAATTAACCCAGTGGAGGGCCACCGTCGAATCAGTAAAAGCGAATATTTGGTCTATGTGACAGCGGGAAGAAACTATATCGATTACGAATCGAAACAGTTTCGATAAAAATAAAAGAGCGGAAAGCTCCAGGCGAGCTAAAGGTATTTGAGCGATGCGGTTTGCAACGAAAGTATCGAAGCGATGCGGAGACGAATGAACCCAGTGGAGGGCCACCGTCGAATCAGTAAAAGCGAATATTTCGTCTATGTGACAGCGGGAAGAAACTATATCGATTACGAATCGAAACAGTTTCGATAAAAATAAAAGAGCGGAAAGCTCCAGGCGAGCTAAAGGTATATTGCGCAGAGGAGCTACCTTGCTTTTGGCGCCAATCAAGTTGACCTCGTTTGGTCCAGAAGCGGGATGTACACAGAGGTATACGGCAGCACCCATTGCTTTTTCGGATGCGTCCGCGAACCCCAACAGAATAACGCGGGATTCGGGCACAACGCCGAGAAAGCGCGGTATTTTGAAGTTTTTTAAAGCGGGAAGTTCCGTAAGGAAACGATTCCATGCCATACAGATGTCACGTGGTGGGGTATCATACCAGTCGATTTTCGGTATCGCGGCCCAAAGAGCTTTTATCAAAAGTTTTGCGTGTAAGATTACGGGGGCACAAAAGCCATTAATATCCCATAACCTAGCGATCGTGGAAAGCATAAGTCGCTTAGTACATTTAGACTGCAGGTTAAATTTAATAGCGATCGAAAACTCATCTTCAGTCGGAGACCAAATTAGGCCTAACAACTTCAGATTGTCCTCTTTGTCAAATTCAATATCTGAGGATAAGCGGTTGTTTATTGGAATCGATTTCAACACCTCCGACGAGTTACTCACGAATTTGACTAAATCAAAGTTGTCACGTTTAAATAGCTCAATCAAGTCTAGGGCGAGCTGAGTCCCCTCTTCGGCGGAGGCCACGGACACCCCCAAATCGTCCATATGTAAATTATTACTAGCGATTTCCGAAGCGAGTGGTAAATCAGTTTCATCTTGAGCTAACTGTTTCACTGTTCTCATGGCAAGGTATGGCGAGCAACGTAAGCCAAAGCAAACGCGGTTAAAATGGTATAATTGTGCGTTTGCATCTCCGTTAAATTTATAAAGAACGTTCAAGAAACGGCGGTCTTCTTCACGAATGCCGATGGCTAAAAACATTTGTTTAATGTCGGCGGTCAGAGCAACAGGGAATAGTCGAAATTTTAAAATAATCGCGGTTAAATCAGCTTGTAAATTCGCGCCAGAATGTAAACAGTCATTTAAAGATATATCAGAATCGACGCACTTCTGAGACGCGTTCAAAACAATTCGAACCGGCTTGTCCGGCCGCGTAACAGCATGATGCGGTATGACGTAATAGTCCTTATCAGTTGTCGAGGTGGGTGCGGGTGAAATGATATTACGTTCGAGATAGTCTCTCATTACGTTATCATATTCGATTTTTAAAGCGGTATTTGTCTGAAACCGACGTTCTAGACTTATATATCGGCGAGAGGCGATAGTCAAAGAATCGCCTAGCAACGCAGTTGGTTGCGAAAACGGTAAAGCGGTGACGTAACGTCCGGATTTATTATCGCGGTGTGTATTCGACACATAAAATTCCTCACATTCTTGTTCGGGTTTAGAAATGTGAGTTTTACTCAGTATTGACTCGAGTTGTAAAAAGTTTACAACTAAAGATTCGATCGATTCCTCACTAGATGAAAAAAATGTCTGGCTAATCGGCGGGCTATTAATGTGGCAAGGTAGTGAGGCGATCGACCTGAAAACTAAATAACCGAATGCGGATTCGAGTACATCTGGTTTTCCAGGCGGTCCCAATAATCTTCCAGGTCGCAAGATCTCCATGAAAGTATCGGCGCCTAACAAAATGTCGATGTCGGCAGGAGTGTGGAAATTAGGATCGGCGAGTTGTAGATTGTCTAAGTATGTCAAAGACGAAATGTCAAACTGGCAGCTCGGCAAATTACTTGAAAACGTTTTAAGAACTAGCGGTTGAATCGGTAAGCAAAAATATTTATCATATTTTGAATGTAAAGTAATGTTAGCTACTCCGGAAATAGTCTGAGTGCAGTTGCCTAATCCGTTCACTGACCTGTCAGAACAATCATTATAGATGCGAATACCTAATCGTTTACAAGTGCGGCGGGTTATAAAATGGTTCTGAGAACCATTATCGATCAAAATTCTAACTTGAGCAATAGATCCATCCCTGCTCTTGACGTAAGCGAGGGCGGTGCCTAACAAAACTTTATTTATTTTTCGCGGGTTTTTATTGCTGGCACTCATGCTGCAAAAGGCTACTACGTTGTCTACTTGTTTATTCGAAACTGAGTTTGAAGACGAGCTAGAAGGCGCGCTATGTATGGGATCCGTAGATCTCGTATCACTCGATCCATTATCGGCTGAGGTCAATGGCTCATTCTCCGGAAAATGCAACAAAGTATGATGGAATTTCGACCTACAGTGTTTACACGTTGACTTTGATCTACAAGAGCGCGTGTTGTGTTGTAAACTCAAGCAATTTACGCATGCGCGAAGTTTTTTAATGTAGTTAAAACGTTCGCGAGCGGCAAGCGATTTGAATTTCGGACACGAATAGAATCGATCATGGTCCGACCCCTCACACAATTGACACGTAATATCCTTATTGTTTACCATAAATGTGCGTGCGTTTGCTTTATTCGACGAGCTACATGCTTTTTTATTACCCTTCGCAGACGAGGTGCTTGCGTCAGCGCTGTTATCACCTGTCCGCCTTGGAACTTTTATACGGTCACGGACAAAAGAAATCAAACTATCTAGATTAGGTATATCTGTGGTTCGATTCTCCATTTCAAACAGCTGTGCGGTTTCTTTGTCTAAGCGCTGAGACAAAGCGTGTGATATATGAAATCACACAAGTTAGGTAATTTTAAATTATTCAATGCGAGATAAGAATTCGAAAATTGATCGATTAAAGTTTCTAAATCATTTGCGGTAGCGGAAAGAACAGGTTTTTAATAAAAACATCTGATCTAAATAATTGACAGCTAAACATCTCTTATCTTCATACCTATCTATGAGTGCGGAATATATCGTATGGTAGTTTTCCGCAGATGGAATTAATCCCGCGTAAACAGCTTTAGCTTTACCAGTAAGTTTACTGGCTAAATAAAACATTCGTTCTGTATCGTTATGCGATGTGTTTAAATGTACCGCGCTTTGAAATGTGGCATGAAACAGTGGCCAATCTTTAGAATTACCATCAAACTCGGGAATGTCTATGCGAGCTAGTTTTACGTTTGATGACGCGTTACTATGGCTGCTTGCCTGTCTAGTTATATTTGCGCTCGAGTTAGATTCCAACTGAGAATGCTTGCGTTTGACGCGGCTATATAAGTCCTCAAATGCAAGCCATTTATTGAAATCAGGTTCTGATTCTTTATCAATTTTTAACGAAAGCGTATTAATGTCAGATAAGCATTGTTGAAAATTACTGCGAACCTCGTCTATGGTCACAATTGAACAAAGAAAACTTTCTAGTGTACTAGGATCGTCCAAGTTACACGAAAGATCGAAAGCATTTTGCATACGTTGGAAAAATAACTGGCGTTGGCATTCTAATATTTTTAACTTTTGTTCGTTTGACGACATTATTATTTAATGGCGGGCGGACTAAATGAATGTAGTAGGTAGGTATTTAGTTCAGAGATAGCGAAATGCGATGTAAGCTATGAAATGCGATGCGAAAACAATAAAATATGCGATTAAATGCGGTAAATTAAACTATGCGAATTAAAGCGGTAACCAAAGACAGTTCCTAATAATATCTTTGGTATAAAAAATGCGAGACACGACGCGCGACACACAAGATGGCTGTCTACCTTTGTAGTATAAATTATGCGAATTTTGAGTATAAAATAGCGGATTTTGAGGCGAATCGGTAAAAATATGTTAAGAAAGGGTGAAAATAATGAAAACTATCAAAATCCGGGCGTCGAAGGACCATAAAATGGATGGAATAATTGTTTAAAAAATGTATTCCACCTGCGGTTGGGCTGGTTCTGATAGTTACAAATAGCGGTTTCATGGAATACGCAAATGGGAGTTTCAAAATCAAGAGGCCAGGTGAAGATGGAATCCGTTTCGTTCTAATTAGGCAAAGTACATACCCCGTTTGTTGGTCTGCTGCCACGATGCTTGAGCTGGCTGGTCGCAGTCTCCAGGTGTTCAGGATGGATTCCATTCACGCACATATAAATCTGTAGGAGGCCTCCTTTCACTTCACTGGCGTGGTCGCGCGCGCGGTAATTAATTAGTAATAAATTGGGGCCGAGAGATATGTCTTCTCAGGCGGCGATGCGTTTTGGAACAGAGCGAAAAAGAATATGGCGGCGGCAGGAAATGCATGCGTCTGCACTTTCTTGCTTGATTCGTAGCGATGGACACTTCCTGTCCAGCGTAGTGTGGAGACGCATACGCAAGCATAGACAATACCAAATTAACACAAAAAAAAGAAACACCGGAGGTGACGTCAACCAGTCCCACATTAGCTGCTAGACACATTTTCAAAAACCGGTCCCGCCCGCGGGGCCGAAGAATACATTCTTCCGTCTTAAGGTGCAGTTTTGCACCTAGACGCTAACCTTCAGTAGATTCAAAAATCTGGCAACAGTCCAAGCCGTGGTTCGAACCTATGTAAGTAGTGCCCTTGAGCTTGTTGCCCCAAACTAACTTTTGCGGCTGGGCGCCTTCTGCGCTCGCCATAGTCCGGTAACGTTGTCATGGCCATCTGCGGTCAACAACATTTTTGTCATTTCGAAAAAAAAAAAAATTGTTTGGTCAGTTCTGTTATTTATTTTATCTATTAACATAAAATCTAAATAATTGCATTAAAAATAATAATAATAAACTAAATTAAACACAGTCACAAACGGAAAAAATATTAAATAAATGATGATGTCAAATAATATAAAAATTATGTCATGTGAAAATATTTAACTGTTTGAAATATTTAAAATGGAAAATTAAAAAAAATAAAAATAAAATTAAGGCAGATCAACAATGACGTTCACAAAAACATTGACATACAAATAAAATTTCAGCCCACCTATCAGCAAACAAGTCAAAGTCAGGGCAATCATCCAGGAGAGCGTTGAGGGCAGTGAGTACACGCGGAATTGGTGACCAGGCCCACGCTGCCGTACGAAACGACGGCACCGCAAACAACCTGTGCCTCCGACCACGGCAATAATTATTCTGTTCCGATTACGAGGCGACAAGCAAGTTAAGTACATTGTTTCTCATTTTTATTTCTGCTAGGTTGTTATATCTGATGGTATTGTTATGCAATGTAATTGTAACGTAATAATAATAGTGATTATGATGAAGATGATGATGATAGAGCTGGTGATGATGATGACGATGTTATTTTCGGGTTGTTATTTATCCAGTTTGTTGGACTGTATGATGCTAATCTCTTAGTGTGTAAATTATGGGTTAAGTAATAGAAGAAAGTATAATAAATGATTATAATGAATAATTATCTTATTTTTTATTTGTATAAATCTAACACGTGCTTAGCGGGCCGTTGGCCGCCTCCCGAAGATTCCCGACGGCTCGCGCGGCTGGGCCGATACGGGGCGTGCGCGCGCGCGGGTGTACTTCGGGCGCGCTCGGCTCCGGTGGACAGGCCGAGCGCGTGTGACGTCACGCGCCTCATAATCATCATCATTCTGACATGCCGTTCGTTCATATTATAAATAATATTATGTGTGGTGTTAATGTTTAGAGTAATACGTGTATTATATAGCATGTAAAAGAAAGATAGATATATATATATATAGCCTGAAAATAAGAATATACTTACTTAAATAAATAATAAAATATGGGAAAGATCCCCACATCGGTTTAGGAGGCCATACCTCGGTAGGTAATTATCAAGTTTAGAGAAAAGTTGCTCATACAAAAGATGCTTATTTTGGCGTCCTCTTTACGATAGCATCATAAAAAATAGGTGTTATAATGACACCACCCCCAACAAAAGTCCCGCCCACCTTTCCTATACCCCCACCGACAAGATTTTTAACAATAAACAATGGAGCTGAGAAAAAAGAAAAGGAATATATATATTTATACAACATCACATAGGTATACAAACACAACATAGAATATTGAACTCTGGTGGGGTTAACTCACAAAGTATAAAGACGGCTCACCGTTTTTAAGTTATGTAAAATCGAAAATGGCACAAAAAGCCATAGAAATTACAGTGCGCGAACTACTGAAAACTATCCACGAGCTGGTGAATAAAATTGACACTTTGTAGGGCAAGATAAGCCACCAAAGTCAGATAATCCAAACACAAGAATCGGCAACAATGCTGTTGAATATAGCTGTTGAGGAAAAGACAATTACAACAGCTGATGACCGAAGCCCGGCAGCGGCGACAGCGCTGCAGCGACCGGTGCGACAAGCGCGCCTCAATGTCACCGCAAAGAAAGGAAGTGACCAACAAGCAGCCGCTAAGTTGTACTGCTCACCGATAACTTTATACCCGAAGACACCCGAAACTGACCGGACTATTACGACAACGAACCCCGCTCCGCATCCGTCGCCGAAGAAGACCCGAGGTAGGCCGAGCCGAACCAAGAACCCTCCGACCGAGGCCGAGAGTGAAACGGATCAGATTGCTACCGCACCACTGTACCGCACCATACGCGGAGACGACGATATGGCTGAACATAGTGACTGGCATGACAGGTAGTAAAACGCAATCACAAAAAGAGATCGCAACGTTCTGTTACAATATGAACGGGAAAAGTTAGCCATGACTTGCAAGCCGTTGAAAGGCGGATGTACTTACAAGCATGGTCTTTCCGACCGGATACGACGGCAGAAAAAGTACCAACTTATCTTTCTGAACAAAATTACTAAATCTGATTACACTGCAGAGAAGCGTGGAATACAAACGAACAGACATGCGTCATTCCTTATCGGAATGCCTGAAAGCGTTTATGGACGAGTGACCTCTGCTGCGGAATGGCCTCCCGGTGTACGTTTCGTCCCGTGGATCCCCTTTAGCGCTCGGCCCCGCCAAGGGTGGGGGCCCGAACGCGCTTCGGCAACGGCCGCCGGCGCCCGCGCCGCCACCGTCTCCGATGCACAGGTAGGTATGCACTTGTGAATGCAGTCGGAGAGCGACAATAACAGCGTGGTGTATCACCAACGAATCAAGAATCAAGAATCAAAAAATACTTTATTCAGTGCGGCCGCATGGACCTTATTGACGCGTCACAAATTACAAAATAAAACAACACAAATAAATAGAATAAAGCACATAATTGAATCTGTTCACTTCAGATGACACGCGAGTTAGGAAAAGAAGTGAACAGAAGAACCTAACTCGGTCGTTATAGTCATCATTTAACAATTTTATTTTGTCTTATGTTACGTTTGACGGAGTTGGAGCAGATTCCGTCCCAAGTGGTTTTGTCCTCTAGGTAATCTGATATTTTATAATAAGCTTTATTGCACAGATTGCGTTTAATAATGTTTTTGAATTTATTCAATGATAACTTCTGCAACTCACTTGGGAGTTTGTTGTAGAAGCGTATACATTGCCCTTTAAAAGATATTTTCACCTTATGGAGCCTAGTAGTGGGCACAGCGAGTTTATTCTTATTTCTTGTATTTACATTGTGATTGTCGCTGTTTTTCTTAAACGAAGCAATATTTTTATGGGTGTACAACAGGTTCTCATAAATATATTGACAAGCTACTGTCATTATATTTATTTCTTTAAATTTAGTGCGAAGTGATTCTCTGGGACCCATATTGTAGATAGAACGAATAGCCCTCTTCTGCAGCACAAATACGGTGTCTATATCTGCAGCACATCCCCACAGTAGTAAGCCATAAGACATAATGCTGTGGAAATAGCTGAAGTAAACAAGTCTAGCAGTATCAACGTCTGTAAGAAGGCGGATTTTTTTGACTGCATATGCTGCAGAACTAAGCCTACCCGATAGTTGTTCTATGTGTGGGCCCCATTGAAGCTTATCGTCCAAAGTTATGCCTAAAAATACAGTTTTTTCTACAAGGTTTAAACCTTCACCTTTTAATTTAATCTTGGCATCAGCCTGTTTTACATTAGGGAGAGTAAATCTAATGCATTTTGTTTTATTTTCATTAAGTAATAGGTTATTGATGACATTAAACCAATTAACAACTTCTGAGATTGCATTATTCACCTCGTCATAATCGGTGGTATGTCGTTTCATTTTGAACAAAAGTGAAGTGTCATCAGCAAACAATACAATCTCATGATTGTTTTTGACAAGATGAGGTAGATCATTAATGTAAATTAAAAATAGAAAAGGTCCAAGAATTGATCCCTGCGGTACACCCATTGTAACTACAGATCCCGAAGAACGTTTTCCATTAACATTAACTCTTTGTATCCTGTTACTGAGATAAGAAATAAGTAGATCCAAAGAGATATCTCTAACACCATAGTGGCGCAATTTTCCGATCAATGTTTCATGGTGTACACAGTCAAATGCTTTTGAAAGGTCGCAAAAAACACCTGAAGCGTCTTGCGACCTCTCCCAAGCATCATAAATATGCGAGACTAACTCTATACCAGCATCAGTAGTGGAACGGCCGCGAGTAAAGCCAAATTGCTTGCAGTGAAGCAATTTGTTGTCGGCAAAGTGCTTAGAAAGCTGATTTAAAATAAGCTTTTCAAAAATTTTACTAAATGTCGGCAGTACTGATATTGGCCTAAAGTTAGTGGGGAATTATTAAAACAATGATGAATATTTTTATTAAAAACAATGTTAAATTTAAAGATCTAGATCACGCTTCCAAATCTGTGGCACAAGTCTGTGAAGTATCTGCTGTGGAGTTAATAGACTATAATATTATTATTACCTACTTATCTACTTCTAAATTTTATCCAATAATGGAGAATGTATTTGACATGCTTAGAGACTCTAATAAGAATTGTATTGTTATGGATGACTTTACAATTGATCTCATTGGATTGTTAAGTAATGACCACCGTAGGGTGCCGGGGCAGTAGAATGTTACCCCTCCTCTCTTGCCTGTAGATGGAGTAAGAATCTGCTAAGGGATGCCTCCAGAAGATGGGCAGCAGCATCTTCCGCATCATAAACATCCTATACTGCGCTCGCCAACCCGCCTGCCAAGCGTGGCGAGTATGGCAACAACCCCTCATGATTATGAAACCATGGACCAGGCCCCGAGACCCCGGCAGCCCCGTTAGTCCTGGCTACGGTAGCAGCCACGGTAACGGCGGGGCTAGGGGTGCTAAGAATCCCGGGAGACGGACGGCTACCAACCCCAACGACGGCAGCGTAGGACGTCCACCAACAAGATGGGCTGAAGATATGGTGAAGATCGCAGGTTTATTTAAGACCGCAGGTTGACGGTGGATGCAGATCGCTTCCAACCGCAATAACTGGAAATCCATGAGGGAGGCCTTTGTCCAGCAGTGGACGTCCTACGGCTGAAGTGACCAAAAAAAATATACTGATTTAGTAAATAGTGCGGGTTTTACCATCGTTCCCCACAAGTGTCACGGCGTCGACAAGTACATACCTTGATCATGTGTACGTAGATAGCGAGCGCGCGCGCGCGGGCTTCGTACACGCGACCGCTGTGCAGACCTTCCTAAGCGACCACTACGCTGTGCGCGTCGAGGTGCTATGTGAGCCGCACACGGCCGCCTCGCCGCCAGTTCGGTTTGCTAGGGCGTTCACAAAACCAAATAAAAATAATTTTACTACAGCTTTAAATAGCGTGGACTGGGACGGATATTTTATTTATTTATACTGTATTATAATATTAGTTTATTTTATTATTTTTAGTGGGTAGGTACGTTTAAATAAAAGCTTGTTTGTTAAAAAGTTTTTTTTCTTCAAATTTATTTTTTTGCATTATTCTCAGCAAGCCCTTTCATTTGATTCCCATATTATAGGAGTACATTAAAAAAATAAGTAGTTCGCCAGGACAGTACAGAATAGTACATGACAGTACAGTCCAATCCTGTTCACTCCAGTCCAGTGCAGTGCAGTGCAGGCCAGTCCAGTTTCCAGGTAATCTAAAAATGTTATCTCTGGATGCGTTAATATATCCTACTCCTCATATTAAATATGTACTTGAACTTAGTGAAAAAATCGCGCGGTTATTGTTAAAAAAACAACACACCAACCGTTCGTTACTGCTGCGGCACAGTCGCGACTGTCTGCATGCCGAGCGCATGCCGAGATCGAGGCGCGTAGGTAGAGCTCGCGCTTCGTCCGTTTGTATGAAGTTGGAATACTGTATAGATAAAATTATTCTGTGATCTGTCTGTCTCCCTCACGCAATCGATTGGAAGAATATTCGGATATCGTCTGGAATATTTCTCTTGCGTGTTGAACTACACAAGACAATACCTACTACTAAAATCCGGTTTACCATTTGGTTTGCTTTATACTTATAGATTTTTTTTGTAATAGTCGGGGGATTATTATTATTTGCTCGTCCGTCGATACAATTTTGATTTTCCTATTTTTAAAACTATGGTATAGCTGTTGGTATTCCAAAGAAATAAATAACATTAGGTATAAGTACCTAATTACCTACCTACTTTCAGACTTGACGATAATCATCCTCACATACTAAGTGCAGCATAATATTAGTACAAATAAAAATTATCAAAATGATAACACCTAAATAATAAATTATCTGAAATAGCTTTTCTGCACTACCTACTTATAATATCAATACAATAATATATATTTTCAGGCAACAATAGAGAAGTACAAAGATTTTGAATAACTTATTCTACGGCCCATATATACCTACACACCTTACAAACTAACATAGATAGATAGATAAACTCTTTATTTTGTAAACCATATTACCTATACAGAACAATACAAAAATTACTAAAATTAACTTAAACATATTTCTGCACGCCCAGGATGACTGGCAGAGAATGCTTTAGCATTAAGTCCTCCTTACACAATTGTTATGTTTTAAAGTGTAAAATAAATTTAAAAAAAAAAAAAAAACCAGAACAACAGAAATACACATAATGGGCGGTCTTATCGCTTAAAGCGATTTCTTTCATACATACATACCTATAACCTTCCTGGCAGAAATCGCTTTTAGCGGTAAGGCCGCCCATTGTACCACTTGAAAATTGTGTTTTTTTTCTGTTTGTTATGGTGTACAATAAAGTTTTCTATTCGATAACATACCTACATATAAAATAAACCAAAAAAACTAACGTTATGTGACGCATCCCTGTCTCGTAGTGACAGTTCCCGGTGTCCGCTTGCAGGCGTCCGATGAAGACCACAGACTAAACCACACTCCACTCTCATAAAAGTTGAAATTTCGTCCGTGGGAACTCTCACCATAAGAGATCTAAAGTTCACGTTATGGCGGGTACAACCTTTCAACCCTGAGTCGGTAACCTGGCCTATTCGTGAGGAGTATCCTCCCTTCTTGGTCTGCACCGCGCCGGCGCGCCGGCGTAGTGAGCCCTATAGGCTCAGCGCAGACAGAACGGAGCGCAGCGGAGAGGATTTTATTAACGCACTTGAAAATAAACTTTAAAATTATTCGAATAAAGTGCATAAATGCTTGAACCTGACAAAAAAATGCTCGCGCGTCCTCGAAGATGCGCGAGAATCGCCGCGCGGCGTTTTACACTTTATTTTAATAATGTAAAGTTTATTTTCAAGTGCGTTAATAAAATTCTCTCCGCTGCGCTCCGTTCTGTCTGCGCCTGACCCTTAGAGGAAGCCTCTCAACGGTATTAGAAGACGCTACTCACTGCTAGAGGACACCCTTTAACATGAATAAACACGATAGTAAAACCTTAAAATTAACTTAAATAATATAAAGTCTAATAATAACTTAAATAATGTAAATGCCGGCAGTAGAATGTTACCCCTCATGCCCATGGATCCAGTAAGAGCGTGCTAAGGGATACCTCCGGTAGATGGGCAGCAGCGTCTTTCCTTCTTTCGATACACACGACACGACATGACACAGAAAGATGCTGCTGCTTACCATCCCTTAGCAAGCTCTTACTGCATACAAGGGCATGAGAGGAAAGGTAACATTCTTCTGCCGGCATCCCAACGGCAATATATAATATAAAATACTTAATTGCACACCAGAAACTCTCATGATCCTGGAGATTCATGAGGAAAACCTTTGTCCAGCAGTGGACGTCCACGCCTTAGATGATGATGAAAGCAAAATGTTGTTCCCCGCGGGCATCGAACCCGCGACCTCTTGCGTCAGCCGGCTATCAAACCACTGCACCACGCAGGTCGTCAAATTATGATAGCAAGGCCTTTGTATCTTTTATAGATGACTAGCTTTTGCCCGCGACTTCGTCCGCGTGGAAGTCATAAAACGTAAAATCCCCTTTTTCACGCAGAGCCACTTTGATTCGAAAATATAAATCCCATTTATTCCCTATCCCGTGGGAATTTTGAAAAATCCCTTCTTAGTGCACCTCTAGGATACTCAAGGTATATGTGTGCCAAATATCAAGTCTTTAGGTCCAGTGATTTAGGCTGTGCGTTGATATATCAGTCAGTCAGTCAATCAGGACTTTGAATTTTATATATAAGTATATAGATTTATACAGCGTCAGCAACAGGTAATCATGCTGTACGGGACGCTGCAGTGCCTGGGACATTGTTAGATGGATTAGGCTTGCCCAGCACCTATCCCATCCTCTCAGCTTAGTCAGCTGTTAGTCAGAGGAAAGAACAGGTCAATACGTCTGAAGCTAACTAAGCCGCGGTTGTCTCACGATGTTTCCTTCACCGTCAAAGCAATGTTATGATAGACACATTCTCAATTTACAGAAGTGTATACTGTAATCTATCACTTATGGTTTACATAACACCTGCCTTTACTATTTACAAGCTACGTTACAGGGAAGTAAGTGTACTAACCTAAAAGGGGCCCATTAAAACAAGTAGTTATAGATGGGAAAAAATCGCATATTCATTGCTCCAGATTTCATAATTGATTTGTTTTACTTACTCCATTCACTCCATTGGCCGTGGGGTACCGGCAGTAGAATGTTACCCCTCCTCTCATGCCCGTGGAAGCAGTAAGAGCCTGAGGGATACCTCCGGAAGATGGGCAGCAGCGTCTTTCCGTGTATCAACATCCCGTACTGCGCTCGCTAACCCGCCTGCCAAGCGTGGTGAGTATAGCAACTACCTCTCATGAAGATCCATGAGGGAGGCCTGTGTTCAGTAGTGGACGTCTTACGGCTGAAATGATGATGACTTACTCCATTGGCTCAGGGACCCAAAGTAAGTCTTGGCCTCCGATACGAGAACTCCTCACTTTCTTCTGTCCATTGCTGCCTCTTGCCAGATTTCGGCTCCGAGCTCACGCAGATCAGCTTCCATCCTATCACTCCAGCGATACTTGGGACGGCCAATGGGTCGACGGCCGATCGTAGACCCAGGTATGCCCTTTTATGCGCTTCAATCTTCACCAATTCGCAGTAGATTTTTTTTTACCTGAAAGATACCTTTACCTAGATTTACCTACCTTATGGACTTGTCATTGTCATATAATAAAAATAAAATAAATAAATAATCAGCTGTGTTGAACTTTCATGTTTTTTGAATGGAAATCACCGAATCCTGGAAAGACGTAAAACAAAAGTTCTTTGGGATGGTCACAATCACTCCCTTTTTGGGTTTGTATACACTTGTATACATTCTGTATACACTACTTAGCTTGTTAGAATTAAACTTTAGATCAATTTAAATGCGCGCGCTGTGAAGTTTAGTCTGATTTAAATTTTGTGTTTCTTTAAAACAGTAACTGAATGTAAAATCTCAATGTGCCAGTTTCTAGTTACTTATCACTTATTCAATTTCAAATAGTTTATTGTAACCATGTTGTACAAAAGATCTTATTAAATAAAAGTTTCAGACATGGACCCGGCTAGGGCACAACAATATTATAATGACGCTAGGTGACAATTAATATAACTTAAATAAAAACATTATTCAAAATTCTTACACATAACAGACTAAACAAAACATAACATATGTACATAACTTAGAATCTTACAACTTTAAAAAATATTTATAATATGTTTTAAATACCTACTAGGTACAATGTTGCTTTTGAAGCGAAATAATAACATAAGATACAGCTATAAGGAATGGTGTATGTTCGGGTAAACCGAACACTCAGCAAATACCTACGCATTCTGCTGCGCTTGCATTGGCATACGTATTCAATTCAATTCAATTCAATACGTTTATTTCAGCTTAAAATACATACACAGGTACACAACACAGATACATATTTCAGCCATAGGTAGATTAAATAATTAAATAAAAACATCTTAAACTAATGACATATATGTACGTTCTTCACAAGTATTCGCCGCGATTCACCCGCTTTGAGCTAGTTCGCGTTCAACCATCACCGTCGCGAGTTCATACCTTCTTACCACTTACCAATAAGAAAAGGAACAATATAGTGACGTCCGTACCATAGACCAGTGACTTTTACTTAACTTAAAAACCCTTTTCTTCTAAAAGATAAGTTATTTTGAGTGTAACAAACTACTGTTATTATTGTCATTTGAAATATTATTAGTTTTTAACCGACTTCAAAAAGGTCTCTCCGGTCCATTGAAGTATCTCCGGTCGTCTGTGTTCTTTTTCAACTTTGCTTTACTTCAGTTCTCCGTTGCTTAGGAACCGATTTAGAAAAATACTTATTGGTTTGACTAGGCTAGACACTTGCCGTCGGGTGCCGGCAGAAGATTGTTGCAATGTCTTGCCCGTGGATGCAATAAGAATGGAAGATTGGCAGCAGCGTCTCCACGTATCAACATCCTGTACTGCGCTCGCCAGCCCGCCTGCCAAGCGTGGTGAGTAGGTATGGCACAATCCCTTATGATCAGTACTTGGTGATCAATGAGGCAGGCCTTTGTCGAGCAGTGGGCGTTATCAAATGGAAGGGCATCATGTGGAGATTGCAAAACTGCGAGTACACGTTACAAAAAAAAATAGGTAACCTCCGAGATTAGGTACAACGTCGACGGTTACTTTATTATACACGGTCATTATGATATTCTTGTGTCCTAGCCGGGTCCATGTCTGAAACTTTTATATTATAAAATCTTTTGTATGGTTACCATAAACTTTGACTTACTTAAAATTTTTAATTTTATAAGCTTGTTAAAGTTCTTACTTTTATATGAAAATGCCTCATTTGCTATTTTTTTCGTCCTGAACGTCAGACCGGCAAGCTGCATAGACGTAAATATAAATACAATGTCAGTGACTCTACTAGTGATGTGTGTGTCGGCTGCGGCGGGCATGGACCGCAATACGCAGGAGTTGCTGACTCCCATGGACAAGTATGGCGAGTTTTGCGGATATGAGGTAAGGAACTGTTGTATTAGTCCAAAATGTATAAGTATATTCTAATAATTGAGAAACTGCTGCGTTTTTTTTGCGCAGATCTCCAATTATTTTGATATCATAAGTTACTCCTCTATCTGTTAATTAAAGCTCAGTTAAAATCAGTCCAGCCAGAATGGGAGATTAGCCCGAACAAACAGACAGACCAAAGTTTTAAAAATGTTTTTTTTATTTCATAAGCGTTTAATAAAAAGCTGTTATTTAATATAACAAAGAGACACTTAAAGTATATTTATTTGTATAGATACGCGATCTACGATTTGGTTTACTTAGCAGCGACATCGCGTAGCAATTTGTGTAAACCAGATTCTCCATACCAAAGATTTCAACCCGGTTCAAATTCAAATTATATCGACAGTGTTATTTGTTCGTAGTCCTTCAATAAGTCAAAGTCAATACTTCAGTGTTTTTTCAATAGAGCAAAACGCTACATAGAATAGATAGAATAGTCAATTTACAAAAGAAGAACAAGACACATTTAAATTGAATAAAGCAAATAATTGAATTCGTTCGCTTCAGATAACTTTTTTCCAAGTGAGGGAAATAAGCGAACAAGAAACCTAATTAAGAAAATTAAATCACGTCTCAAACATACTTTATTTATTTGTTAATTGATTACATTGCAAGTGAATGGCGATACAAAAATAACCATCGTTTGGTGGCCAACTACGACCAACCACGTGATAGACCCAGGCGGCGGTGGCATTGGCGGAATGAGATAGACTATAACATAGACTCAACCTCGACTCCAACAAACTCAACACAGAGATGGAAAGAGGGAAGGGAACTTGCTGAATTGACAATATTAAGTGTGACAGTTTGTTCACAAAGATTCTTCATCGAATTTTGTTGATGTTGTATAGAACCAATTAGAGATCTATCTTTAAATTATTTGGGTATGACAGGCATGACATATTCGTTCGACTCATCACTAGCGATTTAACAGCTGTTGAATCGCTCGCATTACAATCTACCGAGCATTTGTAATCTTTCGCTGACATCTTTAAATATATATAATATAAATTGCCAGAGTGTGCGACCGTACACAGGCGGACCTTCGCCCGCTGCAACATAGAGGTCCTCAAATAATACGTTGCTTACAGAGCTGCACACGCACCAAGCCAGGCTTACTGAACGTGCATATCGTGCCACACTCGCACGGCGAGGTCGGCCGGACCAGGACCTTCCACGAACACTACAGCGGGTGTAAGCCTTTGCTACTATACTCCGCCACTTTCGACCTTAGACCAGATCAAACGGGACCACCCACTTACGGACCTTCCCCTCTGTCAATCCTATTCGCCAAAAATCTAACGGGTTTCTAAAAACTTATTCACTAATCGATTTGCCGGTCACAGAAGCCTTTGCTTCTATACTCCAGCCACTTTCGACCTCAGACCAGATAAAACGGGACCACCCACTTACTGACCTTCCCCTCTGTCAATCCTATTCGCCAAAATTCTAACGGGGTTCTAAAAACTAATTCACTAATCGATTTACCGGTCACAGAAGCCTTTGCTACTATACTCCGCCACTTTCGACCTTAGACCAGATCAAACGGGACCACCCACTTACGGACCTTCCCCTCTGTCAATCCTATTCGCCAAAAATAAAGGGTTTCTAAAAACTAATTCACTAATCGATTTGCCGGTCACAGAAGCCTTTGCTACTATACTCCAGCCACTTTCGACCTTAGACCAGATCAAACGGGACCACCCACTTACGGATCTTCCCCTCTGTCAATCCTATTCGCCAAAAATCTAACGGGTTTCTAAAAACTAATTCACTAATCGATTTACCTGTCACAGAAGCCTTTGCTACTATACTCCAGCCACTTTCGACCTTAGACCAGTTAAAACAGGACCACCCACTTACGGACCTTCCCCTCTGTCAATCGTATTCGCCAAAAATCTAACGGGTTTCTAAAAACTAATTCGCTAATCGATTTGCCGGTCACAGAATCGCTTTTGCAGTGTGATAAGCTCTTGGGAAAATGCCTGTTTGTGCTGTAAGCGGATGCAAAAAGAAATTTAATCCCTCAAATCTACAAAAAGATGGAATAACATTTCACCTGTAAGTATCATCATCATCATCCCAGCCATAGGACGTCCACTACTGGACATATGCCTCCCTCATGGATCTAAAGATCGTGAGGAGTTCTTGCCATACTCACCACGCTTGGCAAGCGGGTTGGCGCGCGTTTGCAGGATGTTGATACACGTCTTCCGGAGGTAATCCTTAGCAGATTCTTACTCCATCCACATTGGACATGCTGTTAGCTAATACGTGCTAATCTTAGAAGAGATAAACTTGTCTATGGTGCTAATAGATAGGTACATAAGACGTTTGACAGCGATGATAGACCAATTTAGCCTCGGAGCCGAGAAGTCAATATGAGTAAAGAACTACATAAAAAAGTAAATTTACACAAGAAAAGCACATCTGAATTCGATAAATCATGCGCTTAAAAAAACTTGAATAGAAATAATGAATAAATAATAATATCTTTATTATTTTAAGTACTTACACTAAAACTAAAATTAAACACAGTATGAAAACTTAAAATAAATACGTTTACAATGAGCGGTCTTATCGCTGAGAGCGATCTCTTCCAGGCAACCTTTGCACGGACAGGAAAGTGTAAACAACATAAAGATAGTGGCGTAGGTACGTACTTAAAGGTAAGATAATAGGAGAACAATAGGAAGGAGAGAGATTTAAGAAGTAAGTATAATGAAGAGAAAAATTAACCTTACTCAGTTAATTCAACCCGCCGTGGGGTGCTGTCAGAAGAATGTTGCCCGTCCTCTCACCCGTGGATGCAGTAAGAATCTGCCAAGAGATACCTCCGGAAGATGGGCGGCAGCGTCCTTCAGTGTATCAACATCCCACACTATGCTCGCCAACCCGCCTGCCAAGCGTCGTGAGTATGGCAACAATTCATCACGATCAGCATACATGTGGAACCATGAGGCCTATGTCCAGTAGCGGACACCCAACGGCTGAGATGATGATGATGACATAGCTTAATTGAGTTCGTTCGCTTCAGAAAGCTTTCCAAGTGCGGGAATGAAGCGAATAAGAAATCCCACTCAGTCGATTCATGCTGATCTCTTTCCTGCTGACTTAAGGCTATGAAGTAGGCCTTTCTCCAGCAGTAAACGTTCGAGATGATGATGATTTGATCCAACCTGATCTCTTTCCTGCTGACTTCAGGCCATGAGGGAGGCCTTTGTCCAGCAGTAGACGTCCGAGATAATGAGTTGATTCAAGCTGAACTGTATACACCTCCTGACTTCAGACACCGAGCTGGAGAGGCAGAGCGTCCGGAACATGAAGCGTATCTTCGACCTGGTCGTCTCGGAGCTGTGGGCGGAGGAGCAGCGCACGTGCGTATGCAATGTCGAATTGACGAGCTCTGTGGCGCGGCGGGCGAGGTCCGCCTGCGACGCAAGGGGTTGCGGGTTCGATTCCCGCCTCGGGACAAATGTCTGCACGATCTGCAGATATTTGTTCAGGGCGTTCTGGGTGTTTTTCTATATATAATAAAAATATCTATCTATGTAGTATAATGTATTAAGTATATCAGTCATCTAGTACCCATAACACAAGCTCTGCTTAGCTTGGGGCTAGAAGGTGTTGTGTGATTTGTCCAGAATTATTTATTTATTATTTTAATGTGTATTTTAATATGTATGCAAACCCAAACACACGCAAATAAAAACGCAGCTATGAGGCATTTTTGTCATATAGTTTTTGAGCGTATCTATCTGCAAGTCTATGGACGTCTATGGATGTGCTAGTGTGCTTAGCTAGGTGGGTAAATGGTACTTGGAATTTAACAAGCTTTCACTTTAAGTACTTGTATTGAATTGAGACGAATTAAGGCTCGAGCAGACCGGATGCGTATGCGTAGACGTGCACGTACCGCTGAGTTGTGATGTATGGAACTGACATATGACGCGCACGTCTACGTTACGCAAGCGGTGTGTCCTGTCTCACAGTTCCATACATTACAACGCAGTGGTACGTGCACGTCTACGCTTACGTCTACGCATACGCATCCGGAATATACCAAGCATATATATCTAGGTATAGCCTTAAACACAGAATTATAATATTAAATTATCGGTTCGCGACTGGAGTGCGACTGACGATCGCTATAGCGCTCTGCATGAATTAATTTAATTTAAATAATTAATTAATGAATTACTAATAAAAGTGCTGACAGCGACAAACGCAGTTTGCTCGCGTACTGTACGATAAACTGTGTCACCACATAGTAAAACGAAACGTCAAAAATTGTCTTTTGTAAACTTTCGCGATCACTACACATTTGGTTACTTTGTAGGTAATGTAACGCTTTACTTACCTAATTCTGTTCTGAATTAAGTCAACTAGAAAAGGCTTTATAGTAAGCCAGTAACTCATTCAAGGCAAACTTGAGATCGCGCCCATTTTCACTAGTTTCACCATATAAAAATTATGAGTAAAAAGTTAAGTCACACAAGCAGAATGGGATTACTTGGGATTTTGATAGACGTTCAGAGTTTGAAATACTTTTACCGAGAATTGGTTCAACAGAATAAAGTGATGACATGTCAACATACAGGTTTAGTCAAGACTTTTTCTTTTATAATTTGTTTTTTCATTGCATCATTACTCACATAAAGCTTTTTAGTAGGAACACCCAATACTTCGGAGGTGGGCGCTAACTCTGCTACTCAGTTCCTTTTAAAACTTTTGCAGCAGTCAACGTTTTTTTCCGACTAAATCATGTTTGTACCAAAGTTTTTTTCCGATTTTTTTTTATTCATCTCAAGCATTAATTTTGAACATAATTGTTATTACTATTATTCATCATTTCAGCCGTCAAATGTCCACTACTGGACACAGGCCTCTCTCATGGATCTCCATGAGGGGTAGTTGGCATACTCACCACGCTTGGCGGGCGGGTTGTTGAGCGCAGTAGGGTATGTTGATCCACGGAAAGACGCTGCTGCCCATCTTCCGGAGGTATACCTTAGCAGGCTCTTACTGCATACGCGGGCAGGAGAGGAGGGGTTACATTCTACTGCCGGCACCCCACGGCTATTAATATTATTAGATTTAAATTAAAATCTTAGGAGATACCGCAGTTAAATAATGCCGAGTTATTTAAAAACTGCGATATCTCCTAAGATATTAATTTAAATCTAATACTAATAAGTAACAATTATGCTCAAAATAAAATACCAAAGATTGAAAATCTTTAAACCAATTTTTTTTATTTACATTATTTTGTCGATCTCTGCGGCGTAGCAAAGATGGTGGGTCAGTTAGGTACCTCCGGTACTTACACATGCCGGAGGTATCCCATGGCAGATTTTTACTGCATCCACGAAGAAGCAACATTCTACTGCCGGCACTACTGTAATCTGAGATGAGTTTGCTGGCCGTACCGCACGCACACTAATGACTCTAGTTAGACATTGGTGTGCGTGCGTCGGTAGCATTGTAAACTCACATAATAAAGACAATGCCAGAGTATTTCGTGAGCTCATCTGACGATTTAAATCATTGTAGCTATTAAAGAGAAAAGTGGTATAAAACCAAACGTATCTTATAAGAGTAGAAAACAAAGAATATTTTAAAAGAAATGAATAATCTTATCAAAAATTTTACGGTTCCGGTGGTATTCGAAACCACGTCCGTCAAATCGATACTTGACGCTTCCTTAAGCCGGATGTACTTTGACCGCTAAGCTATAGAACCCATGTCGGGACCCGCTGAAATTCTTGATAAGAGAACTCTAGTATTAGTTACCTGGTAGTAGTGTGTACAGCATTACTTTGTATATACTATTAAGTATACTATTGTATAATACTACTATACTAATAGTATTATACTAATATACTAATGTATTGGTTATACCAGTTATACCTACACACCATTGTCTTTCAACTCGGTGGTAATCTCTTTTTTTATCACTGCTTACACTGTATTATTAGTACCTTGAATGTATTTATGCTACACGGATGAATTAGTTAAGAATATAATTAGGAAAACCTGTAATTGGCTGTTTTATAATAAGAGACTAATTTTAAGTTAATTTTATAACAAATGCTGTTTTCTTTCCAAAATAAAATAAAATAAAATAAAATAAATTACCAGTTGGTAATGCTGTACCGGCAACTGCAACTGCTGACGCTGTATAAGTTATCTATAATAGATGCGAAGGCCTTTCTTTTAAATATTAACATTACAAACTAACCCAGTTGCAAGTATTTTACAGTTTGCCATTATATTTCGCAGGTTTGCGGTAGGAGACGTGGCGCACTTCTTCCAGTGGTGGTCGGGCCGGGATGAGACAGGTTGGTCTCTTCGCCAAGAGGAGTAAGGAATAACTTCGTGACTGAGTTCATTTAATAGCCAAAAGACACTCAGTAGATGGTGACTGAAAACCAGCGCTCCTGGCATTCCTTGTGGGAGCATAATGCTGAGGCCCCATTGGACTCACACAATTGTATGGTACCGGGGTTGTTCACTATATTATACAAGCATTATTTTGCTTAGCTGAGTGAGCTGCTTGCCATCTAGTCACTATCTAAACAAATAAGAAATAGATGAAAATGAGAAATAAGTTCAACCTTTTATTTTTTTTTTTAAGTTTTGTGTGTGTCAAATAAATGTATTTTTTCTTCTGTCTTTCTTCTACGTAGCGGGTTAGATTTTAGCATTGTAATTTTCACGATACAGATAACATAAGCGGTTGGCAAGCGCAGTACGGGATGTTGATACACGGAAAGACGCTGCTGCCCATCTTCCGGAGGTATCCCTTGGCAGATTCTTACTGCATCCACGGGCAAGAGAGGAGGAACATTCTTCTGCCGGTATGGAAAATATATTGCAATCGCAAAAGTTTGAGAAATGACTACGTGAGTACTTATTGTCCTGTGCAGTCCGCCGCATGGTGTATCACCTGATCCGGGGCGGGCGGCTGTCGTTCGTGGGCGGCGGCTGGAGCCTCGCGGACGAGGCCTCGGTCGGCTACCACGCGCTCATCGACCAGTTCACATACTCGCTCAGGTGAGTGGCCTCCGCGCAAGCCTAGCGTGCGAGGCCTCTGTCGGCTACCACGCGGTCGTCGACCAGTTCACATACTCGCTCAGGTGAGTGGCCTCCGCGCAAGCCTAGCGCGCGAGGCCTCGGTCGGCTACCACGCGCTCATCGACCAGTTCACATACTCGCTCAGGTGAGTGACCTCCGCGCGAGCCTAGCGCGCGAGGCCTCTGTCGGCTACCACGCGCTCATCGACCAGTTCACATACTCGTTCAGGTGAGAGGCCTCCGCGCGAGACTCGTGGACGAGGCCTCTGTCGGCTACCACGCCGTCGTCGACCAGTTCACATACTCGCTCAGGTGAGTGGCCTCCGCGCGAGTCCCGCGCACTTTATTTTATATATCTAGGAGCTAGTTTTTTATTAAAATACCTATTTTTCTTTATCACATTGATAAAATGTTTTTCTCCAAATGACGTCACCTACTTGCAATTCCATAGGTTTTTTACGTAGGTTATAAGAATTGGAATTTCTACTGTGTGCTTGCTAAAGAGAATTGTATTTTGTTAAATATAGAATACAGAGTACCTAGATTCTCAGCGTATTGATCGCGTGGTTGGAAGTTTACGTCATCCACGTTACCAGGTTCCTTGTTAGTGTAGTGCGAACCACAAGTGACTAGTTCGCGGCCATAAACTATAAACGACGGCGTGTAGCCCGTCACTTCGTTTACCGAGTTATTAATTGCAGATTGGATTTAGGTATTAGTGCATCCCAGTTACGATGATCATTAGTAATAAATGTAGCCATCGGCCATCTGTTCTGCGAGGTACATGGCCTGCCCATTGCCACTTCAGCGTGCTAATCCGCTTTAATAGTAAGTAAATAAGCACAAAGGTGGCAGAAAATGCCACGAACGACAGCGGTCTGACAGTTGACGTTTACTTTCCCCAATTCGCAGAAAGTTAAACGCTACTTTCCTGTCGTGCGCGCGGCCGGCGGTGTCGTGGCAAGTGGACTCGTACGGGCATTCGCGCGAGGTGGCCTCGCTGCTGGCTCAGATGGCCTTCGACGGACACTTCATCAAGTAACTGTGCATTGATTAATTTACTTTTATTAACCAACTTATCCGCCGTGGCAGTAGAATGATAGCCATCTCATACCCATGGATGCAGTAAGAGCCTGCTGAGGGACATCTCAGGAAGATGGGCAGCAGCGTCTATCCGTGTATCAACATCCCATACTGCGCTCACCAACCCGCCTGCCAAGCGTGGTGAGAATGGCAACTACCCCTCATGGAGATCCATGAGGGAGGCCTGTGCTCATCAGTGGACGTTTTATGGCTGAAATGATGAACCAACTTATTCCTAATTTAATGTTTTTTTATAATTGTGAGTTTGATTCGGGGGAACACAGATCTCTATCGTACAGTCTTTCAGACTTGTTCAGATATCTGAGGCCTCAAACAAATGATGCTATTACATTTTAGTTAACAATTCTTTATCTATTTTTATTATTACCCATTGGTGTCCCATTGCTGGGCAAAGGCCTCCCCCCATTCTCTCCAGACGTCTCGATCCAGAGCTACGTTGGTCCAGCCACGAAGAAAAGTATCGAGCTCGTCCCGCCATCTGCGTTTTGGTCTGCCGCGTCGTCGCCTTAGGGGCCGTCTCTACGAGCGAGGGATTCGCAGCGATATTATCGTCGTACCACGTATTTCTATAGCGCGGACTCGTCGCGATTCCCTCGCTCGTGGAGACGGCCCCTTAGCGTCCGGTCTGGGTGCCAATCAGTGGCGACCTTTGTCATATTTAACTATAAGCATTGTTATATATTCGTTGCCGTGGGGTGCCGGCAGTAGAATGTTACCCCTCCTCTCATTCCCGCGGATACAATAAGAGCCTGCTAAGGGATACCTCCGGAAGATGGGCAGCAGCATCTTTCCGTGTATCAACATCCCACACTGCGCTCGCCAACCCGCCTGCCAAGCGTGGTGAGAATGGCAACTACCCCTCATGGAGACCCATGAGGGAGGCCTGTGTTCAGTAGTGGACGTTAAATAGCTGAAATGATGATGATATTCGTTGTAACATCGTAACATTATTTGTTGGTTAATTGTGATCCGCAGTCCCATCAGCTTCGAGGACGAGCTGGCGCGCATGCCGGACCAGCGGCTGGAGATGCTTTGGCGCGGCAGCGACGACCTCGGTGAGTCTAGCTGTTCCAGATGACGAGCGCACTGTCAACTTTTATGAATGACTGTGACGTAAGGATCCGGTCACGAAGTCAGCTTCGCGGGCGCGGCGTGTTTCAGTAGACACACTGACAGTGACAACTCATGGTAGACACACTGACAGTGACAACTCATGGTAGACACACTGACAGTGACAACTCATGGTAGACACACTGACAGTGACAACTCATGGTAGACACACTGACAGTGACAACTCATGGTAGACACACTGACAGTGACAACTCATGGTAGACACACTGACAGTGACAACTCATGGTAGACACACTGACAGTGACAACTCATGGTAGACACACTGACAGTGACAACTCATGGCAGACACACAGTACTATAGTTTACATCCTTGCGCGCAGGCTTGGAGTCAGACATCTTCACGCACAAGCTGTTCGACGGCTACTGGTCCCCGCCCGGGTTCTGCTTCGGGTTGTTCTGCAATGGCTCGCGCATCGTCACCTCCAACTCACTCACCAGCAACTACCAGGAGCGAGTGAGTGTTCTATTGACGACAAGCGGCTGCGGGATAGATTCCCGCCTCGGGACAAATGTCTGTATGATCTGAAAACATTTGTTCAGGGGGTTCTGGATGTTTTTCTATATATAATAACAAATATCTATGTTCATATCAGGCGTAAAACTTCCAATACAGAACACAGGCCTCCCTCATTGATCTCCATGAGGGGTAGTTGCCTTACTCACCACGCTTGGCAAGCATACGGGATGTTGATACACGGAAAGACGCTGCTACCCATCTTCCGGAGGTATCCCTTAGGCTCAGCGCAGACAGAACGGAGCGCAGCGGAGAGGATTTTATTAACGCACTTTAAAATAAACTATAAAATGATTACAATAAAGTGCATAAATGCTTGAACCTGACAAAAAAATGCTGGAGGAGGGGTAACATTCTACTGCCGGCACCCCACGACAACTTATATGAAAGTGGAATTCTGGTCTAGACGTCAAATTCCGACGGTTCATCGGACGCCTGCAAGCGGGCCCCGGGAACCGTCGCTATGAGGCAGGGATGCGTCTCCGTCAACGTCTTAACCGTGTGTTAGTTTTTATGTCTATATTACCTATAAGTATGTTAGTTTGTAAGATATGTAGGTATCTATGAGCCGTAGAATAAATTATTTATGATGTTATTACTTTTCTATTGTTGCCTAATAATCAATATTTTTCATTCATATTGCTCTTCGCCTGAAAGATTACAATCCTCATCGAGGTTACCCGACAGAGGACTAAAGTCGTCGGACATGGCACATACAAGCTGAACGGACTTACAAGCTGAAGGGGCAGTGGGCCGATAATTTCTGTGGATGAACCGACAAGATGATGATGATGATGACTGTTCGACGGCTACTGCTCTTCGTCAGGGTTCCGCGGCGTCTCGCACATCGTCACTTTCAACGTCTCGTTACTAGTCTCTCTGTCACTAGGTAGGTGTTCTCCTCTTCAGACATCAGCATTCTTGGAGTCCGCGCAACAGCTTCAGGGGCCGCACTACGCCACGAACCACTCTCTCACTAGGTAACCTCTCCTCAGGCAGCGGCGTTCCTGGAGTCTGTCCAACAACGTCAGGGCCCGCACTACGCCACGAACCACTCTCTCACTAGGTAACCTCTCCTCAGGCAGCGGCGTTCCTGGAGTCTGTCCAACAACGCCAGGGCCCGCACTACGCCACGAACCACTCTCTCTCACTAGGTAACCTCTCCTCAGGCAGCGGCGTTCCTGGAGTCTGTCCAACAACGCCAGGGCCCGCACTACGCTACGAACCACTCTCTCTCACTAGGTAACCTCTCCTCAGGCAGCGGCGTTCCTGGAGTCCGTGCAACAGCGTCAGGGCCCGCACTACGCCACGAACCACTCTCTCTCACTAGGTAACCTCTCCTCAGGCAGCGGCGTTCCTGGAGTCTGTCCAATAACGCCAGGGCCCGCACTACGCTACGAACCACTCTCTCTCACTAGGTAACCTCTCCTCAGGCAGCGGCGTTCCTGGAGTCCGTGCAACAGCGTCAGGGCCCGCACTACGCCACGAACCACTCTCTCTCACTAGGTTACCTCTCCTCAGGCAGCGGCGTTCCTGGAGTCTGTCCAACAACGCCAGGGCCCGCACTACGCCACGAACCACTCTCTCACTAGGTAACCTCTCCTCAGACAGCGGCGTTCCTGGAGTCTGTCCAACAGCGTCAGGGCCCGCACTACGCCACAAACCACTCTCTCTCTCACTAGGCAGTCTCTCCTCAGGCAGCGGCGTTCCTGGAGTCTGTCCAACAACGCCAGGGCCCGCACTACGCCACGTACCACTCTCTCTCACTAGGTAACCTCTCCTCAGGCAGCGGCGTTCCTGGAGTCTGTGCAACAGCGTCAGGGCCCGCACTACGCCACGAACCACTCTCTCTCACTAGGTAACCTCTCCTCAGGCAGCGGCGTTCCTGGAGTCTGTCCAACAGCGTCAGGGCCCGCACTACGCCACGAACCACGTGCTAGTCATCATGGGGAAGAGATTCGCGTACCACGACGCTAACGCCTGGTTTACCAATATCGAGGCGCTGATGGAGTGAGTATTCATTATTTCAGCCGTAACACCGTCCACTACATACTGAACACAAGCCTCCCTCATGGATCTCCATGAGGGTTAGTTGCCATACTCACCACGCTTGGTAGGCGGGTTGGCGAGCGCAGTATGGGATGTTGATACACGGATAGACACTGCTGCCCATCTTCCGGAGGTATCCCTTAGCAGGCTCTTACTGCATCCATGGGCATGAGAGGAGGGGTATCATTCTACTGCCGGCACCCCACGGCAGATACGATTTGAGTATATGGTTTTAATCAGCTCTACACGTTCACGAGATAAAGGTTCTTGACAGAAAGACAGACGGACAAACAGACAGACGGACAACAAAGTGATCCTATAAGGGTTCCGTTTTTGAGGTAAGGAACCCTACCATTACACAATTAAATATTAAAAAGAAATAGTTGTATGGCAAACACATAATGGTACGAGTATGATGATAACATGCACATGATGATGATGATTGCTATGCTTCTTCCAGTGCGGTGAACGTTGCGGGCTACCGCAAGGTTTGGGCGTTCTACTCCACTCCGGCCTGCTATGTGAAGGCAGTGAACGAAGCCAGGTGCGCACCGCTTGTTACAATAAAGTATAATGAAATAATCTTTATTTCACCTTTCATGAAAAAAGGCGAACCTGTTGACGAGCTGCGTGGCTCGGTTAGTCTAATAGCTGCTGAGACAAAGAAGATGGGTTCCATTCCCGACGGGCGACAAAATGTTTGCTTTATCTGCAGATATCTTTCTCGGGTTTGGAGACAGTCAAAGGGATTTGAAAGTTCGAGTTGAAAGCTATCAGGTTTTAGATATACACACACATATCCAAAGTAGAAGTGGGTCGCAGCGTAGACTTTATCAAACGGGCCGTTTCAAGTTTAATGTTCATATTCAATGTGCCTCTAACAATTCGGTGATCACTGCCGGTTTTCACCCTGTGAATCACAGAGACATCATTGAATTCTGTTAACTAATCAATCAGTATTGAGAAAAATCGATTCAAAGTGATATAACTCTAAATATATGATATTCACGAACAATATACTGAAAAATGTGAAAATTAATATAATAGCTCTTATACCACGAGGCACGAAAAAAAATGTGTGGAGTAATTACCTAAAGGGGTTACAACTAGTATATACATCTAAATTCATGATATATTTGCCAAAATCCTGTCAGTTATATCACTTTGCACCAAATTATATCCGAAACTATAGCATATAGAAGAACGCGAGTTAGACCAAAAAAATCTTAATTTCATTCTGATTATTTCTATGTAAAAATCCCCAAAAGGTTGCAACTCAAGTTATATCACTGGTCACAGGAGGCACAAAATTATATAATAGGCAGTTGATTGACGCAGATTCCGATTCAGATTCTGTACGTAGTTAAGGCCTTTGCATCTATTATAGATGATTTATACAGCGTCAGCAACTGGTAATCATGCTGTGCGGGACGCTGCAGTGCCTGGGACATTGTAAGATGGATTAGGCTTGCCCAGCACCTATATTGCCTAGCATGCATTCTGTAAATTATAAAATAACCTGATTATTATTACAATATCAACTTAAAAGTTGCACGTCTGGAATGTCTCATTACCTACCCATAAATAAACAGCAGACGACTGCCGTGGGGTGCCGGCAGTAAAATGTTGCCCCTCTCATGCCCGTGCATTCAGAAAGAGCCCGCTAAGGGATACTCGGAAGGTACTGCATCCACGGGCATGAGAGGAGGGGTAACATTCTACTGCTGGCACCCCACGGCCAGACGGTTGATAGGTGTAATTGGTGTCATTGTAATTGATAGGTGTTTATTGGTGCCGTGGGGTGCAGGCAATAGAATGTTACCCCTCCTCTCCTACCCGTGGATGCAGTAAGAGCCTGCTAAGGGACACCTCCGGAAGATGGGCAGCAGCGTCTTTCCGTATATCAATATCCCGTACTGCGCTCACCAACCCGCCTGCCAAGCGTGCTGAGAATGGCAACTACCCCTCATGGAGATCCATGAGGGAGGCCTAGTAGCTTCACTTAAAATTTTTGAGATCCCCTATCCGCCCCCCCTGCAATCAAAATAAGCATATTTTTTACATTTTCATATATGCTATATTAGTAAAAAAGTGTTGTCTTTTACCATTTTAAATTTCAAGTCGATAGCATCAGTAGTTCTCGAGATAACCATTTTTGACAGACAGACAGACAGAGTGATTCTATAAGGGTTCCTTTTTACCATTTTGGTCCGGAAAACTCAAAAATAAATGCCGTTCCGACATAGTTTAATTATTCAAAAGTTGAAATAAATGTTATTTTGAAAAGATTACACTCAAGCTTTTCTTTAATAACCCTTGCTAAAAGTCTATTCACATATTTTTGCGCGGTCGGTTTAGGAATGAATCATTGTGCATTTCATTCTAGCGCGCGGGTAAACACACTGTGTCAGGTGAGATAGCATACATTTAGGCCGCGCTCACTGACGACTTTGCCTCCGCGACTAGTTGGACCTTAAGGACATAAGTTGTGACACTTCGCTAAAACGCGTGCAGGTATGGAACAACGCGACACTGATATTTTTCTCACTCCAAATGCAAAGTGCATCTATATCTCGTTGCAGTAATTCGCATCTTGATGCGAGGTGAAGTCTGTCTGTGGGTGATTATGATAAGACTCAAAGTCCCTAAATAAAAAATATTATTATTATTACTAGCCATTTTCGTCCCACTGCAGGGCAAAGGCCTCCCTATCCCCCTTCCATTTATCCCGATCCTGTGCTATGGAGGACCAACCTTGTTGACCAACGTTTTACGGCTAAAATGATGATGATGATGATGATCATATTGGATGCGAGGTGTCTGTCCGAACGTCTGCTGGTACTATTACATGAGCTATGTCATAAGAGGAGTGCGCTTACACGAGTCTTTGTTCCAGTCCAAAGCTGCCGATACAACAGAACGACCTGCTGCCCATCCTCATAGACAAGACGTCCGCCTGCTCCGGCGCCTTCTCCTCGCGGCCCACCGTCAAGTACCTGGCGCGCGAGGGCCACGTCTACTCACAGGTCAGGGTCTCGTCTACTCACAGGTCAGGGCCACGTCTACTCAGAGATCAGGGTCACGTCTACTCACAGGTCAGGGTCACGTCTACTCACAGGTCAGGGTCACGTCTACTCACAGGTCAGGTTCACACCTAGTCAAAGGCCACGTATAATTACAGGTCAGGATCACGTCTACGCTTAGGTCAGGGTCACGTATAATCACAGGTCAGGTTCACACCTAGTCAAAGGCCACGTATAATTACAGGTCAGGGTCACGTCTACTCACAGGTCAGGGTCACGTCTACTCACAGGTCAGGGTCACGTCTACTCACAGGTCAGGGCCACGTCTACTCACAGGTCAGGGCCACGTCTACTCACAGGTCAGGGCCACGTCTACTCACAGGTCAGGGCCACGTCTACTCACAGGTCAGGGTCACGTCTACTCACAGGTCAGGGCCACGTCTACTCACAGGTCAGGGCCACGTCTACTCACAGGTCAGGTTCACACCTAGTCAATGGCCACGTTATTTACAGCTCAGAGTCACGTCTATCCTTAGGTCAGGGTCACAACTAGTCCGAGCTTAGGGTCACGTATAATCACAGGTCAGGATCACGTATACCCTCAGGTCTGGGTCACTCCTAGTCAATGTTACGTTAATTACAGCTCAGAGTCGGATCACGTCTACCCTTAGGTCAGGGTCACAACTAGTTAGAGCTTAGAGTCACGTATAATCACAGGTCAGGGTCTCCCTACCTTCAAGACAGGGTCACGTCTACCCTCAGGTCAGGGTCACACCTAGTCAGAGCTTAGGATCACGTATAATCACAGGTCAGGATCTCTCTACCTTCAGTAGGTCTACCATGAGTTTTCACAATCTATATTCGCTAGCGACTGTAGTTTACAAAATGTAAGAAAACTTGTACAGCGCCTCTAGCGGATAGTTTGGTACTAAAATACGCAGCAAACTATACTACAGCGACTGTAGTTTGGGCTTCATTTGCTTATGAATTTGGTACCGTGTGTTACAAATCTGACAGATGTCAAAGTAACGTACTATTACTACTGTAGTAACGTCAGGCGATATAACAGTGACAACTCATGGTAGACACACAGGACAGGGTCACGTCTACCCTCAGGTCAGGGTCACACCTAGTCAGAGGTTAGGGTCACGAATAATTACAGTTCAGGGTCATGTCTGCTCACAGGTCAGAGCCACGTCTACTCATATCGAAGGCGGGAATACGGGTGCTAAGAACTCAACCCCAAATTCTTACTGCATCCACGGGCAAGAGAGGAGCATATTAATTCATCATCATCATTACAGCCGTAGGACTGCTAGACATAGGCCTCTCTCATACATCTATACATCTCTAAGATCATGAGGTGATTGTTGCCATACTCACCACGCTTGGCAGGCGTGTTGATACACGGGTACGGGATGAGAGATACAGCGCAGTACGGGATGATACACGGAAAGACGCTGCTGCCCATCTTCCGGAGCAGAGCATACTGATTAACTTTAAACAAGCATTGGTAGGGGGTACCAGAAAAGGTGGCAAAAAGTTTCCAAAATTAGCCATTTTTGCCCTTGGGTCACCTTTTGAGGTCACAATAACTCCGGTCCCTGTGACCCTAGGGTCACCAAAATCAATCAGTACCCTTCTCTCATACAGACAGACAGCGCTATACATAATAGGTGGCTTAATAATTTATCTATCTTAACAATTAGTTACCTACCGAACGCATCAATTTGCAGATGTTCAAACAGCTGCCAGTGCTCGCGAGGCTGACAATGGACAGCAAACTGTACGAATCCATCAACTGGGTCATGGGTAATGAAGAGCTCTTCTCTTTTCTGTGATAAATACTGACATTTGCGCGCCCTTACTGCTTTTACATCCGTATAGGTAATCAATAAAGTCAGCTTCAGACGTATTGACCTGTTCTTTCCACTGACACAGCCGACTAAGCTGAGAGATTAGTATAAATGCTGATTTTTAAGATATATTTTTATTCAATGCTGCTTCGATTAACTGTGTTGTTGTTTCTTAGATCTTTCCGAGTACTTATTTAAACTTTTCTGTCTATTTCTCGGCATTGATTTGAGTATAATGATGACTTATTGAAAATATTTGCCTATGTTCGATTTACGTCTTGGTGTGATCTGTTAGTTTTCTGTCCTTCAGCTTTGGTGATTTTATTTTTGAACTAGCCTTCCTAATCCTTTCCATAATGTTTTTTGTTTTGTAACTCGCCATGAGTTACAAAACGAAGTTACCGAATTCTAAGCAAATGAAGCCCAAACTACAGTCGCCTATACTAACCGCTAGAGGCGCTGTACAAGTTTTCACACATTTTTTAATTACAGTCGCTAGCGAGTATAGATTGTGAACAGTCATGGTAGACAGACAGACAGCAGATATATGTATGTATATTTTAAAACAGATATATGTATATTTTAGTACATTTAAATAGCTACGGCTTTTGTAATTTATTGTAAATTTATATTGATTTTTGAATAAATTATCTTATCTTAATGAACGCCCCCTGCCCCGCAGGCCTCATCCAGGACCACGGCGTGCTGTCGGGCGCGATGAGGGAGCACGTGGCGCGCTACTACTCGAAGCAGATGCACGCAGCAGTGGAAGGCACTCTAACTACAATCGCGCAGGCGGTCAAGTCAGTTTTAGCGTTTCATACTTGCCATAGTAGAATGTTCCCCCTCCTCTTATGCCCGTGGATGCAGTAAGAGTCTGCTAAGGGATACCTCCGGAAGATGGGTAGCAGCGTCTTTCAGTGTAACATCCTGTACTGCGCTCGCCAACCCGCCCGCCAAGCGCGGTGAGCATGGTAACTACCCCTCATGGAGATCCATGAGGGAGGCCTTAGTTCAGTAGTGGACGTTTTACGGCTGAAATAATGATGATCATTTGTAAGTGTAGAAGTCGTGTTGGTCTAGTGGTATTTACCCCCCACTTTCAATCCGAAGGTCGTGGATTCGATACCGGCCGTGCACCAATTGATTTTTCTTTCTTGAATAATGTATGTTCACACTTAACACGTGCTCTAACGGTGAAGGAAACATCGTGAGGAAACCCGCGGCTTAGTTAGCTTCAGACGTATTGACCTGTTCTTTCCTCTGACTAACAGCTGACTGAGCTAAGAGGATGGTATAGGTGCTGGGCAAGCCTAATCCATCTAACAATGTCCCAGGCACCGCAGCGTCCCGTACAGCATGATTACCAGTTGCTGACGCTGTAAACAAACAATGAGATCTTTTATTAACAACATGTTTTACTTTACTTTACCCCTCTTTTTGCGTCGGGGTTATGGAGTTGACGTGTGTCCGCAGCAAGCTGCGCCGCTCTCCGTACCGCACGCGGCTGGCGCGCTGCGCGCTCAACGCCTCCAGCTGCGAGATGCTGCACGGCGCCGGAAACATCGTAAGGACCACCTTCTCATCACTTCCTTGCTTGATCAGACGTCCACTCCAACAGACCAACACTATTGTATGTCCGAAAAGGATAAATTGTTTAAACTACCTATATTCTATATAAGATCTTCATGTACCTACATATAAATTGAAACAACCATAAAAATTTCTTTATCTTTATCTTACTGGACGTGTTTAGGGTTTCGTACCTAAAGAGCAAAAACAGACCCTATTAATAAGACCCCGCTGTCCGTCTCTCTGTCCATCTGTCTGTCTGCCTGTCTGTCTGTCACCAGGCTGTATCTCATGAACCGTGAGCTAGACAGTTGAAATTTTGACAGATGATGTATTTCTGTTGCCGCTATAACAACAAAGCGTCAGTGAAGTTCTAACAGTGTGGAAGTCAGAATGCAATGGCATTAAAATGTCAAGACTGTCAAAAATGACTTCCGCACTGTGAGAACTTCACTGACGAAATACTAAAAAGAGAATGAAATATGTAAATATGTAGGTGGCGGGCTCCCATACAATAAATCAGACTTTTTTATATTTTTTGCTTGATATTAGTGACGGCAACAAGGTAGACGCTTGAAATATTCAAATATTTGAAGAAAAAAAATTAAAAACAAACAAATATTTCGAGGGGGGCTGCCATAAAACATTCATATAATGAATCACTACTACAATTATGTTATTGTTGACATAATGTTTAGATCATCATCATCATCATCACATCATTCTTTTGTGTGTAAAGAATGCATTTCATTCTTTCTTTCTTTCTTATACCTAGTCTAAATTTAAGTTATACGCCAATCTTTCTCACTACCGAGGAGGTAGGCAGGTAAAAAATGCTTTTGGCATTATGCCCACCTTTTTTACAATATTAAGTAATGTGCAATAGAGTTCAAAAAAATAATAGTCTTTAAAATGCACAGATGCATCTCCCGCCCGCGCGGGCAGGAGGGCGGTGCATATGCATCTCAGCATTAACGGAATTAAAACTAGATATTTTCATTGCATTTTATTGTCATATGGATTTCCGCAAAGTAACGCCTGATTCCATTAATTAAATCATAGTCTTTCTAATCCGTGCTCGTGAAAGCACCCGGGGCCCCAACTGAAAACCAGCGTAACATCCGAGCCTAGCCAGGTGCTACACAATGCTGAGTTGGGGACCCACTACCCGCGCCACATCCTCTTCTTCCTGTCCGCATTGTAATGTTTTATTAATTATTTTTGTACCTTATTAGGGTTCCGGACCAAAATGGTAAAAAAACCCTCATGGTATAACTTTGTGTGTCTGTCACAAATGGATATCTCGAGAACTACTGATGCTATCGACTTGAAATTTGAATTGGATAAAGATAACACTTTTTTACTAATATAGCATATATGAAAATGTTAAAAAAATATTCTTATTATGATTGCAGGGGGCGGATAGGGAATCTCAAAAGTTTTAAGTGAAGTTACTAGGTCATTTGGGGTATGATATGAAAGGTTTTAATTTGCACATTAATAAACAGTTTTAAGTTTTCCTTTAAAGCGTATCGATTTTGAGTTATTTACAAAAATGTTGAAAAAACAGTTGTTCCCCCCCTTATCTCTGAAGTTTGCAGAGATAAATCCGTGAAACTTTTATAGCTACTAGAAGTCTATGTGTTTGCATAGTTTTTTAGAAATCATCAAAAGTGTAAAAAAATTACATAAGTTCCGCTATCAGACAAGAGATGGCGCTGTCAAGGTTCTCCAACAAATATAACCCGCCTTTATCATATATTATATTGTATGATGGCACGGAACCCTCGATGCGCGAGTTCGACTCGCTCTTGCCCGGTTTTATTTTTGTTTTCTTGTTTATATTTGTAACTAGCCGCACCCCGCAGTTTCATCCGCGTAGTTCCC
Source organism: Pasiphila rectangulata (assembly GCA_963082625.1). Taxonomy (NCBI): domain Eukaryota; kingdom Metazoa; phylum Arthropoda; class Insecta; order Lepidoptera; family Geometridae; genus Pasiphila; species Pasiphila rectangulata. Next base: position 665,913 of record OY720262.1, read on the forward strand.
GTTCCTGTAAGAATTTCGAAAAATCCCTCCTTAGTGCACCTCTAGGATACTCAAGGTATATATGTGCCAAATTTCAAGTCTCTAGGTCCAGTGGTTTAGGCTGTGCGTTGTCTGTCAGTCACTCAGTCAGTAACGGAAGAGTTATATATATTATTAACATACATATAACCGGGTATTTATCGCGTAAATTACCTTTATTATTTCCCGACGTTTCGCTTGGATTGCACCAAGCATGGTCCCGGGAAGACTGGTACAGGACTGGACGATAAATACCCGGTTATATAAGGTATGTTAATAATGTGTTGTGATCGCGAAAGTTTAAAAAAGAGTTATAATATAATCATCATCATCATCATTTCAGCCGTAGGACGTCCACTGCTGGACAAAGGCCTCCCTCATTGATCTCCAAGTACTGCGGTTGGAAGCCGTCTGCATCCACCGCCGACCAGCAGTTCTCACCAAGTCGTCTGCCCATCTTGTAGGTGGACGTCCTACGCTGCGCTTGCCGATCCGTGGCCTCCATTCGAGAACTTTGCTGCCCCATCGGCCATCTGTTCTGCGCGATAATATAATATTGATTGATTATAATTTTTATTTTCTTTGTGGTTGTATTGTATTGCGATTTATGCGTGTGGTAAATAAATGTTTTCTTTCTAATGTAACTGGTATTGCCCCAGATAGTGGTGTACAACCCGCTGGCCTGGCCGGTCACTGCGCCGGTCCGTCTGCCCGTCGCGGGCGCCCGCCCGCAGCACGTCATACTGACGCCTAGCCGTGAGTGCTTTCTGTAACCCCGACAAGACCCCTCGGTGTCTCTCTGTGTCTGTGTGTCTGTGTGTCTGTCTGCGCCACCGGAGCTCGATTTAGATGCAAGGATGGCATATAGATGTCAAAACACACATTGTGCCAAATTAGGGTGGAATGATGAAATAAACAATTATTCTTGAATCTTGTTATGATATACGGGGGTTTTATAACGCTTACACCTTTTTAGTGACCATCATCATCATCAACTTTTGACACAATCATATATTATTATAGTCAATTTACTTTTTAGTAAATTGACGAAATGTAGATGATGATGATGGTCACTAAGAAGGTGTAAGTATAAAATCCCTGTATATCATAACAAGATTCAAGAATAATTGTTCATTTTACCATTCCACCCTAATTTGGCATATGTACCTACATGTCATTTTTTATATATCTATCAAACCTTTTCCAACTAAAAAAGAATCGGTGATTTTTAATTTTATATTAATAATTACCGATATATATATCATCATTCATCATTTCAGCCATAAAACTTCCACTGATGAACACAGGCCTCCCTCACAGATCTCCATGAGGGGTAGTTGCCATACTCACCACGCTTGGCGGGCGGGCTGGCGAGCGCAGTACGGTATGTTGATTCACGGAAAGACGCTGCTGCCCATCTTCCAGAGGTATCCCTTAGCAGGCTCTTACTGCATCCACGGGCAGGAGAGGAGGGGTTACATTCTACTGCCGGCACCCTACGACTAATCTTCTTGAATCTTGTTATGATATACAGGGGTTTTATAACGCTTACACCTTTTTAGTGACCATCATCATCATTAACATTTGACACAATCACTATAAATATGAAATAAGTGCTTTTTATAAAATAGTAAACCGAAGAATATTTAACTAAAAATTTGCAAGTTTTTAGTTAATTGTAAAAAGGTGTAAGCGTTATAAAATCCCTGTTTATCATACTTATCAAGATTCAAGAATAATTGTTCATTTTATCATTCCACCCTAATTTGTCACATAAATGTCAATTTTTTTCGACATCTATATGCCATCCTTGGGAGCCTTTCCAACCTTTCCAACAAAAAAAGAATTAAAAGACGAAATTATCCGCGAACACACATAAAAAAATATAGGATCGAGAACTCCCCCTTTATAGGGGAAAGTTCCTCAATTAGAAATTTCCCATAAAAAAGGGGTGTTCCTCAATTCGACCCAAAGAGTAATAACGGGACCCTATTACTAAGACTTCGCTGTCCGTCTGTCTGTCCGTCCGTCTGTCTGCCAGTCTGTCCGTCTGTCTGTCAGCAGGCTGTATCTCGTGAACCATGATAGCTAGACAGTTGAAATTTTCACAGATGATGTATTTCTAATGCCGCTATAACAAGAAATACCAAAAAATAATAAAATAAATATTTAAGGGGGGCCCTTAAATATTTATACATTTTTTGCCGTTTTTCGTTCGATATTAATAACGGCAACAGATGGACGTTTGAAATACTCACAGAATATTTACGATGGTACGGAACCCTTCGTGTGCGAGTCGACTCGCACTTGGCAGATTTTTTTGTTGGCCATAGACCGGTTAAGACGTTTTCAAGAAACAATTACTTCTTTTAATTAAATAGATTTCCTTACAGTTACGAAGCAAGAGTACGTTATAGTCAAGATACCGGCTCCAGTACTGAGGATCCCTGGTCGAGGGAGCATAGAGACGCAGGACCACGAGCTGGTGTTTATGGCCACCATCCCACCGTTGGGATACCGCGCGTACTACATGCAACTACCGGCGCGGACCGTCCCGCGGAGGTCTATCAAGATCATCAAAAAGATGAGAAAGAACAAGAAGTATTTTATCAGGCAGGTCAGTAGCTGCTCATTAATATTATATATCTATATATATATATATATGTATATTTATAGATTATATATCTATTATTATTATTATAAGCCCATCTGATCCCACTGCTGGGCAAAGGCCGCCCCCGATTCCCTCCACGCATCTCGATCCTGAGCCACTTCCCTCCAGTCAACTCGGTATTGATCGAGTTCGTCGCGCCATATATCTATATATAAATATATATATATATATATAGATATCTATCTATATATGACTATCTGAATCCCACTAATATTATAAAGCCGAAAGTTTGTTTGTATGGACGTTTCTTACCTCTTCACGCAAAAACTAGCGTATGTATTGAGCTGAAATTTTGCCAACGTATTTACATACATATGTTGACTAGGATTAACACATAGGCTACTTTATTTGTATTTATTTTTATTTCATAAAACCTTTCGTACATCTTTAAACGCCTTGTTGTATCCACAAATCCAATCCACCCCAAGGTTGTCTGGTAGAGATCGCTCTTTAGCGATAAGACCGCCAATTGTCACTTTGTGTTTAGTGTTTATCTTTCTGTTGTTATTTTTATATTTAAGGTGTGCAGTATAGCATTTTCTATCTTCTATCTACTTTTTATCCGGGTACAACGCATACGAAGCGGCGGGCACAAGCTAGTCTTATATAAATATAACAACGGTGAGGCAACAACCTGGATGCAATATTCTTACCCGTGGATGCATTAAGAATCTGCTAAGAGTAATCTCCGGAAGATGGGCAGCAGCGTTGTCCCATTAGCGTCTTATTCATTTTCATCATTTCAGCCATAAAACGTCCACTGATGAACACAGGCCTCCCTCATGGATCTCCATGAGGGGTAGTTGCCATACTCACCACGCTTGGCGGGTTGGCGAGCGCAGTACGGGTTGTTGATACACGGAAAAACGCTGCTGCCCATCTTCCGGAGGGTCGTTAGCAGGTTGTTACTGCTTCCACGAGCATGAGAGAAGGGGTAACATTCTACTGCCGGCACCCCACGGCAGTTTGTGACTTGAGTACTTAACCTTAACGCAAGCTGCTTATATTTTTGGCTAATTTGGGTAGTAGTAGTCGACGTAGGAAGGAATAGAAGTAGAATTCTTGTAGTACCTAGTTGTAAATTATAAGGTAGTTGATTCAAGGGCGAAACTAAGTTCACCGGAAATAAATTAAAGATGTTAAGCCAGATCGCGCCTCATACTTAATTAAAAAAAAGGGAGAAAATGTATTTCTTGATTAATAAAACAAACTTAAACAAAAAACACAATTAATGACATTCAAAGTTTATTCAAATTGATGACTGTGTGATTTGTCCAGCATTATTTATTTATTTATTTATTTATTATTAAATTCAAATAATCAATGTAACATTACAGATTAACCAAAGCGTTGCACGTTAAATCTTAAACTCATAACATACACACATATTATATAAGTATTATTAAAACAACACACACAAAAGAAATACAGATATGTAATAAGCGTTTTGTCCTCTTTCTTTCAATGTAGGAGACATATTTCTATTTCATTTTCTTAAAAAATCGTCTCAATTTGGGTCCTTTGTGCATTTGCATTACGGCCATGTAAACTGATGTCAAAATATATCGTTATGTCTGCAAGGTTTTAAAATAAACACGTTTTATTAGGGTCGTTGTGTTAAAATTCAATCTAAACGAATAGAATTATGTGAGCCTCATCTTCACATGATTAATTACAGGTCAATAACATAACCATCGATACTGAATATGAACCTAAGCCTAACGAAGAACTTCAAACAACACAAACTGACATAGAAGATGAAGCCACTACAAATAGCGATTATGACACAACTGAGGAATCACTACAGATACCCGGCGAAGCAGTAACTCTGGAACCAGAGCCGACTGATGAACGAGCTTACGTCACAAGCAAGGACAACTTCATAAGAAACCAACATATAACAATACAACTAGACGACGCCAGGCAAATCACAGCAATCAGACTCTCCAACGGAGTGACAGTACCGCTGAAGATACAAATGCTGTTCTACGCATCAGACGATCCGGCTAAGTTCAACAGAAAGGCTGACTTCCTCACGGAGCCTGTAGAGGTCCATGATAGGCCGCCAAGCCCTCACATCCTCAGGTCCATGAATGAGGAGCCGGAGTTGATTAAGGATAGGGTACAGGTTGAGGTGCTGAAGACTGGTGTGGTTGAAGAGGTGCATGTCAGTTTTAGTGATTACGCGAGCTACGCTGTGAGGCTGTATGATGATGAGCCGGTGGTCGAGGTGCAATGGCTGGTCGGTCCTGTGCCCGTCGAAGATGACATCGGGAAGGATATGATTATAAGGTATGTTATTTTGGCTTTTTAAGGTCCAACTAGTCGCGGAGGCAAAGTCGTCAGTGAGCGCGGCCTAAATGTATGCTATCTCACCTGACATAGCGTGTTTATTTATTTATTGACGAGCTCTGTGGCGCAGCGGACGAAGGTCCGCCTGCGACGCAAGGGGTTGCGGGTTCGATTCCCGCCTCGGGACAAATGTCTGTACGATCTGCAGATATTTGTTCAGGGTGTTCTGGGTGTTTTTCTATATAATTATGTATAATAAAAATATCTATCTATGTAGTATAATGTATTAAGTATATCAGTCATCTAGCACCCATAACACAAGCTCTGCTTAGCTTGGGGCTAGATGATGCTGTGTGATTTGTCCAGCATTATTTATTTATTTATTAAGACACTCCTACGACATCTTCACATGTGTACCCGCCGCGCGCTAGAATGAAATGCGCAATGATTTATTCCTAAACCGACCGCGCAAAAATATGTGAATAGACTTTTAGCACAAGGGTTATTATAGAAAAACTTGAGTGTAACCTTTTCAAAATAACATTTATTTCAACTTTTGAATAATTAAACTATGTCGGAACGGCATTTATTTTTGAGTTTTCTTTCTCCTTATATTATTTAGTTTCGTCTAAAGTTGGGCTAAAATCAGTGTTGAAATACGAAAGTTTAGAAGCTTGTATTTTTTAAATAAATACTTTTTTTACGGTTTGGGGTGTATACAAACATAGATTATGGCGAGATAAATTGATATAATCCTTAGTGTTGGATGGTTAACGTCAAACAGTGGAGTAGTTACCCTTCCACGTTTGTATGGAAAGATGGGCGACTCGTTCATCCTTAACTGAGCAAAATATGAAACACAGGTAATCTGCGCTATACAGGGTGTATCCCATATCCCACTGTGACCTCGCAACACAGACTCCTTCCAGAGATCTAGTGCGGGGAACAGCGCTCATCAAGGTACACTCGTCATAGTAAATATCTGCTCATTCGATGTTTAAAAATATTACAACTTGTACTAGTTTTTTTCGCGTATGTAAAATAAACTTTATTTTATTCATATGTGATAAAATATTTAAAATCCTATTATTACCTCAGGATCATTTTTACATCACACCAACTAGTACAACGATAAACTAAAATATTAAAAAAAAACTTAACTAAAAAATCCCGTTTTTTTCATTGTTTTCATGGGCTGAAAACCCCCCCTTTATACTAACTATTCTCCCTCCTCTCATGCACGTGAATGCAGTAACAGCCTGCTAAGGGATTCGGAAGATGGGCAGCAGCGTTTTTCTGTGTATCAACATCCCGTACTGCGCTCGCCAACCCGCCTGCCAAGCGTGGTGAGTATGGCAACTACCCCTCATCCTCATCCTACCAGGAGGGATCACCATGAGGGGTAGTTGCCATACTCTCCTCCCTCATGGATATGAGAGAAGCCTGTGTTCAGCAGCGGATGTCTTGCGGCTGAAACGATAATGATGATGATTGCCCGATATTACTAATCCATAACGACTTATTTATTTATTTATTTAAACAAAATCCACAGTCCTTAATCTACATTATCCTAAATTACATATTATATCCTACGACCAATAACGGATTACATTATATATAAGACTCATCAATGATTATGATTATGACCCTAGGTATGAGACAGACTTGAAGAACGATGGCGTGTTCTTCACGGACGCCAACGGACGTCAGACCATGAAGCGGATACGGAGTCTGCGAGACACAGAAAAGAGATACCGCTTCCCCACTTCATACGTCGCTGGTGAGCTTGGAAAAAATCATACCTAATCGTAATAAAAAAAGTAAGGCCTTTGCATCTATTAAAGATGATTTATGCAGCGTCAGCAGCTAATAATCATGCTGTACGGAACGCTGCAGTGCCTGGGACATTGTTAGATGGATTAGGCTTGCCCAGCACCTATACCATCCTCTCAGCTTAGCTATTATTCAGAGGAAAGAACAGGTCAATACGTCTGAAGCTAACTAAGCCGCGGGTTTCCTCGCGATGTTTCCTTCACCGTTAAAGCTCGTGTTAAGTGTGCACATACATACATTTTTCAAGAAAGAAAAATCCATTAGTGCACCGGCCGGTATCGAACCCACGACCTTCGGATTGAAAGTCGGGGGTACATACCACTCGGCCACCAATTACCTAATCGTAATAATTTATTAATATATATCAACCCTTACAAGATATTACATACTTAGCGCTATTATCGAAACTACCTCCCGTGCTAGTTATAAAACTGTGTTACGGTTAGGTAAGATCTCTAAAACTGCGCGAACATACAAAAATACCTTTTATAGGTCCTAAAACATATCTTACAGACTAACTAGACATCATGCCCTCTCATTTGATACCACACTTGGGTGTATTTGAAAACAATCGATTGTTCACCCCTACTTTCAACCCCCATTTCTATATTCAAACCGATTTCTATATAACTTTCAGTTTTGCATTCTACACGTTTCCTTTTATTTGATACCAAACTCGGGTGTATTTGGAAACATTCGATTATTTATGCCCTCTTTAAAACCATTTATCTTGTAAACTTCTTCACCGATTTTGATAAAACATGTTTAGGAACCAAGTTGCAATCAAATCGGTCCGCTCGTTTAAGAGATACGGTGCCACAAACACGCACATAGCGGTCAAATTTATAACGCCCCTCTTTTTTGTCGGAGGTTTATAATTCCAACCAAATCTTACAGGAAACTACTACCCAGTCACATCGAAAATCCACATAGAAGACTTAGAAAGGAACCTCCGCTTCGCAATCTTCAACGACAGGGCGCAAGGCGGGACCTCGCTAGCCGACGGCCAGATAGATCTCATGGTCCACAGAAGGATTCTAACAAACATCGAACCTTACAAACTGATCCTGAACGAGACTGAATACGGTCAAGGTATAACGGTTAGAGGGAAGCACTACATTTACATATCAAAAGTAACGCACAAACAACACAAGATATTCGAGAAGAAACTCGCTAAAGAAATAGAGTTGTCCCCACAAATCCTCGTTACACACAGCAACCCATACAGTAAACATACTAAAAATATCTGGAAGCATGGAAGGAACGAATTCAGTGGTCTCGCTAACAAGTTACCGATTGGAGTTCATCTGCTGACGCTGCAGGAATGGAATGACAATATGTTGCTGATAAGGCTAGAGAACTATTTGGAGAAAGCTGACGCCGTGAAGTCAGGGGTCAAAGTGGTGTATCTGGAGAATTTGCTGAAAAATATAACAATTAAGGAGGTGAAGGAAACCACGCTAGATGGATCAAAATGGTAAGTCTGTCACAAAAAAGCTATGTAGAAGATAATTTCTAAAAAGAAGAACAAAACATTTAAATTGAAGAAAGCGTTTTATTGAATTCGTCCACTATAAAAACATTTTTCCTAGTGCATACGTAAGCTACTCGTAAGCTGTGTTTTTATTATAATCTTTTGCTCACTGTCACAAATGTATTAATAGATTGAATAAGAATATACTGAGTTAAAGATCACTCTCTAAAAAGTGCGGGAAAGAAGCTTCTTTCCCTCCCAAACTTATAAAAAAATTACCTACCTATCTTATAAAAAAATAAGTAACAAAGTAATCGCGTAACAAAGAAAAATAAAACTCAAAAAAGAACCTCCTTCTTTTTGAAGTCGGATAAAGAAGATTGCCCGTAAATCGTCTTACATAACCTCGTAAGCCCTCAGGGCCTTTTAAAAGAAATAGAAAGATAATCGTAATCACAAGGCCAATATTTAATTTCTTTTAATTTTTTTGAAGTCTTTATGTTACCGTTTAACACTTAAAACACTTTATTAAAACTGCTCGGCCTTTATTTTAAGAAAAGTTCTTCCTTCTCAGAGAACCTTCGGTCATAATTGAGGCTTCTTGTTCGCTTCTTTTCCTCACTTGGAACCAGTGAGTTGTAAATAGTTAGAGTAGCTATACCAAACAAAAAACGTGTCGCAACTTGATGACAGCGGGGGTGCCTGCGCGGGGCGCGCTCGCCCCCGCACACAAGTATTCGCTGCAGCGCTACACGATTAGAATGTCGTCTATCCATACCATCAATACATGCAGCGCTAGATCGCTAATAGAGAATAGTTTTCTCGCGACCAAAACGTCGTAAGCGTAAGTGAATTTCGTGGCGCTTACACGTTTCGTTCAACATAGTGTAACAACATGTCGCTCTAATAGATTTACCGCAGAAGGGACACTTGAGACAGCTATTAATGCAGTAATGTTAATGCAGTAGGTACCTATGAATATTATATTTAAAAACGTGAAAATATTTACATTAAATTAAAACGAATCGTTAAACGTTTAAAATCATTTTTTTTAAATAAATTGGTATTTTATCCAACAAGTACGTACATAGGTAGGTAGGTACTTACACTAACTAGACCCCACACTTTATTTCACTCTGCCCCTCCTCTCATGCCCGTGGATGCAGTAAGAGCATGCTAAGGGATACCTCCGAAAGATGGGCAGCAGCGTCTTTCCATATACCAACATCCCGTACTGCGCTCGCCAACCCGCCTGCCAAGCGTGGTGAGTATGGCAACTACCCCTCATGGAGACCCATGAGAGAGGCCTTTGTTCATTAGTGGACGTTTTTTGGCTAAAATGATGATGATTATCTAGCCCAAAACTAAGCAGAGCTCTTGTTATGGCTACTAGATAACTGATATACATAATACAATACATAAATACCTATTTATTTATTATTATACGTAGAAAATGACCCCCAGAACAAATATCTGCAGCGATCACTAAACATTTGTCCTAAGGCGGGAATCGAACCCACCTCCTGCGTCGCAGACGGACCTTCGCCCACCACGCCACAGTGATCGTCTATCGATCTATTACAAATTTATAAACCTTAAGATATTTGTTCAGACAACAATATAGGTATAATACAGCTTCAGTTTATAAGTAATGACGATTGCAAAATATACCTACAGTAGGTACCTACTGTTACTGATCAGACAGACGGCATAGGGCGAGTAATATGAGTTAAAAATAATCAGTTAAACCTTTGTCGCCAACCCTTAGTAGGTACCTACACATCCCATCTGTACGAATCACTTTTCATAATCTATGATTTTCAAACAAAATGTCAGTACAACAGAAAATAATGTACAAAAATTAATTTTAGTTGGTTTTAGTTGATATTCTGTTTACTTACCGATGATAAGTCACGCCACTGTCTTTTTTCTTCGCAGCTGATTGATTTTTACACTTTTTTATCACGCAAGACGGCATTTTTAATTTGTGTTTATTCGCGTGCGGTCGCGATGAGCGTCGACGAACGACTAAATCACGACTAAATGAGTTGTTGCCGGCCGGCAACAACTCATGGCGCAAACTTGTTGTTCGCGGGTGTCAATTCTATACGCTAGTAATAATACTTCAATGCTTGGAACAAAGTTATCTGAAGCGAACGAATTCAATTATGTGCATTATTCAATTTAAATCTGTCTTGTTCTTCTTTTGTAAATTGACTAGTCTAAGTAGCGTTTTGCTCTATTGATTAAACACTTATTTTGACTTTGAATTATAAATGAACAGTACCCACTGCCTTAGGTTAGAAGAATGGACGCCAATGGTGTGGGAGAAACGCGAAGACTTCTACGAGAACTTTAACGAAGCGTTCGGCGCCGGCGACGGCAGGAGGGCGCGGGGCGAGCGCCTGAGGCCGCTGATGAGAATCACCAACATCACGCAAGGAGTGCGGCTGATCCCGCAGCAGATACGGACCTTCGTCTGTCGGTTTAGTTATTACTAGAAAAGCTTATGTTGTGCACTACTGTTAGCGATTTCGATAATATTTTTCTTCTTATTTTTTGGCCTCTGTGACTAGCGGTCACAATTCTGGGAGGGATTGCAATAAAAAGGTATAACGAAAGACATTGCGTAAAAAATTGTGGAGAAACAGAAACTAATCAGTGCTAAATGCAAACGATATTGTGAGTAGACTAGTAAGTACTTTTAAGCGGCTTAAATTAATAAAGGAGCTTTAATATCACTTATCATTGAATAAGGCCTCGAACAAGGGTAATCTTATATATTTTTTATTTATTTTTTTTAGTTATACTATGTACGCATTTTTCGGAAGTATTGTTCAAATGTTTTCTTTTATTCTTCATTATTTTATTTACTTTCCTTTTTTCGAGTGCATTTTATTTTGATTTTAGTTATCAATATTTCAACAGCAGTTACCATAAAAAGTTCCCATTCAAAACCAGACTGTGACTTATGGCATTGAGCTCTATTATATAATATATATATTACCATAACGCAGTATTTTTACTAAAACGGAAGGTATGATTTATTCAACCATTGCAAGCCTGTACTATCACTAGTGTGTAGTGTAGACACATATTGTATAATTTTATATAACAATCTCATTTTCGTATTTAGTTATAAGCTTCTACTTAAGAATATTTTTTGTAAGCGCAAACACAAGTAGAATGTGATATTTTAATTTAATTATTTATTTTTCAAGTGAATATACAATTAAATATTCTGTGAATCTTTCAATCGTCTACCAGTTGCCGTTATTAATATCGAGCAACAAACGGTAAAAAAATAACGTTTGTTGTATGCCCTTTAATAATTACTTTATTCTGTTTTTAGTTATAGCGGCAACATAAATCATCACAATATCACCTGTGAAAATTTCAACTGTCCAGCTATCACCGTTCATGAGATACAGCCTAGTGACAGACAGACAGACGACAGCAGAGTAATAGGGTCTCGTTTTTACCCTTTGCGTACGGAACCCATAAGATGATAATAAAACAATTCTGTAAATCACAAAACTTTATTTGGTCCCAAAATATAACAATAATATGCCTGATTCTATTCCATCTCGTATTCGCTGACAAACGTTCTAATCTCTTTAGCGCGGATTTTGACCTTGAATCCGTCATCACTGACGCTCTCCACCTCTTCTGCGTTCCTCTTCTCTTCAAAACTCCCATACTCTTCGTTGAAACTACGCGCGAATCCCTCTTCTGTCTTCCAATTCCACTTCTTATGCCCTTCATTTGCTGACAACTTAAACTCTTTCAATGATTTTATATTAACACCAACCAGTATATTCGCCACGTCCACTTCTACTGTTGAGTTGTTTAAGTTCTCCAGCCTCAAAAGCAGTCTTTCGCCCCAAGGCTCCAAGGTAAGGAGATGCAACCCTTTAGGCAAAGGCTCCTTTGACCAGGAGAAACAGTTAGTCATCTTCAACCAATCCTCCACCTTCATATCTCCCGCGTCCGAAACGAAAACCAGCGGCCGCATTTGCATCTCGATAGCATCCATCGCGGTGTCTTCCTTTGGCATCTTGGTGACGACTCTATGTGTCCCTCTGACGATCAGGCCTTCTCCGTTCTCTGTTTCGTTGAGCGCTTCGCCCACGCCAAAGGCGTCGTCGTGAAGCAATCTCCTGTGGAGCATCAGCTCCATTCCACCGTCTCTCAACGAGGAGCCGCCTTGAGCTCTGTCTGTCAGAACTGTTATGGAGACTTGATCGTCCTCCACAGTCAAGCTGTTCGTCACGGGGTAGTAGTTGCCGCTGACGGGCTCAGCTAAGCTGACATTCCACTGCGGCCGTTTGTTCAGGATGCGCTTCAGTCTTTGCCTTCCGTTAGAGTCAGTGTAGAACTCTTTAGTCGCTATAGTCGTGTTGAATTGCAGGATGTATTCCTTGCCGATATCGTCGTTTACATTTATAGGACCGACCAGCCAGTCGATTTCTATGAAATCGTTTTGGGGAGGCGTCGTGGGTTTGTACATTCGGACAGTCAGCAGGGCGCCGACTTTCTCAAAGAGAAACTCTGTCAAGATCGGTCCGTCCTGTACGGTGTGGTTTATTGTTTGGAGCGCGATCAGTTTGTCCGGTTGCGGTCGGAAAATGTAGGCACCTGATGATCTGGAAGAAATAATAATGGAAATTTTACGGAGGTAACGTAAGCTTGTTAACGCTCAGGTTTGGAAAAGTCAAGCAGGTAAATGCCCTTCTTATTCTAATTCTAGGGGGGGGTTACCAGATCTGCACTGACGTCCCGCATTGGGGTGTATTGTGCATTGTCCTCCGAGATACTGCCCCGACCCTAACCCAACCAGCCCAAATCCAATGAAATAGAGGACTCGGGACCGCCAGTAACATTCCATGAGCATCTCTGAAGGGTATGCAGATGTTGTGGAAGAAGAAGGGCATGACTCCATGAGAAACGAAGGACATGAAACCACTAGTTCAAACAATAAACGACCAATTACAGCTCACGCGAATTACGTGATATTAATTAAATTCAGTGCTGCTATTGGTGAAATGAATGTTCCATATCCCCCTATCGTCGAATCTTGTAAAATGCCGCCATTACCTCAATATAATGCCAGCAATTATTATGCCAGAATTATGATTTGGATTACCTAAATAATAATTGCATGTTATTTTTTTAAGAACATTATTATATATTTGTTTTTTGTATCATTATATGTCAGTGTATAAATATTAAATATAATTAATTGTACCTATATTCATACACAATGTAATTGTTTTTGAATAAATAAACTGAAACTGAATAAACTGAAACTATACGATCAACGATGGACAGAGCTAAAATGTCTTTTAATTCTAATCTCCTTAACCCTTCAGCCAGCAAAAAAACAGATGTCAAAAATTACCACGTATCAATATCACCCGCCACTGTCGCCTTTCACAATTGCTGCTGTCTTCAGAGAAATGCCCATAAAAAAAATAACTAGGCCCCCTATCTAAGTTCCGTAAATGGTTTTTAGCTTCCTGAATATTTTTAAGCTAGATAGCACCCAGTAATAGGCTCAATTTCAGAACTTAACGAGCACAGATAAGTACATACCTGTTAGCAGCCTCCTCATTATTCCCCACCACAGCCGGGTAGTATCTAAAGTCCATGTCAAACCCCACACCGCCGCCGTCGCGATCAGAGAACTTGACGGCGCCTGATCTCTTGTCGAAGCGCAGTTGCGTATGCTGAAACAAATTCATCACAAAGTTAACAATTACTTCGTATATAACTTTATAACCTATCATGGTTGTAAGAATAATAATAAAGTTAACTTTATTCGGAGCATCAACAATTTTTACAAGCTTAGAACTAGACGATATCCATATGATGACATATGTAACCGAGACGTGGTCCTTCACTATTGGCCTTATGAATAAGCTCAGAGTCGCTCAACTAGCTATGGAGAGGGCTATGCTCGGGGTTTCTCTACGGGATCGAATCAGAAATGAGGAGATACGTAGAAGAACTCGGGTCACCGACTTAGCCAAACGGATTAGCACGTTGAAGTGGCAATGGGCAGGCCATGTAGCTCGCAGAACAGATGGCCGATGGGGCCGAAACGTTATCGAGTGGACGCCACGGACCGGCAAACGCAGCGTAGGACGTCCACCAACAAGATGGGATGATGACCTGGTGAAGACCGCAGGTCGATGCAGATCGCTTCCAACCGCAATAACTGGATATCCATGAGGGAGGCCTATGTCCAGCAGTGGACGTCCTACGGCTGAAATGATGATGATGATAGAACTAGACGTTAATACGATAGACTTAGTTACAATATGAATAGGTCAAAAAAACAAGATGCTACAGATTGATGTCCGACTCAGCATAAATGTTGTGCAAATCTCAGGATTATCACAAGTTGATATATATCCCGTAAATATTGCAGAATTACTTAGTATGCCTTTAACGCCTTTTGGACTTCAATCACATCAAAGATGTGAAACGCCAATAGAGATTTTTTTTAGTTTTACCTAAAGATCTAAAGATTATAATAACCATATCTTTTTAACTTGCTGTGTTTTTCTATTAACGATTAAATCACGTCTTCAAATACAAATACAAATCATTTATTTTCCCTGGAATGTAGGTAGGTACAAATAGGTCTTAATAACGTCAATATAAGGTAATTCAATACATTCTGCCTTAATAAGGCGTGCAAATTAAACTGACTTAGAACTGATTAGTCTGACTTATAATTACTTTTTTATATATAACTAGCTTTTGCCCGCGACTTCGTCCGCGTGGAAATCCCCTTTTTCACGCAGAGCCACTTTGATTCGAAAATATAAATCCCATTTATTCCCTATCCCGCGTGGGAATTTCGAAAAATCCCTTCTTAGTGCACCTCTAGGATACTCAAGGTATATGTGTGCCAAATTTCAAGTCTTTAGGTCCAATTAATGGATTAGGCTGTGCGTTGATATATCAGTCAGTCAGTCAATGAGTCAGTCAGGACTTTGAATTACTTTATATAAAGCTACACTACCACTCACTGACTGACTGACTGACTGACTGACTGATTGACATCATTGTTCTCCCACTTCCAGATGGAATTTCGGGATTCTGTAAAAAGGGTTGGGTAGAGGGTCGGGGGGTGAGTACGAGAAAAATCTGAAACTACCCCTTTTCCACCCCCTTCATCCCCTAAATTTTTTTTTTTTAATCGCGTGCTGCGAAGCAGCTCGCGCACAACCTACCCTCGACTCTTTTTAAACAACCCTCGCGTGCTGCGAAGCAGCTCGCGCACCACCCAGCCACTAGTTTTATATATATAGATAATATAACATAATAATATAATAAGCGATTATTATAAGGAGAGGCCTTGGAACTTCAAACACAGCGTAGGCTAGTTCAAGATCCTAAGGAATGAACACATTGTAATTTAAAAAATTGTGACAAATAAATAATAAATAAATAATGCTGGACAAATCACACAGCATCATCTAGCCCCAAGCTAAGCAGAGCTTGTGTTATGGGTACTAGATGACTGATATACTTAATACATTATACTACATAGATAGATATTTTTTATTATATATAGAAAAACACCCAGAACACCCTGAACAAATATCTGCAGATCGTACAGACATTTGTCCCGAGGCGGGAATCGAACCCGCAACCCCTTGCGTCGCAGGCGGACCTTCGTCCGCTGCGCCACAGAGCTCGTAAAAAAATTATTATGAACATAAATAAATGATTATGATCATTTAAAGAGCTATCTAATAAACTACACTATAATTTTATAGTTATAAGTTTAACATTTGAAACTATCGTAGTCGTGAAAACTATGCAATATTTACCGGAACTTCGAATATTTTTGACAGTTTATCCGTGACCATGGCGATACAAACGCCGTGCGTAGTAATATCGGGACACTAAAAAAGACTCAAATCATGGTAAATACTGCATTCATAGTATTTCCTTTTCCACATAGTCTAAATTATATTTATATATTATTAGTAGATATGTATTTTAATGTATGTATTATATTAAATTTATCGAATATGTATGTTTATTTTAATTTTTGCCTATGAACTTCTCAGTACGCCACCGTCTACTCTTCTTCACCTATTCGAGTCCATCCAAAGGTTGCCTGGAAGAGATCGCTTTTAGCGATAAGGCCGCCCATTGTGCCTCATTATTTGTCTTTTTGTTAATTTCTACTGTTTGTATTTTTTGTGTGTATGGTGTACAATAAAGCATTATCCATCTATCTATATAATATGTATGTATTCTTACCCCATCATCCATGAGGATTTCATCATCCGGATCCTCCCCTTCATCAGCCAAGACGTCATCGAACCGCTGCACTATCCTCGGCTCCCTCGGTCCATCAGACAGCATCCTCATCTCCTCCTCATTCAGGTTCGGGTAAACATTCACCGTCTCTCTCTCCCTCATCACCGTCGCTATCTTCTCTCCCGCTTCTTTGATCAGCCTCTCTAGCTCTTCAGCGTGGCTTACGCTTTGATCTTTGTCCTTCAGAACGTCTAGGTCTATAGCTTGAGCTATGGTCTGTGCGGATTTGACCGGTTCTTCTGGTATTCTGTTGATATCTAGCTTGTTGACTTCCCTTTCTACATCAGATTCCATGTTCTTGATTTCGCTGTCTCCGGATCTAACCGGTTCTTCTGGTATTCTTTTGAAATGTAGTTTGTTCGACGCATCTCTTTCCATTTCAGATTCAATGTTCTTGATTTCGCTGTCTCCGGATCTAACCGGTTCTTCTGGTACTCTTTTAAAATGTAGTTTGTTCGACGCATCTCTTTCCAGTTCAGATTCAATGTTCTTGATTTCGACGTATGTGTTTTCTTTTACGCCTTTCCAATAGTCGTTTACGCTTTCGTAGGCGTCCGTTGCGCTGTCTTTGGTTTTGGGTTGGATGAATGTTACGTCGCGCTTCGTTCGCGTCAGCTTTTGTATGAAGTATGATTTGTACTTCAGGGGTTTGAGATGAGCCATGAACACGAGTTCGTGGGTGGCGTTGGAGCTACGATTGGGTATGTCGCGTACCCGCTTGTGGATTTCCAACAGTTGCGAGTCTATTTTGTCGCCTGCAAGCATGTTTTTTTTATTAGTCTAAAGATTAAAGATTAATGATGTTTATTTGCAGGAATATATGTAGGTTACAGCGTTGGTCTTAAAATTAAAATGTCCCTTATATTCTACCTTATCTAGGCATGCAAATATTTTGGCTTATGAGTAACACTATACATAAGATAATTAAATTTACAGATTTCATGCAAAAATAAATGATTTAATTAATTGATTATAATAATAAAAACAATGTCAATAAGTATATTCAAAATCCTCTATGTCCCTGTAATTAAAATATTGATTTATAGAATAATAGCATTTACTAAGAAGCCATTTTTTTAACTGGATATTATCTGGATATTATTTTATCTATTCTATAGTTTGTAATTTTTATGGTGTTTAACGACACTTAGGTAGAACGTTTTAAGGAAATGAAAGACCTTGGACGGAATCTGCTCCAACTCAGTCCAACGTAACATAGGACAAAATAAAATTGTTATATGATGACTATAACGACCGAGTTAGGTTCTTCTATTCGCTTCTTTTCCTAACTCGCGTGTCATCTGAAGTGAACAGATTCAATTATGTGCCTTTATTCTATTTATTTGTGTTGTTTTATTTTGTGATTTGTGACGCGTCAATAAGGTCCATGCGGCCGCACTGAATAAAGTATTTTTTGATTCTTGATTGTTATCAAAAATTTACGATTCCGGTGGGATTCGAACCCACGTCCGTCAAATCGATCCTTGACGCTTCCTACAGCCGGTACATTAATCACTAAGTTACGCGTACTGCTGAAATACTAGATAAGGTGATATTGGTTTGAGCTCCGATTAGAGCTTCCTTATATCTCCCCTGGCGAGGGGAGAAATCAGGATTTTTCTTGTCTGATATCCGCCCTAGGGGGAGAGCAGGGGAGACAATAACCTTCATCGTTTTTATGGAATTTTTAACTGTATCTTCAACTTAAATAGAAAGGCGAATAAATTATTTCAAATTTAATTAAAAAAAACTAAATATAACCCCGAAAAAGGTGGTGAAGTTGATAAGAAAATTTCCAAACAGACTGAACAAAAAATTTTGCATTTCGTATTTTTAATCGCCAATAAAATGGTTAATTTTATATTATATTTTATAATTTTCTTCGAAGTTTTTAAATTGAGGGTTGAATATTTACGCGAGTGTGGCCATTTTGATTTCAACGTTGCAACTACAAAATGTTATAATTACCCAAGCTGAAATAGAAAGATGCAATAACATAAGATTAATAAAGAATAAATACGTCGCGGGGCGCCGGCAGTAGAATGTTGCCCCTCTCATGCCCATGGATGCAGTGAGAGCCTGCTAAGGGATACCTCCGGAAGATGGGCAGCAGCGTCTTTCCGTAATCATCCAGTACTGCGCTCGCCAACCCGCCTGCCAAGCGTGGTGAGTATGGCAACTACCTTTCATGGAGCTCATGGAGGCCTGTGTTCACTAGTGGGCGTGGGCAACAGTCCCACGGCTGAAGACTTACCGTTCGGCGCGTACACCTCGTAGTGACCCGCGACCACGGCGACTCTGATGGGTTCCCAGCGCTCCCACGCCAGGGCGTTGTACGTGGACACCTGCAGCACAACGGACGAACTTAAGAAGACGGCATTATTTATTTATTCATTTATTCATTCATTTATTGAAAACACACACACGAGTTGGGCTTACAGATATACCAAAGCGCCCAAAACGTCTAAACAAATGTTCACTATTCGTAATCATCCAAAACTAATTTAATTAAAAGAATAAACATTAATATTACATTATGTCAAAAACAATAAAATATCAATAAAACTTAGTTAAAATTATGGTTATATGACTCATATTTGGTCATATTTTTGTTCCTAGTTTAGTTTACGTGTACCTATGTTATCTTATTAGTATTTTTAGTTTGTTTGTGGCATCATTGCTTACCTACCTACCCTAATTTAGTAAGTGCTATTAATATAATGTAGACTCGATTTGGTTTATGAATAGTACATATTATGCAGTGTAATAAAAAACAATAATGTAACTGTGAGTTTTAGATAACAAATAAAATAAAATAAAAATAAAATGATGGCTTTTATTGTATTTTTTTTTGTAATTTAATTGTTAATTGTGTAATTTTATTAGTAATTCGAGGAATGAGTCAAAAATGTTAATCGATCTGGGAAGCTCAATTTGTATCCCACGATACAGGCACTGCCTAGTGCGGGAATCATTGATGATGTTTTATTCTGTAGAACCTCTCTACTTTGTCAAATAAATGTGTCAATATTAGATAAGACGATAATTTATTTATTTACCACAAACATCACAAGTACAATTTAGTTCTTAATTTTACTAGAATAAAAAACTATCCAGAACGGAATACATAGGCACCCAAACTAGGTATTAATTATATTCTCTTATTCGATTACGTTCTTGGATGTAAGCAATATGTCGATGAAGTAGCCATAAATATATTTTTCATTTTCATTTCATTTTCATGGATAAAAGTTCAAGATGTCGGAACCTGCTGTCGTGTAGGTATCTACAGGTCATCATCATCATTTCACCCGTAGGACGTCCACTGCAGGACAAAGGCCTCCCTCATGGATCTCCAGGTACTGCGGTTGGAAGCCGTCTGCATCCACCGCCGACCAGCAGTTCTCACCAAGTCGTCTGCTCATCTTGTAGGTGGACGTCCTACGCTGCGCTTGCCGGTCCGTGGCCTCCATTCGAGAACTTTGCAGCCCCATCGGCCATCTGTTCTGCGAGCTATATGGCCTCCAGGTCTACAGGTACTTTAATAATAAAGTAATGGATTTTTCATTCTTGAAAAATGTATGTGCACACTTAACACGTGCTTTAACGGTGAAGGAAACATCGTGAGGAAACCCGCGGCTTAGTTAGCTTCAGACGTTATTTAAATATGGGATTATCGGGTATTTATCGCGTAATTACCTTTATTTTATTCCCGACGTTTCGACCGGATTGCACCTGGTCGCGGTCGCGGGGAGAATAAAGGTAATTACGCGATAAATACCCGATAATCACATATTTAAATAATGTGTTGTGATCGCGAAAGTTTAAAAAAGCTTCAGACGTATTGACCTGTTCTTTCCTCTGACTAACAGCTGACTAAGCTGAGAGGATGGTATAGGTGCTGGGCAAGCCTAATCCATCTAACAATGTCCCAGGCACTGCAGCGTCCCGTACAGCATGATTACCAGTTGCTGACGCTGTATAAATCTATGTATAATCTATAATAGATGAAAAGGCTTTTTTATAATATTTTTTCAGCCTTTTCAACTACTGATGCTAATGACTTGAAATTTGAAATGTTTGAAGATAATACTTTTTTATTAATACAACATTATATGAAAATGCTAAAAAATATTCTCATTTTGGTTGCAGGGAGACGGACAGGGGATCTCAAAATTTTTAAGTGAAGTTACTATGTCGTGTGGGGTATCATATGAAAGGTATTAATTTGCACATTAATAAACAGTTTTTAGTTTTGCTATAAGCCGTATAGTTTTCGACTTATTTACAAAAACGTTGAAAAAAAATAGCGTTCCCCCTTTATCTTCGAAGTTTACAGAGATAAACCTCTGAAACTTTTATTGCTAACAGGAGTGTATGTAAAGATTACAGGAAAATTTTAAAAAACTCTAATTGCCGTAGTTTTTTAGAAATCATCGAAAGTGAAATAAATCTACATAAGTTCCGCTATCAGACAAGAGATGGCGCTGTAAAGGTTCTCCAAGAAATATAAGCCGCCTTTATCATGTACTAGCTGCACCCCCGCAGTTTTACCTGCGTAGTTCCCGTTCCCGTAGGAATTTCACAAAATCCCTCCTTAGTGCACCTCTAGGATACTCAAGGTATATGTATATGTGTGCCAAATTTCAAGTCTCTAAGTCCAGTGGTTTACGCTGTGCGTTGTCTGTCAGTCACTCAGTCAGTAACGGAAGAGTTCTATATATATTGATTATATTGTATGATGGCACGGAACCCTCGGTGCGCGTATCCGACTCGCTCTTGCCCGGTTTTATTTTTATTGTAAATGGACGTGTCTATGTTTTGTAATTGCAAACTATGGAAATAAATTTAACTCACCACGAACTTAGCGCTGGCCTCGGAGACGCGGCAGCTGGATTCGTTGAGCGCGCACCGCGTGTACGAGAAAAGAGGCTCGGCCGACGAGTCGTTCTGCAGCACCTTGCTGTAAAGTATTTTCAACGTGTCATAAAGCATAAAATTTGCCTGTAAAATAATTATGTGTATAGGTCGCGCGGCGGTTTAAGATCGCTCGATGAATCTAGTGGGGGCAATCGGCGCATGTGTCCAATCGCGCACGAATCGAGACGCGCGAACGCAACGCGGGAGGTGACCTTGAGACCTTGAGAGCGACTGATCTACCAATGACGTGACGCCGTCAGCGCACACCCGCCCCCCTCACTCCGCACACACCCGCCCCCCTCTCTCCGCACACCCGCCCCCCTCACTCCGCACACCCGCCCCCTCACTCCGCACACCCGCCCCCCTCTCTCCGCACACCCGCCCCCCTCTCTCCGCACACCCGCCCCCCTCACCCCGCACATCACCAAATAGACCTTAGAATTGAATACTGCGCATACCCCTTCTACTTTTGCCGAGCGATCTTTAACTATAGCGCGACCTGTAGTCGGGAGAGCGTACTCACGTGAACGCCTCCCGCGGGACCACCAGAGCGTACTCACGTAAACGCCTCCCGCGGGACCACCAGCGCGTACTCACGTGAACGCCTCCCGCGGGACCACCAGCGCGTACTCACGTGAACGCCTCCCGCGGGACCACCAGCGCGTACTCACGTGAACGCCTCCCGCGGGACCACCAGCGCGTACTCACGTGAACGCCTCCCGCGGGACCACCAGCGCGTACTCACGTGAACGCCTCCCGCGGGACCACCAGCGCGTACTCACGTGAACGCCTCCCGCGGGACCACCAGCGCGTACTCACGTGAACGCCTCCCGCGGGACCACCAGAGCGTACTCACGTAAACGCCTCCCGCGGGACCACCAGCGCGTACTCACGTGAACGCCTCCCGCGGGACCACCAGCGCGTACTCACGTGAACGCCTCCCGCGGCACCACCAGCGCGTCCTCCAGCGCGCCGTCCAGCATACGCACGTAGTCGCGCGCGACGTGCTGCTTCTCCGTGCCCGTCACCGCGTCGTGGTGCTGCATCACGCCTGCAGCACGGACAGTGCCAGTGTGAACATATCTTCGTGACTTATTACATTCATTCATATACATAATTAGGGGGAATGTTCACGTCAGTCCCGGATAAAGAGATCCAGGGTCTCTAGGCACTTTGTATTTGAGGGCCCCCCTGCTTACAATATCACATGCGCCAATTTTTCGGGCAATGCAGACTTTAGGGGTATGAATGTTCCGCCATGAAGGCCCCTAGGCTTGGAGGGCCCTAGGCCTGGGACTTGTGAGCCTAGTTCACGTACTTGTTATTGTTGGTGGAGGCACCAACTGTTTCGACCCTTTCGAGGGCCTTCGTCAGGGTGGACCCGACTCCGCGTCCCGTCGTGCACGGGGGGACGACAAGACGCGAAAAGTGCACGACGGGACGCGGAGGTGGCGGGTCTACCCTGACGAAGGCCCTCGATAAGGTAGAGGACCTCAGAATCACCCCCATGTATGTATGTTCCGCGATTTTTCTTATTTTCGGAGTTATGATATAGCGACAGACGGACAGGCAAACAGACCTTTCATCCATTTTGGTCCGGAGCCCTAAAAAATAGGGTTCTACATCAGTTTGCATGTCGAGATAACTAAAACATCAGAAAACGCTATAGCGAGTAGAAAGGAATCTCAAAGATAATGAATGTCATACCCATGGCGCTCTTCAGTGAGTTGATGTAGATCTGGTTGTCTTCCTTCAGCCCGGCCAGCACTTGCAGCTGTTTGGCAACCTGCAACCATCCTATGGTTACATAAAATATGTAGGGAAATAATTCACGAATACTATAGGTATAGGACCGGTCCCATTACGCTTCCTTGAGGAACACCTGCTTTTAGTCGATGAATTGCAAGTTCTACGTTCTATGCTTCACATAGAAAAGCTGCTGGGTTATGTAGGGTTTAATCAGTAAATTTTTATTTATGGGCAGTATTTTTAGAAGCTTGTGAAGTAAACTTTCATGCCATACGCAATCAAAATCCTGAGAGATGTCTAAAAAGGCGGCCGAACAGTATTTTTTGCTTTCGGAGGCGTTATCTCTACAGGTTAGCTGATGATAAAGGGGATATTACCTGTATGTAGGCATGTCTCGTCTCGCGATGACGTGAAAAGAGCATGGTATTTATATTAATATTTAAAGCTAAAGAAAAGATGGATTGATAGTGTGAACATAAATAAGAAAGGAGTGAGCACTGAGGAAAGATGGTCAGACGACTTGCTAGAACCGCTGGTCGGCGGTGGATGCAGACGGCTTCCAACCGCAGTCCTTGGAGATAAGTGAGGGTGGCCTTTGTCCAGCAGTGGACGATCTATGGCTGATATGATGAGTACTGTATGTTGTAAGATGTAGCTGCCTGTAATTGGGAGAACACTAGCTCATGATTTTTATTGCTTTTACTTTTGTAATTTTTTACTTGTGTATCTTCTGTTGGTGGCTCAAATAAATAAATAATAATAAAAAACGCGTTTTTCCGACCCTTCGTAGTGCGGATTAAGGGTAGAAAGGGGTGATGGATAATCATGAAGAGGATATCACCTGTAGGTAGTGGTTGGCTTCTCGCTCGAAGTACTTGGTGGTCAAAACATTAATTTGTTGTTTGTTGAAGGATGATATGAGTAAGAAATTAGTGAGTCGAGTTGACTTCAATGAGGGGAATGGAAGAGAACAACTAGTGCCGACCCTACCTAGACAGATTGATAGATTATTGTACACTAGATAATATGAGAGCCACCACACTTGCGAATATGATTCTATCAGGCGTTAGCAGTAATATACAAAATGTGTCAAATAAATAAATGATTATCATTTTGATGATGAACAGCACATCACCTTTGATACCTTTAGTACCTATTTTTGTTGAGTTGCGCTCAATTGTGTGCATGGCCGCCTTTAATCGGGGAAGCACAAGGCCGTTAGTCCCTAAGTTTTAAATTGTGTTGAATCTGTGTATCTCTTGTTTGCGGTCCTAATAAATAAACAAATAAATAAATAGATAAATGAATAAATATATAAATGAATAAATATATAAATGAATAAATAGATAAATGAATAAATAGACAAATGAATAAATAGATAAATGAATAAATAAATGAATGAATAACTAAATAAATGAATGAATAATTAAATAAATGAATGAATAACTAAAGACATGAATGAATAACTAAATAAATGAATGAATAACTAAATAAATGAATGAATAACTAAATAAATGAATGAATAATTAAATAAATGAATGAATAACTAAATAAATGAATGAATAAGTAAATAAATAAATGAGTCACCTGCAGGTAGTTGTTGGCCTCCCGCTCGAAGTACTTGGTGGTAGGGCGCGACGTGTAGTAGCCGGTCCAGTAGGAGTGCGCGTCGCTCGCGTACGGAAAGAAGTCGTCCTGTTTGATCGGCAGCACCGGGCTGGGAGCAGATGCAAACAACTGAAGGTTTCTTTAGAACGTGAGAGGAGAGTTGTCGCTATCTTTTGTTTGTGGAACTAGATATTGTTATATGTTGCGTCCTGTGGGACAAATACGGCGCCACTGAAAATCAGTGTCGTGTTCTCGCGGCGTGTGCTGAGTTGGCGACCGATTTATGTTTCTGTACCTTAATATGTTATTTTTCATGTATGTATCTTTGAGACATAAATAAACATTTTCTATTCTATTCTATTCTATATTTCTTTTTCTAGAGAAATGAGAAATGAGAAATGAAATTTATTGTAGAAACTGTGTACAAAAAAGATCTTAAAAGCTAGGTGAAACAACAGTTTATCCATTAATTATGGACGTACAATATTTTTAACTTATATAACTAGGTAATTTATTGATTATAAAATTCTTTTATGTCATAAAAACATTTATCTAAGAGCCACCTACGGAGTTTTGTCTTAAAATTACTAGTAGGCAGTTCTCTTATATCTCTAGGAATCTTGTTATATACTTTAACAGTCATGAGCATTCCATAGGTGCGATATAAATACGTGGGTGTGTTTGTCGAGTCTCTCTTTGGCTACGAAAGTGAACAGTCTTCACACAATTGGTATGTCCCAAACTATTTTGTAACACGTACCCCTCTGCAGAATGCAGAATGTTCAAGCCCGCTACTGTGTACCTTTGACGGACCTAATGGTAAAACCTCTAAGAACAGCCCAAAGCAAAGAATTTGTAACGTAAAGGTTATCAATGTACGAGTTCGGCAAGGTGATTACGTATCTCGCGACAGGTTTTGCAACAGGCAATTGACAGCAATAATATTACTATCAAATGTATTTTTTTGTATTAGAGAACAGCAAGGAATTGACATTTGAGAGTAATATTGCTGTCAAATGTCAGTTCCTTGCTGTTCTATAAATTTTTGAATTGGAGAACAGCAAGGAATTGACATTAGTCAACCCACAAAAAATACAAATCAGTTCATAAACGTCGGAGTTTTTAGGTAACAAAAATTAAAAAAAAACACTCTTTTTGAAGTCGATAATAGTTTTCTGTAAAGAACTATATTAGTGAAAAAGCATTACATTATACCATTTCAAATTTTAAGGTGATAGTGTCAGTAGTTCACAAGGTATCAATTTGTGACAGATAGACTCGCCAACCCACCTGCCAAGGGTGGTGAGTATGGCAACTACGGAACATGGAGAACCATGAGGCCTGTGTTCAGTAATGGACGTTTAACGGCTGAAACTATGATGATGAGACAGGCAGACAGACTCATAAAAGAATTCCGCTTCGAAAAATATAAAATCAGGTCGTCGGTACTTACTCTGCCTTTTTGACCGCTTTCAAATAACAGTTGGGCGTGGAGTAGAAGACCTTGATATTGAGGCGCTCCTTAGCCGCCTTCAGGTTCGTGTATCTGAAATAATAGTTGTTGAGGCTCAACAAGTCGCGGAGGCAAAGTCGTCAGTGGGCGCGGCCTAAATGTATGCTATCTCACCTGACATAGTATGTGTACCCGCGCGCTAGAATGAAATGCACAATGATTCATTCCTAAAACGACCGCGCAGAAATAAGTGAATAGACTTGTGAAGGGTTATTATAGAAAAACTTGAGTGTAACCTTTTCAAAATAACATTTATTTCAACTTTTGTATAATTAAACTATGTCAGAACGGCGTTTATTTTTGAGTTTTCTTTCTCCTTATGTTATTTAGTTTCGTCCAAGGTTGGGCTAAAATCAGTGTTGAAATACGAAAGTTTAGAAGCTTGTATTTTTGAAGTAAATACTTTTATTACGGTTTGGGGTGTATACAAACATAGGTAGATTATGACGAGATAAATTGATATAATCCTAAGTGCTGTATGGTCAACGTCAAACAGTGGAGGAGTTACCCTTCCACGTTTGTTTGTATGGAAAGATGGGCGACTCGTTCAGCCTTAAGGTAGAATTCCACCAGTGTGGGGCACAAATGAACGCTAGAAAACACCAAAATGTGCAGGTATTCTTCTCTTTTAGTTCTCAGAACTAAAGACATACTGCAATAGCAGCTCAGTATGCGCCAAAGTTCGAAGAGCGCCTGCACATTTTGGTGTTTTCTAGCATTCAGACATTTGTGCCGCACACTGGTGGAATTCTACCTTTAGGAATCTAAAACGCTACGTCGACACATTTAACAGTAAATTTATCGACACTGACCTATTTCTATTGCCCGAATTCAAATTTAAATAGAAATTGAAAAACCAACTTTTAAATGATTAAACGTACAATATTAGAATAATCTTGATTAGACACTTTTTTACTCATAAGTTTTCACACAACAACCTCACATTATACTTAAGGTAACCCAAGGATGTTGTACATTTATTCATAATTATTTTGTATTTATTGTTCAGTAGTAAGATTTAATGTATCAACTGTTTGTTATTCCGAATAAAGTAAAAATATAAATTAAATAAAACCTACACTCTCACCAAAATTAGGATAGATTTTTTTAACAAAGGAAAATGTAAACTGAAAATCATAGAATCTGCGCGCAAAGAGAACCGTCGCGTCGCGGCGTAAAGTGGAACTAATACAGGGTGTATTACAACATGTGTACTAAGCAGCAATTGAATTCCGAAAATTCTGACCACCCCAACGACCACCTTTGTTCTACGAATTTTCGGTATTCGGTAATTTTTATTCAAGAAAAGACTACGAAGGTTTTAATTTCAACAACTGATAATACGATATTGAGAACCAAAACGCGAGCTGATTCTTGACAGGGTCATTGAGTCGTACAGCTACAAGATAAAAAAAACTCAAACCTCACTATAGATTTATTTGTATTTATAATATGTAATATATATAATATGTAAAAAAAAATTGACCTCAGGGTCATCTTCACATGAGGACACCAAATAGTAAAATTGTAAATGAAAATACTTGTCCGCTTGAGCTGAACCCTACATGGACACGGCTGGCTCGAGGTAGAGAAAAATGGCATAGATTGGAGGAGGCTTTTACCCATAAATGGGGGACCCCACAAATAGATTAAGTGAAGTAGTAATAATAATTAAGTGAAGTGGAATAATATACTTATATGTATGTAACTACTTAGATATAGAAAAACATATAGTAAAATGAGGAAATAAAGTGGCTTAATAAAATAATAAATAATAAAATCGGCTTTTCCAGGTTAGTACACATTATCACGGTTAATACACCCTATATAAATTACATTAAACTAATTTCAGGATTTTCTAGTCACACAATGTCACACTTTGTCGACCCTCCCCCCTCCCCTAACGTGTGACGCAATTTATAGATGGCCCCAAACCAAAACTGTTTTTTATTATTTATACAGGGTGTATAACATGTGTACCAGCCCGAAAGGGGGGTTTCAGCCCACGAATACAAGTAGTTTTAGAGGGAAAGAATTCAAGGCTTAGTACACATGTTATAATGTGTTATAATACACATCGCGCAACTTTTTGAATATTAACTTAAATAATAATAAACTAAGAAAGCGTGTTAGGAAAGCGATAAGCGTTAAAAAGTGCACAGCATGAGTATTCCTGACGTGTGACAAGATATTAAGTGTGCATAAGACGAATATTGTAAAAATTAAAATAAGTTAAAGCGTGAGGTTTCTTGTTCGCTTCTTTCCCTCACATGGAAAAAAGTTATCAGAAGCGAACGAATTCAATTATGTGCTTTATTCAGTTTAAATGTGTCTTGTTCTTCTTTTGTAAATTGACTTTTCTATGTAGCGTTTTGCTCTATTGAATAAACACATATTGACTTTGACTCAATAAAAGTGTGACTCGCGGGGGGGGTAATTTTTTACAACTCCCAATGAGTCACATTGTAACTCGTTTTTAGTGTGACACTCCGGGAATGTGTTTCCTGAACTGTGTTCAAATGCAAGCTTTTGTACAGTGATGAATGAGGACTTTGAAAAACAAAAACAGTGTAAACCAGTTTTTAGTGCGATACACTGGGGATCCTTCAAAATAAAACATATCTGTGTGTCTACCATGAGTTGTCACTGTTAAGTCGCCTGCCGTTACTACAGTAGTAATAGTACATTACTATGACCTCTGCCAGATTTGTAACACATGCTACCAAACTCTAAGCAAATGAAGCCCAAACTGTGTGGTAGTTTACTGCGTATTTTAGTACCAAACTATTCGCTAGAGGCGCTGTACAGAGTATAGATCGTGAAAACTCATGGTAGACCTGCATTAATCAGCCATCTCGGAAAATGTATGAGTCACTACTATTATAATACTGCACTTAAGAGATATTTCTGCGTTTCAAGAGCTTCATTATACAAGATTATAAAATTAAACATTTTTCGGAACTCCCGACACTTTACTCGTCTTGAAGGTGACTAATTTTTTTTCAATGTGTAGATACCCTCAGTTTTGTATTCTACACACCATTTCCTTTCATTTGATACCAAATAAATTTGGAAATATTTCATTGTTTCCTGTTTCACCCTATCTAGTAAGCGTCATAACAGATTTTGATAAAACATGTATAAGAACATGTCCGCCGTGGGGTGCCGGCAGTAGAATGATACCCCTCCTCTCATGCCCATGGATGCAGTAAGAGCCTGCTAAGGGATACCTCCGGAAGATGGGCAGCAGCGTCTATCCGTGTATCAACATCCCATACTGCGCTCGCCAACCCGCCTGCCAAGCGTGGTGAGTATGGCAACTACCCTCATGGAGATCCATGATGTATAAGAAAAGAGCCACCGCCGGAAAATCTGCTTTAAATAAACTACGGTGCCACAGACAGACACACACATAGCGGCTTATGTATATAACACCTGACTTTTTTCTCGGGGTTAAAATATATTGGAATAAACTTCAAGTAGGTACCGACACGTGATAGGGAAGAATTAAGAAGAAATAAGAATAGGTGACCGGGTATGATTTATTATTGATATGTAAGTATATATTTATAAGTTATATAAGTAATATATTATATTATGTACGTAGTATTTCAATATAGTTCATGTATGGTATATTTTGTAATTACTTTTAACTCAACGTACCACCATATAACCCCTTGTCGTATTTTTACGATTCAATCCATCCCAATTGTCACTAGGCCGCCGATTGTCACTATGTTCTCAAGTTACAAAAAGAATAGACACGTTGCTTTTTCTAATGAGGCGTTTTCATTAAAAAGTAAAAACTTCAAAAATAGTTACCTCGTACCTTATAGATGGCGTTAATTTTCTTTTACTGGTAGGCACAATTTAACAAATGACAGGATTAATCACAAACTTGCTTACTCCGCTTGCCAGCTCCATCTGTTAGGTTTAGTAGAAAACTCTTTTTGTTTTGTTACTGAAAACGGCTCATTAATGAAACAATACTTAGATAAAGAGCATTGACGTTTAGGAGTGGGGGCTTGTGCCGTCAGAGCATAGCCATAAACTGTACCGAAACGCGTCAACGCGTGACGTCACAAAACAGAAGAAGAGACATTGATTTGACAACCTAATTTAAATAAGAAAAGTTACGTGTCTAATCATCATCAAAAACCGTAGGACAGCTGTCTAAGTGCGCTACTGGACATACGTAGGTCCCTCATGAACCTAAAAGATCCCAAGATCATGAGGGGATTGTGGCCATACTCGCCACGCTCGGCAAGCGCAGTACGTAATGTTAACACACGTAAAGACGCTGTTGCCCATCTCTCAGTGGTATCCCTTGGCAAATTCCACGGGCAAGAGAGGAGAGGCAAAATTTTTTTTGCCATCACCCCACTGCGTAATAGTTTTTGTTAATCTACATGACGGAATAAAAATCAAAGCTGTGTCAGGTAGTACATTGGCAGGCAATCTACTGTCAACCAGGTGAGACAAAGGCAGGAAAAAGGAAGTGGTCTAACCAACGATAGACAAGAGTTTAGGAGAGACCTCACCCGAGCAGCGGGACGCAATAGCCTAGACAAAAGAACGGAAAACTTACTCAATAAGTTTGTCTAGATTCGTGTACCACATATTGGCGTCTTGGTACGTAAAGTCTCCGCCCATCGTGACCAGAAAGTTATTGGAGCGGTAGCGCCGCGCCGCGGTCGTCACGTAGTCTACGAACAGTGCGACCTGCAAGGGAGAGGGGAACGTTTCTATCATCGACATCAGGACGTCCACTGCTGGGCACAGGCCTCGCTCATGGATCATTGACGGGGTTATTCCTATATCAAGGGACGTGATTTGCATAGCATACATACAAGAAATAAAAACAAATTGCACATCCCTAAATTTAGACTCCAGAAAGTAAATAAATCATTTATTTACTCGGGACAAATGTCTGTACGATCTGCAGATATTTGTTCAGGGTGTTCTGGGTGTTTTTCTATATATAATAAAAATATCTATCTATGTAGTATAATGTATTAAGTATATCAGTCATCTAGTACCCATAACACAAGCTCTGCTTAGCTTGGGGCTAGATGATGCTGTGTGATTTGTCCAGCATTATTTATAAATTTATTTATATTTATATATATTTATATTGTGTGCGCTTCTATAATAAGCTTCCATCTGAGGCGACTATCGATTCATAGGTTTAAGCTTTTTAAAAAACAAAATCTCCTAGAAAAAGCTTATTATTCCAAAGATGATTATTTGATTGATATTGACCCTTGGCCAAGTGTTGCTCGGTTCGACCACGATAAGAAATAATGTCATCTTGAAATATCCAAAGTATCCAATATCCTTGCGAACATTAAATTAAGCATAATACTAAGACAGAAATTGTAACAATGAATAGAAGTGAAAGAGCGAGGTTTCTTGTTCGCTTCTTTCCCTCACTTGGAAAAAAGTTATCTGAAGCGAACGAATTCAATTATGTGCTTTATTCAAATTAAATGTGTCTTGTTCTTCTTTTGTAAATTGACTATTCTATGCAGCGTTTTGCTCTATTGAATAAACACTTATCGATTTTGTTTTTTTTATACTCGCCGCGCTTGGCAGGCGGGTTGACAATCGGCGAGCCCAGTAAGTCCACGGACATAGAGGAGAGGCAACATTCTACGGCCGGCACCCCACGGCAGTGATGAATATTCTGCGCTAGCCCAATCCATCTACTTCTTTATAATGTTTTACATTTGGAAGTGAAATCCTGATACTTTTTTTTTATTGAAACTGAACTAATGGACATCTTTAGAGATTGCACTATTTACATTGGCTTAATCGATTGTATGGCGTTTCATTTTCAACGAAAGTTAAGTATCATTGTCAAATAACGCAATCTCGTGATTAAATATATGTTAGAACATTGATATAAACGAAACATAGGAATGGACCCAGCATAGATCCTTGCGGTACACCCATTGCAAACCACGCACCCCGGAGACCGTTTCCCATTAACATCAACTCTTTGAATCGAGTTACTCAAGTAGGAAACAAAAAGATCAAAGAGAAGAACAAGGAGGCGCCTCTGATTTCATAGTAATGCAATTTCCTGACCAATATTTCGTGGTGAACACAATCGAACGCTTTTGACAAATCGCAAAAATACCTAGCTGCTATGCTACCAGGTCCTAAATAGAAGGTTAGCTACAGTAGATTTTAATAAATTTTATTTTATTTAGTATAAGATATTTTCATTATACTTCTAATTCATCATTTGTCAAAATTTGTAAAGTCAACTTCTTCAAGAACATATTAAATATCCATCAATGTTTTGGAGGAGGGCGCTGTCACTACGACGCAGTTTTTTAACTTTTGTGGTGGCAACGTTCACATCAGTTTTTGTAACCACTTAAATGTTCTAAATAAAGATTTTTTTTAATTTTTTTTTTTAACCTATGGCATCTTACAATCTCCCAAGCATCATAAGTATGTGACAACATCTCTATATCGGCATCAGTAGTTGAGTTCCATCTGGTTAAGCCATATGGCTTACATTACAATGTAGTATACTCGTAGATATCATTTCAGCCGTCCACTACTGAACAAAGACTCTCATGGATCTCCAGGAGGGGTAGTTGCCATACTCACCTCCCTTGGCAGGCGGGTTGGCGAGCGCAGTATGAGATGTTGTTACACGGAAATACGCTGCTGCCCATCTTCCGGAGGTATCCCTTAGCAGGCTCTTACTGAATCCGTGGGCATGAGAGGAGGGGTAACATTCTACTGCCGGCACCCCACGGCAGATACGATTTGAGTATATGGTTTTAATCAGCTCTACACGTTCACGAGATAAAGGTTCTTGACAGAAAGACAGACGGACAAACAGACAGACGGACAACAAAGTGATCCTATAAGGGTTCCGTTTTTGAGGTAAGGAACCCTACCATTACACAATTAAATATTAAAAAGAAATAGTTGTATGGCAAACACATAATGGTACGAGTATGATGATAACATGCACATGATGATGATGATTGCTATGCTTCTTCCAGTGCGGTGAACGTTGCGGGCTACCGCAAGGTTTGGGCGTTCTACTCCACTCCGGCCTGCTATGTGAAGGCAGTGAACGAAGCCAGGTGCGCACCGCTTGTTACAATAAAGTATAATGAAATAATCTTTATTTCACCTTTCATGAAAAAAGGCGAACCTGTTGACGAGCTGCGTGGCTCGGTTAGTCTAATAGCTGCTGAGACGAAGAAGATGGGTTCCATTCCCGACGGGCGACAAAATGTTTGCTTTATCTGCAGATATCTTTCTCGGGTTTGGAGACAGTCAAAGGGATTTGAAAGTTCGAGTTGAAAGCTATCAGGTTTTAGATATACACACACATATCCAAAGTAGAAGTGGGTCGCAGCGTAGACTTTATCAAACGGGCCGTTTCAAGTTTAATGTTCATATTCAATGTGCCTCTAACAATTCGGTGATCAC
This sequence comes from Pasiphila rectangulata, assembly GCA_963082625.1. Lineage (NCBI taxonomy): Eukaryota > Metazoa > Arthropoda > Insecta > Lepidoptera > Geometridae > Pasiphila > Pasiphila rectangulata. The sequence continues at coordinate 699,804 of OY720262.1, forward strand.
TGCCGGTTTTCACCCTGTGAATCACAGAGACATCATTGAATTCTGTTAACTAATCAATCAGTATTGAGAAAAATCGATTCAAAGTGATATAACTCTAAATATATGATATTCACGAACAATATACTGAAAAATGTGAAAATTAATATAATAGCTCTTATACCACGAGGCACGAAAAAAAATGTGTGGAGTAATTACCTAAAGGGGTTACAACTAGTATATACATCTAAATTCATGATATATTTGCCAAAATCCTGTCAGTTATATCACTTTGCACCAAATTATATCCGAAACTATAGCATATAGAAGAACGCGAGTTAGACCAAAAAAATCTTAATTTCATTCTGATTATTTCTATGTAAAAATCCCCAAAAGGTTACAACTCAAGTTATATCACTGGTCACAGGAGGCACAAAATTATATAATAGGCAGTTGATTGACGCAGATTCCGATTCAGATTCTGTACGTAGTTAAGGCCTTTGCATCTATTATAGATGATTTATACAGCGTCAGCAACTGGTAATCATGCTGTGCGGGACGCTGCAGTGCCTGGGACATTGTAAGATGGATTAGGCTTGCCCAGCACCTATATTGCCTAGCATGCATTCTGTATATTATAAAATAACCTGATTATTATTACAATATCAACTTAAAAGTTGCACGTCTGGAATGTCTCATTACCTACCCATAAATAAACAGCAGACGACTGCCGTGGGGTGCCGGCAGTAAAATGTTGCCCCTCTCATGCCCGTGCATTCAGAAAGAGCCCGCTAAGGGATACTCGGAAGGTACTGCATCCACGGGCATGAGAGGAGGGGTAACATTCTACTGCTGGCACCCCACGGCCAGACGGTTGATAGGTGTAATTGGTGTCATTGTAATTGATAGGTGTTTATTGGTGCCGTGGGGTGCAGGCAATAGAATGTTACCCCTCCTCTCCTACCCGTGGATGCAGTAAGAGCCTGCTAAGGGACACCTCCGGAAGATGGGCAGCAGCGTCTTTCCGTATATCAATATCCCGTACTGCGCTCACCAACCCGCCTGCCAAGCGTGCTGAGAATGGCAACTACCCCTCATGGAGATCCATGAGGGAGGCCTAGTAGCTTCACTTAAAATTTTTGAGATCCCCTATCCGCCCCCCCTGCAATCAAAATAAGCATATTTTTTACATTTTCATATATGCTATATTAGTAAAAAAGTGTTGTCTTTTACCATTTTAAATTTCAAGTCGATAGCATCAGTAGTTCTCGAGATAACCATTTTTGACAGACAGACAGACAGAGTGATTCTATAAGGGTTCCTTTTTACCATTTTGGTCCGGAAAACTCAAAAATAAATGCCGTTCCGACATAGTTTAATTATTCAAAAGTTGAAATAAATGTTATTTTGAAAAGATTACACTCAAGCTTTTCTTTAATAACCCTTGCTAAAAGTCTATTCACATATTTTTGCGCGGTCGGTTTAGGAATGAATCATTGTGCATTTCATTCTAGCGCGCGGGTAAACACACTGTGTCAGGTGAGATAGCATACATTTAGGCCGCGCTCACTGACGACTTTGCCTCCGCGACTAGTTGGACCTTAAGGACATAAGTTGTGACACTTCGCTAAAACGCGTGCAGGTATGGAACAACGCGACACTGATATTTTTCTCACTCCAAATGCAAAGTGCATCTATATCTCGTTGCAGTAATTCGCATCTTGATGCGAGGTGAAGTCTGTCTGTGGGTGATTATGATAAGACTCAAAGTCCCTAAATAAAAAATATTATTATTATTACTAGCCATTTTCGTCCCACTGCAGGGCAAAGGCCTCCCTATCCCCCTTCCATTTATCCCGATCCTGTGCTATGGAGGACCAACCTTGTTGACCAACGTTTTACGGCTAAAATGATGATGATGATGATGATCATATTGGATGCGAGGTGTCTGTCCGAACGTCTGCTGGTACTATTACATGAGCTATGTCATAAGAGGAGTGCGCTTACACGAGTCTTTGTTCCAGTCCAAAGCTGCCGATACAACAGAACGACCTGCTGCCCATCCTCATAGACAAGACGTCCGCCTGCTCCGGCGCCTTCTCCTCGCGGCCCACCGTCAAGTACCTGGCGCGCGAGGGCCACGTCTACTCACAGGTCAGGGTCTCGTCTACTCACAGGTCAGGGCCACGTCTACTCAGAGATCAGGGTCACGTCTACTCACAGGTCAGGGTCACGTCTACTCACAGATCAGGGTCACGTCTACTCACAGGTCAGGTTCACACCTAGTCAAAGGCCACGTATAATTACAGGTCAGGATCACGTCTACGCTTAGGTCAGGGTCACGTATAATCACAGGTCAGGTTCACACCTAGTCAAAGGCCACGTATAATTACAGGTCAGGGTCACGTCTACTCACAGGTCAGGGTCACGTCTACTCACAGGTCAGGGTCACGTCTACTCACAGGTCAGGGCCACGTCTACTCACAGGTCAGGGCCACGTCTACTCACAGGTCAGGGCCACGTCTACTCACAGGTCAGGGCCACGTCTACTCACAGGTCAGGGTCACGTCTACTCACAGGTCAGGGCCACGTCTACTCACAGGTCAGGGCCACGTCTACTCACAGGTCAGGTTCACACCTAGTCAATGGCCACGTTATTTACAGCTCAGAGTCACGTCTATCCTTAGGTCAGGGTCACAACTAGTCCGAGCTTAGGGTCACGTATAATCACAGGTCAGGATCACGTATACCCTCAGGTCTGGGTCACTCCTAGTCAATGTTACGTTAATTACAGCTCAGAGTCGGATCACGTCTACCCTTAGGTCAGGGTCACAACTAGTTAGAGCTTAGAGTCACGTATAATCACAGGTCAGGGTCTCCCTACCTTCAAGACAGGGTCACGTCTACCCTCAGGTCAGGGTCACACCTAGTCAGAGCTTAGGATCACGTATAATCACAGGTCAGGATCTCCCTACCTTCAGTAGGTCTACCATGAGTTTTCACAATCTATATTCGCTAGCGACTGTAGTTTACAAAATGTAAGAAAACTTGTACAGCGCCTCTAGCGGATAGTTTGGTACTAAAATACGCAGCAAACTATACTACAGCGACTGTAGTTTGGGCTTCATTTGCTTATGAATTTGGTACCGTGTGTTACAAATCTGACAGATGTCAAAGTAACGTACTATTACTACTGTAGTAACGTCAGGCGATATAACAGTGACAACTCATGGTAGACACACAGGACAGGGTCACGTCTACCCTCAGGTCAGGGTCACACCTAGTCAGAGGTTAGGGTCACGAATAATTACAGTTCAGGGTCATGTCTGCTCACAGGTCAGAGCCACGTCTACTCATATCGAAGGCGGGAATACGGGTGCTAAGAACTCAACCCCAAATTCTTACTGCATCCACGGGCAAGAGAGGAGCATATTAATTCATCATCATCATTACAGCCGTAGGACTGCTAGACATAGGCCTCTCTCATACATCTACATCTCTAAGATCATGAGGTGATTGTTGCCATACTCACCACGCTTGGCAGGCGTGTTGATACACGGGTACGGGATGAGAGATACAGCGCAGTACGGGATGATACACGGAAAGACGCTGCTGCCCATCTTCCGGAGCAGAGCATACTGATTAACTTTAAACAAGCATTGGTAGGGGGTACCAGAAAAGGTGGCAAAAAGTTTCCAAAATTAGCCATTTTTGCCCTTGGGTCACCTTTTGAGGTCACAATAACTCCGGTCCCTGTGACCCTAGGGTCACCAAAATCAATCAGTACCCTTCTCTCATACAGACAGACAGCGCTATACATAATAGGTGGCTTAATAATTTATCTATCTATCTTAACAATTAGTTACCTACCGAACGCATCAATTTGCAGATGTTCAAACAGCTGCCAGTGCTCGCGAGGCTGACAATGGACAGCAAACTGTACGAATCCATCAACTGGATCATGGGTAATAAATACCTCTTCTCTTTTCTGTGATAAATACTGACATTTGCGCGCCCTTACTGATTTTACATCCGTATATTCAATAAAGTCAGCATCAGACGTATTGACCTCTTTCCTCTGACATAGCCGACTAAACTGAGAGATTAGTATAAATGCTGATTTTCAAGACATATTTTTTTCTTAAATTCTTTATTCTTTATTGTACACAAAAGCCAAACATACAAACAAAAAAGGATACATAAAGGTGATGTACAAAGGCGAACTTAACCCTGAAAGAGTTTTCTTACAGCAAACCTTTGGGTACAGAGAGAAGATATTAAAATGCTATGAATAGAGTGTGTACACACATAAGTTAAGAGATAATTTAAAAAAATATATATTAAATGATATAGTAAAATTACTTAAATAAGAGCTAATAACAGAAAATACCTACTTAAATATTGTATATATTTAAGTAATTTATATGATAAATTACATACAAAGCATATATCTGATATAAATTAAATGCTGCTTCGATTAACTGTGTTGTTGTTTCTTAGATCTTTCCGAGTACTTATTTAAACTTTTCTGTCTATTTCTCGGCATTGATTTGTGTATAATGATGACTTATTGAAAATATTTGCCTATGTTCGATTTACGTCTTGGTGTGATCTGTTAGTTTTCTGTCCTTCGTGATTTTATTTTTGAACTAGCCTTCCTAATCCTTTCCATAATGTTTTTCGTTTTGTAACTCGCCATGAGTTACAAAACGAAGTTACCGAATTCTAAGCAAATGAAGCCCAAACTACAGTCGCCTATACTAACCGCTAGAGGCGCTGTACAAGTTTTCACACATTTTTTAATTACAGTCGCTAGCGAGTATAGATTGTGAACAGTCATGGTAGACAGACAGACAGCAGATATATGTATATTTTAAAACAGATATATGTTTATTTTAGTACATTTAAATAGCTACGGCTTTTGTAATTTATTGTAAATTTATATTGATTTTTGAATAAATTATCTTATCTTATCTTAATGAACGCCCCCCCCCCCCCCCCCCCCCCCCCCCCCCGCCCCGCAGGCCTCATCCAGGACCACGGCGTGCTGTCGGGCGCGATGAGGGAGCACGTGGCCCAGTACTACTCGAAGCAGATGCACGCAGCAGTGGAAGGCACTCTAACTACAATCGCACAGGCGGTCAAGTCAGTTTTAGCGTTTCATACTTGCCATAGTAGAATGTTCCCCCTCCTCTTATGCCCGTGGATGCAGTAAGAGTCTGCTAAGGGATACCTCCGGAAGATGGGTAGCAGCGTCTTTCGGTGTATCAACATCCTACTGCGCTCGCCAACCCGCCCGCCAAGCGCGGTGAGCATGGTAACTACCCCTCATGGAGATCCATGAGCGAGGCCTGTGTTCAGTAGTGGATGTTTTGCGGCTGAAATGATGATGATCATTTGTATGTGTAGAAGTGGTGTTGGTCTAGTGGTATGTACCCCCAACTTTCTATCCGAAGGTCGTGGGTTCGATACCGGCCGTGCACCAATTGATTTTTCTTTCTTGAATAATGTATGTGCACACTTAACACGTGCTCTAACGGTGAAGGAAACGTCGTGAGGAAACCCGCGGCTTAGTTAGCTTCAGACGTATCGACATGTTCTTTCCTCTGACTAACAGCTGACTAAGCTGAGCGGATGGTATAGGTGCTGGGCAAGCCTAATCCATCTAACAACGTCCCAGGCACTGCAGCGTCCCGTACAGCATGATTACCAGTTGCTGACGCTGTAAACAAACAATGAAATATTTTATTAACAACATGTTTTACTTTACTTTACCCCTCTTTTTGCGTCGGGGTTATGGAGTTGACGTGTGTCCGCAGCAAGCTGCGCCGCTCCCCGTACCGCACGCGGCTGGCGCGCTGCGCGCTCAACGCCTCCAGCTGCGAGCTGCTGCACGGCGCCGGAAACATCGTAAGGACCACCTTCTCGTCACACCCTCACTTGATCAGACGTCCACTCCAGCAGACCAACACTATTGTATGTCCGAAAAGGATAAATTGTTTTAAATATTTATACTCTCTTAATTTTACACCACTGTCTATATCGTTCTCTATTTCCTGTCCATCCCAAGGTTGCCTGGAAGAGATCGCTCATAGCGATAAGGCCGCCCTTTGTACTGATATATTGTATTATTTAATTCCTTTATTCTATTGTTGTATTTTTTATGTGGTGTTAATAAAGAGTTTTCTATTCTACTTATATTCTATATAAGATTCATGTACCTACATACATGTAAATTGAAACAATTTAACCATAAACATTTCTTTATCGACGTGTTTAGGGTTTCGTACCCAAAGGGTAAAAACGGACCCTATTAATAAGACCCCGCTATCCGTCTCTCTGTTCATATTATGTCTGTCTGTCTGTCACCAGGCTGTATCTCATGAACCGTGAGCTATACCTACAGTTGAAATTTTGACAGATGATTTATTTCTGTTGCCGCTATAACAACAAACCGTCAGTGAAGTTCTAACGGTGCGGAAGTCAGAATGCAATGGCATTAAAATGTCAAGACTGTCAAAAATGACTTCCGCACTGTGAGAACTTCACTGACGAAATACTAAAAAGAGAATGAAATAAATAGGTAGGTATTTAGGCAGGCTTCCACACAACAAACCAGACTTTTTTTATATTTTTTGCTTGATATTAGTGACGGCAACAGGTAGACGCTTGAAATATTCAAATATTTGAAGAAAAAAATTAAAAACATACAAATATTTTGAGGGGGGCTGCCATAAAACATTCATATAATGAATCACTACTACAATGATGTTAATAGTAATGTAAATGTTAATGTAGGGGACAGGATAGGGCTGATAAAATCATACACAGAAACTTTAGTTCGAAGAGCGGCGAGCGGAAGGAAGAATGCACCTAACAAACGTACAGTCACTAGGTCGCGAAAAAGGATACTATTTTGCCGCGCCCGGCGGCTTCACCGCGTCGGTGAGACCTACCGCGCCCCTCTCCTGATCCAAGCGCATTCTTCCCGCGCACGCCACATTTTATTATTATTCTCTTTACATATTTGAATGACACAATAAAATGCTTAGAAAGTCTTACACAACAGAAGTTCATAAGTAAAACACAACAATTTATACAATAGATACCTAATTAATAGGCAACAAATATATCAACATACCTACTAAATGCAAACTCAATATTTAATCACAATAACTTTAACAACACTGCATACGTATCTATTTACTACAGGTAGGTACGCACCCCTGAGTGCCTGCTAAAATCCGCGAGCGATCTAAACGCGTCGCTTACAGTTGACATAAAATGTGTTATATTGACATGTTTAGATACTAAGTGTACTTTTAATTTCCACGTTCTTTGTTTAATTGTAATTAATTGTAATATTTTTAATAATCTCTTTTTGTTGAACTGGTTAAATACGCTGCTGAAAATCCGCGTTTGGCTGGATCAACGTACCTACCCAACATTTATGCTGAGCGCCTTGTTAGCATAAAAGCAAATTTATCCCTATAAGTTGATATTTGTAATTCTTTTGTGTGTAAAGAATGCATTTCATTCTTTCTTTATTTCTTATACCTAGTCTAAATTTAAGTTATACGCCAATCTTTCTCACTACTCCTCGGTAGGCAGGTAAAAATGCTTTTGGCATTAAGCCCACCTTTTTTACAATATTAGGTAATGTGCAATAGAGTTAAAAAAAATCATAGTCTTTCTAATCCGTGCTCGTGAAAGCACCCGGGGCCCCAACTGAAAACCTGCGTAGCATCTGAGCCTGGCCAGGTGCTACACAATGCTGAGTTGGGGATCTATTTACCCGCGCCACATCCTCTTCATCCTGTCCGCATTGTAATGTTTTATTAATTCTTTTTGTACCTTATTTTATTAGGGTTCCGGACCAAAATGGTAAAAAGGAACCCTCATGGTATCACTTTGTCTGTCTGTCACAAATGGATATCTCGAGAACTACTGATGCTATCGACTTGAAATTTGAAATGGATAAAGATAACACAAATTTTTTACTAATATAGCATAATATAAAAATATTCTTATTTTATTGCAGGGGGCGGATAGGGAATCTCAAAAGTTTTAAGTGAAGTTACTAGGTCAATGTATGATATGAAATGGGTATGATATGAAAGGTTTTAGTTTGCACATTAATAAACAGTTTTAAGTTTTCCTTTAAACCGTATCGATTTTGAGTTATTTACAAAAATGTTGAAAAAACTACCGTTCCCCCCTTATCTCCAAAGTTTGCAGAGATAAACCCCTGAAACTTTTATAGCTAATATAAGTGTATGTAAAGTTTATAGGAAAATTATAACGAACCCTCTAATTTGCATAGTTTTTTAGAAATCATCAAAAGTGTAAAAAATCTACATAAGTTCCGCTATCAGACAAGAGATGGCGCTGTCAAGGTTCTCCAACAAATATAAAACGCCTTTATCATATATTATATTGTATCATCATACGTGCCATCGCACGGAACCCTCGGTGCGCGAGTCCGACTCGCTCTTGCCCGGTTTTATTTTTGTTTTCTTGTTTATATAACCTACCAGCCTCTCACAACTGGTTAGAAATATAAAATTGCAAGCATCGGTGTGTACCTAGGATACCTAAATCACCTATTGTGTGAGAGGAAATAAATAAATAATCATCCATTCATTCACTTTTTCATTCATTCATTCATTCACATTCAGTTTCCTCGATGCAGGCCTCGCCTAGTGAGGAAACTGATTACCTCGTCTATGTAGCCTCAGTGTTATCAGTGTAGTTATTTTTAAGTAATGTGTATTCTTTTCAACCTGTTTCACTGTAATAAATTATTTTCATTTTCATTCACAAAAAAAATATTCTAATTATAATTTTTATTTTCTTCGTGGTTGTATTGTATTGCGATTTAGATATATTATGCGTGTGGTAAATAAATGTTTTCTTTCTAATGTAACTGGTATTGCCCCAGATAGTGGTGTACAACCCGCTGGCCTGGCCGGTCACTGCGCCTGTCCGTCTGCCTGTCGCGGGCGCCCGCCCGCAGCACGTCATACTGACGCCTAGCCGTGAGTGCTTTCTGTAACGACAAGACCTCTCGGTGTCTCTCTGTGTGTCTGTGTGTCTGTCTGCGCCACCGGAGCTCGATTTAGATGCCGTTTTAGATGCAAGGATGGCTTATCATCGTTTCAGCCGTAAAACGTCCACTACTACACAACGAATGTAGCAAGGCATGGCAGTAGGTATCAGGCAGTAAAATTATTTAATGTTCTTCCACCTGAAATGAAAGCAATTGACAACATAAAAATTTTCAAGAATAATTTAAGAAAAATTTTGCTGAAGGGGTGTTTTTACACAATCGACGAGTTTATCACACGAAAGTAAATTAACCCTTAAATATTTATACATTTTTTGCCGTTTTTTGTTCGATATTAATAACGGCAACAGATGGACGTTTGAAATATTCACAGAATATTTACGGTGGTACGGAACCCTTCGTGTGCGAGTCGACTCGCACTTGGCAGATTTTTTTGTTGGCCATAGACCGGTTAAGACGTTTTCAAGAAATAATTACTTCTTTTAATCAAATAGATTTCCTTACAGTTACAAAGCAAGAGTACGTTATAGTCAAGATACCGGCTCCAGTACTAAGAATACCTGGTCGAGGGAGCATAGTGACACAGGACCACGAGCTGGTATTTATGGCCACCATCCCACCGCTGGGATACCGCGCGTACTACATGCAACTACCGGAGCGGACCGTCCCGCGGAGGTCTATCAAGATCATTAAGAAGATGAGGAGGAACAAGAAGTATTTCATCAGGCAGGTCAGTAGCTGCTCATTAATATTATATCTATATAATATATAATATACAACGTGCCCCCTAATAACCCGAAAGATTTAAATCACGTAATTTTGAGTAAATAATATTATATCAACATGGGTCTAATTATGTGTCTTAATTAAATTACTATTTCAGTACAAACTAAATCATATTAATTGCCCGATTCTTTGTGAACATGTCTTTAGTTGAGAAACTCAAGTAGAGAAACAGAGAGCGAGCGTGACACTTCACGAATCGCTCCGAAATCATACGACGAACGGCGAATGCCGTTACATACAATGAATGAAGTTACTTAGTGCGTCTGCGTGTAAAAGTAGTACCTACGTAGTGAGGTGGCTTTTAGGGTGTGTTAGACTGGAGTTTTTTTAACTTGTGATTTGTTTTAAATAATTAATATCTCCTTCAGTATGGGTTTTTGGACCATATGTTACATAATTTTATATACTCTAATTAGGCTCTAGAATCGTTGGCTTAAATCTTTCGGGTTATTAACGGGCACGGTGTATAGATATCTATCTATACCGGGTGTTAGTGTAAACAGTCTTATCCTTGAAACCACAGACTAGGTATCAGGAACAGAGTCCAAAACCGATGAAAAAATAATAATTTATTTTTACATAATTTTTGCAAAGAAAATCCTCATAGATCATGAATGCGTTTCACCCTACACACACTACGATTTCTGAGGCTACGAAACACGTGCGTAGGTGCAATGCGCCTTCTCTTTCTTTCAAACAAGCCGCCCGCCGCCTTTCGGCAACTCGCCGTTTCTTTGAAGCGCCGACAAAAACACCCGCCAAGGTCCCGCGGCCAGACCCACGCGAGCGCCCGCGCCGCCACTTCGCCAGTCGCGTGCAATCTCGTGAGGTCGATACATCGCGACCCTTATGTGTGCCGATTCGCGGTAAAATGTAAACTAACTGTGTAACTTATCTGTGCTGTGACAATGTCGTACACAAGCGAACAGTGGACTGAAAAGGTGCGGCTTTATGCCATAGCTGGTGGGTGACCTTGGCACGTAGGATGTACACAGAGCGGTTTCCAGGACATCGTGTGCCAAGCCGGGAAACTATCCTAGCGGCTACACAAAGGCTACGTATGTAAATAAGACTTGTTTGATAATTAACTTTTTGGTTGGGCGGGCGACGTACGACTGTAATTAGGGTGTCCAAAAAATCACGTTCCTTAGATTAGAAATGAATTATCAAAATGTAACGAAACTAATTGACTATTATTTTTAATTATTACTTATATCAATTCATTTTAGGGTTATACATTCGTGGTTTAAGTGATAAGTGTGTTCACACTAACACACTGTATATGACTATCTGAATCCCACTAATATTATAAAGCCGAAAGTTTGTTTGTATGGAGGTTTGTGACCTCTTCACGCAAAAACTAGCGTACGTATTGAGCTGAAATTTTGCAAACGTATAGATGTTGACTAGGATTAACACATAGGCTACTTTTTCTCCAAGTACAACGCATGCGAAGCGGCGGGCACAAGCTAGTCTTATATAAATAAAACAACGGGTGTGAGGCAACAACCTGGATGCATTATTCTTGCCCGTGGATGCATTAAGAATCTGCTAAGAGTTATCTCCGGAAGATGGGCAGCAGCGTTGTCCCATTAGCGTCTTATTCATTTTCATAATTTCAGCCATAAAACGTTCACTGATGAACACAGGCCTCCCTCATGGATCTCCATGAGGGGTAGTTGCCATTCTCACCACGCTTGGCAGGCGGGTTGGTGAGCGCAGTATGGGATGTTGACGCTGCTGCCCATCTTCCGGAGGTGTCCCTTAGCAGGCTCTTACTGCATCCATGGGCATGAGAGGAGGGGTATCATTCTACTGCCGGCACCCCACGGCGGCGGTTATTCATTTCAATGTAATTTTCTGGTTGTTAAATATTGAAAGGTTCCGTTCAGAAATAATATTTTGTGACTTCATCGTTTCAGCCGCAAAACGTCCACTACTGAACACTCTTGGATCTCCATGAGGGGTAGTTATACTCACCACACTTGGCAGGCGGGTTGGCGAGCGCAGAACGGGTTGTTGATACACGGAAAAACGCTGCTGCATCTTCTGGAGGGTCGTTAGCAGGCTGTTACTGCTTCCACGAGCATGAGAGGAGGGGTAACATTCTACTGCCGGCACCTCACGGCAGTTTGTGACTTGAGTACGCAAGCTGCTTATATTTTTGGCTAATTTGGGTAGTAGTAGTTACAGACGTAGGGAGGAATAGAAGTAGAATTCTTGTAGTAGTTGTAATATAAAGTAGTTGATTCAAGGGCGAAACTAAGTTCACCGGAAATAAATTAAAGATGTTAAGCCTCCAAATCGCGTCTTTTTCTTAATTAGAAAAAAAGAAAGAAAATGTATTTATTGATTTATTAATCAATATTTGATTTATTAATATTGTGTGTAAAGAATGCATTTAATTATTTCTTTCTTTCTTATATCTAGTCTAAATTTAAGTTATACGCCAATCTTTCTCACTACCGAGGAGGTTGGCAGGTACTTATATTATTTTTATATTATATAATATTTTTTGTTATATTTATTGATTTATTAATCAATAAATACAATGATTAATAAAATAAAAAAATATAAAAAAATAACATAAAGTTACATAAAGACCCCGGGTGCTTTCACGAGCACGGATTATAAAGTCTATGATTTTTTATAAATCAATGTATTTATTGATTTATTAATCAATTATTATTATTATTTTATTATTATTTATTTATTTATTGATTTATTAATCAATAAATACATTTTCTTTCTTTTTTTTAATTAAGAATGAGGCGAAACAAACATATACAAAAAACATAATTGATAACATGATTAATAACAGGTCAATAACATCACTATCGATACTGAATTTGAACATAAGCCTAACGAGGAGCTTCAAACAACACAAACTGACATAGAAGATGAAGCCACTACAAATAGCGATTATGACACAACTGAGGAATCACTACAGATACCCGGCGAAGCAGTAACTCTGGAACCAGAGCCGGATGATGAACGAGCTTACATCACAAGCAAGGACAACTTCATAAGAAACCAACATATAACAATACAACTAGACGACGCCAGGCAAATCACAGCAATCAGACTCTCCAACGGAGTGACAGTACCGCTGAAGATACAAATGCTGTTCTACGCATCAGACGATCCGGCTAAGTTCAACAGAAAGGCTGACTTCATCACGGAGCCTGTAGAGGTCCATGATAGGCCGCCAAGCCCTCACATCCTCAGGTCCATGAATGAGGAGCCGGAGTTGATTAAGGATAGGATACAGGTTGAGGTGCTGAAGACTGGTGTGGTTGAAGAGGTGCATGTTAGTTTTAGTGATTACGCGAGCTACGCTGTGAGGCTGTATGATGATGAGCCGGTGGTCGAGGTGCAATGGCTGGTCGGTCCTGTGCCCGTCGAAGATGACATCGGGAAGGATATGATTATAAGGTATGTTATTTTGGCTTTTTAAGGTCCAACTAGTCGCGGAGGCAAAGTCGTCAGTGGGCGCGGCCTAAATGTATGCTATCTCACCTGACATAGCGTGTTTATTTATTTATTGACGAGCTCTGTGGCGCAGCGGACGAAGGGCCGCCTGCGACGCAAGGGGTTGCGGGTTCGATTCCCGCCTCGGGACAAATGCCTGTACGATCTGCAGATATTTGTTCAGTATGTTCTGGGTGTTTTTCTATATATAATAAAAATATCTATCTATGTAGTATAATGTATTAAGTATATTAGTCATCTAGCACCCATAACACAAGCTCTGCTTAGCTTGGGGCTAGATGATGCTGTGTGATCTGTCCAGCATTATTTATTTATTTATTTATTAAGACACTCCTACGACATCTTCTCAATATGTTTACCCGCGCGCTAGAATGAAATGCACAATGATTTATTCCTAAACCGACCGCGCAAAAATATGTGAATAGACTTTTAACACAAGGGTTATTATAGAAAAACTTGAGCGTAATCTTTCCAAAATAACATTTATTTCAACTTTTGAATAATTAAACTATGTCGGAACGTCTAAAGTTGGGCTAAAATCAGTGTTGAAGCTTATATTTTTGAAATAAATACTTTTTTTACGGTTTGGGGTGTACACAAACATAGATTAAGACGAGATAAATTGATATAATCCTTAGTGTTGGATGGTCAACGTCAAACAGTGGAGTAGTTACCCTTCCACGTTTGTATGGAAAGATGAGCACTGTGACCTCGCAACACAGACTCCTTCCAGAGATCTAGTGCGGGGAACAGCGCTCATCAAGGTACACTCGTCATAGTAAATATCTGCTCATTCTTTGTATAAAAATATTACAACTTGTACCAGTGTTTTTCGCTTTTGTTAAATAAACCTTATTTTATTTTATTTATTTTTTATTTTATTCATTTGTGATAAAATATTTAAAATCCTATTATTACCTCAGGATCATTTTCACATCACACCAACTAGTACAACGATAAACTAAAATATTAAAAAAAAACCTAAATAAAAAATCCCTTTTTTTTTCCTTCCAAAACTACTTGTTTCCATGGGCTGATGCCCGTGAATGCAGTAACAGCCTGCTAAGAGATTCGGAAGATGGGCAGCAGGGTCTTTCCGTGTATCAGCATCCCGAACTGTGCTCGCCAACCCGCCTGCCAAGCGTAGTGAGTATGGCAACCACCCCTCACGGAGATCCATGAGGGAGGCCTGTGTTCAGCAGCGGACGTCTTGCGGCTGAAACGATAATGATGATTGTATTGTCGAGGTATTCCTTATCTAACCCCGGCTCGTCGATGTCTCACCACACTATTCAGGGACGCGCCCGCGCCGTGCGAGTACCACCGTCCAACTCCGTGACGTAGACGATCGAGACGTCAAACAATACATTACAATGATGATTGCCCGATATTACTAATCCATAACGAAGACTCATCAATGATTATGATTATGACCTTAGGTATGAGACAGACTTGAAGAACGATGGCGTGTTCTTCACGGACGCCAACGGACGTCAGACCATGAAGCGGATACGGAGTCTGCGCGACACAGAAAAGAGATACCGCTTCCCCACTTCATACGTCGCTGGTGAGCTGGGAAAAAATCATACCTAATCATAATAAAAAAAGTAAGGCCTTTGCATCTATTAAAGATGATTTATGCAGCGTCAGCAGCTAATAATCATGCTGTACGGGACGCTGCAGTGCCTGGGACATTGTTTGATGGATTAGGCTTGCCCAGCACCTATACCATCCTCTCAGCTTAGTCAGCTATTATTCAGAGGAAAGAACAGGTCAATACGTCTGAAGCTAACTAAAGCCGCGGGTTTCCTCGCGATGTTTCCTTCACCGTTAAAGCTCGTGTTAAGTGTGCACATACATTTTTCAAGAAAGAAAAATCCATTGGTGCGCCGGCCGGTATCGAACCCACGACCTTCGGATTGAAAGTCGGGGGTACATACCACTCGGTCACCAATTAATCGTAATAATTTATTAATTATATATCAACCCTTACAAAATATTACATACTTAGCGCTATTATCGAAACTACCTCCCGTGCTAGTTATAAAACTGTGAGGTAAGGTCTCTCAAACTGCGCGAACATACAAAACTACCTTTTATAGGTCCTAAAACATATCTTACTGACTAACTACACATCATGCCCTCTCATTTGATACCACACTTGGGTGTATTTGAAAACAATCGATTGTTCACCCCTACTTTCAACCCGCATTTCTATATTCAAACCGATTTCTATATAACTTTCAGTTTTGCATTCTACACGTTTCCTTTTATTTGATACCAAACTCGGGTATATTACGACCTACGATGGCGCAGCGGGCGAAGGCCCGCCTGCGACGCAGGGGTTGCGGGTTCGATTCCCGCCTCGGGACAAATGTCTGTACGATCTGCAGATATTTGTTCAGGGTGTTCTGGGTGTTTTTCTATATATAATAAAAATATCTATCTATGTAGTATAATGTATGTATATCAGTCATCTAGTACCCATAACACAAGCTCTGCTTAGCTTGGGGCTAGATGATGCTGTGTGATTTGTCCAGCATTATTTATTTATTTATTATTTGGAAACATTCGATTATTTATGCCCTCTTTAAAACCATTTATCTTGTAAACTTCTTCACCGATTTTGATTAAATGTTTAGTCCACCGCCGGAAAACCGGCGTTGAAATAAAAAAAAGCTGCAATCAAATCGGTTCACTCGTTTAAGAGATACGGTGCCACAAACACGCACATAGCGGTCAAATTTATAACACTCCTCTTTTTTGTCGGAGGTTTATAATTCCAACCAAATCTTACAGGAAACTACTACCCAGTCACATCGAAAATCCACATAGAAGACTTAGAAAGGAACCTCCGCTTCGCAATCTTCAACGACAGGGCGCAAGGCGGGACCTCGCTAGCCGACGGCCAGATAGATCTCATGGTGCACAGAAGGATTCTAACAAACATCGAACCTTACAAACTGATCCTGAACGAGACTGAATACGGTCAAGGTATAACGGTTAGAGGGAAGCACTACATTTACATATCAAAGGTAACGCACAAACAACACAAGATATTCGAGAAGAAACTCGCTAAAGAAATAGAGTTGTCCCCACAAATCCTCGTTACACACAGCAACCCCTACAGTAAACATACTAAAAATATCTGGAAGCATGGAAGGAACGAATTCAGTGGTCTCGCTAACAAGTTACCGATTGGAGTTCATCTGCTGACGCTGCAGGAATGGAATAACAATATGTTGCTGATAAGGCTAGAGAACTATTTGGAGAAAGCTGACGCCGTGAAGTCAGGGGTCAAAGTGGTGTATCTGGAGAATTTGCTGAAAAATATAACAATTAAGGAGGTGAAGGAAACCACGCTAGATGGATCAAAATGGTAAGTCTGTCACCAAAGAGCTATGTAGAAGATAATTTCTAAAAAGAAGAACAAAACATTTAAATTGAAGAAAGCGTTTAATTCAATTCGTCCACTTTAAAAACATTTTTCCAAGTGCTTAAGCTACTCGTAAGCTGTGTTTTTATTATAATCTTTTGCTCACTGTCACAAATGTATTTGATTGAATAAGAATATACCTACTGAGTTAAAGATCACTCTCTAAAAAGTGCGAGAAAGAAGCTTCTTTTCTTCACTAACTTATAAAAAAATACCTATCTTATAAAAAAATAAGTAACAACCATTCGTAATGAGGTCTTTTCATTATAACGTAAAAGCTTCATAAATAGTTCCCTCGAACCATATAGATGGCGTTAGTTTTATTTTACTAGTAGGAAACACAATTTGACAATGACAGCAATTGTGATTAATCACAAACTTGCTTTCTCCGCTTGCCAGCGCCATCAGTTAAGTTTAGTAGGAAACACTTTTTTGTTTTTTACTGAAAACGGCTCATTGGCTGAGTAATCGCGTAACAAAGAAAAATAAAACTCCAAAAAGAACCTCCTTCTTTTTGAAGTCGGATAAAGAAGATTGCCCGTAAATCGTCTTACATAACCTCGTAAGCCCTCAGGGCCTTTTAAAAGAAATAGAAAGATAATCGTAGTCACAAGGCCAGTATTTAATTTCTTTTCATTTTTTTGATGTTACCGTTTAACACTTAAAACTCTTTACTAAAACTGCTCGGCCTTTATGTTAAGAAAAGTTGTTCCTTTTTAGAGTACCTTCGGTCATAATTGAGGTTTCTTGTTCGCTTCTTTCCCTCACTTGGAAAAAAGTTATCTGAAGCGAACGAATTCAATTATGTGCATTATTCAATTTAAATGTGTCTTGTTCTTCTTTTGTAAATTGACTATTTTATGTAGCGTTTTGCTCTTTTGATTAAACGCTTTTATAAATTCTGTAGTTGATAACTTTAATTTTATTTTATTATTTAAGACTTTTTATTTTATTTTTGTTTGATTTTATTTACATGTACCAATGTTTAAATTGTGATTGGTTTAGGAGCCGGGCGCTGACACTGCTACACAGTTATTAAACTTTTGCAGTGCCAACGTTCATCATTATCTGTACCGATGTGTTTTTGTTCCACAATAAATACTTTATACTTATTTTCACTTTGAATTTTTAATGAACAGTACCCACTGCCTTAGGTTAGAAGAATGGACGCCAATGGTGTGGGAGAAACGCGAAGACTTCTACGAGAGTTTCAACGAAGCGTACGGCGTCGGCGACGGGAGGAGGGCGCGGGGCGAGCGCCTGAGGCCGCTGATGAGAATCACCAACATCACGCAAGGGGTGCGGCTGATCCCGCAGCAGATACGGACCTTCGTCTGTCGGTTTAGTTATTACTAGAAAAGCTTATGTTGTGCACTACTGTTAGCGACTTCGATAATATTTTTCTTCTTATTTTTTGGCTTCTGTGACTAGCGGTCACAATTCTGGGAGGGATTGCAATAAAAGGGTATATCGAAAGACATTGCGTAAAAAATTGTGGAGAAACAGAAACTAATCAGTGTTAAATGCAAACGATATTGTGAGTAGACTAGTAAGTACTTTTAAGCGGCTTAAATTAATAAAGGAGCTTTAATATCACTTATCATTGAATAAGGCCTCGAACAAGGGTAATCTTATATATTTTTTTTTTTTTTAGTTATATGTACGCATTTTTCGGAAGTATTGTTCAAATGTTTTTTTTTATTCTTTATTATTTTATTTTCTTTCCTTTTTTCGTGTGCATTTTATTTTGATTTTAGTTATCAATATTTCAACAGCAGTTACCATAAAAAGTTCCCATTCAAAACCAGACTATGTGACTTATGGTACTGAGCTCTATATATAATATATATATGGTATATATAATATATATATATATATTCTATATATATATATATATATTACCATAACGCAGTATTTTTACTAAAACGGAAGGTATGATTCATTCAACCATTGCAAGCCTGTACTATCACTAGTGTGTAGTGTAGACACATATTGTATAATTTTATATAACAATCTCATTTTTGTATTTAGTTATAAGCTTCTACTTATACTTAAGAATATTTTTTGTAAGCGCGAACACAAGTAGAATGTGATATTTTAATTTAATTATTTATTTTTCAAGTGAATATACAATTAAATATTCTGTGAATCTTTCAATCGTCTACTAGTTGCCGTTATTAATATCAAGCAACAAACGGTAAAAAAATAACGTTTGTTGTATGCCCTTTAATAATTACTTTATTCTGTTTTTAGTTATAGCGGCAACATAAATCATCACAATATCACCTGTGAAAATTTCAACTGTCCAGCTATCACCGTTCATGAGATACAGCCTAGTGACAGACAGACAGACGGACAGCAGAGTAATAGGGTCTCGTTTTTACCCTTTGCGTACGGAACCCTTAAGATGATAATAAAACAATTCTGTAAATCACAAAACTTTATTTGGTCCCAAAATATAACAATAATATGCCTGATTCTATTCCATCTCGTATTCGCTGACAAACGTTCTAATCTCTTTAGCGCGGATTTTGACCTTGAATCCGTCATCACTGACGCTCTCCACCTCTTCTGCGTTCCTCTTCTCTTCAAAACTCCCATACTCTTCGTTGAAACTACGCGCGAATCCCTCTTCTGTCTTCCAATTCCACTTCTTATGCCCTTCATTTGCTGACAACTTAAACTCTTTCAATGATTTTATATTAACACCAACCAGTATATTCGCCACGTCCACTTCTACTGTTGAGTTGTTTAAGTTCTCCAGCCTCAAAAGCAGTCTTTCGCCCCAAGGCTCCAAGGTGAGGAGATGCAACCCTTTAGGCAAAGGCTCCTTTGACCAGGAGAAACAGTTAGTCATCTTCAACCAATCCTCCACCTTCATATCTCCCGCGTCCGAAACGAAAACCAGCGGCCGCATTTGCATTTCGATAGCATCCATCGCGGTGTCTTCTTTTGGCATCTTGGTGACGACTCTATGTGTCCCTCTGACGATCAGGCCTTCTCCGTTCTCTGTTTCGTTGAGCGCTTCGCCCACGCCAAAGGCGTCATCGTGAAGCAATCTCCTGTGGAGCATCAGCTCCATTCCACCGTCTCTCAACGAGGAGCCACCTTGAGCTCTGTCTGTCAGAACTGTGATGGAGACTTGATCGTCCTCCACAGTCAAGCTGTTCGTCACGGGGTAGTAGTTGCCGCTGACGGGCTCAGCTAAGCTGACATTCCACTGCGGCCGTTTGTTCAGGATGCGCTTCAGTCTTTGCCTTCCGTTAGAGTCTGTATAGAACTCTTTAGTCGCTATAGTCGTGTTGAATTGCAGGATGTATTCCTTGCCGATATCGTCGTTTACATTTATAGGACCGACCAGCCAGTCGATTTCTATGAAATCGTTTTGGGGAGGCGTCGTGGGTTTGTACATTCGGACAGTCAGCAGGGCGCCGACTTTCTCAAAGAGAAACTCTGTCAAGATCGGTCCGTCCTGTACGGTGCGGTTTATTGTTTGGAGCGCGATCAGTTTGTCCGGTTGCGGTCGGAAAATGTAGGCACCTGATGATCTGGAAGAAATAATAATGGAAATTTTACGGAGGTAACGTAAGCTTGTTAACGCTCAGGTTTGTAAAAGTCAAGCAGGTAAATGGCCTTCTTATTCTAATTCTAGGGGGGGGTTACCAGATCTGCACTGACGTCCCGCACTGGGGTGTATTGTGCATTGACCCCCGAGGTGCTGCCTCGACCCTTACTAACCAGCCCAACTCCTTGAAATACCGGAGAAGGACTCGGGACCGCCGGCAGCATTCCATGAGCATCCCCGTAGGATATGCAGATGTTGGAGAAGAAGGGCATGACTCCATGAGCTCCTGCAGTCCTGTTTCTAATCTAGCTTGCCTTGTGGCACTACAATGCAGCAGCACGTGTTCCACAGTTTCTATCTCTTCAAGACACCTGCGACATAGTCCACTGTCTGTGGCACCTGTCTTGAAAAGATGGTGGTTGAGATCACCGTGTGCCGTGATGTTGTCCACCATCATCCGTAAGTCTTGTCTTGTCATCTTAAGGTAAATGCCCTTATATAAGATGCTGTGTGAAGTTATTGCCGTTGGGTAACAGCAGTAGAATGGTCTACTGCTGTTACCCCAAGTAATTGGGGTAACAGTAGTAGAATGTTTACACGGTACACGGTGATCTCAACCACCATCTTTTCAAGACAGGTGCCACAGACAGTGGGCTATGTCGCAGGTGTCTTGAAGAGATAGAAACTGTGGAACACGTGCTGCTGCATTGTGGTGCCACAAGGCAAGCTAGATTAGAAACAGGACTGCAGGAGCTCATGGAGTCATGCCCTCTTGCTCATGCAGTAAGGAATCTGCCAAGAAGCAGCAACATCTTTTCGTGAATCAACATCCCGTACTCCGCTTGCAAGCCCGCCTGCCAAGCGCGGCGAGTGCGGCAGCAACCCATCATGATCTGCACTTGCAGGTTCCTGAGGGAGGCCTCTGTCCACGTGACGAAGAGGAGCATACCTGTTCGCGATCGCATCACCATCTCGAAACACAACTAGTCCAAACAATAAACTACCAATTACAGCACACGCTCATTACGTGATATTAATTAAATTCAGTGCTGCTATTGATGAAATGAATGTTCCATATCCCCCTATCGTTGAATCTTGTAAAATTCCGCCATTACCTCAATATAATGCCAGCAATTATTATGCCAGAATTATGATTTGCATTACCTAAATAATAATTGCATGTTATTTTTTTAAGAACATTATTATATATTTGTTTTTTGTATCATTATATGTCAGTGTATAAATATTAAATATAATTAGATTCATACACAATGTAATTGTTTTTGAATAAATAAACTAAAACTGAATAAACTGAAACTATACGATCAACGATGGACAGAGCTAAAATGTCTTTTAATTCTAATCTCCTTGACCCTTCAGCCAGCAAAAAAACAGATGTCAAAAATTCCCACGTATCAATATCACCACCGCCGCCTTTCACAATTGCGGCACTCCTCAGAGAAATGCTCATAAAAAACAACTAGGTCCCCTATCTAAGTTCCGTAAATGGTTTTTAGCTTCCTGAATATTTTTAAGCTAGATAGCACCCAGTAATAGGCTCAAGTTAATTATTTCAGATGCCGTGGGGTGCCGGCAGTAGAATGATACCCCTCCTCATGCCCATGGATGCAGTAAGAGCCTGCTAAGGGATACCTCCGTATGATGGGCAGCAGCGTCTGTTCGTGTATCAACATCCCGTACTGCGCTCACCAACCCGCCTGCCAAGCGTGGTGAGTATGGCAACTGCCCCTCATGGAGATCCATGAGGGAGGCCTGTGTTCATCAGTGGACGTTTTATGGCTGAAATGAAATTATTTCAGAACTTAACAAGCACAGATAAGTACATACCTGTTAGCAGCCTCCTCATTATTCCCCACCACAGCCGGGTAGTATCTAAAGTCCATATCAAACCCCACACCGCCGCCGTCGCGATCAGAGAACTTGACGGCACCTGATCTCTTGTCGAAGCGCAGTTGCGTATGCTGAAACAAATTCATCACAAAGTTAACAATTAATAATATAATAATAATAATGCTGGACAAATCACACAGCATCATCTAGCCCCAAGCTAAGCAGAGCTTGTGTTATGGGTACTAGATGACTGATATACTTAATACATTATACTACATAGATAGATATTTTTTATTATATATAGAAAAACACCCAGAACACCCTGAACAAATATCTGTACATCGTACAGACATTTGTCCCGAGGCAGGAATCGAACCCGCAACCCCTTGCGTCGCAGGCGGACCTTCACCTGCTGCGCCACAGAGCTCGTCAAGTTACTTCGTATATAACTTTTTAAACTATCATGGTTGTAAGAATAAGAATAAAATAACTTTATTTGGAGCATCAACAATTTTTACAAGCTTAGAACTAGACGTTAATACGATAGACTTGAAGTTACAATATGAATAGGTCAAAAAGACAAGATGCTACAAATTGCTGTCCCGACTCAGCATAACTGTGGTGTAAATCTCAGGACTGTCACAAGTTGTGAACACTATATCCCATATTTTGCGGGATATTTACCATGAACTGGACTGCACAACTGCGCCGATATATCGGGAAACTCAAAATGAATCAAATCATGGTAAATACTGCATATATAGGTACATATGTATTCTTACCCCATCATCCATAAGGATTTCATCATCAGAATCCTCCCCTTCATCAGCCAAGACCTCATCGAACCGCTGCACTATCCTCGGCTCCCTCGGTCCGTCAGACAGCATCCTCATCTCCTCCTCATTCAGGTTCGGGTAAACATTCACCGTCTCTCTCTCCCTCATCACCGTC
This sequence comes from Pasiphila rectangulata, assembly GCA_963082625.1. Lineage (NCBI taxonomy): Eukaryota > Metazoa > Arthropoda > Insecta > Lepidoptera > Geometridae > Pasiphila > Pasiphila rectangulata. The sequence goes on from OY720262.1 coordinate 722,928, forward strand.
GCTATCTTCTCTCCCGCTTCTTTGATCAGCCTCTCTAGCTCTTCAGCGTGGCTCACGCTTTGATCTTTGTCTTTCAGAACGTCTAGGTCTATAGCTTGAGCTATGGTCTGTGCGGATTTGACCGGCTCTTCTGGTATTCTGTTTATATCTAGCTTGTTGACTCCCCTTTCCACATCAGATTCCATGTTCTTGATTTCGCTGTCTCCGGATCTAACCGTTTCTTCTGGTATTCTTTTGAAATGTAGTTTGTTCGACGCATCTCTTTCCAGTTCAGATTCAATGTTCTTGATTTCGACGTATGTGTTTTCTTTTACGCCTTTCCAATAGTCGTTTACGCTTTCGTACGCGTCCGTTGCTCTGTCTTTGGTTTTGGGTTGGATGAATGTTACGTCGCGCTTCGTTCGTGTCAGCTTTTGTATGAAGTATGATTTGTACTTTAGGGGTTTGAGATGAGCCATGAACACGAGTTCGTGGGTGGCGTTGGAACTACGATTGGGTATGTCGCGTACTCGCTTATGGATTTCCAACAGTTGCGAGTCTATTTTGTCGCCTGCAAGCATGTTTTTTTTATTAGTCTAAAGATTAAAGATTACCTTATCTAGGCAAGCAAATATTTTGGCTTATGAGTAACACTACACATAAGATAATTAAATTTACAGATTTCATGCAAAAATAAATGATTTAATTAATTGATTAAAATAATAAAAACAATGTCAATAAATATATTCAAAATCCTCTATGTCCCTGTAATTAAAATATTGATTTATAGAATAATAGCATTTACTAAGAAGCCATTTTTTTAACTGGATAATAACTGGATATTATTTTATCTATTCTATAGTTTGTAATTTTTATGGTGTTTAACGACACTTAGGTAGAACGTTTTAAGGAAATGAAAGACCTTGGACGGAATCTGCTCCAACTCAGTCCAACGTAACATAAGACATAATAAAATTGTTAAATGACGACTATAACGACCGAGTTAGGTTCCTCTGTTCGCTTCTTTTCCTAACTCGCGTGTCATCTGAAGTGAACAGATTCAATTATGTGCCTTTATTCTATTTATTTGTGTTGTTTTATTTTGTGATTTGTGACGCGTCAATAAGGTCCATGCGGCCGCACTGAATAAAGTATTTTTTGATTCTTGATTCTTATCAAAAATTTACGATTCCGGTGGGATTCGAACCCACGTCCGTCAAATCGATCCTTGACGCTTCCTACAGCCGGTACATTAATCACTAAGTTACGCGTACCGCTGAAATACTAGATAAGGTCATATTGGTTTGAGCTCCGATTAGAGCTTCCTTATATCTCCCCTGGCGAGGGGAGAAATCAGGATTTTTCTTGTCTGATATCCGCCCTAGGGGGAGAGCAGGGGAGACAATAACCTTCATCGTTTTTATGGAATTTTTAACTGTATCTTCAACTTAAATAGAAAGGCGAATAAATTATTTGAAATTTAATAAAAAAAATCTAAATCCAACCCCGAAAAAGGTGGTGAAGTTGATAAGAAAATTTCCAAACCGACTGAACAAAAAATTGCATTTAGTATCTTTAATCGCCAATAAAATTAACCCTTCGTAGTTTTTAAATTGAGGGTTGAATATTTACGCGAGTGTGGCATTTTGATTTCAACGATGCTATCTTAAACTACAAAATGTTATAATTACCCAAGCTGGAATAGAATTATTTTTTTTATTTATTTAAGACATCGTCCGTATAAGAAAAAGAAATGAAACAAAATCACAAAAAATAACAAACTTAATGCTTAACTAAACCTAAATCCAATAACTTAATCAAGAGCTTCTACCTCTTCACAACTAGGGTTGGATAAAATGCTATTTACAATACCTACATCTAGTTGACGGATCTTGAATAGAAAGATAACATAAGATTAACATAGAATAATACGTCGCGGGGCGCCGGCAGTAGAATGTTGCCCCCTCCTCTCACGCCCGTGGATCCAGAAAGAGCCCGCTAAGGGATACCTCCGGAAGATAATAAAAGAAGCAGCGTCATTCCGTAATCATCCCGTACTGCGCTCGCCAACCCGCCCGCCAAGCGTGGTGAGCATGGCAACTACCCCTCATGGAGCTCATGGAGGCCTGTGTTCACTAGTGGGCGTGGGCAACAGTCCCACGGCTGAAGACTTACCGTTCGGCGCGTACACCTCGTAGTGACCCGCGACCACGGCGACTCTGATGGGTTCCCAGCGCTCCCACGCCAGGGCGTTGTACGTGGACACCTGCAGCACAACGGACAAACTTAACAAGACGGTATTATTTATTTATTCATTCATTTATTGAAAACACACACACGAGTTGGGCTTACAGATATACCAAAGCGCCCAAAACGTCTAAACAAATGTTCACTATTCGTAATCATCCAAAACTAATTTAATTAAAAGAATAAACATTAATATTACATTATGTCAAAAACAATAAAATATCAATAAAACTTAGTTAAAATTATGGTTATATGACTCATATTTGGTCATATTTTTGTTCCTAGTTTAGTTTACATGTACCTATGTTATCTTGTTAGTATTTTTAGTTTGTTGTGGCATCATTGCTTACCTACCTACCCTAATTTAGTAAGTGCTATTAATATAATGTAGACTCGATTTGGTTTATGAATAGTACATATTATGCAGTGTAATAAAAAACAATAATGTAACTGTGAGTTTTAGATAACAAATAAAATAAAATAAAAATAAAATGATGGCTTTTATTGTATTTTTTTTTGTAATTTAATTGTTAATTGTGTAATTTTATTAGTAATTCGAGGAATGAGTCAAAAATGTTAATCGATCTGGGAAGCTCAATTTGTATCCCACGATACAGGCACTGCCTAGTGCGGGAATCATTGATGATGTTTTATTCTGTAGAACCTCTCTACTTTGTCAAATAAATGTGTCAATATTAGATAAGACGATAATTTATTTATTTACCACAAACATCACAAGTACAATTTAGTTCTTAATTTTACTAGAATAAAAAACTATCCAGAACGGAATACATAGGCACCCAAACTAGGTATTAATTATATTCTCTTATTCGATTACGTTCTTGGATGTAAGCAATATGTCGATGAAGTAGCCATAAATATATTTTTCATTTTCATTTCATTTTCATGGATAAAAGTTCAAGATGTCGGAACCTGCTGTCGTGTAGGTATCTACAGGTCATCATCATCATTTCACCCGTAGGACGTCCACTGCAGGACAAAGGCCTCCCTCATGGATCTCCAGGTACTGCGGTTGGAAGCCGTCTGCATCCACCGCCGACCAGCAGTTCTCACCAAGTCGTCTGCTCATCTTGTAGGTGGACGTCCTACGCTGCGCTTGCCGGTCCGTGGCCTCCATTCGAGAACTTTGCAGCCCCATCGGCCATCTGTTCTGCGAGCTATATGGCCTCCAGGTCTACAGGTACTTTAATAATAAAGTAATGGATTTTTCATTCTTGAAAAATGTATGTGCACACTTAACACGTGCTTTAACGGTGAAGGAAACATCGTGAGGAAACCCGCGGCTTAGTTAGCTTCAGACGTTATTTAAATATGGGATTATCGGGTATTTATCGCGTAATTACCTTTATTTTATTCCCGACGTTTCGACCGGATTGCACCTGGTCGCGGTCGCGGGGAGAATAAAGGTAATTACGCGATAAATACCCGATAATCACATATTTAAATAATGTGTTGTGATCGCGAAAGTTTAAAAAAGCTTCAGACGTATTGACCTGTTCTTTCCTCTGACTAACAGCTGACTAAGCTGAGAGGATGGTATAGGTGCTGGGCAAGCCTAATCCATCTAACAATGTCCCAGGCACTGCAGCGTCCCGTACAGCATGATTACCAGTTGCTGACGCTGTATAAATCTATGTATAATCTATAATAGATGAAAAGGCTTTTTTATAATATTTTTTCAGCCTTTTCAACTACTGATGCTAATGACTTGAAATTTGAAATGTTTGAAGATAATACTTTTTTATTAATACAACATTATATGAAAATGCTAAAAAATATTCTCATTTTGGTTGCAGGGAGACGGACAGGGGATCTCAAAATTTTTAAGTGAAGTTACTATGTCGTGTGGGGTATCATATGAAAGGTATTAATTTGCACATTAATAAACAGTTTTTAGTTTTGCTATAAGCCGTATAGTTTTCGACTTATTTACAAAAACGTTGAAAAAAAATAGCGTTCCCCCTTTATCTTCGAAGTTTACAGAGATAAACCTCTGAAACTTTTATTGCTAACAGGAGTGTATGTAAAGATTACAGGAAAATTTTAAAAAACTCTAATTGCCGTAGTTTTTTAGAAATCATCGAAAGTGAAATAAATCTACATAAGTTCCGCTATCAGACAAGAGATGGCGCTGTAAAGGTTCTCCAAGAAATATAAGCCGCCTTTATCATGTACTAGCTGCACCCCCGCAGTTTTACCTGCGTAGTTCCCGTTCCCGTAGGAATTTCACAAAATCCCTCCTTAGTGCACCTCTAGGATACTCAAGGTATATGTATATGTGTGCCAAATTTCAAGTCTCTAAGTCCAGTGGTTTACGCTGTGCGTTGTCTGTCAGTCACTCAGTCAGTAACGGAAGAGTTCTATATATATTGATTATATTGTATGATGGCACGGAACCCTCGGTGCGCGTATCCGACTCGCTCTTGCCCGGTTTTATTTTTATTGTAAATGGACGTGTCTATGTTTTGCAATTGCAAACTATGGAAATAAATTTAACTCACCACGAACTTAGCGCTGGCCTCGGAGACGCGGCAGCTGGATTCGTTGAGCGCGCACCGCGTGTACGAGAAAAGAGGCTCGGCCGACGAGTCGTTCTGCAGCACCTTGCTGTAAAGTATTTTCAACGTGTCATAAAGCATAAAATTTGCCTGTAAAATAATTATGTGTATAGGTCGCGCGGCGGTTTAAGATCGCTCGATGAATCTAGTGGGGGCAATCGGCGCATGTGTCCAATCGCGCACGAATCGAGACGCGCGAACGCAACGCGGGAGGTGACCTTGAGACCTTGAGAGCGACTGATCTACCAATGACGTGACGCCGTCAGCGCACACCCGCCCCCCTCACTCCGCACACACCCGCCCCCCTCTCTCCGCACACCCGCCCCCCTCACTCCGCACACCCGCCCCCTCACTCCGCACACCCGCCCCCCTCTCTCCGCACACCCGCCCCCCTCTCTCCGCACACCCGCCCCCCTCACCCCGCACATCACCAAATAGACCTTAGAATTGAATACTGCGCATACCCCTTCTACTTTTGCCGAGCGATCTTTAACTATAGCGCGACCTGTAGTCGGGAGAGCGTACTCACGTGAACGCCTCCCGCGGGACCACCAGAGCGTACTCACGTAAACGCCTCCCGCGGGACCACCAGCGCGTACTCACGTGAACGCCTCCCGCGGGACCACCAGCGCGTACTCACGTGAACGCCTCCCGCGGGACCACCAGCGCGTACTCACGTGAACGCCTCCCGCGGGACCACCAGCGCGTACTCACGTGAACGCCTCCCGCGGGACCACCAGCGCGTACTCACGTGAACGCCTCCCGCGGCACCACCAGAGCGTACTCACGTAAACGCCTCCCGCGGGACCACCAGCGCGTACTCACGTGAACGCCTCCCGCGGGACCACCAGAGCGTACTCACGTAAACGCCTCCCGCGGGACCACCAGCGCGTACTCACGTGAACGCCTCCCGCGGGACCACCAGCGCGTACTCACGTGAACGCCTCCCGCGGGACCACCAGCGCGTACTCACGTAAACGCCTCCCGCGGGACCACCAGCGCGTACTCACGTGAACGCCTCCCGCGGGACCACCAGCGCGTACTCACGTGAACGCCTCCCGCGGGACCACCAGCGCGTCCTCCAGCGCGCCGTGCAGCATACGCACGTAGTCACGCGCGACGTGCTGCTTCTCCGTGCCCGTCACCGCGTCGTGGTGCTGCATCACGCCTGCAGCACGGACAGTGCCAGTGTGAACATATCTTCGTGACTTATTACATTCATATGTATATACACAATTAGCGGGAATGTTCACGTCAGGCCCGGATAAAGGGATCCAGGGTCCCTAAGCGCTTTGTATTTGAGAGCCTTTGCTTACAATATCACATGCGCCAATTTTTCGGGCAATGCAGACTTTAGGGGTATGAATGGTCCGCCATAAAGGCCCCTAGGCTTGGAAGGCCCCTAGGCTTGGAGGGCTTCTAGGCCCGGGTCTTGTGCGCCTAGGGGCTAATCCGGGCCTATTCACGTACTTGTTATTGTTGGTGGAGGCACCAACTGTTTCGACCCTTATCGAGGGCCTTCGTCAGGATGAACTCGGCTCGCTACCCGCCACCTCCGCGACCCGTCGCGCAAGGGGGGGCGACGGGACGCGGAGGAGAGTGCACGACGGGACGCGGGGGTGGCGGGTCCACCCTAACGAAGGCCCTCGATAAGGGTCGAAACAGTTGGTGCCTCAAATATCCCGCTAGTTAATATGAGCGAAGATATTTATTTATTGAGACGGAAACAGCTCCAACTACGACCAAACGTAACGTAAGACAAAAGAAGATTGTTAATTGATGACTATAACGACCGAGTTAAGCTCTTTCGCTTCTATTCCTAACTGTCATCTGAGGTGAACAAGTTCATTCTATTGTTGTTTATTCTATATATGTATGTGCTTTATTATATTAATTGTGTTGTTTTATTTTGTTATTTGTGACGCGTCAATACGGTCCATGCGGCCGCAATGAATAATGTATTTTTTTAACTCCACTTAAGAATTGTTGAGCTCCTTTTTGCACTTCACCGTGAAGGCCAAAGTTGTAATAAACTACGTGACGAAGAAGTCCGGTTATACCCTCAAGGTCGAGAAGTTGGCTTCTCGCCATAACGTGAACTTAAGTTCCTTTATGGTGCGAGTTCCAACACACTGTCTCTCGACCTACATATATGAGTCATGACTAGGTACTGGCCGGCCGGCGTCATGTTTCGACGGTTCTTCGGTCGCCTGACCCTGAACCATTGTGCTGACACCGCGAATGCGTCGCACGTCGCCGGAAACGTGTACTTATAGTAGATAGGATATTATTATTTTGTATGTGTTAGTCTGTAAGGTAGATGGTAGTACTGAAAATCAGTGTTTGCTCTATGAGTAAACAGAAGCTGAGTTGCTACCTTTTTGCCTTACTGAAACACACACATTCAGTATTTTTGTCTTATTTTTTGGGCAAAGGTTTATAATTTTGTATTATTGTTTTTAACATTTGTTTGTTTTGGTTTTGCTTTCTAATTGTTTGTATTTTAATCGTTTTCAAATTGTTTTATTCCATTGTAAGAAAATGTGTATCAACATTTTTGTAAAAATTGTATGTGTGTGCTGAAGTAGCAAATAAAGAATTTATCTATCTATCTATCAAGGTGTCCCAAGAAATCGTGATATAATAAATCTGGAAGGTAGAGGACCTCAAGGGCTATCCGAATCACCCCCATGTATGTTCCGCGATTTTTCTTATTTTCAGAGTTATGATACAGCGACAGACGGACAGGCAAACAGACCTTTCTTCCATTTTGGTCCGGAGCCCTAAAAAATAGGGTTCTTCATCAGTTTGTAAGTCGAGATATCTAAAACATCAGAGAACGCCATAGCGAGTAGGAAGGAATCTCAAAGATAATTAATGTCATACCCATGGCGCTCTTCAGTGAGTTGATGTAGATCTGGTTGTCTTCCTTCAGCCCGGCCAGCACTTGCAGCTGTTTGGCAACCTGCAACCATCCTATGGTTACATAAAATATGTAGGGAAATAATTCGCGAATACTATAGGTATAGGACTGGTCCCATTACGCTTCCTTGAGGAACACCTGATTTTAGTCGATGAATTGTAAGTTCTACGTTCTATGCTTCACATAGAAAAGCTGCTGGGTTATGTAGGGTTTAATCAGTAAATTGTTATTTATGGGCAGTATTTTTAGGAGCTTGTGAAGTAAATTTTCATGCCATACGCAATCAAAATCCTGAGAGATGTCTAAAAAGGCGGCCAAACAGTACATTTTTTCATTCGGAGGCGTTATGTTAAAGGTTAGGTGATGATAAAGGGGATATTACCTGTATGTAGGCATGTAGGCAGTGGTTGGCCTCTCGCGATGACGTGAAAATAGCATGGATGGATAATTAAAGCCAAAGAAAAGATGGATTGATAGTGTGAACATGAATAAGAAAGGAGTGAGCACTGAGGGAAGATGGGCAGACGACTTGCTGAAACCGCTGGTCGGCGGTGGATGCAGACGGCTTCCAACCGCAGTCCTTGGAGATAAGTGAGGGTGGCCTTTGTCCAGCAGTGGACGTTCTACAACTGATATGATGAGTACTTATTGAATAATAATAAAAAAACGCGTTTTTCTGACCCTTCGTAGTGCGGATTAAGGGTAGCAAGGGGTGATGGATAATCATGAAGAGGATATCACTCGTAGCTAGAGGTTGTTTGGAAGAAATCGCTTCTAAGCGATAAGACCGCCCATTGTACCAAATTTTTTTTGTAAGTTTTTTTTTCTGTAATTACTTAAGGTGTGCAATAAAGTATTTTGTATTGTATTGTATTGAAGTGGTTGGCTTCTTGCTCGAAGTACTTGGTGGTCAAAACAGTAATTTGTTGTTTTTTGAATGATGATGTGAGTAAGAAATTAGTGAGTCGAGTTGACTTCAATGAGGGGAATGGAAGAGAACAACTAGTGCCGACCCTACCTAGATAGATTGATAGATTATTGTACACCAGATAATATGACAGCCACCACACTTGCGAATAGGATTCTATCAGGCGTTAGCAGTAATATACAAAATGTATCAAATAAATAAATGATTATCGTTATGATGATGAACAGCACATCACCTTAGATACCTTTAGTACCTATTTTTGTTGAGTTGCGCTCAATTGTGCGCATGGCCGCCTTTAATTGAGAGAGCACAAGGCCCTTTGCCCCAAAGTTTTAAATTGTGTTGAATCTGTGTACCTCTTGTTTGCGGTCCTAATAAATAAACAAATAAATAAATAAATTAATAAATAAATAAATGCATAAATGAATAAATAAATAAATGCATAAATAAATAAAAAAATAAAAAATAAATAAATAAAATAAATAAACAAATAAATGAATAAATCACCTGCAGGTAGTTGTTGGCCTCCCGTTCGAAGTACTTGGTGGTAGGGCGCGACGTGTAGTAGCCCGTCCAGTAGGAGTGCGCGTCGCTCGCGTACGGGAAAAAGTCGTCCTGTTTGATCGGCAGCACCGGGCTGAAATCACATGCAAACAACTGAAGGTTTCTTTAGAAGGTGAAAGGAGAGTTGTCGCTATCTTTTGTTTGTGGAACTAGATATTGTTATATGTTGCGTCCTGTGGGACAAATACGGCGCCACTGAAAATCAGTGTCGTGTTCTCACGGCGTGTGCTGAGTTGGCGACCGATTTATGTTTCTGTACCTTAATATGTTATTTTTCATGTATGTATCTTTGAGACATAAATAAGCATTTTCTATTCTATTCTATTCTATATTTCTTTTTCTAGAGCATTCCATAAGTGCGATATAAATACGTGGGTGTGTTTGTAGAGTCTCTCTTTGGCTACGAAAGTGAACAGTCTTCACACAATTGGTATGTCCCAAACTATTTTGTAACACGCCCCCCTCCTCTGCAGAATGCAGAATGTTCAAGCCCGCTACTGTGTACCTTTGATGGACCTAATGGTAAAACCTCTAAGAACAGCCCAAAGCAAAGAATTTGTAACGTTTAAGTTATCTATCAATGTACGAGTTCGGCAGGGTGATTACGTATCTCGCGACAGGTTTTGCAACAGGCAATTGACAGCAATATTACTATCAAATGTATTTTTTTGTATTAGAGAACAGCAAGGAATGAGCCGTTTTCAGTAACAAAACAAAAAGAGTTTTCTACTAAAACTAACAGATGGAGCTGGCAAGCGGAGTAAGCAAGTTTGTGATTAATCCTGTCATTGTCAAAATGTGCCTACCAGTAAAAGAAAATTAACGCCATCTATAAGGTTCGAGGTAACTATTTTTGAAGTTTTTACTTTTTAATGAAAACGCCTCATTGACATTTGAGAGTAATATTGCTGTCAAATGTCAGTTCCTTGCTGTTCTATAAATTTTTGAATTGGAGAACAGCAAGGAATTGACATTAGTCAACCCACAAAAAATACAAATCAGTTCATAAACGTCGGAGTTTTTAGGTAACAAAAATTAAAAAAAAAAACACTCTTTTTGAAGTCGATAATAGTTTTCTGTTAAGAACTATATTAGTGAAAAAGCGTTACATTATACCATTTCAAATTTTAAGGTGATAGTGTCAGTAGTTCACAAGGTATCAATTTGTGACAGACAGACTCGCCAACCCACCTGCCAAGGGTGGTGAGTATGGCAACTACGGAACATGGAGAACCATGAGGCCTGTGTTCAGTAATGGTCGTTTAACGGCTGAAATTATGATGATGAGACAGGCAGACAGTCTCATAAAAGAATTCCGCTTCGAAAAATATAAAATCAGGTCGTCGGTACTTACTCTGCCTTTTTGACCGCCTTCAAATAACAGTTGGGCGTGGAGTAGAAGACCTTGATATTGAGGCGCTCCTTAGCCGCCTTCAGGTTCGTGTATCTGAAATAATAGTTGTTGAGGCTCAACAAGTCGCGGAGGCAAAGTCGTCAGTGGGCGCGGCCTAAATGTATGCTATCTCACCTGACATAGTATGTGTACCCGCGCGCTAGAATGAAATGCACAATGATTCATTCCTAAAACGACCGCGCAGAAATAAGTGAATAGACTTGTGAAGGGTTATTATAGAAAAACTTGAGTGTAACCTTTTCAAAATAACATTTATTTCAACTTTTGTATAATTAAACTATGTCAGAACGGCGTTTATTTTTGAGTTTTCTTTCTCCTTATGTTATTTAGTTTCGTCCAAGGTTGGGCTAAAATCAGTGTTGAAATACGAAAGTTTAGAAGCTTGTATTTTTGAAGTAAATACTTTTATTACGGTTTGGGGTGTATACAAACATAGGTAGATTATGACGAGATAAATTGATATAATCCTAAGTGCTGTATGGTCAACGTCAAACAGTGGAGGAGTTACCCTTCCACGTTTGTTTGTATGGAAAGATGGGCGACTCGTTCAGCCTTAAGGTAGAATTCCACCAGTGTGGGGCACAAATGAACGCTAGAAAACACCAAAATGTGCAGGTATTCTTCTCTTTTAGTTCTCAGAACTAAAGACATACTGCAATAGCAGCTCAGTATGCGCCAAAGTTCGAAGAGCGCCTGCACATTTTGGTGTTTTCTAGCATTCAGACATTTGTGCCGCACACTGGTGGAATTCTACCTTTAGGAATCTAAAACGCTACGTCGACACATTTAACAGTAAATTTATCGACACTGACCTATTTCTATTGCCCGAATTCAAATTTAAATAGAAATTGAAAAACCAACTTTTAAATGATTAAACGTACAATATTAGAATAATCTTGATTAGACACTTTTTTACTCATAAGTTTTCACACAACAACCTCACATTATACTTAAGGTAACCCAAGGATGTTGTACATTTATTCATAATTATTTTGTATTTATTGTTCAGTAGTAAGATTTAATGTATCAACTGTTTGTTATTCCGAATAAAGTAAAAATATAAATTAAATAAAACCTACACTCTCACCAAAATTAGGATAGATTTTTTTAACAAAGGAAAATGTAAACTGAAAATCATAGAATCTGCGCGCAAAGAGAACCGTCGCGTCGCGGCGTAAAGTGGAACTAATACAGGGTGTATTACAACATGTGTACTAAGCAGCAATTGAATTCCGAAAATTCTGACCACCCCAACGACCACCTTTGTTCTACGAATTTTCGGTATTCGGTAATTTTTATTCAAGAAAAGACTACGAAGGTTTTAATTTCAACAACTGATAATACGATATTGAGAACCAAAACGCGAGCTGATTCTTGACAGGGTCATTGAGTCGTACAGCTACAAGATAAAAAAAACTCAAACCTCACTATAGATTTATTTGTATTTATAATATGTAATATATATAATATGTAAAAAAAAATTGACCTCAGGGTCATCTTCACATGAGGACACCAAATAGTAAAATTGTAAATGAAAATACTTGTCCGCTTGAGCTGAACCCTACATGGACACGGCTGGCTCGAGGTAGAGAAAAATGGCATAGATTGGAGGAGGCTTTTACCCATAAATGGGGGACCCCACAAATAGATTAAGTGAAGTAGTAATAATAATTAAGTGAAGTGGAATAATATACTTATATGTATGTAACTACTTAGATATAGAAAAACATATAGTAAAATGAGGAAATAAAGTGGCTTAATAAAATAATAAATAATAAAATCGGCTTTTCCAGGTTAGTACACATTATCACGGTTAATACACCCTATATAAATTACATTAAACTAATTTCAGGATTTTCTAGTCACACAATGTCACACTTTGTCGACCCTCCCCCCTCCCCTAACGTGTGACGCAATTTATAGATGGCCCCAAACCAAAACTGTTTTTTATTATTTATACAGGGTGTATAACATGTGTACCAGCCCGAAAGGGGGGTTTCAGCCCACGAATACAAGTAGTTTTAGAGGGAAAGAATTCAAGGCTTAGTACACATGTTATAATGTGTTATAATACACATCGCGCAACTTTTTGAATATTAACTTAAATAATAATAAACTAAGAAAGCGTGTTAGGAAAGCGATAAGCGTTAAAAAGTGCACAGCATGAGTATTCCTGACGTGTGACAAGATATTAAGTGTGCATAAGACGAATATTGTAAAAATTAAAATAAGTTAAAGCGTGAGGTTTCTTGTTCGCTTCTTTCCCTCACATGGAAAAAAGTTATCAGAAGCGAACGAATTCAATTATGTGCTTTATTCAGTTTAAATGTGTCTTGTTCTTCTTTTGTAAATTGACTTTTCTATGTAGCGTTTTGCTCTATTGAATAAACACATATTGACTTTGACTCAATAAAAGTGTGACTCGCGGGGGGGGTAATTTTTTACAACTCCCAATGAGTCACATTGTAACTCGTTTTTAGTGTGACACTCCGGGAATGTGTTTCCTGAACTGTGTTCAAATGCAAGCTTTTGTACAGTGATGAATGAGGACTTTGAAAAACAAAAACAGTGTAAACCAGTTTTTAGTGCGATACACTGGGGATCCTTCAAAATAAAACATATCTGTGTGTCTACCATGAGTTGTCACTGTTAAGTCGCCTGCCGTTACTACAGTAGTAATAGTACATTACTATGACCTCTGCCAGATTTGTAACACATGCTACCAAACTCTAAGCAAATGAAGCCCAAACTGTGTGGTAGTTTACTGCGTATTTTAGTACCAAACTATTCGCTAGAGGCGCTGTACAGAGTATAGATCGTGAAAACTCATGGTAGACCTGCATTAATCAGCCATCTCGGAAAATGTATGAGTCACTACTATTATAATACTGCACTTAAGAGATATTTCTGCGTTTCAAGAGCTTCATTATACAAGATTATAAAATTAAACATTTTTCGGAACTCCCGACACTTTACTCGTCTTGAAGGTGACTAATTTTTTTTCAATGTGTAGATACCCTCAGTTTTGTATTCTACACACCATTTCCTTTCATTTGATACCAAATAAATTTGGAAATATTTCATTGTTTCCTGTTTCACCCTATCTAGTAAGCGTCATAACAGATTTTGATAAAACATGTATAAGAACATGTCCGCCGTGGGGTGCCGGCAGTAGAATGATACCCCTCCTCTCATGCCCATGGATGCAGTAAGAGCCTGCTAAGGGATACCTCCGGAAGATGGGCAGCAGCGTCTATCCGTGTATCAACATCCCATACTGCGCTCGCCAACCCGCCTGCCAAGCGTGGTGAGTATGGCAACTACCCTCATGGAGATCCATGATGTATAAGAAAAGAGCCACCGCCGGAAAATCTGCTTTAAATAAACTACGGTGCCACAGACAGACACACACATAGCGGCTTATGTATATAACACCTGACTTTTTTCTCGGGGTTAAAATATATTGGAATAAACTTCAAGTAGGTACCGACACGTGATAGGGAAGAATTAAGAAGAAATAAGAATAGGTGACCGGGTATGATTTATTATTGATATGTAAGTATATATTTATAAGTTATATAAGTAATATATTATATTATGTACGTAGTATTTCAATATAGTTCATGTATGGTATATTTTGTAATTACTTTTAACTCAACGTACCACCATATAACCCCTTGTCGTATTTTTACGATTCAATCCATCCCAATTGTCACTAGGCCGCCGATTGTCACTATGTTCTCAAGTTACAAAAAGAATAGACACGTTGCTTTTTCTAATGAGGCGTTTTCATTAAAAAGTAAAAACTTCAAAAATAGTTACCTCGTACCTTATAGATGGCGTTAATTTTCTTTTACTGGTAGGCACAATTTAACAAATGACAGGATTAATCACAAACTTGCTTACTCCGCTTGCCAGCTCCATCTGTTAGGTTTAGTAGAAAACTCTTTTTGTTTTGTTACTGAAAACGGCTCATTAATGAAACAATACTTAGATAAAGAGCATTGACGTTTAGGAGTGGGGGCTTGTGCCGTCAGAGCATAGCCATAAACTGTACCGAAACGCGTCAACGCGTGACGTCACAAAACAGAAGAAGAGACATTGATTTGACAACCTAATTTAAATAAGAAAAGTTACGTGTCTAATCATCATCAAAAACCGTAGGACAGCTGTCTAAGTGCGCTACTGGACATACGTAGGTCCCTCATGAACCTAAAAGATCCCAAGATCATGAGGGGATTGTGGCCATACTCGCCACGCTCGGCAAGCGCAGTACGTAATGTTAACACACGTAAAGACGCTGTTGCCCATCTCTCAGTGGTATCCCTTGGCAAATTCCACGGGCAAGAGAGGAGAGGCAAAATTTTTTTTGCCATCACCCCACTGCGTAATAGTTTTTGTTAATCTACATGACGGAATAAAAATCAAAGCTGTGTCAGGTAGTACATTGGCAGGCAATCTACTGTCAACCAGGTGAGACAAAGGCAGGAAAAAGGAAGTGGTCTAACCAACGATAGACAAGAGTTTAGGAGAGACCTCACCCGAGCAGCGGGACGCAATAGCCTAGACAAAAGAACGGAAAACTTACTCAATAAGTTTGTCTAGATTCGTGTACCACATATTGGCGTCTTGGTACGTAAAGTCTCCGCCCATCGTGACCAGAAAGTTATTGGAGCGGTAGCGCCGCGCCGCGGTCGTCACGTAGTCTACGAACAGTGCGACCTGCAAGGGAGAGGGGAACGTTTCTATCATCGACATCAGGACGTCCACTGCTGGGCACAGGCCTCGCTCATGGATCATTGACGGGGTTATTCCTATATCAAGGGACGTGATTTGCATAGCATACATACAAGAAATAAAAACAAATTGCACATCCCTAAATTTAGACTCCAGAAAGTAAATAAATCATTTATTTACTCGGGACAAATGTCTGTACGATCTGCAGATATTTGTTCAGGGTGTTCTGGGTGTTTTTCTATATATAATAAAAATATCTATCTATGTAGTATAATGTATTAAGTATATCAGTCATCTAGTACCCATAACACAAGCTCTGCTTAGCTTGGGGCTAGATGATGCTGTGTGATTTGTCCAGCATTATTTATAAATTTATTTATATTTATATATATTTATATTGTGTGCGCTTCTATAATAAGCTTCCATCTGAGGCGACTATCGATTCATAGGTTTAAGCTTTTTAAAAAACAAAATCTCCTAGAAAAAGCTTATTATTCCAAAGATGATTATTTGATTGATATTGACCCTTGGCCAAGTGTTGCTCGGTTCGACCACGATAAGAAATAATGTCATCTTGAAATATCCAAAGTATCCAATATCCTTGCGAACATTAAATTAAGCATAATACTAAGACAGAAATTGTAACAATGAATAGAAGTGAAAGAGCGAGGTTTCTTGTTCGCTTCTTTCCCTCACTTGGAAAAAAGTTATCTGAAGCGAACGAATTCAATTATGTGCTTTATTCAAATTAAATGTGTCTTGTTCTTTTTATGTAAATTGAATATTCCAAGTAGCGATTTGCTCTATTAAATAAACACTTATTGATTTTGTTTTTTTTTATAGTCGCCGCGCTTGCCTGCCAAGTGTTGACGATCGGCGATCCCAGTAAGTTAAGGGTACTTTGAAGACGCTGCTTTCGGAGGTATCCAGGTTCTCACTGCATCCACGGGCATAGAGGAGAGGCAACATTCTACGGCCGGCACCCCACGGCAGTGATGAATATTCTGCGCTAGCCCAATCCATCTACTTCTTTATAATGTTTTACATTTGGTAGTAAAATCCTGATATTTTTTATTTTTATTGGAACTGAACTAATGGACATCTTTAGAGATTGCACTATTTACATTGGCTTAATTGATTGTATGGCGTTTCATTTTCAACGAAAGCTATGTATCATTGGCAAATAACGCAATGTCGTGATTAAATATATGTTAGAACATTGATATAAATGAAACATAGGAATGGACCCAGTATAGATCCTTGCGGTACACCCATTGCAAGCCACGCACCCCGGAGACCGTTTCCCATTAACATCAACTCTTTGAATCGAGTTACTCAAGTAGGAAACAAAAAGATCAAAGAGAAGAACAAGGAGGCGCCTCTGATTTCATAGTAATGCAATTTCCTGACCAATATTTCGTGGTGAACACAATCGAACGCTTTTGACAAATCGCAAAAATACCTAGCTGCTATGCTACCAGGTCCTAAATAGAAGGTTAGCTACAGTAGATTTTAATAAATTTTATTTTATTTAGTATAAGATATTTTCATTATACTTCTAATTCATCATTTGTCAAAATTTGTAAAGTCAACTTCTTCAAGAACATATTAAATATCCATCAATGTTTTGGAGGAGGGCGCTGTCACTACGACGCAGTTTTTTAACTTTTGTGGTGGCAACGTTCACATCAGTTTTTGTAACCACTTAAATGTTCTAAATAAAGATTTTTTTTAATTTTTTTTTTTAACCTATGGCATCTTACAATCTCCCAAGCATCATAAGTATGTGACAACATCTCTATATCGGCATCAGTAGTTGAGTTCCATCTGGTTAAGCCATATGGCTTACATTACAATGTAGTATACTCGTAGATATCATTTCAGCCGTCCACTACTGAACAAAGACTCTCATGGATCTCCAGGAGGGGTAGTTGCCATACTCACCTCCCTTGGCAGGCGGGTTGGCGAGCGCAGTATGAGATGTTGTTACACAGAAATACGCTGCTGCCCATCTTCCGGAGGTATCCCTTAGCAGGCTCTTACTGAATCCGTGGGCATGAGAGGAAGGGTAACATTCTTCTGCCGGCACCCCACGGCTAACATGATATTATTGTTATTCAAATGAATGAAGCAACAGTAGATTTAATACGAGATTTTCCATAATTATCATTATGCTCAAGAATGTCACCGGCGGTATGTAGTACAAATAAAGACATTTTTTTTTATCACCGACTGGTTATTCCGAATCGTTCATAGCCCAGCAATAAAATATTTTTAGTGCTCATAAATCTTCCAAGATGGCAGGACATTATAACTAAACAGTAATCAAGCAACCATGCAAATGAATGTTTTGATAAGATAATACAAGACGTTTAACTAACAACAAACGCAAGAGAATCCCGCTACAACTACATCTATCGTTAAAAAGAAAAGTCTATTGGTGGTGGCTGGTATCGTACCCACGACCTTAGGATTGAAAGTCAGAGGACATACCACTCGGCCAATACGGCTTTTCTAACCACTAATCATGCTAAACTCATGTCCAATAAAAAACATTCCTAAATGAACAACAATTAAATGGTAGCAAAATCCACTAATCTATCTAGTGAAAGCTTAAAAAACTCAAAAATAATTCAACACAAACATGTTTCTCTACTTTCTGTACTTCCTGAGGAATAATCGGCAGGGCGCTAGAAAATCGCCAATTATCTACTGTTGAGTTCTTTCCTGAAGCCGCTTTGTAGAGGCCTGTTGCATTATTTTTGAGTGTTTGAGCTGATTTTTTGCTACATGTTTGTAATTCATTGAGATATTATAATGGATTTCCACAATGTCACGGCTGAGTTAATTATTAGAAATATCCTTGTCTTCGTCACTCACACTATAAGCTTGTCAAGATTGATGTACCACATGTTAGCGTCCTGGTAGTTAAAGTCCTCGCCCATGGTCACTAAAACGTTGTTGGAGGAATATGCCCGCGACATGTTCCGTACTGTCGCTATGAACGCGTCCACCTATAACGACATGTCATTCTTTGTTTAGTTCAGGGTGCTCCAGACTTACTGAGCAGTCGTTGCGAGCGGAGGTGCCCACTAGAAGACCGCAGAAATGGTGGAATTCCTTAGAAGAAAGACTGGGGTAGTACTGAGGGTCGAGAAACTGGACTCTCGTCATAAAGTGAGCTTTAGATCGTTTATGGTGAGGGAAACGGAAAGTTTGATGACCTTTATGACCCCCGACTTCTAGCCGAAGGGGGTGATGTTCAGGCGCTTCTATGGCCACCTGGCCCGGGACCGCGACACGATGACGTCATCTCGTGGGCCCTAGTTAAAAGTTGTGTAGTTTAGTCTGTAAGGTATTTATTATATGGGCCTTAGATTTAGTATTTTATAACTAGTTACTTACCTTTAGTTGCCTGAAATAAATATTATATTATTATTAGTGTAGGCGATGTACCGGAAACCATATTGACATCAGAGAAACTGCTACCTTGCCTGTTGATTTGTGATTGCTTTTGGTAAGGATAGGACGCTATTTACTATTGCTATTTCTGGCCATGTGGACTCAAAAGCATCCAGGTCTTCTTACCATCTCAACTCAACACCTCAGCGTCTCACCTGATGATGCCTCGCGGAGAGGCGAAACCCGTGTCGTCGTATAGGTTTGGGTATGCATGCTGCACTGACAACCTAGTTCTCCCTGCATGTGCATAAGTAGCGGTATATATAAGTACTACGGTATAATTGCGTTGAGTATATCACCTTGTGTGTTGTACATCGGCGAAGACCACGTCTACAATGGGCTAGCCGTCGCATAGCACGTCAAAGCATCCAGGGGGGGGGAATCCAGGGGGAGGAGAGTATGTATTGTACAGGACACCGGTAACAAAATCCGAGGAGGCACAAGTATTTTAACAAATACCTACGGCGCCATCAAGATCATGAGGGATTGTTGCCATGCTCTGATTCTAAACATTAACTTTCCTATGAGCGGGAATTAAACTCACCAGCACTTACAAACACCTAAGGCGCCTTTGAAAATGGACCTTCAAGATCATGAGGGATTGTTGCCATGCCCACCACGCTTGGCAGGCGGGTTGGAAGAACTCTGATTCTAAACATTACCTCTCCTATGAGCGGGAATCAAACTCACCAGAACTTAAGTCGCACGTTTCCTGCACAACTTCGCTTGGAGTTCCAAAAGTCAATACAGATGGCCCAGTCTGGGTCTGGGTCTGGTCTTACCTTGTCGTCGACGTTGTACATCGGCGAAGAGATGTCGTCTACGATCGGCTCGTCGTTGCAGAGGACGTCGAAGCAGAATCCGGGCGGAGGGGAGTATGTGTTGTACAGCACACTGGTGAAGATATCCGAGGAGGCGCCTGGAAAGTCAATTACTAGTTTGTAATTTGGAAAAACAGGTCAATACGTGTGAAGCTGACGAGGCTTCAGATTCACGCTGCGGATCTGCACGGGCGCGGGCCGCTACGTCAGGAATGACGTCATCGCCCGCGACGTGCAGATCCAAACCATCGAGGACTTCGTGATCCACACGGCGCGTCGCATGTTCGACCGCGCCGACAACGGACCGCACGCCCACCTCAGCGGCCTCGCCCCGCTGCATGCCCGACCCCCGGACCACAAAGGTCAGTGGCTCCAACAGCCACGGGACCTCCTCACACAGGGAGAAGAATAATAATAAAAAAATGCAATCAGCCTGAAAGGCGATTATCGATTGACCCAGGGGTAGTAGCCCCTGGAGTAGAAGCCGGGGTAAGGAGGTCTAACCTCGAGGCCCCACCCGGAGACCCCCAAAGGGGCCCGGAAGACAGAGATGATGACAACACAGCAACAATGCCGCTACGATCAAGACACATGATGATAATATACTTACCAAGATCATCATCTCCCCTCCACAGCATCTCCATACTGCCGCTCTTCAGCCTCTCCCGCTTATCCTGGTAGTCGATCCGGCCGAGGAACAGGCCGTCATATCCAGCTGCAGCCAGGATGGAGGCGAACTCGCGCGAGTGGCCGAACGGGTCGATTTGCCAGCCCGCGCGGGGGAGCGCGCACGGACCGAAGGTCTCGTTCAGCTTGCTGGAAGGGAGTCAATACGAACGCCTTAGTTGTCTATGACTCTGTCAATGTTTCTGTTTATAATTTTGTCAGTAACGCAGTCTTTGATTTTGACTATGGTTTAGCCGTCATTTTGTCAATGATTTTGTCAGTAACGCAGTCTATGATTTTGACTATGGTTAGCCGTCATTTTGTCAATGATTTTGTCAGTCATGCAGTCTTTGATTTTGTCTATAATTTTGTCGGTAACGCAGTCTATGATTTTGTCTATGGTTTAGCCGTCATTTAGTCAATGATTTTGTCAGTAACGCAGTCTGTGATTTTGACTATGGTTAAGCCGTCATTTTGTCAATGATTTTGTCAGTCATGCAGTCTTTGATTTTGTCTATAATTTTGTCAGTAACGCAGTCTATGATTTTGACTATGGTTTAGCCGTCATTTGGTCTATAATTTTGTCAGTAACGCAGTCGTAAGTATATGATTGTGATTGTATTAATCTTTGAACAACATGGTCCTAAGTTGCAAAGTTCTTCTAATGTTGCGCTAACTCGAACGGGTCTCGCTCAACTTTGATTTTGAAGACTGAGAAGATTTTTGCGCACGCCTACTTTACCGGGCTTAAGGCTAAGTAACAGTTTGTAACCAAAGTCTTCTTTTTTGGGCGCCCCCGCTTCACCGAGAGTGCTGGAATCATAGCTGCCTATTTTGTCAATGGACCTAGCCTGTAATTGTCTATGATTTTGTCAAGCAGTCCTTAACTTTGTTAGTAACGCTTGCAGCTTTCTCCGCTTGCCAGCTCATCTGTTAGGTTTAGTAGAGAACACTTTTTTATTTTTTACTGAAAACGGCTCATTGTGCTTATTCTCTATACAGGGTGTATTAAAACATGTGTTCTAAGCCGAAAAGGGGTGATTCTGACCATCCCAGGGAACAGCTTTTGTTCTATGACTTTTCAGGATTCAATGATTTTCATACAAAAAAGAGTACTAAAGTTTAAACTTCAACAGCTGATTACACGATAATGGCAACCTACAAGACAGCTAATTCTTGACAGAGTCATTGACCTCCGCGATGAGTTCCCGTACAGGCACAAATAAAAATACCTATAACCACAAATAGGTTTTTTTTTTATATAAAAGTAAAAAAAAAATCTGGTTATAAACACGGGAATTTATCGCGTAATATGCCTCTGATTATTCTCGACGTTTCGACTGTGTTTCAACAATCGTGGTCCCGGGTTGACTGACTATGAAATCTGATTATGACGTCAAGATCATTTTCACATCTAGTAAAATTATAAATATGAAAAATATAGAAACTAAGAAAAGATACGAATTTCTTTTCTTCTCAAACTACTTGCTTTCATGGGATTAAATTTCCCCCCCCCCCCCCCCCCCCCCTTTCGGGTTGATACACATGTAATAATACACCCTGTATGTCCGCCCATCCGTCAAGCTCCATCTGCTAGGTTAGTAGAAAACGCTCTTTAATTCATTTTTACTGAAAACATTGTGCTCACCTAGTCTACATGTCAAACGGTCCGTCCGTCGCTGTCACTTCCACGGTCTCACCTGAGTCCCCAGGTGAGCTGGTCCACCACGCTCTGGTAGTGGGCGGCCGCCTCGTCGTTCATGCTCCAGGCACCCCCCACGAAGACCAGCCGCCCCTCGTCGACCAGGGCGCGCACCTGCCCCTGCGTCTTCTGGCCCTGGAGCACCCACCACTTCCAGAAGAACGCCGTCTCCACGTAGATGAATCTACGCGGAACAACACGGATAATGTTTGTCTTTTTTAAACTTTCGCGATCACAACACATTATTTAGATACATATAACCGGGTATTTATCGTCCAGTCCTGTACCAGTCGTCCCGGGACCATGCTTGGTGCAATCCAAGCGAAACGTCGGGAAATAATAAAGGTAATTTACGCGATAAATACCCGGTTATATGTATCTAAATAACGGATAATGTTTTAGATAGTCTAAAGGTGGGTACTGACCAACGTTACGAGGTGTAATGTAACATTCGCATCGAGCGTGTTACAGATCGAGCATGTTCTAACACCACCGGTGTAACATGCTCGTCAAAACTCTGCGCTCCGCCGCTCGAGCCAGTTCACTCAAGATGGCCGACAGCGAGGACGTGTTGAGCTTTCGCGATCACGACACATTATTATTATTTATTTATTTTTCAGCCGTTACTATCCCACTGCAGGGCAAAGGCCTCCCTTCCCTTCTTCCACTCCTCGCGATATAACGCTGCTACAGGCCAAGATCTTAAATGGGCGTCTAGTTCATCGCGCCATCTTCTTCTAGGTCTTCCACGTCTTACTATTATTACAATAAATAAAATAAATAATGCTGGACAATTCAGAAATGAAAATGAATGAAACGTAATGTATTATGCGTTGTATTCGATTCATCATTTCAGCCGTAAAACGTCCACTACAGAAACGTCGAAAAATTTGTATTTTGTATTTATTCAAAGCATTACCATTACATAATATAACATTCGACACGTGTTCTGCCCTCTGCGAGGCAACCTCAGGAGAAATCATTATATTTGCCGCTCACTTTGACAGCAGCAGTGGGTGTCAACGGCAGGGTGATTACGTATCTAGCGACAGGTTTTGCAACAGGCATTTGAAAGCATTTGCCGTGGGGTGCCGGCAGTAGAATGTTAACCCTCCTCTCCTACCCGTGGATGCAGTAAGAGCCTGCTAAGGGACACCTCCGAAAGATGGGCAGCAGCGTCTTTCCGTATATCAACATCCCATACTGCGCTCACCAACCCGCCTGCCAAGCGTGGTGAGTATGGCAACTACCCCTCATGTAGATCCATGAGGGTGGCCTTAGTTCAGTAGTGGACGTTTTACGGCTGAAATGATGATGATGATGATTTGACAGCAACGATTGCTGTCAAATGTCAATTCCTTGCTGTTCTCTAATACAACAAGCATTGGTACGGGGATATCAGAAAAGGGCGCAAGGCCTCAAAAGCTCACCAAAGGTCAAAAATGACATTTTTGGGTTTTTGGACGTTTTCGGTCATTTGAAGACTTATTTTTATGGTGACCTTTTGAGGTCACAATAACACCGGTCCCTGTGACCACCAGGTCACCAAAATCAATCAGTACCCTTCTCTCATTAAGACGGTGCTAACAAAAAAGGTTTCATGTAAATCGGTCAAACGCGTTCGATTGTAAACGTCCCATACACAGAAATACAGACAGACAGGCAGTGCTATGTATATTAGGGGGCTTCGCCTCCTAAAAATTGACATTTGACAGCAATCGTTGCTGTCAAATGCCTGTTGCAAAAACTGTCGCGAGATACGTAATCACCCTGCCCGTCGATATCACGATGATGATTAGACGTCAAACATTTAATAATAATTTTTAATAATTTATCTTTATTTCACAAGATCCACATTTCTTACAAAAAATATAGAAATGTCTTACAAACTAAATTTAAAATAGAAAATAAAATTAGATATTAAACTACCTAATTGTAGGTAGGTCTAACTCAGGATGTCAATTCCATCCAGCGTTTATACATTTTAGTTTGGATTAGCCTATCTGATAGACTGACAATAATACTATACTTATATTTAAAATGTAATCTTACTTCCTCTCTGGGTCTTCCAGCAGCTCTTTGACCACGGAGTCCAGAATGTACTGCACTCCAGCCTTTTGGATGTTGTTTCTACCTGAGGAGGGGAATTGATTAGCCAATGCTGGACATCACCAGAACAGCTGCCTTTAATCGGGGGAGCACAAGCAGAGGCGGCTCTAGCCCTTGTGGCGCCAGTGTGCCACCAGTACCCTGGCGCCCCCTAGTAGGAGCGGGGTCAAAATGGAATACTTACAGTTATATTTTCATACGAAAATTCGGGTGCAAATAGTGCAATTTTAAATGATGTCAAGAAGCTTTTTTAGGAAGGAAGGGGTTACAACAATAAAAAATCACAACTTTGTAGTTCTTTTAAAAATATTTAATTTAAAACTATAATATGGACGCTCGTACACACAAATATACACACGCACACATACACACAAATGTATTTACAAAAAATTAACTTTTCGTGCTTTTGCATTAGCGAAATCTTTAACAATGTCACTGACTTCAATTTTGATTTCATGTTCAATACTTATTAACGATAAATTTGTCAATCTACTTTGCGACAATGTTGATCTAAGATAGTTTTTAATTATTTTTAGTTTAGAAAATGACCTATCGCTGTGTGCTACCGTGACTGGAAGTGTGAGGTAAATCCTCAGTGCTGTGGACAGATTTGGGAATACTGAAATTAATTTATTCGTAAACAAGTTATTTAAAATATCCAACGGCGCAGTGGAATCATCAATAAACATCGGTAATAATTCTATTTCATTAAAGAGCTCGAACTTTTCCACATCTGAAAAGCCAGCATGGCAAAGTTTATTTTCTAAATTAGAACAATGTGCTTTTTTTGTATCCGAGTCCAGATCATTCCAGTGTGTCAATTTTTGAAAAAATGAAAAAATTACATTATTTTGATTCAAAAGTTCGAACCGTTCGTCGAACTTAGTAATTGCGGTGTCTAATAAATAGTAGTAAAAAATTACTTTAAAATGTGTTTTCGCGTCTGTGATCGGTTCATCCTCCGCCTCATAATTAAAAAACCTTTTACGAGCGCGAGGGCGTGTAAGTGTGGGAAATTCTGATATTGCCTCGACTTCTTCCGCTACAGTTTTTGCGCTGTTAAGGAGCTTCTCAAAAGCGGAGTCATTACGGATTACAGACAAACTTATTTTTGCATTATCAATCATTTTCACCGCTTCTGACAATACAACGTCTGACTTTTGAAGTGCCTTGCTGACTATATTTATCTTGCTTAAAATTTCAAACCAAATAAGCAGAGAGCAGATGAATTTAAACGAAAGCAGCCAGCTTACCAGAACATTTTGATTAAGTCGTATTTCATGCCGGGGTGTCCAGATGACAATTGCAGGATAAGGAAAGAGGTCTGTCGCGTTCTCAAATCTCCCTTAGACAAGCTCGGAGCAGCGCTGTCTAGCGGCAGCTGTCCGAACTACGTTGTTAAGAATCTAACTAGATTGGTCTGATTACTAATTAAGTAATGTGTAATTTTAATTTTCACCGTTAAATCACGTGTTAAGTGGCTTTCGGATTGAAAATCATACCACTCGGCCAACACGACTTAAAAATTAAATTTAGCTTTCGTGTTTTAACGGTGGAAGGAAACATCGTGAGGAAACCCGCGGCTTAGTTAGCTTCAGACGTATTGACCTGTTCTTTCCTCTGACTAACAGCTGACTAAGCTGAGAGGATGGTATAGGTGCTGGGCAAGCCTAATCCATCCAACAATGTCCCAGGCACTGCAACGTCCCGTACAGCATTATACCAGTTGCTGACGCTGTATAAATCATCTATAATAGATGCACAGGCCTTAAAATTTTAATTTTAAAATCTTATATTTATTAAGTTTAATGTCGTATTATTATTTATTGTTCTATATTTTGTGATTTGTATTAGAATTTGTCAATGTCTTTGCTCCATTTTATATGTTCTATTTAATTTTATTGATTGTGTTGCCTTCTGTGACGTCACCAAACGGCTCAGTCGGAAGACCAGCGTTGGTTAACATAGCCAACAATAAGCTGAGACTGAGACCTTTTTGTGACTCAAGCATAGCTTCATTATTTTTGTCTTTTTTTTATGTAATCTATGTTTTCTATGCTTGTTGTTACAAATAAAGAAATGATCTATGTATCTATCTATGTGATATCGGAAACTAAGAGGTATGCAATGCAGTGCAGCCGTTGAGACACAGATGGCGCTGTGTTCAACAGGTCCTAATAAATAAAAAATAAAATACAATTTAACTTGTCGAACTTTCACGATTTGTTTACATATTATTTAGTTTCAATCAAATTTACGCAATCGCTGTAGGGTGCCGGAAGTGGAATGTTACCCCTCCTCACATACCCGTGGATGCAGTAAGCCTGCTAAGGGATACCTCTGTTATATGGGCAGCAGCGTCTTTCCGTGTACCAACATCCCGAACTGCGCTCGCCAACCCGCCTGCCAAGCGATGATTCTTGATACATACTGAACACAGGCCTCCCTCATGGATCTTCATTGGTAGTTGCCATACTCACCACGCTTGGCAGGCGGGTTGGCGAGCGCAGTATGGGATGTTGATACACGGAAAGACGCTGCTGCCCATCTTCCGGAGGTATCCCTTAGCAGGCTCTTACTGCTTCCACGGGCATGAGAGGAGGGGTAACATTCTACTGCCGGCACCCCACGGCAACAGTAACAGTAATAGTAACTAATTCCTCAGCAAAACATAGAAAACAATGTTTAAACAGTTCCGATGTTAATTTTAAGTTTTAGCATAAGCTATTTTTGTGAGTATTTTTTGCTGTAATAAATGCTTTTTCATTTTTTTTTTCAACAGCCTATTGTATGAATGAAACGACGCAGGCGCGTGGGTACTCACTCCCGTAGTAGTACTGGTCGACCGTCTTGAGCCAGCCGACGTCATCGTGCGTGTGCGCAACTATGTGCACGTTCAACACGCCCGCCTCCGCCTCCGGGCAGTTCTGTGACAGACAGACATAGATAGATAGCTAGATAAACTCTTTATTGTGTAAAAATAGGGAAATAACACAAGAAGTACTCAAATTAACTTATACTACAAAAACAACAGAAATACAAAATAGCGGTCAAACTTATAACACCCCTCTTTTTTGTCGGGGCTTAACAAGAAAATACCACTTTCTACGGCTGACTAGATTTCTAACTAAACAAATCCAAATCAGTTCAGCCCTTTGACATTATCTGATTTTTACGTTTCGCCGCGTGTGTTTTGTTAATTAAAATAAGCTGTTTGTTTGATTTTCATCATAATTAATGGAATCAGGCGTTACTTTTCGGAAATCCATGATAGTAAAATGCAATGAAAATATCTAGTTTTAATTCCGCTTAAGAGCCCTCTTACATTTCGATGTTACGCTAATTTAGGTATTTTACGCACCGAGCAAGCGGCGAGCTACGCGCGTCTCGATCGCGCCATGGTATTGCGACGAGTATGGCGTCTAAATGAACTTGATCCACCGTTATATCGGTTTAAAGAATCTTTATTTCTCAATAAGAACAATAATATTCACTTGGTTGAGAACATTTAAAGTTTTTTAACATGTAAAAGTCTACGCATTAGTGCGCTACCTGCTAACCTTAAGTAATTTAATTTTAATGTAATGTAGGTACATACAAAACAAAACCGAGAAATCAAACTACCAGAACAAAGTACTCAGTGATAACTAAAACAAAAGGCACTGATCTTCGCAATCATGTCATTTATTTATCTACCTGCATTCCTCCACACGTTTGTCTATTTCACAGCTCAACGTCTACGCGTGTGTGTGAGTAGTGCGAATAGTTGTTTGCTACAAGTACAAGTCGACCGGCCGCTGCGTTGTTCTAGTCAAGCGTTATTGTATTGCAGTGGCATAGTGTGCGTGAGATTTCTTTATAAGTTTTCTTAGAATGGAGTTCGGTGGATGGATTTCGCGGTTGTAACCTGTTTATATAAATAAAACATACAAATGTATCTAATAATTATTTATTTAGTACAGTCATTTATCATATTATTATAAAAATATTTCCCGCAACGACATTGATCGAGCTATTCTCGAATCGATAATTTCAGGTAGTATACATATTTCATAAAAAGCTTGCAACTTACACTGAGATGCAGGAGCACCGCCCTCCCGCCCGCTAATTATGCACATGCAGGGAGAACCAGGTTGTCAGTGCAGCATGCATACCCAAACCTATACGACGACACGTGTTTCGCCTCTCCGCGAGGCATCATCAGGTGAGACGCTGAGGTGTTGACTGGTCGGCAGGAATTAAAACTAAATATTTTCATTGCATTTTATTGCTTTTCATCATTTTACAATCCGTTAACTAGAACGTGTCGCCAATACAACGATTTATTAGTACGTAACAGCAATAAGATTTATATTTTCAACAATAATTTAAATAAATTTAGAAAAGACATTTTTGCCACTCTTTTAAAAGAGTGAATATTGTATAAGATGTGATTTGTTAATTGTAAGTAAATTTTTGTTTTTCTTAGTTAGGTTTTTCATTTTCTCTCTGATACTGCTTGTTAGTAATTTAGACATGGTGTGTACACATATTTTGGAGTGCTGTCTAGCCTTAATAATATTGGTTATTTCTATGTTTTGTCTATTAACGACTGTATTCTGTTTTGTGTGCCGTAATAAATAAATAAATATCAGCCGCAAAACGTCCACTACTGAATACAGGCCTCCCTCATCGATCTGCATGGGGGTTAATTTCCATACTCACCACGCTCGGCAGGCGGGTTGGCGAGCTCAGTACGGGGTGTTGATACATGGAGACGCTGCTGCGGATCTTTCTTGGTATCCCTTAGCAGGCTCTTAGTGCATCCACGGGCAAGAGAGGCAACTTTCTACTGCCGGCACCCCACTATCCGTGGTATCAGTTATAAACGTTTAAAGTTCAGGCTTTATCAATAGTAGAATACATATTTAGAATAACTGTACCGATAGCGGCTACTCACACACCAAACAAGTGGCACGATAATAAACAAATAATGCTGGACAATAGTTTTTCGTAAACTTTCGCGATCACAATTCATTATAATATAATAACATAAGTAAACACGGGAATTTATCGCGTAATACCTTTGATTATTCCCGACGTTTCGACTGTGTTCCAACAATCGTGGTCCCGGGTTGACTGGAGGTTTCATTGGAGTGTCCGTCAAGAAGCGATGGTAGTTTAAACTAAATAATCAAAGGTATTACGCGATAAATTCCCGTGTTTATGTTATTATATTATAATGCTGGACAATTCACACTGCATCATCTAGCCCCAAACTAAGCAGAGCTTGTGTTACTAGATGACTAATATACTTAATAAATTATACTACAAGATAGCTATTTTTGTATTTAAAGTGTAAACCCACACTAAGGTATCATTTAATGAAAAACGGGTCGGGGTGATTTTCGACCCGACGGTTAATTGCTCCGTAGCCGAACGGTAAAGGTAGCCTACGTTAAAGGTTACGGGTTGGAGTCCCGTCTGAGACAAAATTTTGATTGCATTTTTCATTTATACAAGATAGCTATTTTTTTTATTAAACAGGGTGGAATTTTGTAATGCCACCTGCAGGACTAGCATGGCCGGAGATATTTTATCCACGGGGAGAGGACAAAACACTATTCCCCTCTGTCAATTTTGTCCACCCTCCGAGCATGGCGACATGGGTGGATAAACTATTCACGGTGGACAAACCAGGGGAACGCTTGTCCCCGAAATTATAGGCGGAGGGTGAGTATCCACGTCTAATGTAAAAAAGTGATATAATTCTCTTTCCCCCTGTTGCCGTGCTTTGGCAGGTGGATAAAATAATTTTATCCCTTGTCAGTGGAAATAACCGGTGGACAAATGTTTTATCCCCAGCCCTGCTGGAGGGAAGGTACTCTTAATGCTGTAGATAGAAAATTTTACTCAAAGAAAACATTCCTTTATTTGCGAAAAGAAAGAACACTGCATTCAAAGATTTGCAAAAATTTGCTATACCTGGGAATCGAACCGACTAAAATCTGTAAAAATGACACCCTGTACTGTCATTGCATCGCTCGTTAGGGTCAATTATAAGGATGAAATCTCTCTAACAAACTTGATTAATTAAATGAAAGGAAAACCATGAAATCTGGACATTTCCCCGTTTACCTTGTACCCGCATTCTTCGTCGCCACGGTCCCGCGGCAGAGAGTGAGCTGCGCCCAGGACCAGCGCCAACAGGAAAGCTGGATACCCCTTCATCTAGAACAAGATATACTACGTTATTTGAACTAAACATCCACACTCAACATAAAGAGGAAATACTTCATTGTTTCGCCGCGGGGTACCGGCAGTAGAATGATACCCCTCCTCTCATACCCATGGATGCAGTAAGAGCCTGCTAAGGATGGGCAGCAGTGTCTATCCGTGTATCAACATCCCATACTGCGCTCACCAACCCGCCTGCCAAGCGTGTTGAGAATGGCAACTACCCCTCATGGAGATCCATGAGGGAGGCCTGTGTTCATCAGTGAACGTTTTATGGTTGAAATGATTTCATTGTTTGTATGTATGTGTTACGGGTAATGCTAGAAGATGGAGTAAACCTAGGTTTACCCGGGTAAACTTAGAATCACTCAATGAGTTTGGGTAAAGTCCGAATTATAATTAGTTGTTTTAGCCGGGTACAACTCGGTGGTCGATAGGCGACGTAGGATGCAAGAGCGAGCTAAGGGCACCCCGAGGTTAGGTTTGGTTAGGTTACTTTTAACCCTTTACAGAGAAATAGGAGCCTCGCGAGTCGGGGCTCCGTCGACGTACCCGAGGTTAGGTTTGGTTAAAACTAGGTGTAGCCGGCTGCACCTAGTTGTACCCTGCTAAAACTAGGTGTAGGCACACTTCGGCTATTAGCCGTAACATATATAAAATCCCGAATT
This sequence comes from Pasiphila rectangulata, assembly GCA_963082625.1. Classification (NCBI taxonomy): domain Eukaryota; kingdom Metazoa; phylum Arthropoda; class Insecta; order Lepidoptera; family Geometridae; genus Pasiphila; species Pasiphila rectangulata. The sequence continues at coordinate 753,943 of OY720262.1, forward strand.
AAAATTTAATTTAATTATTATTCGGACTTTGCAGAAGAATGTTACCCCTCCTCTCCTACCCGTGGATGCAGTAAGAGCCTGCTAAGGGACACCTCCGGAAGATGGGCAGCAGCGTCTATCAGTGTATCAACATCCCATACTGCGCTCACCAACCCGCCTGCCAAGCGTGGTGAGAATGGCAACTACCCCTCATGGAGATCCAGAGGCCTGTGTTCATCAGTGGACGTTTTATAGCTGAAATGATTATTCGGACTTTACCCAAACTCCTTGGGTGATTCTAAGTTTACCCGGGTAAACCTAAGTTTACTCAATCTTCTAGCATTACCCGTAACTTATGCATTGAATGCTCCGAAACTACTGGACCGATTTCAAAAATTATTTCAACTTTAGAATGCTACATTAGCCCTGAGTAACACAGGCTATATTTTATTCCCATATTCCCACGGGAACAGGAACCACGCGGAATTGATATTTGACTCCGGTCCCTGTGATATTTATTTCTTTATTTGTTGGTTTATTGTTTATTTATCATTAAGTATGACCTTCTTTTTATGTTGACATGCATTTTCAATAATAAGTATTTTGACATGTGTGTTTATTATTTTGTAATTTGTAGTATTGGTAACCACGTTAAAAACCAATTGTGACTTATAATACTTATTATCAATACTATTATGACTATTGTGACCCTAGGGTCACCAAAATCAATCAGTCACCTTCTCTCATTAAGACGGTGCTAACAAAAACAGGTTTCATGTAAATCGGTCAACGCGTTCGGTTGTAATCGTCAAATACACAGACAGACAAACGGACAGACAGACAGACAGCGCTATGCATATTAGGGGACGAAGCCCAAAATGCATTGTTTTCATATCCTTCAATTTATTTTAGTAAGTTTTTGAAACGACTACCATGCCAACCCTAGACACACATAACGGTCAAACTTATAATAACACCCCTCTTTTTTATCGGGGATTAAAAACCGAGCCAGGACCTTGATACTGTTGATGTTTGTGTGACTTGCTCTTGACCTCCCTACAATCTACCGTTGATATCGATCTGCTCTTGAAAGATATTCTACCGATAAAGTGATCAATATTTATCTGTTGGGTAACTACGCTTACCTAATGGTAACAAAGAACACAATATCATATTATTGTTATACGGCTCAATGTCGAGATAAGCCGATGGCCCCGATGTCTAGCGGTAACCTCTACCAATTACGAATGCAACACCGCGGTGATCACGGTCGCGTAGCACGTGACTACGTGACCAACGCTGCATTGCATTGCGCCCGTCACCCTGAGACAGTGTTGTAAGTCGTGTCCCCGTAATTTCACTTTACACGCAGTATTTGCGGCAAAAAATGTGGCTAGCGTTGCGACCTGCTTTTATTTTTCTCATCCTGCTACCTAGATGCCGTATTGACTGGAGCTGTTGTATACGGGTTTCTGTTAGGTATACGGACTTCGCGTCGCCGAAGCAGCCAAAATTATATCTTCAAAAAATTATAATAACACACTACAAAGATCTTTTATAAATGGCAGAGCTTGCATAAGAGCAGGAGGGGGACCCAATTTGAACATTTATTATGATTATTTTTATTTTTGGTAATTATTTTTTTTTATTTTTTTCTTTTGCAATTTTGTAATGAAACGCCTACTGCTTAGAATTCTTGCTACTGCTACTGTTTTAGAATTCTTATGATGTAGTAAATTTTCTTATATAGTTGGCTACACAACTCCAATACATTTTTTTAGACCACAGGTGCTCAAACTTAGCAGTAAAATAAATTTCAAAAATAAAATTTATGTTTAGGGACTACTAGTTAACTACTAACCTAAAGTAGTTGAGTTTTTTAAAGGTTCTTTAGGAATACCATTATTAGGGAACACGTTAAAAGAAAAAAATCCGAACTAGGCCTCATATAGCGGACGTGATGCCTGCAAATATGAGGAAAACTGGGATGTTTCCAAATTTTACAAAAAATGTCGTAGACCGCGGACTGTTGGGAATAGAATTTTTTTTGGATGTGGGGCCCCACTCCCCTCCCCCGCACACGCATGTGCAGGATTATCCACCAATTCTGCGAAACCCTCTACTACTATACTTCGGCAAATTCGATGCGAAATTAACAAACTGCCAGCACTTTAAAAGCACACAAAATAAAATAAATGTTTATTGCAATTACTTAAAAACTATACACAGGTTCTGGAGTCTAAGAGAACTCCGGTCACCGACATAGCCAAACGGATTAGCACGTTGAAATGGCAATGGGCAGGCCGTATAGCGCGCAGAACAGATGGTCAAAATCTTTAAGCAAAATTTGCTTGTGTTGGGAGACCCCGCTCTTAACATTAATATACATAAAATAGCTTTTGCCCGCGACTTCGTACGCGTGGAAGTCATAAAACGTAAAATCCCCTTTTTCACGCAGAGCCACTTTGATTCGAGCTCTGTGGCGCAGCGGGCGAAGGTCCGCCTGCGACGCAAGGGGTTGCGGATTCGATTCCCACCTCGGGACAAATGTCTGTACGATCTGCAGACATTTGTTCAGGGTGTTCTGGGTGTTTTTCTATATATAATAAAAATATCTATCTATGTAGTATAATGTATTAAGTATATCAGTCATCTAGTACCCATAACACAAGCTCTGCTTAGCTTGGGGCTAGATGATGCTGTGTGATTTGTCCAGCATTATTTATTTATTTATATGTGTGCCAAATTCAAGTCTTTAGGTCCAGTGGTTTAGGCTGTGCGTTGATATATCAGTCAGTCAGTGAGTCAGTCAGGACTTTGAGTTTTATATAAATAATAAATAAATAAATATTCATTCATTCATTAACTTTACCTAAAATTCATTTCTTGATTGAATTAAAAGTGTCGGGCGCGTGTTACGCGCTGTATAGTTTGGTTTGGATTGGAATAACCGAGCCATCTATTAACCAGTACGTTGACTCTAACGATAATAAGTCATTTAGATAACTAATGGTCCTCCATCAGTATTGATTACTACTAGAGTTGCTTTAAATGACTTCTTGAAATGAGAACGGAACAACATTACTAAACGTTAGTTTGTATGTTATACAATAACTAGCTTATGCCTGCCGCTTCGCATGCATTGTACCTGAATAAAAAGTAGCCTGTGTTAATCCTGGTCAACGTCTAGGTATACGTGTGCCAAATTTCAGCTCATTACGTAGGTTAGTTTTTGCGTGAAGAGTAAGAAATATCCATACGTCTATAAAAAAAACAGTTTCGGCTGTAAAGTATAAGGTATTAGTGAGACATTGGGATTTTAGTGAGATTATTTAATGTTTAAACAATGGATAGGAAAAAAAAACAAAGAAAATAAAAAAAATGTTTTAAAAGTGTTCCATATCGATTAAATGACATCAAACACGTCGGATGCTTCTGTTAGACATAAAATGATTTTTGACTTGATTCATTAAAATTATCCACAACTAGAAGTCGCCCGCGGTTTCACCCGCATCTTTGGTTACTGCTCCGCTCCCGTGGGTCGTAGCGTGGATGTTATATAGCCTACAGCCTTCCTCGATAAATGGGCTATCGAACACTGAAATAATTTCTCATATCGGCCCAGGTAGTTCATGAGATTAGCGCGTTCAAGCAAACAAACAAACAAACTCTTCAGCTTTATATATTAGTATAGATATAGATAAATAGAAATCCTGTGTAACAAACGAATTACATAGTAGTATAGTACCTACTGCCGTGGGGTGCCGGCAGTAGAATGTCGCACCTCCTCTCTTGCCAATAGACGCAGTAAAAACCTAGGATGGGTAGCAGCGTCTTTCCTGTATTAACATCCCGTACTGCGCTCGCCAACCCGTCTGTCAAGCATGGAGGGATTGGCAACACCTCTTAATAATCAGTACTAGGTGATCTTCTTAGATCACCTAGTACTGGAGGCTTATTAAGGCCACGATATTCCAAATTACCCAATTTTCGATTTAATTTTACTAAACGGTCTTTTAATACGTCCTTTGTTTTGATCGGAAAAAGTTTAATAAACATTTTTGAATCATCATTTCAGCCATAAAACGTCCACTGATGACAACAGGCCTCCCTCATGGATCTCCATGAGGGGTAGTTTGCCATACTCACTACGCTTGGCTGACGGGTTGGTGAGCGCAGTATGAGATGTTGATATACGGAAAGACGCTGCTGCCCATCTTCCGGAGGTGTCCCTTAGCAGGCTCTTACTGCATCCACGGGTAGGAGAGGAGGGGTAACATTCTACTGCCGGTACCCCACGGCATGTTTTTGGCAACGTTTTTGAATATTTAACGGTAATAATAGGTTATGAAGGAAGGATAGTTTTTACTTGTTTTTGCTCGTTTTTACTTCAAGTGTATCACTATTATACTCTTAAAAAACATCTCAGAAAATAGGCAATGACACGTTTAGAAGAATATTCAACAGTTGGTAAACCGAATTAACATTTTTGAAACGATTTTTTATAGAATTTAGGCAGGCCGCGCTTGCGCGCTCTCTTTCAGAAACTCACTGCTGGAATAACCATATTACAAGACGATGATTTCAGTCTTTTTGAGTTTCCCGATATTTCGACGCAGTTTTACATGTTATCATCACGGATAAACTGAAGTCTTCTGCGAGTAAGTAGTCATTGGCAGGCGAAACGGTCTACCCTCTTTCTAAGTGACTGCGAGCGATGGCTCTACTAAATAATAGGTAAATATCCCGTAAAATGTTTACAGCCATGATAGTTTCAAAAGTTATAGGGATATGCCCAGCAGTGGACGTCCAGACGTCCTACGGCTAAGATCATGATGATAGTCCACGACCATTCCTGTTGTTTGCTGCGCGCTTCCACAGTATTTTATATTCTACCCGCATCTATTTTGTTGAAATTAAATCTCCGCTAATTATCTTTAACTAACGTTATGCTACACTAAAGCTAACGTTTTCAAACTTTCAAATCCCAACATTGTTTTGGAATGAGTATCTTTCTCAAGTCTATCTCACATAAAATTATCCTGTAATAAGTTTTCGTAAAGCTAATTCTTGATTGTAAAATAACATGTAACCAACCCGGGCTGCAAAAACTAGGACTCAAATGTACACTAGTTATATTGTAGATATATATTAAGTAACTTTGTTACCTAACATGTTCACAATGAAGAATCATTGAAATTGAATGATGATAGTAGCAGCAGATACCGGAGCCCTATTTATATTCAAGAGCCCCAGTTAATACGGCTTTGGTACCAGGATCACAGAAACGGAAGCGGGTCGCGAGACACATTTTTTTGCAGCAAATACTGTGCGGTTACTGTACAACTGGATTCTAGTCTAGGGCTATGTCGGGTTCAGAATTGATCTAGGAACTAAACTACAGTAAATTAAACAGGATATGCTTATAGAAATGAAAATTAAAAAAGATAAAATTAAAATATTGGCTACAAGACAAATGTTTTTATGATTTAAAAGAATATTTAGATTATAAATGTTGACATTGTATTAATTTTATTTTATTTGACATTAACTAAATGGATGACCATAATGAATAAATAATTGTTAATTTTACGACCTATCTTGCATGAATCCTAATCCATAATTATTATATTATATTTTGCACGCCCTTACGAGGTAGAATGTATTGGAAATTGTTGTTATTATATAAGATCATATTATTATACATATATTATATAAGATCAGTACCTACATTCAGCAAATAAATGATTATCTTATCTAAAAATACAATCAAAATTTTGTCTCCGACGGGACTCGAACCCGTAACGTTTAGACGAACACCTTTAACGCAGGCTGCCTTTATTTTGATTGCATTTTTCATGTCTTATTTAATTTTCTTGTAAGATCATTTATACATTTTACTTTATCAATGTGCTTAAAAGGAGCATCCTATATTTTTGCGCAAACGCATTGTACGCACACAGGCATGCGATAGGTCCACTGCGTTCGCGGGTCACCTGTGTGTGTGCAACAGTGTGTGCGCCGCCGTAAGGCGAATTGTATCTTTTAGCTAACTTCACGGCAATAAGCGAGCCATGACTGTATTGTCTCTTTGTCTAACTGCGAACTATTTTATGATTAGCGTCAATATTAATTGATGTGTTCCTTCCTAATTCAATTGTAATTTATGAGAACCTAGTGTCCAGATAAACCTAATATAGGCTTAAGGATGCTACTAACCACATTATAATGTAAACTCTTTGTTAAATAAATAAATCTAAATTTCTATAAATGATACCTTAGTGTGGGTTTACATTAGCTTATAAAACGATATGATTACTTTACAACTTATTTTTAACAGACTTTAAAAATCGGCCAAGTGTGAGTCAGAATCGCGCACGAAGGGTTCCGTACCCTTCATCATCAGCCATAGAACGTCCACTGATGAACACAGGCCTCCCTCATGGATCTCCATAAGGGGTAGTTACCATACTCACCACGCTTGGCAGGCGGGTTGGTGAGCGCAGTATGGGATGTTGATACACGGATAGACGCTGCTGCCCATCTTTCGGAGGTATCCCTTAGCAGGCTCTTTCGGAGGTATCACGTAGCAGCGTGTACAGCCAAGTTCCAGCAAAGCGAACAGGCGTATGTACCTATACAAGGTTGATATACCTTGTATAATGTGTACTACGCCGGGGGGGGGTTCATGTGTTTCAAATCCCAATGGCGATCAGTTTTGGGGGGGGAGATAATTAAAAAATCCTATTTTCAGTTTCCCATACAAAAAGTTAAAATTTCCTAGTGCCTAAAAAACGTGACAGCCCTATCCGGGCAATCTACATAATTTATTTTATTTATTTATTTTGAGGTTTGAGGAAAACTTTCAGCTAGTGAAGTTAATAGTTATAATTGCACGGAAATGCTAATGACGGCCAATTATAAGTTTTCACCTAGAAGTTCAAATTAATTAATTCATTGCATTCAGATATAAAGTAAGTAGGTACAAAAATATAAACCAAAAATAACTAAATTAGTGACTTACAAAAATTGTGAACTAAAAACAAAAAACTATAATATCCAACAAAAAAATACCTCTTATTATTAATTATAAAGTTGCAATAAATACTTTGACTGTTTAGAATAATACATGTCATTTACCTATTTAGGTTTTAAAATAAGTAGTTATATACCTAGGCAATTAAATATTAAGCGCAAGTTGTAGGTAGGCGTTGGGTAGGCGCCTAAGAAACGTAAAAAAATAATATGTAGGTACCTACATAATGTTGTTTTTTCTGGTAAGATGAAAATTAAAGAGTTCAAATACGTCCATGCATGGTATTTATCGCATAGACACCTATTATTTAATATACCAATAAAGAATTGAATTGAATAAGTACACATGGTCGCAAGTGAAGTCGAGTTTCCTAATAAAAAATAATTATACCTACACTGCCGGCCAAAAGTTTGAGACCACTTGTAAAAATCTTTGTAACCACCAAAATATTTCAAAAGTACACATGATAAAGAGCTAATTTGAACACCTGCGTATTCTATTGTTATCAAAGAATTTCTGAGAGTCATTTTTATTGTATATTTTTAAGTTATCATCCTTTAAAGGTCTATTGTTTCAAAACATAAATGAGTACCGCGCGCTTACCAGGTGATAGAGTCATTGTTATATTTTTTATGGCCTGCTCATTTCTAATTATTTTGGTTTTGTTTTGCGGTAACCGTACTTCCGGATTATTTTAGCTTCCTTAAATATATTTTTTACCTGAGTTTTGATGGAGTAAATTTTTCATTATCTTAACTAGTCTGAGCTCGTCGTTGTTACAGTGAACACATCTTTAAATGAGAAAAGTGCGCGAAATTAGCACTGAAACTCGTTCTGCCATAGTTGTTTTACACGGCGAAGGCAAATCTGAAGGTGCGATTGCCTCTCAACTTAAGTTGTCGAAGACTTGTGTTCATAACGCAATAACCCGATACAAGGAGACTGGCAGTAATCAAGATCGTTCGCGATCGGGGAGACCCAGAGCTACCACTTCTAGCGAGGATAATTTCATCGTCGTTACCAGCAAGCGGAATAGACGCCTAACCGCACCAGAAATCCGCGCAGAAGTGAACAAATCCCGATCAGAACCTGTGTCATTGACTACAGTAAAAAGACGATTGAGAGATGCTAAGTTATTTGGTCGCGTCGCCGTTCGAAAACCACTACTAAGGCCACAAAACAAAAAGAAACGGATGCAGTGGGCCCTTACCCATCGAGACTGGACTGAAGAAGACTTTAAAGAAGTTCTTTGGACAGATGAATCCAAGTTTGAAATATTTGGTTCAAAACGACGAATTTTTGTTCGACGTACCGCCGAGGAAAAGATGATGCCAGATTGTGTGGTGCCAACAGTTAAGCATGGTGGTGGTTCCATTATGGTCTGGGGATGCTTCTCGGGCCATGGAACCGGAGATTTGGTACGAGTCGAAGGAATCATGAAAAAGGAGCATTATAAACGAATACTACAGCAAAATGCCGTTCCGTCTGGTTTAAGATTAATTGGAAATGGTTTTTTTTCCATCAAGATAATGATCCTAAACATAGTTCAAAATTATGCAGGGGTTATTTAGAACATAAAGAAACAGAAAGGGTGTTAAAAAACATGGTGTGGCCCCCTCAGAGTCCGGATCTCAACCCCATTGAGCTATTGTGGGAATAGCTTGACAGAAATGTGCGCAGTTGTTGTCCCTCCTCACAAGAAGACATGTGGAAGGCTTTACAAGAAAGCTGGAACACTATCTCACAAGATACAATTGATAAATTGATTGCTCGTATGCCGAGACTAGTGAAAAAAGTTATAAAATGCAAGGGAGGCTTTTTTGACGAAAAATCCGTTTAATGATTTTATTAAATATGAACGTCATTTTTAACGTAAATGGTTGATATTTCTTGATTTTTTTTTCGTCTTGATTAATGTGTATTAGTAAATAAGCATTTTAATTAATATCTAAACCTCTTGATTTATATTTTGAGTTTTATTTCATTTTGCTACTTGGTCTCAAACTTTTGGCCGGCAGTGTATGTCTTAGAATAAAAACACTAACCTATGTATAATTTAATTAGTAATTAAATATGTAGCTAATACTTACCGGGCCAGGACTTGATAACTTCGTAGAAAGTAGCTGACGTAATAATTTAAATTTCCAGACGACACAACCTTTCTGCTCTGTCTGCGCCAAGAAACTAACTGATAAAATAAAACTTACGGATCGAGTAACGTAAATAGCCTTGTTTGTTTACAAAATGCGATAAAATGAAATGACCCTTTGACAGTTTGACGAGATAGTAAACTGATTGACTGATGGTGATGGATGACTGATGTGACAATGAGCACGTTCAGAATCCTACTAGACTACAAATTTTATTTATTTATCACTGAAAATTCAAAACCATAATATGGTCTAAAAACACTATTTTACTGATATTTATGTGTAGTAAAATGCACTAGTGCTTGTGGTCGAAACTAAAAAACATTAGTACTAACAAAAAAATATGTAATGTCTTGCAAAATGTTTTATTATAGGAACATATTTAAATTCAATATAGAATTATAGACATGAGAGTGATCGACTTAACTTGATGTTCTTGAACACGTCCCGCACTGACATTTTATTTATTTGTTTACAAACATTATGGCTGGCAGATATTACCGTGCTGCACTTTATTCTATTAAATTCTAACTAAATATGTCGAATATATGGACTTTTTCGCAATCGTCAGAGCAGTATTTACAGCGGTGTATTGCCGCCGCACCACCTCCAGATCCTAACAACAAATGGTACCAAAAATTCGGGTATAAAACCCCGCCGGAAAGTATTACCATCAAAGATGAATATGCATCAGAAGAGAATGATAATATTCCTGAAGTAAAAAATTACGAAACTATCAGCTACGAAGATTTCTTTGATACTATTATGAGTGAATCTAACATACCCCTTGAGTATGTGCTCGAATCATGCACCAAGAACCCAGCACTTGTCACGAAAATGGCCGAAAAACTTACTTCGAACTCAGTGGAACAACTATTTAAGGATATCTTCAGTAGAAACGACGTGGAGACCAAATTCCTTAATTTTATAACAAGTTTCTTGCCTCATTTCGTAAAACTACACAACTCTAGATTGTGTATTGATTTACTGATAGAATCCAGCAAATTTTCCCGCCTCTTTATACAACTTTTAGAAATAATGCTAAATGACTCAGAAATGCCGAATCTCGTGTTAAATAACTACATATCAGCCTCAAAAGAAGCATCAGCTACAGACTTCATGAGAACAATATCAAGGATTGATATTACATCGACTGGCTTCACACAAAACATGTTTTCCATATACAATGCCTATAAGGACTGCATCAAGGACGAATTTATTCAAAACTGTGTTAAGAATATGATTATTCAACATAGCAATGTCTGCGCTACAGAAAGAAATTTTGGCAGATTATTATTGTTGTTCCTGCAAACTGAGAAAGTTCTAGGAACTACTGTAGATATTAAGCTTCTAAAGGAATGTTTGGAGGTTCATAACTCTCCATTTAAAAGACCATGTTTAAATTTGCTTACTGAGATGAGCTGTGATGATTAATAAATTGATTAAGAATATTTTTGTTTACTTTTTGATACCTATTTAATAAGTCCAAAGCAAATAAACAGATCTAGATGGTAAAGTATACTTACCTACTGCCCTTTTTGTTTGTTTATTTTATACACCTATGCTGAATCAAAATTATATTGTGAATTCCCAACTGTTTCTATAGTCTATAAGTTTTTTTTTTTTTAAATAATCTGTCACCTTAATTCATGTGTTTGTTAAGTATACAACTCTGTGTTTTCTGAAAAGATTAATAAAGTTATTCTTAATTACAAATTTCAAACTGATTAACCGGGGCAGTCACAATTCTACTCGCAACTTGCGACAGTAGCTCCAGTATATCAGTCTACCCATGACCACGAAGGCAGCAGGGCACTTGAAACGTCGTAAATAATAAAATAAGATAATTACGGGATAAAGTCCCGTCAATCAGTTTAAAATTATGTCAAAGTACTTACTAAGCTACTTTATAACAATGAAAGTCCTATCAGCAGCACAAATTAACCAGCTTGTAGACTTGTAGTTCCGAGCCAGGATAGCATAGGTATTTAGGTAAAGCCTCAATAGCCTCATATTTAGGTAAGTAGAAGATGGTAAAGAAATAAAACTAAAATTACGAAAAAGTACAAAATTTTAATCAGTCTAAAATCGGTACAATAAACAGTTTATTTAAAAGAAGTCTGTTTGTCCATTTCTAGACAAATATTCATTTCACATACAACATTTTCGCCAGTTGAAACAGACCCTTTTTAAGTAAAACAACTTGTCTTCCTTCATACGGCCACTCAGTTTATTTTAATGATATGAACACGTCTTGTTTAACCTTAATCACAGTATTATGTTGCTGGTAGCTTGCGAATTTCAAAAATAATAAACTTGCCGGATATTCCACACAGCACCGTCTAGCACTAAAGTATGCAGGGCTTGTGAGGGTACCAGATGGTTGATAGAGTATAGCGATAATAAGATAGAAAAAGAATAATAAATAAGATCATTTAAAAGTAATCAAACATAAAGAAATAAGAAACTGAAAAGTTTAAAAATAGGCATAATAAGTGTGTAAAACATATAGAAGACACTGTACTTGTAAAAAATTGTTTTAAAAGTATTTAATACAGTGTGTAATTATAATAGGTATGAAGTTGTTCCTTGAGGTGGTCAGAATTACCCCCTTTTCAATGCCTAGTTAAGTTATGATTTGTGGGGGGGCTTGGCGAGCATGCAAGATTCCTGGAAGCTTTTGCATAGAAGCGAGACAGCACAAGTAAAAAATAATTCAATAAATAATTAGGAAAATACATTAAGCATTGTGTCAGCATGTATTCTTAGAAATGCGCAAACCACCAAATTAACAACTATTTTCAACAACAATTTTGGATTTTTCCTCTAACAATTTTTCATCACAGATTTAGAATTATACAGCTTTGAATCTCAGACTCTTCAAAATCAATTATTGCCATGCATCTTGACAGAACAATTCGAAAACACCTTAGGATTTTACATCTAGTTACACCCAAAAAAAAACATGTTGTGTAAAAAAAATTGCACCAAGTAAAATTTTACATTGTTCTATGGGACATGTGTCAAAATAGATTTGCCTGAATCCACCTTACTTAGACCCGCTGATTAAATTAAAGCAATACCTTTTGAGTCAAATAGGTGCTCTGGGATTACCTATAATCTAAGCCCGTTGGATCCCACTGCTCACTACTGGGCGAAGGCCTTCCCTTCCCTTTTTCCACACTTTCCGGTCGAAGGTGATAGTCGACCAGTCAAGTCAGCACAGGAGTTACCTATAAACGCGCATTAAATTCAATCCAAACTTAACTGACGAATTTCTAACAATTGTGTAAGAAAAATGACAAAAAATGTATAAATTCAAAAACACACGGGCTACGCTGGCTCGACCATATTTTACATATGTTTTTTTTTATTTTATTTTACATATATTCTGCTGCAAAAAGTTAGTAATAAACGGTGAAAATAACAGTTTGGTTTATAGGCAAAATCAGTGTGCGTCGGCATTATTGTCATGTCAGCACACCAAGAGACCATGCCAGTTTTTGGTGCCTGACACCAAAAACTGGCATGGTCTTTCGGTGTGCACATCTTACGATTTAAATGCTTTGGGGTCATCGCGCCAGGATAATAGTGAGTGGCGACAATCAGGTGCTGCTAAACAATGTATCTAGCGTTTATGAGTAAAGGGGATAAACGGACAAATCTATGTATTATACAGGAATCATAAAGTACATTAGAAAAAATACATTACGCTGGAATATACGAGTAACTTGTTACAAGCAAATATAATACCTAAGTTACTACAAGATTACAATGATTATTACTAGTGTTAAGTATTACTTATAATGTACTTAAGTTATATTTAAGATTACAGAGCGAAAGAACACTGACGAATAATAAACAGCACTCTAATTAACGATTTGACATTCAATTAATTGAAGAATATTCCATAGTGCTGCTTAAGTTTATTTAGCCTTTATAAGTAAAGGTTTTTAATGATTCCAAAACAGCTTTTTCTAGGACATTCTGCAATGCATAGTTGTAGTTACCTTAAAGCTATTTCTAACACTAAATATAATTAAACTTTAAGTAAATGTGTTTAATTATATAGAAAGAACAAGTAATATTCCAAATGCATGTAAAAAACTGTTAAGACTAGGTACAGACACAAATTATATTGTTACTTATTTTATCACAGTTTTAAGTTTTTCGATTTCAATAACAGTTAAACCCATTTGTATACTTCCTTGGATTTCTACAAAACATTCATGTATAATATTCATTTGGCTTATAAAAGATGTGGTTTTAATGTATAATCAGTCTTGTAATTTTGATTTTAAAATGAGATCAAAAGTAAATTCACTGCCAGTACATACTTAAAACTATATTATTGCTAGACGATTACATGACATGAGGGAGGTAGTTATAATTTTAAAAGCTTGTTTGAATGGAAGATACTGCAAGAAAATAAAGTGGAAAGCTGGAGATGAGACTTTCGGTATATACCTACGATGTTTTTTGGTAGCTTCCTTAGACGCTGATATAATCAATCAGAAGATTAACAGTGACATATTTTCATATAAGACTTTCTACCGTTACTGAACGCTGCCTAACTATCAGCGTCTATAAGGGCGTACCTATAAAGCGGTTGGAAATGATAAGATTATTGAAGTAGGTAGTATATAACCCACTTGGAATAAAACTATGGAAACACAAATTCAAACTTAAAAAATGGCACATGATTAAAAATCCTTTAACATACTTATAAACAGTTATTTAATTAATGGGATGTTTTTTGAAATATTTTATACAAAACTGTCCCTTATTGGTTAATTTTTTTTTTTTTTTTTTAATTCAATAAATTTAAAAATCAACGATAGTAAGTAATGGTGGTATATTGAATGTGGCTGATTTCAGATTTCAAAACCTGTTTGAGGTTTTCAAGCACCTGTCTTAAAAAAACATTTAAGAACTTGCAACAAAAATGAATCTATTATATACCTAATTATTATTATGCGTAATCAAAATGGACATTTTAGAATTTAGACCCTGATGAGGTAGGCATGACTACCAAACTGTGCGACAATATTTTATATTAGTCAACCCGATTCTCTTTTGAAAATGAAGATTTTTAGAGTTAATGAAACTTTAATTTTTGTTTATTTACTAATTATATTAGATTTAAGCCCTAGAGAATTGCATTACGCTATGTTTATATTTAACATTAATGGTTATTATAATGTTAATCTTTTAGATAAATGTGTTCAAATTGAATTTTTTCACAACCGTTTTTGGATTTTGGCTACATGACTATTTTTGTAGGGTACATTATATAGTAGAATAGAAGAAAGGAACACTTAAACAGACCATTTTGAGAAAAATACATTTCTTGTGGCAATAATTGCAACACTAAGTTTACAAATAACATCAGCAGCTAGTGATTACATTAATTATATAAGTAAAGCATGAAAAATCCACTTAAAAAATACAGCTATCATCAACTGTATTTTTCTAAGTGAATCTTGATTAATTATTATCTAGCACCTATTGAATAAAAGAATAAATTGACGCAATTTTAGTAAGAAATGGAAAATGTCAAGGAAATTATAGTCAAGTCAGTCAAAGGAGGTTTAAAGACAAATTTTCAAACCAAATATCAAAAGCCCGATGATATTTGACTGGAAAATTTAATTATTCAAATAGCTCCGACAATCGCTCCCTACGGCTGAGGTGCTCCTCGTCAGAGCAATGAGCCATCAGCACAGACTCACCAATAATCAGGTTCTCGAAGCAAAGTGAGCAAGCATACAGTGCATCCCCAAAACAGACAATCTTATTATCATCGCGATACAGGGTCATAGGGTTGAGCACTGTGCTGGGCTGTATTTCCTTCCCTGAAGCGATGCACTTCTTTACATATGCTGTCTTGTACACAAAGTGAATCTTAGCGCAGTGTGATAGTTCCAAGATATGCTTGAGCAGCCCATTCTCTTCATACTCAGTGACATTACAGACCGGGCAGAAGAAGGTGATGGAGTTCTTTGAGTTGTCCATCTCGCATTTCAACTGGATGCTGTGGACTTGGATGTAGAAGCTGATACGCTCGATCGCAGCTTTCTGAAGCAGTGTGTTGTACAGACTGGTGTCATGGAAGCTGTTGTATGAGATGACTTGGTCCAGAGATTCAGAGTATGCGGACAGAGTAGTTGAGTCCAAAGTGAAGTTGCCGATCGAAGAGGTTATGGAATGGTTGGAGTCTTTCTCAGATTTGGTTATGAGCCCTGAGTTGGTAGAGTGACAGTGACAGTGGCAGTTGCAGTCAACGTCATCTATACTTGCGTCTTCATCTTCAAATAGCTTCATCATGGCTTCACGTAGATCTGGAAAGTCAAAGTGCTTGATTTTTTTCTTGTTACTGAGTTTCATGTGTCTTTTATACGTTTTTGGTTCATGTAAATGGGTTCCGATGAAGTTGTCGATTGTCTGCCTCATGGATAGGAGCTGTGTTTTTAGTTTTGATTTTGCGTTGTCATTTTGTGTGATGACATGCCAGGCTGGGCTGACACCTCTTTGTATATTAACATATTTAAAATCCATATTCTGATCGGATGAAACAATAGACTTATCATTGAAGATTTTAGACACTTCAATGTGAAACTGGAACTCAGAGAGCATCTTTTTAAGGAAGAACTCCATTTTCTCAAACTTCATCTGATAGTTTAGGAGCAATGAGATCCTTTCTTCTTCATTTTTATCCATTTCAACGTCAGCAAAGGACTCCGGTCTAACAGATGGCAAGGGAGCAGCTTCTGGTTCCACTTTTCGACACATCTTGATAGGTTTCTCATCATTGGTTGCAATTGACAGATCTGTGTCAGAATGATCAGATATTGATTCTATATCTTTAATCACCTCATCATAAGATGAATCAGAATCAGACAGATCGAAAGACTGGTTAAAATTGAACCCTTTGAACAGATCAGCACTTTTACATTCAAGCAGTTTGTGTCTAGGAGTGTTCTCAACATTGATAGAGCTGTTTCCAGAGTATATGAATGAATCGCTGACAGACTGATTAGCTTTGGCGATGTCCAGTTTAAGTTTACGACATTTCTTCCTCTGGTTCTCAGGGTTGGTTGAAAGGAGGTCAGTATCAGAGAACGAACCTTTTTTTACGCTGTAGTGTCGCACACTTTCCGTGAGATTGAGACTTGCGCATTTTGACGTGGAGTCAGCCTCAACTTTATCGAACTCTAAGTTTTCTGATGAAGGAATCGATGAGAAGTATTGACTGCGCTTGTCCTGGACCTCAAGAGTATCGCTATGGTGGCTCTCATCTGCAGACTTTGTAAAGTACGATATGTTTGATATTATTTTTCTGAACGAAAACGCCATAACTAAAAGTGTATCTATACACTTTCGATTCCGGGGACACAGCGGGAAATAACTATGAAGATTTCTAGCGACGTTTGTACCTTTGTAAAGAGAAATAAAGGATTACACTCGCAACACGGTTTATAACAACTACAGACAAAATAATAAAATTGATAAATTTTATATCGCGATTATTACCTGTTTCACGGTTGCGACGGTTTCCCACTCAAGTTTACGATTGTCACGTCATTTTATAATGTTTTGAAATCGAAAATACCTTCGATTAAAATAAAAATGGATGGAACGAAAACTCGACTTGCTTGCTTTGTTTGATATGCTTGGGTGGGTGCTGCTGCTTTTGTTTCGCTCCTTTTGGAGCAGGCTATAGCTTAGGACCACACCACCACCACCTAGTCTAACGTTATGTTATTTTCCCTATAATTATAATAATAAATGGAATAAAAAAAGGCTAAAATTTCCAAAACCGACTGGCGAGTTGAAAGTCCATATTTTTTTTGTAGATAGTACTTACCAAAAGAAAGCGTTTTGCAAAGTCTCAGGTTGCGCAAATTTACGGTTCACGAGATATATTTATTTTTAGTTTTCATACAAACTGGGAAATAACACACAATCACCACTTCAATTTGACAACTAATTGTCATGTCAGACGACAAAGTCGACACTTTACGTTTCGTAAACACAGTCGAGTTGTATTTTATTCCATTTTAAGTCATGTTCTTTTACTTAAATATTTTTAAATTTTCACAATTAAATAAATAAATAAAATAAATAAATAATATAATGTTTCTTCTTCTTCTTTTTTGGCTTGAGACAAACTAGTTTTGCCAAGGCTAAACTAGTTCTTCCTAAATACAACTCCGAAGCCATTTAGGAAATGTATAAAATAAAAACACTGCCTGTGACAGAACCGAGATGGAAAGACAGTAGGTTATTAGGTTTTTTTTTATAACTATCCAAAAACACTGCTTTGGCAGAACCGAGATGGAGAGACAGTAGGTTATTAGGTTTTTTTTTTATAACCATCCAAAAACACTGCTGTGGCAGAACCGAGATGGAGAGACAGTAGGTTATAAGGTTTTTTTTTATAACCATCCAAAAACACTGCTGTGGCAGCACCGAGATGGAGAGACAGTAGGTTATTAGGTTTTTTTTTATAACCACCCAAAAACACTGCTGTGGCAGAACCGAGATGGAGAGACAGTAGGTTATTAGGTTTTTTTTATAACCATCCAAAAACACTGCTGTAGCAGAACCGAGATGGAGAGACAGTAGGTTATTAGGTTTTTTTTTATAACCACCTAAAAACACTGCTGTGGCAGAACCGAGATGGAGAGACAGTAGGTTATTAGGTTTTTTTTATAACCATACAAAAACACTGCTGTGGCAGAACCGAGATGGAGAGACAGTAGGTTATTAGGTTTTTTTTATAACCATCCAAAAACACTGCTGTAGCAGAACCGAGATGGAGAGACAGTAGGTTATTAGGTTTTTTTTTATAACCATCCAAAAACACTGCTGTGGCAGAACCGAGATGGAGAGACAGTAGGTTATTAGGTTTTTTTTTATAACCATCCAAAAACACTGCAGTGGCAGAACCGAGATGGAGAGACAGTAGGTTATTAGGATTTTTTTTATAACCACCCAAAAACACTGCTGTGGCAGAACCGAGATGGAGAGACAGTAGGTTATAGGTTTTTTTTTATAACCATCCAAAAACACTGCTGTAGCAGAACCGAGATGGAGAGACAGTAGGTTATTAGGTTTTTTTTTATAACCACCCAAAAACACTAAAAAAAAAAACTTTATGGATATCTCCATAGCCATGGGGCTCCGCGGGGTGGGGATGTCACAGGGGGGTAGCCCCTCCCCCCTTCCCCGTCTCCGCCCCCTCCCCACCCCTAAATCCATAATGGAAATCGTTATTCTAATCTAAAAACTTTGACCATGGATATCTCCATAACCATGGGTTTGCTCAGGGGGGGGGGGGGGGGGGGGATGGTACAGGGGGGTATCCCCCTCCACCCCCCACCTCCCCTCCCCCCCTCCCTCCGAAATCGCCAGTCGGCTTTGGAAATGATTACCAAAAAAAATATGGCTCTGGTTCTACCAGAGGTCAATTAAAAAAAAGATATTTGGTGGGGTACATGTAGGGGTAATACCCATACTCTTTTTTGTAGACTGAGCGCAAGAATCGCTTCCGAACCGTCTCCAACATCAAAGTGTACGATACTTCGAAGGGGTTTCATACACAAGCACTCGCCTCTAGCTTCGATCTTATTATGGAAGTGTAAAGAAGTTTGACTGCTCCAATGTTGGTAAAATCACGACAATATCGGGTGACGAATCCTAATCTTTTGAAGCAGTCAGTCACGAGTTGTCTGATGTGGTTGTGAAATTTGACCAGTTGTGGTCTAGCAATTACTTATTGCCATTGAAATTGTTATTAGCCGTGGGGCGCCGGCAGTAGAATGTTGCCCCTCCTCTCATGCCCGTGGATGCAGTAAGAGCCCGCTAAGGGATACCTCCGAAAAATGGGCAGCAGCGTCTTTCCATATATCAACATCCCATACTGCGCTCGCCAACCCGCCTGCCAAGCGTGGTGAGTATGGCAACTACCCCTCATGGAGATCCATGAGGGAGGCCTTTGTTCATTAGTGGACGTTTTATGGCTGAAATGATGAATTACTTATTGATTAGGATCAGAGGCTTGTGGATCGCGTGAAGGTCATGACCTGGCACTTAGAAATATTGCAATACTTGCTATTCCACCACCATTTCGAATGGTGGTGGTATAGCAAGTATTGGCGTGGCTTAAAGTGGCAAAAACATAATCTTCGATAAGATTGGATCATCTGTATCTAGATCAGTGATGTGATCCGGATCAGTGTAACATATCATTTGGATCTTCAGATCTCTGGTACAGGATGTCGGTATCGTGGCGTCGGTAATTGTGGCTATTCTGAGTGGATTCAAAAGAAATTAATCTTAGCTTGTAAAATGTAATTATTAACAATGACATAAAAATATTTGTTTAGGTTAATTTTCGAAGTTTGTTTTACCCGTTACCGAGACGTTTGAGAACGCGGTCAAGCTAATCGCGCTTATAACCCTTATATTATCATGTCTTCGAGAATAAACCTACTTGCTAATCGATTTCCCTTCATACTTTTTTCAGGCTTAGGACTGTCAGTTAATTTTTCGTAACATAGAAAGTAGATGTATATAAAAAATTGTTATTTTGGTTACGAACTATGTTTTTTTATAAATTATATACAAAAAATGGCGGCATGCGGCTAACGTCTCAGTACGGACGGAGCATTAGGTTGTGCATCACTCTTACTCTTACTACTCGTTACATTATTAATACAAAGTTTGCACAACGTACAGGTAGTTTTATGAAAATTCGCGTGTATAACAATGTAGCTAAAGACTGTAATATCAAAAACTTAAGTTTTACTGAAGCTAAACACACCATACAAAAGTGGCTAGCTACTTTGTCATATAACAAAACAGAAGAAATTCTACAAGCTGTAACCTAATTGCACTCAATAGTTTTACCCAATTTACCATAGTTAATTTAGTTTAATTTTAAGTCTATTTGTATTTTAAGTTGCGGAAGGAGCCGAGCGATTGCCGACGGCCGCGACGCCACACGAATTCACACGAGTCGATCAGATACGAAACGGAAGTTTGGATCTTCCGTTTCATTCTCTCAGTAGCGCTGTAGCGTATTGTCTCTTTTTAGAGATCGAGTTCCAAATGATACGTTTGTTTCACGCGACGAGATTCGGATCACTAGATCACTTGAAGAGACGTTTCGTTCGAGTCGTTTCAGCGAAGAGTTACACACTTCGACGTTCCCTCTATGATATCTTTCCTCCGGACATTCCGCGTCCTACTTCCTCAAAATGCATACTGTCCCTTACTTTCTGTCCCCTAATTTATATAATATTCTATGTAAATTTGTGGATATGAATACTATTAAATTCTAATTAGTATGTTATATGTGTTACAAGGATTTAAATATCCGAGGTAAAAATAGAAAACGTTTTTAGGCAACTGACATCTCTTTTTTATTTTGGTTACTATGACTACATAAAAACATAGACTAAAAGGTATAAGACCTTTTTTAACATCCTCCCTTTTTGTGCAGTCGGTGTAATAAAAAAAAAAACTTCAATCTCCCAAACCAATCCTGTCAGCTATGGCATCTATTGATGGCCGACTGAGTGCCTTGGTCAGGAAATCAGCACTCTGTAGGTTTGCCCCTATGTGCTTGACTTGGATTATTCCATCGGCAACCAATTCTCTCACATAGAAATGTCTTATGGCTATGTGTTTTGTCCTTCTATGCAATTCAGGATTTTGCGCCAGTTTTACTGCGGCGTCATTATCTACTTGCAAGATAGGTATTTGTTTTAGGGCAGAAATTTCATTGTACAGCCTCTGTAGCCACACTATCTCTCGTGCTGTTTCGCTTGCTGCGACAATTTCAGCTTCTGTTGTAGAGATAGCTACTGATGATTGCTTTCTACTTGCCCAAGCAATTGCTCCACCAGCATATAAGCACAGTATGCCACTTGTGGAGCGACCATCTTTAAGGTCTCCTCCATGGTTCGAATCGCTGAAGCAGTCCAGTAGTCCCGTCTTGTAATCTTTCTTGTATGTTATACCATAACCTGACGTCCCTTGTAGGTAACGCATTATACGTTTAACCTTTAATATATCCTCTTTGGAAGGGTTCTCCAAGGTTCTTGATACAACACCAACAGCGTAGGCAATATCTGGGCGCGTTCCAACCATTAGATAACTAAGGGCACCAACAGCTTGTCTATATGGATATGACTTCTCGTCTATCATCTCTTTATCTGCTTGCCCTTTTTCAGATTCTCTGATCATTGGTGTGGTGACTGTCTTGCAGCTGCTCATACCAAATCTAGCTAACACTTTCTCGGTGTAGTGTTTCTGTGTTATAGTAATTGAGCCATCATCTTTATATTGTAGTTGCAAACCCAGATAGTAGTCGGCTGACTTTGTGGTTATCTTAAACCTTCGCTTTAGCTCAGCCATAAACTTATCTGCATCTTTTTGGTTTGTTGCAGCTACCAATCCATCATCTACGTATAATACCAAGATGATTTTGTTTTGTGCACGTTTTCTTACAAACATGCAAGGATCTGCCTGGCTTTGTTGAAATCCTATCGACTTCAAATAATCAACAATGCATTTGTTCCAGCATCTTGGTGATTGTTTTAACCCGTATAGGCTACGCTTCAACTTGCACACTCGATTAGTGCCGTCATTGATACCTTCTGGTTGTTTCATGTATATCTCTTCTTTCAGACATCCATTTAGAAACGCAGTTGACACATCGAATTGCGTGAGTGTTAAACCTTCGTTTGTTGCAATGCTTATGACTGATCTTATCGTCGTCATCTTTGCAACCGGGCTAAACGTCTCATCATAGTCCACTCCTTGTTGTTGCGAAAAACCTCGAGCAACTAGTCTGGCTTTGTATTTGTCGATCGTACCATCAGCGTTCGTTTTAACTTTGTAGATCCATTTGCACGATATAGCTTTGCGATCCTTGGGTAGATCGACTAGAGTCCAAGTTTTATTTTCGTCCAAAGACTTTAACTCATCTTTCATAGCTTTCATCCATTGATCCTTGTTTTGACTTTTAAATGCTTCATTGTAAGTTGTAGGCTCATCCATTTCTGTCCCATTGTCTACAGACAGCATAACATAGTCACCAAGTCTTGCAGGTGGTCGTAGCTGAGCTCTGTCTCGAAGAGTTCTCCTTCCTTCATTCTCTATTTCGCTATCTGGCATAATATCATCCATTTGTTCTACGTGCTCTGGTAACATCTGATCATTCACAATGTCATCATGAATTTCTGAAGATGTATGAGGTATGTATGTAGTCTCTAACGATTCTGGAGGTACACATTCTTGAAAAGTATCAGTACTTTCATTTTCTTCCTCCCTTACATCTTGAATCGTCTGACTATCGTCCTCCCTTACAATTGGATTTGCTGGTATTCGTAGACTTATTTCAATTTCAGCCTCAGTATTTGAAGACTTTTTTGATTCTTCACTCTGTTTGACATTAGTCTCAGCAATCGCTGACTCTAGAAATACTACGTCTCTTGAACGTACCAGTAAACATCCATCTTTATTAAAGTTCAGAAGACGGTATCCATCATCACCATTGTAGCCAATTAAGATACATTTTTCTGATTTCTTGTCTAACTTCTTACGCTTCTGCTTGGGTACATGGACGTAACAAGGACTACCAATAATCTTCAAATGACTTATCTTTGGTTTCTTCTTGTACCACACTTCATATAGTGATTTACCATCTACAGGAGTGCATCCTGTTCTGTTGAGAACATATGCTGCTGTACTAATGAGCTCTGCCCAACATGCGGTTGGCAACTCTTCGTGCGCATACATCATGGCGCGAGTGGCTTCTACAAGTGTCCTATTCTCTCTCTCACTGCAACCATTTTGCTGTGGCGTATATGGCATAATCAATCTTTGATTTATGCCATACTTTTGTAATGTAGATCTAGTTTTCTCATTATCGAATTCCCCACCATTATCACTTAACATTTCTTTAATGACATGACCAGCTACCTTGCTTTCTTCCAACATCAGTTGAAGCTTTGAGTGGACTTCGGACTTTTGTTTCATGAAGTATACATAGCGGTATTTGCTGTAATCATCTTTAAATAGAACGAAGTAGCGGTATCCCTTGTATGAAAATGGGAATGGACCACAAACGTCTGAGTTTATAATTTCGCCTGGTGTCTCCGCTCTAACTCTAGTTCCGAAAGGTTTTCTGTGCATCTTCCCGAAGCTACATCCTTCGCAGAACTCTTTACTGTTAAACGGTACTTTTATCCCGAGTTCACTTTCGATGACTTTCTTTACATGAGCTTTGCTTTGGTGGGCAAATCTCTCATGATAGACTTGTAGCGAATCATGACTTGTAAGCACATTGACTTCTAAGGGTATTGGCGGCATTACATTGTTCACATTTAATCTGAATAAGCCTCCCCTTTTATTTCGTTCACCTGTAACCTTAACTATGCCATTCGCTTTGAGTGTGCAGAACTCTGGCTTAGACTCGAAGACGCTATTCGGCAATCTGTCTTGTGCTGCCAATAACGAGAACAGATTCTTCTGTAGTGATGGTACACACCATACATCGCATAAGGTTATGATGCCTTTATTGTTTCCAACTTTGGCTTCCAGCTTTATGTCACCTCTACCAGTGGCCTCAACTTTCTCACCATTAGCTGTTGTTACTGTATGTGCTTTGCCAAATCTTTCAAACGTATGGAACAAATCTCTCCTGAATGTGACGTGACTTGTAGCTCCACTGTCTAGATACCAACCATCTTTGTCAGGGTGTAAGCATTTATCAGCCATCATTAGATCTGTGTTGTTTACTATGTTTGCATTCGAACTTGGCTTAGGTGGTCTTCCATCACTCAACCACTTGGCGCACTGTCGTACTTTATGTCCTTCTTGAAAACAGTAATTACACTTTACCTTTTTACTGTTGTTCTTAGCGTTTCCTTTCTTGTAAGAAGTTTTTATTGCTAGAGCTTGAGTACTCTCGCTTGTGGATGCTTTAGGTTTTGCCTCAATGTTGCGTTCAAATGCACAGAGTTGTGAGGTTAGTCTCTCTACTGTCCTTTCTTTTTTAGACATCAACAGCCAACTGGATTTGAATGTGAGGTATTCTTCAGGCAAAGTGTCTAAGATCTTGCATATCAAAACTACCTCTGGCAACTCACGATTTCCTTCAAGCTTTGTGATCTCTTTGTTGAAATTAAACCAGATGTTTTTAAGCTTTGAGAGATGTATCGCCATATTATCATCCAGCTTCTTCTTGTACTCGAAGAACTTAAGGCAATTTTCGTAGACTAAGTCATCTCCATCTCCGTCGAACAACCGTTTGAGTTCATCCCACACTTCTTTAGAAGACTCAAAACGCATAATTCTTTGGACAATTTCGTCTGTCATGTTGCTTGTGAGTATAATTAAAATCGTACTATCAAGTTCTTGAAATTCCTTCATAGCACTATTATCGCCACCGGTGGGTTTCATTACTGGAATATCATATCTACCTTCTATTATTGCTAGGGCTTTGGGGATTCCCTTCAACAACATAGATATCTTATACTTCCAAACCGACCAGTTTGTGCCATCCAAGTTTCCGATTTTAAATCGCGTAATCTCTGGTTTGGATGCCATGACTACTTGACCACTTACTCAATCAACTTCTCGTTATTTTATTTTTACCCATAACCACGCTCTGCTACCATGTTACAAGGATTTAAATATCCGAGGTAAAAATAGAAAACGTTTTTAGGCAACTGACATCTCTTTTTTATTTTGGTTACTATGACTACATAAAAACATAGACTAAAAGGTATAAGACCTTTTTTAACAATATTGTGTATATTATTTAACATAAATTAACTATTTTATTAATAATATTTGTGATGTTTTTATTTGTTTATTTGTCTTTCTTTCGTCAAAATTTCGGGTGTGTCTCTTTTAGAACACCGACCATATTCTTATTTGATTCTCCGGGGTAACTTAGGAAAGTATCATTGTACGGACACTGGCAGAATTTTGACCGCTATCTATCACAGACAGAAGCCAAAAAATAAGAAGAAGAAGACTAACCATTTGACCCTATTCCACGAAAATATTTTTAAAACATCAAACTTTATACGTACCAGCAGAACAGAGCATTTTCCTTTGATATTTAATTGCTCAGGCAATAGGTACCCTAAAACAGCAAATCTGTAGCATCTCAAAGTTCATACATAACCCACAAAACCAATTTACAATCGCGGAGCATAATAATCTTTGTTTACCCAACGCTATGAAGACTGAAATCGACGTCGACTCCTTGCGAACTGAGCACGAGTCTGAAGAACAGTGGGAGGTTAGAAGGAACTTCATGATGGAGCACAAAGACGACTTCGAGGAAGAGGAACTGGTGACCTTGGCGCAGCTGTTTACAAACATTGAGTTCTTGGGGTGTAGGTTAGTAATTTGTTTCGCATCACATACAAACACAAGCCCTGCTTACTCTGTGGCTAGATGATGGTGCATAGAATAGGCATTTTATCATGGATTGCAAAATACTACTAGACAAACCTAGATTGTATGTGCTATCTCCCACATGAAGTTGTCATAAGAGGTCAATACTTGGTTGGAGTAGTTTACAGGACCCTAGGCAAAAAAAGAAAATGTTTTTATTTCAGACTAGATCTATAATGATGTTAGTAATACCTTAATCTAGGTTAGTAGGCAGAATAAGTCCTGTACCATCATTACTTTCATGCAGTGTCTTAACATTGGGCTGTCCCATTTATCGGCCAATGTGTGCAGGATGCTGTTGCAGCTCGCGCGCCGCCTGCGCAGTAGTGAGGCGGTTTTTTTCTGCATGCAGGCGTGGAGCCCTTCGGTCTGCTCCTCAGAGAACATGCCTGAGGTGCTGCAGAACCGCGGGAGCCTCAGCAACATCCTAAACGCATTGTTGTATTGGACACGAAGGGTGCTCACTGCTTTTTGAGTATGATGTGATCCAAAGTCTACTTGTATAGAAGAATTGACAGAATGATTTGAACAGCATAGCAAATATTCCTAGAATTTTTTTAAAGCTTATTTAACTTAATATACTTATATTTTTTTATGGAATCTAATGGGGGTTGACAGCGTTGGAACTTTTGTCAAGATCATTTGCTTGATATTTTGCTAGTGTCAAAATATCAAAGACCTTGAATCAAGTGACCTTTTTTTACTATGTCCCGTAAACTCTACAGTGACCTAGTGTTATTACAACAAGCATTGGTATGGGGGTAGCAGAAAAGGGGGCTTCAAAGTCCTCAAAAGGTCACCAAAGTTCAAAAATGGCATTTTTGGGTTTTCGGACATTTTCAGCCACTTGAAGACTTATTTTTTTTTGGTGACCTTTTGAGGTCACTATAACTCCGGTCCCTGTGACCCTAGGGTCACCAATATCAATCACCTTCTCTTATTAATATGGTGCTAACAAAAAAGGTTTCATGTAAATTGGTCAATGCATTCGGTTGTAATTGTCAAATACACAGACAGACAGACAGCGCTATGCATATTAGGTTGCTTCGCCCCCTAATTTTATTCTATAAAGTATGAGCTGTAAGTAGTTTTAACCTTGTACCTATATATTATATCCAGATATCCACCAGAAACAATGAAGCGGATTGCCAAACTCTCGTCGAAGGTGTCAGCTAAGTACCGAGACAGCCGGAAAAACAAGCTCAAGAGGACTTTTGTTGAAGCCAGTGATGCGGCCGAGGCGAAGGCTAAAAGAAGATAGACCACAAGATGAGACAACCCCAATAGTTTGTGATTTTGATGGTGTTAAACTGCACTTAGGGCATTGATATAAATCGTTAGATACGCCCTCACCGTACTGAGACCGCGCCGTTGTGTTTCCAAACGATATGAGTGAGCTCACTCGTGCAAGAAAGAGAAAGTGTTTGCAAATAATGTGGTAGAAAAAGAGCACTATTTTTTCGGTACCTCCGCGCGGCGTGTTGCGCCTATTGTAAACACAATGCCAGAGTTTTTGGTGTGAGGGCTCATCTAACGATTATATCAATGACTTAGGGTTAGACTTACTCCTTATGTTCATATTAAATGTTGGGAATTTTCACATGGTTTTTAAATTAAAGATTTTGATTAAAATTCCTCGAGGTCAAGATATAGGAAAGTTTTTTGACAAGTGGACATATTAGTGTATTTTTATGTCTTCACTGAAATTTGTGTTTTCGAAGCAATAATTGGTCTTATGTTTATTGATCCGTTATGATTATTTAAAAAAATGCAGTAGTTACATAATGATAGTCCAAGTTTACAAGAAGTTCTACGGTATAGGTCCTTCACTTTATGAAGCTGGTAATTTTGTATAAAAGTAGCTTATTATTATTTTATAATATATACGCTACCTATTATTTTTCTGTAAATTTAAATAGGTACCAAAACAAATGTTTTTTGAGTAATAAAATGCAATGAAAATATTTAGTTTTAATTCCGCTTATGCTGAGATGCATGTGCACCGCCCTCCCGCCCGCAATTATACAATTGCAATTGGACACCAACTTAATTCTTATTTCTGCACCAGCTAGACTACCAAGAATACGGGCTTACAACTTTTTTAACGTACCCTACTAACCTTCCTAACGTACTAGAACGAATCTTGGTCAACTTGCTGTCATGTCGCGGCTTTGTAGGCAATACAATATGTTGGCAAAACCTAGTGATCTAGACACTCAGATTCAGTGCATAACTTCAAAAAACAACTACCAAAGATCATGGAGGTATAAATGATACTTTATACATTTAACTTATTTTTTAAATATTTAGGTACGTACCAACTCGAACATATTGTCATTGTGTTTCTTTCTTTACCTACTATTAATTTTAATTAATAAATAATACTATAAACATTTAAATTTACTTATTTTTAAAATATTTACGTACCAACTCGAACATATTGTCATTGTGTTTCTTTCTTTACTATTAATTTTAATTAAAATGTTTTCTTTTCTAACCTACTAACTTCAATGATTGATTCATCTAAATGAACCTTAAGTTTATGTTTTTCATACTTACTCTATAAACTGTTTACAATTTTATTATCCTAAAGTATAAGTTACAATAATATTATGCTATTTCTTTCTTTACTATTAATTTTAATTAAAATGTTTTCTTTTCTAACCTACTAACTTCAATGATTGATTCATCTAAATGAACCTAAAGTTTATGTTTTTCATACTTACTCTATAAACTGTTTAAAATTTTATTATCCTAAAGTTACTGTTTAAAAAATAACACTTTCTGTCAGTTGTCGCTCTAACCACAGATTACAGAAACTCTAAAGACCGGGTGACACGAGGCTAGTAAATCAAGCTAGTGAGCCAAGCTAGTGCTGCCAAGCTAGTGACACTAGCTTCGTGTAGACGGAACTAGCTTCGTTTACAAGCTAGTAAGCTAGTGTGGAAGCTAGCAAGCTAGTGCCTCAAGCCAGGATAGTTTAATAGCTTGGGGTTCTATTTTTCAAGCTAGTAGGCGCCCCCCACCACCCGTTTTACTATCCTGGCTTCGTTACTAGCTTCGTGTCAACCGCGAAGCTAGCGAACCTAAGCTAGTGTGCAGCCGGAGAGCGTGGTGAGAGTGCGTGCAATTTGTTAAAATGCCGAAATTAGCGGACGAAATTAATTTAAAATTCGTTCAATTGTACAGAGAAGAGGAATGTTTGTGGAATGCAAGTATTCCATCTTACAAGGACAAGCAAATGCGAGACTCGTCACTAGAAAAAATACGCGACATACTAAATAAAGATGGAATAGAAATGTCGATAAAAGAGATTAAAAATAAAATTAAAAATCTAAGAGCTACATATTGTCAAGAATTAACAAAGATAGAAAAATCTGAGAGGTCTGGAGCAGGAACTGCAGAAGTCTATAAGCCAAAAATTATTTGGTTTGAGGAAATGCATAATTTCATAAAAACGGTGCCAATGAAGAGAAAAACTTCGGTAAGTTATTTTAATATTATTTACTCTTTACAATTATTTACCTTAAAAGTACTTATTGAAATATTAATAATCGTCGGCATTTTTAATTTTTCTTGTAGTTTTGTCTGAATTAACGAATCATTCTTGCTTGCCATGGTACTGCTCCATCATTGTTGAAATATCTCTTAAATTTCTCCCTTTTTTCGATAGCTGACAGAGAAGAGTGGTTACTTCCCTGTCGACTGATACTGGGTAAACATAAATTTTCCATTCTCCATGAACCGGGAATAATGTTTCCCGCTTCAATGTCTTCTTGGTCGACATCACTACTAATGCAATAAGTGCTTTTTTGCTCTTTTCGTAACCAATTATGCAGAGCACATGATGCTAGTACAATTTTGTCTACTGTTTTTACGTCAACTGCGATTGGTCTTTGATAAACACGAAATCGGCTTGCCAATATGCCAAAGGCATTTTCTACAGTTCTTCTGGCTCTACTTAGCCGGTAGTTGTATACTTTTTCTTCATGTGTTAAATTGTCACCTGGGTACGGTTTCATAATATACGATTTTAATGGGAATGCAGCATCCGCCAAAATTACTCCGCCTTGTGGTAAAAGGTTATTTTCTAGTTGATTATATATGGAGCAATTCCTAAAAACACTTCCATCAGATGCCATTCCACAGGCGCCGACGTCAATATAAATGAAATTATAATCGTAATCAACAATAGCCATAAGAACAATACTGAATGTTTTTTTGTAATTAAAAAACAAACTTCCACTGTTGCCAGGAGCTATGATTTGAACATGCTTCCCGTCGACGGCGCCATAACACGCTGGAAAGTTCCATTTCACTCTGAAACCATTTTCTATAGCTGCCCATTCTTCAGTTGTAGTTGGAATCTGTAACAATATTTTTAACAAATTTTTTATTTTCAGAACAATCAAGATTCTCCAAACAATAATAAAGATGACAACAGTGCAAGCAACAGTCAGTCATTAGAACCACCCGTAGCAGAAAATCTGTCAGAAAAGACAGTTGAAATGTCTCAACCTGCAAGCGAAATGTCGTCTATTCAAGATAAAACTTCTAAATTTATTTCCCCCGGAAGTAACATTCCGCAATTTAAGAAACGGAAGGTTTCGCAAGTGAGTTCATTGATAAATGAAATTAAGGTGATTAAGGAGGATTTAAACAGTTCACGAGATTTTCAGGAACCAGAGCTGGATGAACATGAGATATTTGCAAAATATGTAGCAAGTCAGTTAAAAAAGCTTTCACCCGGACAGGCCATTTTAGCTAGGGATCAGATCAACGCAACACTATCCCGCTGTCGGTTGTATGATTTAAACTTCGGAAATACTACATTTTCGTACCAGTCACCTATCAATTCTTCAGACTCCAATATGTCAACCACATTTTCTTACAATAGTTCTGCAGCAAGTCCACTCTACACTAATCCACCATCACAACTACAACAGACTGAGCAACGTGATGAACCCATCATCCATCCGCCACCACAGCAAGGGTTGGAGCAAGATGAAGATCCCATCTATCAAGCATTTCAAAATGCTTGATACATTTCTCGCCATTTATGTAGCGTAAACGTACATTTTGTCGTCATTTATGATTTCTCATTTTGTAATTTAGAATTTAATCTCGCCATTTATGTAAGCGTAAAAGTACCTACTTTAATTTGAAATAAATAAAATTCTACATACCTGTATATCTTTCTTTAATGCCTTATAAATTTCACTGCAAACTTCTGGTATGAATCTAGATATAGTAGATCTTGAAACACGATACATGTGACTTAACTTCCTGTAATTGACACCAGATGATAGAAAATCTAGAGTTATTTCCAATTTTATTTTAGCCGGTATGGCTTCTCTCATATTAGTATTTAATTTTTGTATTTGTGGTCCCACTAGATTCAGTAAATTGTCAAAAATATTAGGTGTCATTCGCAAAATACTCTTGAATTCGCCGGAATCCTCAGATCGCAGTTCTTTTAAAAGTAATGCAGATGCTCCATGACTATGTCTTCTTAAGATCCAGGGTCTTGTCCAAGTACGCTTTTCTTCTAGCAGAGCTAATATTTCATCTAGCGCATGTTGACACAACTTCCGAATTAACTTTCTTAGTAGAATTGCTTTTCTCTTACGCACACTGTTCATTTTTACGTATACGTGTTATCAGGTTAAGCACAACTCACTACTGACTTGACTAGCTTGAAATTTCCTAGCTTCGTGTAGACAGCACTAGCTTGGTTACAATCCAGGCTAGTAGGTAAGCTAGAAACCAAGCTAGTGACCCCTTACTAGCTTACTATCCTAGCTTCAAAATACTAGCCTCGTGTCACCCGGGCTTAACTTTGTTCATGCTGTGACGTCCTGTAATTACGGGAGCACCAGGCTATTAATAATTAGACCTTAGTATTATGTGTAACCCTGTGTTGGATGTCCTATTTAAATAAATAAATAAATTATGCACATGCAGAGAGAACTAGGTTGCTAGTGAAACATGCATACCCTAACTAACCCACACGACGACACGTGTTTCGCCTCTCCGCGAGGCATCATAAGGTGAGACGCCGAGGTGTTGACTGGTCGGCCAACTGGAGCGAAAGTAAAGCCTTTTCTTTTTTTTCGAAAGGATAATATATGTTGTTGACCGCAGATGGCCATGACAACGTTACCCGACTATGGCGAGCGCAGAGGGCGCCCAGCCGCAAGTTAGTTTGGGGCAACAAGCTCAAGGGCACCACTTAGGTTCAAACCACGGCTTGGACTGTTGCCAGATTTTTGTATGTTAACGTCCAGGTGCAAAACTGCACCTTAAGACGGGAGAGTGTATTCTCCGGCCTCGCCGTCGAGACCGGTTATTGAATGTGTGCCTAGCAGCTAGTGTAGGACGGGCTGACGTCACCTCGGGTTAGCGGCGGTGAGCTCGTCAACGGGCAAGCCGAGAACGTGTCTCGGTCTGCCTAGCCTGCTCAGCTATACCTGCTGACTTAATGTATATATATATACATATATTTATACCTGTTTCCATTAATTAGGGTTCCGGACCAAAATGGTAAAAAGGAACCCTTATAGAATTACTCTGTCTGTCACAAGTGGATATCTCGAGAACTTCTGATGCTAACGATTTGAAATGGTTAAAGATTTTAGAATTAAAGAAGACACTTTTTTTTACTAATATAGCTTATTAATGAAAATGCTAAAAAATATTCTTATTAGGTATTATTGCAGGGGGGATAGGGGATCTCAAAATTTTTAATTTAAGGTATCAGATTGTGTGGGGTATCATATGAAAGGTATTCATTTGCATACATTAATAAACAGTTTTTAGTTTTCCTTTATGCTGTATACTACGTGGCACGACGATAAAATCGCCGCGATTCCCTCGCTCGGAGGCCGTCGCCACGAGCGAGAGAATCGCGCGCGACGAGTCCGCGCTATAGAATCGCCGCGATTCCCTCGCTCGGAGGCCGTCGCCACGAGCGAGAGAATCGCGCGCGACGAGTCCGCGCTATAGAATCGCCGCGATTCCCTAGCTCGATCGTCCAGATCGATACTTAAAGTATATAATAAATATCTTGTACATCTATACAATTGTTGTTGTTTATTGCAATAAGGCCGCCTATTTGTACGTGTTTACCTATTTATATTTTATTTTTTAAGTGTACCTATATTTGTTTTACTGTAAAGATATCTAGTGCTAAGGAGAGGTCCACACATAAGATATCTACATGTATGTACATCAGATGACCTTAGGTCTGAAAATTGATGATATTTCATCATACGTTTTTCATTTCTTTTCTCTCTGTAATGGTTGGTGTGTTAACCTTTTATGAAATAGGAATAATAGGTAGGTATATTTCATATTTTCTGGTTGACCTGTATTCTGGATTAACCAACCGGCAGGCTCATTACGTATCTCTCGACAGGTTTGCAATTAAAGTGACGACTATACAACAACCTGTTATTAAAATTAAAATTGACGCTTGAGAGCGATGATCACCAGATTCACGCCTATTGCAAACCGATCGTTCTCACCCGAACGTCCTGGGTTAAACACGCGTCAGTTTGTTCTTACATTTTCTATAAGTACCCTCAATCATGGCTAAGTGCAATAGCTGTAATAAACTCATGAATAAAAAAACTGCGATTTTAGAGTGCAACCGATGTCAGAAAATATTTCATGCTTCCACAATCTGTTCTGGGCTAAGTAACAAACAACTAGCAGCCCTCAAGGCAGCTGAAAATCTCGACTGGAATTGTAACGAATGCAACCAGAACTCATCGCGAAGGAAATCTTTTCTTATGCTTGCTGACTTTGAAGACGAAGAAGATGATGAAGGTTCTACTTCAGGGGCGCCATTTGACGTCAAAAAGTTACTGCAAGAATTAAAAAAAGAAGTGAGAAACATTGTACCGCAGGAGATACGCGCTGTTACCACGTCAATTCAATATTGCAGTGAAAAAGTCGACGAATTTGCCGAGTCGATGGACGCTTTAACCTCTAAAATTAAGAATATGGAAAAAACAATAACTCACCTCGACAACCAAAACAGGTCCTGCCTACTCAAGATCGAATCCTTGGAGCAACGCAATGTGGAAATGGAACAACAATTACTAAGTGACCACATAGAAATCTCAGGAATCCCGGAGGCGAATGACCTAGACCTACCTAAGCTAGTGGAAAGTGTAGCAGTTAAACTTGGATCGGCGAAAGAAGAAATAGTTTATGTTAAACGACTACCATCTCGTCGAGCCGGATCCGGTCTGGTCCAGGTCCGTATACGCCAGGAATCCACCCGCCAGCATCTGATCTCTTCAGCGCGGAGTATCGCCATCACTGCTAAAGACCTTATGCCTAACCTGAGCGGACCACCAGCCACTGAGAAGATCTACGTTAGGGAGGCGCTGACATCCTACATTAAAAACCTTTTGTGGCAGGCCAAGCAGGAGTTAAAAAATGAATTTAAGTTTATTTGGGTCAGAGAAGGAAAAGTGTTAGTGCGTAAGCATGAAAATGCAAAGGTATTTAAAATCAGATCGAAAAACGACATTCAAAATCTTTTATCAAACGCTCACTAACATTTTTAGTTTCCCGTTACGTCAACTTACCATAAATACTTACCTTCTATGATTAATACGGACTTTATAGATAGTAATAATATAATAGAATTATTTGATTGTGTAAGTTATCAAACGTACAAAAATCTAGTACCTAAGAATCCTCATAACCTAACATTTTTACATGTAAACAAAATAAATCTTTGATTAAAAACTTTTCTAAAATTGAGCTGCTTCTAAATAACTCTGATTCGTCAATAGATTTTATAGTTATCACTGAAGTGAACATCTCCGAAAACATCAAGTCTTTGTATAATTTGCAGGGCTATACAATGTACACTGAGCTGCGAAAAAGCAGAAGGGGCGGTGGAATAATTATTTACGTCAAAAACAAACACAAGTTCACTCATAGAAAAATCTCAACACTGTACTGTGAATGCCTGCTTGGTACAATTACTTCCACTGCCTATTCTGTAACTTTGTGTGCTATGTATAGGCCACCATGTAATAATAAACAGCAGTTTATAAAAGAACTGGACACTTTGCTAGACCGGTGTGCAAACACTGACTTGGTGTTTCTAGGAGACATTAATATTAACCTTAAAACGGAAAATCCTATCAAAAAGTCATACATGGATGTTATGAGCGGACACGGTCTATCATGCGGTATCACTGATTATACTAGAGTAGAAACATTGAATGATTTAATTACAAAAAGCTGTATTGATCACATTTTTGTCCGATCGCGCATGAGAGACACTTACACCGCCGCGCTCTGCACCGTACTGGCCGATCATAGAATAACTGCAGCAACGTTAGTTAGTGATTCTCGTGTACAGGATGCTCCGATTTATGTTACGCGCATGAATACTCAAAAAGTTAGCAGGTTGTTAGATCAAGTAGACTGGAATTCAACGGAAAACATGGAATGCCCAGATTTGATTTATAACTTCATTAGTAAGAGCTTTAATGACTGTTATAACCAATCTATATATACTCAAAAAGTAAGTTCATCAAAGCGAAGTAAACATAAATGGGTTGATAACAATATTTTAAAGCTTACTAACATACGAGATGAATTATTCTCACAGTGGCTAAAGGATACTAGTAATAAAGAAATTAAATTAAAATACAATAAGGTAAGGAATAAAACAAACAAACTAATATTTAAAAATAAAAATAAATATATAATGGCAGAAATTAATAAATATAAACACGATATCAAGAAAACGTGGCAAATAATAAATAATTTAACAGGTAAAATATCAAATTCAATAGATAATATAATCACAAAAGCATTTAGTAAAGAACCAAGTTTAAAAAATATAGCAAATAATTTTTCAAGCCAATTTCAAAATAATGTTAAATCGATCATACCAAATTGCAAAAATAACCTACTAAATAAATCTGATTATACTAGAAATTTGGATAGATCAATTTACTTTCCTAAAGCTAAAAATAATGAAACACAGAAGATTTTAAGACACATAAATCCGCATAAAGCTCCAGGTATAGATGGGATTAGAGCAATAGATGTTATAAAACTGTCAGATAAAATTGTTGCTGCTATAACGCGACTAATCAACACTAGCATCACTACCGGACGCTATCCTTCTAAGCTTAAAACGGGTATTGTTCGTCCTATCCACAAAAGCGGCAGTAGCATAACTATTTTACCAGTCCTGGATAAAATTGTTGAAAAGTACGTATGCACCAAGGTGCAGAAATTCTATACCGATAATAACGTCTTATCTTCTCAACAATACGGGTTCCAGTCAAACAAGAGTACTACGATGCTGCTGTCTCTTTTCACGGATGAGGTAAACAATTACCTTAATTTGAAAAAACACGTAGTCTTAGTCTTTATTGACTATGGAAAGGCGTTTGACACATTAAGACACGACCTACTAGTTGAAAGACTATGTAACACTGGAATAAGAGGTAAATTGCTAGAATGGTGTCAAGATTACTTGCACAACCGTAGCTACCAAGTCAAAATAGGCGATATGTACAGCGATAGTGTCAATGTCACTGAAGGAACAGCACAAGGATCTGTACTAGGCCCATTGCACTATTTGACATACGTCAATGACCTGAATAATGTCATTAAATTCTGTACTGTCTACCAATTTGCTGACGATACATGCCTAGTAGCAGCTGACTCGGATCCATTAATCGCACAAAGCCACATTCAAAAAGATTTTACTGCAATTTGCAAGTGGTCGCATGATTCGGGTCTAGTAATCAACGCCGACAAAACTAAGCTTATCCACGTCCGATCCAGTCATAATATTAATCCAGATAAAGAAAACGTTACAGTGGTGGCTCATAGTCATGACTGCCTCCATCTTAACTCGCGTTGCACTAATGGTTGTATGGTTATTGAGCAAGTTACTGAGTACACATACCTCGGACTAGTGATAGGTAATAGGTTTAACTGGTCGAAACATATAGATAAGGTTTGTAATAAGCTTAGAGCTATCATGGCAAAACTTTACATCATTAAATGCAAAGTACCCTTCTATGTTTTAATCACTATTTACAAATCTCTTGTAGATAGCATAGTAAACTACGGGCTTAGTAGCTATGGTCGCACGTATAAAACGTACCTAGATCAAATATATAGTATTCAATTAAGGTTATTAAAATTAATAATTCCCAAAAACATAAAAAATAAATACTTAGATGATCCTATGGGCTTGTTTAGGTACTGCGGGGTTTTACCAATTCATAGAAGAGTAGAACTGAACTTACTTCTTGAGCAATACTTTCGCACCGATATCCAAGTCCCAAACAGTAATACTGGTAGTGTAGTCACTAGAAGTATCACTTCTAAAAGACTATGCAAACCTAAGTTCAATAACGAGTATGGTAAAAGAACATCGCAGTATTTAATTCCTCATCTAATAAATAATTTACCAGCAGAAGTCAAAAACAAAATTACAAAAAATAATATAAAATCCATATTAAAAAAATATTTTCTCTGAATTCGTTTACATACATATTTCAATAACATAAAAACGCATAAAATGGAACATCCTATGGAACATCAGTGCGCGCACACAGGTATAATGAGGGCTGTGCGTAGACGCAGCGCGCCGGCCAGCTTATTGTTATCGCTCGTACGCCTTGCACTCACACCAAGTGACAAATCAACTTAAGTATATATTGCTTAGTTCTAGAACAGTGGCGGAATTGTTGTTTCTGTGTGTGCGCGCTGTAGGTACGCAAATGAGCATAAGTTGTATAAGTTAAATCTGTAACCTTCTGTTTATACTTTAAGTTGTTATTAAGTTGTGTTTCTTTTCTTCTTTGTGTATCTTTTATTATAATCTTGTAAGTCAACCGAGAACCTAGTGTCCTGGACAAACCTAATATAGGTTTTTTGGACACTAAAACCAAATAAAAATGTACCATTTATCCAATAATAAATAAATAAATAAATAAATAAAATCGCGAGATACGTAATCAGCCTGCCGATTGCTTAATACAGAATCAGGATCAAAACCTAATTCAAATTCAAATCATTTATTGCGTTCATGTGTACATTAAGGTCTTATAATTTAGCTTTTAGTCCAAACATGAGCCCAGTAAGGGCACTACAATTTAGGTGTTTGTAGGTAACATAAAAATTTTCGTACTTAACTAATTTAAAACAACTTTACATAAAGTTAGGTATTGTAAAAATGTACTTATTCTAAATTATATCAAATTATAACATCAAGATAAATTAACATACTTAAATAGCTTTGTTAATTATTAGTACAATAATTACATAGGTCCTAATCTTTTTTTTTTTTTTTGTTACATTTTTATAAAAGGTACCTCCTTTTTATGTAACTCAATGGGTTCATATCAAAAAACTCTTGCAAGGTATAGAAACTATGTTTTATTAAATATTTCCTAAGTTTATTTTTAAATGTGTGAACCTGGCTTTCATTTCGAATATTTTCAGGAATATTATTATAAATTTTTGTTGCCATGGCATGTGTACCGGAGTGAAAGATTTGGAGCTTTGAGAAGGAAGTGACTAGTTTTTTGTGTGGTCTAAGATTCTGTGGACGTGAATATTCATGAAAGAGGTGAATGTGTTTTTTAACAAATACGCTAATTTCTATAATATAAATACATGTTAGAGTAAGAATATTTTCCTTTTGAAAGTAAGGTTTGCAGCTTTCTGTTGTGTCTAAATTGTAAATAATTCTTATACATCGTTTTTGAAGCGTGAAGAGTTTTGAGGCGTCAGTACTATTTCCCCAGATAGTTATGCCATACTGCAGCCAAGCATGGGCATATGCATAGTAGGCACAGGTGGCAATTTTTATGTTTGTAGTCTTTTTAAGTTGATAAAGCGCATAGGTGAACCTGGATAATTTTGAAGCAATTTTTTGTATGTGGGTTTTCCAATTTATGTTAGAATCTATGTGTATTCCTAGAAGAGGATATGTATTAACAACTTCTATCGGAGTATTTTGAAAGTTGTATTGAATTTGAAGTGGTGTTTTTTGATAAGGGTGGAACTGTATTAATTTAGTTTTATTGAAGTTTAATAGTAAATTGTGGTGCCCGAGCCAGTCTGTTATTTTATTAAATATGGAATCTAAGTGTTCATGAAGGTTAGATCCACTTTTGCTAGGTAATACTATCGATATGTCATCTGCGAAAAGGGTACAGTGTTCATTCAAGATTTTGGGCAGGTCATTTATATAAATAAGGAACAAGATACACCCTAGAACGCTGCCTTGTGGTATTGATTGTTTAACTATGATATTTCGTGATTTAACTAAATTAATTTTTCCTGTGCAATGATTATAGTGTTCAACCTCTACATATTGTGTTCTATTTTTTAAATATGAAATAAACCAGCTATGGACTTGGCCCCTAACTCCTATACCTTGAAGCTTTTTTAACAGTATATCGTATGGGACTCTATCATAAGCCTTGCTCATATCCAATAGTATACCAATGGCATATTTTTTATTATTTATTATATTTAAGATTTCATTTATATAATTATACACTGCTAGAGATGTAGATTTATTTTTTCTGAAGCCGTTTTGAGCTTCGCTGAATATTTTGAATTTCTCACAATATGAATAGAGGCGACTGGATATAGCACCTTCAAAAATTTTTGAAAATGTTGGCAAAAGGGCTATGGGGCGATAATTATTGAGGTCATGTTTACTATCTTTTTTGTGGAGTGGTTTGATTATTGCCATTTTAAGAGGGTCTGGGACAACACCTTCTGAAAATGATTGTTGGATTAAAAACGTCAACGGGGGTGCAAGTTCTTCGGCGCACTTTTTTATCAATATTGGCGGGAGCTCATCATGCCCAAAACTTCGTTTGTTTTTTAATTTTTTTATGATTTTTAATGTTTCATTGATGGTAATTGGCTGTAGGAACATTGAGTTTTCTATTGTAGTTAATGGTAAGTTGGTTCTTGAAGGTATATTTCCATTTTCTCCCACTGATGAGAAGAAATCATTAAATAAATTAGCAATTTCAAAAGGATCTTCCGTTAATGTTTTATTTCTTTTGATTGTTATATTATTTTTATTTTTTGTTGGTAATTTATTTGTTTCTTCTTTAACTATTTGCCACATAGTTTTTACTGTGTTGTCTGTATTTTTCATTCTTTTTATATTTTGTAATTTTTTTAGAGGTTTTAACAGGTTTTTTCAACACTTTTTCGTAATTTTTATAATGTTTATCTAGTATTGGGTTATTTATTTGTGACACAAGTATTTTTAAAGATCTTTTTAGTTTACATGATGTTTTAATGCCTGTTGTCAGCCAAGTCTTTTTGCTTTTATTTTTTAATTTTACTATTGTTTTGGGTATGCATTTATTTAATAGGTCGTATAGGGTGTTGCTAAATGAGTTATAGTTTTGGGTTACATTTTTATCATCTGAAATAATCTTGCTAAAATCTATACTCTGCAAGTCAGATACGAATACCGTGACATTTTTTATATTAAAAATTCTTTTTTCCATGTTCCAAACTGTTCTTGTTCTTTGATTGTTTATTGGTAGGTTTAAGTGAACTCCTTTGTGGTCACTGAAGCCGTATTCTTTTGTGTATACCTTAAAATCTTTGTTTTGAAAGTTGGTGAAAATAAGGTCTAAGCAGGATGATTTTATTTGATTGGTCTTTTTTATGATTGCTATACGTGTTGGTTTTGTTACATGTTGGTAGAAGTTAAAACTTTGCATTAGATCTAGGAGTGATGTAGACGATGTTAAGTCAAGAACGTTAACATTAAAGTCTCCTCCAATGATAACGTTTTTTTTATTATATTTGAGTTGTAAGAGATGTAAGAGTTTTTTCAAAGTTTCGTAAAATACATCAGGCATTCTACTACTATTTGGCCAATATAAATTAATCAATATAACATCTAACTTTGGTATTTCTATAGCACTTAATTCTATAATATATTCTATTGTTAAACTAGTAACATCATTTAGTTCTATGTATTCTATGTGGTTTTGAAGCAAGATGCACACCCCGCCGCCTTCATGTTTTGATCGGCAAAAACATGATGCTAATCTATATCCTTCTATATGGAGCAAGTCTATTTTAGATGTTGTAATCCAGGTTTCTGAGAAGCATAAAACATGAATATCTTTTTCCTGTTCTGTAGCTGCTTCTATCAGGTGTTTCTTATTGCACATACTTTGCATATTTTGGAACAATATGTTTAATTTATCACAGAAAAAACAGATCTGGGGATGGTTTTGTTCTCACATTTGGATTCCGAAGGCTGTTGTTTTCGTTGTGGTGGTTAGTTTGACTTTGCCGACTAGTTATGTTATCATTAAATGTATTTTCAGTGGTATTTGTTTCAATGTAATTAGTAGTAGTATTCATTTTATTTTGTTTTGGCGTATCTAGAATTGCATTATATTCCTTGCCATCTATTATCAGTTTGTTGTCAATAATATTCGCTCTATGTCCATTTTTACGCGCTTCAATAAGTTTTCCGACAAGTTCTTTTCTTTTCTGTAGTAATTCTTGGTTTAGTTGTTCTGAGACTGCTAATCCTGTTTTGTTGAAGTATCGACAGTTTTCCAGAATGTACTTTGTCGTGTTCTTACTTAACAATTCAATGATAACGGGTCTTCGGCTCCCTCGTCTTCCTAGTCGTTTTACGTCATCTATCTGGCCTGATAGATTAATGTTCAGTATGTCCTTAAACACATAGACCACCTTGTTGTACAAGTCATATTCTTTTTCATTTATACTTTCTTGTAATCCATAGAGTACTATCGCTTTTTTATTGGATTTATCTTCTATTGTCGGTTTGTTTGTTGGTTGTTCTTTCTGTGTTTTGTCATTATT
Source organism: Pasiphila rectangulata (assembly GCA_963082625.1). NCBI lineage: Eukaryota > Metazoa > Arthropoda > Insecta > Lepidoptera > Geometridae > Pasiphila > Pasiphila rectangulata. The sequence goes on from OY720262.1 coordinate 795,484, forward strand.
TTTCTTAATCTGCTGCTGTATGTCTTGAATTTCCTTTTTCAGCTGAATATTTTCTTCTTGGAGCTCTATTATTATTTTTGTGCTTTTTTCTAAGGATCTTTTTATTTGCTTTTGTTCAGTGGTTAGGTAATTATTTGTTTCTGTAACTTCTTCTTCTTTTAGTGTCGTTATCTGGTTTTCAGTAAATGAAGTAAGCGCCGACTTCAGTTCGCTTAGAATCGATATTTTTATTGTATCTAGTTTTTTATCTAGTAGGGCTTCAAATTGGTCAATGTTGATGATTGTGGGGATATAGTTCTTTTTTTCTTGGGGACCATTTGGTGAATTTTTTGCAGGTGTCATATTTATGGTAGATAGATAGATAGATAGATAGATAAACTCTTTATTGTGTAAATCATACAGAAAAAAATAAAAACAAAAATAACTAAAATTAACTTAAACTACAAAAACAACAGAAATACACAATGGGCGGTCTTATCGCTTAGAGCGATTTCTTCCAGACAACCTTTGGATGGAGAGGATTTGAATGGAAGAATGGGGTATAGTGTTACTATCCTAATATTTAAATCCTAACATATATATGTACTATATACATATACAAATATATATACATATACAAATATATATTTAAATATAATAATTACACAAATACTAAATACAAATGTTTATCTATAAAAGCTTGGTATTTCCTGATATTTCAATATCATCATCAGATGATGTATCCTCATAAGTGACTGGTTTTTGTTTTTTCTTAGATTTTCTATTAGGAACAGTTGACGTAGATCCTTGGATATCTCGAAGAACGACTGGGGGAGTAAACTTTTTTGTTGGAAATTATATGCCGTTTAGGTCGTTTTGTTAATGGACGGTGAGGAGTGTTGATGGTGATTTGTCCTACCCTTGTATTAATGCAAGGAAGGCATTCCCAGGCATCTCGATTCATGGTTCCGTAGTATCTAGTTGCTGATACGTTTGCGCATTCAATGTCATAATTATTCTTGCATGTCATACAAGTGAGGTGTTGTCTATCGGGAATCTTTCGTTTGCATTTTTCACAGTCAAGAGACATATTGCCTTCTGTAATTGTACTGCTAAGCTTTGAAAAACAGTAAACTACGACAGAAATCTGGCGTATATAACACTTCGATCAAATATAACCTAGATACAACATTACCTTAAGCGGCCTATACATGTTGGGCCAACGTTGCCGAGTGAACGCCAGCCCCAACGTGTAGACGGCATGTTTGCCTTGCCTTGCCATCGCTCGGTGTCGCTCGCCTAGCTGGCCGAGTTATTACAAGCGCCAACGTGTATAGAGCACATTTGCAGTGACTTGTCACCGCTCGCGATCGCTTGCGCTGACTCGCCTCACTTCGGAGCCGTGTCGGTTTTTCTGCACAAATCAAAGGCGCTTGCCTGCGTTGGGCCAACCGTGTCCACATGTTTGTCTGCCCGCCATTACGCGCTTGGCGTTGGTCACCGTCGCACGTATCTGTCTGTGGTAATGTCGTTCGATACAAATGATGATATTATCAAGTTTTTGGAGTATTACCAGAACGAACCGGTAATTTGGAACCCAAAAGACGTAAAGCATAAAGATAAAAAAGAAATTAAGTATGTTATATAGGACTTCGACTTCGTAGACTGAATAAACAAACAAAATTACTAGGTAGTTACCTACCTACCTACTTACTATTATTTATTTATGTAGTTTATAAATATTCGATTATTTATTTGTTTATTATTATCAAATATGTAATTATACTAGCTAAGTATATATTTATAGCTATTACATAGGTACTCTAGTTTAATTATACTATGACGAAACCGCGCTTTTACTTTCTTGTTGTTTTTGTCCATCCAAAGGTTACCTGTAAGAGATCGCTTATAGTGATAAGGCCGCCCATTGTGCATTTTGCAGCATTAGCTTTAAGTTAATCATACTTTATTTCCTTTATTATATTGTTTGTGTTAGAATTAAGCTGGGTACAATAAAGAGTTATCTATCTACTAACACTGACGTAATAATTATACGTGCTCATCAAATAAATAGCAGCAGCTGCAACAACTTCTACGTCCATATTGTTCAAATCATAAGACGAGCTCTGTGGCGCAGCGGGCGAAGGTCCACCTGCGCCACAAGGGGTTGCGGGTTCGATTCCCGCCTCGGGACAAATGTCTGTACGATCTGCAGATATTTGTTCTGGGTGTTTTTCTATATATAATAAAAATATCTATCTATGTAATATAATGTATTAAGTAGGTATGTCAGTCATCTAGTACCCATAACACAAGCTCTGCTTAGCTTGGGGCTAGATGATGCTGTGTGATTTGTCCAGCATTATTATATTATATTAAATCAAATAACCACGACCACGTAGTTCGAATGCACAACAAGAACTGACAGCGCCCAACGTGTGGGCAGCTTCACACAAAACTCGTCTACATTGGCCGCTTGCAATAGTTTGCGTAGACTTGCCAAACGTGTAGACGGTAGCACTTGCCTTGTAACGATTTGCCTACGCTCGCGTTGGTCTTAGCTCGGCCAGCATGTATAGGCCGCTTTATGAAACTACGCAAGAAAACGGCTTGATTTTTACTTTTGAAATCTGTCAAAACTACGATATATCTGTCAAAACTACGATAGAACATAAATCGAATGGAGTAGTTTTCGTATAATATTTTTTTTGCTTTATGAAATTTATGAAGAACTGTTATTTTACTGTAAATTTATGACCTAGATAGCTTGCTCTGGCTTCGCTCAAGTTATCATTTTTTGTAATAACCTTTCTCCATTGACTCCGAAATACATTCATATACAAGTGAGATTGTTTGTTCTCTTTTCATATAGCAACGACTGAACAATTTAAGTTAATATTTTTACTAACCCAAACTTCGAGGCATTAGGTAATACATGAATTCAAAGGGTAAATAATTTGATAACAAAAATACTTTTATTTATTACTTACTAATAGCATTTCATTTCTTACTAATAACAATTATAATAACAATTTTATTTTCATACTCGTATTTTCATACACCGTCAGGTGACTGCTCGAAGTATTATTAATATTTTGGGTTGAAGTAGTTTGCAGAATGGAAATATTTTTTAGCGGTATACAATTCCCACTGAATTTACTACTTAGCTCTAAATGAGCTAACATCTTCTTGTATGCTGCTTTAAACTGGCACGTATTAGGATTATTTTTTATTATTTTTATATATTCTTCGAAGTCCGTTTTTTGTGGTGTACATGTCTGATTCAGCAAAATGGTCGGAACAAACTACACTGGAGTCATTAGGTGTATAATATTCGTCATTGCGTTCTTCTTTAACCAATAACCGCCATATTTCTCTTTGAATTTCGTTTTTGGGAAATCTGTTATTTAAAACTACTTTTAGATTAAAATGTTTTAAAAATAAGGCGACTCCAATATTTTGCAATGTTATTGTTCTGAACCAAGGTTATATTTGTCCTTGTCTTACATTACGCGTGTGAAAGAGACAACATCGAAGCCAAAATAACAGGATTTTTTTTTTTTTAAACTTATTTAGATGATTACTAGATTATTTAGAAGTTTAATCACTCTATGTACTTGTAAAAATGTAATACTTTCCGAAAATACGAGATTCCATGTTGTTTTTTCCTTGCGAGCGTGATATTTTTACAACTTTACGAAACATTTCGGCATTGTTACACGCGTGACAGTCGGCGCGATACTGACGGCAAAAGAGTGCAAACAATGAATTTTTGCACTCTTTAGTCTGGTCACTTTTAATGAGCTTACGCGATATCTAGGTTATATTTGATCGAAGATATAACACCACAAAATCACCAAAACAACAAATTAAACAGCAAAAAGTAATGTTCACACTGGGTTTCGAACGCTAGGCCACCGATCGCATTCAGCCCCTGCCGTGGCTCGGCCGTTCAAGCCTAACAGAATGGATCGAAATTAAGTGGCTGTTTATGCAGAACGTGGAAATCGAAATCAAAGTCAGGGTCACTTGTTTGTGATGAACTTACAAAGTTCAAGGACAGTGTCACTTGTGCACGAAATAAGAAATTTTAAAAATGAAAGTTATGACCTTGAAATCCGCTTGGTGCATATTTTTAACCATATTCACTGAATTTCACTTATTTTCATGTTGTTGTTTTATTATACACTGCTTAACACCGTTTATAGAAGTTTATGGAGTTTTATAATGTTTATATTTTTGTTGTGGTGAACTATTTATGTTAGGTACACAAAAGTAGGACACTAAGTACGTACCTAGTTGTATTTAATTACAAGTTAGTTCGAATTTCACAGAGATAATTATTGTCACTAGTAGAAAATTACTTATTATACACGATTTTATTCATAATAAGGCTTATTTCCGGGCTAAGATATTTTAAATTATTTTTTGTACTCACAAACACATTACGCCCGACCGCTCGGGCGCAGTAACGCAGTAAAAAAAATTATTACTATATATTGCCTATCGCAAGATACGTAATCAGCCTGCAGGTAAGTCGATAAAATCCAGTTTGTATTGAAATTATCAGTAGCTACGTAACGTATCTACTACGTACTTACCAACCAGAATACCCTGATAACCATAAGTATAGATTTAATGAAACAGGACCATCACATCACTTATTTATTTATTTAATTAACTAGAACGGATTAACCAATTACACTAATTAATATTAATTCACAAAACAATAACACATAATATTCATAGTAATGAGTACAGTCTACAAATTAATAAATTAAAGTTAACAAATATCAAATAAATACACAATATTTCATTCACGCCGACTGCAAGCCGAAAGATGTTTAGAATAGAATAGAAAAAGTTTTATTGTTATCACAATCACTTACATTACAGATACAGTTATTTAATTACATGATAGAGACTGTCATAGGCCATATGAAACAAGTCAAAGAACAGCAGTATCATCCATCGCCCTGAAAAGAGCGAGGTGATCATTTGATCAGCAAAGCAGCTAATCAACATCAGCTCCGGTTCCGGAGTGCTCCGAGTCATCGCACCCGCGCGGTGCTGTCTTGTAGTGGTAAAAACGTTAGCAAAATATTTAAGAGTAATATTTTGACGAAATAAACATTAATTTTACTATTCCACTTAAAACTGTCGAAATGCCTTAAAAAAAGTCGAATGTTAGAAACCCTATTTAAGTATGAAAGGCAATAAAGTAGGTATTATAGTTACTGAAGTACTTACTGCCAAACTACTTAAGGCGATGATAGCCAAACATTTAAACGCTACTTTATATTACGCCAACCGCACGCGCTACAACAGACACTCGTATGAAACCTTTTTTGTAAGCACTGTCATAATGAGAGAAGGGTACTGATTGATTTAGGTGACATAGGGTCACAGGGACCGGAGTTATTGTGACCTCAAAGGTCATGGCCGAAAACGTCCAAAATCACAAAAATGCAATGTTAGACCTTTAGTGACCTTTTGAGGCCTTCGCTCCGCGCTTTATGGTAGATACCCCCGTACCTACCAAAGCTTGTCTCCATACTATCGTTCTCAGGACTCTGCTTGACATTAATTCAACACTAAAAATAGGTACCTAATATCTATTGGTATCTTAGATGATTAGACTTAGGTATATCACCTAGACATTTGACTAGGTGCTGTTAATAATGATAAGGCAGCTCTTTATTTTTATTTCATATACTTATTATTACTATATAGGGCACTGTGCCACTGCAAAATATACGGTACCTACCTAAGTCCGAAATACTAAAAATCATATCCAGGGTGGATGGACATGATTTGCTTCTATACAAACATGTAATATGTGTTTTCTCATAAAGTATGTCATGTTATACGACAGACGATACGTAATTTTTTTGTGAAGAATTTCTAAGAAAGATTGACCTAACTTGTTTTATCCTTGGAGGTTGAACCTAGGCAATATAGCCGTATATATAAAACAAAAATTAAAAAAATTGGCATAGCAGTTTCTGAGATATGCAATATACCTACTTTTCAAGCGTGTGGATTGAGAGCTCCACTCATTTGGCTATACCAGCTTTAATTATGGTTTTACAAAATTATGGACCTTTGCTTCAGTATTTTGAAATTCTTCACAAAATCTGTGATTTTTTTTAATTCTGAAGTTCTGAAGTCGGTAAACAAATGCTCTTAAAGCGAATTCTTATGTTAGATGTAGCCAAGTAGGTAGTAATAAAAAACATCAGACAGATGGCTTTTCTGTACTATAGCGGACATGTACCTACTATGTGGCTTGTTAAATCTGATTTCCTACTAAACCTCCTATCGCACACATTACAAAGTATATGGCTTTTCTCCAGTGTGAACTCTCAAGTGAGTGGTTAACGTTTGTTTATGAGTAAATTTTTTATCACATATATTACAGACATATGCCTTTTCTCCAGTGTGAATTGTCAAGTGATTGGTTAATATATGTTTACGACTAAATTTCTTATGACATACATTACAGGCATAGGGTTTTTCTCCAGTGTGAATTCTCAAGTGAGTGGTTAAGCTTTCTTTACAAGCAAATATTTTATCACATACATTACAGGCATGGGGTTTTTCTCCAGTGTGAACTCTCAAGTGAGTGGTTAACGTTTGTTTATGAGTAAATTTTTTATCACATATATTACAGACATATGCCTTTTCTCCAGTGTGAATTGTCAAGTGATTGGTTAATATATGTTTACGACTAAATTTCTTATGACATACATTACAGGCATAGGGTTTTTCTCCAGTGTGAATTCTCAAGTGAGTGGTTAAGCTTTCTTTACGAGCAAATATTTTATCACATACATTACAGGCATGGGGTTTTTCTCCAGTGTGAACTCTCAAGTGAGTGGTTAACGTTTGTTTATGAGTAAATTTTTTATCACATATATTACAGACATATGCCTTTTCTCCAGTGTGAATTGTCAAGTGATTGGTTAATATATGTTTACGACTAAATTTCTTATGACATACATTACAGGCATAGGGTTTTTCTCCAGTATGAATTTTCAAGTGAGTGGTTAAGCTTTCTTTACGAGCAAATATTTTATGACATACATTACAGGCATAGGGTTTTTCTCCAGTGTGAACTCTCATGTGGACTGTTAAATGAGATTTATGATTACATTTTTTATCACATACATTACAGGCATAAAGGTTTTTTCCAGTATGACCTCTCATGTGGGTTGTTAAACTAGGTTTATGAGTAAATTTTTTATCACATACATTACAGGCATAGGGTTTTTCTCCAGTGTGAACTCTCATGTGGACTGTTAAATGAGATTTATGATTACATTTTTTATCACATACTTTACAGGCATAAAGGTTTTTTCCAGTGTGACCTTTCATGTGGGCTGTTAAACTAGGTTTATAAGTAAAATTTTTATTAAATACATTGCACGCAAAAGGCTTTCCACCAGTGTGCACTCTCATGTGTGATGATAATTGCCGCTTGTCCTGAAATTCTTTATCACATATATCACAGGCATATGGTTTCATATGGACAATCCCTGTTAGACTAGGTTTTATATCTAATTGTATATTTTGCCTGTGGCAGCTTTGCTTTTGTATGATATGTGACTGCTTTATGTGTAAAGCCAGTTTACGCTTGACCCTAAATACCTTGTTGCATATGTCACAACAGAAAGCAATTTTCAGCTTTGGTTGTTCTACATCCGTAGCAGGTGGAACATTCAAAACATCATAATCACTATCTATCTCAAATTTCAAACATTCCCTTATAGACTCCACAAAGGTTTCCTCATCTGCCGTTGCCTCTTCCTTCACAGATATCACTTCTTGTCCAGCAGGCACATGAGCAACATTGTGAGACCCACTCGTGAAGAAGCTTTGCATCGGAGCCACAGATAAAGATTGATTCATTCTCAGGTTCAACTCAGTGGCATTCTCATAAGTCCCCTGAAACAAACACATTTATGTACAAAGCTAAGCATTTAGAGTTAGCATCATCATCTGCAGCCTGACTTCACCCACTGCTGGGTATAGGCCTCCATTATCTTTTCAGTTGTAAAACATCCACTACTGAACATAAGCCTTCCTCATGGATACCCATGAGGAGTAGTTGCCATACTCACCACACTTGGCGGGCGGATTGGCGAGTGACTCTTACTGCATCCACAGGCATAAGAGGGGTAAATGTTTGCTGTAGAGTGCCGGCAGTAGTTATGTTAGTAGGTTTTAGGCTTCCATATGTTTGAGCCATATTTCATGGTCCTGTGTGAATCATATCCAGGTCAGCCCTGCAACGCGTGTGATGCCGTCTGCCTGTGAGGATTCAAGAAACTATTTAATTATTTATATTTATTTATTCCTATTTCTGGGAATCTGTGCCCATATTTTGTTTCTATGACTAACAAAAGATAATAGTGCAATTTTTATTATTACAAAGCATTTTCTTAAGTAAGAATTAGAAGCATTGATACACTAGGACCTCATCAGACAGACCAGCAAGCTGAAACCATTTATATGCAAATAAATGTCTGTTCAAAATACCTGAATGTGTAAGAACTGGGTCAGTATCTCCTCGGCTCTCCGAGACATGTCCATGAACCGTTGACACCGCTGCAGGAAAGAGAAGCATAGGTAGCACACTGTCTCAGGCCTGCGATCTGCTGTGTGCAGCTGAAACAATTACTCTTATTTTAATTGTTGACACTAAAAAGTTGAACGTTATTTTTATAAACAAGAACATTAACTCGTGGAGACGGCCCCTTAGTAATATACCTACATGCTGAACACTCATCTGAGCACATGGCCCGACACAGAGTTAAGTCACTGTTAAGTAAGTGGAAGAAGGCATGGGAGGCCATTGCCTGCAGTGGGACAGTGGAGGCTATTTATTTAAATAATATACATTTTATTACAAAAATGTCGACTTAGCTCAACAGCAGCGTTTTTTTTAGGATGCTGATAAAATCAAACGCGCTGCAATCAACATCAGACACTGACCTTTGTTGATAGTTTTTCAAATATCTCCTGATACCGTGAGTCCGCGATGTGCTGCATCTTGACATCACTGGCTAGACACACTCGGCACAGCGCTGTGTCGGTCATTTTATTAAAATCTATCTTCATTAGGATTGATGGAATCGGGAGTCGGAATTATAATAATAAAACAATTCTCCAGTGTTACCAACCTTCACCAAATTTTTCCCCCAAGTTTTTTTCTGAATGTCCCTAAAAACCCCTAAATATAGAATTTTATATGTACTTGTCTTTTTTAGTGCCTAAATTGTTTCGTAGCTCATAAAATAAAACGTTACATATTAAGTTGGTTAATAATTTTATTACAGTACATATATCCAAAGTTATTAATTATAACCATAACCACCGCATCATCACCCTGTTCCTCGTTTGCAGTTTCTCCATTTTTGAAGTCATACATGCGTACCTACGTTAAACTTTTTTAGCATGTCCACAGTGGGTTCAAGTTTGACACATGATCCGTAATCACGATTTAGGGAAAATCGTACCATCATGATACTCTGTACCATTTCAAGGGATAATCTGTTCCTCAGTTTATTTTTGATTGTCCCATAAATAGAAAAGGCATAAATAAATCACATAAATAAATAGAAATAAACAGAAACTGTTTCTGTAATCTGCTGTGTTGCATGATGGAATGAATAAATAAACGGAAAAGAATATTGAATGAAACAAGTCGCGCAGTTCACTCGTTTCATATCGTGCGTTCCATTCTACGCGCAAAACTGAAAACACGCTATGATATCAATTATATTGCAAGTTTTGTTTGAAAGCCCCTAATAAATCCCAAACATATATGGAGCCCCTAAAAAAACCCCCAAAAAATGTCCCTTTTAACACGACAAGCCCCTAAATTTAGGGGCAAAATCCCTAAGTTGGTAACCGTGCAATTCTCATCGCTTCGCTTCGCTATACTCTAACGAGAAGAACTACAAGTCCAAACATTTTCATACTTGTTCTGAGATACATTGGAAATGCTTACAGCGCGCCCACTAGCGCTCCAGTTTTCGAGCAACGAAACTAATCAGTAGCGCGGGAATTTCAAAATGGGTTCTATCTATAGGTACCTACCTATTTAATAAAATTGTATAATAATGCTAGAATTTTTTTTCTACCTACCTACATGTATGTAATATTGTTCTGTGACATGTATTCTTTATTCACATAAATAAAACAAATGTTTTAAACATGTTTTAATATTTTTATTTTTCTTGACTAAGCTTGCTTGCTGGCTTCTTCAATGAACCCTCTATTTTTAAGGGTGCAAAACCGTTTTCATCGATGAAAGGTCAAGGAAGAATCTTCAATTGAAGTTATAGCGTACTTAGCACACTTATAGTTTCGTTTTCCGGCCATAATCACCTAATCACGTTGTTGTGAAGCGTTCACTATAGCACAAACTTTTTACAAAAAACGGGCGGGTAGATTATCACAGCAGCGTCAATATCGCTAATTCGCAAAATCTTCGATCACAAAAATCACAACACAAAATCGTCACTATCGCAAATGAGTCTATGTCTCGTAATACACACACAATATTTGTATAATCGGCTTTCTTTGTCGCAGTTAGCCAGATAAATTTACAACATACACCGGCGTGTTATGCAGTTACGACATCATATCGACACTAAGTTACCACAGACCGCTTACCGGGAAATTCATTCATCATTATACCACCCAGACGGACAATAAGTACTGATCAGAGTTTTAGTTATTGCCATACAATAAGTGCTGACAAGAGTTTTAGTTAAAAGTATTGTCTTTGTCGCTTTGTTCATTTCCATGAGTGATGAAAATGATTCACTTCTTGTTCTAACATCGACAGAGTCAAACCATCATAATTATAAGTCGTGAATTATTGTAATTCAAGTTTAAATTTAATTAAAGTGTAATTAACGTATCTCGCGTGTTTCACTAGTACCTACCTCCTAGCAGCCTTACATAATTGGCGGGCAATAACAAAACAGCATCGAAAACAAAAACAAACAAGAAAAGAAAAAACAACCATCCATTTTAAATTTGAGTGTTGCCTGCCTCGTGAAATAAATCTTACCATTTCATAGTACGAATTTAGTATAATTTAAGTAATGTTATGTTAAAAAATTAAATTAGGTTGAACATTTACCGTAATTGTTTAATCAAACCTCCATTTACTTAAATTTTATGAATTTTCATGTTCTAATTCATTAACGTAGTCAATAAATCCTACCAAAATAGTAAGTTTTGTATAGATGGTATACTCCATCTACGGACGGGTCAATGTGGTCGGAAATACTCGGAAGAATCGGGCCCCTTCGTCTCGTTCGTTTGTAGAGCACTGTATTTTGCTTACAAATCTATCCAAGTGCTGGCATTGGGCGCTTCAGAAACTGACCCCCCTGGATTATGAAACCAAGACAGTGTCTCCAGGTTATGTATGTAAAATTTCCCCAGATCAGGTGTAAATTTTCCCCAAAAAGCTACTATTTCTTACAATTTTCCCCAAATAATTTTATACCTATTATGAAATAAATCTATTGTGAAAATTAATTTTGTCCTTGTATTTTATTACTCATTTGACATCCACTAAAAATAAAACACAGTTTTCATCTATTGACTTAATTAAAAATTATATAGGTACATGTTTGATGACGTCCAAGAATTATGGGAGGTAGAATCAGATGATCGTCACGAGTTGGCGCGAGATTATTTTTTGTGGTTTCTACTTTTTTCTGCATTCTACAAGGAATAAAGCTAGTGGAAAAGTAATTTTCCGCAAATCGTAAACCATTTGCTATTATAGCCTATGAAGAAAATTACTTCCATTCGCTGGTATTTTTGGAGCATTTGGGAAAATAAGAGATTTTGGGCTAAAATCCACATTTTCCTAAATGCTCCCAAAATACAATTGAATCAAAGTTGGGATTACCATTGGCCCTGCCTGCGCGACGCGCATATTATCGAAATGTTGTCAGCATTCTATTGTTTACGCGTGCGATTTGAATTACTACACAGATAACAATAAATTCTTAGTTTTTTTTATATGTTTAGTCACAGCAGTATTAGAAATTAGTACACATTTAATTCTCCCCAAACATTCGCCAAAATTAAATGTGTTCCCCAAAATGTCCCCCACAGTTTTCATTTCCCCAAAATTTTTATTTTTTCCCAATATGGGGAAAAAACCCTCAATCTGGAGACACTGAACCAAGATAATTTTTGTAAACAAAGGTATCATAAAAATTGTTTCGAAATAGAAGCTAAGTTTATAGAAGATTTCTTAATACTTATGGTAGGGTGTATTTTTAAATCAATATCCATATTATAGAAAATAGCAATGGTTCTTAGCTATATATTATATTTCATTTTAATAACAAGAATATAAAAATAATTAATAATAATAATTTACAGTACCTACAATATACAGTGACACCCTGTAATGAGCCGTTTTCAGTAAAAAATAAAAGTGTTTTATTAAACCAAACAGATGGAGCTGGTAAGCGGAGAAAACAAGTTTGTGATTGATTACAATTGCTGTCATTATCAAATCGTGTTTCCTTCCAGTAAATGAAAACTAACGACATCTATAAGGTTTGACGGAACTAATTTTGAAATTTTTACTTTTTAATGAAAGTGCCTCATTGTAAGTGCACTAGATATTTTAATGTTAAGCTTGTTACCTTGTTTGTTTTGTGTTACTTATGTTGGGAGTCCTTAATAAATAAATAAATTATGAAGAAATATTACCAGAAAATATTTTACGACAGATATCGCGGAGTAAAATGGGAGCGAATGACAGTTTAGTGTAATCACTGAATACACAGAATATTTATCTATTCTGTGACCAAACGCAGGAAAACAATCTGCGTAGGTTTACCTACCAAAACCAAATAACAGGACTTGTCATACTGGAGAAAAGCCATACATATATTATATGCCTGTAATATAATTGTGGTAAGAGATTTAGTAGGAAATCAGATTTAAAGAATTTATGAAATAAAAAAGCTTGTCGCGAGATTTAAGCAGGTAGGTAGGTACTCGTATTTACATTGTTTGAAAAAAAAAAAATAAACAATTAGATCAAGTTACTGATACACAGGTTAATCTCGCGACAAGCTTTTATTTAGCTTCTCCTGTATGTATATATAACAATGTTTGTTCGCGGAATCTTGCAACTCAATTTTGAAGCACATATCTTCAACCGATTGAGCTGAAATTTTGTATACATGTTTACTTTGGATGACAATGCATGGTCAGCTATGTGACGTCAACATGGCGGAACACCCAAGATGGCGGACTACTTATTTTAATGTACCTACCCCTATAATATGGGTATCAAATGAAAGGTCTTGCTGAGAATAACTCAAAAAATGAAATGACGTCACTCTGAATCCAACATGGCGGAACACCCAAGATGGCGGACTACTTATTTTTAATGTACCCCTATAATATGGGTATCAAATGAAAGGTCTTGTATAACTCAAAAAATAAAATGACGTCACTCTGAATACAACATGGCGGAACACCCAAGATGGCAGACTAGTTATTTTTAATGGACTCCAACAATATGGGTATCAAATGAAATGGGCGCAGAGGGCGCCCAGCCGCAAGTTAGTTTGGGGCAACAAGCTCAAGGGCACCACTTAGGTTCGAACCACGGCTTGGACTGTTGCCAGATTTTTATATGTAATGATGGTTAACGTCCAGGTGCAAAACTGCACCTTAAGACGGAAGAGTGTATTCTTCGGCCTCGCCGGCGAGACCGGTTATTGAATGTGTGCCTAGCAGCTAGTGTAGGACGGGCTGACGTCACCTCGGGTTAGCGGCGGTGAGCTCGTCAACGGGCAAGCCGAGAACGTGTCTCGGTCTGCCTAGCCTGCTCAGCTATACCTGCTGATTTAATGTATATATATATATATATTTATACCTGTTTCCATTAATTAGGGTTCCGGACCAAAATGGTTAAAAGGAACCCTTATAGAATTACTCTTTCTGTCTGCCACAAGTTGATATCTCGAGAACTTCTGATGCTAACGATTTGAAATGGTTAAAGATAACACTTTTTTTACTAATATAGCATAATAATGAAAATGCTAAAAAATATTCTTATTAGGTATTATTGCAGGGAGGATAGGGGATCTCAAAATTTTTAATTTAAGGTACCAGAATGTGTGGGGTATCATATGAAAGGTATTCATTTGCATACATTAATAAACAGTTTTTAGTTTTCCTTTATGCTGTATCGCTTTTGAGTTATTAACAAAAATGTTGAGAAAACCACCGTCCCCCCCCCCCCCCTTATCATCTCCGAAGTTTACTGAGATAAACTCGTGAATCTTTTACAGCTTATAGAAGTGTATGTAAACTTTATAGTAAAATTATAGCGAACTCTCTAATTTGCATAGTTTTTTAGACAAGAGGGGTGGAAGGGGTGTTTTCAAAATTTTTGTGAAGTTACTAGGTCGTGAGGGGTAGGTATCATATGAAAGGTATTAATTTGGACATTAATAAACAGTTTTTAGTTTTGCTTTAATCCGTATAGATTTCGACTTATTCACAAAAACGTTGAAAAAAATAGTGTTCCCCTTGTCATCTCCGAAGTTTGCGGAGGTAAACCTCTGAAACGTTTTTTTGCTATCAGAAGTGTATGTAAAGATTACGGAAATTTATAACCAATTCTCTAATTGGCATACCTTTTCAAAAATTATCGAAAGTGTAAATCTACATAAGTTCCGCTATCAGACAAGAGATGGTGCTGTCAAGGTTCTCCAACAAATATAACCTGCCTTTATATACATATCTGTTGTTTATATATTTTTATTGTATGATGGCACGGAACCCTCGGTGCGCGACTCCGACTCGCTCTTGCCCGGTTTTTTTTAAGTAAATTGAAAATAAATATTCTTCTAATGTGTCCTACATACAGCATAGCGGCAGCGCGGCCGGCGCAGGCGCAGACGGCGGGACTAGGGAATGCAATCTCGTACGAGATTTCCGCCTAGCGAGATCTCGCGAGACTCAAAACCCAGTCTCGCGAGATCTCGCAAATTACGGGATCTCGCGAGATTGGGAGAATCGCAATTAAAACATATGCAAATGCTTGTTTTAAGAACTAGTAATTGACATGATATGTAATTAAATAGAAACTGCGTTGCTTAGTTATAAAAATAATGTACCTAAGTTTTATTTTAAAAATCAACAGAGTACTTATTTTAATTTCAATTTATTTATTTTTCTCTAATAACATTTGTTTATGTCTATAATTATTATACCTACTGTAGCTAATCAGTTCAAATTCTTACAATATTGGTAACAAAACAATAATTATCTATATTTAGTCTTTTGTAAATTATTACTTTAGTTTCAATAATTAAGAGTAATAGGAACATTACTTATGGTAAATAAATACAACAAATCAAAAACGTAACTTCACAAGTTCTTAAATAAATGTTGTGAGATCGTATTAATCAAATAAAAGCTTATTAAATAAATCTCGTTATCTCGCGAGATCTCGTACGAAATTTGACGAGATACAATCTCGTAAAATATGGCCGGGATCTCGGCGAGACGAGATTGCATTCCCTAGGCGGAACGAACTGGACGTTTCCTGTGCTGAATGGTCGACTAACGCCTTAGACCGCAAACTGTGGAAAGAGAGAAGGGAGGCCTTTGCCCAGCTGTGGGATCCAACGGGCTAATTAGGTTAGATTAGTGGCGCAGCGGGCGAAGGTCCGCCAGCGACGCGAGCGGTTGCGGGTTCGATTGGCGCCTCGGGACAGATGTCTGTGCCTTCTGCAGATACTTGTTTAGGGTGTTCAGGATGTTTTTCCATATAACAGGTAATAACATGTATACAAAATTTCAGCTCAATTGGTTGAAGATATCTGCTTCAAAATTGAGTTGCAAGATTCCGCGAACAAACATCATACATACATACAGGGAAAGCTTGTAAAAACTGAAAACATAAAAGCAATGTGAAAGTCATTGAAATGTTGTAGGTTAGGTGCTAAAAAATACTAAAAACCTCTTAAAGGAAAAAAAGTTAGGTAACTTACAGCTCTCCAAACTTTTGGTAGTGTGTCGTTTACCCTTGGGATTCGAGGAATTTACTTACTTAAGAATTATACCTGTAAGTCTGGAGATTAATCGATAAAAGTAAAAATAAATTGATAAAACTGCGGTTTTGATCCAACAGTTTTTTACTAAAACCAATAAGGCGTAAGCGACGCAATCTGCACGGCGCTTACGTCCTTTTGGTTTTGCACGTAAACGCCGTAAACAGAACTGTCCGCACATTATTTTAGTGCAAGCTAACTGCATAGCCTTGATAAAAAAAAAATATCTGATTGAAATCGGCGATGTCTGAACCTCCAGATTCGATCGAGTGGGGATGTTGCGGTGCAACAGATATGGAGAATGATGATTATGTCCTTTGTAGTATCTGTCACAAGGCGTATCATGTGGACTGCATGGCATCGACTAGCGCAAACCAACAACTTTTGCCGGACTGGGCTTGCCCCCTGTGTTGTAAAAAGTCGAAAGGCCGCAACTATGACCATACGCCAGTACGCTCTCTGTGTAACGTCACTACTAGGCCTCAGAAGAGAGCTGCGCTGAATTCGCCCCCCAAGACTGATTTGGGATTGACACGAGATGATGTTAGGGACGTTGTGCAGGAACTTTTATCTAAAGAGATGGACAACTTTTTTTTGCGACTAAGTCAACAGATCAGATCTACCATAGCTGCAGAGCTAGCCCCTATCAAGAAGGAAATGGAGGATTTAAGGACAGCAGTTAATTTTACAAGTGAACAATGCGAAGGCGTTATCACGAAACAAAGTAATATAGCTGATGAGATCAAGGTTATTCACGCTGAAAATGCATCGTTACGCATGGAAAATATGAATTTAACTTTCAAAATCAACCAGCTTGAACAGTATGCCAGAGGAAATAATGTTGAAATCCAATGCGTATTATTTTATTTATGTGTATACAACTTACCCAAGTATCTAAGGAGTACATTTCGGGGAGCTTGCTACTTTGTATGTGAATTGAATTTAATGAGCTCTGGACATCTACAAGCAACGGTTTTTTTTTATTATACCAATAACGTGAGTGAATGTGGTTTGTTAATTCCTGAATAATATTAATCACCTGGTTGTTTAAAAGAGATTTTGACTTTAAAATATATTTACCTGCAAGATATTTTCTGCGAAACTGTAGTGGTGGAAGAAACAAATCACATTCCATCACGTGAATGGGAGTACTGCGAATATAGCCACCGATTACACGTAAGGCCTGGTTTTGAATCCTATCTAGTCTAATAAGGTTACTCTTGCAACTATTGTCGTACAGGAAGCTAGCGTAATCTATTCTGCTGCGTATTATAGATATATAAAGGCATCGAAGATGTTTTTGATGAATGCCCCAACCAGGCCCAGACAAAACCTTGAAAATATTTAAATAATTTGACACTTTTTGTATAATTTCATTAATGTGCTTCCCCCATCTTAATGAACTGTCTAACCACAAACCAAGGTATTTAAAGTGATTAACCAAGGGTAATGATTGATTGTTAATTTTAAAATCAACTTCTCTTCCAAGGCGAGTTTTCTTAAAAATACACAATTTACTTTTAGTTGGTGATATGTCTAAACCTATACTACTTAGTATACTACTGAGATTACGGCATGCGATTTGAAGTTGTCCCAATGCTGAATCTAGATTTTTATTACATATATATAAAACAAAATCGTCGGCATATTGAGAAATTTCTACATTCTGTATATTTTTGCAAATATTAATAGTTGCCACATTAAAAAGAAAAGGGGACAGAGGGTCCCCTTGAGCTAAGCCTTGGCTTGTATACCTAACCATGTCTAATCCATTAAGTGTAATTTTTAGCTGTCTATTTTTTAAATACGTCCACAAATACCTACAAATTTTCGCTCCTACGCCTATTTCGTCCAATTTTTTTACCAAGCAGGTAATATCTACATTATTGTAGGCGTTATCTATGTCAATAAAGCAGGCTGCCGTTATTAAATCTTTAGAGAATCCAATTTGTATATAAGAAGTTAAGCTAATAAGATTATCAAAACATGATCGAGCTTTACGGAAACCTACCATGTTGTTAGAAAACAAATTTCGTTTTTCAAAATACCACTCCAATCTTTTATTTAAAATCAAATGGAAAACTTTACATATACAAGATATTAATGAGATGGGACGAAAGGCTCCTGTAGAATTAGGGTCTCTGTTCTGTTTAGGAATCGGAACTATTTTAGTGTGGCGCCACTGTGCTGGAACAGACCCAGAGCTAAGAATTATGTTGTAAAGAAGAACAAGCATTTGTTTACCAACTACCGGCAAGTTTTTAATCATCGAAAATGATATATCATCACATCCTGGCGCAGTATCCGATCGTCTAATAGAATTTTCGACCTCTTGAATTTTTATTTCAGATTCTAAAGTAATATTTATTGAATGGAGCTGAGGCTGGGGGGGACAGACATAACTAGGACATAAAGACATAAGAAGTTTTTCTGCATTGCTTTTATCTACGAGACGATTGTTTGAGGAAGCGCGATGACCTTTCACCCATCTCATTTTGCGCCACATAGCGGAGGAAGATGTAGTTTCTGTACGGGACCGGACTATAAACGGTTCGGTCGGCTCAGCACCTATTCAGTGGACTGTAACTGTTGGGTGTGCTGATGAGCCTTCCGATTCCGAATATAGTAGACCGTCGTCCTGTGTGTACGTTGATCGCTGGGGTTCTGTGGAGGACTGAGATTGAAACAATAGCGTGAATTCAGGTACAACGGCGGCGGGTGCGGGTTGCGGGCGGCGAGAGTGAGCGAGAGGTCCGTTCCTTGCTTCCTTTTGTTAGCGCGTGGGTGTTGTTCCGATGCTGGCGACTTGTGGACTGAGCACATGCAGTGAACGGTTCTCGTCTATATTTATATTTTTTCCTGTTCTCTCACTCTGCCGCGCGCAGCGAGCGACTATTGCCGGTTGCGTTTATTGGTACATCGTTCTATCTGTGTCTATCTGTATCTGTGTTACCTTACATTATTTATTTGGTCTATCTATGTATTTACAAAACAGCCTACCTCTATATTATTGTAGCCCGTTGCCGGTGCCTACAAGTACTATTAATATTTTATTTATAATATTTATCTATGCTATGACTATCTATTCTATGACTATCTATGCTAGGTCTTAGAGCTACATGGTGGTAGGTGTTTTATTTTCATTTAAGTCTAATCTATTAATTTAATTGCTATGACCGTCCGGAACATTCTCCCGCCGTCCAGTGACTCCGCTGTTGTCGCTGGAACCTTCCGTCGTGGAGGACGGCTCATCTCTCGGCAGGATGATCACTTTCTTGGTCGGTCTTCTCAGCACGCCCCCTTTGGTTTGCACGTCGATGGCTCGTACGACTCCGTCCGCTCCGGGGTAGACTGTGACTATGACCCCCCTGGGCCATATGTTGCGAGGCAGGTTGGAGTCTGCGATGAGCACCAGGTCGCCCACCTGGGCGGCGGGGCCGTCGCCGTGAGGGTGGCGGCGGCGTTGTAGCTCGGGGAGATACTCTTTGCGCCAGCGGGCCCAGAAGGTATCGGCCAGGCGTTGAGAGGCCCGCCAGTGCGACCTGCCTATCAGGTCGCCGTCGGTGAAGGGGCCGAGCGCAGGGGTGCGCCCCGGCTGCAGCAGCAGGAAGTGATTCGGGGTGAGGGCCTCCGGGTCCTCGGGATCCACTGAGACGTGGGTTAGTGGACGGCTGTTGACTGTGTACTCGACCTCAGCGAGCAGAGTGAGGAGGACTTCCTCACGCGGTTGGCGCTCGCACAGGGTTGCTGCGAGCGCGGTTTTGACGCTTCGGACTAGGCGCTCCCAGGCCCCGCCCATGAATGGGGCCCCAGGAGGTATGAAGCGCCAGGTGATGCCTCTGGATGAGGCCTCGCAGGCGGTCGCGCTGTCCAGCGCGGCGCGAAGCTCCTTGTCGGCACCACGTAGGTTGGTCCCGTTGTCGGACCAGATCTCGGTGGGGCAGCCTCGGCGTGCGATCATGCGCCGTAGGGCCATGACCGCGGCGCTCGTCGACAGGTCGGAAGCGAGCTCAAGGTGGACTGCCCGAGTGGTCAGGCAGGTGAAGAGCGCCACATAGCGCTTCGCTGTTGCCCGCCCGATTCTTACGGCCAGCGGGCCGAAGTAATCGAGGCCTGTGTGTGTGAACGGCCTGCAGCTGTGCGCCAGCCTCGCCGGCGGGTGATTTCCTGTCGCCGGCTGCGGGGCGGGCGCCTTCCTCAGATGGCACGGCAGGCAGCGGTGGATCACCATACGTGCTGTCGTCCGCAGACGCAGGATCCAGAAGTGTTGACGGCATTCGTTTACTGTTGCTTCAACACCAGCGTGCATCATCTGTCTGTGGATACTTTCAATATAAAGTTTAGTCACCCTATCGTTTCCATCTAGAATGGGAGGTGATTTTGTTCGTTCACCTATATCTATAGTTAGGCCGATTCTACTTTTAATTACTATGACGCCGTCCTTCATTTCTATGGCTAGCTTGCTCAAGCGGCTGTTTTTCTGTAAAGCTTTCCCTGCCTTCAGGGCTTTTAATTCTTCGGGAAAGCTATATTCCTGTCTTGCCATGACGATGTTGAGCTCGGCGCGTCTTAATAAGTCACCTTCTATAGGTAGGTACTTATCGGTGGTGGGGCGAATCTCCCGCCGCTGTTTCTGTGCCTTTCTCTTTTCCGTGCGCCAGTCGGGATCGCTCTCGGTGTTCTTAACTGTTCTTTTGAACTCTACCCTTTCTACTCTGCGTCGGAGGATGTCTATGAACTGTAAGATCCGCGCTGTTGTTCGAACGAGTCTTTTGTATTGGGAAAACCTGCCTGGATCGGGAAGTGCTGTAGCTATCGTGGGCGACTTCTTTCTTGGCTCCGTATCGAGGGCGAGCGTGCGCTCCTCACCTGTTTCCTGGATCGAGGCGGGTTCTTCCGTAGGCCAAGTAGCGGGATCTGTTTTCAGGAAATCTGGGCCGACGTACCATCTATGTTGTTCGTTGAAATTTGTCGGTATTTCCCTGGTGGCGTCGTCCGCGACGTTGAGTTTGGTGGGTATCCAGCGCCATTCTGTCTGTTCACTAAGTTCTTCAATTGCTGCGATCCTGTGCGCTACAAAGGGCTTATACGACCGTGCTCCTGTTCTTAGCCACGTAAGTACTGTCTTGCTGTCTGTCCAAAAGTACCTTTGGTCGGGTTTTCTATCATGTTCCGCTACTACTGCTTCCGCCATTCTGGTTCCTGTTACCGCTGCTTGCAGTTCTAGGCGGGGCACGGATAATAGCTTTAGTGGGGCAACTCTAGCCTTTGCTGTTATGAGGGATACCTCGATACCTGTGGCGGTCACTGCTCTCCAGTACAGTACCGCTGCGTATGCCGCTTCTGACGCGTCCACGAAGGTGTGAAGTTCTAGTCTCGTAGCTTCGCTGTAGCCTCTATAACTTCTAGGTATGCTTACCCTTTTTAGGTTTCTTAGTTCAGTCAGCCACTCTTCCCATGGCTGTGCTAGGTCCTCAGGGATGGGCTCATCCCATCCTGTTCCTCTGCGCCATATCTCCTGTAGGAACTGTTTGGCTCGCGTGGTGACTGGTGAAGCAAAACCTAGAGGATCAAAAACGGACATCATAATCTTCAGCATCTCTCTCTTTGTAGGCTGCTTCTTGGTTGCTATGTTCTGTGGCAGGCGCGTCATGTCAAGGTTGAATGCTATTCTGTCTGTAGCCGGATTCCACATTATGCCCAGGGTACGCTCGGCTCTAGTGCCGTCGTCCAGTGGGCGCGGCGTCTGTAGCTGTCCGGGCTCGAGCGTTCTCAGGACCTCCGTACTGTTCGATGTCCATTGTCTTAGGTTGAATCGGGCTTTTGACTGTATATGTTTCACTTGACTTGCTACAAGTATCGCTTCGTCTGTAGTCGGGAAGCTCTGCAGGTAGTCATCCATATAGTGATTTCTTACTATGGCTTTAGCAGCGGCCGGATACTCCGCACTATGCTTTTCTGCGTTGAGATCCTTTACAAATATCGCCGCGGCTGTTGAAGATGTTGCTCCGAATATCAGGGAGGTCATTCTATATTCTTCGGGAGGTGCGTCACCCCTCTTGTGGTCCCTCCACAAATATCGGAGCGCATCCCGATCGGCTTCCTTTATTTTAACTTGCATGAACATCTCGGCGATGTCCGCTGAAACCGCTATTTTGTGTTGGCGGAAACGCATCAATACCCCGGGTAGTGACTGGAGTAAGTCGGGTCCTGTTAGAAGTTTATCGTTCAATGATGTTCCCGCTGTCTTTGCTGCTGCGTCCAGCACTACTCTGAGCTTGTCCGGTTTCATTGCGTTGATCACTGCGAAGTGAGGCAAGTACCATTTCTTCTTTGAATCAGTCGGCTGGGGTGCACGTTCCGCGTAGCCTTTAACTATTAGGTTCGTCATCTGTGCTTCATACTTTCTTCTTATATCTCTATCTTTATCTATCTTCTTCTCTGTGCTGTACATTCTTCGTAACGTGTTATCTCTATTGTTCGGCATGACGACATCTCCCTCTTTCCACAGTAGCGCCGTCTCGTAATGTCCGTCCGGTCTTTGAGTAGTGTTTTCTCGAAGTATTTTCAGTGCTCGTTGCTCGGGATCGTTGATCGGACATTTCGGCGTTATCATTAACGATTCTATAGCGAAATGGTGGCGTAGCTCGTTGTTCATGTCGTCTTCGATAGATAGATGATTTATGTACTGAACGCGCTGTCCGAGAGACCGAGTTCGGGATCCGTGAAGTACCCAGCCGAGCGGGGTCAGGGAGGCCACTGGTTGAGAGATGTGACCTGTCTTCATGTTGCTAGTGACCAGCAGGTGCCAATTGTCTTGGCCTATAAGGATCCTCGGTTTGGCGTTTCCATGTAGTACATAATTCTTGATGCTTTTCAGATGTTCCACGTACTGTACGTCGTTGTGTGTGATAGATTGTGGAGAAAGTTTTAAGCTTTTGACGGTTCTGGCCTGTATTTCGTGCGTTCCATCAGCGCCTGTTAAGCTGAATGTTATGCGCCTCGACTTCATTTCTTTGACCGTTGCGTTCGCTATGGATTCTATCCGCAGCGGATCATTGGGCCCAGGGGCCCCTATTGTGTCTGCGATGTCCTCGTCCACCAACGTAACCGTTGATCCATCATCGAGCAGGGCGTATGTCTTCACTTCGCCGCTGGGGCCCGAAGCTGTGACCGGTACTATCTTCAGAAACGTCCTGCTCTCTGCTATGGTTCTTGATGATGCGACCTTCTCGGTTTCTTCCTCTTGGACTCGTTGGAAATGGAGAAGTGGGTGATGCCATTTCGGACATCCGTCGGTAGCGCAAGCCTTCTTGGGGCATCTGTGATTTTGCGTTCTGAGCTTGAGGCATCGGAAGCAGAGTTTAAACCTTTTGGCTATGTCCCATCTTTCATCGGTGGAGGCTTCTGTTAGTTTTTCGCATTTCACGATGTTGTGATTCTGTTGACAAACCAGGCACTTGGGCTTCTTGTCTTCTTGACTACTATTTACGGCATAGGCCCTGCCTTGTTTTTTGTTCGCCGCGGCAGGCGCTTCTGTCTCGGGCTGCGCGTATGGGCCGCATCTCTCGGCTTCTCTGTTGAGGAATCTCGCTAGTTTGAGAAGATCAGGTTCGTCGGTAGCTTGTTCTGTAGCGAAGTCGTACCATCTGTATTTGAGCGTCGGCGAGAGCTTTTCTATTGTGATCTTTGTTAGCTCTGGGTTATAGAGGTAGTAGACTCGTTGTAAGGCCTGTAATGTAGCAACGACGTTTGCTACCCGACTTGCGAACACACATAAGTCTTTAGGCGAATCTGTAGGTCGGGCTAGAGAACGTAATCTATCTAATTCGGCTAGGGCTATTGCGTCTGGTCTGCCGAATCTAGCTTCAAGCGATTTCATGACCGTATCTGGCTGGACGTTGTAGATTAACAAGCTTTCTACAGATTCTCTAGCGCGACCTTTCAAGCATTTCCTTAATCTACCTACATTCTCAGTTTCTGTGTAGGAATAGGCGGATTCCTCATATGCTGCCTTGAATGCTAGCCATTCTTGATAGGCACCGCTATATATTGGCAGTTCCGAGAACCGGCGGGCAGTCGACTGTGTTCCCGATCGTATAGCTTGCGCTATAGCAGAGGCCAGCTCTCCCATTTCAGTACGGGGCGGTCCTGCTATGACTCCCGCCGGTGCGGAAGCTCCCGGCCTCACAATATCCCTGTCATTAAAGTTGTGTACATACCGGTTTGCTCCCTGGAACTCACTGTATCCATTATTCGCACTGTCTCTATTCACGTTTGCCCCGCGGGCGTTGTTAACTATACTGTCACTGTTCACTATGTTATACTGTTCTGTTGCACTATAAAACTGTCCTTGGTGTAGCGGGGCTGGCTGTGCACCCGCTGCGTGCCGGTGCTCCGGCGTCTCCGTGTGGGGCGCGGCCCTCGGCGTCCCCAGCGGCGGCTGTGTGTTGGGGGCGTCGGCCGTCGTCCCCGGCGGCGCTTGCTGTATGATGGTGGGGGCGGCCTGTACTGCGCCGTCCGTCATCTTCTGTGTGGCGGGACTGTTATTCCCGACCTGAAGGCGTCCGGGGGGGTTCCTCGTTCCGCCCGGCTCCTGTGCGGCGAGACTGTTATTCTCGCCCGGTTGTGCTAGGGGAATCTTCCTTCCGCCCGGCTCCTGTGCGGCGAGACTGTTATTCTCGCCCGGTTGTGCGAGG
Organism: Pasiphila rectangulata; assembly: GCA_963082625.1. Classification (NCBI taxonomy): domain Eukaryota; kingdom Metazoa; phylum Arthropoda; class Insecta; order Lepidoptera; family Geometridae; genus Pasiphila; species Pasiphila rectangulata. Next base: position 820,289 of record OY720262.1, read on the forward strand.
GGAATCTTCCTTCCGCCCGGCACCTGTGCGGCGAGACTGTTATTCTCGCCGTGTGGTTGATCTGTTATCGCCAGCAGGGTGGTGTTCTGTACCCAGTGCTCTACCTGTCCGGTATTTTCTCGCTCAGTGACTTCGGACCTCGCGTCGCTTTCTGAGTCCTCCTCTTCTTCGTAGAGTTGTTCCAGCTCCGCTTCGGCGATCTGAGCCTGTATACGCAACAGCTCCAATTTTGCCTGCGCTATTCTGCTCTTCTTAGATCGTCTTGTTGATTTCCTCGACGCCGCGGTCTTCTGTGTTCTCTCCGTGCGGGGCTCTGTGTCTTCTGTGTCCTCCACGGGGCTCCCGCCGGTGTTTCCTGTGGCTGTGGCCAAGGTGTCCGTCGACGTCGGCTGCGTACTTCCTGTGCAGGTCGCGGACGAGTTGGAGGTGAGGATGTTTGATCCGAGGCTGGTCGATGCTGTCGGCTCCATACCGGGAGCTCCGGACGCGTGTGGTTGCTCGGGCACTGTTTTGCGCGGCACCGACTGCTGTGACGGGGGTTGCGGCCGCTCCTCCGTCACCGCGGTAGCAGTCGGCGTAGGTGCCGGACCTGGCTCTTCGCAACGAGACCCGCAGTTTGACCTTGTCACCACCATTGCTCAACCTCAATCCAAATAGATCCGGCTCGAAGGACCAATGTACGGGACCGGACTATAAACGGTTCGGTCGGCTCAGCACCTATTCAGTGGACTGTAACTGTTGGGTGTGCTGATGAGCCTTCCGATTCCGAATATAGTAGACCGTCGTCCTGTGTGTACGTTGATCGCTGGGGTTCTGTGGAGGACTGAGATTGAAACAATAGCGTGAATTCAGGTACAACGGCGGCGGGTGCGGGTTGCGGGCGGCGAGAGTGAGCGAGAGGTCCGTTCCTTGCTTCCTTTTGTTAGCGCGTGGGTGTTGTTCCGATGCTGGCGACTTGTAGACTGAGCACATGCAGTGAACGGTTCTCGTCTATATTTATATTTTTTCCTGTTCTCTCACTCTGCCGCGCGCAGCGAGCGACTATTGCCGGTTGCGTTTATTGGTACATCGTCCTATCTGTGTCTATCTGTATCTGTGTTACCTTACATTATTTATTTGGTCTATCTATGTATTTACAAAACAGCCTACCTCTATATTATTGTAGCCCGTTGCCGGTGCCTACAAGTACTATTAATATTTTATTTATAATATTTATCTATGCTATGACTATCTATTCTATGACTATCTATGCTAGGTCTTAGAGCTACATGGTGGTAGGTGTTTTATTTTCATTTAAGTCTAATCTATTAATTTAATTGCTATGACCGTCCGGAACAGTTTCTTCTATTGAAGAACAGAAATTATGCCAAGATTTACACTTCGCCGCTCTAATTAGTTTTTGTGCATTCCTTATCTTATCTTTCAAACTATCTAAGTTGGATGGGGAAGGGCATTTTCTTAAATTAGTTAGTGCCAACCGACGTTCGGCCACGGCTTTTGACAACTCTGGACTCCAATATGGTTTAGGCGTGAATTTATTACAAATATGTTGTGGCATGCTTTTGAATGGAATATATTTATCAGCCGCGGTCTGTATTGTAGTTTCAAACATGTCATAAAACTCCTGACAGCCAGAGGGCAATGCACAGCTAGTAAATTCATTCTCAAGATATGTCGAGTAAGAAGACCAATCGCTCATTTTAAAGTTTCGTTTTTTAATTGTTTGTCGAAACACGTCCAATGATGTACACATTTGAATCAAAAGATGATCACTACCTAATGACTCATTACAAACTTTCCAGGAAAACAAGGTCGCTAAATCTGTGGATACAAAAGAAATGTCGGGCGAAGTTGATTGTAATATTCCATTTACAAGTCGTATCCTCGTCGGTGCGCCATTGTTTAAATGAATAAAACTATTATCTAACATAGACTCAAATATTTGGGAACCCCTCCGATCGGTTTTAGTGCTCCAATTTAAATGATGTGCATTGAAATCCCCCAATAATAATGTCTTTGTAGTAAAAAGTGAAAATAAATTATCCCAATCATTTTGTGTGGTTGTTATTGTTGAAGGGCAATAAATAGATATTATATTCTCAATATGCCGACAATTCAAGATTTTAATATGTAGCAACTCAATACCCATGTTTGGTGTGCGTGTTAAACAAACAAGACTTTTTATTGTTTTATGCGCTAAAATAGCCACGCCCCCGTAGCCATCAGATCTATCTTGCCTATAGGTATTGTAATTGCTTACACTAAAGTAACTATCGGGCTCCAGCCACGTTTCGCTCAACACGGCAATATGTATATTTTCTTGTGAGAGAAATGATTCAAGAGTTAAGGCTTCTTGTGAGAGAAATGATTCAAGAGTTAAGGCTTTAGGTCTAAGACTTTGGCAGTTCCATTGCATTATCCTAACATTAACGTTAATAACATTAAGATCCATAATTGGAGAATGAACTGAAGAAAAAGTCAGCCGAAATGCCACTGACTACTTTAGGTATTATCCACTGGGTACAAAGTATTGCCACCTGCTGTATTTTGTCCTCCAACTTATCTTTGCCTACTACAATTTTATAAAGTTTGCATAATAACTGCATAAAACTCACGTCCTTCATGTCACTGTCCCACGATCTCTTAGGAACTTCACTCCGCTTACGAGTATTAAAGTCATCCGAGCACTCCGAGTCTTTATTCCAAGCGGTGTCCATGGGCAGCGGGTCGAGGTATGGGGCCGGGGAGGGGTGTGATGTTTGTTTACGTTTTTTCTTCTGCTTACGGCCTAGCACTGCTCTGTACGTGTCTTTCGGCTCAGTAGCGGGCTCGTCAAATAATTGAGCAAGGCGTTCTTCTTGACTGGCTGAAATAATGTTTTCTGTATTTGGTTCTGACAAATATACAGGTGGACGGCGCTCTGTTTGACTGGTTAACATTTCAAGAGGTGGACCTGGTGATACAGCCTTTTCTGGTATGGGGGAAGGTGGAACGTACAATAATAGTGCTTTTTTATATGTACAATTGAACTCTGACATCAATTCACGTATTCTTCTTTCCTTAACCCTAGATCACTAACCTTATTTTTCAACGCTTATTACTAAGCTTCGTCGTCCCGACTACGCTGTCAAAAAAGTAGGTTTTTAGGGTTTTATTGAATAAAATACTTGATAGTTTTATATTATTTTTTTAATACAATCATTTAACAAAAAAAATATAACATTCTTGTTACATTAAATCACATTATGTTCCATAATCAGCCTTTTTTCTGAGACCATATTTTTCGCTCTAAAAAAAATTATTGTTTTTTTTAAGTGCTTATGTATAAAAAACTAAAACCAAATTCTTTGAAATAAACTTAAATTACCAAAATTAACATACAAAATCAACAAAAAACGTTAACATTTTGGTAAAAAACTATGAACTAAGACATTTGTGAAACACTTCAATTTTGTGTTCGCCACAAAGCGATTTGTTGCACGGATCAACCTCGATGTGGTCTTCCTGCTCACTTTCTGATGAATTTTCTTCGTCACTATTATCAGCTAATAATAGTTGAAGTTTCGCATCTAAAATAAAAAATTAATATGCATTACTTTCATGTGGTAAAAACTAAAAATATCAATAACAAAATAGTACAAAAAATATCCTTAATACTAACCTTCGTCGTTGCGACGAGTCATGGTGGCTGGTCTGGCGCCTACAGGCCTCCCACACAAAAAACACTACCTTCCATCGCGGGGGCAACGGGCCAACTGAAATTACACGGGAGATGCAATTGGTGCGACCGCGCAATCAAAAGTTACGGCACTTTTTTTAGATTCGCGTCGTCGGTTCGACGAAGCTTAGTGATCTAGGGTTAAGAAACACTGGGCATATCTTTTGTAAAGCCATATGGCTACCGGTACAATTGACGCAGTGAAAAGATGTACTCTCGCAGTTTTCATGGTTCTTAGAGCATTTTGGGCATACTATTTTTTTCGATGGACACAGGAATCTAGTATGGCCGAACTTCCAACAACGTGAACACTGGGTCACTGGGAAAATGTAAGGTTCAACTTTTACGCGCATACCATATATAAATACGTGGGATGGAAGAGTAGGTCCCCTAAAAGCAATTCGTATACTCTCACATTTCTCCCAGCCAGTAGCGTGGTTGTCGTTGTACTTCCTCCTGCTGAGTCTTTTAGCATTTACCAATTCCACCTTACATGACAGATTTTTGATGATCTCCTCTTCAGCAAAATCCAACTCAATGTCTTTTATCACCCCGTATGACATACCTACTTCCGAAGTCTTCTGCGATCTCCATTCAAGGTCCGAAAAAGCCTTACATTGAATGAAGTTTTCAGCATCATCATCTGTTTGGAATGTAATGAGAATTTTGTATTGGTGGACATACTTCACATGATTTATTCCGTTTATGTTATTTTCTTTGAATAACCGCGCTAAAGCAAACTGCTTAGGAAAGGGTAAACTACACGTCGCGTAAACTTGGATCTTCTCTTCTATTTCAAGGCTGGACCTGCGGATAATCTTACGGCTTCTGGAAACAGTACTCCAACCTTCCTCAGATGAGATTTCATCGCGCGTTCTTTTCCTAGTTGCATCCTCCGTCAATCTTTCATTGTTTTCACTGCATTCCATATTATCTTCAACGATATCACAAGTAATCATTTCATCCATCACTCCAATTTCCACTGTATTCCCTAACTCACACTGTTCATTATCCATTGTGCGGCGACGCCTGACCCGTACAGGCCAAGCCCGCGCTTAAGAAAGGTAGGTTAGTGATATAAATTAACGCAGCACGACCTTCTCGCCCGAGTTGCAAGTTATCACTGTTCTTAGGGTTTAGCTTGCCTTTGTACATGAGCATTATTGTGTATGTTTTAAGTTATTTTTGTTTTGTGTGCAATAAAGAAACAAAACTTTTAAGTAACAAACAATGAAAATAGAGAGTAAATATTTCAGCTGTGCACCGCGGACCGGAGGCATGAGACAGTGTGTTATATATGCTTTACCCACCTGCAGCGGTGCCAACGTCTCGTGGACATGTCTCGGAGAGCCGAGAAGATTCTGACCCAGTTATCAGTCAATGGCATTCAGGTACCTATACCCTCGTTTGTTTATATGTATAATGTTACCTCTCATACGTAACATACAATACATAAAAGCAGAGCACATACAATATTTTTATGTTAGCGCCATCAATATTTGACTGCTGTATCTTTAAGATCACTAAATCGTGTTATGGTTTGTTTAGGTGTCGGGGAATGACCAATTTGTTAAATCGTTACTCCTCGCGCCATCTATATGTTGAGGCAGTAACTGATTTTCGAATTACGTTTTGATGTTCGGGAATACAGTCCTCTATATATTTTGTCCATGGTAATTATCCAAATGTTGTGTATTAGGGCCCAAGAATGGATATTACAGCAAAGGATCGTAATATCCATTTAAGCACGCTAAAAATACTGAGTTATCATGAAATATTATCTTTTTTTTATATTGTATTATTTTTATAATAGTAGTCAATGAAGACTGCAAAAATTCTAACCCTTCAATTTAGCTTTGCAGTAGGTAGTCAGTTCTTTTATTTATGGTTTTATTGTTTTAATTTATAAAATTTTAATCATAGTGTAAGCTGGGGGTTTGGGATTTAATAATGTGGCTTTCCAGGCGGAAACGCTTGGGCGTTAAAAGCATTTCCGCCTGGAAAGCTGTTGTTGTACCATTGAGGGGCTGCGCTTTGGACAGTCCCGTTTCTGGACAGTAGAAGCCGCAGCCCGCACTTGTTTTGCATTTGGCCCCATCTGTATAGGTATGTATATGTATATGGTAGATAGACGGAGATATTGTTTCTACCGAGTCGTCTTGACTGGTCACATAGTACCCCTTGTTATTTAAGTATGTTGTGGCTATTATATCCGTGCCATTTAAGGCTTCTGGTATAATTTGTATAGTTGACAGGCCTCCCTCGTAGATCTCTAACATCTTAAGGGGGTTGTAGCCAATCGCGGCACGCTTGGCAGGCGGGTTGGCGAGCGCAGTGCGGGATGTTGATACATGGAAAGACGCTGCTGCCTATCTTTCGCAGGTATGCCTTAGCATTCATACTGCATCATTGATAGTGGTGAGAACTAAAGAGTTTACATACATAAGAATGTCACTGTCACCAGTGTATAGTATTTAACAAATTGTAAAAATGTTTGTTTGAGTATATGTAGGTAACCTAGGTACCTACCTAATATTTTTTTCTATTTCTGAACTGAACAAACGAGAAAATAAATCTCACTAGTCCAGTCGACTAAACAAACGAGAAAAGAAATCTCACTAGTTCAGTAAACTGAACTGGACAACTGTACTAGTGGGAATAGACGGATACAACTGTATAACAAAGGTCAAAAATGACATTTTTGGGTTTTTGGACGTTTTCGGCCATTTGAAGACTTATTTTTTTGGTGACCTTTTGATGTCATGATAACTCCGGTCCCAGTGACCCTAGGGTCACCAAACTTAATCAGTACCCTTTATTCAATGAGACGGTGCTAACAAAAAAGGTTTCATGTAAATATGTGCGTGTGGATTGAGAGCTCACTTTTGAAATCCTTTCAAATTGAATTGAAAAAAATCACAGATTTTGTGAAGAATTTCTAAATGCTGAAGCAAAGGTCCATAATTTTGTAAAACCATAATTAAAGCTGGTATAGCCAAATGAGTGGAGCTCTCAATCCAGACGCTTGAAAAGTAGGTATATTGCATATCTCAGAAACTACTATGGCAATTTTTTTTAATTTTTGTTTTAAAATTTAGATACGATTTTCTAAAGGCTATAGAAAATTTCAACTTGCTAGAAAACGCTATTACCGAGTTATAGAGGTTTAACTAGAGCTCTCAGATCAGTACTTAAAAATGTTCAAAACATACCTTATAATAAATTTTTATTAAATTTGACTTTCATTATATGTAGTTTACCACGTGACAAACATCGTGAAAAAGAAATAATGACTAAACATTTAACGGTTAAGAAGTTATAGAGAATCTAATCTTAAATCTGAGAGCTCCATGTTTTCGGCTATATTGCCTAGGTTCAACCTCCAAGGATAAAACAAGTTAGGTCAATCTTTCTTAGAAATTCTTCACAAAAAAATTACGTATCGTCCGTCGTAAGTATAACATGACATACTTTATGAGAAAACACATATTACATGTTTGTATAGAAGCAAATCATGTAGGGTGGATATGATTTTTAGTTTTTTCGGACTTCGAAGGATGGTCCCGGGAAGACTGCTTGCTTGGTGCAATCCAAACGATAATAACGGTAATTTACGCTATAAATACCCGGTTATATGTATGTACCTATGTTAATAATGTGTTGTGATCGCGAAAGTTTAAAAAAGACAAAGGTACAAAAGTTTTTTAGTAATTTTATGTTTATATTTGTTTTGGAAGACTTTAGGGGAGACCTTTGCTCAGCAGTGGGACAAGATAGGTTAAATAAAAAAAAGTGTTTATATCACGTAGGTAGTTAAGTTTTTAATTTAGGGTATCTATTTTAAATTGGTGAAAGACTGAAATAATTATAAAAATAAGAATAAAAACGTGTATAGGTACGTAGTCACAATAGTTGAAAGAAAACATAACTACTAATATGATACATTTTATTATACTATTTAACAAAACGGAGCTCAGGAATCGTCTCCACGAGCGAGGGAATCGCGGCGACGTTATCGTCGTGCCACGTATGTACCTAGCAACACTTTTAGCAAGTGTCTCCAGACGGCGATTATATCGCGGCGATCCGACGAGTGGTTGTGTGCGCGCGAATCGTCCTCAGTGCTGCCAACTTAGCGCTTTCGGCACTAGATCTAGTGCTTTTTTGACATGTTTGGTGCCGTATTTGAGAATTTAGCGCCTAGTGGAAAAACTAGTGCTTTTTTTGGGGCCCGGTTCTAGGAATTATAATTACTCCACCGTGAGATGTGTCGCGTAAATATAGATTTTTAATATGGCAACCATTTGTTTTACGTTAAAATATTAAAATCATGTAGGTAATCTTTTAGACATTGATTTTTATAGATTAATTTCAGTGTTCAATTTATAACTACTAGAATAATGTAGTGTGTCCGTTTTCTCATTGTTACTTTTTTTGAAAATTGTATTTTTATAGATGAATATTAATGTTTATATTAAAATACTGTAATTTCATGTCTGTTTCTTTAATTAAAATGCGTGTTTCTATTATCTGTTTTTTATTTATTTGATGTAAACTTAGTGCTGAATCTAGAGCTTTTTGGTCTCCAAAATTTAGACGAATCTAGCGCTTTTTGCGAAGTATTAGTGCCCAACGCAGTTTTATAGTTGGCAGCACTGATCGTCCTTACAACGCCGCGAGCTGGCCGTGGAACGTGGCGCTCTCCTATATTATAAACCTTTATATCATTATATATGTATATTAACCTGTTTCGGGGAAAGTAGGTACTACCTACTTACTATTAAAATTCAAATACACATTAGGTACATATTTACCTACCTAGGTAAGCAAGCAGGCAGGTAGGTATTTGAATTATTAATAGTAAGTACCTACTCCTTTCCCTGAAACAGGTTAATATGATATAAAGATTTATAGTTTAGGAGAGCGCCGCGTTCTGCGGCAAGCTCGCGGCGATGTAATGACGTTTCGCGCGCACTGAACCACTCGTCGATCGCTGCGATATTATCGCCGTGTGGAGACACTTGCTAAGAGTGTATAGAAATACTACGTGGCACGACGATAAAATCGCCGCGATTCCCTCGCTCGGAGGCCGTCGCCACGAGCGAGAGAATCGCGCGCGACGAGTCCGCGCTATAGAATCGCCGCGATTCCCTAGCTCGATCGTCCAGATCGATACTTAAAGTATATAATAAATATCTTGTACATCTATACAATTGTTGTTGTTTATTGCAATAAGGCCGCCTATTTGTACGTGTTTACCTATTTATATTTTATTTTTTAAGTGAACCTATATTTGTTTTACTGTAAAGATATCTAGTGCTAAGGAGAGGTCCACACATAAGATATCTACATGTTCATCAGATGACCTTAGGTCTGAAAATTGATGATATTTCATCATACGTTTTTCATTTCTTTTCTCTCTGTAATGGTTGGTGTGTTAACCTTTTATGAAAAAGGAATAATAGGTAGGTATATTTCATATTTTCTGGTTGACCTGTATTCTGGATTAATAAACCGGCAGGCTCATTACGTATCTCTCGACAGGTTTGCAATTAAAGTGACGACTATACAACAACCTGTTATTAAAATTAAAATTGACGCTTGAGAGCGATGATCACCAGATTCACGCCTATTGCAAACCGATCGCGAGATACGTAATCAGCCTGCCGATTGCTTAATACAGAATCAGGATCAAAACCTATCGCAAGATACGTAATCAGCCTGCAGGTAAGTCGATAAAATCCAGTTTGTATTGAAATTATCAGTAGCTACGTAACGTATCTACTACGTACTTACCAACCAGAATACCCTGATAACCATAAGTATAGATTTAATGAAACAGGACCATCACATCACTTATTTATTTATTTAATTAACTAGAACGGATTAACCAATTACACTAATTAATATTAATTCACAAAACAATAACACATAATATTCATAGTAATGAGTACAGTCTACAAATTAATAAATTAAAGTTAACAAATATCAAATAAATACACAATATTTCATTCACGCCGACTGCAAGCCGAAAGAAGTTTAGAATAGAATAGAAAAAGTTTTATTGTTATCACAATCACTTACATTACAGATACAGTTATTTAATTACATGATAGAGACTGTCATAGGCCATAAGAAACAAGTCAAAGAACAGCAGTATCATCCATCGCCCTGAAAAGAGCGAGGTGATCATTTGATCAGCAAAGCAGCTAATCAACATCAGCTCCGGTTCCGGAGTGCTCCGAGTAATCGCACCCGCGCGGTGCTGTCTTGTAGTGGTAAAAACGTTAGCAAAATATTTAAGAGTAATATTTTGACGAAATAAACATTAATTTTACTATTCCACTTAAAACTGTCGAAATGCCTTAAAAAAAGTCGAATGTTAGAAACCCTATTTAAGTATGAAAGGCAATAAAGTATTATAGTTACTGATGTACTTACTGCCAAACTACTTAAGGCGATGATAGCCAAACATTTAAACGCTACTTTATATTACGCCAACCGCACGCGCTACAACAGACACTCGTATGAAACCTTTTTTGTAAGCACTGTCATAATGAGAGAAGGGTACTGATTGATTTAGGTGACATAGGGTCACAGGGACCGGAGTTATTGTGACCTCAAAGGTCATGGCCGAAAACGTCCAAAAACACAAAAATGCAATTTTTGACCTTTGGTGACCTTTTGAGGCCTTCGCTCCGCGCTTTATGGTAGATACCCCCGTACCTACCAAAGCTTGTCTCCATACTATCGTTCTCAGGACTCTGCTTGACATTAATTCAACACTAAAAATACCTAATATCTATTGGTATCTTAGATTATTGATATACCTAGACATTTGACTAGGTGCTGTTATTAATGATAAGGCAGCTCTTTATTTTTATTTCATATACTTATTATTACTATATAGGGCACTGTGCCACTGCAAAATATACGGTACCTAAGTCCGAAAAAACTAAAAATCATATCCACCCTACATGATTTGCTTCTATACAAACATGTAATATGTGTTTTCTCATAAAGTATGTCATGTTATACGACGGACGATACGTAATTTTTTTGTGAAGAATTTCTAAGAAAGATTGACCTAACCTGTTTTATCCTTGGAGGTTGAACCTAGGCAATATAGCCGAAAACATGGAGCTCTCAGATTTAAGATTAGATTCTCTATAACTTCTTAACCGTTAAATTTTTGGTCATTATTTCTTTTTCACGATGTTTGTTACGTGGTAAACTACATACATACGAGGGGAGTTCAAAAAGTCCGCGGAATGGCAGGGAAATAGGGCTAAATTAAACCAATTATTATTTTTCCTTATCAATATATTCTCCCTTAAGCCTAAAACATTTTTCAGATCTATCAAAAAGTTCGCTTATACCTTCGAAAAAAAATGTTTTATCAAGGCCTTCAAAATAAGCTGAAATTGCCGACTTAACTTTTTCATCGTCAGTAATTTTTTTCCACGAAGTTATTTTTTTAATTTTGATATCAAATAATGATCAGAGGGAGCTAGATCTGGACTATAGGGAGAGCGGTGTAATGTTTCGTAGCCACATTTCGGCAAGGCAGCCATTGAAACATGGCTCTTGTGAACGGGTGTGTTGTCGTGCAAAAGCAGCTCTCCTCTAGTCCATTTTCCGCGTCTGTTTTGTTTGATGGCATCTTTAAATTTTTTCAGTAGAGTGGCATAGTATCCCCTTGTGATATTCAATCCTTTTTCTTTGTAGTCCATTAAGAAAATCCCTTCTGAATCCCAAAAAACAGTGGCCATGATCTTTCCGGCCGATTGTGACACCTTGAATTTCTTAGGGGGTACTGCGCCTTTTTTATGCCACTGCATAGACTCCTGTTTTAATTCAAGCTCATGATGATGAACCCAAGTTTCGTCTCCAGTAACAATCCGGTTCAAAATTTCGTCCTTGTTACCGCTACAGAGCTCCAAAAACACGCGTGAACACTCGACGCGCTGCTGTTTTTGAACCGCTGAGAGCATTCTCGGCACCCATCTTGCGCTGACCTTAGACATGCCAAGATGGTCGTGGAGGATACTCAAAATGGTTGTAGACGATACTCCAACCATTTCTGTAAATTGTTTCTTTTTTAATCGAGCATCTTCCAGTAAAAGTTTTTCGACTTTTTCAATGATGTTTGAGGAGGTGGTCTCGATCGGCCGGGCCGGGCGGTCGTCTTCTTCAATTGACTCCTTGCCTTGCTTGAATAAAACATGCCACTTATAAATCATTGCTTTTTCAGAACAAGAGTCCCCGTAAACAGATAACATTTCTCCCAAAATAATTTGAGGTGTTTTTCCTTGCTTGGTAAGGAACTTTATAACAGCACGAAACTCGATTTTATCCATGTTTAGCGATTTATTCCCGATTGAACTGCTAATTTAGCGATAACTTTAAGTGTAATGACTCGATTTGTCTAAAATTTGGTATTTGTACTTGTATTGAGTACCTGGAGAGTACCGGGTAAAAAAAGTTATCCCCACCCCTTCGCAACCCTTCCGTTCCGCGGACTTTTTGACCCCCCCTCGAAATGAAAGCCCTAATGAAAGTCAATTTAATAAAAATTTATTATAAGGTATGTTTTGAACATTTTTAAGTACTGATCTGAGAGCTCTAGTTAAACCTCTATAACTCGGTAACAGCGTTTTCTAGCAAGTTGAAATTTTCGGTATAGCCTTTAGAAAATCGTATCTAAATTTTAAAACAAAAATTTAAAAAATTGGCATAGCAGTTTCTAAGATATGCAATATACCTACTTTTCAAGCGTGTGGATTGAGAGCTCCACTCATTTGGCTATACCAGCTTTAATTATGGTTTTACAAAATTATGGACCTTTTTTTTTTTTTTTTTTTTTTTATTAATAGGTCCACCAAACTGGTTGTTGCACAATTGAACTTAAATATAAACACAACAAAAAAAAAAAAAACAGGTGCAAAACCTTCTAGAGGTAGACACAGCATGCAATAAAAATATTATCTAAGTACTTAAAACAAAAAGAAAACAATACAAACTATCAACTATAATTACAAAAGTGTACCTTTTGCAAGCAATGATTTTTTGACAGAACTGACTGATGCACCAAAAATGTCAAATATACTACGATTGTTATTGTAATTCATAGACATACGGCGAATTGGTGAATAATGGCCGTAGTTAGTGCGACAAGCCTTAGTGAAAAAGGACTTTCTAATATCGACGCGACTGTTTTGACGTGGTATTGAGAAGTTCAGCATATGTAGCAAGTCAGGGCAGTCAATGATACCTCGAACAATCTTAAGGAGAAAAATTGCGTCCGCCACTTCTCTTCTCAGGTAAAGAAGACTAATGTTGTAATACTCTAGCCTTGAGTGATAGGAAGTTAGTATACGACACCGATTATCTGCGTAGGTGAGATGGTAGAGAAATCGTTTTTGAATCCTTTCTATTCGGTTACTATGAACAGCATAAAAAGGACTCCAAACTGGACTGCAATATTCCAAAAGTGAGCGAACATAACAGTTAAATACCAACACAGATAATTGAGAGTCCTTAAACATTTTGGTGGTTCGCGTAACAAAACCAGCTAAACGAGAACCTCTGAGGCAAATATTGTTAATATGTTCTCGGAAATCAAGCTTACGATCCATTATAACCCCCAAGTCGCGAATGCTAGAGACTTCTTCGATAGTTGAACCATCAATTAGGTATGAGGCAAAAGTTGGAGACTTTTTACGACTAAATTTCAAGTGAAAGCATTTAGATGCATTAAGCATCATTTTGTTTTGATTGCACCAGCTATTTACTACACAAACATAGTTTTGGAGTGCAGTAATATCCTGATCTGAATGAATCACCCTGTACAGCTTCAAATCGTCTGCGAACATTTTGTATTTGGAGGTAATACTATTGCAGAGATCATTGATAAACACCAAAAAGAAAAGGGGTCCGAGATGAGAACCCTGGGGTACTCCTGACGGAACATGCCTAGGACTTGATTTAAAGCCACGGATTATAACAATTTGTGATCGGTTGCGTATATATGATTCACACCATCTTAAAAGTGATCCACAGATACCTGCGTGGGCAAGTTTTTGAACAAGGATTCCATGGTCGACCACATCGAACGCCTTAGAGAAATCAGTATAGATAGCATGTACTTCGAGTTTATTTTCGAATGCTTCGGTGATATCACTAACATAACTAACAAGATTCGATGTAGTCGACCTGCCTGGGCGAAAACCATATTGTTGGGAGTTCAGAAATGACTTTAAGTGAAAGGAGAGTGTTTTATGTACTAATGACTCGAAGAGCTTCCCCATGGCTGAAAGAATAGAAATAGGTCTGTAGTTTGCTATATTTGCCTGATCACCTTTCTTATGAATAGGTGTGATGTGTGCTAGTTTCCATTTTATAGGGAAAACTCCGGTAGAGAGGGATTTGTTAAAAATTAAATATAATGGTTTAGAAAGCTTTGCTTCAGCATTTAGAAATTCTTCACAAAATCTGTGATTTTTTTTAATTCTGAAGTTCTGAAGTCGGTAAACAAATGCTCTTAAAGCGAATTCTTATGTTAGATGTAGCCAAGTAGGTAGTAATAAAAAACATCAGACAGATGGCTTTTCTGTACTATAGCGGACATGTACCTACTATGTGGCTTGTTAAATCTGATTTCCTACTAAACCTCTAATCGCACACATTACAAAGTATATGGCTTTTCTCCAGTGTGAACTCTCAAGTGAGTGGTTAACGTTTGTTTATGAGTAAATTTTTTATCACATATATTACAGACATATGCCTTTTCTCCAGTGTGAATTGTCAAGTGATTGGTTAATGTATGTTTACGACTAAATTTCTTATGACATACATTACAGGCATAGGGTTTTTCTCCAGTGTGAATTCTCAAGTGAGTGGTTAAGCTTTCTTTACGAGCAAATATTTTATCACATACATTACAGGCATGGGGTTTATCTCCAGTGTGAATTCTCATGTGGGTTGTTAAATTAGATTTATCAACAAATTTTTTATCACATACATTACAGGCATAGAGTTTTTCTCCAGTGTGAACTCTCATGTGGATTTTTAAATTAAATTTATGAGTAAATTTTTTATCACATACATTACAGGCATAGGGTTTTTCTCCAGTGTGAACTCTCATGTGGACTGTTAAATTAGATTTATGATTAAATTTTTTATCACATACATTACAGGCATAAAGGTTTTTTCCAGAATTACCTCTCATGTGGGTTGTTAAACTATGTGGTTGAGTAAATGTTTTATCACATACATTACAGGCATAGGGTTTTTCTTCAGTGTGAACTCTCATGTGGACTGTTAAATTAGATTTATGATTAAATTTTTTATCACATACATTACAGGCATAAAGGTTTTTTCCAGAATTACCTCTCATGTGGGTTGTTAAACTATGTGGTTGAGTAAATGTTTTATCACATACATTACAGGCATGGGGTTTTTCTCCAGTGTGAATTCTCAAGTGAGTGGTTAATCTTTCTTTACGAGCAAATATTTTATCACATACATTACAGGCATGGGGTTTTTCTCCAGTGTGAACTCTCAAGTGAGTGGTTAACGTTTGTTTATGAGTAAATTTTTTATCACATACATTACAGGCATAGGGTTTTTCTCCAGTGTGAACTCTCATGTGGACTGTTAAATGAGATTTATGATTACATTTTTTATCACATACATTACAGGCATAAAGGTATTTTCCAGTATGACCTCTCATGTGGGTTGTTAAACTAGATTTATAAGTAAATTTTTTATCACATACATTACAGGCATAGGGTTTTTCTCCAGTGTGAACTCTCATGTGGACTGTTAAATGAGATTTATGATTACATTTTTTATCACATACTTTACAGGCATAAAGGTTTTTTCCAGTGTGACCTTTCATGTGGGCTGTTAAACTAGGTTTATAAGTAAAAATTTTATAACATACATTGCACGCAAAAGGCTTTCCACCAGTGTGCACTCTCATGTGTGATGATAATTGCCGCTTGTCCCGAAATTCTTTATCACATATATCACAGGCATATGGTTTCATATGGACAATCCCTGTTAGACTAGGTTTTATATCTAATTGTATATTTTGCCTGTGGCAGCTTTGCTTTTGTATGATATGTGACTGCTTTATGTGTAAAGCCAGTTTACGCTTGACCCTAAATACCTTGTTGCATATGTCACAACAGAAAGCAATTTTCAGCTTTGGTTGTTCTACATCTGTAGCAGGTGGAACATTCAAAACATCATAATCACTATCTATCTCAAATTTCAAACATTCCCTTATAGACTCCACAAAGGTTTCCTCATCTGCCGTTGCCTCTTCCTTCACAGATATCACTTCTTGTCCAGCAGGCACATGAGCAACATTGTGAGACCCACTCGTGAAGAAGCTTTGCATCGGAGCCACAGATAAAGATTGATTCATTCTCAGGTTCAACTCAGTGGCATTCTCATGAGTCCCCTGAAACAAACACATTTATGTACAAAGCTAAGCATTTAGAGTTAGCATCATCATCTGCAGCCTGACTTCACCCACTGCTGGGTATAGGCCTCCATTATCTTTTCAGTTGTAAAACATCCACTACTGAACATAAGCCTTCCTCATGGATACCCATGAGGAGTAGTTGCCATACTCACCACACTTGGCGGGCGGATTGGCGAGTGACTCTTACTGCATCCACAGGCATAAGAGGGGTAAATGTTTGCTGTAGAGTGCCGGCAGTAGTTATGTTAGTAGGTTTTAGGCTTCCATATGTTTGAGCCATATTTCATGGTCCTGTGTGAATCATATCCAGGTCAGCCCTGCAACGCGTGTGATGCCGTCTGCCTGTGAGGATTCAAGAAACTAAATTTATTTATTCCTATTTCTGGGAATCTGTGCCCATATTTTGTTTCTATGACTAACAAAAGATAATAGTGCAATTTTTAATATTACAAAGCATTTTCTTAAGTAAGAATTAGAAGCCTTGATACACTAGGACCTCATCAGACAGACCAGCAAGCTGAAACCATTTATATGCAAATAAATGTCTGTTCAAAATACCTGAATGTGTAAGAACTGGGTCAGTATCTCCTCGGCTCTCCGAGACATGTCCATGAACCGTTGACACCGCTGCAGGAAAGAGAAGCATAGGTAGCACACTGTCTCAGGCCTGCGATCTGCTGTGTGCAGCTGAAACAATTACTCTTATTTTAATTGTTGACACTAAAAAGTTGAACGTTATTTTTATAAACAAGAACATTAACTCGTGGAGACGGCCCCTTTGTCATATACATGCTGAACACTCATCTGAGCACATGGCCCGACACAGAGTTAAGTCACTGTTAAGTAAGTAGAAGAAGGCATGGGAGGCCATTGCCTGCAGTGGGACAGTGGAGGCTATTTATTTAAATAATATACATTTTATTACAAAAATGTCGACTTAGCTCAACAGCAGCGTTTTTTTAGGATGCTGATAAAATCAAACGCGCTGCAATCATCATCAGACACTGACCTTTGTTGATAGTTTTTCAAATATCTCCTGATACCGTGAGTCCCCGATGTGCTGCATCTTGACATCACTGGCTAGACACACTCGGCACAGCGCTGTGTCGGTCATTTTATTAAAATCTATCTTCATTAGGATTGATGGAATCGGGAGTCGGAATTATAATAAAACAATTCTCATCGCTTCGCTTCGCTATACTCTAACGAGAAGAACTACAAGGAGATACTGGAGATACCAAAGAAGGGAGATACATACATTGGAAATGCTTACAGCGCTAGTGATGGGCGATTTGAGTTGACTGATTCGAACTATTCGAATCAGTGTCTAAACGAATCAACTCGAATCATGCTTCGTCGCGATTCGAATCAACTCGCCGTTAGTGATGGGCGATTTGAGTTGACTGATTCGAACTATTCGAATCAGTGTCTAAACGAATCAACTCGAATCATGCTTCGTCGCGATTCGAATCAACTCGCCGTCCTTGTCGCCCGCGGTCGATCCGCTTGACGCGGCCAACACGAAGGAATTCGCCGATCCGCTTAACTCCTCAACTCGCGAATACGAATAATACGAATCGCCATTCACGGTGTTCGGCTTAGGTACCTTGGAGTGGAGATAGACCGGTCGTTGAGTATGCAGCCCCAGGTAGACCGCGCGCTTAACCAAGCTCGCGCTGCTCGGGGGCTCCTCCGACCTGTCTTAGACTCCCATCTCCCGCTCAGGACCAAGCTGCGGATGTACAAGACGTACATCCGGTCACGACTGACCTATGCTGCACCAGCGTGGTACGCGCTGACCTCCACCACCAACCGGAAGCGCATCCAGGCTCAGCAAAACATCACGCTGCGGATCTGCACGGGCGCGGGCCGCTACGTCAGGAATGACGTCATCGCCCGCGACGTGCAGATCCAAACCATCGAGGACTTCGTGATCCACACGGCGCGTCGCATGTTCGACCGCGCCGACAACGGACCGCACGCCCACCTCAACGGCCTCGCCCCGCTGCATGCCAGACCCCCGGACCACACAGGACAGTGGCTTCAACAGCCACGGGACCTCTCACACAGGGAGAAGAATAATAAAAAAAAAAAAATGCAATCAGCCTGAAAGGCGATTATCGATTGACCCAGGGGTAGTAGCCCCTGGAGTAGAAGCCGGGGTAAGGAGGTCTAACCTCGAGGCCCCACCCGGAGACCCCCAAAGGGGTCCGGAAGACAGAGATGATGATGATGGTGTTCGGCTGGCTGGCTGGGCTCGCGTGCGTCCGTCGAGTCACTCGAGTCGCATCGGCATTCGGCATTCATCCGCTCCACGTCGGCACACACGAGTCGCGTGAGAAAGATAGCACGATAATTAAATGCGGGAAAAGTGAAACAACGAAATACGTAGCCAAAACTAGTGATGCACTGCAGTACCATTTGTTTGCGGTTTTATTTTGAAGCTACTTAGTAACAACTAACGAGCTAATTTGATTTTTTTGTACCATTGAGTAAATTAAAAATCCAAAATTAGCTCATAGACTGAAATAAATGTACTTGTTTGAGTTTCAGTGATACTTCTCAATATATGGAATAAGTAAATAATAAATACTCCTTTATTGGCTGACTATGAAATTCATACAAAATATTTTTAATCGTTTCTTCGTAATTTTAATTACGTGCGTTAAACACTTGATTATGCCAGAATTTACATGAACTAGATATTTATTTATTTGGTATAATTAAACTTTAATTATGTATTATATTATATTATAAATTATATATAATTTGACGAGCTCTGTGGCGCAGCGGGCGAAGGTCCGCCTGCGACGCAAGGGGTTGCGGGTTCGATTCCCGCCTTGGAACAAATGTCTGTACGATCTGCAGATATTTTATC
The DNA here is from genome assembly GCA_963082625.1 of Pasiphila rectangulata. Taxonomy (NCBI): domain Eukaryota; kingdom Metazoa; phylum Arthropoda; class Insecta; order Lepidoptera; family Geometridae; genus Pasiphila; species Pasiphila rectangulata. The sequence continues at coordinate 839,381 of OY720262.1, forward strand.
TTTGGTGAAGACTATTTTCAGCAATTAGTTAAACCTTAGTGGTTTTAGATGCTGTTTAATAAAATTGTAACTTCTTGTAACTATAAATAAATTAAAAAAAAAAAAAAAATTTGTTCAGGGTGTTCTGGGTGTTTTTCTATATACATATAATAAAAATATCTATCTATGTAGTATAATGTATTAAGTATATCAGTCATCTAGTACCCATAACACAAGCTCTGCTTAGCTTGGGGCTAGATGATGCTGTGTGATTTGTCCAGCATTATTTATTATATTATTTTATTTATATGAAACTTATACTAAGTTCTTTTATCTATCCGATCAGCATTTTTAAAAGTTAAGTAGTTTTATTTGAAATATGGTATGCCAAAGTACCTATTGTTGTTTTTTCTTGCAATACGTTTTTGATATTGAATACGAAGTATTCGCATCTAACTGATTTGCCAGTACTTTAACTCTAATTAAGTAGGATGATATCCCATCACTATCCTTGTTCCAGCCTATTGCTTGACCTTGAAGTAGTCGCCGGGCGATGCGTATGTTTACAAACATTAGCCGTGCCGTGGAGTTCTTGCATTGTTTACGTACATATTTTCGAAGTTTTTGTTTATTTGTTACTGGTTTTTTGGACATTTTAGGCAAATTAAAATGCCTAGCAACAAGAAAATATAGCGTGGGAGTTTTTTCAGAAAAGTGCTGATGGGACTAAACTGAATTGTAATTTGTGCTCAACATCATACAAATATACCATTTCATACTTTTATTTAATGCAAGTATCAACACTATTATTAATTTTACCCCAGAGTTGCTTGATACAAATTTCAATTTCCCTTTTTTTCATGAGATTCTGGTAGACCTATAACCGTATGTGATCTATGTAGTAGCAGAGTGTAAAAATTGTTTTCTAAATATCTTTCGAGGCGTTCAATTGTAATCTTTATAACAGCTATAGGCCAAAAAAAATAAGCTGACATTTATGACCGCCAAACAAATATTTACTTAATGTTAAATTGTGTATAAACAGATAGCCTTAGTTCTCAGCTGCGGTACTTATAACTAAGTATATTGCTTTATTTTTCCTTTGAATCTCATGACGTAATTTAATTCAAAAAGTTCTGATGTCGTAGTATCTACCTACTCCTAATTTAATTAAAGACTGATAAAAGTTCCTTGAATAACGTAGGTGGAATAAGATTAAATATAAATACCTATTTCTTTCGCAACTAGCTTTGTTTTATTTACCTATTTCTGTTCCATTCAATGAAATTTTAGATACAAATAATATTCCTTACCGATTTTTAACTTCCATCTTCGCCATCACTAGTATCTATACCTATATTATACGTTCGATTAGAATTTACACGTGCGTGGTAGCTGCGTATCCGAATTGAAACGCGAACTCGTATTCGTGTCCGCGAGTGGAATCAACTCCAATCAAGAACATGAATACGAGTCAGCGCACGATTCGAATCCAATCGCGAAATCAATGACTCGCCAACGCCATCCCCTTGGTCAGTCGATTCGAGTAAACTCGCGTTTTGATTCGAATCAGCTTACGAATCAACTCGAGTTGTTCGAATTGGAAAAAAGTCAACTCGTAACATCGCTATACAGCGCGCCCACTAGCGCTCCAGTTTTCGAGCAACGAAACTAATCAGTAGCGCGGGAATTTCAAAATGGGTTCTATCTATAGGTACCTACCTATTTAATAAAATTGTATAATAATGCTAGATTTTTTTTTCTACCTACCTACATGTATGTAATATTGTTCTGTGACATGTATTCTTTATTCACATAAATAAAACAAATGTTTTAAACATGTTTTAATATTTTTATTTTTCTTGACTAAGCTTGCTTGCTGGCTTCTTCAATGAACTCTCTAATTTTAAGGGTGCAAAACCGTTTTCATCGATGAAAGGTCAAGGAAGAATCTTCAATTGAAGTTATAGCGTACTTAGCACACTTATAGTTTCGTTTTCCGGCCATAATCACCTAATCACGTTGTTGTGAAGCGTTCACTATAGCACAAACTATTTACAAAAAACGGGCGGGTAGATTATCACAGAAGCGTCAATATCGCCAATTCGCAAAATCTTCGATCACAAAAATCACAACACTAAATCGTCACTATCGCAAATGAGTCTATGTCTCGTAATACACACACAATATTTGTATAATCGGCTTTCTTTGTCGCAGTTAGCCAGATAAATTCACAACATACACCGGCGGGCAATAACAAAACAGCATCGAAAACAAAAACAAACAAGAAAAGAAAAAACAACCATCCATTTTAAATTTGAGTGTTGCCTGCCTCGTGAAATAAATCTTACCATTTCATAGTACGAATTTAGTATAATTTAAGTAATGTTATGTTAAAAAATTAAATTAGGTTGAACATTTACCGTAATTGTTTGATCAAACCTCCATTTACTTAAAATTTATGAATTTGACAAAATAAATAATAATATAATTAAATAATAATTATAATTTTTTTTAACATACATACAGGGAAAGCATGTAAAAACTGAAAACATAAAAGCAATGTGAAAGTCATTGAAATGTTGTAGGTTAGGAGCTAAAAAATACTAAAAATCTCTTACAGGAAAAATAGTTAGGTAGGTACCTACTTACAGCTCTCCAAACTTTTGGTGGTTCAATGGCTACCACACCACCTTACTTATCAAAAACTTTAAAGACAACATTTTTTCAGATATTATGGGGGTTAAATCAACTTTTTTTGTTCGAGAATAACTTTTGAACAAACTATTCTATACAAACTAAAAGAAAACTTACAAATTACAAGTCGCACTAAAGTTATGAATGTGTTTTGTTGTGTGTTGTAGTTGTAGTGTTTGGAGAATTTCAGCAATTCAGTAGCAATTGCTACGTAAAATCAAGTTAAAATGCAATGACTTCATTGTAAAAAATAAATCTTGCTTGTTGTAAGTTCGCGGCGAACCACTAGTTTATTTTAAATTAACTACTAAGGATAACACCACAGATTAGTTTATAGCATAAGCTAGTCTGATTCTTCCTTAAGAAGATTTAAGTCAGTCTCATTGCTGATGCGGATTGGTGGTCCCTCCTCCCTGCATCTTACAAAGACAACCTACCGACCACCAAAGCAAACCTTATATCCACAGGCCTTCACCGCTTCTCTGGCTTGGCAACATTTTTTTTATGATAAAGATAAAGATGAACAGGAACAACTCCATTTTAGGTACCAATGTGAACTCTGATGTGTCTTGCACGATAATATTTTAGCATAAATTGTTTATCACATATATCACAGGTATAGGGCTTCTCACCAGTGTGAATTCTCATGTGTCTCGTATGCGATTTATGAGTAAATTGTTTATCACATATATCACAACTATATGGCTTCTCACCAGTGTGACCTCTTATGTGTCTTGTATGATGCGATTTACGAGTAAATTGTTTATCACATATATCACAACTATAGGGCTTCTCACCAGTGTGACCTCTCATGTGTCTTGTTTGATCCGATTTTTCAATAAATTGTTTATCACATATATCACAGGTATATGGCTTCTCACCAGTGTGAACTCTCATGTGTCTTTTATGATGCGATTTACGAGTAAATTGTTTATCACATATATCACAAGAATATGCCTTCTCACCAGTGTGAACTCTCATGTGTTTTGCAAGAGATGTTTTTAGATTAAATTGTTTACTATCGCTGTCTGTACCAGTAATTTGTCTGGTATGTGGCCGCTTTATGTGTAACGCCAGTTTACGTTTAACACTAAATATCTTGCTGCATAAGTCACAACAGTACGTCTGTTAACGTTGCAGAAAACTAATGGTGAATATTATTTTAAACACAACTTTTTACGTTTAAAATCACTGTTTTATTCGCGGTAAGAAAAGTACAATTTGGCAGCGAGAGGAACATGCGGGTTACCTGAGGCGCGCTGCAGTGACCGACTGACCTCTAAGTGCATTGTCCATTTGTAAGACGCGAGCCTACCCCGCGCCCCCTCGGTACCCCCATGTTCATCTTTTACAAATAGATAGCTAATGGATAGAATATTTGTTTTCGTCGCTAACACACCCCACCCCAGTGCTGCTAGCAGCACTCATCAGTCAAAGGAATTCTAGCGACGCGTGCGGCTGATCGGGTCAGCACACCAGTCATGGTTTTAATTTTAACTGTCCTGACCCGTTTGTCCTTTCCTGGGCACCCTCCTCTATGACTCTCTTCGGCCACGTATTCCTGGGGCCGTTTGGGTCCACTATATAGACCACATCACCCACTTGCAGGGGTCTTTGTTCTCTGTTCCACTTTTTTCGTGGTATTATTATCGGCTTATTTCCCGCTACACGATATTTACTCGCTATAAATGCTACTCGTGTTATAGATTGGTTGTCGATCCAGCGCCCGTAAGCTACGGCGCAAAATGCCTTTGTAGACGCATCGCAAAATATATGCATCTGTAGGTTCATATAACCAGACATTCTAGAAATAATCTTGTTGTTAGGTGTATTCGGCGTAGCATGCGTAGACGTCGTAGCGCTCGCATGGTGTGCTACGAGCGTAGCATCCTGCGGTTGCGGCAGGCTAGTGTCTATGTTCATCTCGCTCGCACTCGTTGCTGCTGCCGGATAATATCTCGGCAATTTTGTTTCGTTTATTGTTTTCAATAAATGTATCCATTTAAGCCACTTCGTATAGATTTCATTGTTAACAGGATCATCCCAGCTGATGTCAAGGCGCCAAGTTTCTTGTAAAATTATTTTTCCATTGATTGTAAACGGTGATAAAAATCCATAAACATCAAAAATCGACATAACGACTTTAAGCATCTCTCTTTTAGTAGGTACCTTTTGTCCATTAATAATATTTTCAGGGACCTTTTTAAATGATACATCGAACCTTAAGGTGTCGTCCTTGGTATGCCACAAAAGTCCGAGTGTTCGTTCTTCATCATATTGCTGCCCCAATTTGAACCTTACAGCTGATATGCCGAGAGTTTCTTTTGGTACGCTGTCGAGCACCGCTTCACTGTTACTTATCCAGTTGCGTATTTCAAAGCCTCCTTGTGCATGAATATAAGTTATTTCTCTTATTAGCTGAATCGTCGTCTCTTCGTCCGGTAAGCTTTGTATGTAGTCATCCATATAGTGCTGGGTACGTATAGCTGCGGCGGCCGTAGGCATGGTTGACTCAAAGCGTTGAGCGTTTTTGTTTTTAACGTATTGAGCAATAAACGGTGAACAATTGGCGCCAAATATTAATGATGACATCGCATATGTTTTTTCGGATTCTTGTAACATTCCTGGGCTGTATTCAGTTGCGGGATTACCTTTATAAATAAATCGCAAGGCGTTTCTATCTTCTGGTCGAATTTTCACTCTTAAAAACATGTCTTTTATGTCTCCCATTACTGCTATTCTATTTTCTCTGAAGCGGAGCATTATTCCAAATAGCGACATAAGTAGGTCGGGCCCCTTAAGCAGATAATCATTGAGAGACAGTTTCGAAGTAGTAGCTGCGGCGTCAAACACTAATCGTAGCTTCTTTTTATTTGGGTTATCAACTCCAAAATGGGGTAAGTACCATGTCCTTTGTGTGGTTTCAGTGTTTGCTAATTCTTTTGCGTAACCATTGTGTAGCAAATGCTGTACTCGTTCATGATATCTTTGTGCATATTCTGGGTTCCTTTTCATTTTAATTTCGACTCCTCTAAGCCGGGTAACAGCCGTAGGTAGTGAGTTGGGCATTACGCAGTTATTGTCCTTCCAGGGTAATCCCACTTGCCACCTGCCGTCGATGAGTTTGGCGGTTTTTTCCATTTGTTGCCAAGCACGTTGATCTTCTGAGTTCTGCCTTGGTTTGGCGGCAGACACTCCCATTGATTCCATAGAAAAGTATCGACGTACCTCGTCATGAAGTTCGCGTAGGCTACAGGCGTCATCATCATCACCTGTTGCAGCAGCGTCATCGGTGGTCAGGAGAAGCGCGGCGTGCTTGCGGCGCGCTGGCGCAGGCGCGCGCGGCACCGCGCCGTGCAGGCACCAGCCCAGCGGCGTGCGGGTGGCGCACGGCTTGTGGCCGCCCTCCGTGATCACTTCTAACGGCACCATTATATGATAATTGTCCTGTCCAATTAGTACTTCCGGTTCACACAGACCGGAAATCAACTCTTCTTTAAGTTCATGTAAATAGTTATAGTCCTCACACTTCACTAACCTTAAGTCTTGTTTAGGTAAACTAAGTTCGTTAACACTGCGTACACTGATGCTATATTTATCACCATGTTTGTTCATTAAAGTCAAATCCACTAGTTCCGTATCACACAATAATTCAGAGTTGTCCATAGCTCCGCGTAATCGCATTGACATCTTGCGGCCGCGTAAACCTGCGCGCGCGGCTAGTTTCGAGCTAATCATAGACACGGTGGACCCGTCGTCCAGTAAAGCACAGCTGTTAAATTTACCGTTAGGTCCGTGAATTATTATTGGTACTGTTTTTAAAAACACTGATAATGTACTTTTAAGATAATTAACACTCTCAGTCTGGCTTTCAGTTTCCGCTGTTGCCGGTCGCGATTGTCCTGACACGGCACTATCGTTAAGCCGCGAAGTCGGCACGTAATGCAGGAGGCGGTGATGTGACTCAGCGCACTGATCGACGTCACAGGCTGCGGCCGGGCAGGTCTGCCGGTCGTGTTGGGATACTAAGCACTTGTAGCAAATACCTGCTCGCTTCACATAGGCCCAGCGATCCTTACGTAATGCCCGTTTAAACTTCCTGCAATCCGTCAGTTTATGTACAGCGTCGCAACAAAAACGGCACTTTTGTTCATTTTGTTTTGTACACTTTTCAGCTTGCACTAACACAGTCTCATCGTTACTAGCATTCACTAAAACTGTCCCATTGTTACTAGCGTAGTTATTTTCATTGTTCTTACGTTTATTGTCCCATCTTACAGTTATCAAGTTAGCACTGCATGTAGATATCTTCATAGCTTCCTCGCTTAAAAAGTCCGATAGAATATCTAGTCTAGCCTTCTTGCGTTCACTGATAAGTGGATAACTATAGTCCGCCCATTTACTAAGTAACACTGTAGGCAACTTAGACAGTATAATGTTTACTACACCAACACCTTGTAGGTACTCTTCACGTTTAAGCTCGCGCACAGATGCCACATAATTTTTAATTTTTACTGAAAAAGTCACAATGTCTTTATAATATTCATTTGGCAACGGGTTAAGTTTTTTAACTTCACTAAAAATTCTTGAAATGATAACATCCGGGTTTCCAAATTGTAGCTCGAGAGTAGACATGACTATGTCGGGCGTAGTGCTACTAATCAAGAGTGCTGAGACCGCTTCTTTAGCGGAGCTACGTAGGCACTTTCGTAGCCTCCATAAGTTTTCCCTTGGACTAAAATTGCATATATTGGTAGATTCCTCGTATGCGGTTTTGAATGACAGCCATTCCATAGGGTCACCAAAAAATAACGGAAGCTCTTTTGGTGTACTGATGCGGCTAAGGAGGTTGGAGTTGTGGCTGGTGGCTGCAGTGGATGCAACCAGGTCCCTCAGTGCGCTTACCAATTGCTGAACCGGGCCAATTGTGCCGTCGTCATGCGGTGGCGGTAACAGTGAGCCTTTCAAAGATCCATGAGCTTTCTGTTTTCCCAATTCATACTGGCTGCGCTCGAGCCACTCCTCGATGTCCTTGCCATCACCTTGACTGCCAGTCTCCGATGTTTGTGGACTGTATTGTTGTTTATCAACAGCTGCCAAGTCAGCTGCTAACTTTTTGTCGATCAATTCCATTTGAATACGAGCCTTTTCCTGTGCTGCTTCCAACTCAAGCTTTTTCTTTTGTGCCAAAACTGCAGATGATGATGATGACTTTCTAGTTTTTATCGATTTCGATATTTGTGACTGGGTGGTTGGCATTTCCTTATTGAATTTAGCACTTTCCGCACTTGTTCCCGGTCTTATTATGTCGATTACTTTTAGATTGGCATCATTTTTTTCCATTTTGTTCTGCGTTTGACTATTGTCCTTCACTTGACCGTCACGCGCCGTACTGCGGGTATTCACCATTGTCTTGCTACGAGGTGGCGTATTAAACATTTAGATCCTGGCTCGAAGACCAATGTTAACGTTGCAGAAAACTAATGGTGAATATTATTTTAAACACAACTTTTTACGTTTAAAATCACTGTTTTATTCGCGGTAAGAAAAGTACAATTTGGCAGCGAGAGGAACATGCGGGTTACCTGAGGCGCGCTGCAGTGACCGACTGACCTCTAAGTGCATTGTCCATTTGTAAGACGCGAGCCTACCCCGCGCCCCCTCGGTACCCCCATGTTCATCTTTTACAAATAGATAGCTAATGGATAGAATATTTGTTTTCGTCGCTAACAACGTCATTTTAAGCTTGGGTTGTTCCACAACCATAGTAGATGGAAGTTCATTATACTGGTCATGATCACTATCAATTTCAAATTTCAAGCATTCAGTGATATATCTCAGACGACAAAACATTTTTCGTTACAGTCTTCAAGAGGGGCTCCTCTTCTGCTGTTCCCTCATCCTTCATAGATATCACTTCTTCTTTCACAGTAACATGAGACCTATCATGAGTACCACTGATGTGGAGGTATTGCATCGGAGCGACAGATAAGGACTGTTTCATGCTCAGTTTCATCTCAGTGACAGCTTCAGGAGTTGCCTGAAATGAATTTAAACATCTTCATAGTATGAACTTATCTTCATAGTATAGTAGCACGGCGCGACAATAGCAATAGTTGACATTGTTATTTGGACTCCAAAATAGATCTCATAAATAATTCATGCATTTCATTTGTGTTCAGTTTACAGTAAACTGCATTTCATTTGTGTTCAGTTTACTGTAAACTGAATTCAAATAACAATTTCAACTATTGCTATTGTCGCGCCGTGCGCAAACGCAAACTAGTAAGTTAGCGAATGATCCAGGAAGGACCGGTGTGTGAGCGGCTGAAAGACTCCAAGAGTTGCTTCTATTTTGTAAACAAACAAGTGAAGTTTCTAGATAGACCGGTTTTGAGAACAATGGCGCGGGTTGTAAATTAGTTGTTTGCCTGTCTATTGTTTTCCTGTTTCTATTGTCTGTGAATCTGGATACTTAGACGACTCGAATCTTCTTTATGTACGATATAAATACGCGAGTGTGTTTGCCGAATGGACAGTGGAGTGGCTATCGTTGACCGTAGAGCACACGCGCGCGCACGGATCTTGTTTTTACCCCCCCCATCGATCTCGGCAGCGTATTCTTCGAATACGTCTGTCGAGTTCGGCCCCTCGGCCGATCGCGTTCGCGAATTTCGCGGAAGTATCGGAGAGGTGCGCTGATCGCTATACAGCAGGAGGACGTTGGTGGACGACGGGATTCCCCGGACCGTCCACCAATAGATCGCGCGTCGGCATACGACCCCCGGCACCATGCCGAAGCACCGAAGGCCCAGCGGAGACACACAGCGTCTGACCGCAACAGTCGGTCGGGGTTGATCTTCGGTGGAGGTAGATCACCCCTCATCCACCAGCTCGGACGGCGAGCGGACGCTGTACACCCCAAGGTCCAGGAGGACCACCCCGCGGGCGCAGACGCCTTCCGAGGCGATGCCCCCCCCCTCGCCGCACCCCCGCAAAGCCTGCCGCCCTCCCCACGCTCGCTGTCTCCTAAGTCTGCGCACGACCGTGATCAGCGTCTTTGCGCAGCTTAGGAAACAGGGATGGATGAGTGAGGACCTCGCCGAGCTCATGAGGAGCTTCCTGCAGGGGCGGGAGGCTACTGCGCGGCACACCCGTGCCCGCGCCCGAGCCCCTGCCCCCGCCACCGCCCCAGGAAATGGAGAGGGAACACCCGCCGTCGCCACCGCCATCAGGCCACCGTCGCAAACGCGACGACTCCTCCACGCCCGAGGAGAGGAAGAAGCGGGCGACCGAGAGCGCCGTCGCCGTGGATGAAGCGGCGCCCACAACACCATCATCCACCACCACCACGAGAACTTCAACGTTGTACGCGTCGCTGGCGGCCTCGCCGCCCGTACGCCGCCAGCCCCACTGGACACGCCAGCCCGCCCAGTAGCAGCAGCGCGCCCAGGACCCCCCCGCGCCCCGGAACCTACTCGCCCGGGTACATCCGCCGAGCCAGCCCAAACTGCAACAAAGAAGTCCCGCTATCCACCCCTTGTCGTGGAGCAGATGCCGAATTGGCCACGGCATTTCAAGGCCATCAAAGGCCTTCTAGGCCACACACCAAAAGCCCGGCCCTACGGCAAGGGCGTGCGATTCACACCGGAGTCGGCTGTGGAGTACCGCACCATCCAGCGCTACCTCACGGAGATGGAGGAACCACTCAGCTGGTTCTCGTACTCTCCGCCTGAGAAGCGCCAAATCAAGATCGCCATCCGCGGCATTCCAGCCGACACCCCACCAGCAGAGATAGCGCAGGACTTCCTCTCCAAGGTCTTCGAGGCGGAGCTCATCAAGCCCATCCGGGCACGCAAGGGCCGCCCAGGCTGCATATTCCTCGGCGTGTTCAAGCCGTCCCCCAACCTTCTGCCAGCCATCTACGACGTCACGGAGGTGCTCCTCATGCCGGGTGTCCGGATCGAGAGCTGGAGGGGCAAGAGAGGCCCCGCCCAGTGTCATCGCTGCCAGGGATTCAGACACTCGAGCCACCACTGCCATCGCCCTCTCGCCTGCGTCCGGTGCGGAGGATCGCACCACGCAGGCGACTGCCCCAGGAGCAAGGAGGAAGCACCGATGTGCGTCAACTGTCACGGCCCTCACACGGCCAACAAGACGAGCTGCCCCACATTCAAGCGGGAGGCCCGCAACAGAAAGGCGGGTACGACCGCCTACACCACGACCCGGGACGGCCGTAACAAGCCGCCAGCCAGACCGCAACAGCCACAACTTAACACTGTGGCTGTAACCTCACAGACGGAGCACGGCGGCTCCCTCATGGCCCCAGCAAATGGCCCCACAGAGCGGTCCAACCGCCTCCCTAGGCGCCGGAAGCAGAAGGTAAGGGTGGCCACCATACCTTCTGAATCTGAGACAGAAGCCCCCCGCACCGCACCAACACCCCGCAACGCGGCACCAGCAGTGGAGCAGCCAACTCCCGCCACCACCATCAACACGACGACCCCGCAACCCACACCGGACCTACCGCGCCCCGCACCCCCCGCAGCCACCACCACACCGAAGACCCTCCAGCACGACCAGGCCCACCTGGAGGTGTTGGATGCAGCACTGCAGATCCTGCGCGACGTCCTTACGGCGATCAGGCAGGGGACGAGCCCGATCCCGCTGATCCTCAGCGGAATAGGGACGCTCGTGCAGCTGCAGCTGCGCTAAGGGGGACCGAAGAGGACCTCCAGCCTTCACCATGCCCGCGAGGAAACGCGGGCCTCAAGCAATTGGCTCAACGCGAGCCGACCCGAGGACCCCTTGGCATTACCCAAGGGCGAACAAAGAACCGCAGTCAGGGGCTCACGCCCGAAACTGCTTCCCCACGCGGACTTCGTCCGCGTGAGAAGAAAACCCCGGCGCCGAATGGACAGTCTTTATTTGGCTACGGAAGTGAACAGTGCGATATAACCGAGTGACTTCAAAGTGAATACTAGTGTACAAGTTCTATAGTGTTCAGTGAACAAGTTTTATAGTGGTGAGCAGTGTTGTTCAGTGAAGAAGTGTTCTAGTGAGAATCTGCTGTAAGATTCTAAGTGATGTAATCTGTGATTACTGATTAGTGTTAATAGTGGTTTAAACATACTCCACATTATTAAATCCCAAACCCCCTGCTTACACTATGATTAAAATTTTATAAATTAAAACAATAAAACCATAAATAAAAGAACTGACTACCTACTACAAGGGGTTGAAGGGGTTAGAATTTTTGCAGTCTTCATTGACTACTATTATAAAAATAATACAATATAAGAAAAAGATAATATTTCATGATAACTCAGTATTTTTAGCGTGCATAAATGGATATTACGATCCTTTGCTGTAATATCCATTCTTGGGCCCTAATACACAACATTTGGATAATTACCATGGACAAAATAAATAGAGGACTGTATTCCCGAACATCAAAACGTAATTCGAAAATCAGTTACTGCCTCAACATATAGATGGCGCGAGGAGTAACGATTTAACAAATTGGTCATTCCCCGACACCTAAACTAACCATAACACGATTTAGTGATCTTAAAGATACAGCAGTCAAATATTGATGGCGCTAACATAAACATATTGTATGTGCTCTGCTTTTATGTATTGTATGTTACATATGAGAGGTAACATTATACATATAAACAAACGAGGGTATAGGTACCTGAATGCCATTGACTGATAACTGGGTCAGAATCTTCTCGGCTCTCCGAGACATGTCCACGAGACGTTGGCACCACTGCAGGTGGGTAAAGCATATATAACACACTGTCTCAGGCCTCCGGTCCGCGGTGCACAGCTGAAATATTTACTCTCTATTTTCATTGTTTGTTACTAAAAAGTTTTGTTTCTTTATTGCACACAAAACAAAAATAACTTAAAACATACACAATAATGCTCATGTACAAAGGCAAGCTAAACCCTAAGAAGAGTTCTCTTACAGCAAACTTTTGAGGCTAGATAGAGGGTGATCATAGGTGTAGGGGTCATGTACAGAATAATTAAAATAACATAAACAATAGGTATTTCAAAGGTAAGTAAATACATTTTATATTATTACACAAATGGGCTAAAATTTAGAATACGGGCCGTCGAGTTGAAAATCCATATTTTTTTTGTAGATAGTACTCACGAAAAGAAAGCGTTTTGCGAAGTTTCAGGTTGCGCAAATTTACGGTTCACGAGATATACATATTTACTTTTAGTTTTCATACAAACTGGGAAATAACAAACAATCACCACTTCAATTTGACAACTGTCATGTCAGACGTCAAATCAAAGTCGACACTACGTTTCGTTAACAGTCGAGTTGTATTTTATTCCATTTTAAGTCGTTTTTTTACTTAAATATGTTTAAAGCATATAATTTTCTAACCTAAAATCTCTAACCATGGATATCTCCATAACCATGGGGTTGCGCGGGGTGGGGATGGTACAGGGGGGTATCCCCCTTCCCCCTCCTAAATCGACGGCCCGTATTTTAAATTTTAACCAGCAGCGTTGGATTTTAATCCTAAATAAGGCTGCTGATGCCATCAGACACTGACCTTTGTTGACAACTTTTCAAATATCTCCTGATACCGTGAGTCCGCGATGTGCTGCATCTTGGCATCACTTTCTAGACACACTCTGCACAGCGCTGTGTCGGTCATTTTTCGAGTTAGCAGTGTGTTATTATAGCTAGCTAGCACTTAGCAGGATAGAATCACAAGGAATCACATACAATACAACTGCTTCTTCTTATTATTATTTTTCTTCTGGGCTTCTGTCTGTGTCCGTACAATGATACTTTCTTTATTTTTTTTTTCTCTTCTTCTTGGCTTTGCACGGCTTGTGCATTAGCCATTTTCAAGTTTTTTTTTAATATAGTAAAAAGTAGGGAAACAATTAATTTTAAAACATCACGGGAGATAAAACGGATGGGAAAAGGATCAGAAGGAATTTATTCTACGTCAACAATCATAGGAGTAGGAAGTATGTAATAAATATTTAATAGGTAACAAATGTAAAATCAAATATTGATATTATTATTACATATATATGAAGCTAAACACTGATATATACAGGGATCTAATGAGGAAAGTAGGTTAATCACAGATGTAGGAAGCGGTACATGGAGTGAAATAAGGTCTTGATATAAAGGAAGATGATCATATTTGGTGCAGGCAAAGAATATGTGGTTATCGTCCCCAAAATCGTCTCCGCATTCGCAAGAAGGGTCACTAACAATTATTTTTATTCGCGCAAGATGGCGTGCATGTATGCCCAAGCCGCATTCTAATTATAACTGTTGTCGCACGCTTACTCAATTTAATTTTGAAGAACCAGGGTTTCAGTGGAATTTCTCTTTGTATTTGCCTGTACCTAACGTTTGCCTTTATGGTTGCTTGAGTCTTCCCAAGCTTTATCCCAAGATTCTCGAACATAAAGCCTGGGTAGTGATGTAAGATCTTGAGTAAAGTTTTTGTAAGGGAAAATCTCCACAATCCACAGCCTCATTAGCTAGTCTATCCGCCCGCTCATTGCCTACTATACCACAATGACTTGTTATCCACGCAAAATGTATTGTAAGTCCATTTGATAAACATTTAAAAAGCATTGATCTTGTTTGTATTATAAGTGGGTACTGCATTCTAGAGCGGAAAGCCAATAAGAGATTGTAGAGAACTCATTGAATCACTAAATATGACCGCATTATTGAGACATATTCCAATGCCTTTACATTCTCCAGTAAATACTGAAGTTTCAGAAGGGAATTTGACTTTTTGCATAATATTGTATTGTTTGTGAAATATGTATACCTACACCAACATTTCCAGTCTGTGTGTGTTTTGAAGCGTCGGTATATATTTGATGCCATCCATGCCATCGATCATCAACAATGGATTTAAAATAAACATTGGCATAGCTATCACCACGATCTATATTCAAGTCAAAATAAACTTAAGGAGGATTTATAAGAGATCATACGCGGCACGCTTGGCAGGCGGGTTGGCGAGCGCAGTGCGGGATGTTGATACATGGAAAGACGCTGCTGCCTATCTTTCGCTGGTATCCCTTTGCATTCTTACTGCATCATTGATACAACTATACACATAACAAAGGTCATCAAAGGTAAAAAATGTCATTTTTGGGTTTTTGGACGTTTTCGGCCATTTGAAGACTTATTTTTTTGGTGACCTTTTGATGTCATGATAACTCCGGTCCCTGTGACCCTAGGGTCACCAAACTTAATCAGTACCCTTCTCTCAATTAGACGGTGCTAACAAAAACGATTTCACGTAAATCGGTCAACGCGTTCGATTGTAATCGTCTCATAGACAGACAGACAGCGCTATGCATAAGCCCCCTAATATCCATAGCGCTGACGTGATTGTAACACCTCATTTAAAAAACATTTTCATATATGCTATATTAGTAAAAACGTGTTGTCTTTTACTATTTCAAATTTCAAGTCGATAGCATCAGTAGTTCTCGAGATATCCATTTGTGACAGACAGAGTGATTCTATAAGGGTTCCTTTTTTACCATTTTGGTCCGGAACCCTAAAAAGGGAATTACTCACGTAGTATTTTAACGTCGAACATACAATACAATAGATTACATCATCATCATCAGCCTTTTCAGGTAATACCTGTGGCTTGGGTGTTGCGTATTTTTAAATGACTAAACAGTTATCTTTGACTTCACTGCGCGACCGCAGTTTCGGCAGACGTGGTGTCCATTGCAGTTGGTGGATTGGATGTTAACCCTTAATCAAATGGAATACTTTTTGTGAGATAAATAAAAACTGAGATCGGTTCTTAGGTGAATTTTGCGAGTAGATTTCAAATCTTATGATTAAAATTTGGAAAAGTGGGGGGAAAGGGGGGTTTTGCGGTGGGAAATAGTTTCCCCTTGTTCATAACGGCATTGCAAAATATCACCAAGTGGGAAATTATTTCCCATTATCCGGCATAGGTTACGAGTTTTTCAAGAATTTTAGTACTGTTTTTATACTAGCTCCTCACCCTGCTTTGTTTTATATTATATGAATACTAAATATAAAATAAAAAATTCCAACATGAAATTGCAAAATTAAACAATAATGTTAGGGTTACAATGGGTTTAATGAGAAAAATACAAAAATACAAATACCTAATAATAAAAAACTTAATTATGAATATCTCTATGACGAAAATTAGACGATCTCTATGACATAGCGAGTGAAGGTACCTATTTCAATTATTGAGATGAACTCGTGTGAAATTCTTTGAAACAATTTTTAGCACACAGAGGTACTTTACACGTAGTGCATTCTATTTTGGTCCTTTGTTCTCTCTTCTTTGTACTGCAGAATCTACACCTTTTGTATGTGCTGATTTCATCTGGCAAGTGTATGCCCACATTCAATAAACGAATTTCATCCGGAACACCGAAGACACCGCCTTTCTTGTTTTTAAAAACTGTTCCTTGTTGTCTTGCTTGTATTTTCCGAGTAGTGTAATTATCTATAAGTGCACGTGCTAAGCGCAACCTGAAATCACGATGTCCATGCAACGTTGCAACATGTGTGTAGTTGTAGGTAATAAATGCGTTTATGATTGACGCATCAAACAAGAAGAACAGAAGTCTCATCCAAAATTTTCTTGATTTTCGGCTAATTGGGTACGAAGACCTGAAATGGTCGAACAAATCAACGCCACCCATACTAAGAGTATAAGTAGCAATTGCTTTTGGACAAAGAATTTCTCTTCTAGAGCCATCCTTTTGCGTTCTTTTCACGAACATAACATCTCGTGGCTGATGTGCTGTGGAGAGTACTGCTACTTCTTTGGTATCAAACCACTTGACGGCTGTGATTGGCTCTGCTGTGACAGCTGCAAAGTTGTGTTTTTCTAGTCTCAATGCTTTCGGTTGTTTTTTCTTTATCATATCAGGGAGATCTTTTCTGTTACTTCTTACTGTTCCTACGCTATAAATTTTCTTTTCATACAGGTCTTCCAAAAGGTTGCAGCTGGTAAAGAAATTATCAAAGGCTATTAGGGTATTACTAGGTACATTATTGCAGAGCTTCATCACCACATTATAGCCAAGTCCTTCATTCTCAATATTGTCGCCTTTTCCAGTATATATATCAAATTGATATAAATATCCGGTTTTTGCATCGCACCTGGCCCAAACTTTAAAACCTCTCTTAATAGGCTTTTTGGGCATATATTGCTTTAATGAACTACGGCCCTTAAATTTCACCATACTTTCGTCAATCGATTGCACAGCTGAGTTGTGGGCTTCATTCTGATATACGTTATTCAGTTCTGTAATCAGAGGTCTCACTTTGTACAATTTATCGTACTCCGAAGACCCTCTTGGTGGTTCCATTGAATTATCATTCAAATGTAAGTTTTCCGTAATTTTTTTAAATCTTACGAGCGGAAAAGCATGGGCGATTTCATTGTTAAAGTAAAATGGGTCTGTTGACCAATATAACTCCATGTCTGGGAGAGGATTTAAGCCCATCAGCACAAGAACTCCTAAATACGCCTTAATATCTTGTTCAGTAACAGGTATCCAATTATGGCTATTTTTTTGACGAGCGTATCTATTTGTTTGTTCCACTATTATCAGAATTACTTTATCAGGAAAAAACCTCTCGAAAACAGTCAGTGGTGTAGTTTTGTGAGTGTCACTTACCATGGGTTGAAATAGCTTTTCAAAGATAGGAACATCATGGGCTAAGTCTACTGTTTTCCATTCTCTTGGTTGAGAGCGATCCCTAAGTACCACATTGTGATCTTGTTGATCATCTTCCAAAAAGTCGTCTATTGGATTGTTATCTAGAAAATAGTTGTCTAATCTGGCAATTGTAGCTTCTTGTTCAATTGGTGCACTAATAGGAGATACAACATCTTGCGGAATTTCAAGATATACTGCCTGAGGACTGCCTTGATTTTCATTTTCTTGTACTTCGAATTCGCTATTATAAGTATCTTGGTCGAAATTTAAATCATCTGATGTGGTAATGCCAGCGGTGTTATTTGTGTTGTCAAATTGATGATTTAAAACTGACAATAATGATTCTGTAGTCTGTATAACGGGTTCATCTTGTATATTCACATCATTATAATCATCTCCCACGCCAAAAATTTCTTCAAGACGCTGTTCTATCACGTAATCGTCGGGTTGATTCAAGTAGGTATCGGGAATAGAGTTAACACTATTGGCATAGCAAGTGTCGTCTTCAGAATCAGATCCAGATAAATCGGATATATCAGCCAAGTTATCGACAGCTTCTTCGAGATTCTTCTTGGTAAGTACTTTTGGCTTCTTTTTGGCATTCATTTTTCAAAGTTGCTAGGGATATAAAATAATATAAATCAAAAAGGAACTAAAATAGTAAACATATTCTGTTCAATGAACTGACGCACATTTTTTATATAGTTAAAGTTTTTTTGAAGACAGGGACAGACAAAGGGAAATTATTTCCCACTAATTCAAGATGAAAATTCTCCAAGAAATCTAATTGTTTTCACGGTTCTTTTTCAGCTAAACGTTCGGAAAATAAGTCTAGTTTAGTTTATTATACCGTGTACTCACTTACCAGATTTTTTTTTCAAAAAACTTTCTAAAATTCGTAACACAGCAAGTATTTTCGCGGAAAAATCACAAATTGTGAGTTCGGCTTTGACATACGACGTCAGATTATGAACTTCTTGACAAATGTTGCCATTAATCAGTAAAAAATATATCCAAGATTATTTTTCTCTATGGTTGGCACGGCTAAGTCTAGTCATTTAAAAAAAAAAAACGAATTTGCTAAGCCGGACGAAGTGGGAAATAATTTCCCTTCATATTATTAAGGGTTAATAGATTACACAGTACGTAATTCCCGTTTTTACAAAATGAATGGCATCATCATTAATTTCAGCCATAAAACGTCCACTGATGAACACAGGCCTCCCTCATGGACCTCCATGAGGGGTAGTTGCCATACTCACCACGCTTGGCAGGCGGGTTGGCGAGCGCAGTACGGGATGTTGATACACGGATAGACGCTACTGCCCATCTTCCGGAGGTGTCCCTTAGCAGGCTTTTTCTGCATCCACGGGTATGAGAGGAGGGGCATCATTCTACTGCCGGCACCCCACGGCGTATGAATGAATAGCATATCTCACGTTATTTTTGAAAGTGAAATGCTTTTTTTACTTTTAACCTTTTTATACTTATGTGAGAACACTAGCAGCGCCTTGCGGTTTCACCCGCACAGTTCCGGTTCCCGTGGGAATGCGACTACGTGGAAAGCTACAGCTTTTCATAGGGAAAATCATTTTTAAAACCGTTTTAGTGTTTCATTTAATATATTAGTTAGGACGTTTAGACAGCAAATAAAAGAGCTATATTCATAAAAAAAATCTTATTCAATTTAATACTTTCCTTAGACTATAAATTATTGTCAAACGATTTATAGTCTCGAGGTAGATCAGATACCTTCTAATAAATGCATTACTCTAACATGACAATAACAAGAAAATCAATAAACAATTTGGAAGCTCGAATACATTGATCTTAATTTGATTATATAGAATCGTCAGTTTTATTTAATTTGAAAACCTAATGCATACATTCTTATTTTCTACCAAAGATTTAAATCGTTAGATAAGCCTTTACCGTGATGAGACCCGCGCCGTTTCGTTTCCACACGAAATTAATTGGCTCGCTCATAAGTGTACCTCCGAACATAGCTTTAGCCGGACGTGGCGTGTGTAATTGTTTTCACGAAAGTTCGTGCAATATGATTGCACAATAAATGAAGATGCCTTTAAAATGTTTAGGGATTATTTATCTCATCGCACCCAGTGTGTAAAAATTGACAAATGTATAAGTCTTGATGAGCTAATCTGCTACGGTGTACCACAGGGTACTGTCCTGGGTCCTACTCTTTTTCTAATTTATATCAACAGCTTATGTAGACTAGCTTCAGCATGCAGGGTTTTCACTGACGCCGATGTCACTGTCCTCCTGATAAATAAATAAATAAATAATGCTGGACAAATCACACAGCATCATCTAGCCCCAAGCTAAGCAGAGCTTGTGTTATGGGTACTAGATGACTGATATACTTAATACATTATACTACATAGATAGATATTTTTATTATATATAGTTATATAGAGTTTTCAGTGAGGTTTCGATTACAGTATTTACTATTTTTTATTACCTTTGTAACAATTTGTTATGTGTATCAGGTGTGTCTTGTTGTGTCAGGGCACATCTAGCGATTTCAATCTTTGGTCTCTATTCTACACTAATTTGAGCTTTTCTGTGCTACAATTCGAAGCCAATACATTACACCAAGCATGAACTAACTATCATAACGCCCTTTTACAATCGTCTTTTAAACTTTCGCGATCACAACAAGTTATTAATAAACATGTATCCGAGTAATCTATCGCGTAATATACCTTTATTACTTCCCTTTCGAATGGATCGCACCCGCCGTGGTCACGGGAGGTCGCGCTTCAAGGGACCATAGCCTACCATGAGTTGTCGCTGTGAGATCGCCTGCCGTTACTGCAGCAGTAATAGTACGTTACTATGACATCTGTCGGATTTGTAACTCATGGCACCAAATTCTGAGCAAATGAAGCCCAAACTACAGTCGCTGTAGTACAGTTTAATTAACTTACTTTAAGAGGGGCCAATCCAACTTGCTTTTCATACAACCGCTCGTACGTGGGTGTGGCGTCGTAATAGATCTTTCTATGAAACTTTTGATCTAATAGGTATCTTGTGCACTAAATCTGGGTTTCTATCCAAACAAAAAATCAAAATTTGGAGAAACAAATTTTATATAAAATTTGGAGAAACTCACACCCACGTACGAGCGGTTGTATGAAAAGTAAGTTGGATTGGCCCCTCTTAACTACAGTCGCTAGCGAGTGTATATTGCGAAAACTAATGGTAGACCTACTGGTTTCATGTTAATATTATAACATAGAAGAATAATTTCAACAATTGCAAATATAACTTTGATGGCCTAACTTACAATAGTCAGTTCATACAAAATAGGTACTATACCTATTAGGGGCCCTCCAGAAATTTCCCCCCTTCCCCCCCACCCTTCCGGGTCCATAATTTCGTGACGTCACATTTCAAGAAATAATTTAAATCAAAATATAACTATGTTTTCTTTTACGTCTACATGAATAGACAAATTCTTACTCGGGACGGAGGGAGTCTTACAATTAATGTGACCAACTATGACAATGTTAAAAAATCTACCCGAATTCGTATGACATAATTTTTGGACGGCCCCTTATTGAAAAAGTGCTACTTAAATCTAGATAATAAATTATTTACAAAAGTATCTAGTCTACTTTCATCTCATACTTGAAAGGTCCATCTTAAATAGCCATAGCATTAACAACAATATAGTAACACTATACAGATGCTTCTGCGAGGCATCTGCGGATCAAAGAGCCTGGGAGAAGCCATTGCTGATGGGACAACTCAGGCTGACGGTAACAGTTAATTATATAAATTCTTTATTAATGACATAGATATATCAATTTTATTTGGATTCACTTTAGCTCATGTTATTTACGTATTATATTTATTTTATTCACTTTAAGTATTCGTCAACTATATTTATGTATTTTATTGTTCTTGGGCATTGAATAGTTCATTTAATTTATTGTTACTTTATTTGTTTTAATCTGTATCTTATTGGTACGCCACTGTCTTATATAGTTCTCACAATCCTGTCCATCCAAAGGTTGCCTGGAAGAAATCGCTTTTAGCGATAAGGCCGCCCATTGTGCATTTAGTTAAGTGTCTTATCCTCTACTGTTATTTCTTTTATTTTATGGTGTACAATAAAGTTATAATCATTCATTCATTCATAGAAAAATTTGAATCCATCATGATTGTGAAACACATATAATTTTTTATATCTCGTTAATGTCTGTTAAGACGAACTAATAGATATTATGTGCCGCGAAGTAATGTAGGAGTGTTGATGGAACCTCAGTCTCTTGTGCGCAGCCCCCAAATGGATGTTCTCCTGGTCCCAACCGTGGGCCGCGCGATCGCACTGTGGACAACAACAACCTTATTAATGTATGCTCTTTCTATTGTGTTATAATCATAATCATAAACATTTTGTAGGGGCTTGTAGCGGGGTAGATAAGAACGAAACCCGCGAGTGCTCGTTTCACACTGTAGATTTTATTAAGTTAAACGTAGATCTGTAAATGTCGTTATAAAGTAGGTACAACCTTATTGTATGTGTGCGTTAACAAAATGCTTAGCTGTTTGACCTAGTTCGTTGACATTACCTATCGTGCGGTTCTCCGTACATTCTCCCGGCCAAAAAGGTAACAAATAAATCAAAGTTTCTAGTAGCTGTCACATAACACAAAACAATATAAAATAAGGTAAAGCAAAAAATACGTAAGCACATAAAATCATATAAAAATGTAAACAGTAAAAGGTAAAGTAAAATGTTTGTATAAAATGCTTAAATATTTCAATTATGCTAAATTAAGTAGGTAGGTAAGCAAGTATATGAATTCTTAAATATTTCATCACTGCACTACACACTACACTGTTGTTAGATTGACGGAATGTTCAATCGTATCGATGACGAGGATGGTAGTCGTGTTCGGCCCTCAGGAGCCAGGTCCTTGAGCTCGAAGTGGTCTGCAGCCGCCGGCGCCGCCGCCACTGACGCCGTCGGGGCCGCAGGAGCGATGCAGGAGGTGTGACTGCGCCAACGTCTGAATATGTATATGATCAGTACAACGACGCTCAGTCCGAGTACAGTATAGATAACTGCGAACTGGTGAACGTCGTGAACTGTGAGTGGCGCGTCCTCTTGCTCTTTCAAAGTAGATATTTGTGTACTCATACGTTGCCACTTATCTTCATGAGTCTCTGGTGAGAATTCGATGGCCGAGGAGTTCAGTAATGTGTTCAGTACTGATGTCTCTAGAGTAATGTAGATGTCTTCTTGTACTTTCATATGGCTTAGATAATCATTGTGTCCCAATATATGGAAAGTGTCACTCTTGATTGTACAGCCTTGACTCATATCTAGCAGTCCGTTTCCTTTAAGTGTTTTGATAGTCATTCCTGTACCGATGCAGAATATGCGCACAGTGCATTTTTCACAGCACGAGTACAGCCACCTGTTAGTATAGTGTAACTTAATCCACTGCTCGTCGCACGGCGTCTTCTTTGTATGACACATTGTTTTGTTTTGAACGTTCAAGTTACAAATTGATTGCGATAACTGAACCATATAAATGGGCTTATCTATATGACAGAGTAATCTGTTTGTTTGTACAGTTATACAATTTTGGATGTCTGCCTCGGTGAAGGTGATGAATAGATCCTTTTGTAGATTGAATGCAAGGTAAGGAGTTATAAATTCCATGGTATACGCTTGTTGAGGTAGGCTTATTATCTTGTCCAATTCATAAGATTCTTTGTTTATAAGAGGTATTCTGACTTCGATAATCAAATAAGAGCCATAGACACGCCCCTTCACTTTCATCAATCTGTAGATCTCGATATAATCATGCTTGTCGGCAGGTAGAGTCAGGTCAGATGGTAAGTAGCTGTATATTTTATTCAATTGTTTTTCTAATTGTTCTGGCGGCAGTAGGTGAGTGTTCATATGTCCGTGCGTAAGGTCAGTTATGGTACTTATGATGTTCTCTTGAATGTTTCGTAAGTGAGATATGATGATTACCGCTGAGATGGAAGACGACAAAATGTGTATTTCGTTGCTGTTTATCTTTTGTAAGCGATTAGAAGAAGTTGTCATATTCTGTAGATACTGTTGAACAATAGTAAACTGTTTATTCATGATAGCTTCGTTTCTCTGCATGATGTTTGCCTGTGCTTCAATAACGCTTGTTTGGTTTTTAAGAAGCAGTTTCAGGTGGTTTTCATTCATCGAAATCTTCGTTATGTCTTTTTCATACTGTTTGGCAAATCGATCATCAAGTACTCCAAATAATGCGTTAGCCAAATTACCGATGCCGTTGATGAAGCCTCTCTTAGGTCGTTTAGTCGGTTGGCTTGTAAGTATTTGGTTGTTGTGATTAATTTCTGATAGCTCGTGTTGCAGTTGGTATATGATACTCTTGTATTGTATAGGTAGTTCCGATTCCGAAGTATGTAGGTATCCTTCTAGATGGTTGACGTAATTTTGCATGTCATTCAGTCCGGTCCAGTATGTACTCATGTTGTAGTACACGATCAGCTTCCAATCATCTCTGATAATGTTCATGTAATACATCTTATCGAAGTAGATGTTTTTATCATCGCTGAGTGTTGTGATCTTGTATGAGCATTGTCCTGGGGTAAAAAGGGCTAGAAATAGCAGCATTGCCATAGTGAAGAGTGTTTTCAGAGTTTGTCTTCCTGTGCGTCTTGGTCGTCCGCTTGTCGACGGCTGAGCCGGTGTCTGTGAGGTGACGTCATCCCTTGTAGCTTGTGTGTCATGGCTCTGTTGTTGTGATTGCTCATGCTTTACTGGTAAGGGTGACAGTTTTAAAATTGGCCTTTTCATGATGCCGTTTTTAGTTTTGACGGACACCACTCGTACGTAGCCATCATTCCCGGGATGTACCTTGATGATTCGACCCATTGCCCACTTGCCAGGAGGAAGGTTCTCATCCTTAATGAGAACGATGTCATCAACTTCTAGGTTTTTCGATGGTGTTCTCCACTTGGCGCGGACTTGAAGTTGCTGTAAATAGTCTGATGACCATTTCTTCCAAAACTGTTTATTCATTGTACTCCTTTAAAGGATCGGCAGGTGAGCTCCTCCATACGATACGTTGTAGATGTTGATCTGACTCGCGAACAAATATCTGGCGGAACATTTTCTCGATGTCGGCGGTTATTACGTACTTGTACTGACGCCATACCAAGATAAGATGCTGTAGGTCCTTTTGTAGGTTTGGACCGCGTTCCATGAGATCGTTAAGACTATACCCACTCGATGTTTTAGATGAGGCATTGAAAACGGTTCGTTGTTTAGTTGTAGTCGAATCCAATTTGAAAACACCGTGATGAGGGAGATAGCATGATGTTACGTTGTATTCAGTTACAGGAGTCATGTGTCCTTGTTTTTCGTAGTCCTGCATGAACTGTTGGTAATTTTTAGAAAACTGTTCGTTCTTTGACATCTTGTTTTCTAAATTGTAGAATTGCGCGATGGCTTTAGACTTAGATTGACCCAAGTTTTGTGAGAATTTGGGCTTCATTGGGATAGCGACTTCATATCTACCAGTCGCTAAGCGTGTTGTAGTAGACTGGTAAAGGTTTTCGCAGTACAGCTCGTCTTGTGTCATGTCATCCGCCCGTTCATCTATTTCCTCAAGTTCCCAAAATTTAGATAGTTCAGCCAAATTATTTACAATCACATGACAGTTGAATGTTTTTACACTTCCTGAGAGTATCCAGCCCAGTTTTGTTTGTTGAGCGATGGGTGCCATGTTCGAGCCCTTGATGAGACCGCTCATGATGATTTCTGAATAAATGTTCGCATCAAGAAGTAGATCAATGTTTCTGGAGACATTGTATTCAGGGTCGGCAAGCTGGATGTGTTGCAAATGAGGCCATGTTTGTTTTTTGAAGGAAATATTGGGTAGGTTGTTGATGACGTTTTGAATAACCAATGCTTTAGTAGTAAACTCGTAGTCTTCGTATATTGATTGGCATTCGAGTGATACGACTGCTTTGCCATGTTTAGACCCGTTTCCGATGCCGGACACAGATGCGTGGAACCGCTGTCGGGGTAGACCTAACATCTGGGCAGCGTTCTCGGATATCAAGGATATTTGGGATCCTTGGTCAAGCAGCGCTCTTAAGGTAACGTATGTACCATCAGCAGTCTTAATTTTGATAGATAAAGTTGTAAGTAGGATCTCCTCATCATCTGTAGCGATGTGATTAACGTTGTGTAATTTGCGTTGTTGCTGCTGCGTTTGCGTTTGATATTTATTCGTAATCGGAACAGTAGGTACGGACGATGACCCGGCGGACTCGCTCAGCCTATTCGATGTATGTTCAATAAGGTCGATATTCGCGTATGCGTCATGCAGTAATGTATGATGACGCTTATGACAAACTCTGCACATTTTCTTCGATGTACAAGTACTATCATTGTGTGAGTAAAGGCAATTATGACAAAAATCAAATTTCTTTACGGTCATTAGCTTCATGTCTGGTGTCGATTTCATAAACTTAGTACATTTATACAAATAATGATTATTGTTACACAAGGGACAGTTTGTAGAACAGGCCGCGCTTGTTTGATGTTCTTTGAAATAATACTTGCCAGGACGATGGTGATGACCTTGTTGCTGGTTATTGGGCTTGTTTGTCTTCTGTTGATTGGGTTTTCCATTTGTCGACCCCTTATCTTTTATGTTGATAGGCTCCAGTGCTGTAAATTTCCCCTCTAAGAAATCTAAGAGCTCCGATAGTGTTGGCAGGTCACGTGGCGATTGACGTGCTTCCTTGTAATCTCCGTATGTCTCGGAGTCTAGCTTGTTTGAGATGAGATGAACTAACAGCGGGTCCCAGGTACTTGTATCAATACCCAGGTTCTGTATAGCGTAGATGCACTCCTTAGAGGTGTCGTACAGACGTCTGATCTCGAAGGCTGACTGTTTATTAACGGCAGGTTGATTTAGGAATAACTCTACTTGTTTGGTGAACAGCAGTTGGGGGTTGTTATATCTGTGAGTTAGTAGCTCCCAGGCAGTATCGTAATTGTCTGCTGAGATATGCAGATGCTGGATAAGTCGCTCAGCATCTCCACGAACTCTTCCTTTCAGATGTTGCATTTTCTGTGTTTTAGTGAGTAGGTTATTCTCGTGGATGCTTTCCACAAAGAGGTCGTAAAAAGTAGGCCATTGCGTGTACTTTCCAGTAAATGTTGGTATCTCAATATGTGGTGTTTGGTGTTGAAGATGCGATGTAGAAGCCAGCTTATGGTTCAAAGCTCTTTTAATCTTCACGTAAATATCCTCGTAGGCTTGAAATTCACCATCATACTGAGGGTCTGATCCTTGTAGAAGGTTATCAATTTGTAGGTGCAAAGTGTCTATTGCATTCCATCGCTGCTGTACGCTGCGCAGCTCATCTTCGATTTCCCATTTGTCTCGTATATCGTTTATGTTGATGCGATTCACCTGACGATTGAAAGCTCTAAAGTTTGTTCGCTGTAGTGATAGCAACTCACTCACCCGCCCCAGCGCAGTAGTAGCTTGCTCAGATGGCGGTGCCGGTGTCGTGGACCGAATCGGACGTGCAGGCACACTGTTTGCTGTTTCTGGCTTTGGTGAGGGCATAGGTGATAGCAAAGCTTTCTCAGTCGTAGTTGGAGGGAATGACGATACCTTAATACGAACAGAATCGAAGTATGATCTCATCTTGGTAAATTGATCTTCTACGAAGTAGGGATCACTGTCATTCTCGTAAGCAGACAACTTGTAGTGGTTCGACTGAAAGTCTGCCCACAGCTTGTCGAGGGCATCCAGTCGCTCGTTGAGGTACTTACGGGTCTTGCGACTCGCACCGTCCTTGTTAAAGTTGGATTCTATCTTCTTAATGGCTTCAACAATGTCGTGTTGGCGCTGTAGTAGATTATCCATGTTGATAGCTAGTTAAGATGTGCTGGACTTCCTGATAGCAGCTCAGTGCTCTCGTGAACTCAGTACAACCTTGTGCGCCTTCTCAATATTACTGGTGAGACCCGCTTGTGGGAGGCCAGTAAATCGATTCGCAGTTGCACTTTATTCACTAAAACTCTAAGCGCTTTATGTAGCCGAAGTAAATTACAGCACACACACAGTAGGTCGTAAGTATCAAACGTCGATGACACTTCACCTGATAGTTGTATACCGGATTGTAGACCGTATCTCTGAACGTCGACAAGAGATGGCTACGACACTGGTTCTGTAGTTCACCGAAGGATAAAATGTCCTCGCGGCGTGTTAAGGCTCGAAGGACCAAAATGTAGGGGCTTGTAGCGGGGTAGATAAGAACGAAACCCGCGAGTGCTCGTTTCACACTGTAGATTTTATTAAGTTAAACGTAGATCTGTAAATGTCGTTATAAAGTAGGTACAACCTTATTGTATGTGTGCGTTAACAAAATGCTTAGCTGTTTGACCTAGTTCGTTGACATTACCTATCGTGCGGTTCTCCGTACACATTTATTTGCCAGAATGTACATATGTACAATAAGATCTTAATTAAATATAATGTCCAGTTACAAACTACCAAACATGGCGTGCAAATATAGTTAAAATATTAATAATATTAAAAATTATATTAAAAAAATTAATGTTAATAAATGAAATAAAAATTTGCCAAATTAATAAGTAAAACAAAAAATAATTAAATTAAAGATCAAATAAAGTCAAAATATATAAAAATGTCAAATAAAATCAATAAAATCAAATTAAGTCAAGTAATATAAAAAAGAAACAATAAAATCAAATGAAGTTAAGTTATAGTCAAGTTTAACTAATTGTTTACTCATTTTAGGCAGACAATGGTGTCGATTCTGCTGATGCACTTGCTAAAGCTAAACAAAATTAGTCATATAATTTTTTATTTTTATTTTTTGAATAAATAATGGAATCAGGCGTTACTTTGCGGATATCCATATTATTATGACAATAAAATGCAATTAAAATATCTAGTTTTAATTCCGCTAATGCTGAGATGCATATGCACCCCCCTCCCGCCCGCATATGCATATATTTTGATTGCATTTTATTGTCATAATAATATGGATTTCCGCAAAGTAACGCCTGATTCCATTAATTATATGACTAATTTTGTTTAGCTTTAGGAAGTTTTTATGTCTTAATAAAATTAGTCATCTCAGTCATAGGACGTCCACGGCTAGACAAAGGTTAAGTACTGAATAAAATCAGTCAAGTTCCGGTCGGAATCGCGCACGAAGGGTTCCGTACCCGTATTTGGCAATACAACTTACTACTACTTACTAATACACCTATAAAATTACATGCGCGCTCGCTTTCCATTTAGTAACTTTTTTGTAAATAATAAGCTCTATAATTTAAGTAGCCTTACATACTATAATAACTACTAGCTGAACTTAATGTACGTTTCCAATTCATTTTGTAAAAACGGGATTTACTCACGTAGTATTGTAACGTCGAAGATTATTCCGACACGTTTCGATTTTTCAAGAAAATCATCATCATGGGATTGCAGTGTCGTGTCGGCCCCACGCGCGGACGGGCATTTACCCCATGATGATGATTTTCTTGAAAAATCGAAACGTGTCGGAATAATCTTCGACGTTACAATACTACGTGAGTAAATCCCGTTTTTACAAAATGAATAGTATATCTCACGGTAATTTTGAAAGTGAAATACGTTTCCAATTCTATTGTTTTCGGCAGAGCGAGATTCCCCTAACACAGATAAAATACTTTACTTAAAAGGGGGTCTCAAACACCGTTATGTATTTAAGTTTATGAATAAAGAATTTTGAATTTGAACTCGTCAAAATCACGTTTTTTGTATAAAACATAACATAAGAAACATTCTGTGAATATTTCAACTAACTGTTGCCGTTATCAACATTTAAGGAAAAACGACAAAAGATCACGTTTGTAGCATTGATGTTAGATTATACAACCACACCGATACGTTCCGTTGTGTTTCCAAACGATAGGAGTGAGCTCAGTCATGCAAGAAAGAGAAAGTAGTGTTTGCAAATAATGTGGGAGAAAAAGAGATAACACTGTTTTTTCGGTACGCGTGGCGTGTCGCGCATTCGTCGGCAGTATTGTAAACACAATGCCAGAGTTTTTGATGTGAGGGCTCATCTAACGCTTTATATAAACGGTTTGTTGTATGGGAGCTTTTATTTTAAACTGTTTTTTAGTATCCGTGAAACTTTGAACTGCTGTGGGGGTATAGCGGTAAATAATACACTCCACACTATAGTCTGTATAAGCTATAAGCTAGTTATTGTTAGTTGGGATAGCGACAACACAACACAAGTAGATACAGACAGAACACTTTAGAGTCAGAAGGATATTAGAACACAAGAAATAAAGTAAGTAAGTAGACGAACAATAAGCCGCGTGAATTATATTCGGTGAAGCAAGCGATACGCGCCTTGCTCGAGAGGTAAGGGATCGACTGAGGAACGGACGGAGCGCGCGCGCAGCTAGTGCGTTCCGCAGCGCTCTGCCGCCGCGCGAGCGGCGCCGGGCGCGCGCGGGATGCGGCGATGCAGCGGATATCGCATACTACTTGTTTCACCCGGCTATGCTCGTAGTAAAATAATAATGTTGGGTGTATGTATATATTATATTCTTTTAATCTTAAATCATTAATTAACTATTGATGCTTTTTATGTTATGTAATTTGATTATTGTTATGTTAAATATTATATTAATTTAGACTTCCGCATGCAAAGAAAGTATCTTTGTTTTTGGAAATAAATGAAATGAAAATGTAGGTTCTTATTAATTATGAGTTCCCTACACTGTCTAGCCATCACGGTTGCAGCCTGGTGACTAGACAGACGGACAGCGGAGTCTCAGTAATAGGGTCCCGTTGCTACACGTCGGGCACGGAGCCCTGACAAGGGACCGCGGCCGGCGCTCACCTGAACATGAACTGGTTGACAGCGACCTTGGGCAGCGCCTGGCGCAGCGCCGCCAGCGAGCCGGCCGCCAGCATGCCCCACACCTCCAGGAACCGCAGCCGCACCATGCTGGAGACAGCGACCTGCGACTCACCTGAACATGAACTGGTTGACGGCGACCTTGGGCAGCGCCTGGCGCAGCGCCGCCAGCGAGCCGGCCGCCAGCATGCCCCACACCTCCAGGAACCGCAGCCGCACCATGCTGGAGACAGCGACCTGCGACTCACCTGAACATGAACTGGTTGACGGCGACCTTGGGCAGCGCCTGGCGCAGCGCCGCCAGCGAGCCGGCCGCCAGCATGCCCCACACCTCCAGGAACCGCAGCCGCACCATGCTGGAGACAGCGACCTGCGACTCACCTGAACATGAACTGGTTGACGGCGACCTTGGGCAGCGCCTGGCGCAGCGCCGCCAGCGAGCCGGCCGCCAGCATGCCCCACACCTCCAGGAACCGCAGCCGCGCCATGCTGGACAGCGACCTGCGACTCACCTGAACATGAACTGGTTGACGGCGACCTTGGGCAGCGCCTGGCGCAGCGCCGCCAGCGAGCCGGCCGCCAGCATGCCCCACACCTCCAGGAACCGCAGCCGCACCATGCTGGAGACAGCGACCTGCGACTCACCTGAACATGAACTGGTTGACGGCGACCTTGGGCAGCGCCTGGCGCAGCGCCGCCAGCGAGCCGGCCGCCAGCATGCCCCACACCTCCAGGAACCGCAGCCGCGCCATGCTGGACAGCGACCTGCGACTCACCTGAACATGAACTGGTTGACGGCGACCTTGGGCAGCGCCTGGCGCAGCGCCGCCAGCGAGCCGGCCGCCAGCATGCCCCACACCTCCAGGAACCGCAGCCGCACCATGCTGGAGACAGCGACCTGCGACTCACCTGAACATGAACTGGTTGACGGCGACCTTGGGCAGCGCCTGGCGCAGCGCCGCCAGCGAGCCGGCCGCCAGCATGCCCCACACCTCCAGGAACCGCAGCCGCACCATGCTGGAGACAGCGACCTGCGACTCACCTGAACATGAACTGGTTGACGGCGACCTTGGGCAGCGCCTGGCGCAGCGCCGCCAGCGAGCCGGCCGCCAGCATGCCCCACACCTCCAGGAACCGCAGCCGCACCATGCTGGAGACAGCGACCTGCGACTCACCTGAACATGAACTGGTTGACGGCGACCTTGGGCAGCGCCTGGCGCAGCGCCGCCAGCGAGCCGGCCGCCAGCATGCCCCACACCTCCAGGAACCGCAGCCGCACCATGCTGGAGACAGCGACCTGCGACTCACCTGAACATGAACTGGTTGACGGCGACCTTGGGCAGCGCCTGGCGCAGCGCCGCCAGCGAGCCGGCCGCCAGCATGCCCCACACCTCCAGGAACCGCAGCCGCACCATGCTGGAGACAGCGACCTGCGACTCACCTGAACATGAACTGGTTGACGGCGACCTTGGGCAGCGCCTGGCGCAGCGCCGCCAGCGAGCCGGCCGCCAGCATGCCCCACACCTCCAGGAACCGCAGCCGCGCCATGCTGGACAGCGACCTGCGACCGCAACACGTTTTATTATTATACATATAATAATAAAAATATTTATTTTCAGTAATAAAGGTTTACATTACAGTATAACGGTAAATATGTACATTTGATATGTTCTATATCTAGCACAAATATGCCTAACATAAACCTTCTATGGTTAAAGAAAAATGTCTCCTCGCTCTAATTTAAAAATAACTTGTAATGAGACTCAAGGGCTCCTTTCTCCGGCTACAAATAATATCAGCCTTTTATACAGAAATTTAGGGGGCCAAGCCCCCTATTACGCATGGCGCTGTCTGTGCATGACGCGATTACAACCGAACGCATTGTTAGCACCGTCTTAATGAGAGAAGGGTAATCAATGGTGACCCTAGGGTCACAGGGACCGGAGTTATAGTGACCTCAGTCCGCCTCAGCCGCCCGCAGTGCGACAGGTGCAGTACTCACGCGAGCGAGGCGGCCGGCAGCAGGTAGCAGCGGCTCAGCGCCAGGTGTTCCAGCTGGCGCAGCGCCCGCAGCGCTGGAGGCCCGCGCGCCGCCAGCCGCCCGCAGTGCGACAGGTGCAGTACTCACGCGAGCGAGGCGGCCGGCAGCAGGTAGCAGCGGCTCAGCGCCAGGTGTTCCAGCTGGCGCAGCGCCCGCAGCGCTGGAGGCCCGCGCGCCGCCAGCCGCCCGCAGTGCGACAGGTGCAGTACTCACGCGAGCGAGGCGGCCGGCAGCAGGTAGCAGCGGCTCAGCGCCAGGTGTTCCAGCTGGCGCAGCGCCCGCAGCGCTGGAGGCCCGCGCGCCGCCAGCCGCCCGCAGTCCGAGAGGTCCAGCTCGCACAGCCGCGGACAACGGTCGCACAGCGAGCCCACCACTGGAGAACGGACATTTACACATTTATTCATAATATAAACTAGCTTCTGCCCGCGACTTCGTTTACGTGGAAGGTGAAAATATTGTTAAATAATACCAACGTTAAAAGCGTTATTTAAGGTACCTACATCACGCTTTTATCGGTAAGAATGAAACTTTAAAATATTAGGTAAAAGGACTCGGTCTTATAATCTTATATCATGTAGATAGTAGGTTATTCTAAAAACTCAAAACTATGTTTTTATAGTACTTCTGCGTACACTATATATTTAGTTTTGTTTTCTTCTGGCAGAAGTAGATATTGTTTTTCACCAGAACCAGATATCGATATGACAACATATAGTTGCCCGTGCGAAAAATAATCTTGTCGTAAACCTATTCCTACATGCTTAAATGTTTGCCCTGGGGCCTGATAATAACATTTTAAATAATATTTTGCATTCTTGCACACAAACTGAATACAGGAACTACCACTATTAAATAAGACCTTATTGTAAACTTGTATTCTGGCAAATAAACTATTTTGATATGATTGATTTGATTTATTAATTGTTACCGCAAACGATACCTTCACTGGAAATTGATTTATTTATAAGTTAACAGGCAAATCCGTTGGTATCATAGGATGCGAGGTATCAGCACTGTTTGCCCAACTGCTGGACCAGTCAAAACTGTAGCACCAATCAAGTTACCAGACTGAAAAATTGCGCAAAAATTGGTGATTTCGGAAAAAATACTCTTTATTTAATTTAAACTATAATGATTGTTTTATTAATGTTTTAAATACGAGGCATAATTTTATTATCACTGGTAACATTTTTACTAGGCAGCCAAGACAGTTTCTAATAAATTCTTGTAACTGTCACTGCCTAATGATTTTGACAGATGGTTTTACGTGTTTGAGTTGAAGATTTTGAAGTTTTTTAACAGTAGCTAGGCTCTTAATGTAGTTTACGTAGGTAGCCTGAGGTACTTAGGTACTCGAAAATTGAAATACCTCAGGTTGACTTGATTTAGCTTCTATCATAAATCATTCATTTCACTATTATGTCAACAACTGTCAAAATGACGGCACCAACTGTATTGGTCCGCCATATTGTTCTACAGTTTTGTGTTGCTCGACTTAGGCTAGTTATTTTTAGGAAAATGCATCAAACGAAGCAACATATTAAAAAACTGATAGTGGGAAAATGTTTAATAAATATTTAGCCATGTTTGTGCACGTGTACACCTAGTTAGCCTGGATTCCATACATTCGTGAAACATCTCCTTTGGTGGTTTAAGCCTTCTTAGCAACACAGTTGGAGTGCCAGTTATTAATTTGAGTGAATGTGGGGAAAGGCCACTCGGATTTAGAGATCATTATTTTGCTCCAATGTTATTTTAAAACTGCAATATCTCCTAAGATATTCATTGAAATCAAATGATGTAAAAGGCAATTTTGTTTTGAATTAAATACTTGTAATAAGTAACGTATTTATACGTATTTTGGATAAGGATTAACATCATGTTTATAAAAACACCTTCGCAAATACCTAATACATTATTTTAGAACAAATTTGGTTAGCATAAAAAGGTTATAGTGAGCCAACCTTAGGAAATAGATATGTATATGCTGTCACTGAATTTTTTAGATCTTTTAAGGGAGAACAATTCTGTCATACATGATTTTTGCGAAACTTTAACCGTTTACGCAGCGCATGCAGTGGAAGCTCTCAAAAGGAAAAAACAAACCCCGATTTTGAAACATTCTTCATTGGTACTCTGCTCCTATTAGTCTTAGCGTGATGATATAGCCTTCCTCGATAAATAGACTATCTAACACTGAAAGAATTTTTCAAACCGGACCAGTAGTTCCTAGGATTAGCGCGTTCAAGCAAACAAACAAACTCTTCAGCTTTATAATATTAGTATAGAAGTATAGATATTATAAAATAATATGAAAATCGTTTAATTCAGACCCATTTGTGGCCCATATAACACACGCACGTTACACATATTTAATACACAAAAAAATACAAAAATACATTGTTTAGAGGGGCTGGTGTGCACTCAGTGCCAGGTGTATGTTGCAAGCTCTGAATGCACCCCTTCCCAATGATATATAGGTATTTAAATGTGTCAGGACACGGACGTTTCGGTCTTCAGCCATCGCTGCCAGGAGGCTGTAGCGGCTGGCGCGCAGGCGACGCAGCGAGCTCGCATCACAGCAGGGTTAACAGAGTCCAACTCGCCCTTGGCCGATTTTCCTTTCTTTCTATCTTAAGGCTGAACGAGTCGCCCATCTTTCCATACAAACGTGGAAGGGTAGCTACTCCACTGTTTGACGTTGACCATCCAACACTAAGGATTATATCAATTTATCTCGTCATAATCTATGTTTGTATACACCCCAAACCGTTATAAAAGTATTTATTTCAAAAATACAAGCTTCTAAACTTTCGTATTTCAACACTGATTTTAGCCCAACTTTGGACGAAACTAAATAATATACGGAGAAAGAAAACTCAAAAATAAACGCCGTTCCGACATAGTTTAATTATTCAAAAGTTGAAATAAATGTTATTTTGAAAAGATTACACTCAAGTTTTTCTATAATAATTAATAACCCTTGTGCTAAAAGTCTATTCACATATTTTTGCGCGGTCTGTTTAGGAATGAATCACTGTGCATTTCATTTTAGCGCGCGGGTACACATACTATGTCAGGTGAGATAGCATACATTTAGGCCGCGCCCACTGACGACTTTGCCTCCGCGACTAGTTGGACCTTAACACGAGTACTTACAGTCGTCGGTCATCAGTCTGGCTCCACCGAGATTCAGTCTCTGTAAGCCCGGAGGCGCCAACGTCACTACAGCCTGAAAAAACGTACAGTATTTAAATTATTAACACATATTTAACCGGGTATTTATCGCGCTATTTACCTTTATTATTGGTGGTCTTCCCGGGACCACGATGGGTGCAATCCCGTCGAAACGTCGGGCAATAATAAAGGTAAGTAGCGCGATAAATACCCGGTTAAATATGTGTTAATAATGTGTCGTGATCGCGAAAGTTTAAAAAAGAGTATTTAAATTATAGAACCTATTTTACCCTTTGGGCATGGGACCCTAAAAAGTGCAAACAAATGGCTAAATTACATTTAACACTACATCAGAAAATAACGTGAAGACCTTGCTAGGCACCCGGCTTAGTACGGAAGTACCCACAACCATACCAGTACACGTGTTCATTCATGTCAGCCATACAACGTCTACTACTGAACACAGGCCTTCCTCATGGACCTCCAGGAGGGGTACTTGGCATACTCACCACGCTCGGCAGGCGGGTTGGCGAGCGCATTGCGGGATGTTGATACACGGAAAGACGCTACGGCCCATCTTCCCGAGGTATCCCTTAGCAGGCTCTTTCTTACTGCATCCACGGGCATGAGAGGAGGGGTAACATTCTACTGCCGGCACCCCACGGCTAGTTCAGTGTTCATGAGTAATGTATTTTATAGGACAATTACGTCACATATTAAGGTTATAAGTTTTATACATATTCTACTGGGACTAGAAAATGGACATTCAATAAAAAAATATTAAAATAATAATAATATTATTATTATTAATAATTTAATAATCAATTTTCATCATTCCTGGAAATGGACGAACGGGCACCGAGTGGGCGAACGGGGAAATGGACGAAGGGTGCCGAATTGGAATCGAATACTGAATACCCTCCCTCAATAACTCCCTCGTTTAACGCGACATACTAAAATAGCAATCAAGTAGAACAAAAATAAAGCACACATATTCTATCTAGGTATCTACATGTTCCTCTACATACCTGCTGCTTGTAGCACCCCTCAAGAACATCTTCATGACTTTAATGTCGTGACGTATTTGATCCATGTCATTACGGCAAATGTAGTTTTTTAGTTAGTTCTTAGTTAGTTTTTTTTTTCATTTTCTCTCTGATACTGCTTGTTAATAATTTAGACCATATTTTGGAGTACTGTCTAGCCTTAATAATATTGGTTATTTCTATGTTTTGTCTATTAACGACTGTATTCTGTTTTGTGTGCCATAATAAATAAATAAATAAATGGGCGGCGATATTTCTTGTGTATAATAAATACCCCTTAGCCGCGCGCGCCTTTCGAGCAATCTCCGATCGCGAAACTTTATCAGCTTTTTCTTTTATTTATTTATTACTTCAAGGAAAACCAACAGCTTTAATATATACATAAAACATCTGCTTAAAAATAGGAAGCCAATAAAAGGTTTTCACGAGTAGATGATAAAAGTAGAAAATTAAACAGTGATAAACTCATACTAGATATAAAAATATAAGGAAAACTAATACTAATACACGCGTAAATACAAATAAACCTAACGAAAATAGATAATAGAATGTTGCCAATTAACTATCCGCTACGAAGGATTCACTGCTCAGCTGTGCTCGTGCTGAGGAGGCGCTCGTACAAAAAAGGTCTAAATCATAATTTAGACATATTTTAATAATACCTGCAGGCTAGGCTCGTCCAGGTTGCACCAGCTGACGTTCAGCGACTGCAGGGCGCCGCAGCCGGCCAGCACGCGCGCCAGCCCCGCGGCGCTCAGTCCCTGCGCCATCGTGAGGTTCAGCGTCTCGAGGGCGGCGCACTTACCTGGAAACAATAAGTCAAAACCTTGTTAAATATCACCGTTGCATACAAGAATCAAGACAAAAAACAGATGAGCGCTCACATCAAAAGCTCTGGCATTGTGTTTACAATACTGCCGACGAATGCGCAACACGCCACGCGTACCGAAGAAATATTTCTTTATTCTTTATTGCACACAAAACAAAAATAACTTAAAAATACTTAGTAATGGTCATGTCCAAAGGCGAGCTTAACCCTAAAAAGAGTTCTCTTACAGCAAACCTTTGAGGCTAGGTAGAGGTGATCATAGGTGTAGGGGTTGTGTACACAAGAAATAAGATAACTTACTTAAAATAGTGTTATGTCTTTTTCTCCCACATTATTTGCAAACACTACTTTCTCTTTCTTGCATGAGTGAGCTCAATCATATCGTTTGGAAACACAACGGCGCGGTCTCAGTACGGCGAGGGCTCATCTATGCTTTTATATCAATAGCGACAACTCATGGTAGATCCTACAGACACGCAGAAGGTGGAGTAGCGACAACTCATGGTAGATCCTACAGACACGCAGAAGGTGGAGTAGCGACAACTCATGGTAGATCCTACAGACACGCAGAAGGTGGAGTAGCGACAACTCATGGTAGATCCTACAGACACGCAGAAGGTGAGGTATCAAAGGGCGCTCACCGATGAGGTCGCACGTGCGCTCGTCCAGCTGCACGCTCTCGAGGCTCAGCTTCCTGAGGGCGGGACAGCGTTCCAGCAGGTGGTTGAGCGTGGCGACCGGCACCGCCGCCATGCTGAGGTCCAGGTACTGCACGCGCGACGGCTCGGGAGGCGTGCTGGGGTGCCATTCCCCTATCTGGAAAGCGAATTAAATATCTTTTCATTTCTCATACTCGGAAAGTAGTGTTGTTTTGATCTGATTATTGGGTGGAAAATGCTGCTTCCCTCCATAGAGAGGGAAAAACTCATACAAATTACTTCCCACCTAAGGGCCGGAATGAACTTTAAAAATAGAACTGCTGTCAGCTATGAAGAGTTTTATGTAAAAAAAAACTAATTAAAAAAAATGCTGCGGCCATGTGACTTTCTAAACAGCCAGTGTGTACTTAGCGCAAACTTCTTTAAGCGGAATAAGCCGCAACAATTACGCGGTCAGTTCCTTATTTAAAATTTAAAAAGTATCTGTGACGGAATTAAAAAAAAATAGGTCCTAATTTGACAATTACTTTTAAATAGGTAAGTACTACTAATATCATTATATATTATCAATAAATAGTTTAGATAAACAACTAGTTTTATTTTCCTCATATTCGAAATGAAAAGTAGAGTGTTTAACACGGGTAAAAGAATCAATTCCTACTCGGACTATAGCCGCCGGCCGTCTAAATACCTCGGGAATTGATTCTTTCGCCCCTCGGTTAACAATCTACAATTGTTACCCCCTAATGTAAAACCCCATCTGACTACCAAATTAAGGTTAAAATTAATCTTTGGCTTAGAGATCTGAGTTACGGTGACGTAGAACACTTATTTAATATATTAGAGTTATACATTAAAACACGTACACAACACACACATACACAAAATACATACACGCGCGCTGACACACTATATATTGGAAAGTGACTCCCAACATACAGCGAACGCTGGTTTGGGATACAGCGCTTGCAACGAACTTGTTACCTTGTACAATATAAGAATTCCCGAATTTCGTCCTTCTAAAACTACATGTTTTTGCTGAAACCCCCCCATTCGGGTTAGTTTAACATACACCATTTCACGCTTGCGTTGTAGAAAGTTAGTGGCATTAGTAACATGCAGTCTTCACCATCAATTTGTAAAAACGTAGTTTATTTGATAAATTTATAATATAATATCCCACACGATACACAATTATAACATCATAAAAATAAGTTTTTGTTTTCATTAGATCAATATTCAATGTAAATTTAACTAATCCATTAATTAAGAACTTTATACTGTGAGAAGAAACTGTCTCCTGACACACAGCTAACGCTAGTTCGGGAGCCAGGGCTTCATACTGAACTGTACTAATGGTTTGATCAATAAACGTTATTTGTATTATTTGTATTTGTAATTATAGCGACACCTACGCTAGTGTACAAGGAACATAAAATATTTCCTACTTTTTGAGTCGCCAGGATGTAAAAGGTACTTTTTATTACGTATAATTTCAACGTGATACATCTTAATATTATAACAAGTCACGATTATGCGTGCATAGCAATAAGCTTCCTTATATAATTATGTAAGTATTGTTTAATAAATCAGTTGTGATCAGAATTTAACTGGAGTATCAATATATCTCCGACAGCTAGTACAAATCAAAAATGTTCCTTTCTTAATGTAACAGTGTACTCTGTGTTGGTGAACTGATTAATCAAATTAAATAAAAAGTTTATTTCAGACATTGTACAGGTAAAGAAGAACATATACATAGTCCATAATTAAGATTAGAAACAAAGAACACATATTGAAAGCCGCACATTACATTACCATAATCTAATTTAATTTTTTAATTTTTTTTTTAAATTTAATACTGTT
The DNA here is from genome assembly GCA_963082625.1 of Pasiphila rectangulata. Lineage (NCBI taxonomy): Eukaryota > Metazoa > Arthropoda > Insecta > Lepidoptera > Geometridae > Pasiphila > Pasiphila rectangulata. The sequence continues at coordinate 879,389 of OY720262.1, forward strand.
GTTATATAATATTCCTTCTTTAGTCACACAATTGTTAGACACTTTTCATGTTTTTTTTAGGTAGGTATAACATAATTTCCACCAATTCTTCGTTTATTATCATCATCATATCAGCCCGTTGACACCCACTGCTGGGTATAGGCCTCCTCTTCAGCACGCCAACGTAAACGGTCCTGTGCAAGTCTCATCCACTGTCGTTTATTATAAGTTTTAAAAATTAGTGGAAACTTTATTGGATTGTGTAATACTTTATATTTAAGATTTAGATTGTATTATTGTTCTGTGTGTTTTCCCAAATAAACTTAAATAAATAAATAAATTACACAAACAACACTAAACAGGCACATTGTATGCCCTCGACCAGTGCTCCATGAAGGGACAGGCACAATCAACCCTCCCAGCAATACTTGCAGGCAGCTGCTGGCGCCGCCGCGCACCCTGCCCTTTAAACGTCCTTCTAAAACTACATGTTTTTGCAGGAACCCCCCATTCGGGTTAGTTTAACATACTTCATTAAGCGATAAGACCGCCCATTGTATGTTATATTCGTCTGTGTTTCTCTTTGTGAAATTTATGTTATATGGTGAATGTACAATAAAGAGTTTATCTATCTATCTATCAATTCACCGTTAGTAAGTTAGTGGCATTAAGCTAGCCGTGGGGTGCCGGCAGTAGAATGTTACCCCTCCTGGCATGCCCGTGGATGCAGTAAGAGCCTGCTAAGGGATACCTCCGGAAGATGGGCAGCAGCGTCTTTTCGTGTATCAACATTTCTTTTTTTGCCACAACAAGAACTGAAGTTATGTTTTAATTTCCCATTTAGTGTATTATTATATATTTTTTTTTTTCAGTCTTCAGTTGCTTGATTTTTTTATTATTTAACCTATGTTTGTGTATGTCAACACAATTGTCAATGTTTATGCTTAGTTTTGTTATATTTAATATGTTGCTTTCCGTGACGTCACCAAACGGCTCCGTCGGAAGACCAGCGTTGGTTGTTAACATAACCAACTTATGCTGAGACAGAGACCTTTTTGTGACTCAAGCATGTCACCTACTTCTCTTATTTTTGTTATAAAATGTTCATTTGTATGTGAATGCCTGTTTTACAAATAAATAAATTGTCTATCTATCTATCTAACATCTCGTACTGCGCTCGCCAACCCGCCTGCCAAGCGTGGTGAGTATGGCAACTGCCCCTCATGGAGATCCATGAGGGAGGCCTGTTCAGTAGTGGACTTTTTACGGCTGGAATGATGATGATGATGATGATTAAGCTCACCTCCGAGCTCGCCAGCCTCAGCACGACCGGCTTCCTGGCGAGTATGCGGGCGAGCGCGCCGCGCGCCAGCGTCTTGTTGCCCAGGTCCAGGCGCGCCCACAGCGTCTCGTCGCACGCCATGCGGTACCAGCTGGAACGCAGGGAACTCGTTATTAACACATATTAAGTATATCAGTCATCTAGTACCCATAACACAAGCTCTGCTTAGCTTGGGGCTAGATGATGCTGTGTGATTTGTCCAGCATTATTTATTTATTATATTTAACCCAACACGGCGAGGCGCCGCGGCAGACCGAAGAAGCGATGGCGTGACGAGTTAGACCGGCATAACAGCGCATGGGTCGAATTGACGGCGGATCGGGACGCATGGAGAGTTGGAGGGGAGGCCTTTGCCCAGCAGAGGGACACTTATGGCTAATTGTGATTGTAATACTTAACCGGGTATATTTGGCGTGGGGTGCCGGTAGTAGAATGTTACCCCTCCTCTCCTACCCGTGGATGCAGTGAGAGCCTGCTAAGGGACACCTCCGGAAGATGGGCAGCAGCGTCTTTCCGTATATCAACATCCCATACTGCGCTCACCAACCCGCCTGCCAAGCGTGGTGAGTATGGCAACTACCCCTCATGGAGATCCATGAGGGAGGCCTGTGCCCAGCAGTGGACGTTTTACGTCTGAAATGATGATGATGATGAAGCTTGTAAGAGTTGTGAAGTACCAGGCAACCATGACCTGCCAGGAGGTACTGACCGTTTGCACAGAAGCATGCAATGCGCCAGCGTCCGTTTCGGCAGCCATCGCAGCACGCCCAGCATCACCTGCCAATAAATATAATAAACTTTACGGGCGACCTCTGTGGCGCGGCGGGCGAAGGTCCGCCTGCTACGCAAGAGGTTGCGGGTACGATTCCCGCCCCGGGACAGACGTCTGTATCATCTACAGATACTTATCTATCTATATATATAAAATTCAAAGTCCTGACTGATTCACTGACTGATATATCAACGCACAGCCTAAACCACTGGACCTAGAGACTTGAAATTCGGCACACATATACCTGAGTATCCTAGAGGTGCACTAAGAAGGGAGTCGAAATTCCCACGGAATAGGGAATAAATGGGATTTATATTTTCGAATCAAAGTGTCTCTGCGTGAATAAGGGGATTTTACGTTTTATGACTTCCACGCGGACGTAGTCGCGGGCAAAAGCTAGTGTAGTATAATGTATTAGGTATATCAGTCATCTAGTATCCATAACACAAGCTCTGCTTAGCTTGGGGCTAGATAATGCTGTGTGGATTGTCAACCATTATTTATTTTATTTTTTATTTAATTTACTAGCTTATGCCCGCCGCTTCGCATGTATTGTACCCGGATGCCTAAAAAAGCCTATGTGTCAAGCCCGATCAACATCTATATATATTACATTCAAAAACGTTATCAAACGCAATCTTTGCAATATGGCTTATTTTAAAATATCGGATTACCTAGAAGGCAAAACCACTTGGGACGGTCTCGGATCACTCCGTCCAACGTAACATAAGACAAAAAAAATGAGCCGTCACGGGACGACTGGCAGATGTGAAGCATTTAAAATTTTGCGATAACTCCCAAAATAATAATTATATAAGGGTGAACATCATATCCGTTTGATTATTACATTATAATTAACTATTTCTTGGAAGATATAGTCAAATTCAATAAGTGTTTATTCAACAGAGCAAAACGCTACTTAGAATAATCAGTTTACAAAACAAAACACATTTAAATTGAAAAAAGCACATAATTGAATTTGTTCGCTTCAGAAAACTTTTTTCTAAGTGAGGGCAAGAAGCGAACAAGAAACCTCTTTCACTTCTATTCATTGTTACACCATTTATCTTAATATTATGCTTTATTTAATGTCCGCAAGGATATTGGATGATTTGGATATTGCAAGATGACATAATTTTATGGTGTATCAGTTCTAGGAAGCTATCCTTTAAAGATAATGGATATTGTAAGATGACATAACTTCTTATCGCTGGTGTATCAGTTCTAGGAAGCTATCCTTTAAAGATAAAATAAGCCTAGCACGTCATTTTCTCGCGCGATCGGTCCAACCCCGCAAAAGATGTTTCACGGCTATAATCGAATAAAGGGCAGCAGCGTCTCTCTGTGTATCAACATCCCGTACTGCGCTCGCCAACCTCATGATCAGTAGGTCTACCATGAGATTTCACAATCTATACTCGCTAGCGACTGTAGTTAAAATATGTATGAAAACTTGTACAGCGCCTCTAGCGGATAGTTTGGTACTAAAATGCGCAGTAAACTGTACTACAGCGACTGTAGTTTGGGCTTCATTTGCTTAGAATTTGGTGCCATGAGTTACAAATCTGACAGATGTCATAGTAACGTACTATTACTACTGCAGTCACGGCAGGCGATCTCACAGCGACCACTCATGGTAGACACACGGTACTTGGGGATCCATTAGAGAGGCCTATGGACATCCTGCGGCGGTGACAACGATGTATCAACGTTACCTCGTCGGAGAGTGATCCGAATGAATCCTGCGCGGTGGGCTCCTGCGCGGTGGGCTCCTGCGCGGTGGGCTCCCAGGGACACGGGCGAGGCTGGATCCTCTCTTCTTCCACTTCTAGCGCTGGAAAAGAGATAAACTGTGAACGAAGGCTGGATGATATATCAATACTTACATATATTCTAAAGAGGAAAGACTGGTATTTTGTATGTTAGTCGCTCAACGAGCTATGGAGAGGGCTATGCTCGGGGTTTTGTGGAGGGATCGAATCAGAAATGAAGAGATATGTAGAAGAACTCGGGTCACCGACAGCCAGACGGATTAGCACGTTGAAGTGGCAATGGGCAGGCCATAGGCGCGTAGAACGGATGGGGCCGCAAAGTTCGCGGGTGGAGGCCACGGACCGGCAAGCGCAGCGTAGGACGTCCACCTACAAGATGGGCAGACGACTTGGCAAGAACCGCTGGTAGCGGTGGATGCAGGCCGCTTCCAACCGTAGTACTTGGAGATCAATGAGGGAGGCCTTTGTCTGATATGATAATGATGTTTGTAACGAATAAACTCGAAAACCACTAGACAGATTTTGAAAATTCTTTCACCATTAGAATGCTACATTATGCCTGAGTGACAGGCTATATTTTTTCCCGTATTCCCACGGAAACGGAAACTATGCCGGTGAAACTTCAGCTAGTATTAAATGAAATAAGAATTCGTAAGAATTTTGGGGACATAATAATAGCAAGCTAAACCTGTAGGACTATCATGAGTTTTCACAAACTATACTCCTTAGCGACTGTAGTTAAAAAAAGGTATGAAAACTATAGTTTGGGCTCCATTTGCTTAGAATTTGGTGCCATGAGTTACAAATGTGACAGATGTCATAGTAACGTACTATTACTGCTGCAGTAACGGCAGGCGATCTAACATTGACAACTCATGGTAGACACACTGATAATTATAAAGGACACAAGACAACCGAAGGCCTTGATAGTAGCTAAAAGTACCAGGCAGCTATGAGCAGTGAGGTGGTTAATCACGCTGCTAATACAAGAATGTGGACTGTCGGCAGCCTCTCTAGCTAGATGGTCCCGTAAGGGCACTAAAGCATTTCATGGTAAGCATAGCAACCAAAAGCACCAGGCAACTATGACCTGTGAGCAGTTAAAGTTGACCTGTGGGTTGTCTACAATATAATCAATATTTTTTGTAATCATATGGAAATTAATGAGTTTCCGAGTTTCTGAATAGTGACAGGGTTGTAACTGAAAGTACCAGGCGACCATAACCCTAGAGGAGTACTCACGTACTGCGCAGACGGACTGAGCGAGCGGCGTCACTTCATCTTCGTCGTAGGGTGATATGATTGTCTAGATCTCTAGGTTATACTCATACAGACATGTCTCTAATCATGTAGCTAGAACAGCTACCGCCAATTTCCTTACGAACAACCCTATTTTATGACCTGGATAAACAAACGATTCTAACAACCAAAGACCTTGATAGTAGCTTAAAGTACCAGGCAACTATGACGTGTGAGGTGGTTAATCACTCTAATAATGGATTGTGAGCTGTCTGTTCGGCTCTAACTAGAATCTAGATGGTCTCGTAATTGGGCACTGAAGTATTTTATAGCAAGACAAAAAGCATCAGGCAACTATGACCTTGTTAGTAGTTCGAGTTGACCTGTGGGTTGACCACAATATCATCAATAGTAACGGCATTGTACCTGAAAGTACCAGGCGCCCATGACCCTTGAGGAGTACTCACGTTCGGTCCGCCGGCTGTGTCGTGCGGGCACGTACTCTCCGCCCACGGACTGCGCGAGCGGCGTCTCTTCGTCGAAGGCGCAGAGGGTAATTAGAGTGCCGTCCAGATCCGTCTCGGTGAGGGGTTTAGCTAGAAAGATAATTGCATTAATAATTTATTTATTTACCACTAAACACATAACATAGATGTACAAGTAAGTTTATGTTATTATGACGCGCATACATTCAAGTATTTGTTACAGTGAGGGAAGGTCCGTCCGTCACCGGCTTAGCGGAGAGACTATTTTTGTGTGCTATTAGTCCTAGAAAGCTGTTATTGTTTAAGGACATATTGTTGCGATGTGCACAAACGTAAACCAGTAAGTTCGCGAAAGATCCAGAAAGGACCGGTGTTTGAGCGGCCGAAAGAGTCCAAGGTCACTCTCCATTGTTTACAACACAAACACGTTTCAACGTTTACATACGTTACATTCACAAAACAAAGTTTCTAGACAAACCGGTTTTGAAACAATAGTGCGGGTTGTAAATAAAGTTGTTTACTTTGTCTTTTGTTGTTCTGCCTCTATTGTGTGTGAATCTAGCAACTTCGGCTACTAGAATCTTCTTTATATGCGATATAAATACGTGAGCGTGTTTGATTTTGATTTGGCTATACAGCAAGTGAACACAGTGATTGTGTACAAGTGCTATAGTGTTCAGTGAATAGTGAACAAGTGTTATAGTGGTGATCAGTGTTGTCCAGTGAAGAAGTGTTCCTGTGTGAATCTGCTGAGAGATTCTTATCGGTGTGATCTGTGTTTTAAAGTGTTAATTTTGGTTTAATTGGACTACATTATTTAATCCCGAACCCCCAGCTCGTAATAATATGAAAAAACAATGCCGAGATAACGGTACAAAAGAATGCTTCAAAAGTAATTAATTTGGTACTTTTTTTTCTTCATTTTCCCATCGTGTGAGGTGTTCGTTGGAAGTTCGAAGGATCGATTTGACGGACGTGGGTTCGAACCCCACCGGAATCGTAAATATTTGATAGGGTATTTCATTTCCTTGAAAGAAAAGTGTTTTTTACTAAACCTAACGGATGGCGCTGGCAAGCGGAGAAAGCAAGTTTGTGATTAATCACTATTGCTGACATTGTCAAACTGTGTTTCCTACCAGCGAAAGGAAACTAACGCCATCTATAACGTTCGAGGGAACTATTTTTGAAGTTTTTACTAAAGTTCCCTCCCAACTAGGTAGTTCCCTCGATCCTAACTACAAAGATTTTAGTTAAAACGTCTCATGGTACGACTTAAATCACCCCTCTCATACCCGTGGATGCAGTAAGAGCCTGCTAAGGGATACCTCCGGAAGATGGGCAGCAGCGTCTTTCCGTGTATCAACATCCCGTACTGTGCTCTTCAACCACTTGCAAACGCGTGATCTTGTAACCCACATTTTTCCGAACTGAAGTGTTCTAGATATTTTTGCAAGAATGCATTGTGTTGCATGTATGTAACCTACTTCAAAGGAGGTCATTTTAACGATGTAGGTGTACTTTTTATTGTTATTATTTAGCCGTTACTGTCCCATTGTTGAATGAATGATGAATGATTATAACTTTATTGTACACCATAAAATAAAAGAAATAACAGTAGAAGATAAGATACTTAACTAAATGCACAATGGGCGGCCTTATCGCTAAAAGCGATTTCTTCCAGGCAACCTTTGGATGGACAGGATTGTGAGAATATGAGAATATATTAGAGATTGTTGGGCAAGGGGGCCTCCCTCTCCTCCTTCCACTCCAGGTATACTTATTATATGACAACCTCTGTGGCGCAGCGGGCGAAGGTCCGCCTGCTACGCAAGAGGTTGCGGGTTCGAATCCCGCCTCGGAACAAATGTCTGTACGACCTGCAGATATTTGTTCAGGGTGTTCTGGATGTTTTTCTATATATAATAAAAAATATCTATCTATGTAGTATATTGTAATAAATATATCAGTCATCTAGTACCCATAACACAAGCTCTGCTTACATACATAGATATTTTTTATTATAATATAGAAGGTAATTAAATCTACAAGGCAACAGCCTGGACAGTGAAGGATTTGTGGCAGCAAGACGAGCTGCGCACAGGAGATGATGCTAAAGCCTGTATTACATTACACGATATTCAGGGACCCTTACCAGGCGTCCGTCACTCGCTCAAGGGCACGCGATGCCTACCGCTTTGCGAGGAGTCCGCGATACGCCAGTAGTTAAGGCTGCCACACGCCCGCTTGAGCGCACGCACGTTAAATAATAATAATAATAATGCTCGACAAATCACACAGCATCATCTAGCCCCAAGCTAAGCAGAGCTTGTGTTATGGGTACTAGATGACTGATATACTTAATACATTATACTACATAGATAGATATTTTTATTATACATAGAAAAACACCCAGAACACCCTGAACAAATATCTGCAGATCATACAGACATTTGTCCCGAGGCGGGAATCGAACCCGCAACCTCTTGCGTCGCAGGCGGACCTTCGCCCGCTGCGCCACAGAGGTCGTCAAAATGTTAAAACGTTTGTTTAGATGCCGAGACCACGTAACTATTGTGCAGTGGATGGATGCCAAAGTAAAAAAACGAATGAAAAATTGACATTTTTTTCTTTATTATCAAAGATATTTTAAATCTTAAGTTTTTAGAATCATTTTTTCTCTTTCCTCTAAAAATGGTCAGAACGTAGGAAGGTACTATGTAAATATTCGTAAATAAAGGAGTTCAGCTATTAAAACAGTATTGTTTGTATAAAAAATAGCTACCTATCACACACAAAATATGCCTGTAAAACTGTGGCTTTAAAAACAACAGTCCTAAAATCAAGCCAAAAAGTATTAGGTACCCACCGGAGAACAAAGATTCAAATCTTTGCTGGCGAAGTATTTGAATACCTAGGTTATAGATAAAGTGTGGTGTTATGTCCTAGTTCGTTATGTCAAAGAATATAACTACTACCATAGTACACCTATTACTATACTGCGTACGGAGAGTAGGTAGGTCCTTACCTCCCTATACAAAGGTCGCTGCTTTTCTTAACCGACTTAAAAAAAGAGGAGGTTGTAAAAATAACTGTTTTTTTCACCACTTTCGTTTTATTAATAAAAATATTGTAGAAGCAACCCTAGCGACTCATTCGATGCCGCGTCACAGATTACTTGCAAGTAAGTGAGGCGGGTACACTCGCTCCGTGAACTGCTGGTATTATTGATACAATTTTGTAGCGTAGGTATTTTCGCTTTTGTATTGAAGTGATGTATCTGTTAGTTTCTGTAATCTGTGCCCTTACCCTAACTAAGAGTGGTGTAATAAGAGTTAGAGCGATCGGTCGGACCCGGCAAGCCTTGCTTGGTAGTTAGGGCGATTAGGGCGCCCTAACAACTGCGGCCCTGAATATCGTGTAGTGTAGAAGAAGAAGGGCATGACTCCATGAGCTCCTGCAGTCCTGTCTCTATTCTGGCCTGTCTTGTGGCACCACAGTGCAGTAGCACGTGCTCCACGGTTTCTTACTTGTTTCTATTTGTACAAAGTGTATCGGCGAAAGAGTGCTAACTACCCACAACACAGGTTCTCCTAGTGTGGGAGTTAGCGTCTTTACAATTAAATAGTTAATATTTACAGAAAATATGTATGTCTTTCACTAATTTATGTTATGTTTTAAGTTACTAAATAACTAAATAAGTTACTTATAACTTCTTAGCTTAAGCGTAAATTATACTTTTATATTTATGGCACCTAGTTATAAACTTTAATTGTAATTCCTGTTACATTATATTATTTTTTTCAACAAATAAACCTTTTATGATCCATTTCATGGCACCCGTCTTGAGGAGATGGTGATTGAGATCACAGTGTCCCGTGATGACGCTCACCAACATCATCATCATTCAAGGAGTTGGGCTGGTTAGGTTAGGGTCGAGGGGCGTAGAGGTAGAGGGGCCACAGACAGTGGACTATGTCGCGGGTGTCTTGAGAAGGAGACAGTGGAGCACGTGCTATTGCATTGCACCGCAACAAAGGACGCCAGATCGGAGACGGGACTGCAGGAGCTCATAGAGTCATGCCCTTCTTCTTCTACAACATCTGCATATCCTTCGGGAATGCTGCCGGCGGCCCAGAGTCCTTCTCCGGTACTTTAAGGAGTTGGGCTGGCTAGGGTCGGGCTAGCATCACGCGGGACAATGCACAATACACCCCCATGCGGGACGTCAGTGCAGATCTGGTAACCCCCCCCTAGAATTAGAATCGTGTAGTGTAATGCAGCTTTAAGATGACTTACATCTGTCGCAACTCCGCGGACTGGGCTTGGAGGGTCCCGCGGCGGGACTGGCCTTGGCGGAGCGCGGGCTCTTCCGCGGGGAGTGGCGCAGCACGTTGGGGTTCTCATTCTCAATGTTGTGCTTCCTTTTAAGAGGTCTGTGGTGCTGGGGAAGGAAATACGAACATTGATTATTCGATTATTCTGGGTGTTTTTCTATATATAATAAAAATATCTATGTAGTATAATGTATTAAGTATATCAGTCATCTAGTACCCATAACACAAGCTCTGCTTAGCTTGGGGCTAGATGATGCTGTGTGATTTGTCCAGCATTATTTATTTATTTATTATAAATCGTTAGAATAGAATAGAAATCATTTATTTGCTGAAATGTAGGTACAAGAGGTTTTAAATAATGTAAATAAAAAATAAATCCAATACATTCTGCCTTATACAAGCGTGCAAATATTATAAAGGAGTATTAAAATTATTTAAAATTAATATGGGATGTAAATTGTCAAAATATCTTGTTAGTTAATAAAATAAAAAAATAAATTAAATAGTTAGTTAAATATATTGTTTAGCTGATATAACAAAATTACATAACTATAACAATCGTCAAATAAAATCACCATTACATTGAAAAATATTAGGTCAAAAAAAGAAACATTAAATTAAGCTTTAAAATTAAAGGATTATCGTTAGATGAGCCCTCAAACCAAAATCTCTGGCATTGTGTTTACATGCCGACGAACGCGCGACACGCCACGCGTACCGAAAAAATAGTGTTATCTCATTTTCTCCCACATTATTTAGAGATACACTAAAAGCCTACAACGCCTTACGCGTCCAGTATAATAATGGCTTCAGGATATTGCGGCCGCGGTACTGTAGCGCATTAGATGGACAGATAAACTCTTTATCGTGTAAATCATACAGAAAATAAAACAAAATAAATATAATTAACTCAGGTCATTGAAATAATCATACCCATGCCTAACGAAAAGTATTTGTTCTGTATGAATGTTGCCTGTACCATGAGTTTTCTCAATCTATACTCGCTAGCGACTGTAGTTAAAAAAAATATGAAAACTGTACAGCGCCTCTAGCGGATAGTTTGGTACTAAAATACGCAGTAAACTGTACTACAGCGACTGTAGTTTGGGCTTCATTTGCTTAGAATTTGGTGCCATGAGTTACAAATCCGACAGATGTCATAGTAACGTACTATTACTGCCGCAGTAACAGCAGGCGATCTCACAGCGACAACTCATGGCGGACATAATGTTATCTGATCAAATACGGAAGGATGTGGCTTCGAAACCCTTGCGTTGTAAAACATTTTATACTAGTAATAATAAAGCATGTATTCCTTGGGGTGCCGGCAGTAGCATGTTGCCCCTTCTCTCTTTCCCTTGGATGCAGTAAGATTCTGCCAAGAGATACTTCTGGAAGATGGGCAGCAGCGTCTTACTGCATCCACGGGCATGAGAGTGGGGTAACATTCTACTGCAGGCACGCCACGGCAACATCTACATATGTATAATATAGATGATTTATAAAGCAACTTCAGCAGGGCTAGCATGGCCGGAGATATTTTATCCACGGGGAGAGGACAAAATACTATTCTCCTCTGTCAATTTTGTCCCCCCTCCGAGCATGGCGACATGGGCTAATAAACATGCTATAGGCGGAGGGTGAGTATCCACGTGTAATGTCAAAAAGTGATATAATTCTCTTTCCCCCTGTTGCCGTGCTTTGGCAGGTGGATAAAATAATTTTATCCCTTGTCAGTGGAAGTAATCGGTGGACAAAAGTTTTATCCCCAGCCCATGCTAGCCCTGCTAGCTTTAGGAAGGGTCTAGTATTGACAGGGCCAATGTGGGTTCGAACCCCACCGAAATCGTTTGTATTTGAAAACCTATGAGTGGTTCATCATCATCATCATCGTCATCATCCCATTCGTAGGACGTCCTCTGGTGCAAATAGACCTCCCTCGTGGATCTCCAAGTAACATAAGGGGTTGTAACCATACTCAAGCACCCTTGGCAGGCGGGTTAGCGACTTGGCCGATTCTTACTGCATCCATTACGAGTGGTAAAAAAATAGTAAATCACCGCTGAGTTTACTTACAGAACTGTCATGGTTGCTCTCTGAATCGTCAGACTCCAGTAAATCGACTCCCATTTCTTGTAAAACCTGAAATATAAGTTCAGTCATTGTTGATCCTGCCTTACTAAAAAAATACTACTATTGATTGCTCACTTTAGAAATCCTTCCAAATTGAATTGAAGAAAAATCAAAGAAGACCCAACCAAATGAGCTCTCAATCCGCATGCTTGAAAAATAGGTTATTGCATATATCCAAAAAATCTACATATTAAATAATGTGAATTCGTTATTGGTCGTAGGATATAATATGTAATTTAGGATAATGTAGATTAAGGACAGTGGATTTTGTTTAAATAAATAAATAAATATTCATCATCATCATCATCAGCCTATATTAGTCCACTGCTGGACATAGGCCTCCCCAAATCTGTGCCATTTCACCCTGTCTTCAGCATGCCGCATCCAGCGTCTACCAGCGACCGCCCGCAAGTCATCACTCCATCTTGCTAGTGGTCGTCCTACACTACGCTTACCAAGCCGCGGTCTCCACTCAAGAACACGTTTACCCCAACGGTTGTCGGTTCTTCGGCAGATATGGCCAGCCCACTGCCACTTCAGCTTGCTAATCCTATGTGCTATGTCGACGACCTTGGTTCTCTGTCGGATAACCTCGTTGCGGATTTTATCCTTCAGAGAGACTCCGAGCATAGCACGCTCCATAGCTCGCTGAGCGACTTTAAACTGGTGGACCAGCCGTACCGTAAGTGTCCACGTTTCGGCACCGTAGGTCATGACGGGTAGGACGCACTGATTAAAAACTTTAGTTTTTAAGCATTGTGGTATATGTGATGAGAAAACCCTACGTAGTTTCCCAAACGCTGCCCAGCCTAGCTGAATCCTCCGCTTGGCCTCCTTCTCAAAATTGTTCCTACCTAATTGCAAAATTTGCCCGAGGTAGGTGTATTCTGAAACAACTTCGAGTAGGTGGCCATTTACACAGATAGGTCCCGGATCAATGTGTTCATTGATCATGATTTTGGTTTTATCCAAATTCATACCGAGACCTATCCGTCGCGAGGCTGAAGCTAGACTGTCCAGCATCTGTTGTAGCTCCTCCAGCGTTTCTGCCATCAAGACTATATCGTCAGCAAATCGTAAGTGCGAGATGTGGGTGCCATTTATGTTTATGCCCATACCTTTCCAGTCCAGCGTCTTAAACATGTCCTCCAGTGCGCTTGTAAACAGTTTCGGGGATATGACATCCCCCTGTCTTACTCCTCGGCGCAGCTGGATGGACTGAGACTGCTGGTTCTGTACTTGGACATTCATAGTGGCGGAACCATAAAGAGATCTCAGCACTTCGATATAGCGACAGTCTACTTGGCATCGCTGTATAGATTCCAGGACAGACCACGTTTCAACAGAGTCAAAGGCCTTCTCATAGTCCACAAAGGCCAGACACAGGGGCTGATTATACTCTTCGGACTTCTGTATAATCTGCCTCACTGTGTGTATGTGGTCTATGGTGCCATATCCTCCGCGAAACCCGGCCTGCTCCGGCGGCTGAAACTCGTCGAGTCTTCTTGCTAGACGATTCGTTATAACTCTGGAGAACAGCTTATAGACGTGGCTCAGAAGCGAGATGGGTCTGTAGTTTTTAAGAAGAGTCTTATCGCCCTTCTTAAAAAACAAAACCACCAAACTCCTGCTCCACGCCCTTGGAGTTCTCCCGGGCGTCTGAAATAAATATTGCTGGACGCTATCAGTTAGTGTCCAACAATATTTTTTTAGTAGTTGCTTAAAATAATAAAGCACTAATTTACTACACAAAAATAGCAAAAACATAACAAAATTGAGACACAGAACACAAAAAAGGGGGCAATCGACGAAAAATCTGGAATTTTTATAAAATAAACTCAAAGGCCGATATCTTGAGAACGGTTAAGTTTGGGATATGGGGTTCACTAGTCAAATCAGTCAGGAATTATGGAAACGACCACCTCTTAATTTAGGTCGACTTAACCTGTAACCCTGTATATACTGTTACGAGCTGAGGGTTCGGGATTAAATAATGTAGTCCAATTTTACCAAAATTAACACTTTAATCACAGACCACACCAATAAGTCTCTCACAGCAGATTCACACAGGAACACTTCTTCACGTACAACACTGATCGTCACTATAACACTTGTTCACTATCCACTGAACACTACCTATAGCACTTGCACACAATCACTGTATTCACTTTACTGTCGCTCCGATATATCGCACTGTTCACTTCCGTAGCCAAATAAAGACTGTCTGCTTGGTAAACACATCCGCATATTTATATCCCACATAAAGACGATTCTCGAAGCCGATGTTTCTAGATTGACACACAATAGAGACAGGACAACAAAAAACAAGTAAACAACTTTTTTATAACTTTGTTTACTACCCGCACCATTGTTTCAAAACCGGTTTTTCTAGAAACTTCACTTGTTTGTGTTCAAAACAATAAAGAGTGACCTTGGACTCTTCGGCCGCACAAACACCGGTCCTTTCTGGATCTTTCGCGAACTTACTGGTTTACGTTTGCGCTCGGCGCATCAATACCATGGGTATAATTTGAGTATGGCTAAACCAAACATAATTTTATATGGATGATGTGATGACATCTTTCCATTGTCAAATATTTAAAGGAATGCACCTCTAGAAAATTAATTTTGTGACTGTAATCTCAAGTTTTTTGTATATTGCTTATGGCTTATTTCGGTAGTTGTAGAGTAGTAGAGTAGTGTAGTAAGTAGTATTAGTGTAGTAGTATGCAGTTGATTTTAAGACATTATGAAGTTTGCCAGTGCAGCAATAATAATAATAATAATAAATAATGCTCGACAAATCACACAGCATCATCTAGTCCCAAGCTAAGCAGAGCTTGTGTTATGGGTACTAGATGACTGATATACTTAATACATTATACTACATAGATAGATATTTTTATTATATATAGAAAAACACCCAGAACACCCTGAACAAATATCTGCAGATCGTACAGACATTTGTCCCAAGGCGGGAATCGAACCCGCAACCTCTTGCGTCGCAGGCGGACCTTCGCCCGCTGCGCCACAGAGGTCGTCAAATATCTATTATATCAAATATCTATGTATATCTATTAAATAGAGAGAGAAAGTCTATTACAAGTTTGTGTGTGCTGTTAATTAATTTATTTGCTTAGATAATACTTTATTACTTTAATTTTAAACAATCTATTGAATATTACATGCTGTAAAGTTGATTATGGAAGGACTTTTATTGTTAAAAATTATTGACATCTGTATGTAACCCATTTTCGCAATAAATGAATTTGAATTTGCAAGTTGTGACAGATGGGTAGATAAGTATAAATAAATATGTTTAATGTAATGAGTTGACTTACACACATATGGTGAAATAACTCATATTAACAATACAACATTGACAGCACTTTATTGATTATGGTATAAGCTACAGACTTATACCATAATCATTAAAGGATACCCTCTACTGTTAGAGGGTATCCTTTGCCTTTTTTATTTTTAAAGTCAGAAGAATTTTGATCTAGGAAAATTATATTAATTACAATTCTTCACTATTTATAGGCCTAGCTTTGTTACTATATTTATAAGCCTTATGACAGTGTTCAAGAAAGAGACTAGAAATAGAAAATACTTTGAAAATTGTTGTGCATAAGTAGATTTAAAAATTAGTTTGTACATAACAAGAATTACAATATTAGTAATTAATTGAATTATAATCTATACTAAGACTAAAAGCTGCTGATTTTGGATTAACACAGTTATCTCAAGAACTGGCTTGAATCAAAATTGTTTTCGTATTGGTGAACATGACCCTGCACTCCAAAACCCTAATAGCCAATGTAGATGAAAAATCCAACAAACTCAAATAGGACTGGGCTGGGCATGTGTGTTGTATGACAGATGAGCAGTGGGCGAAGATTGCAACTGACTGGGTCCCGGACAGACAACGGCCATGTGGAAGCATGAGATGGAGATGGCAAGATGAGCTTGACTCTTATAATAATGGGCGCCTGTTGCAGAAAACTGCAAAGAATGGAGGAGGGGAGGCATTTGCCATGCAGTGGGACACTACAGGCTCTTAATAATAATAATGTTGGATACCATATTTATACTGTGTTAATAACCCATTTACCCTTCATGAAACATGACCTTACATTATCCTGATTAAATCTTAGAGATTACTGTTACTTAATTACCTACATTATACAAATCTTCTGTGAGTGGTTGAATAAATATATACGCGAAAGTTTAATTCATTAATTAAAAAGAGCTTGCTGGAAACCATAAATAAGTACCTACATAACCAATAAATATAGCAGTGTCTAATTCATAATGTATTAGTGAAATACTCACGGGAATGAACCACTGGGCATTCATCGCCTTAACACCTGAACTGAATGGCATCACTGAATTTAATTTAAACGAGGTTCTACTCGCAAAAAATAACACGCAGTAAACCAACGGATGCAGTGGTTATCGACTGTTTATTATCTACCTTTGCGTTTATTTCCGCTAAATTATACTGACCTGAGACTATTAGAGTATTTAATCTTTAAATTTAAGATAAAGTGCACAAACTGTAAAATTAGTAGCTTTCTATTTTGCATTCTAACCAAAATAAGGAGGGAAAAAATAGCGGGAATCAAAATGTCACTCACCTCGTGATCGGTTCTCCGGCCCATTAAACTCCAGCGTTTCAGAGAGGAATTATCCAAACGCATTCGTTTCCTGCGAAAAACACGTCCTGTATTATATTATTTCTCTGCAAATAATCCTAAAATACCGACGACAAAAATGCACTTTGCCGCCATTTGACTTTCCCGCCGCTGGCCGCGATCAGCTGTCAGATATCAACACGTAGCGGTGGTATATTACAGAAATACGCAATTTACCGTGGACTTTCGACTTCCTCTAGGGTTTTGGGAGTTGAGGATTCTTCTTCTGATAAATTCACGTTCATTATGCACTATTTAATTTATTATTTCTAAATTTCTACGATTAGGCCGCGGTCATCGAACTAACAGATAGAGATAGAACTACGTCGTCGTCCACCCAGCAGTATTCTATACCTATAGATCGTTCCATTCCATTTTCCAACCAGCCGTGCCGAGCGAACGAGATAGCTGCTTATAAATATAGCTGGCTTTGTCTCTCCTTTCTTATTTCGCATGACGTTTACTGACAGTTTAATGTTTCCAACTATGTACTGATTATGTGACTATTAAAACTCATATCAAACAAAATCATAAATACCGATAAAATAAAAATTTAAAAGGATTTTTCATTTTCGTGAAATGTTCTTAGTGTGGTTGAATACTAAAAACTTATATCAGATATTATGTTTAAACGAATATATATATAATAATAATGTAGGTTAGAAGATATGAATTCAAAATTAATTTTCTTACTTGTCTAAGTTATTTATTGTGTGTTCTCTTAAATGACGCTTAAATGAAAGATAGGTCAAGATTGTAAACGCGCACTTATTAAGGGGATCCGAATAGCAGCGCTCGCTCGCCCGTTTGCAAAATAATGCGCAGAAGAAAATTGTATAAGTATAAAACATTATCTTATTAAAGGAGATGTTTCAAAATGGGCTAGGTAAAAAAAAAACCTCGGATTTCGGAAAAAAATACTCCTTATTTAATATTAACTAAAATGATTGTTTTATTAATGTTTTAAACACGAGGCATAATTATCACTGGTAACATTTATACTAGGCAGCCAAGACAGTTTCTAATAAATTCTTGTAACTGTCACTGCCTAATGATTTTGACAGATGGTTTTAGATGGTTTAGAAGTTGAAGATTTTGAAGTTTTTTATCAGTAGCTAGGCTCTTAATGTAGTTTACGTAGGTAGTCTGAGGTACTTAGGTACTTGAAAATTAAAATACCTCAGGTTGACTTGATTTTGTTGGTTGAATTGCTTCTATCGTAAATCATTCATTTCACTAATAAGTCAACAGCTGTCAAAATGACGTCACCAACTGTATTGGTCCGCCATATTGTTCTACAGTTTTGTGTTGCTCGACTTAGGCTAGTTATTTTTAGGAAAATGCATCAAACGAAGCAACATATTAAAAAACTGATATTGGGAAAATGTTTAATATATATATAGCCATGTTTGTGCACGTAGGTAGCCTGGATTCCATACATTCGTGAAACATCTCCTTTGTCAGCCTCAGTCAGGTTCAGTTTAGTATAAATTTAACATTGAAAAGTAAAGTTCCTTTAAATAAACAATGTTAAAAAGTACCCAGTATTTCTATTGAGATCAAAAATAGGAGCTGGGGAAAAGAGGAGTCAGCATTAGCGTTTGATCAGCAAAGAAAACAGCAAATTAATTTAGTTCACAGACAATTAGGGGTTGTACCCCTAGTCAACTAGAATTACTCTTGCTAAATCTCTTCTTCTCCCTATCCTTGATTATGGCGATGCGTCTTTCCTAGATATGACGGAGCAACAATTGGACAAGCTTGAGCGCCTGCAAAACGTTAAAACAAGCATTGGTACGGGGGTACCAGAAAAGGGTGCGAAGGTTTCCGAAAAAGGCTATTTTTTACCTTTGGTGACCTTTTGAGTTCCCTGTGACCCTAGGGACACCAAAATCAATCAGTACCCTTCTCTCATTAAGACAGTGCTAACAAAATAGGTTTCATGTAAATTGGTCAACGCGTTCGGTTATAATCGTGTCATGCACAGACAGACAGACAGCGCTATGCATAATAGGAGGCTTTGCCCTCTAATACGGTTCATATTTGGCTTACGCAAGTATGACCATGTTTCATGTCATGGAGTTTCAAAGGCAGCTAAGGTGACCAATACGGCTTGACAGAATTCCCATATCCTGTTTTTACTGTACAATATTCTTTTTACTCCGGAGAAGTAAAGAAGCCAAGAAAACGCCCAGTCCTGAGTGGCGCCCCCTATTGCTCAGATGTGTCAATCAAGCTCAGTCAGAATTTCGTAATTCGTGATTCGCGATACGCGCGGCTTGCACTGCAGCGTGCCATTTTTGAGATGACGTCTAAGATTGTTGTGAACGAGTTGCTAGAGTTTATTCAGAACGCCATCGACACATTGGACGAGATCAGCATCCTGCAGATCTGCAAAACCAACTTCAAGGAGGAGGACATTTGCAGAGGGAAGGCGCTGATCTATGTGGCGCTTGGCAAAACCGCAGATGTGGTGGACTTCCTAAGAAGAAAAGTAAGGGTTAGTCCTGACTACGGAAAGTTTAAAGACTTTTTTGACCCCCCACATCTGGCCGAAGGGGGTGAAGTTCAGGCTGTTCAAGGGCCGCCTGGCCCGAGACACTCCTTTCCACCACACAACGATGACATCGCGTGTGCCCTAGTTTTAAGTTATATAACATGTACATATGTATGTACATATGTTAATCTGTAAGGTACATATCATATGGGCCTTAGATAAACAAAATAACATCTGTTACTCTATCTACGGAAGCATGAAATAAAGATTATAATATATTATTATAATTAAGTGTTTGTCGTCACAACATTTTAAATTCGAGCACTATTTAATGGTAGAATTAACGCACAGTAAAGTGGTGCTTTTATTTATTTATTTATTTATGGACACACAACAAAAGAATCACAATAAAATATAAACTTATAACTAATTTAACTTAAGTCAATGTGTTCCTCCACTTACAGGATGTCACAGCATGCAGGAATACAAATTTTGCAACATTTTAGACATAAGATAATTTTACAATAATGTATGACAAATAATAAGTTAATTAAAAATAACAAAAGTCTTTAAAATTCTAAATTACGAGTATACAAGAAAAGTCTCTAAATTGTACTGTTTTTATATTTTGTAATTATATATTATATAAAACAACACTATCAATAAGAGCTTTAATAATTAACTGGTGTGTAGGCACAACATTAGATATACTTTCTGTTTGTTGGTGATATAGATAATTTATATATCTATAGTACTACAACATAATCACCTACCACGTTTTATTTTATCTTCTATAACATTATGCAAGATCTTATCTAAATAAAAATTAGTATGGTATGATGTTTTACATTATTTATTTATTAGGACCACCAACAAGAGATACACAGATTCAACACAATTTAAAACTTAGGTAGGTTATAATAAATTTAACCTCTAGTAACTTAACTATAAAACAGTACCATACTGCAGCTTAATTATTGGAATAGCACATAAGTACTGTTCTAGGTACAACACTAAGCAAACAAGATCAACATAATAATAGTCAAACAAAATAAAAAAAGGAAAATAAAAATAAAAATATTTTTACTATGGCAGGTGTCTATTTAATATTACATTAAAGCTACTGGTTATGTATATGGTATAGTTTCTTTTTATATTTCAACAATGGTTCTGCCATGTCGAAATCATCACTTTTTGAGTTATAATACCTACAGAGCCTTGGCATAGGTGAATATTTCCCCGAATTAGTTTTTGAGTTTAAATTGGAAAATAAGTTGTAGGCACTTTTTCTTGGTAACCGAGAGCGAGCGTGTACTTGAAGAATACCTAATAATGACGAGCAGTCAATATTTTATAATTATGTAATGTAAAAATACTAAGTCTAGCATAGTTCTTCGCTAGTTCATGTGGTAGTGCTTCAATCTACTGTCATAGGTATTCAATTTTTTGGCCTGGTTATCATCGTATGAGACGTGATACAAGAAACGTCTCTGAACGCTTTCGATACGTTTGGAATATATTTCATAGTTAGTTAGTTAGCTTTGTTGGCAACATTTTTTTTTATGAATCATAGACAACTAGAACTAGAAGCAACAAAATATTATGATTAATTTTGTATTTAAGTTTGTTTTGTAGGTATTACATTAAAATAATTATAACCAACTTTGAAGACTTCCACCTGTGATTCCACTTTGTACAGCTTGTATTGAATATAACATTATTCGCGTAAACATGACAAAGACAAGAACATTGAAAGGTTTGATGTTAATAATTCGGGCAACATTCTTGTTTACATCTTTTGGCCAATCACACACTTTTCAAAGAAACGTACAATTCTGTGATTGGCCGAACCATTTTTAAAAAGTTCCAATCAACGCCACCGACACACGCGCCCTCTACAATATTTGCGGATGAAAAGGAAATCAAAAAAACTGCGTAAATAAAAAACGAGGAACTCGAGTGACTGGTTGTTTTCAATTTCAATCTGAAATTAATAAAAATACACGCAAATACCTAACGCAAGTGAGAAAATCAACGTGAATCGGTTATTGTGTCAAGTGCTTCAACTCAAGATGACGACGCGAAAACTGAACACCGCGGAAGATCTCAGTGGTAAGTAAACAATGCTTTCAAAACAACAACATTGCTGACGAAACCCGATCTACCAGTTTTCCCAAGGCTTTGACTCATAATGAAATGTAACGTATCTGCGTAGTAAAAAAAATACACGCCAGATATACATTTTGCAATTACATCGCATATTTGCGTCGTGCCTGTAGAATCACAATTAATTGAGGCTCAAGTAGGTACGCAGGGCCTACGTGATTTTTACCAATAAACCGACACAAATTAGAATCACCCATTTTGAAGACATTTCGTGAGTCCGTCGTGCTTTCAAATTTCATGGCATTGTACTTGTAGAGCCGGAATTTCCTGGGTACTTCTGGGGCCCTGGTACTTGGCCAATCGATTGGCAGACATTTTTGTTTACATCTCTTTGTTAGTAAATATTGGTGCTTCCCTCCCTCCTTTTTCGACAGGCCGCTTGTCTCACATTCTTGCGTTTTATGTCGCCCTGGTACTTGTAGATTACAAGAAATAGAGGACGTAATCTTGGAATAATGTTTCATAGACTCGATTTCTAGAATATGGACTGTTTTCTTATACTTAATTTTATACCTACAAATTAAGTATAAGAAAACAGTCCATATTTTATTATTGGGTGGATACTAGTTTTTACTCTCGGCTTCGAACGCGCTTTAAGAAAAATCGTTAATTCGCATTTCGATTACAACTCACGGTAATGAATAAGTCAGTTAACGTGAGACCTCTTCTCCTTATAATATTAGTTATCATCTTGGTCGTAGGACTGTGGTAGGACGTCCCACTGCTGGACATAAGCCTCCCTCATGGATTCAAGAACTGTACCGCAGTAGGTACTTACATCGGCATCGTCCATTTCATTCTTACCAAGGCAAGGATGAAGTCAAGAGCTAACCTATCTAATATACAAAAGACGCTGCTGCCCATCTTCCGGAGGTATTTCCTGGCTGATTCTTACTGCATCCACGGGCAAGGGGTGAGGGGCAGCATTCTGCTGCTGTCACCCCACGGCAACTCGTGGAATCATCATCATGATCATCTCAGCCGTGGGACGTCCACTGCTGGTCATATGCCTCCCTCATGGAACTCCAAGTGATCTTAAAGGGGTTGTTGCCATACCACGCTGGCGGGTTGGGGAGCGCAGTGCGGGATGTTGATACACGGAAAGACGCTGTTGCCCATCTTCCGGAGGTATCCCTTACTCTTACTGCATCCACTGGGTAACATTCTACTGCCGGCACCCCACGGTAACAGCATTACAGCACAGACAGCTATAACTTCAGCCAAATTCGATGTAGAATGTTTGTAAACAAACTGTCACACTTAAAATAGAATTGCTTATTCTGGGATGGTTTTTTGACCGAGTTGTAATAGTAATTTATATTGAAGGGAGTGGTCACAAATCTCCAATTATCGAAAAACCAACAGAAATAAAGTTATTTTGAGGTTAAGTTTTAACAGTTTGTTAACAAAAAAAGGAATTAGGCTGAACTAAAGGTGTTAAACTTAAAAGTATCTGAAGCACCAGGGGATTGATCAGGATGTCTATAAAAGTACTACGTTAATGGTACACTTACATGCGCTGCTTGCTTCCGTTCGTTTAGCGCAAAGATCGGGTACAATACGTAATTTAGGAGCTAAATAAGCAATTCTTTAATTTGTAAAAAAAAACCAGGTCACTACAGCCGAAAATGGCTAGGAGCCAAATATAGAGTAGAACTTTTTGTGAAGAGTTGATCCGGGGAAGCGTTACCACCTTACCTATCTGACACCAAGCAGTAATGTCTGCATTGCTGTGTTCCGGCTAGGGTAATGGGTCCGGGGACATTACGGGCGAATCACACCTTAGAACTCTTTGTCCCAGGGTGACGGGTGCAACGCAATGCAGCGTTGGTCACGTGCTTAGTGAATGTGATCACCGCGGTATTATAGCAGTTGTAGTAATAGGGGTTACCGCTTTAAATTATTTTTCAAAAAATAACTGTAACCTACTACCTATCTCATATTTTTTCTAGTACTTGTTTGTATCTCATTTGTCATTGTTCTCATGTTATCTTTGTTTTTTTCTATCCGTGCGGACCTCTAATTGGCTCACTGTTTTATATAAGTTATTTATTAAACTATGTTATAGCTGTTGGTCTTACTTATAAATAAATAAATCAGCTGGGCCTTCGGCTTGTCTCGACATTTAATCGTATAAAAAAATATATATGTATAAAAATAACAAGCGTTCGAAACAGCACCATGCTATCGATCGCTATTAAGCTAACCAAGGCTAAAGCTTATCATACCTATAAAAACAGATTATAGTTACGAATACCTCGTGTGTGGAGTACAGTTATTATTTTGAGGCATTTAGTGTATTGTTAGTGGCGACGCACGCAAGCGTGGCAGCCGTAGTGTGGCAATAGAACGTTGCTTGCCCGTGGCTTCAGTAAGAATATGTCGAGGGATACCTCCGCAGGATGAACAGCAGCGTCTTACCGTGTATCAACATCCTGTACTGCGCTCGCCGTCCTGCCTGCCAAGCGTGATGAATATTGCAACGGATCAGTACCTGGAGATCTGTAGGAGGAATACGTAGGACGTTCTACGGCAGAGATGATTGATACTTACCGAAAAGGTATATAAAAAAGTTAAGAGTTTGCATCTATTATGATTTATACAGCGTCAGAAACTGGTATTGATGCTGTACAGCACGCTGCAGTACCTGGGACATTGTTGAATAATGCATTAGGCTTGCCCAGCACCTATACCATCCTCCCAGCTTAGTCGGCTATTAGTCAGAGGAAAGAACAGGTCAATACGTCGAAGATACAAAACTGACTAAGCATTTACTTTAGGTTAAAGATTATTTTATTTCCCAAAAGAAATAAACATATCACTGAAGCCTGTATTACATTACACGGTATTCAGGGACCCTTACCCTAACTAAGAGTGGTGTAATAAGAGTTAGAGCGTAAGGGACCCTAGCTAGGGCGACCGGTCGGACCCGGCAAGCCTTGCTCCCTAATCGCCCTAACTACCGGGCCCTGAATACCGTGTAGTGTAATACAGCTTTTATATGAGAAACTATATCTAGTTAGAGTAATTTATAGATGCTTCAAACAATTAAAATAGGAATAAGTAGGTAATTTGACAAAAGTATAATAAACATAGTGTAATAGAATCAGAAGTCACTACCCGCAAAAATGCAAACAAAATCGGTCAAGTAAGTTTACCTCGGAACTTTAAATCCGAACATAATTTTTTCAAGAAAGACAAGTCCATTGGTTCACGCGCGGTATCTAACCGACGACCTTCGGATCGAAATCGCGGGTCATACCACTCTGCCGGAGCACCAATGGATTTTTCTTTCTTGAAAAATGTATGAGCACACTTAACGGTGAAGGAAAACAGGAAACCCGCGGCTTAGTTAGCTTCAGATGTATTGACCTGTCCTTTCCTCTGACTGATTGCTGACTAAGCTGAGAGGATGGAATAGGTACAAGGCAAGCCTAATCCATCTAACAATGTCCCAGGCACTTCAGCGTCCCGCACAGCATGATTACCAGTTGCTGACGCTGTATAAATCATATACAATAGATGCAAAGGTCATTCACGATTGGCCTCATGAATAAGCTCAGAGTCGCTCAACGAGCTATGGAGAGGGCTATGCTCGGGGTTTCTTTACGCGATCGAATCAGAAATGAGGAGATACGTAGAAGAACTCGGGTCATTGACATAGCTAAACGGATTAGTACGTTGAAGTGGCAATGGGCAGGCCATGTAGCTCGCAGAACAGATGGCCGATGGGGCCGTAAAGTTCTCGAATGGACGCCACGGACCGGCAAGCGCAGCGTAAGACATCCACCAACAACCGGTCGACGGTGGATGCAGATCGCTTCCAACCGCAATAATTAACTGTGTATTATTGTTCTTGGTTGCAAATAAAAACATTTGATTTGATTTGAATAACTGGAAATCCATGAGGGAGGCCTATGTCCAGCAGTGGACGTCCTACGGCTGAAATGATGATGACGAAGATGCAAAGGCCTTACAGCGGGAGGCCTACACCCAGTAGTGGGTACCATTGAGCTGTGGATGCGTGGATGACTATGGATGAGACAAATGACATAAGCCATGGATTCTATTGCATGTCCTTACTGTTATTATTCCTTTAGCCCAAGACGGCACAGCGCAAGGCGCAGCTAAATTTATCGACCACAAAAACCCAATTGAGATGATTGAGAAAAATGCTCAAATTGCTGTCCAATTGTCGAAGTTATTTTTAGTCAGGAATGACCTGGTCGTATCCAATTCTATACTGCACTTATATAGTTTACTAGCTGGTTGTCGAAAATTAACGTTTTATTAACTAGCAAATTAATTAGGCCAGTCTACCATGAGTTTTCTTTCACAGACTGAACTCGCTAGCGACTGTGGTTAAAAAAAAATTCTAAAATTTTAAAATGCTTGCGTATGATTATGCTCATAAAACCAAAAATCGGCCAAGTGCGTGTCGGTCTCGCGCAAGAAAGGTTCCGTACCATAAGTCTGTGAATATTTCAAGCGTCTATTAATATCGATGCCGTTATTAATATCAAAAATTGAGAAAGGTATGCTGAGATGGTTTGGCCATGTTGTCGAGAGAATGAATGAAGAACGATTGACGAAAAAAGTGTATAAGGCGAGTGTGAATGAAAGTGTTGGAAGGGGTAGACCTAGGCGGACGTTTCAAGACCAAGTCAGGGACGTCTTGAAAAAAGGCCAGGTCAAGAGTACCCTAAACCGAAGAGCATGTATGAAGGGAATAATGAAAGTGGACGAAGCGAAACAAGTATGTAAGGATCGTAGCAAGTGGCAAGAAGTGGTCTCTGCCTACCCCTACGGGAAAAAGGCGTGATTATATGTATGTATGTATGTATCAAAGATTTCAACAAAACGGCGCGGTCTCCTTACGATAAGGGCGTATGTATTTAAATCTATGTATATAAAATTCAAAGTCCTGACTGACTCACTGACTGACTGACTGATATATCAACGCACAGCCTAAACTACTGGACCTAAAGACTTGAAATTTAGCACACATCATCATTCCAGCCTAACGTCCACTACTGAACACAGGCCGACCTCATGGATCTCCATGAGGGGTAGTTGCCATACTCACCACGCTTGGCACAGCCGGGTTGGCGAGCGCAGTTTGCGATGTTGATACACGGAAAGACGCTGCTGCCCATCTTCCGAAAGTATCCCCTAGCAGGCTCTTACTGCATCCACGGGCATGAGAGGAGGGGTAACATTCTACTGCCGGCACTCCACGGCTTGGCACACATATACTTTGAGTATCCTACATGTGCACTAAGAAGGGATTTCTCGAAATTCCCACGGGATAGGAATGGGATTTATATTTTCGAATCAAAGTGGCTCTGCGTGAAAAAGGGGATTTTACGTTTCATGACTTCCACGCGGACGAAGTCGCGGGCAAAAGCTACTCTTTGCATAAAACGCAAAGATTTGTGTTTCTTACGATTGCAATTTCACGCGCAACAAAGTACCGTAGCTTATCGTACAAGGAAGCATGTAATATTTTCTCTGATAACTCTGATAAACTTATTAGTCACAGGTTTGGGGGTCAAAACAATTTAATTTCTAACTAGATTAGATATTATATTATGGCAATGCTGCGCACTATTTAAAGACCGTGCGTCGCAGACTTGCGTAGAGTATGAGGAATAAATTAATAAGTTTGTAATTTTTATGGAGCTGGGCTGGGCTGGTCATGTTTGCCGAATGCCCGAAGACCTGTGGGCAAAGATCACCACTCAGTGGAGCCCCGACACGGCGAGGCGCCGCGGCAGACCGAAGAAGCGATGGCGTGACGAGTTAGACCGGCATAACAGCGCATGGGTCGAATTGACGGCGGATCGGGATGCATGGAGAGTTGGAGGGGAGGCCTTTGCCCAGCAGTGGGACACTTATGGCTAATTGTAATTTTTATAGCGTTTAACCATACTTAGCATCCTAACCAGAGCTCTTCTACGTATCTCCTCATTTATGATTCGATCCCGTAGAGAAACCCCGAGCATAGCCCTCTCCATAGCTAGTTGAGCGACTCTGAGCTTGTTCATGAGGCCAATAGTGAAGGACCACGTCTCGGTTACATAATTATGTCATCACTGGTAACACACCCTGATTGAAGTCTTTCGTCTTCAGACACTGAGGTATGCTGGACGAAAGACGTTGCGAAGTTTCCCAAACGCTGCCCATCCGAGTTGGATTCGACGATTGACCTCTCTCTCGAAGTTGGACCTTCCTAATTGGATCTAAGCATATAGACCTTGCCGTGAGGTGCCGGCAGTAGAATGTTACCCCTCCTCTCATGCCAGTGGCTGCAGTAAGAGCTAAGGGATACCTTCGGAAGATGGGCAGCAGCATCTTTCCGTGTATTAACATCTTTTACTGCGCTCGCCAACCCGCCTGCCAAGCGTGGTGAGTATGGCAACTACCCCTCATGGCAATCCATGAGGGAGGCCTGTGTTCAGTAGTGGACGTTTTACGGCTGAAATGATGATGATATAGACCTTGAATCTGATATTCAGCCGCTAAAATGTTGTAATCTAATCTCGTTTCCGGGATTAAGTTTCTTGCGTGTGCGCAATTGGTTTTGTTTCATTTAAAATCTGATACCCACAGCATGTCATGTGTTGAAGTCATCTCAGCCGTAGGACTGATGTCCACTGCTGGGCATAGGCCTCCCTCGTGGATCTCCAAGATAATGAGGCTGGTGATGCCGTACTCGCCGCGCTTGGCAGGCGGGTTGGCACGGGATGTTGACGCTGCTGCCCATCTTCCAGAGGTATCCTTTGGCAAATTCATTTGTCACACATACATTTATTGAATGT
Organism: Pasiphila rectangulata; assembly: GCA_963082625.1. Taxonomy (NCBI): domain Eukaryota; kingdom Metazoa; phylum Arthropoda; class Insecta; order Lepidoptera; family Geometridae; genus Pasiphila; species Pasiphila rectangulata. The sequence continues at coordinate 907,626 of OY720262.1, forward strand.
GTTTAAACCCAAAAAAGAATACTAAGAAACAAAGATTGAAAAAAAAATACAGACGACTTGAGAACCCTCTCCTTTTTTTATAAGTCGTTAAAAATACACGTTTCCGTTTACTGAATAAGAACCTTTCAATCACTTATTATCTACATTTTGCCATTTAATGGTACGTAACCCTTCGTGCCTGAATCCGACTCGCATTCGGCCGATTTCTTCTAAATCGCGCGAAACGCAACACGCTCTTCAAGTTTCACACTAAGAAAGAATATAAATGATGAATATAATATATTATCACATGAGTTGCGATTCAAGCCAGATCATTTTCAGTGTTTTTATTATTATTTTTGTATTGCTTGTTTTGTGTTTTGTGTACCTAAATATATAAATAAATCTCAAAGATGATCAAACCATTTTAAGACCTACGTGTGTCAGACAATGCTTTGATAACGCTGACATTCTTCGATAAGAGAACAATGAACTCGAGGTATGTTTTGACACGATCTTAATATATTATTAACCTTTAAATGTATCTCGTAGATGAGGTCAAAACTTTTTTCTTCGTCTGCAAAGAGAATAGCGCTAAAATGAACTTAAATCCACCCAGACAAAGTGAAATTTCCTTTGGTTTTTGCAAACCTCCTCAACTGTTCTGGTCGCCTGGTACTTGACTCGCGAAAATAGCCTTTACGCTCAAGGGGCGGACAAAAGAGACTGCGAAAGAGGAAAGTCAGTCTAGACTAACAAAGGCGTTGAGGTCTTTGTTATATTATACCCCTTTAGGAGTCGTGATCGCCTGGTAGCTTTGTAGCTAAAATAACCTTCAAGACATTTGTTTTGATTGCTTATTATTATTAGTTAAAACAAACTAAATGTATTAATGTACTGTATATAATATCTGTGTGCGTATGGTATGCCGTGGGGTACCGGCAGGAGAATGTTGCCCCTGATATATAGATAAAGAGTTGATGTTAATGGAAAACGTTCTTCGGGATCTGTAGTTACAATGGGTGTACCGCAGGGATCAATTCTTGGGCCTTTTCTATTTTTAATTTACATTAATGATCTACCTCATCTTGTCAAAAACAATCATGAGATTGTATTGTTTGCTGATGACACTTCACTTTTGTTTAAAATGAAACGACGTACCACCGATTATGACGAGGTGAATAATGCAATCTCAGAAGTTGTTAATTGGTTTAATGTCAATAACTTATTACTTAATGAAAATAAAACAAAATGCATTAGATTTACTCTCCCGAATGTAAAACAGGCTGATGCCAACATTAAATTGAAAGGTGAAAGTTTAAACCTTGTAGAAAAAAACTGTATTTTTAGGCATAACTTTGGACAATAAGCTTCAATGGGGCCCGCATATAGAACAACTATCGGGTAGGCTTAGTTCTGCAGCATATGCAGTCAAAAAAATCCGCCTTCTTACAGACGTAGATACCGCTAGACTTGTTTACTTCAGCTATTTCCACAGCATTATGTCTTATGGCTTACTGCTGTGGGGATGTGCTGCAGATATAGACACCGTATTTGTGCTGCAGAAGAGGGCTATTCGTTCTATCTACAATATGGGTCCCAGAGAATCACTTCGCACTAAATTTAAAGAAATAAATATAATGACAGTAGCTTGTCAATATATTTATGAGAACCTGTTGTACACCCATAAAAATATTGCTTCGTTTAAGAAAAACAGCGACAATCACAATGTAAATACAAGAAATAAGAATAAACTCGCTGTGCCCACTACTAGGCTCCATAAGGTAAAAAAATCTTTTAAAGGGCAATGTATACGCTTCTACAACAAACTCCCAAGTGAGTTGCAGAAGTTATCATTAAATAAATTCAAAAACATTATTAAACGCAATCTGTGCGATAAAGCTTATTATAAAATATCAGATTACCTAGAGGACAAAACCACTTGGGACGGAATCTGCTCCAACTCCGTCAAACGTAGCATAAGACAAAATCAAATTGTTAAATGATGACTATAACGACCGAGTTAGGTTCTTCTGTTCACTTCTTTTCCTAACTCGCGTGTCATCTGAAGTGAACAGGTTCAATTATGTGCTTTATTCTATTTATTTGTGTTGTTTTATTTTGTAAGTTGTGACGCGTCAATAAGGTCCATGCGGCCGCACTGAATAAAGTATTTTTTGAATTTTGAATTTTGAATATGTTTCTCTCGAGATGTTGTTTATTCGTCGCATTTAATAATAAATCAATTATTGGCTGAAGTGGCATTTACAAAGTGAAGTTACTATGAAATATCTGATTATCCAGAAAGACAAAAATGCTTGGAATGAATTTGCTCCAACTCCAAAACAAATAAAAAAACTAACTATTAAAAATAACTGTTTTCTAATCGCTTTTTATCACAGTGCTTAAAACAGGGAAGCGAACAGATTCGTTCATGTGTCATATTTCCTGTAAACATAAGATTAAATATGGTTTTTAGGGTTCGGTACCTCGAAAGGAAAAAACGGAACCCTTATAGTATTATATATACACTTTGCTGTCGGTCCGTCTGTCTGCGCGTTCCTCAGGAACGCGTGGTGGTATCAAGCTGGAATTTATATCAATCACTTAGGTCTACTGTCCCCTAGAGCTGTGTAAAAATCAAACTTCTAAGCCAACGCAATCAAAAGATACAGCCGTTTATGCCGCAAATTTTCGACACGCAAGAGAATCAAATCCTACAGGGTACTTCCCGTGAACTCAGAATCTTGAAATTTGGTACGAAGCAACGTCTTATAGCATAGATAAAGGAAAAATTGCGAAAACCGTAAATTTTTAGTTACATCATATAATAAAAATATATTTAATAATTTTAAACTTACTATCCCTTTCCTCATGAACGCGTAGTCTTAGCCAGGTCTTATATACCTACAGGTTTGTACGGAACCCTCGCTGCGCGAGGCCGTTTCGCACTTGGCCGGTTTTTTTATTGTAAGTTGAAGTGTTTGTTTCGTAATAGCAAACTGGAAATAAATAAATGAATTTATGAATATGACTCCCTTACGCTCAGCAGTGGGTGTACCTTTGACAGCGTTTGGTGATGATGAATGAACGGATGAGTTCAAAAAATTTCCTCTCTTGTGTATCATTCTTGGGAATAGGAGTCTTTCCTATTATATCTTCGAAATGAAATTGTTTATTTGCCAGAAGTAATTGTACAAAGGTTTTGGGAAAATAAGTCAGCTTCACAATACTTCACTGATTGATTGATGATGGTACAAGTACATAAGAATAAACGGAGATTCTAATATTATTAATTGATTTACATCCAATTCAAATTTAATATTATGTAGTAATACTTTTTTCTACAAGCAACTCATACAGCTTTGTCTTAAATTGTCGAAATGGTAATTCTCTTATGTCCTTAGGTATCATATTATAATTTTTTATCGTCATAATTCTTGCTTCTAATAATTACCTATTTTACGAACTAACGTAAAAAAAAGTTAGTGCCTAATTTATGGCTGTGAAACCAGTTTCGTGCAGTTAACGATTCTGAGCTCCAATTAGCAAGAAATGCGGTAAAATACATATATATATTTGAGAGGGGCCAATCCAACTTACTTTTCATACAACCGCTCGTACGTGGGTGTGGTGTCGTAATAGATATTTCTATGAAACTTTTGATCTAATAGGTATCTTGTGCACTATATCTAGGTTTCTATCCAAACAAAAAATCAAAATTTTTAAGTTTCATAGAAAGATCTATTACGACGCCACACCCACGTACGAGCGGTTGTATGAAAAGTAAGTTGGATTAGCCCCTCTTAAGTGTTACTTGTAATTCTAGTGGGGGTTACTAGATCTGCACAAAATGTCCCGCTTTGGGGCATTGCAAACATTAAACATTTGTCTTTAGATCGCTGTTACCGTAATGAGACCGCGCCGCATCGTTTCCACACCACACGAAAGAAGATAGCTCGCTCATTTGGAATCAGTGTACCTCTAAACAGTTGTCTGTTATTATTTTCACGAAAGTACGTGCTATATGATTGCACAATAAATAGTTACGGTAACAGTTCTGTTTATTTGTAAAACCAGTGTGTCCAGAGGTTGTTCTCCCGTTTTTGTCCTGTGTCTAGTATTCCAGTAATTAACCAATGCATAATGCTGGATTTTCACACAGCAACTACCCCTAAAGAAAGCAGAGCTTGCTTTAGGGTGGTTGATCGAATAAACGTTTTATCATTCAATTCTGATCACACCCTGGAGTTGGAGTATAAATATCGTTCAGACCTAGACTTCCGTGTTCAAACATATTTGTTCTAAGCCGAAATTATGCCCAGGATACAGTAGCTATTCAGAGCTGATTATCTTGGAAACTGCTGGTCCGATTTTCACCACACATCGAAGTCACCTTTCGAATAAAAAATAAATCGGCCAAGTGTGAGTCCGACTCGCGCACGAAGGGTTCCGTGCCATTATTTGGCAATTCTGTGAATATTTTAAGCGTCTACCTATTGCCGTTATTAATATCGAGCAAAAAACTACGTTTGTTGTATAGGAAACCCCTAAATATTAATTTTGTTCTGTTTTTAGTATCTGTTGTTACAGCGGCAACAGAAATACATCATCTGTGAAAATTTCGACTTTCTAGCTATCACGAGTTACGGCCTGGTGACAGACAGACAGACGGACAGCGGAGTCTTATGAATAGGGTCCTGTTTTTACCCTTTGTGTACGGACGGAAACCTAAAAAGCTATATTCAAATCGGTTTATCCGTTCGGGAGTTACTATGTTACGAAACACGCACTTCTAACTTCACAAATCTTTCTTGGTCCTCTATCCTCTTTTTGGTCGAGGATAAAAACATCCAGATCCGAGGCAAATACGAGTATCTGCAGATGAAGCAAACATTTGGTCCCCAGCGGGTGTCGATCTCGCAACCTCCTGCAGCCGGCTAATTACCTACTGCGTCACAGACGTCGTCATAAGGTACGTCACAAAGGGTAATTTAAACAACGATTCCAGATTTCCAAGTACCAGGCTGCCATAATGCGCAAGCAGTGAACTCAATAGCTTTGTGTATAAAACCCAACTCCAACATTTTCATTGAACTTCAGACAGTGCGAAGTACGTAACACAACACTAACCTACCCTACGCCAAACTAAGCCAAGCTTGTACTATGGAAGCTAAATGATTGATCTGATACTACATTTTTCTTCGTAAATACATACACACTTAAAATTTTAAACTAGCTGTCCAGGCATACTCCCTACCGCTTAGACATAGACATAGATAGACATTCGTTTATTTGCTACAGAGCACACAAACAATATAATTAATTACAAACAATCTTAGGTAATAAAAATAAAATACTAGAAATAAACCTAGCCTAATTTAGCCTAGGCAAAACTAGTTTGTCCTGAAATCGGGTTTGGCCGGTAACATATACATGCAACCCCTTCATCACTATCCAGGGTCATTGGAATGAAATAATGTAATAGTGTGTCCTGGAGTCCCTCAAGGTATTAGGTATTATCACAGATTACAGAAACTATTATGCCCTATATTTAAACTTGCTGTTGGGTTTTTTCACTTAATAATGTTTGCTTGCTTTTAAACCCAGTTCTGATGATAGGGTCCATGATAAATCAAGGGAAATATTCCAATGTAATTATCATACGCTAAAGCAGTTTGAGTATTTTCAGCAACATTTTAGATTTTATCATTGGTGTCGGTATTTTTATTGAAAACTAGCCGCACCCCGTAGTTTCACCCGCGTAGTTCCCGTTCCCGTGGGAATTTCGAAAAATCCCTTCTTAGTGCACCTCTAGGATACTCAAGGTTATATGTGTGCCAAATTTCAAGTCTCTAGGTCCAGTGGTTTAGGCTGTGCGTTGTGTGTCAGTTACTCAGTCAGTAACGGAAGAGTTTTCTATATATTGATTAGAGATTTAGTTGTAGTTTTTTTTGAACACGCCTGCCAAGCGTGGTGGGCATGGCAACAATCAGTTCTTGTCATATCTCATGTCCAGCAGTAGACGTCCGACGCTTAAAATGATGATAGATTAAGTCACCGTGGCCGAAATCGGCATGGAAGACATCATCTTCAGTCCAGTTTCCAGGTTTTGTACTAGTGGTCTAGTGAAAATCGTTCAAAGTTTACCTTGAAAATTGTTTTTGATTTCGCGAACATTATTTTTGACTAAACGAAGTCGCGGACAAAATATTCTCAGTAAAGCACAAAATCAATAGCGACCTTCAACCCTAGGTCAAATGCCTAGACGTCTCGCCGCGCCCCCGTTCATTCAACCCTCTGATCTCCTCCGTTTTATGCGTGCCTGGTACTTAGGTCTCGATCTGTTTTGGTCTGAGACCTAGGTTTGCAATTTTGACGACCTCTGAGGCATGTTGGTCGAATAGGTAGATTTTATTTTATTTTAATATGGAAGTTGAAAGTAGGGGTGGACAATGTTTTCAAACTAGCATTGGTACGGGGGTACCAGAAAAGGGGGCGAGGCTTTCCGAAAAATGCCATTTTTGACCTTTGATGACCTTTATAGGTCACAATAACTCCGGTCCCTGTGACCCTAGGGTCACCAAAATCAATCAGTACTCTTCTCTCATTAAGACCGTGCTAAAAACACAAAAAGATTTCATGTAAATCAGTCAACGCTTGGTTGTAATCGTGTCATGCACAGACAGACAGACAGCGCTGTGCATAATAGGGGGCTTCTCCCCCTTTTTTACCCAAGTGTGGTATCAAATGAAAGGATACGGTGTGTAGATTGCAAAACTGAGGGATCACATTACAAACAAAAATAAATAGAAAGTAAAAAAACCTTTAACAAACAAGCTTTTATTTAAACGTACCTACTAAAAATAATAAAAAAAACATTTTCCATTAAAATTTAATGTCAACTTGAAACGTTTTTACACAATATATGTAATAAAAAAGCTTGTCGCGAGGTTTAAGAAGGTACTCGTATTTACATTGTTTGAAAAAAAAATTAAATCAATTAGATCCAGTTACAGGCACACCGTAATCGGCACAAGCTCGAATCGGTGTCACGCACACTTGAAGTCAGCCAGGTAAACTCGCGTTATGGGTCCGACTGTATACAATAAACTTAGGTACGATAATTGAGGCAAACGACACTATTTTCAGGGCAAAGTAGAAACGTTGGTTCATTGAGCAAACATTCTATACCTTTGACGAGTTCATAGAATATAATAATATGTAAGTTGACAAATTGTAGATTTATAATTTCAGTAAGTATTGTTGAATCTGTTTTTTCTGTAATGAGCCGTTTTCAGTAAAAAACAAAAAAGTGTTTCCTACTAAACTTAACAGATGGAGCTGGCAAGCGGAGAAAGTAAGTTTGTGATTAATCACAATTACTGTCATTGTCAAATTGTGTTTCCTACCAGTGAATTAAAACTAACGCCATAAAAATAGTTCCCTCGAACCATATAGGGTTCGAGGGAACTATTTTTGAAGTTTTTACTTTTTAATGAAAACACCTCATTAGTTTGACATTGTATTATTTTAACATTATGACCTTTAATATCTAACTTGACATACATATTTATTTCTTTATTTGCTGGTTTATTGTTTATTTAACATTAAGTATGACCTTTTTTTTTGTTGACATGCATTTTCAATATTAGGTATTTAAACCACGTTAAAAACCAATTGTGACTCATAAATACTCATAATACTTATTATCAATAAATTACGACTATTAGACAAAGAGCAGTATGATATCAGGACATCAAAATTAGCGCTGTTATCACGCGGTCAAGGCCGCCACCCACTGATCTACATTTGACTGGCTCTCGTCCAAATACTGCACTGGCGTTTGACCCACAACAAATAGCCGTGCCAAATGCACAGAGGCCAATAGTCTAGCCGTGGGGTGCCGGCAGTAGTGTTACCCCTCCTCTCATGCCCGTGGATGCAGTAAGAGCCTGCTAAGGGATACCTCCGGAAGATGGGCTGCAGCGTCTTTCTGTGCATCAACATCCCGTACTGCGCTCGCCAGCGCGCCAGACAAGCGTGGCACTTACCCCTCATGAAGAATCATGAAGCAGGCCTGTGTTCAGTAGTTGACGTTTTACGTGGTTTTACGGCTGCATTGATGATAATTGATGGTCTAGATGGTGGCTACATTTTAATGGTTTGTAGGTTACCAAAATCTATTAGGCACTTACTTTTTCTCTTTTAACGTAATCAAATAATACTTGCGATACAGATATCGTAATGACGCGTGAAGTCACACGCTGGTACGCGTCTCTCGGTGCAGTATTATGACGTCACGAGCTTCCACTCCTAAACTTCAAATCAACATAATCTAAGTCATTATCATCATCATTTAAGCCGTGGGACGTCCACTGCTGGACATAGGCCTTCCTCATAGATTTCACAGTTATTGCGGTTGGAAGCGATCTGCATCCACCGTCGACCTGCGGTCTTAACCAGGTCATCAGCTCATCTTGTAGGTGGCCGTCCTACGCTGCGCTTGCCGGTCCGTGGCGTTCACTCGAGAACTTTTCGGCCCTATCGGCCATCTGTTCTGCGAGCTACATGGCCTGCCCATTGCCACTTCAACGTTCTAATCCGCTTGGCTATGTCGGTGACCCGAGTTCTTCTACGTAACTCCTCATTTCTGATTCGATCCCGTAAAGAAACCCCGAGCATAGCCCTCTCCGTAGCTCGTTGAGCGACTGAGCTTATTCATGAGGCCAGTCGTGAATGACCACGTCTCGGTTCCATTGTCATCACTGGTATGGTAACACACACTGATTGTAGACTTTCGTCTTGAGGCACTGAGGAATTTTGGATGAAAAGACGTTGCGTAGTTTCCCAAACGCTGCCCATCCGAGTTGGATTCGTCGATTGACCTCTTTCTCGAAATTGGACCTACCTAATTGGACAGTTAGTCCTATACATACGTGTCGACAACTTCAAGAGCCGAGTTCTCAACCATAACCTGGGGCAGGCACAATATGGACATTCGACGTAACCTTTGTCTTGTCCATGTTCATTTTACATGTTTTTTTTTATATTTTGGTGTTTTCACCTAATGATAAGGTTTCAAATGACATTCAAACATTTGTGCCGCACAGTGGTTGAATTCTACCTTAAGGTCTCTATGTGCCGTAATTTGCATTGAAGAAAGAGGCCGCGATGAGTCACCAAATCATCCTCAAAGTTGAGAAATACCTACATCAAAATACCAGGAAAGCATAACTCAGCAAAAGTAGAACTTACTAAACAAAATATTGAATGGAATGGATGGTCTCGATGCGTGGTCAATGACATCACCGCATTATCTATTGAGAAAGAGTATTAGTGCGCATTGTTCTAATTTTATCAACCTCGATCAGCATTGTGGGTCAATTAGGCAAGAATGCGTCCGGCCTTAGTGTATCCATACTTTATCGATTATTGTCTCGTACATTAAGAGCATGTGGGGAAATTCAGGCATGTTACAATAGAATGTGTGGAATTTCTGAATGCGATTGTTGCAAAAATACCAAAATAACTATTATGTATTAGGATCTAGGAGTTAAATAAAAATCGGCCTTTTTTACGATGGGAAAATGCTTGTTAAGCATCCTCTTCTGTCCGAGGAGAACCGAAGGGGTATGTTGGACTCACCACAGCTACCAACAAAGTGTTGGTGGACAGAGGCATACCAACTAAAAACCCATCGCCTTGCACCTTAGCGCCAGTGTCGTCGAATTATTCGTCACCGGACGATTCGTTCGACGGCGCACTAGCACGTGACAGGGTTGCGGGAGGCCTAGTGCCAGGCGGACTGGCGCAAGAAGGGTTCCGCACCTTTATTTATATAAACAACTTGTTTTTGAGCACCACCCACTTTTGGTTGTGATTTTCAGTTATCTACTAACTTTTCGGTTAGTTTTGATAAAATCTATTGCTTTATATTTGCTGTATGGGAGCCATTTAATTTTTATAATTGATATACAACTATATTCTGTGAATTTTTCAAGCGTCGACGTTGTTATTAATTTCGAGCAAAAAACGTGTGCACACTTAACACGTGCTTTAACCACTTTAACGGCGAAGGAAACTTCGCGAGGAAACCCGCGGCTTAGTTAGCTTCAGACTACATTAGCTTCAGACGTTGACCTGTTCTTTCCTATGACTTATAGTTGACTAAGCTGAGGGGATGGTATAGGTGCTGGGCAACCGTAAGCCATCTAACAATGTCCCAGGCACTGCAGCGTCCCGTACAGCATGATTACCAGTTGCTGACACTGTATAAATTATCTATAATAGAAGCAAAGGCCTTACTACTATTAACAAGCATTGGTACAAAGGTCAAAAATGTCATTTTTGGATTTTTGGACGTTTTCGGCCATTTGAAGAATTTTATTTTTTTATCTTTTCAAGTCACCATAACTCCGGTCCCTGTGACCCAAGGGTCACAGGGTCACAAAATCAATCAGTACCTTCTCTCATTAAGACGGTGCTAACAAAAAAGGTTTCATGTAAATCGGTCAACGCGTTCGGTTGTAATCGTCTCATGCACAGACAGACAGACAGACAGCGCTATGTGGGCGAAGTCCCCTAATAACTTTTGGGATCGATGACATGTTGCGGTGACACCAATTGCAACTTCCCCTTATGCTGTGGGGGATACGACCACTTATTGAACGGATAGTCTCGATCTGCCATTTCTATTAACAGGTCAATACGCCTGGCCCTGCTGTGGGATGCAGGTAGAATTATTGATATACTAGTTGTCCCGACGAACTTTGTATCGCACCTACTACCACTACATACAACTTACCCTACAACTACGCTACAACTAACGCTGGAAACATGACTGTGTTTAATAATTTTGGTAGTTATCTAACTACATATTTAGGTAAAATTTCACGTAAATGAAGTGAAAAAAAAATATTCCCAAACAAATTTTCTTTCCTATAATTTCACTTAGGGGATGATTTTTGAGGAATTCTGATACACAGGTTCATTAGATTAAATTGTCTAAAGTTTCACGCCTATTTAGTCGTAGGTCGGTCGAATCCACAATCTCTCTTTTTAGGGTTCCGGACCAAAATGGTAAAAAGGAACCCTTATAGAATCACTCTGTCTGTCTGTCTGTCTGTCACAAGTGGATATCTCGAGAACTACTGATGCTATCGACTTGAAATTTAAAATGGTAAAAGACAACACTTTTTTACTAATATAGCATATATAAAAATGTTAAAAAATATTCTTATTTTGATTGCAGGGGGGCGGATAGGGGATCTCAAAAATTTTAAGTGAAGTTACTAGACTGTGTGGGGTATCATATGAAAGGTATTAATTTGCACATCAATAAACAGTTTTTAGTTTTCCTTTAAGACGTATCGTTTTTGAGTTATTTACAAAAGTGTTGAAAAAACGACCGTTCCCCCCCCTTATCTCCGAAGTTTGCAGAGATAAACCCGTGATACTTTCATAGCTAATAGAAGTGTATGTAAACTTTATAGGAAAATTATAGCGAACTCTCTAATTTGCGTAGTTTTTTAGACAAGGGGGGCGGAAGGGGGGTTTTCAAAAATTTTGTGAAGTTAATAGGTGATATGGAGTATCATATGAAAGGTATTCATTTGCACATTAAAAAACAGTATTTAGTTTTCCTTTAAACCGTATTGTTTTTGAGTTATTTACAAAAATGTTAAAAAATTGACCGTTCCCCCCCCCTTATCTCCGAAGTTTGCAGAGATAAACCCGTGATACTTTTATAGCTAATAGAAGTGTATGTAAACTTTATAGGAAAATTATAGCGAACTCCCTAATTTGCATAGTTTTTTAGACAATGGGGGTGGAAGGGGCGTTTTCAAAATTTTTGGAAAGTTACTAGGTGATGTGGGATATCATATGAAAGATATTCATTTGCACATTAATAAACAGTTTTTAGTTTTCCTTTAAGTTGTATAGTTTTTGAGTTATTTACAAAAATGTTGAAAAAAATAGCGTTCCCCCCCCCTTATCTCCGAAGTTTGCGGAGATACACCTCTGAAACTTTTATTGCTATTAGAAGTGTATGTAAAGATTAGAGGAAATTTATTACAATCTCTCTACATAGCATACTTTTTTAGAAATCATCGAAAGAGTAAAAAATCTACATAAGTTCCGATATCAGACAAGAGATGGCGCTGTCAAGGTTCTCCTACAAATATAAAACCGCCTTTGTCATATGTTATATTGTATGATGGCACGGAACCCTCGGTGCGCGAGTTCGACTCGCCCTGGCCCGGTTTTATTTTTTCTCTTTTGATTTTAAAATAATGTAAGCCGCTGCGACACGTGTGATTTCGTCAGCCATTGTTGCCGATTTGTGTAGCCCGTTTAAGAGTCTGCAACATGAGCCACCCTATAGCTGACATATCGCAACACTGGCCCGGCCATAGATTGCTCGGACACGGACATCAGTGGCCGAGCAATATTTTTGTAATGGCCCGGCAATTAGTTGCCAATAGTGCAGCCACAAATTATTTAACGGCACCTATGACCTTTATTTTAAACCCTGACAAAAAAGAGGGGTGTTATAAGTTTGACCGCCATGTGTGTGTGTATGGTCTGTCTGTGGCACCGTAACTTTTAAACGAATAGACCGATTTGCATGGATTTTTTATTTAAAATCTGGTTATCTGTCGGGTGTTTCGTAAATATGTTTTATCAAAATCGGTTAAGAAGATAATAAGTAACTAGATAATATTTTGACTGTCCGCTCGCTAGTAATTTTACGAGCAGCGTTGTATGCAAGAAATAACTTGAGCAGTTACGTAAGGTGTGGTGACGGTCGCCGGTACAACACCAGAAACGTAAACATGCTGATAGAGAGCGCTTCCGCGGAAACTTACAAAAAGGTCGCAGCTGATTCATGTGATGGGGCCCACGGTGTATGACCGCCCGCCACGCCAGCTAGCATTATTGAAGCGTCCTCGATACAATCCGACAAGTACAAACTATAGATTGAATGTTAATAGATGTATTAAGTGTTATTTCTCTAATTAATAATAACTTGTTCCTATCTTTATTTAATGTAATTGGCTGTGCCGTTTTAATTAAAGTAAATAAATAAATAAATAGAAGTGGCTCATCGACAAGTCTTTTTATGACTTTAGGGAGTACACGGAACGCAAAAATACATATGTTTGTATTTATATTTTATTTTGTTTATACATATCATATTGATTATACATATCATAGTGGGATTGGGCGGTTCACGTCTGCCGCAGGCCGGATAAGCCTGCAGTACAGCTCCTGAGAGCTAGAGGGACCGATATACCATGTAGATCTTGTAAGTAATGAGGCGAACTTTGGACAGCTTAAAAGGTTCGCCAGGACTTGGCATAAATCTAGGCGAGTTGAGGAGAGCACATTTTCGAACGGGGACGAGGGGGGGGGGGGGCACAGAGGTACCGAGCTGGAGGGGAGCTGCCCAGCGATGAAGTCCATTCTCTGATGAGCATGCCCCAGAAGGGGGAGAGTGCCGGGACACGCGTGCGTAGGAACTTGTAGTCTTGAGCTACCCGAGTGGCTCATAACTCACAGATTCGGTCCGTATAACCGCAAGGTTGGTAGGACCATGGGAAGGTGGAGGGTGTGTCCCCCGACCCCAGCCAGCCTAACTCCTTGAGATGCCGGAGTGGGAATCGGGGCCGCCGGCAGCATTCCATGAGCATCCCCGAAGGATATGCAGACGTTGTAGAACGGCACAATTCTATGCGCTCCTGCAGTGCCGTTCTCGCTTCCCTTGTGGCAGTTCTTCCGGAGTTAACCCTCAGCAGATTCTCACTGCATCCACGGGCAAGAGAGGAGGGGCACCACTCTACTGCCGGCATCGCACGGCTATCGATAATGAATTGCGCGTACTAATTATAATTACTAGAGCATCCTAACTTTATCGGCCTTGATATTGACCTCTGCCCTGTCTGAATACGTTCTTTATTGCGACGGCATAGAGATCATTGTTTAATTATACCATTCCGAAACATATGTGCAAGCGCGTGTCGAACTTTGGACACTGATCTGAATAATGTATCATTATCTTTAGAGGAAAGGGGCAGTTGGAACATGCCTGTCTTCGTTAAAACTTTTGTTGTTATTGGTTGAGTTTTTATTTTATTGATTGTTTTAGGGTTTCGTGCCCAAAGGGTATAAACGGGACACTATTACTAAGACTCCGCTGTCCGTCCGCCACCAGGCTGTATCTCATGAAGTCATGAACCTTGACAGCTAGACTGTTGAAACTTTCACATGTGTTGTATTTCGTTTGGAAAAAAAGTTATCTGAAGCGAACGAATTCACTTACATATGTGATTTATTCAATTTAAATGTGTCTCGTTCTTCTTTTGTAAATTGACTATTCTAAGTAGCGTTTTGCTCTATTGAATAAACACTTATTGACTTTGACTTTGAAGCAACAAATACAAACAGAATAAAATAATTATTTAAGTAGGGCCCCCATACGTTTATAACGTGATTAACGTTTATTAACGTGAGTAGAAAGCCCGTTAAATATTACAATTAATAGTTGTAAAGTAGTCGTACAGTAGTAGTAGTAAGTAGGTGCGATACTACGTTCGCCGGGACAGCTAGTGAACCTGAAGAAATTAAACCCAAACTTCTAAATATTTCGTGATTTATTAAGAATATATTAATAAGAAACATCGAGTACGGTGCGTTACATTTCAGAGGGAAGATCATAGAGTAGTAGCACAGATAATACATAATGACAAAATAAAACAGATAATTAATTTTTGCGTTCACTAATTTCAACTCTAACAGAACCACATAATACAGAAATAAATAAAATTGGCCAAGTGCGAGCGGGACCCGCACTCGAACGGTTCCGTACCATTATCTGGCAAAACAACTTGTTCAAAAAACGGAAAAAAATCATGTTTGTTGTATGGGACTTCCTTAAATATTTATTTTATTCTGTTTGTAGTACCTATTTGATGTTATAGCGGCAACAGAATTACATCATCTCTGGAAAATTCAACTGTCTAGCTATCACGGTTCATGGGTTATAAATTTAATACTGTTATTATATAATATTCCTTCCTAAAGAAGGAATATTATATTATATTATTATACCAGAGTTGACATGTGTGAAAACCTTATTATTAGGAGTCTTTCTGACCGTCTGCCTTTGAACTACTAACTAGGTGACAATAGCCACGGTGGGTGGCTATTGTCACCTAAATATTATTTTATTATATTTAATATTTTTTAAATATATGAAACTAGTTATAAGTAATTTAATTTGTGTAAATTTAATTATTTAATTATGGTTCTTGTATCTGCAATAAAAATATTATTATTATTATATTATATAATAACAGTATTACAATTGTGTGACTAAATCACACAATTGTAAGACACTTTTAATGTTTTGTTTAGGTAGGTATAACATAATTTCCACCAATTCTTCGTATATAAGTTTTAAAAATTGGTGGAAACTTTATTGGATTGTGTAATACTTTATTTTTAAGATTTAGATTGTATTATTGTTTTGTGTGTTTTCCCAAATAAACTTAAATAAATAAATAGGGTCCCGCTTTCACCCTTTGGGTACGTAACCCTAAAAAATAAAAGGGGCGACCTATTTCAAGTGTCTTCACCTTGTGTTAAAATAAAAGATAATACTCTTTATATATCTATATGCGCTTATCGACCTTAAGTAGCAAGGTTGATGACATGCCCTTACATTCACGAATCACAACAAAGACTTGCACACCTATTTCAGTCCCTTGACGTCATACATTATTCATACATCTGAATTCTGAAGCTATGCTAAGCTTACTATTCTTCCTACTCGATGCAGTCTGACGAGCTTGATAGGTTATAGATAGGTAGCTGGCAGGTTGGCGGCGAATATCAAAATAGGAAAGATGATTTGAACTGTCTTTTTTAAACTTTCGCGATCACAACACATTATTAACATACATATAACCGGGTATTTATCGCGTAAATTACCTTTATTATTTCCCGACGTTTCGCTTGGATTGCACCAAGCAGTTATTGATTGCATCAGTCTTCCCGGGACCATGCTTGAAATAATAAAGGTAATTTACGCGATAAATACCCGGTTATATGTATGTTAATAATGATTTGAATTGTTTCATGATGGTTTACAAGCGTTTGAAGGCGGATAGAAACGGTACAGATTATTACAATGAAGAAAAGATAAAATTATGAGGATGCTTTACGGGCAGGACGCCACACATCCATCTACCACCCAGTAATTCCTTTGACTCTGTATCTCTGTGTCCGGCTGTAGAATGTTGCCCCCTCCTCCCTTTCCTGTGGATGCACAAGCACCAAGGATCATCATTTCAGCCATAAAACGTCCTCTGATGACAACAGGCCTCCCTCATGGATCTCCATGAGGGGTAGTTGCCATACTCACCACGCTTGGCAGGCGGGTTGGTGAGCGCAGTATGGGATGTTGATACACGGGTAGACGCTGCTGCCCATCTTCCGGAGGTATCCCTTAGCAGGCTCTTACTGCATCCATGGGCATGAGTATCATAAACGACGGAGTTCTGTGGTAACGAAAAAATACAGACGATTTTAAAACCTCCATTTTTTGACGTCGCTTAAAAAATCAGTCAACCTGGGACCACGATTGTTGAAACACAGTCGAAACGTCGGGAATAATCAAAAGGTATTACGCGATAAATTCCCGTGTTTATGTTATTATATTATAATGAATTGTGATCGCGAAAGTTTACGAATAACTATCGCTTAAAATCGACCATTTTACAGCGCGATACGATAACCCAATTCTTATCTAGCATCGTGCGTTAGTAATGCCAATAGCTGCGGCTAGGACAATGCTGATAACACTATCAGTGTAATGCAACACGACATGTTTGGTGAATAGGCACAGCTGTTTATATACATATTTGAAAACAAAAGGCCATTTTTAGGCACGTTTACCCAAAGGGTAAAAAGGGGACCCTATTACTGAGACCGCTGTGCGTCTCTCTGTCCGTCACCAAGCTGTATCTCATGAACGGTGATAGCTACTACTTCCTCCGTCGACCGAGACACGTTCTCGGCTTGCCCGTTGACGAGCTCACCGCCGCTAACCCGGAGATTACGTCAACCCGTCCCACATTAGTTGCTAGGCACACATATAATAACCGGTCCCGCCGGCGGGGCCGAAGAATACACTCTTCCGTCTTAAGGTGCAGTTTTGCACCTGGCCGTTAACCATCAGTACATTCAAAAATCTGGCAACAGTCCAAGCCGAGGTTCGAACCTAAGTGGTGCCCTTGAGCTTGTTGCCCCAACCTAACTTGCGGCTGGGTGCCCTCTGCGCTCGCCATAGTCCGGTAACGTTGTCATTGCCATCTGCGGTCAACAACATATATTGTCAATTCGAAAAAAAAAAAAAAAAGAACCGTGGTAGCTAGACAGTTGAAATTTTCACAGATGATGTATATCTGTTGCCGCTATAACAACGAATACTAAAAACAGAATAAAATAAATATTTAAGGGGCTCTCCCATACAAGAAACGTGATTTTTTTGCCGTTTGCTCGATGTTAGTAACGGCAACAGGTAGACGCTGGAAATATTCACAGAATGTTTATGTTGTTTTGCCATATAGTCCTCCTCATCGATTTCGATGACGGCGACCTTTACTTCTGTAAAGAGCTCTAATATGGCCGGCCAGACCAAACTTGGTTTTAAAAACTCTACAGCAGGAGTGACAGTAGAGCTGACCAGCGTCATTGTAGGTGTATATGTAGGAGGGCTTGGGTCTTTCTTTGCGTAGTTGGCGTTCGGTGTCTAGCTCGTGAAGGCGATTGTCTTCAAAGGCTTTTACTTTGCTTTGTTTTGCCATATAATGGTACGGAACCTTTCGTGCGCGATGCCGACTCGCACTTGGCCGGTTTTATTATACATTATAAGCTCATTGTTGTAACCTATGTTTCGTACAAATAAGGATATTAAACGCAGTGAAAGACGCAGAAGTTTGATCCACGTCTTAACACTAAAACCACAGCTATATCTGGCACCCATAACACAGGCTCTGCCTTACTTCGCGGCTTGATGGTGCTGTGTGAAATGTACAGCATATTTTTGTACCTGGCAAAAGTCAAAGGTGTTTATTCATTTAGACACAAAGGGCATATAGATAAAAAAACATAAAACACATTTTTTTTTAATTGAATAAAGCACATTGAAGCCGTGGGGTGCCGGCAGTAGAATGTTACCCCTCCCTCTCCTACCCGTGGATGCAGTAAAAGCCTGCTAAGGGACACCTCCGGAAGATGGGCAGCAGCGTCTTTCTGTATATCAACATCCCGTACTGCGCTCACCAACCCGCCTGCCAAGCGTGGTGAGTATGGCAACGACCCCTCATGGAGATCTATGAGGGAGGCCTTAGTTCAGTAGTGGATGTTTTACTGCTGAAATGATGATGATGAAAGCACATTGATGTGGAAGTGTAATAGAATGTTGCCTTTGCCGTTGCCCGTGGATGCAGATGCATCAAATCTGCCAGGGCATACTTCCGGAAGATGAGCAGCAGCGTCTTGTCGTGTATTAACATCCCGTACTGCGCTTGCCAACCTGCCTACCAAGCGTGGTGATTATGGCAACAAACCCCTCACGACCTTGGAGATCCATATGGGAGGCATATGTTCAGCGGTCCTAAAGTTGAGATGATGAAAGCACATAAGTGCAAACAATTAGTGCGTTCGTTTCAGAAAACTTTTTGCGAAAAAAACAGAAAGAAAGAGGAAAAGTGCGAAAATTCTTCAGTTTTAACTAAAGAGTGTAGCCGTGGACACTAGAATGTTACCCCTCCGTTCACGCCCGTGGATGCAGTAAGAGCCTCTGCAGGGCTAGCATGGGCTGGGGATAAAACTTTTGTCCACCGGTAATTTCCACTGACAAGGGATAAATTTTTTTTATCCACCTGCCAAAGCACGGCAACAGGGGGAAAGAGAATTATATCACTTTTTGACATTAGACGTGGATACTCACCCTCCGCCTACAATTTCGGGGACAAGCGTTTCCCCTGGTTTGTCCACCGTGAATAGTTTATCCACCCATGTCGCCATGCTCGGAGGGTGGACAAAATTGACAGAGGGGAATAGTATTTTGTCCTCTCCCCGTGGATAAAATATCTCCGGCCATGCTAGCCCTGCAGAGTCCTAAGAGGTCTTTCAATCGTGTCTTTCAATGCGGTAGTGGGTGCTGACGTCAGGCGTATATATTAATGTCTAACACGTGCGCATTCTGAGAAAGGGAAAACTGGCACCGCTCCAGAGCTGATTGAGGAGCCTTTAACATTCTACGATCTCTCGCAAAGTTCAGCGTTAATCATTATTACTTTCGAGTCGCTGACCGCGAGAAGTACAGACTCATGATTTGCCAGAGGGCAATGGAGCATTGTGCCGCCGTGGGGTGCCGGCAGTAGAATGATACCCCTCCTCTCATGCCCATGGATGCAGTAAGAGCCTGCTAAGGGATACCTCCGGAAGATGGGCAGCAGCGTCTATCCGTGTATCAACATCCCATACTGCGCACACCAACCCGCCTGCCAAGCGTGGTGAGAATGGCAACTACCCCTCATGGAGATCCATGAGGGAGGCCTGTGTTCATCAGTGGACGTTTTATGGCTGAAATGATGAATGGAGCATTCTGGCCTTCCGGCGAATTTATCTCGTAACGTCTAGTTTACGCTCTCGGAATGGTAATGCCACGTCGGTGTTAGGACGACCAGACTCGAATGGCAGTGGACTGGCGACATGAGCCGGATGAATTCAGGGAGGAAGACCGAGTTTAATCTTACAATTTTTACCACACGAAAGTCGTGGTCAAAGGCTCAAAGAAGAAGAAGAAAATGTATATATCGATCCACAAAAAACATAATTAATATAAAAAAATAAACATTTATAGTAAGAGTTGTGGACCAAAAGGACCTGCCTCAGCATAATGTTGGTCCATATAATTATAATGGTCCAACGCTGGTATTCTGGCAGGACGTTTGGTGCGTGTCGACACGTTATAATAATCCACACATAAAAACTAAATACCAAGTTATACAAGTAAAAAAAAAGAATAGAATAAATTTACAAACAATAAAAACTCTCACATAAAATACTTAAACTAGCAAAAAATACAATAAAAATATATTTAGGTACCTAAATTATTTTGAACACGGGATCAGTCAACACCGTTCATGACAAAGGGGAGTTAGACCAGTGCAATCTCTGGGTACCACAATAAAGTCGTGGTCACAAAGGCTCAGGGGGAGTTAGACCAGTTCAATCTCTCTCTGGGCACCACAACAAAGTCGTGGTGACGGTCGGTCTAAAAGGCGTTGGCAAGACGATCAATTCCGCTAGACACCTTCCGGGGAGATTGGTGGGGCATCGTATTTGATAGGGACGAATGAAAGATTCATCAAGGATACCATCATCAACTGCGTTTTGGATGTGAAAAATGGGACTTAATTAAAAGTATATCTGTGCAAACTCAAAAAAAAATTATCGAAATCGGTTCATAAACGACGGAGGGATTGTGAGCCGCTGTAGTATATTTTGTTTATTGCGTATTTTAGTACCAAACTATCCTCTAGAGGCGCTGTACAAGTTTTCATACATATTTAGGGTTCCGGACCAAAATGGTAAAAAGGAACCCCTTTGTCTCACTCAGGTATCACTGTCTGTCTGTCTGTTGCTACTATAGTAAATAATAAAATATTGCAAAATGTTCTTATTAAGATTGCAATGGGGACGGAATTTTTTTAAGTTACTAGGTCATGTGGGGTATTATATGAAAGGTATTAATTTGCACATAAATAAACAGTTATTTAGTTTTCCATTAAGCCGTATCGTTTTCGAGTTATTTACAAAAATGTTGAAAAAAATACCGTTCCCCCTCCTCCCCTTATCTCCGAAGTTTGCAGAGATAAACCCCTGAAACTTGTATAGCTAATAGAAGTAAATATGAAAAGATTACAGGAAAATTATAGCGAACTCTCTAATTCAATTGTTCGTACAAATAGCATCGCATTAGGATTAAACTGTAATGATGTTATTGTTCAAATAAATAAATAAATAAAAAAAATAATTTGCATAGTTTTTTAGACAAGGAAAGGGGGTTTGAGACCCCCTTTCAAGGTTTTTATAGAAATCATCGAAAGTGTAAAAAATCTAAATAAGTTCCGCTATAGATGGCGCTGTCAAGGTTCTCCAATGAATATAAACCGCCTTTATCATATATTATATTGTACAAGCCGTGGGGCGCCGGCAGTAGAATGTTGCCCCTCCTCTCATGCCCGTGGATGCAGTAAGAGCCTGCTAAGGGATACCTCCGAAAGATGGGCAGCAGCGTCTTTCCATATATCAACATCCCATACTGCGCTCGCCAACCCGCCTGCCAAGCGTGGTGAGTATGGCAACTACCCCTCATGGAGATCCATGAGGGGAGGCCGTTGTTCATTAGTGGACGTTTTATGGCTGAAATGATGATGATGATATTGTATGATGACACGGAACCCTCGGTGCGCGAGTCCGACTCGCTCTTGCCCGGTTTAATTATTTTAACAACAGTCGCTCGCTTCCGAGTATAGATTGAAACTCATGGTAGACCTTTTTAGACCTAAATGTATTCTTAGCAGCTCACTACGTGATATCACACATCGCTAGGACCTTTGCTCAGTCCCCGCTGGGTAGACGAACGGCCATGAACGCCGTGCGGAATGTAAACAAACATCTCGAGCGCGGCTTGTGCACGGAGCGCAGGTGTCGCGACGGGAAGGGCAGCTATTCCGTAGGTGTGTCCAAGTGGGTGTATGACAAAACAAGCCAACTGAAAACCGGCGTAGCATCTGAACTTCGCCAGGCTACACAATGCTGAGTTGGGTACCCATTCCCAACTCGGATTGGGACTTGATTTCGGGAATTAACCCTTACTCTCAGCTGCCTGGTCAGACCCTCTCCCACAAAAATTACTGATTCAGAGCGCAGGCACCACGACTTTACAAATGCGGGGTCTGGTTGCATACGTGACTCGGCCCACGGCCACAGATTACAGAACCTTACCACCGCATTGTAATCTCGATAGAACGTTTGATCTACTAACCGTTCTCTCGAATCTATTCATTGATTGCGAGTTTAAGCGAAAGTTAAGCGGATAGATTAGTAAGTGTAAGGCCTTTAACATGTATTGTAGAAAATGTATGCAGCGCCAGCAAACTGCCATTCGTGGTGCACGGGAGGCTGCATTGTATGGGACATTACAAAAAACCCAGCACCTACCATCCTGCTCAGCTTAGTCAACGGAAAGAACATGTCGATACGTCTGAAGCTGACTGATCCGCGGCCCGCGGGTTGCCTCACGAGTGCAAGCCAACCAGTCGTGTATACATATGTCTGTCTACAATTGCTGTGATTTGAAGGACGGGTACAGACGGCAGGTGAAACGTCTTTGGTATACGTGATTTGAAGGCTACAATTTTAATTACGTGGACTAAGTCACGTATGCAACCAGATCTACCTCTTGTACGCACTTGATCAGCTCGTGCTACGTGTGTCTCCTCTGCTGCTAGTCACTTGCGACATCAGTGGCCCGTGTCCTGTGGAGATAATGGTTAAAATCTTAAAATCAGTTATTGATATCGTCCTCCGTAGGTCTTGTGTTGTCGTCGCAAGTATTGGTTATGTTTTTGTCCGTCTGTATTCATACTCGCTGATTTGCTAATACGCGTACAAGGCAGGTCAAACGACCGCAGACGTGATTTCAATCACGTGGGCTGAGTCACGTATGCAACCAGACCTTTATTTTGTACGCACTTAGTTTGGCATTTTGTTCATTGTGTGTTCAGAACGTATGACTACGGTCGAATGCTGTGACTTTTTTTAGGTTCCGTGAATTGCCTTAATTTAATTAATTTAATATGTATTGCACAGCGCTGTCTGTCTGTCTGTGCATGAGACGATTGCAACCGAACGCGTTGACCGATTTACATGAAACCTTTTTTTAGCACCGTATTAATGAGAGAAGGGTACTGATTGATTTTGGTGACCCTAGGGACTGGAGTTATTGTGACCTCAAAAGGTCACCAAAATAATAAAAGTCTTCAAATGGCCGAAAACGTCCAAAAACCCAATAATGTCATTTTTGACCTTTTGAGGCTTTCGCCCCCTTTTCTGGTACCCCCGAACCAATGCTTGTTTTTAGGACGCGTTGTGCAGGTTGGCAGATGGGAGCCCGGTCCTGGTCTAAAATAAGTGGATGAGGAGAAAGGAGGCGGTGGATTCCAGCGGACTGTTTAGATTGCATTGTGTGTCTGGGGAAGAAAGGCTGGTTCTACGAGGTGGCCACCAAAAGAACGCGTTGGAAGGAACGAAGACAGAAAAAGCTTTGTGTCCATAAAAATATATACACTCAGATCACGGTTAATATCCTGTAGGTAAACAATGTTTCGCAAACGCAAAGTTCTCGAATGGAGGCCACGGACCGGCAAGCGCAGCGTAGGACGTCCACCTACAAGATGGGCAGACGACTTGGTGAGAACTGCTGGTCGGCGGTGGATGCAGACGGCTTCCAACCGCAGTACTTGGAGATCAATGAGGGAGGCCTTTGTCCAGCAGTGGACGTCCTACGGCTGAAATGATGATGATGAAACAATGTTTATAGTGTAAAGACAATAAGTTCATTGGTTTTTTGCACCATCTTTTACGACATTAACAGACCAACGTACTCCTGTGATAAACTACAATTGCATCACGCACGGCGCGACGCAATTTCTATTTATAAAGCTGAAGACGACGGATTGTTGCACGATAACACACTCATCTTTGGAAGAAAATATTAATCTTAGAAGATTTAAGCCAGTTTTGATCTGTGCTTTAAAAAAATAGGGCATTATTTCATCCAAAAGGCATGCGAATGTATTATAAAAGGCCTATTAGAGTAGACGTCGCAATTTCTTGAAGTGTTTGACAACAAGGAAGTGTTTTTTAGATTATATAAATGTTGTTTAGTTTGATCTCGTCTCGCAATGTGTCCTCGTAGCTCATAAACGAACTGCTTAGCCGATTATATTTAGTTTTTTTTTTTAAAGTAACGCCCTGATCAAAAATAGGCGACTTGATCTAGTGTCTTTCTTTTCTATCTAGTCAGTTCAGCCGTTTGAGGATTATCGGGGTTTTTTAATTGTTTGTTTTGTTGTTACACACAAATTTCGTGAAGCTTCTCGCAGATTTCCCTGTTTGTGTGTGTACTTTGTAGACTTTGAATGTCTTGCACCAAAAAGCCCGGTAAAAATAGGTTACGCAATATACAAAACAACTACAATAGCTTTTGTTTCTTTCATTAGCACCTCCCAAGGTTCGTTTGATTCTTCATTGTGTTACACAAAGAAGATACTTTAACTCAAATACAGGGTGTAACAAAACTACCCGTAAAGCCGTAAGGAGGTTAAATGAGGCCTAATAACGAGTCCATTCACAATATTTAAGAACCGTAGTAACACAAAGGAAAAACTGACACTGAAGAGAAAACAATTAAAAACAATTAACTTTCATACGGCGCAGTGATCAAACTCTGCGTCTCAACCGGCTATTAGACAAACCTAGCCACTTAGGTCGGACGGAACTGGAACCCAGTTCCAGTTTTCAACGACCTAAGTCGCAATATCTGAAAAGAATTGAAATTATCATGGCTTGACATCATTTAATAAATATAATACGGCTTACACCACGTACCTAACATATTATACACTAGCGCGGAGTTGGCCACGAACGGTGCTCATGAAGAAGGGCCTCTAAATGGTCTACGAAACGTCAGCAAGATGATAATAAGTTAGGTACGTGGTGTAAGCCGTATTATATTTATTAAATATCTGAAAACTTAAGAAAATATGACGTTCCGAAATGTATCGTAGCTATTGTTTAGTCTGTCTGTGTATGGGACGATTACAACCGAGCGCGTTGCGTTGACCGATTTGCATGTAACCTTTTTTCTTAGCACCGTCTAATTGAGAGAAGGGTACTGATTGATTTTTTTGACCCAGGGTCACAGGGACCGGAGTTGGTTTTTTGGTGACCTCAAAAGGTCACCAAAAAAATAAAAGTTCAAATGGCCGAAAACGTCCAAAAACCCAATGCCATTTTAGACCTTTGGTGACCTTTTGAGGCCTTCGCCCCCTTTTCTGGTACCCCTGTACCAATGCTTGTTCAAAACAATGATAGTCAAAAAACGTTTACATTTCCGTAAAGGCGTCTGCGCAGATGTAAACAAGATATACACACTAGCGCGTAATCTGTACATTAACCTGTCTCGTGCACCAATAAACATGTAAACAAACGCGGCATCGATATGCGCCCACGCAATCAGACCACGCCACCTTGTTTACTTCTACATTCGAGTTTTGAAACCAGTCACGTTCCAAAGCTCGGCGCGGAAAGACGCGCCGGCGATACCTCCGCATTTTATCGCGTTTAAATAATAATAATAATTTCGTCTGGTTTTTGTGGATTTTGCGCAGTTGTACTTTGTGCTAGTTGTTCAAGTGCTTGAAAATGTCTGAACCGAAGTGTTTGACGGAGGATGATTTTGGTTGGTTTTTCCTTTGTGTTTTATTGTTGTTTTATTACTTGGAGTGTATAGGTCAAAGTTATAGTCAAAAATTGGCCTGGTCTTAAGTGGTTTTATTTTTTTTTAAATTTGGTTTCGTATCGCTGGACAGTCGTCGTTAAAGCACACTTCAAATATCAAAAAATATTTGAATATGTGGCGATACGAAACTAAATTAGGGCAGATTATTGTTGAAAATGTATTTGTATTATATATTTAACAATTTTGTAGTTACACATCGCAGTAAAGGTATGGCCTGTTTAGAAGCACCATTGTTGACTCTACTATGGCTACAAGATTTAAATGGACCAGAAACGTGTTAATTTCTGGTATGCCTTTAGGCATTGATAAACAATTATTAAATGTAATTGTTTAAATTACAACAGTAAAACGTGGACAGAGAACTAAGGCAGCCTGCAGACTTACTGACGCGATAAGCTAGCTTGAACTTAAAATTCGTTAGCGTCAAAACAGAAATTTTGTGTTAAATCCAACAAGTTTATAAAATTAAAAATTTTAAGTAATCCCCGACACTTTAGTTTTGGAGGTTACCGGCTTTTTCTTTTGTAATATGTACCCTCAGTTTTGTAATCTACACATCATACCGTTTCATTTGATACCATACTCGGGTATATTTGCAAACATTCGATTGTTCATTCCCTCACTGAAAAATGTTGAAATCTCTAACGGCAAGATCGTCAATGCGTCAGTTTGTCCGCCGGCCCGTGTCAGTCCGTGTTTTAACATAGTAATTTCAACAATTACATTCAAATGTAACGCCTCAAAGTCTATGTTCGCCACAATGCTATTCATGCATGCTCATTTAACGTCAGCATTGCTAGCTCTGTGTGTTTGTGGATATTATTAGTAAATACGCGGTCACACAGCGCGCAATCACGACTGTTCTCCAAATATTTGCTTATATGCACAGCGCTTTGAGATTGAAGTTTGCAGTCTTTGTTGTTTTTCATTGGTTTCATTAAAGCTGGATGAACGTCTGGTGTTTCCTTGTTCGTGTTAAGTTAATAGGTATTGCTTTATTAATATTGTACTAGTTGATGTAAAGATGATTCTTAAATCATAATCTGTTTTTTTATTAAAATAAATCTGTGGACTAGGTATTTTTATTTGTACGTCTACGGCAACTCTTCACAGAGGGAAATCTGTCAAGAATCAGCTGGCGTCTAGGTTCTCATCTATATATATGTATATGTATAATTCAAAGTCCTGACTGACTGACTGACTGACTGACTGACTGATATATCAACGCACAGTATAATTCAAAGTCTTGACTGACTGATATGTCAACGCACAGCCTAAACCACTGGACATAAAGACTTGAAATTTGGCACACATATACCTTGAGTATCCTAGAGGTGCACTAAGAACGGATTTTTCGAAATTTCCACGGGATAGGGAATAAATGGGATTTATATTTTCGAATCAAAGTGGCTCTGCGAGAAAAAGGGGATTTTACGTTTTATGACTTCCACGCGGACGAAGTCGCGGGCAAAAACTAGTTATAGTATAATCGGCCGTTGTGACAAAACTTTCGTGGCCTTTTCATGAATGAAAATCACAGAATCCTGGAAAGCCGCAAAATTAAAGTTGCTCCTTGTGGTGGTCACAGTCATCCTCTCTTTGTATACATATTATAATACACCCTGTATACATACATATACCTATACATACGTATTAATGATGTTTAAAGTCGGCAACTATTAATACATGCTGTACGGGGACGCTTAAGGTCGAGCACACGTATCAACTCGGAAAGGGATCGACACCATATCAACTCGAGCCGTTCAGTATTAGTTATATGAAACTCCCTACTGCAACGCACACTAATCGGAATCGTGACGTAATCGCCTCGCCTCGGGACAAGCTCACGAACCGCGGTGCGGTGCGTGGTCGACTTGCCGTTCCCGCGCTTACGGCTCTCCGTACCCTAGCTTATGGCTCTCCGTACCCTAGCTTACGGCTCTCCGTACCCTAGCTTACGGCTCTCCGTACCCTAGCTTACGGTTCTCCGTACCCTAGCTTACGTCTCTTCGTCCATACTTAACGTTCGGATTCAAATTGATTGAACTAGCCGTCAACCAGCAGCGGTTGGCGAGCCGTAAGCGCGGCGTCGCCTAGCCGTAGCCGAGTCGACGTATCGGAGCGTCTGATCCGCTTTGGTTTCGTGCTTAGGTGAGGTTGACGACTCATTATTAACACATATTTAACCGGCTATTTATCGCGCTGTTTACCTTTATTATTGCCCGACGTTTCGAAAGGATTGCACCCATCGTGGTCCAGGGAAGATGGGTTGACGACTGTTTGACGGCGACGCGAAAGCACAGATTACAGAAACGCGAAAGGCGATACGGTTACGATCCCTTTCCGAGTTGATAAGTGTGCTACGACCTTTATTCTAAAATTGTCCCTGTTATATGACACTTAGCCCTTCTCACCACACACTTCCATACGGTCCACTCTTCTTTCCCTCACTTGGAAAAAACAAGTTATCTGAAGCGAACGAATTCAATTATGTGCTTTATTCAATTTAAATGTGCCTTGTTCTTCTTGTGTAAATTGACCATTCTATGCAGCGTTTTGCTCTGTTGAATAAACACTTATTGACTTTGACCATCAAAAGATGAGGGTTAAATGTCCTTTTTATTAACCGACGAAAAAAGGAGGCGGGTTCTCAATTCGACCGTATTATTTAGATTTTTTTATGCGTGTTCGCGGAAAACTTCGTCGTTTGTGAACCCATTTTGATGATAACTAGGATCTGATGATGGCATCCCAGAGAAATCGAGGGGAACCTTCGAAAATCGTAGGGACGACCAGTGCATTCGTAATTTTTTTCATTATGAGCACTTTAATTTTATAAAGGTCTGGTTTAAGTCGATCTGATGATGAAGCCGAAAGACAGTCGTGGGAACTCTTCAACGATTTTCAATAGCTACCTTGTGTTCGGACTTATTCATTTATACTGATGAGAAGTTTTGAGTTTCCTGTTTGAAGTCAGTTTAAAAATTATTATTTACTTGCTACTTTCATAGTTCCTCTTATACACTTGATACACTTTTATCATATTTCATGCCGGCAGTAGAATGTCACCCCACCTCTCCTGCCCGTGGATGCAGTAAGAATCTGCTAAGGAATATCTCCGGAAGATGGGCAGCAGCGTCTTTCCGTGTTAGAACATCCCGAACTGCGCTCACCAACCCGCCTGGCAAGCGTCAGACATCTCTTAAGTCAAAGAGGGAGGCCTATGTCCAGCAGTGGATGTCTTATGGCTGTAATGATGATGATGATGTACACCAATGCTATTGCCCTTGCGACCGCCTACTCATCCGTATTCCTTACAGAGGTGTTTGACAGATGTTTTAATACTAGCATTATGTATGAATCTCTGTAACTAATTCAACATCCTACGCGTCTCTTGATTATGTCATGTCAATCGACTGCATTCTTAAGGCCAGGTTAGTCCAGCGCAGTAGGCTTTAAGCGCTACCTCCCTCCCCGTGCATGATCATTTCAGCCGTAAAACGTCCACTACCGGACATAAGCCACCCTCATGGATCTCCATGAGCGGTAGTTGCCATACTCACCACGCTTGGCGGGCCGGTTGGCGAGCGCAGTACGGTATGTTGATACACGGAAAGACGCTGCTGCCCATCTTCCGGAGGTATCCCTTAGCAGCCTCTTACTGCATCCACGGTCATGAGAAGGGTAACTTTCTACTGCCGGCACCCCACGGCAAGCACGTGCTATGAATCTGGTGGCTATCTATCACACACGGTGCACGCATATTATAATCCACCCTGTTTACCCTCTATGCATAAGCATATATCGCACCTCCAGTCGTAGACTGACTCAATCCAAATTCATGTTTTTTTGGGAAATTAAGAAAATGTGTTTCGGTCCTTGACAGTTTTTGATAAATCGCACTATAACTTTATGAAACAGAGAGCTATTACAGTTTATTTATGATTTACTCTGTTTCTGATTTACTAGGCGATAGAGCGCACTTTTTTGAGTCGTTCTGTATACTTACCTTAATTCACCCAAATTTTGAATTGAGTCAGTCTACGACTGGAGGTGCGATATGTAAAAGGCCACTACGTTTCGGATTCGTCCGGCCGACGAGCAAACACAAACTCGTGTTTACAACCTGTTTGAAAAGCGAAAGGTTTGCCTTGAAACGTCAAGGTCGTTGTTGTCTAAGCTGCTTTCAAGACGTTGTCTACGGACGTTTCCGACGAGGCGGGCCAAAGTCAAGCCAAGTCTTCTATTTCCTCAGACAATATCTAATCTAAGCAAGATACTGGATCCCACTTCTAGGTAAACGTTTCCTCGATGCCATTTAGCGTGGCAATACAGGTCATTCACCTACCTTCACTACGCTATCATAAAATTCAATGAAAGTGTCGCTAATATTCTGTCGCTTATTCTGTCGATTATTCTGTCGCTTACCATACAAACCACATAGCACGTTTTCATACTATTTACATAGCACATAAAATTGTTATGTTTTAATTTTAGAACTGCCGAATTAGCTTTTTTGACGAATACCGTTCTAAAATTATTGACATTTCACCTCCGCAAAGGCCTCCTTACCTTAAACCTTAAGAGGGGCCAATCCAACTTACTTTTCATACACCGCTGTATGAAAAGTATTCGCTGAATTTGTTTCTCCAAATTTTGATTTTTTGTTTGGATAGAAACCTAGATATATAGTGCACAAGATACCTATTAGATCAAAAGTTTCATCGAAAGATCTATTACGACGCCACACCCACGTACGAGCGGTGTATGAAAAGTAAGTTGGATTGGCCCCTCTTAAGTGTTATTTTATTATTTATTAACAGTGACCCACGAATAACAAAAGATTCGATCTTTGGCTTTAATTTCAATTGTTGCCATGCATATTAATTACATTAATACGATAACGACCGACATTATTTATGGGAAACGTGACCGGGGCAACTTAAGGACCAGAATTTTCATCAGTCCAATTTCCATATTACCACGCCAGCGAGATTATGTAGGTTTCGTGAAGTTTTCAGTGAGATTTGTCTTTTTGCCGAGGGGTACCGGCAGTAGAATGTTGCCTTTATTTGACCGTAGTATGCAGTAACATTCTGCCAAGGGATATCTCTGCAACATGAGCAGGAGCGTCTTTCGCTGTGTCAACATCCCGTACGGCGCTCGCTAACCTGCCTGCCAAGCGTGCTGAGTATGGCAACAACCTCCAGCATCAGGAGGTACTTGAAGATCCATGAGGAAGGCCTGTGATAATTTGTATATTAGTTCGTTTTGAGATTATTTCTCTTAATGTTAAAGAAAGAGCTCTGACAGACGGACAGACGAGTCAAAGCAAAAGTAATATAGCCCTTTGTCACCCTTTTAGGTATCGGTAAAAACCTCAGTTCCGTCTGTTATTGTTATACTTGGGTCATGCACAAAGACTTCAGAAGAGACACAGAGACTTTCGATGCGCTAGTTCAATGCCCTCTGTGTCACTGAACTTGAAATCTGCACGATAAACTCCACTATCTCGGCGTTATGGGTGCCTGGTACATTGGATGGAGGAAACAGATGTTTCTTGTGATATTGATCTTATTGCGGAAATAAAATCATGTTGATTTTCGATTCGGGTTCGTGGGTTCGATGCAGTCGAGCAGAAAAAGATGTTTATTTAAAAAAAAATTACGAAGATTTTAACACGTGTATTATTGACGGTGGGTGAAAACGTGAGGAAATTCACGACTTTGCTTGACCTTTTTTTTCATACGTATAAATAAAAACACGAATCCGCATTCAAATTTCCAATTATTTAAACGTTACAAATAATTGCATTGAGTTTAGAATATTTTTGTCCACTAGTAGAACTTTCAGTTGATCTTCGTGGTACTTGAACTTGGCAAGATGCACTGCGATCGAACCAAACTTCTTCTTTTCTCGCTAGCCAAATCGCATTATTGCATCCAAAGATTTTATCGCTTTCTCTTTCCTTTTTATTTATTTATTTATTAAGAAAGGCAATGCCAACAGTGGACATAGTTAACACTTAAAAATAACATGTTACAAACTATAAAATGTCTACCAGTAAGAGGCATGCACAGCATTCACTGTAAAAGCAAAGAAACAACCGCTAAAAATTACAAAATACACAAACAAATAGGATATAGATAAAAACTTTAAAAATAAAATAATTAAAAGAAACTAAGGTTTAACAAACACCACCAGAATGAGGGTCAGTCAGATTACCAGAAAAGTATTTTAATAATTTGTTTTTAAAGACATTGTAATGAACCACAAAATGGATCAAGGTCTGCTATTGACTGTGTTATTTTACTAGCATTACTCATTCTTACTATGGGGGCATTGAGGCCAAGATTCGTTCTCTTGTAGGGACTATTAATAGTAGATTGTTAACCGAGGGTCGAAAGAATCAATTCCCGAGGTATTTAGACGCCTGGCGGCTATAGTCCGAGTAGGAATTGTTTCTTTTACCCGTGTTAAACACTCTACTTTTCATTTCGAATATGAGGAAAATAAAACTAGTTGTTTATCTAAACTATTTATTGATAATATAATAGTAATATTAGTAGTACTTACCTATTTAAAATTAATTGTCAAATTAGGACCCATTTTTTTTAATTCCGTCACAGATACATATAGCAGATTACTATCCCGCCAATTTATGTCGACTTTTTAAATTTTAAATATGAACGGAACTCACCGCGTAATTGTTGGGGCTTATTCCGCTCAAAGAAGTTTGCGCTAAGTACACACTGGCTGTTTAGAAAGTCACATGGCCGCAGCATTTTTTTAACATGAAACTCTTCATATCTGACAGCAGTTCTATTTTTAAAGTTCATTCCGGCCCTTAGGTGGGAAGTAATTTGTATGAGTTTTTCCCTCTATGGAGGCAAGCAGCATTTTCCACCCAATAATCAGATCAAAACAACACTACTTTCCGAGTATGAGAAATGAAAACATTTTTTTAATCAGTTTCAACATCTTATGTAACATATTTGAATGGGTACAGTAGAGAGATAGATTCTATTTACCAAACTGCTGTTTCCCCTTTTCCTATTAACAATTTTGTGAAGGAAAACTAAATCATTAATAGTTCTACGATTCCTGAGTGATGTTAAGTTAAAATGGCCGAGACGTTGAGTATATGGAGCTCGGTGAAATATTTCTGGGGACATGTATGCATGCATGCCTGGTAAATTCTTTGAGAATGCACAGCATAATTAATTAAATGTAAATAGTATTTAGGACTGGAACAAAAAATCAACGTCTGTGGGGTGAAAGTTTTAAGTACTAGGCAATCATAACTACTAAGAAATGACGACTAAATTAAAATGTTTAAACTCAAGCAAGCACTGACCTCGGGTGAAAGTTTGATAATACTAGTCAATCATAACTACTAGGAAGTGGCGACACACTAGGTAGTTTACACTTAGATTGTACTAGGCAAGCATAACAAGAGCAAAAACTAACGTGAAAGTTTAATATTACCAGGCGATCATGACTCGCGAAGGGATCCATTCGACCAAGAACACTTGTTACGTGACGTGTACAATCTTTATCGAAATGCTTTGTTGCCTGTTGACCCGGCGTCGTTGTGATAAGAGCTGTGTATATTATTCACCCGCTGCCACGATTCTTGATTCGTCTTTTCTTAACCCCCCTTTTCCCATATCACTAACGTCCACTGCTAAGTACTAGTCATGTTTCCAACATACGAGTAGTGTTAAAAGGTTTGGTCGCCTTTATAACATTGGCTGACGTCAAACTCTGGAAATCTCAGTTGAAATTCCGCTTCTGATGGCTAGCAAGGGTAAACGAACCACAGTGAGGTTAGTTTGATGACGAAAGAGTTTTTAGGTAAATTCAGCTTGTATTTACCTAAAAAAAATGATGATTTGCCTCGTTTAACATATCAGAATGCATTTCTATGTTATCGCAAACGAGGTTAACTAGTATATTGACAAATTTTTAACATTCCAAGTAAATTAAGCTTTCCGTGAGTCATACGATTCTCGTATTCTCGGTATCGGGGTGATTTGATATTATTGTGGGTAATTAAAATATATCATTAGCTAACAACATTATCTGAGGATATTCATATGAAATTTCATGTTGATAACTTCATTAGTTTGCGACCTCCAGTCAAAGACGACGAAAATGGCTGACGTGACAATGTTGAATAAAATCGAGCACCGTGCGGTGATTAAATTCCTCACTAAACAAGGAAAATCTCAAAAAACTATCCATATAGAAATGGTAACCGTTTATCAAGACTGCTGCTCCTTCATTATCGACCGTACAGAAGTGGTCAAGTGAATTCAAAAGAGTTCAATCACGGCAAATTAACCACCCACACACAGCCCAGACCTGGCCCCCAGATAATAAGTCCGCTGTAAATGAGCATTTTGCGGGCCAAGAAGAAAATTATTTTTTAAGGCAATAGAAAAACTTATTTCGCGATCAAACAAATGTATTGATATCATGGGAGACTATATTGAAAAATATTTTTATTTCAAGGTTTTATCTTTTTTCTAACATACCCATACCGAGAATACACTGAACGCACCTCATAGTACATAGCAACTGTCGGCATGCCTACAAAAAGAACAAAACAAAATCACACTCTGTATCTGTTCTGCTTCTGTAGGTCTTTGTTGACTCACTTACATATATCTACGGCTCAATTATGATTGCCTGGTAGACGTGAAGGGTAAAGCGATGCTGTTCTGACATTGTGGTTTATCTGGACGACTTTGAGACAAGTCTGCCTTGACCTGTGACTGCGACAGACAATGATGAATGAATGAACGTAGCATCATAATATTATTTATTTACCACCGACGCATAAAGAGGATGTTATGAGTTGACGTGTGCCTCTTGTCTGTGACATCGTACCAAATGGTTTATTGGTTACTGCATGGCGGGAGAGATAGTCATGGTGGTAGTACTGATGAGCTCACAATAACTTCTGCTACAAAATTCTTTATTGCAATGCCCATCAGGGTTCATAAGAACTAAGTGCTTTTACCTTGATGATTGTTATGAGCCCTTGGTTCAGACTTATTAGTCTGTTTGCCTTTTAGCAAACGCCTCCCCGGCTCTTCCATTCCTGTCTGTCAAGTGGCTTCCAATAGTCCAGGTTCCTCCCGCGATCTCCACTATAATTGTCATCCTCTTATCTTTTAAATGGTCTCCCTCTTTTTCCTTTTCCTTCTCTTGGGTACCAAGTGGTTACTCTTTTACAAGACTTCTCTGTTCCTCTCATCGTATGGCCCGTGCAACCGTATTTTTAACCCCCGACAAAAAAAGAGGGGTGTTATAAGTTTGACCGCTATGTGTGTGTCTGTCTGTGGCACCGTAGCTCGTAAAGTAGACCGATTTGCATGCAGTTTTTTTTATTTAAAAACTGGTTTCCCGGCGGTGGTTCTTAAATCAATTTTATCAAAATCAGTGAAGAAGTTTACAGTATCTGAGGGGGTGAAAGAGAGGATGAACAATTATTCATCCTCTCTTTCACCCCCTCATATCACTGGACGCGTAATATACGCGAGTTTGATATCAAATGATGTGTCACATGCAAAACTGAAAGTTGTATAAATCGGTAATTCATGAGATATTATTATGGGTGTCGACAGTAGGGATGAACTATCGAATGTTTCCAAATATACCCGAGTTTGGTATCAAATGAAAGGGCATGATGTGTAGTGTCACATGCAAAACTGAAAGTTGTATAAATCGGTAATTCATGAGATATTATTATGGGTGTCGACAGTAGGGATGAACTATCGAATGTTTCCAAATATACCCGAGTTTGGTATCAAATGAAAGGGCATGATGTGTAGATTGCAAAACTGAGGGTACTCATTACAGAAAACAATAAGGTAGCCTCAGAGACTAGGTAAAGTCAGAGACTCGGTAAGTGGGTGAGTTAAAATTTTATAAACTTGTAGCGTTTTGATACTGGTTAACTAGCAGGATGTCGCAGCTAGTTAACTATTTATAGTTTATCACCAGGCTATAATTATTGCTGTGGCATAACTGTGGCAGCGTCCGGTCGACCGGTGACGTCATTCCGCATTCAGTAGGTCTACCATGAGTTTTCACAATCTATACTCGCTAGCGACTGTTTTTAAACAAATCGCACCTCCAGTCGTAGACTGACTCAATTCAAAATTTGGGTGAATTAAGCTAAGTATACAGAACGACTCAAAAAAGTGCGCTCTATCGCCTAGTAAATCAGAAACAGAGTAAATCATAAATAAACTGTAATTAAAATTACAGTACACAGAGAGCTAAAGCTCTGTTTCATAAAGTTATAGTGTGATTTATCAAAAACTGTCAAGGACCGAAACACATTTTCTTCATTTCCCAAAAAACAAGAATTTTGGATTGAGTCAGTCTACGACTACCACTCGGCCAACACGGCTTTCAATCCGAAGATCGTGGGTTCGATACCGGCCGTGCACCAATGGATTTTTATTTCTTGAAAAATGTATGTGCACACTTAACACGTGCTTTAACGGTGAAGGAAACATCGTGAGGAAACCCGCGGCTTAGTTAGCTTCAGACGTATTGACCTGTTCTTTCCTCTGAATAATAGCTGACTAAGCTGAGAGGATGGTATAGGTGCTGGGCAAGCCTAATCCATCTAACAATGTTCCAGGCACTGCAGCGTCCCGTACAGCATAATTACCAGTTGCTGACGCTGTATAAATCATCTTTAATAGATGCAAATTCCTTTCAGTCTACGACTGGAGGTGCGAAATGTATGAAAACATGTACAGCGCCTCTAGCGGATAGTTTGGTACTAAAATACGCAGTAAACTATATTACAGCGACTGTAGTTTGGGCTTATATTTGCTTAGAATTTGGTAGCATGAGTTACAAATCTGACAGATGTACTTACTACTACTGTAGTTACGGCAGGCGATCTAACAGTGACAACTCATGGTAGACACACTGTAAAACAATAGCTTGCGTGATATAGTTATTTTAAACTGCGTCCGTTTCATGTTTCAGATTGTGTTTTGATTAGGTGGAGTCGATAAAAAAAATGTTATTTAAATAAACAAGTTTAGAAAATTAAAAATTTTAAGTAATCCCCATACACTTTACCTAGTCTCTGAGGTTATCTGATTTTTTTTTTGTAATGTGTACCTACCCTCTATTTTTCAATCTACACATCATGCCCTTGCATTTGTTACCACACTTGGGGGTTATATTTGGAAACATTCGATTATTTATCCCCCTCTCACCCCCAATATCTTGTAAATTTCTTAACCGATTTTGAGAAAACATGTTTAAGAACCACCGCAGGAAAACCTTGCTTTTAAATAAAAAAACTGCTTGCAAATCGGTCCACTCGTTTAAGAGCTACGGTGCTACACACAGACACACACACATAGCGGTCAAACTTATAACACCCCTCTTTTTTGTCGGGGGTTAATAAAAAAATCTGTGATGTTATAATAAATTCAAACGCTTTTATTTTTTTCATGTATTGAAAACGCAAATGATAGGGAACCGGTCAAGTCACAGTCGAAAGAGAAAGTTAATGAAATTAACAGTTTTTACGTAGGCAGGGCCTATGACTAATTTAAACATAATTCATAATAGGAGTGACAAAAAATAGAAAGGTACAACCAGTTTTACGGAAATTTCGAAACTGTCGGCGATTGTAGTTTTGACATATTTCGAACATTTCAAAAACAAATTCATAAAATGCGCTCACTAAGATCATCGTTGTCATCTTTACAGAATCATGGGTGGAACTCAACTCGGGAAGCGGCCTGGCCGCCGTCGAGAACGAGTACATAAGACTGCTGCGGGAGGCTCAGCGCGAGAGCCGCGACTCCTCCGTGAGGCACTCGCGCGCCTCCAGCGTGAAGGGCAGGTCGGTACTCCTGAAGAGTTATAGGAGCCTGGTAGTTTGAGTGTAACACATTTGCGGGCGTCCGGTAGGAGCCTGGTCCTGTGAGGGAACAAACGCCTTTGAGGTGAGGCATGACAGCGTCCACCTTCAAGGGCAGGTCGGTACTCCTGGCGAGTTATAGGAGCCGGGTACTTTACGTTTCTATTGCATCATAGTGGGTACTTAAATCGTTCTTTTTGATTCATGGGGTATTTACGAGCGTTATAGACAGGTGGGTACCCCTTGAGGGTTAATGTAGCCTGGTAGTTTTAGAAGTCAAAAATGTCTCTTGCACCATAATGGGTAGGGACTAACTGGCTTTAGAGGACCGCATGTGTTCTTGTCTTTAAGAATTTATTTTCGTTTCATAAGGGATTCTCGAGCATCAAAGAAAGCTCGGTACCCCTGGGAAGTTATGAAAGTGTGGTCGAGCGAGAGACTAACGTTGGACGCCTAGGGTAATGAAGTCAAACTCGGCACTCCCGCTAGGTTATAGGTCCCTAGTAGCTTGTGGACAGAGAAGCCTTGAGAAAGTCCCCGTTTTTGTGGTAAGGGGGCAGTTGAATAATCATGAGTGGAAACTCAACTCGGGGAGCGTCCTGGCCGCCATGGAGAACGAGTACATCAGGCTGCTGCGTAAGGCACTCGCGCGCGTCCAGCGTCAGGGGTGACGAGCCACTCCTGGCAGGTCATAGAAGCCTGGTACTTGTAGAAGTCTGTGTCTCTTAAACCATAATGTACTTCGAGCTGGTACCTGTCGAGTTGTGTCTCTTAAGCGAATGATTCATGAATCGATTAATGAGGCATTCGCGAGCATCAAAGAAAAGTTATTCCTGGGAGGTTAGAGCAGCCTGGTAGTGTAGGAGTCTCAAGGACTTAAGAAGACCACAAGACGTTTAAAAGCAATTCATTACTTAAATGGGGTTATAATAAGCTTGAGAGAGAAAAAGTCATTGATATTGGTAAAAAATATCCAACTTTGAAAGAATATCAAAAATGAAATGATGGAGATTTCCTCCTTAACTCTAGAATATTAGTTAGTGTAGGTAGATTTGTATTTTCTCTTTGAAATGATCCATAAATACTAACATACAGTTCTTACTCATGAAAAACAACAAAACGTCAACTCTATGAAAATACACATCCTTTAATTCATTTTACATACTCGAACGTCCTTTATTTGTGTTCAATGTCTTTGTGTCCATTTATGTTTGGCCGAGTATCGCGTGAATCACGGTGTTAACAACCTCCTGTGCCGTTCTGTTGTCCTGGTACGACTGTGATTATATTTAGGCCTTGTTGCAGTAAAATGGTGTGTATTATTAATCTGTATGTACCACACTGGACTGCTGGTAGTTTAAATAAAATGAGTTATTAAGTTCCTCTCGATTAAACATAATCAACATCGTCTCAGGACGTCCACTACTGGACAAAGGTCTATCAGGTAGTTGGCAGACGGGTTGGCGACGAAGTAAGGGATGTACACGCAAAGTCGCTGCTGCCTTTGTTCCGCAGGTATCCCTTAGCAGATGCTTACTGCAACCACGGGCAAGAGACGCGAGGCAACATTCTACTGCCAGCACCTCACGGCTTTTACTACCGTCACCCCACAGTTCGTACCAGCATAAAGGTTAAATTATAATGGGGTTACATCTCATAGTTTTAATAGGAACATAGTAATTCATTAAGTGGAGCACATCGGGAGAATTATTGATATCGTTACGTGTCACATATCCTTAAATGTTGTATTACACTACACGGTATTCAGGGCCCGGTAGTTAGGGCGATTAGGGAGCAAGGCTTGCCGGGTCCGACCGGTCGCCCTAGTTAGGGTCCCATACGCTCTAACTCTTATTACACCACTCTTAAAGCTGTATTACACTACACGGTATTCAGGGCCCGGTAGTTAGGGCGATTGATTTTATTTTATTTACTTTGAGCTTTATTTAAATTTGTTTTTGATTCTAAGTTATGTGTAAGGTGTGTAGATAGTAAGCGTTTTGGTTTTATTACTGTAAGCTACTATCTTTCTTAATAAATAAATGTCTAAATGTCTAAAGGCTTGCCGCGGTCGCGCTAGTTAGGGTCCCTTACGCTCTAACTCTTATTACACCACTCTTAGGGTAAGGGTCCCTGAATACCGTGTAATGTAATACAGGCTTAAAAGTCTGACATGCATTCGTATATCGTATCGACTTCCGTACACAGCGGCCCCGCAATTAGAGCACAATGCTAGGAAGCCACATAATTAGCACTGCGCATAGCATACCTCGCGTTTCATGCACTCCTAGTAAACGCTGCTGATGGTAACACATCTATATAGATGATTTATACTGGAGGGTCATGTCATGACGATGCACAAGAGAAAACACAAAATCCACAAATTACAAATATTTACAATTGTTTTTAAAATTTTTAGTAACCCTAGTCTCGGAGGTTACCTAATTTAGTAAAGGAAATTAAATTAAATGAAGAATGGTATCGCCGTGGGGTGAATGTTACCCCTCATACCCATGGATGCAGTAAGAGCCTGCCAAGGGAGTATGGCAACTACCCCTCATGGAGATCCATGAGGGAGGTCTGTATTCAGCAGGGGACGTTATACGGCTGAAATTAATAAATAAATAATGCTGGACAAATCACACAGCATCATCTAGCCCTAAGCTAAGCAGAGCTTGTGTTATGGGTACTAGATGACTGATATACTTAATACATTATACTACATAGATACATATTTTTATTATATACAGAAAAACACCCAGAACACCCTGAACAAATATCTGCAGATCGTACAGACATTTGTCCCGAGGCGGGAATCGAACCCGCAACCCCTTGCGTCGCAGGCGGACCTTCGCCCGCTGCGCCACAGAGCTCGTCAAATAATGATGAATGAAGCATGGTTGAACTCTGTCCAATTGATATGTAACAAATCACTTCACGCACATTAATATAAGTCTGTCTTCAATTAAAGGTTACTACTACATCACACACTTCAGAAGCTACTATCTCAGCTATAAATTGAGCCTTTCAATGCTTAACCATTCTGAAGTCATACCGATAGCTCCACCTCCAACCATTGTTGACCTCCCAATCTCAGTTGGTCTTATGTCTGAGATGCAGAAGATCGCGCGTTCGATCCCCGTTGGGGTACAAATGCTTTTCTGCAGATATTCGTCTCGGGTCTGGGTGTTCTTACAATATAACAAGTTTATAAAATTTCAATTTTAGGTAAACCCGACACTTTATCTATATTTACTTTATCTATGCAATCTTTCAGCTAATAATAATAAGGTAGTTTTTACGTGAAGAGGTAACAATCATCCATCTTACATCTATACAAAAAAACTTTCGGCTTCATATTATTATCTGGTCCATGTCGAAATTAGTATGTATCAAGACAAAAAGTGAAATCGTTGCAACTGCAAACTACCAGGCTCGCAGACTTTCGAGGTGTTGGCCGGCGCGAGGGGACCCGACGTAAGAGCTTCCATACCTTGCGTATTGCAATGCGCACCTTGCGTGTTGCGTAACCGCGTCTAATTGGTGCCATTCGCTTTTTTAACTGACTTCACACGAGGTTCTATATCTGTGGTTCTATGATTACTCCCATTATATTTTGTACTGCTTTTGCCCGCGACTTCGTCCGCGTGGAAGTCATAAAACGTAAAATCCCCTTTTTCACGCAGAGAAAATAAGATCCCATTTATTCCCTATCCCGTGGGGATTTCGAAAAATCCCTTCATAGTGCACCTCTAGGATACTCAAGGTATATGTGTGCCGAATTTCAAGTCTTTAGGTCCAGTGGTTTAGGCTGTGCGTTGATATATCAGTCAGTCAGTGAGTCAGTCAGGACTTTGAATTTTACTAGCTGACCCGGCGAACTTGGTTCCGCCTCAGATTGAACGGGTCATTCCCAGCACTCCCAAAAAGATTCCCAATTACACACCTCGCACTTATTGAATTCATTAATTCATCATTAATTATCAGCATTGATTAAAAAATGTACGCCCTCTTACTTAAATCAATAAATAAATAATGCTGGACAATTCACACAGCATCATCTAGCCCCAAGCTAAGCAGAGCTTGTATTATGGGTACTAGATGAGATGACTGACATACTTAATACATTATACTACATAGATTGATATTTTTTATTATATATAGACAAGCACCCAGAACACCCTGAACAAATATCTGCAGATCATACAGACATTTGTCCCGAGGCGGGAATCGAACCCGCAACCTCTTGCGTCGCAGGCTTAACCGAATTGTTTGGTTTAGGTCCGTTTCGTCTGGTTCCCTGTTCGTCTGACTAGTTCATTCCCTGTCCGTCTGACTAGTTCATTCCCCGTTCGTCTGATGCCCCGTTTTAGTACAAAAATGTACACTTGTTACTGTAACTTCTGAATGCTTTGAGGTAGAACCTAACAGAGGTAGATTTTTGAAGGGCATCAACTGTCCGCAGATCTTAATATATGGTATAATTTTCAAGTGGTCTCCTTCAGCCATCGGTGATACGGCAGACAATGATTGATCCTATAAGAGTTCCTGTTTCTTCTGGTCAGGTTTTCCGGCGGTAGTTCCGAAACATGTTTTATCAAAATCAGTTAAGAAGTTTACAACATATGGAGGGTGAAAGAGGAGCTGAATGATCGGATGTTTCCAAATATACCCAAGTTTGATATCAAATGAAAGGAAATGATGTGTAAAATGCAAAACTGAAAGTTGTATAGAAATAAGTCGATCCGTTCTTGAGATATGGGGGTTGAAAGTAGGGGTGAACAATCGAATGTTTTCAAATATTACCCGAGTGTAGTATCAAATGAAAGGGCATGATGTCTAGATTACAAAACTGAGGGTACCTACACATTACAAAAAAGATTTAGGTAACCTGCGAGTCTAGGTAAAGAGTCGGGGTTCTACCTAAAATTTTACTTTTATTTTAACTTGTCAAATAATGTCAAATAATTTCAACTTAACACTATCGAGTGGAAGGGTATTCTGTTTGCTTTATGCTTTGTCGTATTCGGGTAGTAAAGTGTAATTGAATATTACTGATGTGAATGATGTGCATAGATACAATTGATTGCATGGAGAAGTCAATAGCAATCACAACAGAACAAGTGTTTTGTT
Organism: Pasiphila rectangulata; assembly: GCA_963082625.1. Taxonomy (NCBI): domain Eukaryota; kingdom Metazoa; phylum Arthropoda; class Insecta; order Lepidoptera; family Geometridae; genus Pasiphila; species Pasiphila rectangulata. The sequence goes on from OY720262.1 coordinate 950,318, forward strand.
ATTTGTTTTGTGGACAGAACTAATGGGAAAAAAAATCCCAGTAGTTTTGTCAACAGAACTACTCAAACAGGTGGGAGTAAACGCATAGAGATACCTCCAGAAGATGGGCAGCAGCGACTTTTCGTGTATCAACATCCCGCACTGCGCTCACCAACCGCCTACCAAGCGCGGTGATTATGTGTCATATTCGAAGATCCCAGCGTTATTTACGCCGCTTCACTAACACCGGTGTACAAAACGAGCAGCGCAGACGAAAGCAGACATCCTCAGAGAAATCACAAACAAGATGTACCGGTGAGAAAGCTGCACTTGTAGCACCCTGAGGAAATCCTACGTACAGACGACTTTACTAGCTTGTGACGTCATCATCATCATCACAGCCGCTCTCCACGTCCACAGCTGGACATACGTCCCTCCCTCATACGTTTCACAGATCATTAGCGGATTGTCGCCATACTCGCTTGGCGGGCGGGTTGGCGAGCGCAGTATGTGATGTTGATACAATACAAGGAAATAAAGGTAATTTACGCGATAAATACCCGGTCATATGTATGTTAATAATACACTGAAAGTCGCTGCTGCCCATCTTCCGGAGGTATCCCTTAGCAGGCTCTTACTGCATCCACGGGCATGAGGGGTAACATTCTACTGCCGGCGCCCCACTGCCCTGTCGCGCCCATGATGAACGAACATGTGCAATCTATAAATCCATTGTAGCACATTGCATCGGATAGGATGCCTCTCAAGTGTCACAGGCGCCATGCCACCCCAACCGCACGCAACTTGAGACCGTCTAGCACTAGCACATCATTCATCATCATCATTTCAACCGTTAAACGTCCACTGCTGAACACAGGCCTTCCTCATGGACCTCCATGAGAGTTAGTTGCCATACTCACCACGCTTGGCTGCTGAGTTGGTGAGCGCAGTGCGGGATGTTGATACACAGAAAGTCGCTGCTGCCCATCTTCCGGAGGTATCCCTTGGCAGGCTCTTACTGCATCCACGGGCATGAAAGGGGTGACATTCTACTGCCGGCGCCCCACGGCAATTATAGTAAGTGAAGTTAATTTAACCTGTGCAAGATCACGATCGTTGGTGGATTATGGAGCCGAGGATGTAGACAGATAGATGAAACATTTACAATTTACTAGCTTATGCCTGCCGCTTCGCATGCGTTGTACCCGGATGAAATGAAGCCGATTTGTTAATCCTGGTCAACATCTATAAGTGTGCGAAATTTCAGCTCAATCTGTACGCTAGTTTTCGCGTGAATGTGTGACAAACATCCATACATAAATATTACCTCATTTGTTTAGTTTTCACTGTTTTAGTACGTCACCGTCATAAATAAATTGAAATCTATCCTGTCCATCCAAAGGTTGCATGGAAGAGATCGCTGTTAGCGATAAGGCCGCCCATTGTACCTATGTTTATTTTTAATAACACTTCCTTTTCCTGTAACTCTCATGATTTTGGTGTACAATAAAGTGATTTATTCATTCATATATTGTCACAAACTTTTGCGTTGATAATATTAAGAAGATTTTCAACACAATGTTACCAACAGTTTTCAGGTTTTAAGCGTTTCGGAGACAATTTTATACAAGTAATCACCTAGTCTCGGAGGTTACCTTATTTTTTTGTAATGTGTACCCTGAGTGTTGCAATCTACACATCATGTCCTTTCTATATTGATACCACACTTGGGTATATTTGAATAAATTCGATTGTTCCCCCCCTACTACTCGTATCAACGCCCATATCTCATGACTACTTATGAATGACCCGACCGATGATGAAGAAAATAATAAAAGAAGGTACGCGATAAAATCCTGTAATTTAAAACTAAAAAATATGTTAACAAATCGCGAAAGCTTAACAAGTTATGATGATGAAGAAGTTGCTTTCCCACCGAGATTGGATTCGAGAGATCAATTTCTCGCCCCGGAACAAATGTCTGTACGATCTGCAGATATTTTTGTTCAGGGTGTTCTGGATGATTGTAATATATGATTTTTGTTCGTAGTATAGTTTACATGTATGTTATCTTGTTAATGTTTTTAGTTTGTGGCATCATTGCTTACCTACCTGCCCTAATTTAGTAAATGCTATTAATATAATGTAGACTCGATTTGGTTTGTGAGTACATATTTTACAATGTAATAAAAAACAATAATGTAACTGTGAGTTTTAGATAATAGATAAAAAATAATAAAAAATATCTATGTAGAGTATATCTGTGTGTATTAAGTACAGTCATCTAGTACTCATACATATAACATAACACAAGCTGTGCTCAGCTTGGGTCTAGAATATGCTGTGTGAATTGTACAGCATTATTTATTTGTGTTTTTTAAACTTCTGCGTTCACAACACACCCGCGATAAATACCCCGTTATTGTATGTTAGGTTTCTAGGCTAGGCTAGATAAGTTTATTGTTCGTTTCTTTCCCTCACTTGGAAAAAGTTATCTGAAGCGAACGAATTCAATGACGTGCTTAATTCAATTTAAATGTGTCTTGTTCTTCTTTTGTAAATTGACTATTCTATGGAGCGTTTTGCTCTATTGAATAAACACTTATTGACTTTGAATATAAAGTATGTTAATAAGAAATGAAGTAAATTACATTTAACATGATATATTTATTTATGATTTATTTATTGAAAACACACACGACTTGGGCTTAAGCTAGATTCACATTTGTCTGACGTGTTGTGTCGTGATGCATCAGAAAGGTATCGCTTTCATACATTTAATATGTTAGCGTGCACGTATCTCTGATGCAGTGTGTTCTGACGGCTTGTGTTAAGTTGTGTTGTGTCGCATCAGAAGCGATCGCGGTCCGCGTCAGGTTGGGTGAGGCGCGGGGGGCGGCGCAGCGACACGGCACAACGGGTCAGAGTCAGACTATATTCTGACTTCTTTCCTCCGTCGACCGAGACACGTTCTCGGCTTGCCCGTTGACGAGCTCACCGCCGCTAACCCGGAGGTGACGTCAACCCGTCCCACATTAGCTGCTAGGCACATATTCAATAACCGGTCCCGCTGGCGGGGCCGAAGAATACACTCTTCCGTCTTAAGGTGCAGTTTTGCACCTGGACGTTAACCATCAGTAGATTCAAAAATCTGGCAACAGTCCAAGCCGTGGTTCGAACCTAAGTGGTGCCCTTGAGCTTGTTGCCCCAAACTAACTTTTGCGGCTGGGCGCCTTCTGCGCTCGCCATAGTCCGGTAACGTTGTCATGGCCATCTGCGGTCAACAATATATATTGTCAATTCGAAAAAAAAAATATTCTGACTATTTTGTGCACGCGCCACACAGTTGATGAGACGCGTCAGTGACGCACGAGCAAGTATGAAATGGCAAATCATCCTCAAAATCTGAATCTGGATCGGATGATTCATTATAAAACATTGCGAATGTGTAAACTCTCCGAAAGCCAAGACAGGACTGATTAAAAAAATGCTTCATACATAATGCGTCATATAGATGTGAACAGTAGCCATCACGACAGACTAGCATCACGACACAACACGTCAGACAAAATGTGAATCTAGCTTTAGTCCGTTTTCATAATTACTGGCTCGTAATTGGCTACTAAAGAAGAATTATTTTTCGCTTTTTCATAGTTAATTATCAAACAAAAATTTATTTGCTGTTTTCGTAATCGAGTTTCGTAATTAACTACGAAATAAGATTTTTTTTTCTGTGTTCGTAGCGAATTGGCTACGAAACAGGAATTATTTTTCACTGCTTCGTTGTTAATTATCAAACAGTAATAACCAACTTTCCTACCTTCCGTAGTGTTAAAAATAGTGCAATTTTTTTTTAATTAAGTAAATAAAAGCGATAATATTCTTAACATAAGTCTCCTGCAATGATCGTCACAATTGGACCGAATATATTTTTGAGACCCATGAGTGGACGTCTATGATATGATGATGATGTGATCCTTTATATGCTAAGATATATGTTTTATAGTTTTTATCACGATGGGTAGAGGTATGGATAGTTAGTATCCATACTGCATCTTGTAAGCGTACCGGGCAAACTTCTTTTGTATGTGCATGTAGATTTATCATTAGACTAAAGGTGAACCGCGCGGATGCCGTGGGGTGCCGGCAGTAGAACGTTCTCTCTTGCCCGCAGTAAGCGCCTGCTAAGGGATACACCCGGAAGATGGGCAGCGGCGTCTTTCCGTGTATCAACAACCCGTACTGCGCTCGCCAACCCGCCTTCTAAGCGTGATGGATGAGTATAGCAAATACCACTCATGGAGATCCATGGGGGAGGCCTGTGTTCAGTAGTGGACGTTTCACGGCTGAAATTATGAATGAATGTTAATAATATTTGTTTATTCGTATCTAAAGCTTAATATTTCAATTTCAGTCCGAAGTCACCGCCGAACAGCCCAAACCTTGAACCCTCGACGGAAGACGAGCTCAAAGGAGTGTATATCAACTGTTGGCGGGTGAGTTATTTTATTTTTATACTAGCCGCACTCCGCGACTCTACCCGCTTAGTTCCCGTTCCCGTGAGAATACGGGCATAAAATATATAGCCTATGTTACTCAGGGATAACGTAGCATTCTAAAATAATTATTAAAATCGGTCCAGTAGTTTTTGAGTTTATTCGTTCGTTGCAAACATACAAAATACACGAGTACCTATTATTGGTACTGGTAAGTCAACCTAAAAATAAATAACAAAATACGGTGTCAAATAAAACTGATAACTCTAATAACTTGAAGCAGAATCTTACATTAAAATTGCCTAGTTCGTGAGAAAATAAAATGTTAAACCTACTTTAATACAGCTAATAAATTCTCGGTATCGTCACATAACATACTTTTAGTATAGTTCTTAACAACTATTTTACAATAGATATTGGCTGACGCGTTCATCTATGACTAGGGTTACCAGATGAAAAAATCATTAGACCGGAGAAAAGGCCTGATTTCCATGGAAAAGTCCTGAGATTTTATACAGTTTGAGAATTTTTGTTTGTAATATGTGATTTTAGTTAGACTGTTTGATCTCTTAGTTTTTAATAAATATATATTGACGATTTGCTCGGTTTTATTGAAAATTCCTGAATTCCGGAGATCTTACGACAATTCCGGAGTTCCGGAGATTAGTCTAAAAGTCCGGAGATCTCAGGACAATTCCGGAGATATGGTTACCTTAAATATCTATGACTATGACGGTATCTATGACTGAACAGTATTCGTTGTGCCTTCCAGGAAGACTCCAACGACTGGGTGTGGGAATGGAGCAGTCGGCCGGACCAGCTGCCGCCGAAGTGAGTGACACCTTATTAGAATACATATAACCGCCAGGAGGATGACGTATCTCGCGACTGGTATGCAACAGCGTGCGTGTATCTCGCGGTCAACAATTACAAACGTTTGTCCCGGGTATTTTTCTATGTGTGATAGATAAGTATGTATTTACAAAAAAAAACGTATTTAAGTATTATTTTCAATCATCTGGTAATGAATCGTACAAGCTTTGCTTAGTTTGGGACTAAATGGTGTAGTCTCCAGCATTATATATTTAATTATCCTTCTGGCAAATAATAAACGATTTCATTTTGTTGCTTACGTATTAAATGAATGTCTTCATAGTGTTTTTTATTCTTTATTTACCATAAAATACACGAAATATACTGAACACGGTTCAGTATATAATTACAACCTAATATAAAGAAATAACTCAGCGGGCTTATAGCGCCAAAAAAGCTTTTTAGCGCTAATTATATAATGTAGACTCCATCTAACAATGTCCCAGGCATTGCAGCGTCCTGTTGACGCTGTATAAATCTATAATAGATTTATACATCTATAATAGACGGCCTTACACACACAGACTCGATATGGTTTATGAAAAAAACAATAATGTAACTGTGAGTCTTAAGAAAATTAAATTAAGAAAATAGATAAATAAAATTAGAAAAGCTTTAGCTTTTAGCTTTTGTGTGTCGGAACCTCGGGGGTTATTTAAAATGTTTAATTTTTTATACAGTTGTTTCTGATCTCTACTTACTTATGTTTATGTTTGGTGACGCGTTCTGAGCCCAGTGTCGGGGCCTCGGGGGTTACTTATAATGTTTAATTTTCTAAACAGTAAAGTTGTTTGTGCTCTCTTGACTTATGTTCATCCAGATAAATAAATAAATAATGCTGGACAATTCACACAGCATCATCTAGCCCCAAGCTTAGCAGCAATCGGCTTGTGTTACGGGTACTAGATGACTGATATTAATACATTCTGGACACACTGAAAAAATATCTGCAGATCGTACAGACATTTGTCCCGAGGCGGGAATCGAACCCGCAAAATCTTGCGCCGCAGTCGGACCTTCGCCCGGTGCACCGCAGAGGTCAAATTCAATAAGCCGGGAGTGATTCATAGGGGGGCGAAGCCCTAACTTGAACCTTAAGACGCCTAAAGTGTTTTAGAGTACCAGGCAATCATAACTAACTAAGAGGTGCATCGGAATCTTCCTACCTTCCCCATCCTCACGAACACCTTGCCTGGCGTCTCCACATCACGGATTCAGCCTCAAAACGTCCACTGATGAACACAGGCCTCCCTAATGGATCTCCATGAGGGGTAGTTGCCATACTCACCACGCTTGGCAGGCGGGAAGGCGAGCGCAGAACAGGGTGTCGGAAAGGCGCTAAAGATATATTAAAATGATGTTTACGTCTCCCGACGATATTGTGGTCATGGCAAAGTCGATGGAAGAGCTCAGCACGATGCTCGAAGGCCTCAATCGAGTCTCCCAGCGGGTAGGCCTTAAAATGAACATGGACAAGACGAAAATCATGTCAAATGTCCATGTCGTGCCTGCCCCAGTTATGGTTGAGAACTCGGCTCTTGAAGTTGTCGACGCGTACGTATACCTAGGACAAACAGTCCAATTAGGTAGGTCCTACTTCGAGAAAGAGGTCAATCGTCGAATCCAACTCGGATGGGCAGCGTTTGGGAAACTTCGCAACGTCTTTTCGTCCAACATACCTCAGTGCCTTTAGACGAAAGTCTACAACCAGTGTGTGTTACCAGTGATGACATATGGAACCGAGACGTGGTCCTTCACTATTGGCCTTATGAACAAGCTCAGAGTCGCTCAACGAGCTATGGAGAGGGCTATGCTCGGGGTTTCACTACGGGATCGAATCAGAAATGAGGAGATACGTAAAAGAACTCGGGTCACCGACATAGCCAAACGGATTAGCACGTTGAAGTGGCAATGGGCAGGCCATATAGCGCGCAGAACAGATGGCCGATGGGGCCGCAAAGTTCTCGAATGGAGGCCTCGGGGCCTCCATTCGAGGCAGAGTCGAGAAGTCGGGGAGAACGGGGGATCGGCAAGCGCAGCGTAGGACGTCCACCTACAAGATGGGCAGACGACTTGGTGAGAACTGCTGGTCGGCGGTGGATGCAGACGGCTTCCAACCGCAGTACTTGGAGATCAATGAGGGAGGCCTTTGTCCAGCAGTGGACGTCCTACGGCTGAAATGATGATGATGATGTTTACGTTTGTTTAGTGACGAGTTCTGGTTATTTGCAGGGACTGGCGCTTCAAGCATCCCACAGGCGCGGCGCGCGGCCCGCCCTCCGCCGCCTCCTCCATCGAGGTGATAGAGCAGCCGGCCGTCCTGCAGCAGGTAACATCATCATGACCAGAACTCAGGAACTACATCTCTTAATTCCACCATCACCCTTTTTCCATAGAAACTAACAGACACACTGCACACTATCATCCTCATTTGGTTGAAATCCCAAAGCTGAGAACTGAACGCTTCCAATAGGTATTCTTTTATAATGCGCACTGCTCTCGACTGGAACAAACTGCCGTCGTCTGTGTTTCCAACCTCTTATGACCCGATTACGTTTAAGAAAAGAGTTAATAGGCATTTTCTAGGGAAGCTCGCTCCATCGTCGATCTCATTCTTGCGACAGCAAGGATGAAATCAAGAGCTAACCTAACATAAAAAAAAAGATTAAAGACGGGACTGCAGGAGCTCATGGAATCATGCCCTTCTTCTCCAAAATCTGCATACCCTACGGGAATGGAATGCTGCCGGCGACCCCGAGTCCTCCGGTATTTCAAGGAGTTGGGCTGGTTAGGTTAGGGTCGGGGCAGTATCTCGGGGGACAATGCGCGATACACCCCAATGCGGGACGTCAGTGCAGATCTGGTAACATCACCAGAATAAGAATCATCATGACAAATCCAAATCTATACTAATAATAATAATAATATCTTTTTTCTCAGGCAACAATAGAAAAGTACACAGATCTTAAATAACTTATTCTACGGCCCATAGATATATACCTTAAATCTAACATATATGTATATAGTATAAACTTATTATAACACACGATTGGGACGGCGACGTATGACGCACGCTTGTCTCATAGCGACGACTCACGGTGTCTGCTTGCAGGCGTCCGATGAACCGTCGGAATTTAACTCCCTTTGGCCAGAACTCTTCACTCATAAAAGTTGATAGTTTGTCCGTTGGAACTCTCACCATAAAAGAACTAAAGTTGTAATGCTGCGCCGTGCGTGCGCAAACGCAAACTAGTAAGTTAACGAAAGATCCAGAATGGCCGGCGTTTACTTAAACAGCTGAAAGAGTGCAAAGGTCGCTTCTCGACGACCGACGTCGTTATAGACGACCTCTGTGGCGCAGCGGGCGAAGGTCCGCCTGCTACGCAAGAGGTTGCGGGTTCGAATCCCGCCTCGGAACAAATGTCTGTATGACCTGCAGATATTTGTTCAGGGTGTTCTGGATGTTTTCTATATATAATAAAAAAATATCTATCTATGTAGTATATTGTATTAAGTATATCAGTCATCTAGTACCCATAACACAAGCTCTGCTTAGCTTGGGGCTAGGTGATGCTGTGTGAATTGTCCAGCATTATTTATTTATTATTTATTTATTCTATTTTAGAACATGAACAGTTAAGTTTCTATAGATAAATCGGTTATCAAAATAATAGCCTTGTTTACAAACAAGGTTGTTTACCTTTTAATCTATTGTTTGTGAATCAAGATACTTCCACTTCTCGAATGTTTTTAATGTGACACATTCTGGTTTATTTGAAAACATTCATTTATTCACCCCTTTTTCACCCCAGACATGTTTAACCACCGCCACATGGGCTACATATCGCACCTCCAGTAGTAGACTGATTCGATCCAAAATTGTTTTTTGGGAAATTAAGGAAATGTGTTTCGGTCCTTGACAGTTTTTGATAAATCACACTATAACTTTATGAAACAGAGAGCTATTACAGTTTATTTATTTCTGATTTACTAGGCGATAAAGCGCACTTTTTTGAGTCGTTCTGTATACTTAACTTAATTCACCCAAATTTTGAATTGAGTCAGTCTACGACTGGAGGTGCGATTTGTATTTTTTTTGTGATAGTTTCACCTAACTGATCCTTACACAATTGAACTTAAATATAAACACATTACAATAAAACAGGTGTACGACCTTTTATAGGTAGACACAGCACTAAATAAAAACATTATGTATTTAAAACAACAACTTTATAAAATTAAAAATTTAAGTAACCCCAGTCACCTTACCTAGTCTCGGAGGTTACCTAATTTTTTTTTGCAATGTGTTCCCTCAGTTTTACAATCTACACATGCCCTTTCATTTGACTATACTTGTGTCTATTTCAAATTGAAAATGGCTACTGTCGTTAAAGAGCTACGGTGCCACACACACACGCACACACACGCACACATACTCACACACACACACACACACTATATATAGGTCCGCCTGCGACGCAAGGGGTTGCGGGTTCGATTGCCGCCTCGGGACAAATGTCTGTACAATATGCAGATATTTGTTCAGGGTGTTCTGGGTGTTTTTCTATATATAATAAGAATATCTATCTATGTAGTATAATTTATTAAGTATATCAGTCATCTAGTACCTATAACACAAGCTCTGCTTAGCTTGGGGCTAGATGATGTTGTGTGATCTGTCCAGCATTATTATTATTATTATTACTATACACACACTCACACACACACACACACACACACACACACACATAGCGGTCAAACTTATAATGCCCCTCTTCAATTCAATTCATTTATTTTGCCAGAATGTATGTATGTCTTACTTTCTAATATTATGTCCAAATACAATCTACCTTAGATATGTGTGCAAAAATTTTATTATAATATATTAAAAAAAGATTTTAAACATATTAATGATAGTTAAAATCAGTCAAAAACTAAGTCAAAAACAGAAATCATTTACTCTTTCTTGTCGCGGGTTGAAATATGACTATGGTTGTTAAAGGCCCGTGTGCGCGTGTGTTGCAGGGCCACTGCCTGTCCGTCCGGCGCACCTGTCTGTTCTCGCGCGGCGCCGTGGCCTGCGTGCTCGTCACCAACCTTGTGTCTCTGCTGCTGGGCGCCGGCATCGGGTAACTATATACTACACTGTGTCTCTAGCGCGCCGTGGCCTGCGTGTCAAAAATGTAGATCTCATTGAGGTCTTTCATTTGAGCCCTTAATGGAAAGTCTAGGATGAGGAGTTCTCGAGATATCGCCGTTTGAAGTTTGACAGCTGTCATCAACAATGTAGATCTCATTGAGGTCTTTCATTTGAGTCCACAATGGAAAGTCTAGGATGAGGAGTTCTCGAGATATCGCCGTTTGAAGTTTGACAGCTGTCATCAAAAATGTAGATCTCATTGAGGTCTTTCATTTGAGCCCTTAATGGAAAGTCTAGGATGAGGAGTTCTCGAGATATCGCCGTTTGAAGTTTGACAGCTGTCATCAACAATGTAGATCTCATTGAGGTCTTTCATTTGAGTCCACAATGGAAAGTCTAGGATGAGGAGTTCTCGAGATATCGCCGTTTGAAGTTTGACAGCTGTCATCAAAAATGTAGATCTCATTGAGGTCTTTCATTTGAGCCCTTAATGGAAAGTCTAGGATGAGGAGTTCTCGAGATATCGCCGTTTGAAGTTTGACAGCTGTCATCAACAATGTAGATCTCATTGAGGTCTTTCATTTGAGTCCACAATGGAAAGTCTAGGATGAGGAGTTCTCGAGATATCGCCGTTTGAAGTTTGACAGCTGTCATCAAAAATGTAGATCTCATTGAGGTCTTTCATTTGAGCCCACAATGGAAAGTCTAGGATGAGGAGTTCTCGAGATATCGCCGTTTGAAGTTTGACAGCTGTCATCAACAATGTAGATCTCATTGAGGTCTTTCATTTGAGTCCACAATGGAAAGTCTAGGATGAGGAGTTCTCGAGATATCGCCGTTTGAAGTTTGACAGCTGTCATCAAAAATGTAGATCTCATTGAGGTCTTTCATTTGAGCCCACAATGGAAAGTCTAGGATGAGGAGTTCTCGAGATATCGCCGTTTGAAGTTTGACAGCTGTCATCAAAAATGTAGATCTCATTGAGGTCTTTCATTTGAGCCCTTAATGGAAAGTCTAGGATGAGGAGTTCTCGAGATATCGCCGTTTGAAGTTTGACAGCTGTCATCAAAAATGTAGATCTCATTGAGGTCTTTCATTTGAGCCCACAATGGAAAGTCTAGGATGAGGAGTTCTCGAGATATCGCCGTTTAAAGTTTGACAGCTGTCATTAAAAATGTAGATCTCATCGAGGTCTTCCTTTTGAGCCCTAAACAAAAATTCTAGGTTAAGTAGTTCTCGAGATATCGCCGTTTGAAGTTTGACAGCTGTCATTAAAAAGTAGATTTTATCCAGGTCTCTTTACCAGAACATACATTTTTTGCTTTTTTATATTGACAAAATATTGTTGGCATTTTTATACCTCAATATTTGTTGCATACGTGTGGACATTATTATGCTTCGACATTTTTACACATAGACCAAAATATACTTTGGCACTTTTCTACTTTGACAAAATGTATTGTTGGCATTTTTATACATTGACTTTTTTTATACAAATGGACATTATTATACCTTGTCATTTTTCATTTTGGACAAAAGTCGTCAAACCCGTTATAAATTGTGTTACAGGAGCCAGTGGCTTCACCATAATTGTACTTAAATTACTATTTTAATTACGTCATAAAAACAAATAGCTATTAAATCAAAAAACCTAGAATAGGTTATCTAAGTTAATAAATATAATTATTTATTAATATATTTTAATTAGTGTCCTTAGTGTAATTAGTTAATTTAATTAGTGTCCTTCCGTTTCAGAGTGTGGCTGAGTAGGAGAGGGCTGTTGCCTCCGCGACTGATCCCGATCAACTGAAGACTGACGCCTCGCCGTCCCGCGCGTGCCGTCACCGCCAGCGGTGATGGAAAACACCGCGAGCTCAGTCCGCTTTGGACGTGACGACTTGTAAGCTCGATAGCGTGATCGCGTACCTCGCGTTTGTTGCGTCAGGTTCGCGGCGGGCGTGTATCTAGCGATGACAGCTGTCAATAGAAATATACTTTATTGTACATCATAACAAACAGGAAAGGAAACAGAAATAAATGGAAATAAACACAATATACAAAATGTAGTACAAACGGGGGGCCTTATAAGCAACTGCCAATGGTCAATCTTGTATTATAAAAGCAAAATTGACGTTTGACAGCGTTGATCGCGGATATACCCTACGCCTGTTGCGAACCTGTCGCGAAATACGTAATCAAGCTTCTACACTTCTTCTTGAGAAGGTGGGAAACACAGTTTGACAGTGACAGCAATGGTGATTGATCACCAACTTGCTTTCTCCGCCAGCGCCATCTGTTAAGTTGCGTCATCGAGCACATACCCAGTAAGACTTGAGAAAACATGGCCGCCAACATGGCTAGCCGAATTACCTACGAATTTATAAATTAACTTGACACTGGCGGAATTGTGTAAAACCAAACACAAGAAGCCATAAAATAAAAAGACATGTCCAATAGAGAGGAAATGTAATAACTAATAAGTGACAAAATAAACATATTTTTATTTCTTATCTTTATCTTAAATGTCATTTATTTTGTCTAAACAACAATTCCGCCAAAAATATTTCTTAATTGTACGGAAAAATACACAGGTCGGCTGTTGACGCTGCGCTGTCGAAGGCGAGAGACAGTAGTCATTGCATTAGTGGAAAGAACTAATGTGTAGAGGAATTATTATGACCTTTGTGTCTACCATGAGTTGTCGCTGCCGTTACTGCGGTAGTAATAGTACGTTACTATGACATCTGTCAGATTTGTAACTCATGGCACCAAATTCTAAGCAAATGAAGCCCAAACTACAGTCGCTGTAGTACAGTTTACTGCGCATTTTAGTACCAAACTATCCGCTAGAGGCGCTGTACACGTTTTCATACATTTTTTTAACTACAGTCGCTAGCGAGTATATCTTGTTAAAACTCATGGTAGACCTATTTCCCCTCGGTTGGATATGTGCTCGATGGGTTATGTAGACTAATTTTCACTGCTCGTTGAAAGAACAAGTCGCTACGTCTCAAGCCGACTGGGCCGCGGGTTTTTTTTATATATGTAATGAAATAACGGCGCGCATGTCGGACAGTCCGTGAGAGACGACTATAGATAAGTTACTTTTAAACTAGAAACTTACGAGTTGATATAGATTTTATCACTTTTGTATTTTCACACTGTATCTCTCCAAACGCCTTGAAGTTTCAATTTTGAACTGTTATCTGTAAGCTTGCCCGTCACTTATAAACGCTGGCTAAATTTAATCAATGAGGCGTTTTCATTAAGAAGTAAAAAAACGAGAAAAAAACGCGGGTAGGCACTGAACTGTCAACACCAAAATAAATAAGCTCTTCATTTTTATTCAAAATTAATTAGTTAAAATCATTTATACCAAGCATTTAATGGTTTAAATGCTATAGTAAATAATTGCACATACCTGCTGGCTTACTACAGTTGTCATCTGTTCTTTTTTACTCAAGTTTCAACAAAAAGTGGCCCACATACTCAACATGTCTAACCTACAACATGTGCTGGAGAATCAAAATCGCATTGAAGAATCCCTGGTTTCAAGAATGGCTGAAATCGAGAAAGCTCTTACTTCAGCAGCCTCTGACAGTAAGCCTAACATTGAAAAATTATCACTGGATTTTAAAGCATTCAAAGAGATTGCTTTGTCAACACTGCAACTTCTTCGCTCTCAAGTCCAAGCTCTTAGCATTCATGTTGATGAAGTGGATAGTCACAGCAGACACAATGCCCTCCTCTTTAGTGGCATTCAGGAAAAGGACAGTGAAGACTGCTTAGCAATTATCCTCGGAGTTATAAATTGTACTATGAAGTTCACTGATATAAAGCAGTCTGATATGTATTTATGTCATCGTTTAGGCATAAAGAATAGTCAGAAAACGCGTCCAATTTTAGTACGTTTCACTGATATGAATACTCGCAATCTCATATGGAGAGAGAAGAAACGCCTAAAGTCCACACCAACTGTTCTGAGTGAATTTCTAACTAAATCTCGTCAAGGTATCTTTTCTGAAGCCCGTAAACACTTTGGAATCAATAAGTGCTGGACCCGTGACGGAGCTATTATGGTTAAGCTCCCTAACAGTGAGTTAAAACGTATTATCACTCTGGACCAGTTGAACCAGCTAAGAAAGAAACATCCTTCATCGAGTGAAACCCGAGGCCCCGAGCATGCAGCTAGTTCTTCGCGTTCACAGGCTGTAACCAAACCGGCACCAGGCGACTATGAACCCCCTAGGTCCCGTAGGAACGCCTCATCCAGAACCAGATCTAACAAGTAGCAGTTTTATTCACGATTTGTCATACGCTCTAGATCACTGTTATCATAGTTTTTTTTTCTCCATAGCATCAAACTTGGCAGCGGTGCATACCCCCGTGTTTCGTTTTTTTTTTTTCAATGCATTGTGTTGTAACTTTTTGTATCACCTGCATTTTTCTATTTACTGTGAAAAAATGTGAAACGAAAATAGAACTTCTTCTTCTTTTTTAATGGCGTTTCCAAACGATCGTCATATTGTGGGGACAGCAGCTGTCATTGTCATTCACTGATTAAACTCAAATCTTAAGTTGTCTGTCAAACGTCAAACTTTGCTTGCCACTTTTACGAAGCAAGTTACGTTTACTTTTGTTAGTTGTTTATACCTAAATCATATTTTTTCTTCTTTTTGTTATTAAAAAAACCTTTCATTATTGATAGATAGATAGATAAACTCTTTATTGGTACATTTAAGTTTGATGCCTTGTCTATATACCGCTAAATGTAAATATAAGTTGAGCCAGCTGGGAGTGCAACAAAAACTGATCCCTTAGTTAATTTTTTTTTTTGTTATAAGTGGTAGTATTTAATAATTATATATAATTTATTATTTAATTTTATACTATATTTTATTTTATTATTTACATTGTTACTTAGTATATTTATAACATAATTACTATATTTTATGATTATTTTATCAAATATGAGCCAAAGTGATGAAGAATCTTTTAATACCGCCAGTGATTATTCTGATACATCTTTCGTCAGTGCTACGGATGACACCTTAACGCTTAACGATCTACTTGAAAACCTTTTTGCCCCACTAACTAAAAATTTCAATGTTTGCCACATTAATGCCCAAAGTATCGCGGCTCATTACTCGGATTTGCATGAATCTTTCAACCTAAACTGTAACTCTCTACATGCATTACTTGTCTCGGAGAGCTGGCTCAAGCCGTCTCTGTCCTCTTGCTACTTTCCAATTCCGGGCTTTGTCTTAGTCAGAAACGATCGTATCAATAAACGGGGTGGAGGGGTTGCGATATATTTGAAGAGTGACATTGCTTATAAAGTAATTTTACAATCCCCGGCGACCTACAACTCTTCACCAGAGTATATTTTTATAGAGATTGACCTTGGAATAAAACTTGCCCTTGGTGTCATTTATTGTCCGCCTAACATTGATTATTTCGCCGAGCTTGAAACTGTGCTGGAAGACTTAATGACTGAATACACTCACTTGCTGATAATGGGTGATTTTAACACGTGTCTCATAGGTAATAACTCTCGTACTGCAAAACTGCGGAATATTCTTGAGTCCGTATCTCTTAGTTTGCTGGATCTGCATCCGACGCACCACACTCACTCTTCGAGTACTCTCCTAGACCTAATTATTACATCAGATGTAGATTTAGTAAGATGTCACGGTCAGTTCTCAGCACCAGCCTTCTCCCATCATGACCTCATTTACTCTTCTATTAGATACAAAGTTCCTAAGACAAAACCCAAAATTTTAATGCAACGGTCATTTTCTGGTATGAACAAGGTTAAGCTTATCTCTGATGCCTCAGAACTTAACTGGGCGCAAGTCGAACAAGTACAATTATTAGATGACAAAGTAGTTTTTCTCAACTCTCACATTCTAAAATTATTCGATAAACATGCTCCCATTCGTCCAATTAAAATCAAACGTCCCCCAGCCCCCTGGTTTAATGAAACCATAAGACAGGCCATGTCTAGAAGAGACCGAGCTTTCCGGGCATATAAACGTGACCGTTCCGATGAGAACTGGACCACATATAAAAGGTTAAGAAATCGATGTAATCTACTCGTCAGAAGTGCTAAAAAACGCTACATCTCAGAACAAATTGAGCTCTCAACGCCGTCTAGTATTTGGAAACTCTTGAGATCTTTGGGTCTAGGTAAAATCAAACACACTGATGTGAAAATCACCGTTGACATCGATACTTTAAACGGCCACTTTACTTCTGGTGATAAGCTTAACCCTATGATTAAGAAAACTACTCTCTCAAACATAAATTCTCTTCCCATAACAAACATTACTCCCTTTGAGTTTCTACCAGTTAGTCAAGACTCTGTATCTAAACTTATCAAATCCTTCAAATCCAAGGCAATTGGTAGTGACAACATCGGTCGAGTAATGATTCTTTATATATTAGACCAACTTCTCCCGGCCATTACGCATATTGTAAACTTTTCTCTGTCCAGTGGTAACTTCCCCGACGAATGGCGAAAGGCACATGTTCTCCCTCTTCCGAAAGTCCCTAATCCAACTATTCCCAAGAATTTTCGCCCTATATCCATACTGCCCTTTCTGTCTAAGGTCATAGAGTCTGTGGTTCATAAGCAAGTAACTGATTTTTTATCCATGAATAAACTTCTTAACCCTTTCCAATCTGGATTCAGAGTTGGCCATAGCACCACAACAGCGTTGCTAAAGGTTACTGAGGACATAAGGGGCAGTATGGAAGACTCACAAGTCACTGTGCTGGTTCTGGTAGATTTTAGTAACGCTTTTAACGCTGTTGACCACGATCTGCTTTTAGCTATCCTTCCTAGATTAAAATTTTCTCCAATTGCTGTTAACTGGTTCTCCTCGTACTTAAAAGGTCGCCGACAGACTATTCGTCATGGAGCAAATTTTTCTGTTTGGAACAACATAGACTCTGGAGTACCACAGGGTGGAATCTTATCCCCTTTGCTTTTCTCCCTATTTATCAATCTTCTTTCTCCTCTCTTACACAGCAAATTTCACCTGTATGCCGACGATTTGCAGCTATACTACGCTGTTCCAGCAGGTGATTTGGCTCACGCAATTCAAATACTTAACGATGATTTAGCACGTCTCTACACTTGGTCATTGAATTATGGCATACAGGTAAATCCTGACAAGTGCCAAGCCATTATCGTTGGAAGTTCACGTCAGTTGTGTAAGATCAACTTTTCCAATCTTCCCATACTTTATCTCAACAGTGTCGCAATTCCTTTCTCTCAAACAGTTAAAGACTTGGGAATCATTATAGACACAAATTTAAACTGGTCTCCATATGTCAAGGAAATCTCCCGTAAGTTCTACGCATCATACCATGCCATTTTCCGTCTTAAAAATTTCCTTCCTATTTCCACTAAAATCACGCTTGTAAACTCCCTTCTAGTCCCGATTCTTGACTATGGAGACGTGTGTGCACTTGACCTTACGGAAGACCACCTCAATAAACTAGACAGGTTATTAAACAACTGTATTCGGTTCGTCTACGGTCTCCGTAAGTATGACCATGTCTCGGAATACAGAGCCAAGCTTAAATGGCTTCCGATACGTGAGCGACGCAATCTTCGGATCCTCTGCCTTCTGTTTTCGATTTTGAAAGACCCAATGGCACCATCATACTTAAGCGTAGTTTTCAAATTTGTGGCAGATGGTCACAATAAAGAACTCCGATCATCAAATACCCTTATTCTTGCAACTCCGAGTCATCGAACTTCTTTTGTTGACAATTCATTCGCAGTCGTGGCCGTCCGCCTCTGGAACTCTCTACCGCTGAATATTAGGAAATGTGAAACAAAGCAGAGTTTCAAGCAGGCAGCTCGCAAATATTTTGTAGATAAGGTTCATCCCAGTTCTTAATTTTCTATTTTTATTTCATTTCCCTTCTTAGGCCCATAAGCTATTATGTATTATTTATATTTTTTATATATATATATATATATATATTTATTTATGTTATATAATGTGTTGGTATATTTTATGTTAACTATAAGTATATATTTTTATGTTAAGTAATATTTATGTAAAAATTTTCCTTACTTCTGTTGTTAGTGCCTCCTCATTTTTTCTTGCACGCCCAGGTTGACTGGTAGAAAATGCTATTAGCATTAAGTCCTCCTCTGTACATTGTTTTTGTGCACAAAGTATTAAATAAATAAATAAATAATAAATAAATAAAAACTTCAAAAATAGTTACCTCGAACCATATAGATGGCGTTAGTTTTCTTTAACTGGTAGGCACAATTTGACAATGACAGGATTAATCACAAACTTGCTTACTCCGCTCGCCAGCTCCATCTGTTAGGTTTAGTAGAAAACTCTTTTTATTTTTTTGCTGAAAACGGCTCATTGATTTTTGACAGTTTTTAATGAAAACATGTCGAAAAGTTGGCTCATTGTGTGCTGGTTCATTTAATCAGCTTTTATAAGTAGTGTAATTATCTGGTACATATCAGGTTTTATGTTACATTCATTTAGGTTTACCATTCATCACCATCATCATCATCACCATCGAATTCGGCTGAAGTAAAGATTCACTTTGTTTTAAGTAATATTTTATTTTCTGAATTAATTTGTCCTTATTTATTTTATGGTTAGTAATATCATAAAACTGAATAAGGTTAAACAATTCAATATGCTCATGTACATATATTATTTGTTTTTTTCATGTTATTAGTATCTTGGAGATATTGAAACAGTTAAAATTGAAAATTCAGGTTCGAGTAAGCTTGGAAAAAAAAACAATTAAAAATAATTTTATATAATATAAATACTAGTCGTAAGCCTAAACTGTTTTATTGTGATCGCATCGTAATCGGCTTAGCATTTGCTCTTGACGTAATTGACTGTCGTTTTTAAAACTTATTAAAATTAATTGTATATTGTGTGTCTGCCATGAGTTGTCGCTGTGAGATCGCCTGCCGTTACTGCAGCAGTAGTAGTACGTTACTATGACTTCTGTCAGATTTGTAACTCATGGCACCAAATTCTAAGCAAATGAAGCCCAAACTACAGTCGCTGTAGTACAGTTTACTGCGTATTTTAGTACCAAACCATCCGCTAGAGGCGCTGTACAAGTTTTCATCCATTTTTTTAACAAAGTCGCTAGCAAGTATAGATTGTGAAAACTCATGGTAGACGTACTGGACACACGGGACCCCGCTGACCGGGAACAATAGACCAACAGGTGGAGTCGATTCAGTGTTGCACTTCCTAAAACTAATTATAATTAGAGATATAACATTGCTAAATAATATAGGTGTCAGTATAAAATTGGATAAAATTGTTCCTTGTTAATTTTAGAACGGCACTTACCGAATAGCAATGTCACTTTAGTCCGTTTATACGTCAATTTAATTAGCTTTATCTAGTTAGTGCGACAACAGAATCGCCACCATTGTTTGTTTCAGGAATTATAATGGTTTATAACTTGTTAAACTTTCGCGATTTGTTAACATATTTTTAGTTTTAAAATCCTGTAATTTTAAAACTAAAAATTATAATGGTTTGTTATCTTTTTGAAACCAGATCCCTAACGAGTGAAACATCAACTTAATTAGAACTAACTTATGCCCGTCGCTTCGCGTTGTACCGGGATAAAGTAGCCTATGTGTTAATCCTGGTCAACATCTATGCGTGTGCAAAATTTCATGTCCGTAAGGATTGAGGAGCCACATCAGATTCTTAAAATCCTATCTCACCATTATTTAGCAGCAATGTAGCTGAGTTTGCAGCACGAATTCTAGATTTAGCAGCAAAATGTATCACTAGTTATATTAAAAACAATTAACAAAATCAACTACATTGCTGCTAAATAATAGTGATATCAGATTTTAAAAATCTGATGTCGCTCCTCAATCCTTACGGACATAGAAAAATTCAACTCAGCCCGTTGGCTAGTTTTTTGCGTGTAAGAGTAACAAACAAACATACATACATACAAACTTTCGCGCTTGTAAATATCACCTCGGCATTCACAAATTAATGATCAACACCGCAATAGATAAGTACAGTCTTTAAGCAAATTGTATTTAAAAGTACCAGGCGACCATATTAATATAGGAGGTTAAAAAATTTCTTTAATTAACTAATAAAGTAGGATTTTCATCAGTTACGTCAGTTAGGTAAAGGTACGTCAAGCATAATTGTAGGTTATGCATATTTTGATGTCTATTTGCTGTTTAATATTCGGCTTTTCCGTATCATTCCTTAAGGTTTATTATTTGGGAAAGAGCATAGCCATTTTCAGTTCGTGCCTTTATTTCTTTAAGAATATACCTGCTACATTTTAAACTTCTATTTGAAAATGTAAGAGATGCATTGTTTCCGGTTTTATTAAATATTTCATTAAAAAAAATACAATAAAAGTATTTAGTTTTAATTACGCTAATGCTGAGATGCATGAGCACCGCCCTCCCGTCCGCTAATTATGCACATGCAGGGAGAACTAGGTTGTCAGTGCAGCATGCATACCCAAACCTATACGACGACACGTGTTTCGCCTCTCCGCGAGGCATCTTCAGGTGAGACGCTGAGGTGTTGCCTGGTCGGCGGCTGGAACGAAAGCTTTCGTTTCGCCATAAGTGCGTAAAGAGCGGGGAATGAAAACTAAATATTTTTATTGCATTTTACTGTCATGGATTTCCGCATAGTAACGTCTGATTCCATTAATTATAAATATTTAATTTAAACTCAAATTGGGAATGCAGCTTTAATTTTAAGAGTTCGCATTTTATCTGTGTTTAAATTAAATATAAGTTATCTAATGTTTTAACTTATGTTTTTTATTTGTCAAAAACCAGAGTCAACATGCAGCTCAAATATAACTAAATACCAAATACAAGTTCTTCATTTTGAAAGATATTTGTCACAGTATATGAAAATATTTTAATTGACCGTAACAATATTATGTTCTTATAACAATAACATACACAATCTATATAGTTATTATTTATGATGCTGGAAATGCGTTATAATTTATCAAAATTGATTCATTTTAGTGAATTTTCGCATATTAGGTACGCACTTACTATACAGTTCTAGTTATAGCCTGTATTACACTACACGGTATTCAGGGCCCGGTAGTTAGGGCGCCCTAACTGCCAAGCAAGGCTTGCCGGGTCCGACCGGTCGCCCTAGTTAGGGTCCCCTACGCTCTAACTCTTATCACACCACTCCTAGCTAGGGTAAGTGGTCCTTGAATACCGTGCAATGTAATACAGGCTTATATATTAAGTATATGATAAGATTAAGATATTTTTTATACTACAGAATAGGTATGTACTCTCATGTGCCGTGAACGAAAGAATCACACAGCTACGAGGGAAATACACTTCTTAGTTGTGTGGAGTCTTATTGGTTTAGTGAGTTTTGTTTGTTCTCACCATTATTGTTCCCTGATGAGGTCCAACAGACCAATGGATCCCTCCACTGATGGGGATTGTGACTAGCGTGTCCAGCTACTGAGATATCATTGCATCTGTTAGATGTACTTTATTCACTGTGTAGGTACATTTTTCTTTATGTGTCAAGACATGTTTGGTTATCTACATTTAAACTCATTATCTCAGCTGCGGGGCATCCACAGGACACAGGCGTACAAGTATGGATCATGAGGGGGGTTGATGCCATACCCCTCACACGTTGGCAGGCGGGTTGGCGGGCGCAGTACGGGATGTTTATCACGGAAAGACGCTGCTGCCCATCTTATGGAAGTATCCCTTGTTCTTACTGCATCCATGGGCAAGAGAGGAGGGGTAACATTCTACTACCGGCACTATTCTACATGCCCTTGTTACCCCTCCTCTATTGCCCGCCCATGGCATTTTTGCCATGGGTTGGCTTAAGTTAGAATCATAAGTCCATGGTTTGTGCTTTTCAAAATTGTTATCTTAGTGTAACTCAAAATTTTCTGTACTACCGCATTCTGTGATTTAAATTTACTATAATATCTGTGTTTATTTGTATTTCGGTGAAAATATCCTATAAGGCGGACGTAGACATTGTCTTAGGAAATTAAATTTTAAATAAATAAAAATAAAGAAATGTATAGCTGTTGTTTCATTTTTACGGCGTTATAAATTTAGGTGTTGGAGTGGTATCCGAGTTCGTAGGGTTCTATACCGGCCGTGCGTCAAGAGCGCAAAAAATAAACATTACAGATTTATGTTTTTTGGAGGTTTCACGTGAGGTTTTACGACCTCACATTAGAAACCTCCAAAAAACACTGATCATTTTGGAGGTTTCAAATGTGAGGTAGGTAGTTAAAGGTAGTAGGTAGTAAATGTGAGGGTGGTTGTAGTATAGTTGTAGGGTAGTCGTAGTCAAATAGACGTCCAACTCAGCATTTGTTGTTACCTTCCGTCGGGACCGTTACACATAAAGGCCGCTCTACATTCTCACGAGAATCTCGCGAGAACGCGAGAAACGTGAATGTGGAAGCGATTCGCGTATTCTTCTCATCGCTTCCACATTCACGTTTCTCGCATGTTTCTCGCGTTCTCGCGAGATTCTCGTGAGAATGTAGAGCGGCCTCAAAATAAACGAATACCTACACGATAAAACTAGGTTAGGTATGTACACAATATAAAAATAATGACGGCAACACAGGCCTGAAATTTTCACTGAATATTTGTTCATTTAATAAATATATAATTTAATTTAAAAACGGGCACGAGGTGAAAGGGTTCCCTTACCTCGCACTTGGCCGATTTTATTCATTAAAGTAGGTGAAATCTTTGACGACAGAAATGTATCTCGTCTAAGGGTGAAATAGCCTCGTTAGAGTATATTGTTCTGTGGAAATAGCTTAGGTCAGTTTACTTGTGTAGGTACAGAATTCCAAGTATTGTTGTGTGCAGAATTACCTAGTTTAATATACTCTGATACATTTGCAATTATTTCGATTATTACAGCCCAAAAATGTCTGACGCAGCACTTGGGTTGTGCAGAGTGTGCCTAGCCAGTGACGTCAACATGTACCACATAACGAACACTCGGTACCAGGAGATATTTGAAAAACTATCAACTCAGGTCAGTATTTGTGTTAGTACATGAGCGTTGAAGTATGCGGGCTCTGAATACAATGCGGGTTGGAGTGTGAGGTGTGAGTGTGAACCAACTAAGTTGGAATGTTCATGAATTGAAGATACCGTCTCAAGTCTGGGTCTGTATACGAAGTGGTTTTACTTAGTTTGGGACTAAGTTTGGTGTTGTGTGTAGTATTCAGCATTATTTATAGACGTACCTACACTGTAATTCGACGAGCTCTGTGGCGCAGCGGGCGACGCAAGGGGTTGCGGGTTCGATTCCCGCCTCAGGACAAATGTCTGTACTATCTGCAGATATTTGTTCAGGGTGTTCTGGGTGTTTTTCTATATATATATTAAAAATACTTATCTATGTAGTATAATGTATTAAGTATATCAGTCATCTAGTACCCATAACACAAGCTCTGCTTAGCTTGGGGCTAGACAATGCTGTGTGATCTGTCCAAAAAAAAAAAAAATCTCTGTTTCAGCTGTGCACTGCAGACCGGAGGCCTGAGACAGTGTGCTACATATGCCTTTCCCACCTGCAGCGGTGCCGGCGACTCGTGGACATGTCTCGGAGAGCTGAGGCGGTACTGACTCAGTTGTCACTCAGCAGCATTCAGGTATTTTTTGTTTAAGTGATTCAATATTTTATGTATAAAATCTATTATCTGAATGTTTGTTTCGCTAGTAATTAAAAAAATAACAACAATGCCAAAATTATCAATCTACATCATTAAAATGCAAACTAGAAACATACATTGAATATCACAAAGATAATTCCAAAAATTCTAGTATCAAGTAAAATTACAATCTATATGAATTTATTGGTATTTGACATGGAGAATGGAAAGAATATAGGACACTTATCTCCTGTTTGTTCTCTTAACACCTGATGCGCTTTATGGAGCGACGGGTCTCCATAAGGTTTGAACGCTCTGCATGCTTAGTGTAACAATGGGTGTACATAAGTTAAATCAGATTAGTTATTTTATGTTTTGTAGAATACATAAACGTGTAGAAAATTTCAATATGAATCCAATGGTGTATGATTTATAACAATATTATGTGGTGCTTCCTTAAAATTAATTTTTATAAAATAAAAAATAAAAAAGTTGACTCATCTGAGGGGTTAACCTTGAATATGTATTTGTTTCAGGCAACAACTGAAAATGTCACTCAGCGGAAGCTGACTTTGCAGCCCCTATTGGTGGCCCCGGTGCAAAGCCTCGGTGGGGATACCTATGATAGTTCTTATGAAACTGTTAATCGACAAGTGATATTTGTTAATGAAGAGGTAACAGCAGATGAAGATCCCTTATTGGATGTTGAAACAAACAATATTATGCCATCTGAAATTGTATGTGTGAAAATTGAGGTCAACAGTGATCAAGAGGTTTCGAATGAGCTTCCATCTACCATGGATACGGAACAACCTAACCCTCACACAAGTTACTATTGTGACATCTGCAGCGAGGTTTATAGTGATAAACGTAAACTGGCGTCACACATGAAGTTGTCACACACCATACACAAGTCACTTAGCTGCAATAGGTGTGACAAAAAGTTTGATGATGAATCCAAACTTAAAATACACACGAGGATTCATACTGGGGAAAAGCCATATGCCTGTGATATTTGTAGTAGTTCATTTAATCGAAAAGCTAATTTAACAAGGCACATGAAATCCCATACCGGTGAAAAATCATATCCCTGTGATATTTGTCATAAAGAATTTATAACGAAATGTAGTCTAACTAGGCATATGATAGTTCACACTGGAATAAAGCCATATGCCTGTGATATATGTTGTAAAAAATTTAACACAAAATTTTATTTTAACAGACACATGAGAGTTCACTCTGGAGAAAAACATCCCTGTGAGACATGTGGTAAATGTTTGTATGATAAAACAAGTTTAGAAAAACACATGAGTATTCACACAAGAGAAAAGGCATATGTCTGTAACTTATGCGATAAACAATTTGATCTTAAAGCATATTTACCGTTACATATGGGACTTCACTCTGGAGAAATGCCATTTGCCTGTAATATATGTGTCATAGGTTTTAAAAATGGATCAACTCTAAGAAGACACAACAGGACAGTTCACGCAGTGGAGAAGCTGTATGACTGTACAATATGTTATAAAAAATTTACTCAAAAATCAAGTCTCACAGTGCACATGAAACTTCACAGTGGCGAGAAGCCGTTTGCATGTGAGCTGTGCGGTAAAACATTCAAACGAAAAGATCATTTGGAAAAACACACGCGATATCACGCTCGAGAAAGTCAAAGTCTGCAGTGAAAAATAAAATTGTACAGTCAGCGTCAAATTGATATGAGCGTCTAGAGTAGTCAAAATTATATGAAAAACAAAAGCAATTTGAGCTTTGTTTACTAAGATAATTTTGAACACCCTGACTGCTCATATAAATATGAAACAATGAGTAGTATATTATTTTGAACACCTTAGGTGCTTGCAACAATATGATGATTCGAACTGCGTATATCAAATTGCTTTTATGTTTTTCAGATAATTTTGACTACTCTAGAGGCTCATATCAATTTGACGCTGACTGTACTTATTATCTGCAATCACTGACTATAACCCGGTCATTAAAAACTGCGTCGAGCTTTTCAGGGAAATGGGGAAATGCTCCAGCATTGATTTCCTCCTTTTGTATTCTGTCATGTGTCCAGTTCCAACATCAAGATTATATGGTATATACCATTTCGCATGAGCATTTTCATGTAGTGTATGGTAGTAGTTGTGAGTTTCGGTAATTTGTTAGTACCCAGTCTGTTATGCAGGTCATTTCAAACGACTTCTGAGCCATGGTGCAGTTTAAAGTCGCTCAGCTAGCTATGGATACATGTATGGATACATTTTAAGTTTTTTTTGTGATTTTTTTGTTGGATGTCCTAAAATAAATAAATAAATAAATAAATGTACTAGTAAGTACATTGAACATAGATGTTCTATAATTATGAAACAATGTATTCCTACCGTTTCACGGTGTGCAATTTCTAAAAAATAAAAATAATTATAAGTAGGTATGTATGTATAATTCAATTACATTGAATTGGTAATAAAAATATTCTATAGAAACATTTTGTCTCGCTTTTAGTTCAATTAATTACTTTCCAGTGGTTATTAAATCTGCTAAAGTGGTTGTTCCCTAAACGACTTCATCATAATCATTTTTTTTCTATTTTTATTTATCTGTCGTATGCCGAATGACCTATGGGCTTTCATAACAACAGAGTGGGTCCCCAACGCTGGAAGGAGGCAACGCGGCAGACCCAGACTGAGATGGCGCGACGAACTTGACTTGTTTTTACAAGGTTGGTCCTCCATAGCACAGGATCGGGATAAATGGAAGGGGGATAGGGAGGCCTTTGCCCTGCAGTGGGACGAAAATGGCTAGTAATAATAATAATAATTTTTATTTAGGGACTTTGAGTCTTATCATAATCACCCACAGA
This sequence comes from Pasiphila rectangulata, assembly GCA_963082625.1. Classification (NCBI taxonomy): domain Eukaryota; kingdom Metazoa; phylum Arthropoda; class Insecta; order Lepidoptera; family Geometridae; genus Pasiphila; species Pasiphila rectangulata. The sequence continues at coordinate 977,379 of OY720262.1, forward strand.
CAGACTTCACCTCGCATCAAGATGCGAATTACTGCAACGAGATATAGATGCACTTTGCATTTGGAGTGAGAAAAATATCAAAGTGTCGCGTTGTTCCATACCCATACGCGTTTTAGCGAAGTGTCACAACTTATGTCCTTAAGGTCCAACTAGTCGCGGAGGCAAAGTCATCAGTGAGTGCGGCCTAAATGTATGCTATCTCACCTGACATAGTGTGTGTACCCGCGCGCTAGAATGAAATGCACAATGATTCATTCCTAAACCGACCGCGCAAAAATATGTGAATAGACTTTTAGCAAGGGTTATTAAAGAAAAGCTTGAGTGTAATCTTTTCAAAATAACATTTATTTCAACTTTTGAATAATTAAACTATGTCGGAACGGCATTTATTTTTGAGTTTTCCGGACCAAAATGGTAAAAAGGAACCCTTATAGAATCACTCTGTCTGTCTGTCTGTCACAAATGGTTATCTCGAGAACTACTGATGCTATCGACTTGAAATTTAAAATGGTAAAAGACAACACTTTTTTACTAATATAGCATATATGAAAATGTTAAAAAATATGCTTATTTTGATTGCAGGGGGGCGGATAGGGGATCTCAAAAATTTTAAGTGAAGTTACTAGGCCGTGTGGGGTATCATATGAAAGGTATTCATTGGCACATTAATAAACAGTTTTTAGTTTTCCTTTAAGCCGTATTGTTTTTGAGTTATTTACAAAAATGTTGAAAAAACGACCGTTCCCCCTATCTCCGAAGTTTGCTTGAGGAGATAAACCTCTGAAACTTTTATTGCTATTAGAAGTGTATGTAAAGATTAGAGGAAATTTATTACAATCTCTCTACATAGCATACTTTTTTAGAAATCATCGAAAGTGTAAAAAATCTACATAAGTTCCGCTATCAGACAAGAGATGGCGCTGTCAAGGTTCTCCAACAAATATAAACCCGCCTTTGTCATATATTATATTGTATGATGGCACGGAACCCTGCTAAGCAATACCTCCGGAAGATGGGCAGCAGCGTCTTTCCGTATATCAACATCCCATACTGCGCTTGGCAGGCGTTGTTGGTACACGACTGCTGTCCATCTTCCGGAGTTATCTCTCGGCACATCCATACTGCATCCGCGGGCAAGAGAGGAGGGGCGACATTCTACTGCCGGCACCCCACCGACAAAAGTGAAACTCTTAAATTAGAAGAAGTAAGGGTAGGATTCTTCAAGGAACCCTTTGAAAATCTATGCCAACTTGATTGGGAAACTAGTTGGTCATAAAACAAAATTCAGACGAGAACCTGTATTTTTGCTAAAAATGAAATTTATTCAGTTTTTAATTATTTGCATGGTTGTGTACCTTTGTGATTGTAAAGTGAAACCTCACGATCCTGCCGGGCAAGACGTCATCGAGATAGGCACTCCCGTTCAAGGTAAAATAACTAAATATTGCTAGACATTTTGTTTTACACGAGCCAATATATCGCGTAAAAAAGTAAGGCCTGTGCATCTATTATAGATGATTTATACGTCAGCAACTGGTAATCATGCTGTACGCACGCTGCAGTGCCTGAGACATTGTTAGATGGATTAGGCTTGCCCAGCACCTATACCATCCTCTCAGCTTAGTCAGTCAGAGGAAAGAACAGGTCAATACGTCTGGAGCTAACTAAGCCGCGGGTTTCCTCACGATGCCATCACCGTTAAAGCACGTGTTAAGTGTGCACATATATTTTTCAAGAAAGAAAAATCCATTGGTGCACGGCCGGTATCGAACCCACGACCCCTTTGATTATTCACTGAATCGCGAAATCATAGGTAAGTATTATAGTTACCCATTATTTCCCGGAAGTAATCAAAGTTATTACGCTATATATTCCCGTGTTTTTAGGGTTCCGTAGAGCAACATAGAACCCTTATAGTTTCGCTTTATCTGACTTCGGCTTTGGGAAGAGACTTAGAAAAATAATTATCTGAACCGAAAACTCATATAATTCCTATTAATATGTTTTGGTAAACGTAAGTAAATAAAAATTTGCCAAGTGCGAGTCGGATTCGCGCACAAAGGGTTCCGATTCACAAACAGAGCCTCAGACGATAGTTAAGAGTTTTGACAATTCCGTCAACAGATCTTAACCCAAAGATCCATGGAACCACACTTGAAGTAGATACCAACTTTACAACTTGGAGATCCATGAGGGAGGGCTATGTCCGGCTGTGGGCTACCAACGGCTGAGATGGCGACTACTCGACCCATCAAGGACATGCGTGTAGTTTCTTAATAAAATCAAGGAACTACCTTAAAAATTAGGCGGGAACATTCGAATTAAGTATTCGTCTACCAATAAATGTAAGATATTTTGTATAATATATTATACTAATTATAACAGTTTCTGATTTTAATTTTAAAATTTTGTGAATAATTTGTACAGGCTATACAAAAAATTCCAACCTGCTATAAGACGACAGTTTTTTTTTTATTTTATTTATTTAGGTACTACTAGTTATTTACTTAGGTTAGGGCAGGAGTCTTGCAAGACTATGTAAACTGCATAATATTTATTCATCACGAATAATCATGTATCTTAAAGCATGATCGCTGCATCAGAAATTGGTGCAGCCAGCACACTCTGAAACAAGCCCACATCAAGAACATTAAAACCAAATATAGAAATTAGCTTCTGTCTCCTAGGTCTGCTTGGGAACACTCCAATAAAAATGATATGAGTCCTCAAACACACCACATATTTCACACATATGGCTGTCTATTTTTTTCATCATCATAATCATCATTTCAGCCGTAGGACGTCCACTGCTGGACATAGGCCTCCCTCATGGGTTTCCAGTTATTGCGGTTAGAAGCGATCTGCATACAGGGTTTTTAAATTTTTCATAAGGAACTTAACTCATAAGGAACTTAACTCATAAGGAACTTAACTCATAAGGAACTTAACTTTATTCAGTGGCATGTGCCCGGAGCATTAATTGCTTGTGTGCAGTAACAATTAATTTCCTACTGAACTTCCGAGGTAGGTTGCTAAACCAGGGAATGACTGGTGACTCACTCTGAATGGTTTTAAACCAAATACGTCACAGTTACACCGTTTCATTGTACTCCCGTGGGCCGTGGGGTGCCGGCTGTAGAATGTTACCCCTCCTCTCATGCTCGTGGATGCAGTAAGAGCAAAGGGATACCTCCGGAAGATGGGCTGCAGCGTCTTTCTGTGTGTCATCATCCCGTACTGCGCTCGACAACCCGCCTGCCAAGCGTGGTGAGTATGGCAACTACCCCTCATGAAGATCCATGAGGGAGCCCTGTGTTCAGTAGTGGACGTTTTACGGCTGAAATGATGATGATGACTCCATTGGCTCAGGGACCCAAAGTGAGTCTTGGCCTCCGATACGAGAACTCCCCACTTTCTTCTACTACCATGGAGATCCATGAGGGAGGCTTGTGCTCAGTAGTGGACGTTTTACGGTTGAAATGATGATGATTGTACTCCCACAGAGCTTCCCCCAGGAGTGGAAGAGGAGCCCTCAGCGGAGGCGGATGACGGCCCCGAGGAGCTGGAGACCAGGCGGACGTCGCCTCGGGCGCGGCCCTCCAAGGACGCGCGCGCCGACGCCAAGACCAGAGTGGCGGTGAGAATCTTCAGAAAATACTTGAAAAGTGCGAATTCGACTCGCGCACGAATGGTTCCGTACCATTATTTGGCAAAATAACTTGAATATTCAGTGAATATTTCAAGCGTCTACCTGTTGCCGTTATTAATATCGAGCAAAATACTGCAAACAATCATGTTTGTTGTATGGGAGCCCCTTAAATATTTATTTTATTCTGTTTTTAGTATTTGTTGTTATAGCGGCAACAGAAATACGTCGTCTGTGAAAATTTCAACTGTGTAGCTATCATGGTTCATGAGATACAGCCTGGTGACAGACAGACACCGGAGTCTTAGTAATAGGGTCCCGTTTTTACGCTTTAAAGACAAGACAAGTGTTTTCTAACTACTAAAAGAAATCGCTTTTAGCGATAAGACCGCCCATTGCATGTTATATTTGTCTGTGTTTCTCTTTGTGAAATTTATGTTTTATGGTGAATGTACATTATAGAGTTTATCATCTATCTAAACCTTGTTAGGTTAGAAACAACGCTCCATCAACAGATGGAGCTGGCAAGCGGTAACAATTTATGGTCAATGACTTCTTTGATGACCTAAATTTGAATTTAAACTTATATATTATGACTTTGTGTAAAAGCAACCTATAAATATTTGTACGACCGGAAGGTCAAAATATAGTGATACAACTTATTTATGCCCATCTGTAAATCTATATATATAAAATTCAAAGTCCTGACTGACTCTCTGACTGACTGACTGACTGATATATCAACGCTCAGCCTAAATCACGGAGTCGTTCGTCAACTCACACCAAGAATCTTGCCCCAACTGGTGTGAGTTGACGAATCGTAAATAAAATATTATTTTCGTTCTGCAACTCACCGAAAAAAGCGGATTTTATAATCATTAATTTAAACGTGGACCTAAAGACTTGAAATTTGGCACAAATATACCTTGAGTATCCTAGAGGTGCACTAGGAAGGGATTTTTCGAAATTCGGGTTAGGGAATAAATGGGATTAATATTTTCGAATCAAAGTGGAATCTGCGTGAAAAAGGGGATTTTACGTTTTATGACTTCCACGAGGACGAAGTCGCGGGCAAAAGCTAGTCTACCTATATTTAAGCAAATAAATAATTCATTACTTCATTGTGGTCATTGTCAAATTGTGTTTACTACCAGTGAAAGGAAACTGACGCCGTCTATAAGGTTCGAGGCTAAGGGGAACGGCTGGCTGATTACGCATCTCGACAGGTTTGCAACTGGCGTATTTCCGCAATCATCGCTGTCAAACGTCGATTTTTTGCTTTCATATACTACAAAATAGACCATTCACAGCGATAATCGCGAGATTTACGCCTGTCGCTGTCGCAGCGTTGTAGCGCCTGCCGGATTAAGAATAGCAAACGGATATAAATATAGCAATAACGGACAAGTAATGTTCAGTGTGCCGTGGGGTGCCGGCAGTAGAATGATACCCCTCCTCTCCTACCCATGGATGCAGTAAGAGCCTGCTAAGGGACACCTCCGGTAGATGGGCAGCAGCGTCTTTCCGTATATCAACATCCGGTACTGCGCTCACCAACCCGCCTGCCAAGCGTGGTGAGTATGGCAACTACCCCTCATGGAGATCCATGAGGGAGGCCTGTGTTCATCAGTGGACGTTTTACGGCTGAAATGATGAATGATTGTTCAGTGTAAAAATTACAGGATTTTATCGCGTATCTTTTATAGGGTTCCGTGTTACTATTTATTTTTCAAGCCGGAACACATCAAGGCAGACACTGCTTGGCGGCAGATAGGTATGGTGGTAGTACTTCCCCGGATGAAGTCTTCAGATAAAATTCTACTACTGCTATTATCGAAACAAAAACTAAAAAAAAACTAAAAAGATCTATTAATTATTATTATTATTTAGTTTATTTTTGGTTTATACTTCAAATTATTAATTTTGGATATTCTAGCCTTGTTAGCTGAGTTGTTTTTTATTTGTGCGCACGTTGTGGCCGCCTCTAATTGAGGGAACACTAGCCCTAAGTACCTATTGTTATAATTAAACCTCATTATTGTGTATCTCTTGTTGGTAGCCCAAATAAATAAAATAAATAAACATTAAAAGTTATTATTGAAATAGAGAAGGGCAGGGCATGTTGCCAGGCGAGACGACAGCCGATGGACCAAGGCGGTAACAGAGTGATTCCCGATGGAAGCGAGACGGCATCGAGGCAGACCACCCGCCAGATGGGCGGACGATCTGGCCAGGGTTGCCGGACGACAGGGGATGAGACTTGCACAGGACCGTTTCCGTTGGCGTGCTGAAGAGGAGGCCTATACCCAGCAGTGGGTGTCAACGGGCTGATATGATGATGATGATGATTGAAACAGTCAGGTTCCGGCATTAGAATGTTGCTTCTCCTCTCTTGCCCGTGGATGCAGTAAGAAGGATCTGCTTTGTTCCGGAAGACGGGCAGCAGCGTCTCTCCGTGCATCAACATCCCATACTGCGCTCGCCAACCCTGCCAAGCGCTCCCCTCATGATCTTGGAGTTTGAGGGAGGCCTATGTTCAGCAGAGGACGTGGCAGCGGAGCCCTGCGGCTGTAATGATTGAAACGTTTAATAGTTTATAAAAGTACTAGCCGCACCCCGCAGTTTCACCCGCGTAGTTCCCGTTCCCGTGGGAATTTCGAAAAATCCCTTCTTGGTGCACCTCTAGGATACTCAAGGTATATGTATGCCAAATTTCAAGTCTCTAGGTCCAGTGGTTTAGGCTGTGCGTTGTCTGTCAGTTACCCAGCCACTTAGTCAATAACGGAAGAGTTTTATATATATAGATTTATGAACTATTTATTTAATAAAATACCTACGCAAATTGAGCAATGAAGCTTTTTATTCAGACAGTAGCAGTAAAAGACAGTGACATGGCAAGTGTAAGTCGTTTATAGTTCACATAATTGAAACTAGATGGCGTTAGTCCAATGTTGCAATTAATTATTTCAACAACATTATGTTAAATTATTACATGGAAAATGTAACAATTTAACAATAAAGTTTTCTTATTCTTATTCTTAATGAGCCGTTTTAATTAAAAAGTAAAAACTTTAAAAATAGTTCCCGCCGGCATGGAAAACATTAATAAAACAAGCCAAAGACAGACAGAAATCAGAAAAGATAAACAATCTCAGAGATCGAAAAAATCACCAGATATGTTTTTTCGAGTCTAAACTAAACATACTTTTTCAAAACATGCAAAGTCTCTGTAATAAAAGGCATTTGTTGGAGGAAGCAGCAGAACATGATCAAATACATTTATTGTGTCTCTCTGAAACATGGATCACAACACCTAAGCAAGATCTTCTCCGTCTCGAGGGATATAAGCTAGCTTCTTCCTTCTGTCGAACAAACTATGAGGGCGGTGGAGTTTGCATCTTTTCAAAAAATGAGATTGATTTTATAGAATTAAGTGAATTAAATAGGTTAAGTCAAGAATTTATCATTGAAATTTGTGCAACAGAAGTACCAAAGTTTAATATAGTTTTAGTTTTATTGTACTGGCCAGACAGGAAAAGAATGCCTGATCTCGTTTATAAGGTCTTAGAAGAACTTTTGAAGCTCCTAAGTATAAAACATGTAAAAAATGATATTATTATCGGAGGTGATTTCAATGTTGATGTTCTAGATAGCACTGGCTGGCTCTTTAACGCTTTTAAATCTGATGCATAGTTATAATTTTTATCAACATGTCAACCAGCCAACCAGAATTAGCACTTGCAGAAAAAATAATAAAACCAAATACTCATGCATAGATCTAATATTCACAAATTTCAATAATAATAATTTAAATGTAGATGTTAAAGAATTTGGATTTAGCGATCACAAAGGTGTTATTATAAATATAAATTGTCCAAAACTTAACACACGAAAAGTTTGGTATGCGGAAAAAATAATTTTTAGTGAAAAAAATATACAAAATTTTATCATACACCTAGAGAATATTGATTTCCAAACTATCATTACTAATGGAAAAAATTCAAACGAAAACTACAACTCATTTAGCGAAGCTGTAAATAAAATATTAAATCTATGTATGCCTAAAATTAAGATAAAAATAAAAAATAACAAGAAAAAAGCTTGGCTCACAAAAGGAATTAAACAATCGTGTAAAAACAAAAGAATATATAAAAAAATTATATCACAGGTAAATGACCCCATCCTTAGCAAAGACTACAAAACATATGAAAAAATATTAAAGAAGACCGTTCTAACGTCCAAAAAGATTCAATGTATAAAAAAAATTAAAAATTCGGATTGTGTAATAAAAACCATGTGGCATATTGTAAAAGAAAAAACTAATAAACTAACTTTGAAGAATCGGAATAATATAAAACTAAAAGTCAATAATATCATAACTGAAAACCCAGAAATTATAGCTAATGTCTTTAACAATTTTTTTATATCCGTAGGAGAAAACGAATTTCAAACAACACCACCCGGTCGACCAGTTCTATCCCAATCTGAAAACTCGATGTTCTTACATCCTGTTACAACCTGTGAAGTATACAAGATAATAAAAAACTTAAAAAGTAAAAGAAGCTTTGGCCACGATGAATTACCACCATTTCTTATTAAAAAATGCGCAATGGAGCTAGCTCCACCGCTAGCATTTTTGATTAATCAATCTTTTGCCGAAAGTAGAGTCCCTGATGCAATGAAAATTTCCATCATAAAGCCACTTTATAAAAAAGGAGACCACAAAGATGTAAACAATTACAGACCGATTTCTTTGTTGCCAACTTTTACAAAAATATTAGAGAACGCTATGTCATGTCGACTCTATTCATATTGCGAGAAATTCGAAATATTTAATGACAATCAAAATGGTTTTCGAAAAAAAAGGTCCACGTCATACGCAGTTTATAAATATATTAATGAAACCTTAAATATAATCAATGAAAAAAGCTATGGTTTGGGATTACTACTGGATATGAGTAAGGCCTACGATAGAGTTCTGTATAAAATTCTACTAAACAAATTACATGGCATCGGAATAAGAGGACCGAGCTATAATTGGTTTGTCTCATACTTCAGTAATAGAGTCCAATATGTAGAGATTGAAAATTATAATCATAGTACAGGAAAAGTAAATAAAATCATATCTGATAAAGTAAAAGTTACTAAAGCTATTCCCCAAGGCAGTGTTCTAGGCTGTATATTATTTCTAATATACTGTAAGCCATCATTTTAAATAAATTCAGTAATCCATGTATTCACTATGTCTGAAAGCAAGCTTTGCACCTTTTTGTAACCTAGTATTCACTATTCATGTTATTTACTGTCATTAATAGTAACTCTTACAATATTTTAACCGCAATCTCATGCATTAAATATAATTGATATTTTCAAATGTAAACAACTGACTTGTGACAGCTGGTCTTGACGTTGACATTTCGTTTTAAATCATTCCATGGTATCTGTCACAGTGTGGCCACAATTAAAATAATTTATAAGAAATGTTACGAATCGGATACGTTAAGACTAGTGCTGCCATCTGTCGCAGAAGGGCCGGCATGACGAATGTCGGTAGGCCCGACCAAGTGGAGGTGGTAATAGAACAAGCCTATAAATTAAGAAAACATGATGTACAGCTCTCTTTTCCTTGTCGTCCGCTGATGAATAAACTATTATCGTTGCTGCTTCTTGTCTTTCACTTCAACAAATCAGAAGTGTTCGTCGAGTCCACGCTGCGTGCTCTATCCTGAACCATGAGCCAACGTCGAAGGCTTCCTGTTATAAGCAATGACGAGGAACCAGATCCGCAAGAAACGCCACCACCACCATCGCCACGTGAGCCACCTTCCAAGAAGAAAAAAAATCCACCTCGTCCAACCAACAACGATCGGCTAGAAAATATGATGGAGCAGTTCATGAGCAATCAAGCAGCCAGGTGATTTGGATCAACGCAACGGTACAACCGGAGAGAACAATAACCTCATCGAAGCCTCAACAGAAAATACAAGGTACACAAAAAAAAATAATTCTTTGAAAATGTAACAGGCGATTGATTAGAAACAATAGCACATTCCAGTTCATAAATTTTGCTATCTACCCTCAATAATTTTCAATTCCAAGCATGTCGTCATTAGGTAACATTAGATCCAACACATCCAATCGACATAAACCCAAATAAGAATATCCATTACCTGACATTTTATGTAAAACTTGAAAACGTGCTGAAATTTGATGGTGACATTAATGCTACTTCTATTTTCACATGGTTACACCGTCTGGAGTCCTTGGCGAAAATCTACGGCTGGGATTAATGAACACTGGTCTACCACATGACAGCCTGCCGAGGATTAGCAACAAAGCTTTACTACTTCGTCACCATGAACATGCAACAGGAAGAAAAGGTACTTAACTTCTACTTAAAAAAAAAAAAATTTTGCTAAGGGTAAATCTTGTAAACTTTCTGATGACTTAATAAGAGATGTAATTATTTTTAAATTAAGTAACCCTTTATTGAACGTAGGAGCTCGTGGTATTGGTACGCGTTCTTTACTTAGTTAATTAATAATGCTTCATTAGATACGTCATCTCATCCCAAAGAAGCTAACGTTACTAAAGAGAAAAATATCAGGCAAACTAAATATTTTAATGTGGTCGTTGGGGTCATATTGTGGCAGTCTGTAGAGATTCTATTCGATGTGGCTCATGTGAAAAGCAGGGCATAAAACTGAGAATTGTAGGCTTAAAATGTGTTCTCATTACAATCTCATTACAAACTACGTCACATGCGTAAAGAGCATAAAGTTTCCTAGAATAATTTTGTTTTGTTACGAGTATTCAAAATGATGAGATAGAAGTGGGTAGTCAGAAAAAAATTAACATAAACACGGGAATTTATCGTGTTCAACAGGCATTGGTACGGGGGAAGCTTAGCTTAGCTTGCTATAGCTTGAAAAACTAAATCGACAACTACTAACGTAAACTAGGAAGAATCTTACCGATAATCAACACTTAATATTTTATTGTTCTATAATGTAGGTACCTACAGTGGTGTTGGCAATGGTGATAGGTAGCATTACAGACCATGTAGGGCACAACAATAACTATAGAAGAGAGGAATAATTCCCGGCATGTCGTTTTCTTGTTGGCTCGAAACCCCTTAAAATGAATCTCGTTACGTCAGTCTTCTTTTGCCGAGATCCCTTTTATAGTGCCGCCGTAGCGCTTGGTCGATGACGCGTTTAGTCAATTCTCTGTTTAAAAAGCCGTCTAGGCAGCTACGTAGCCATGTTTACACGTTAAGTACAGTCAGACGGGAAGACGTCATTGTTAATGTTCATACTAGATAATAAGGTTATAATATCCCACTAATATTATAAAGCCGAAAGTTTATTTGGATGGAGGTTTGTTACCTCTTCACGCAAAAACTAGGCTACGGATTGAGCTGAAAAATTATTTTTTTTTGCACACGTATTTATGTTAACCAGGATTAACACACAGGCTACATTTTTATTCGGGTACAACACATGCGAAGCGGTGGGCAGAAGCTAGTATACTGTAAAGCAAGCAAAAAAAAAAAATGATTTTGTAATCGTGAGAGTTAAACTTGTGTCATTTAAAAGTTAAATATCTAGGTCAGGTTTATGTAGGTCAAAATAAAAAAAAAAATTGTTAATATAATACAAACTAGAGCGTTAATAAAGATTATTACCAAAGTATTCATCGATCGTATAATAACATTTCATTTATTAGGATTTTTTTTTTAGTTTTTATGAATATGGGTCTTTAATTAATTAATCTCATTTTTTTTTTTAAATAGAATGTATTATAATTTATATTTTTATCGACATAGCATATGGACTAGATGAATGCAGTTTCATTTTAAAAAAAAGTTAACGTTAATTTATTATTATAACGTAATGAGTAAGCTGTGTAGGTTCCCGCACGAGTTTTATAGAATTGTTTATTATTTCAAACAGATTTGCATATTTCTTTTGTTGCATAAAGACCACCTATGCATGGGTGCTATTCCTTAATAAGATAAAGGATTAAGATATGTAGCTATTTGAGTAGGCGTAATAAATTGCAAGGGAACGTTTAAATCAGTTTTTTTTTTTTTTTTTTTTTTTTTGGAGTGCGTATGTCAAGCTTGATAATTTGGATTTAATCTTTTGTGTGTGTGGTGTCCAATTTGAGTGAGTGTCTATGATTACACCTAGTAAAATGATTTCAAGTACTATAGATAGTGATCTGTTATTAAAAGTGTAGGTACTACACCAACAGACTTACATGAACCACGTGGCACTTTATAAGGTAGAAAGTTATTTTCGATAGTTTTATTTTCTAAAGGTAAAGAATAATCAACATAATCAAATTATTGGTAACAACAATCGTTATAGGTTAAACATTTCTAATTCAAATAATAATATTACTTATGACAAGGCAATTAAAAAAAAATTGTGAGGTCAACCATTCAGCAAAAATTTAATTAGACAAAATATTATATGTAAAATGAAGCAATATATTTTGGGCACAAGTCAAATCAAATAGATAGGTACAAGTAAAACAGTATAATAGTTGATAAAATAATAAATTCGTCAATGTCAGTTAATAAATTAAATCATGTCAACAAATTATAGGCACAAAATCATCATCATTGTAGAACGCCTTCTCGACCAGCCATGATTTTAAGTTAGTTTTCTATTTTTTAGAGAATAGGCTAGGGGGGTCAAGTATGTGATCCGGCAGTTATATAGCACAGATAAAGATTTAACCAGTAATGATTTTGAATCGATTTATAACAGCAAACAAATAAGGCATATTTTGAATTCTGTGACATGCTCTCGCATAAATAGGCAAATTGAATAGTCAAACTGTTCTAGGTATTTGGTATCTCTTAGTGCGATGTTAAAAAATATATATATATATATATAATAATATACATTGCTGAGAATTTGTGGGTACACAAGGGTATCAACACCCCATACACTAGCACTACTAACAAATATCCATACCTTCGAAGTTAGATCCTACTTTAAAATCAATTTACTAAATAAATGATAATTAATAAACATACCACAACTCCGAGCTCTTGCACAAAATGTTACTACAAAAAAATATATATATTTTAATTTAAGAATATATTATAATGATGAACATAGAATAATAATTAAAAACAAGTTTAGAAAAGTATGCTGGTATCTGTAAAGAAATAAATGTTTATGATAATGTTATAACAATTAGTTGGTTGTAGACAAGTGTGCGACTGCGACACAGTTTTTATAAATCATCGTTTATGTTATTGAACAATGAGTACTTTATTTTGTTGGTGAATATTGATATTTGAGTAAAATATATAAAAATAAGAGTATAAATTAGAGCAACTGTTTTTTTTTCAAACAAAAGATATTTACAATACTATCTGTAGTAAAAGAGTAATACCAAATTATGTTGTCTTACTAATGAATATTGTACAGGTATTAATGCAATGTATGTAAATGAAGTTAAACCTTTAAATAATTCATTACTTTGATCTACCTCTAGAAAACTATAAATATATTATTTTGATATTGATAATTTTGTAGGAGGTTGCTATGTTAAATTTTCGTATATTCGTAATTATAATTGAATTATTATTAACAGGTAATCTAAAGCAATTATATTATATGCACAAAAAGGGTTTGTCCCACAGATACAAAAAGGGTTTGTCCCGCAGATACAAAAAGGGTTTGTCCCGCAGATACAAAAAGGGTTTGTCCCACTGTTATAAAACGGGTTTGTCCCACTTTTATAAAACGGGTGTGTCCCACTGTTATAAAACGGGTGTGTCCCACTGTTATAAAACGGGTGTGTCCCACTTTAATAAAACGGGTGTGTCCCACTGTTATGAAACGGGTGTGTCCCACTGTTATAAAACGGGTGTGTCCCACTGTTATAAAACGGGTGTGTCCCACTGTTATAAAAAGGGTGTGTCCCACTTTAATAAAATGGGTGTATCCCACTGTTATAAAACGGGTGTGTCCCACTGTTATAAAACGGGTGTGTCCCACTGTTATAAAACGGGTGTGTCCCACTGTTGTAAAACGGGTGTATCCCACTGTTATAAAACGGGTGTGTCCCACTGTTATAAAATGGGTTTGTCCCACTATTATAAAACGGGTTTGTCCCACTGTTATCTGAATCTGTAAGCAAATAAAACAAAATGTTATGATAGCAAATGTTTATTTTAGCCAACTATAATTGTCATTTATTGTTTTAGAATAATAATTTATATGGTATATACCTACTGTACTCTATAAATACCACAAAATGAAAATCAAGACCTGTGTAAACATAGCATAAGAAATTTAATTAGATCACAATAAGCACTGGTTCATTTGCAAAAGACAAATATTGTATAAATGTATTTAGTATTCATTAAATTTGTGTACTACATGCATTACGAGGACGTAATATTGTCAGGAAAGGCCGACTGCGGATGTGAAATCGAATGTGATGTGATGGTTAATTTTTAAGTTTCTGGTTTTAAATTGTAAATTTGGTCAAAATGTTTTGCTGATTATGATAAACTTTTATTTTAATTTGTTTCAAAAGGTTATTTTGAAAGGCCCTTTGTATTATCTTTTCTATTAGAACACTGTTCCGAGGGCGTAACCATTTGTCAGGAAAGGCCGAGTGTAAGCCATCATTTTAAATAAATTCAGTAATCCATGTATTCACTATGTCTGAAAGCAAGCTTTGCACCTTTTTGTAACCTAGTATTCACTATTCATGTTATTTACTGTCATTAATAGTAACTCTTACAATATTTTAACCGCAATCTCATGCATTAAATATAATTGATATTTTCAAATGTAAACAACTGACTTGTGACAGCTGGTCTTGACGTTGACATTTCGTTTTAAATCATTCCATGGTATCTGTCACAGTGTGGCCACAATTAAAATAATTTATAAGAAATGTTACGAATCGGATACGTTAAGACTAGTGCTGCCATCTGTCGCAGAAGGGCCGGCATGACGAATGTCGGTAGGCCCGACCAAGTGGAGGTGGTAATAGAACAAGCCTATAAATTAAGAAAACATGATGTACAGCTCTCTTTTCCTTGTCGTCCGCTGATGAATAAACTATTATCGTTGCTGCTTCTTGTCTTTCACTTCAACAAAACATAAATGATTTGCCAAAACTTATTGAGTCTCCCTGTTCCTTATTTGCCGATGACATATCAGTAGTTATTCCATGTAAATCCGAATCCCATATAAAAATAAATCTAGATAATACTTTAACTAATATTATAACATGGCTAAATGACCATAATCTACAGTTAAACTTTAACAAAACCAAAATCATTCAATTCAGACCCTATCAGAAAATTCCTCTAAATATTAATTATACATTCCAAAACACACTATTAGAAAACGTAAATTCATACCCCCTTCTAGGCTTACATATAGATTCCCATTTAAATTGGAAAGAACACATTAAACAAGTATCAACCAAATTATCCAGATTTATTTACGCCTTGTTCGAGTTAAAGAAATCTACAGATATTAAAACTGCCATTACGGCTTATTATGCTTATGCCAACTCATGGTTACAATATGGAGTAATTCTTTGGGGCAATAGTAGAGATGCCTCCAAATTATTTATCTTGCAAAAACGGTGTATAAGAATAATATTTAATATAGATGAAATGACTAGTTGTAAACCATATTTTATAAAAGGAAAATTTTTAACGCTCACATGTATATATATTTTGGAAATAAGTTTATTTGTGAAAAATAATATAAAATTTTTTAAACCCTATTCCAGACCAGAACACCTAAGACCTCGCAATCGTTTAGATATTCCGTTCTCAAAGCTTCAACTTTTCCACTCAGGTCCACATGCAATGTGCATAAAAATATTTAATAAAATTCCACAAGATATTCAAAACGAAAGTAAAATGCCACAATTGAAATCATTATTAAAACAGTACTTATTAAAACATTGTTTTTATACCTTACAAGATTTTTTAGAGCTGTAGGTTTTATTTGTTTGTTTTTTTTTTCTGTTCATATTTTAGGAAAACAAGTTTAGTAATGTATGTGTTAATCACATAACATATTCTTCGTTTTCTACACTTATAAGATTTTATTTGGTTTTGTACAACTTTTCTTTTTCATAGCTTAATATACAGGTAGCTATATTAACATGTACCTACTTACTTAATACTATGTCACCTGCATGTATAGGGTACGTATAATAGGTACCAAATTGTAATTATAAGTGCATTACTGTCGTGCCCAAACCGGGTCCATGTTTGGAACTATATTTTGTTAACATCTTCACTTACTACAACGTGGTTGCAATAAATGTTTTGACTTTTGACTTTTGACTCCCACGAAACTTAAAGATGGCGTTAGTTTTCTTTTACTGGTGGAAACACAATTTGACAATGACGGCAATTGTGATTGATTAACCACAAACTTGCTTTCTCCGCTTGCCAGCCCATCTGTTAGGTTTAGTAGTAAACACTTTTTTTAACTGAAAACGTCTCATTATGTTATTGACAGACCACGTCGGTGAAGCCGAGCGAGAAGGCATCCGAGGAGTCCGGCAGCCAGGAGGAAGAAGCGCGCATCGAGAAGGAACTGGCTGAGATATACAAGGACACCGGTACATCATCATTTCAGCCGTAAAACGTCCACTATTGAACACAGGCCTCCCTCATGGATCTCCGCGAGAGGCAGTTACCATACACACCACGCTTGGCAGGCGGGTTGGCGAGCGCAGTACGGGATGTTGATACACGGAACGACGCTGCTGCCCATCTTCCGGAGGTGCTCTTAGCAGGCTCTTACTGCCACGGGCAAGAGAGGAGTGACAACATTCTACTGCCGGCACCCCACGCGACACCGGTACGAAGTATTATAATTTTGCGTCAAATTTGACGTTAAATGAATTAGAGTCAGGTGCGTGTCGGACCACACGCTATGTAGACTTACTAGACGGACTTCGTCAAACACTGGTAATAGAATGCTGCCTCTCTCTAGCCCGTGGAGTAAGAATCTGCCAAGGGATACCTCTGAAAGATGGGCAGCAGCGTCTTTCCGTGGATCAACATCTCGCTAACCCGTCTGCTAAGGGTGGCGAGTATGGCAACGACCCCCTAATTATCGTTATCATTTTGCTGACGCTCTATAATGTTTTGTCACAGATTATAAAGCTGAGACAGACCCGCCGAAGGTGGAGGTCAATGACCTCGACGAGGGAAAGCCGATCGCTCGCCAGGGACAGAGGTGAGTAAGGATACGTCTTACACCTGCCTCAGAATCTACTAGCTAATACCTCAGCTACTAATACTAAAACTACTACTCTACAACTTTTCTACTACTACTCTAGAACTACTCAACAACTTTTCAAGGAAAAACCTTACCGAAAATTTACGATTCCGGTGGGATTCGAACCCACGTCCGTCAAATCGATCCTTGGCGCTTCCTAAATCCGGAAGTGAATGCAACTTCAGACAATGAACAGAACTCTAGTTATCTGTAGATGGCGCTCTAATCGGTGCTCAACCGATTTCACCTTATCAAGAATTTCAGCGGAACCGGACAAGGGTTTCGTAGCTTAGTCTCACTCCTTCTGAGGAAAAAAAAACAACTTTCCTTTTTTCCTCCGTCGATCGAGACACGTTCTCGGCTTGCCCGTTGACGAGCTCACCGCCGCTAACCCGAGGTGACGTCAGCCCGTCCTACACTAGCTGCTAGGCACACATTTAATAACCGGTGTCGCCGGCGAGGCCGAAGAATACACTCTTCCGTCTTAAGGTCCAACAAGTCGCGGAGGCAAAGTCGTCAGTGGGCACGGCCTAAATGTATACTATCTCACTAGTATGTGTACCCGCGCGCTAGAATAGACTTTTAGCACAAGGGTTATTATATATAAAATAAAATAAATATATATAAGAAAAACTTCAGTGCAATCTTTTCAAAATAACATTTATTTCAACTTTTGAATAATTAAACTATGTCGGAACGGCGCTAATTTTTAAGTTTTCTTTCTCCGTATATTATTTAGTTTCGTCCAAAGTTGGGCTAAAATCAGTGTTGAAATACGAAAATTTAGAACCTTGTATTTTTAAATAAATACTTTTATAACGGTTTGGGGTGTATACAAACATAGATTATGACGAGATAAATTGATATAATCCTTAGTGTTGGATGGTCAACGTCAAACAGTGGAGTAGTTACCCTTCCACGTTTGTATGGAAAGATGGGCGACTCTTTCATCCTCAATGTGCAGTTTTGCACCTGGACGTTAACCGTCATTACATATAAAAATCTGGCAACAGTCCAAGCCGTCTTTCCAACCTAAGTGGTGCCCTTGAGCTTATTGCTCCAACCTTTGCGACTGGGCGCCCTCTGCGCTCGCCATAGTCCGGTAACGTTGTAATGGCCATCTGCGGTCAATAACAGTAAAAGTCGATTCGAAAAAAAAAAAACCATCTGTAAATGCGGCATATACCTAGTTTCATCCCTTGTTTTGACTAGTGTATTGTAAGATGGGACACCCTCTGTAGTTAAATTTGGCTAACCGTTAACCTGAATAAATATTCCTTATTCCATTTATACGCCTCACGGACGTGCACCAATGGATTTTTCTTTCTTGAAAAATGTATGTGCACACTTAACACGAGCTTTAACGGTGAAGGAAACATCGTGAGGAAACCCGCGGCTTAGTTAGCTTCAGACGTATCGACCTGTTCTTTCCTCTGAATAATAGCTGACTAAGCTGAGAGGAAAACAGGAAAATAGGTACTGGGCATGCCTAATCCATCTAACAATGTCCCAGGCACTGCAGCGTCCCATACAGCATGATTACCAGTTGCTGACCCTGTATAAATCATCTATAATAGATGCAAAGGCCTTTTATACGCCTTCTCATATGACAAAACCCCGCTCACTCCCGCTACGTGTCTTTATCTTTATCCGTTTGTTCGGTCGCAGCTTCAAGTTCCAGCCGGACACGACTGACCGGCAGACCATCCAGCGGTTCCGTACCTCGGTCGACGACATCTCCTGCAACCGGCGGATCACGCAGAAGGCCAACATTCAGGTGACACTGCCATCCCATCCTATTTATTATCACCATCATTTCAGCCGTAGGACGTCCACTGGACATAGGCCTCCCTCGTGGATTTCCAGTTATTGCGATGGGAAGCGATCTGCATCCACCGTCGACCTGCTCACCAGGTCGTCAGCCCATCTTGTTGGTGGACGTCCTACGCTGCGCTTGCCGGACCGTGGCCTCCACTCGAGAACTGATCGGCCTCATCGACCATCTGTTTTGCGAGCTACATCTATTTATTTATAGTTTGTAATTTTTATAGTGTTTAACCACACTTAAGTAGAATATAGAAATGAAGAACCTTATCAAAGATTTACGATTCCGGTGGGATTCAAACCCGCGTCCATCAAATCGATCCTTGACGCTTCCTAAAGACGTCTATATTATTTACTCATTAGGAGGATCAATATTCTACTGCCGGCACCTCATTCATAAAGACATTAATTTCATCATCATTTCAGCCGTAAAACGTCCACTACTGAACACAGGCCTCCCTCTTGGATCTCCATGAGGGGTAGTTGCCATACTCACCACGCTTGGTAGGCAGGTTGGCGAGCGCAGTACGTTGTATGTTGATAGGAAGACGCTGCTGCCCATCTTCCGGAGGTACATATATATATTATCGTGGGCTGCCGGCTGTATAATGTTGCTTTTCAAGCATAATCCATCCAACAATGTCCCAGGCACTGCAGCGTCCCGTACGTACAGCATGATAACCAGTTGCTGACGTATAAAAAGACCTTATTGGCATAAAAGCCGGCTGTGGCGCGGGAGGTTCCGGGTTCGATTCCCGCTGACAAAATGTTCGCTTTACCTGCAGATATCTGTCCTGGTTCTGGGTGTTTTTCTACGTATGTATGTATTTACAAAAAAAAAACGTTTAAATATTCTACCATGCATCTGGTACCCATAACACATGCTCTGCTTAATTTGGGGCTAGACGGTGCTGTGTGAAATGTCCCGCATTTTTTTGCCGTGAGGTGCCGGCAGTATGATGTTGCCTCTCCTCTCTTGTCTGTGGATGCAGTAAGAATCTGCTAAGCATACTTCCAGAATATGGCCAGCAGCGTCTTTCCGTGTATCAACATCCCGTACTGCGCTCGCCAACCCGCCTGCCAACCGTGGCGAGTATGGCAGCATCTGTGAGATCCATGAGGGAAGCCCATCACCAACAGTGAATGTAGACAGTAGTATGGCATTTTTTATTTCAAAAACTGAACCCACCCTTATCATTATCTGTGTGTAAAATTTTAAAAATATCAATATTGAATTTATTATAAACCGACTTCAAAAATAGGAGTTCTTAAGTCGTGTGCAGTTTTTAGGGTTCCGAACCGAAGAGACAAAATCGGAACTCTTATAGGATCACTCGTTTGTCTGTCTGTCAGTCAAGACGCTTTTCTCCGAAACGGCTTCGGCTTCTCTGAAACCTTTGAAAAGATCAAGTTCTTCTTCAGGGCATTCCTGTTTCTTGATTTTATAATACTTACAAGTTATAGTAACAAATAAAAAAAACAGACTTCAATGAGATAAATTGCTTTGCAATTTTTAGTGTTTAGCCACACTTAGGTAAAACATTTCAAAGAAATGAATTACCTTAGCCGTGGGGTGCCGGCAGTAGAATGTTACTCCTCTCATGCCCGTGGATACCTTCGAAGGGATACCTTCAAAAGATGGGCAGCAGCGTCTTTCCGTGTATCAACATCCCGTACTGCGCTCGCCAATCCGCCTGCCAAGCGTGGTGAGTATGGCAACTACCCCTCATGGAGATCCATGAGGGAGGCCTGTTCAGTAGTGGACTTTTTACGGCTGGAATGATGATGATGATGATGATTTACCTTATCAAAAATTTTACGGTTCCGGTGGGATTCGCACCCACGTCCGCCAAATCGATACTTGACGCTCCCTAAAGCCGGAAGTAGTATTATGACCACTAAGCTGCCACTTAAAACTTTTTACACTGATAACGCTAAGACTACATAGAGGAGGTACCTATCAGTTTCCTCACTAGGCGAGGGCTGTATTGAGGAAACCTTGTAAATAAAATAATTATATAGTTTATTAGTGTGTCTGTTTTATTTTAATATTTTTTTTTTAAACTCCGTCGCCTATAAACCGATTAGGAAAATTCTTATTGAGTTCTATAGGATACACTTCTAGAAAGGCCCCATTTTCAACTGACTTTAAAAAAAGGATGAGGTTCTCAAGTCGTCTGTATCTTTTTAGAGTTTCGTAGTTAATCAAGAAATCCTTATAGTTTCGCTTTGTCTGTCTGTCTGACTGTCTGTCTGTCCGTCCGTCACTGGCTTTACGAAGAGACTATTAGTCCCAGAAAGCTGTAATTTACATGGACATATAAAACAACAGCGCCGAGATAACGCTACAAAAAATGCTAAAAAACTTTTCTGGTATTTCTCTTCGTACTGTTGAATAGGTATTTTAAAACCATTTAGGGGTTATTTTTTTTTAAACTTTCGCGATCACAACACATTATTGGATATCGGATTATTGATATTGATATATTGGATTATCGGGTATTTATCGCGTATTATTTCCAACGAGAGGCACTACAAGAGAATGGTTCGGGAAGCGATTGAAATTAAGAAATATCCTAGTTTTAATCGTGAAGACGGCTTCAGGCTCTCTGCCTCATGGAATCCAGTGATAGCCAAGTGTATTCGGCGTGTGAATAAACCAAAGTGTGCTGATACAGTTAGTGAAGTGTGCTGTCCCAGTGTGAACCGGCCTTAAATCTCAAATTATGAAGACCAAGTGAGGGTAGTCTGAAAGATGCCTTCGCTTTGCTGCGGTTAACTTCAGCACGCCAGTCTCCCCGCGACCACGACCAGGTGCAATCCGGTCGAAACGTCAGGATTAAAATAAAGGTAATTACGCGATAAATACCCGATAATCCAATATAGTAATAACATTTAGGGGTTACAAAGATTTTTTTTTATTTAGGGTACCGTTTGTGAAATATAAATACAACAGGGCAAACAACTAAAAAACGACGAGCTCTGTGGCGCAGCGGGCGAAGGTCCGCCTGCGACGCAAGGGGTTGCGGGTTCGATTCCCGCCTCGGGATAAATGTCTGTACGATCTGCAGATATTTGTTCAGGGTGCTCTGGGTGTTTTTCTATATATAATAAAAATATCTATCTACGTAGTATAATGTATTAAGTATATCAGTCATCTAGTATCCATAACACAAGCTCTGCTTAGCTTGGGGCTAGAAGGTGCTGTGTGATTTGTCCAGAATTATTTATTAAAATTTTAAACGTTTTATCGAGTGTCCGATTTTAGAGGTCTGTCTGTCTGTTACAGATGGATATCTCAGGAACTACTAAAGCTACAGACTTGAAATTTAAGCGGGTACTAATTATAAATTATTTATCTTTTTTGCTATTATGAAAACAGTTCAAATATTTCTTTAAGGGGGCTGATAGGCTTATAATCTTAAAGTGAGGTAACTGGGTCATGTGGGGTATCATATGAAAGAGCTTCATTTGCACGTTATTAAACAGTTACTTATTAATTTACCTTTTTGCTTATAGTTTTTGACTTATTTAGAAAAATGCTAAGAATATATTTTTATGTTTGTTAGACTTTAAGGTATATTTATTATTATTATATTATTGTTCTTATATATAATGTAAATCCATTATTGATCGTAGGATATATATGTAATTTAGGATAATGTAAATTAAGGTCTGTGGATTTTGTTTAAATAAATAAATAAATTATATGGGCCGTTGTTGCTAAGTTAATCATAATCATTTATTTATTTGACACATAATATTACAATTGTATTGTTGATTCCTTAGGATCTTGAACTAGCCTAGTATTTTACATCTTGTACTTATTTATTTATTCAAATTGCTGTATGGGCTTACAGATAAGATAAGAAAAAAAAATACATAGCAAACCTTTAATGAAAACTAATTAACAATAAATATTACATTGATGTCAAAAATTGTTAACAGATACAAAAACAAAAAGATAAGTAATTACAGCAGATACACAAATGTCTAATTAGATAATAAAATAGAATTAAAAAAAACAATGTCAAGTCATAATAATTAGTAACTTTACTGATGTTGCCTGAGATAAACGTTTAGGTACTTATTATTATTTTCAAAAATACCCTATCTCCGAAGTTTACCGAGATATAAACGCCTGAATTTTTTATAGAAGTGTACTTGTACTTACTGTGTAAATATTACAGGAAAGTAAGTAGTCGTAGATAATGTTGATAGAAAAGCAAAAGTAGGTAGTCTTTAGTTAGTACCTAGTAGATACCACTTAGGACGGAATCTGCTCCGACTCCGTCAAACGTAACAGAAGACAAAAGAAAATGGTTAAACTATGACTATAATGATCGAGCTATGTTCTTCTGTTCGCTTATTTTCCTAACTCGCGTGTCATCTGAAGTGAACAGGTTGAATTATGTGCTTTATTACAGTCGATAAAATTCATTTTTTTATAATTTATGATTATTATTTATACAAACATTTAATTGGTCTTAAATTTGCGAATACTTTAATATTCTTATATTTGCACTATATTATTTCCCTAATGTACTTATGTTTATTTAACATCATACCTACCTGTGACAATTATACCTACTTATAATTTGTATTTTTATATCATGAGCTTATTTGTTTTTTATATTATTTTATTCTTAGGTCCTGACTGAAAACCAGCACTCCTCTGCATTTATCAATATATTATTATTATATTTATAATATATAAATATAAATAAATATTTAGTGTGATGCTGAGTCAGGTCCTGTTAGACGCACCCTACCACGTCGTTGTCATCTGGAATGGTTACCTGTGACAACATTCACTTGACCCGCTGAGTGAGCGGCTTGCCTTTCTTTTATTTTAAAAGCATTTATTTCACTCCTTTATAAGGTAATATGTCATAGGTCCAGCTTTTAAATAGCTGCTTCGTCTTGTATGTGTCTTGTGTGTTTCTTTAGTCTATTAATTGTTTTGTTTTATTATGTTATTTGAAACGCGTCAATATGGTCAGTGCTGTCGACTTAATAAAGTATTTTTTGAATTTTGATTCTGAGTAGGTACGAGCTTCGCCGGGACAGCTAGATAAAAACGAAAAACCGTTAGAAACTTTAATATATCGCAAGCGGAACCCTAAATCGAGAAACTGTCTTTACAACCACTCAATAGGCTAGATAGATAGATAGATAGGAAATGCTTTATTGCACACCTTAAAACATACAAGTGCAAAATAAAAAACTAAAGAAACACTGATTATGTGACAATCGGCGGTCTTATCGCTAAAGAGCGATCCGTACCAGACTACCTTGGAATGGATTGGATTATTATATGCAACGTGAGGTTCTATCGATGCAAGATAGGTGCAAGATAGGCTAGGTGATGTTGTGTGAATTGTCCAGCATTATTTATTTATTTAATAGTATTAAAATACTTATTCAACAATACTCCGTACAACAACAGGCAGCCGTGGGGTGCCGGCAGTAGAATGAAATAGAAATGGAAAAAGTTTTATTGTTATCACAGTCACTTACATTGTACATACAGTTATACAGGGTGTAAAAGGACAACTACCGAAAACTTCGGGAGGTCAATATACTCGTCAATATGAACAACTTTTACTAAGGAACTTTTGCTGTAAAAAAATGAAAAGAAACAGCTGTTCCATATATTTTAGTAAAGTAGGTACTTTTGTATGGAACAGCTGTTTCTTCACATTATTTTACAACGAAAGTTCCTTTGTAAAAGTTGTTCATATTAATGTGTACATTGACCCCCCGAAGTTTTCGGTAGTCGTCCTTTTACACCCTGTATAATTACAAGATGGAGGGGTAAAAACAATAAGGCTACCACTCAGCATCTGCTACATCAGCACAAGGGCTGCTGCAGCGCTGGTTCTCAGCGGCGCCGGCGCCCGTGTTGTGTGGCGCAGGCGCAACTGCGACATACGTTTACATACATAAATTCACAAAATTTAAATACATCATTAATTATAAAGAACAGATAGTTATTACTTATTAAGTACACAGGAAGCAAGGCAAAAGACAACTAGGCAAACTTATACTTATATTAAAAATCTAGGTTGTTAAAAATATATAGTAAAAAAATAAACAATAACAATAGCTAACAATATAAAACCATGCCATACAATAAGTTGGCATGCCCCATAACATCGGAAGGCATAACAAATAATATTTAAAAAGAACAGTGAAGAAGAAGAAAAACATTTATTTACCTCACGCACAAATCACAAAACATACATTCGCAAAAAAAAGAACGACATCATATCATGAGTTCTTTTTGCACATTATGCAGGTATTTTTTTAGATTTAATTTAAAGGAGGACTCAATATTTTTAATATTGAGAATGTAACCCCTACTCTCATTTCATATATTTCATTATGTTCGCCTTTTGTGCATCTTTGTTATAATTTTGTGCAATATAGAATTTATAAATAAATAAATAAATAAATATATTGTTTAAAAGGAAAAATAATCGGGAATTTATGTTTTATTCCATTTTTGATGTGAAAATGATTCTGAGGTCAGTTCAGTTTTTATTTATTTTTTCACTTAAAAAAAAACTTTTATTAAACAGTATTTTTGTGTTGAATATGGTATTTTTGTTAGTACCTATATGGCAACTCTTCGCGGAGGTCAATGACCCCGTCAAGAATCAGCTGGCTTTTAGGTTGTCATTATCGTCACTAATCCGGCTTTCGGCTTAGTACATATTTTATAATACACCATTTTTAATCCAAAATGTATCTATTAAAAAAAACCAAGTCGGTTCTTAAACGTTAGTTCTAAGGAAATATTAAAATACATTACAAACGTCATGAAAACCTCCTCCTTGTTTTCGAAGTTGGTTAAAAAAACAGCCGAGTGAGGACCTAGCTTCCTCCTCCCCTTTATAAATTAAGATAGTGTTTTGGTGTAATAATGTAAACTTGTCTACTTCAATAGACAAGTTAACTAAATGTAAATAAAATCATACATTTTATTTCTAACTTCAAATCTTTTAAAATTGTTTTCAAAAAAAAAAGTACTTAATTATGATAAAACTCAGTTACTACAAATTAGTACACTTTTAAGTATTTACCTAATTCTATATTATTTTTATTTAAGCATTAGTTTAGTATAATTTAGTCGAGTAATATTATAATAACGTATGCCGTGGCACCCTGTAATTGGAATGTACTAACATAGTTCTTATATTTCAATGTAAGAAAAAAATTAAGTGATACTTCTGTTGGGCGTCCTTAAAATAAATAAATAAAATCGCTAAAATATTCTGACCAAGACTCTTTGTCAACAGCTAAGCGATGGTTTTATAAGTTACCCAACAAACACCACCAAATCCAATAAGGTATGACTATTATATGCTTTGCATCTATTATAGATGATTTATGCAGCGTTATCAACTGGTATTTATGCTGTACGGGACGCTGCAGTGCCTGGGACATTGTTAGATGGATTAGGCTTGCCCAGGACCTGTACCATCCTCTCGGCTTAGTCAGCTATTAGTCAGAGGAAAGCACAGGTCATACGTCTGAAGCTAACTAAGCCGCGGGTTTCCTCACGATGTTTTCTTCACCGTTAAAGCGCGTGTCAAGTGCGCACATACATTTTTCAAGAAAAATACATTGGTGCACGGCCGGTATCGAACCCGCAACCTTTGGATTGAAAGTCGGGTACATACCACTCGGCCAACGCGGCTTTAATTAAATTTAATTGTATCCCTACTAATATAATATATGTGAAAGTAAGAATGTATGTATGTTTCCTTTTCAAAAACCGCTGAACCGATTTGGATGAATTTTAGTATAGGAGTAGATTAGCGTGGAGACGGACATAGGCTACTTTTCGTTGCGTAAATTAGTAGTTGTAGGGTAGTTGTTAGTAGTGGTTGTAGTAGGTGCGATACGAATTTCGCCGGGACGTCTAGTAAATACGTAAATATCTAAATTTGGACATTTCACACAGCCCCAAAGCAGAGCTTGTGTTAACACAAGCATAATAGATTTTTTTTTTTTGTATACATGTTAGTAGTTGTCGTGGGGTGCAATGTCGCTTATCTCTTGCCCGTGGATGCAGTGAGAATCTGCCAAGCCTCCGGAAGATGGGTAGCAGCGTACTGCACTCGCCAACCCGCCTGCCAAGCGTGTTAAGTATGGCAACAACCCCGGGTGCAATGTCGCTTGTCTCTTGCCCGTGGATGCAGTGAGAATCTGCCAAGCCTCCGGAAGATGGGTAGCAGCGTACTGCACTCGCCAACCCGCCTGCCAAGCGTGTTGAGTATGGCAACAACCCCCTCATCTGGTTATAAGGGGGTTGTTGTGACCTGGGTTGACCACGTAATGATGACGATGAAGAGCAAGATAATGAGATAGTTCGACGATTTCGACAGGATCCGACTACGTCAACCAATGTTGTTGCTCGAGTACTTCTTGTATCCATTGAATAGACATCATCATATATAGTAATTTCATACATATGTATGCACACAAACACTCTCTTACTCATATACTCACACACGCATGCGAACACACACACATACATACTCACACACACACACACACACACACACACACACACACACATCGTCACACTACTGCTACTTTATAATTATTTTAATATATTTACTAGATTTTTATGTTAACTCAACTAGTTTCACGCAAAATATTTTAATAATTTGTCAACACCTACATATGTACATGTTTTAAGGTTTATTGCGAGTGCGCCAAAGCGAGTCACTGTAACCTTGCTATACAGGCTCTACCGAGACCTAGTGCGAGGGACAGATTTAAGCCAAGGTACCCTCTGCAAATATTATATGTTTAATTGTTACCTAAGTAATATTGATTTATTTATAAGGTGCCTGATTCTGTTAACTAGTTTTTTTTGTGAATAAATACTTTTTTTTTTTACTTTTTTTTACTTGGACTCTCACAGTGGAGAGTGTGGTTTACGGTGCATACCGCCGGTATCAACCCCTACCACTACACGCCAGTACATGCCATCGAAGAAGGAGATCCTGCGAGGAGGCTGGACCTGTAGATTTATGCTCAATGCAGATTTGGAAGATCCGTCGTTTTTTAGAAGCATCTTGAGGACTGATGAGTCGAAATTCGATCAAGACGGGATAACTATCATAACACACATTATTGGACCCCAAAATCTCAAAGAAATCCCAATAAAAAAAGGATAAAAGGATCACAGAGACGTTTCAGTCTTAACGTGTGGATGGGAATAATCTCTTACCATTTGATTGGCCTTACTTTCTACCTAAAAATTTGGATGGAGAGAACTATGACATTTTTTTGAGACAAGATTTATCTGATTTGCTCGACGATATACCATTAAACCTTATTCGTGACATTGTGGTTTCAACACGATGGGTGCCCCGCGCACTTCAGGAGGAGTGTCAGAGAGTGGCTAGACACTAATTATCCCAATAAGTGGATCGGAAGAGGACCGTGGTCAGCCAGGAGTCCAGAATTGACCCCCATGGATTTTTATGTGTGGGGACACATGAAAAGTTTGGTGTACAATGAACCGAACCCAATACAATCTATTGATGTTTTAAGACAAAAAAATTTTGATGCCGCTAACGAAATAAGAGGACTAACGACTGGTGTTAAAAAGTGGCCTAAGACACAGAGTGCGTGTATGTGTGCGAAACAGAGGAGGGCTATGATTTTTTTTTATTGTAAACAAGATCAATAAACCTAATTTGTTATCTATTTGGATTGTTTTATTTTGTTTTCTGACTCAAGTTACATTTGACGCTTATTTATTGTTATTGTTTACTACTACCTGGTAGTATTTCATCAATGTTTTTATTAGATAATTCTAATAATACCCTTTGTTATTATACCTTATCGGAAAGCTGAAGAACCGTAGATATTTTATAGTACATCTGCAGCATATCTGTCATAGACTTTTTTTTAAATATCTTAAAGGAAAATAAACTTTTTCAAATTTATTTATTTCTTTAACAATTGACTGTCTACTTGCAGTTTTATGGTTTAAAATAAAGCAACTAATCTTCTACACAAAAATAGTAAAAACCAAAACAAAATTAGGCACAAAAAGGGGACATTAGATAATATATCTGGAATTATATTTAAAAAAAATCAAAAGCCGATAATTCGAGAACGGTTAAGTTTTGGATATAGTGTTCCATAGTCAAATCAGTCAGGAATGCGAGACGAGCTTTGTGGCGCAGCGGGCGAAGGTCCGGCTGCGACGCCAGGGGTTGCGGATTCGGTTCCCGCCTCGGGACAAATGTCTGTACGATCTGCAGATATTTGTTCAGGGTGTTCTGGGTGTTTTTCTTAATAAAAATATCTTTCTATGTAGTATAATGTATTAGGTATATCAGTCATCTAGTACCCATAACACAAGCTCTGCTTAGCTTGGGGCTAAATGATGCTGTGTGATTTGTCTAGCAAAAAAAAAATGATGGAAACTACGACCTCTTAAAGGATTTGGTCGACTTAACCTGTAACCCTGTATGTATAATATTAAAAAAAAATTGTCGAGACACGGAATCGAATACCCAACCTCCGAGGTTGCGGGCAAGTACCACCCCACTCAGCCATTGAGCCATTAGGATATTTCCTCAAGATGGGTAGTAAATTGCAAGTGCTTATCAGGGCTATTTGAGATTATGATACTTTACTGATTGCCTGATTGGAGTGAACAAATCTAGATCAATGATTTCTGTTATTATTTAAGAATAATATAATCAATTAATCATGTATGTATGTACAAAGTACTGTAGGTAAAGGTAAAAGAGCAAAAAAAATATCAAAGGAAAAGATGTTTACTAGTATTTACTAGTTGGAATTTGAAACATGTTTTTTTCGAAGTCCCTATTGTGCGGGCCCCCCGTTTGTGGAGGCCCGGGGCTTTCGCCCCGGTTGCCCTCCCCTAAATCCGGCCATGCCGCCCCATCCCATCCCACCCCACGCCTCCCTACACTAGATTTAAATTTAGATTTATTTATTTAACAAAGAGTTCATGATCTGCTTAGCACCAACCTTAAGCCTGTACGTATTAGGTTTATCTGGACACTAGGTTCTCATAAATTACAGTTCAAGCAGGAAGGAACACATCAATTATTAATTACGTTTGCCGACACTATGTTTGCCGACACGCGGTCTCCACTCAAGAACCAGACTGCCCCATATGTTACCTGCCCATTGCCTTTTCAGCTTGCTAATTCGCTGTGTCGGTAACCTTGGTTATCTGACGAATTAATTAACTCATCATTTCAGCCATAAAACGTCCACTGATGAACACAGGCCTCCCTCATGGATCTCCATGAGGGGTAGTTGCCATTCTCACCACGCTTGGCAGGCGGGTTGGCGAGCGCAGTACGGGATGTTGATACACGGATAGACGCTGCTGCCCATCTTCCGGAGGTGTCCCTTAGCAGGCTCTTACTGCATCCACGGGTAGGAGAGGAGGGGTAACATTCTACTGCCGGCACCCCACGGCATAAATTAACTAATTATTCCTAATGTTATCGTTTCTGTTCGCAGCCGAACTCAAGCATGCCAGCCCAGTCCGTGATGGACCTCCTTCAGATATGCCAAGTCGCGCTAGCCGTGGTCATGTTCAACGTTTGATTTAATGTATTATTATCAGAAATTCTAGTGTCTGAATAAATTATTTTTACAAGCTTGTATTTCATTTGTAATGTATATCCGACTTCAAAAATAGGAGGTCACAGAACATTAAGAGAGGCCAATCCAACTTACTTTTCATACACCGCTCGTACGTGGGTGTGACGTCGTAATAGATCTTTCTATGAAACTTTTGATCTAATAGGTATCTTGTGCACTATATCTAGGTTGAATATTTAATAATTATTCAACAATAGGCAAGCGTTTGGCCACCAGTTAACTTGGTGACATTTCTCCCGAGGTGGGAATTTAACCCTCAACCTCTTGCGGCGCAGGCGGACCTTCGCCCGCTGCGCTATAAAGGTTGTCTGTTGATTTTATTTATTATTTATGAATTAATTATATGTACCTTTATTTACTGTCGTACTTGCAGTTGAGTCGGAATTTATTTTATTTTATTTTTTATTTTATTTTATTAGACACACAAAACACATTACAACGCCAATAAAAATAAGTTTAAGAACTAAAAATATGATCTACGTTGCAACATAAAATATGTGTGTTCAGCTAAACATAATATAAATACTAATTAGAAATATTAATTAATTATTTGGTCTACATTTCAGTTACTCGATTGACCTGTATGTGGCATATCTAGGTATCTAGGTATTGACACAAAGGGGTATTTTTTAGTCAAACAAAGGTATTGATGAATCAAACAAATCTTGCCTGAAAGCCAAAGATTTGAATCGTTAGATGTTCCGTGCAAAAACTGTGGCATTTTCTTTAAATGTGTGTTAACAATAATTCCGGCGCCCGCACACTGGTTTTGCCAATCATCATCATTTCAGCCATAAAACGTCCACTGATGAACACAGGCCTCCCTCATGGATCTCCATAAGGGGTAGTTGCCATTCTCACCACGCATGGCAGGCGGGTTGGTGAGCGCAGTATGGGATGTTGATACACGGATAGACGCTGCTGCCCATCTTCCGGAGGTGTCCCTTAGCAGGCTCTTACTGCATCCACGAGTAGGAGAGGTTTTGCCAATAAACCAAACAGTTATTGTTACGAGTACCATTTATTGTACAATCATATTGCACGAACCTTTGTAAAAAAAAAATGACACAAGTCAACACGTCCGGCTAACACTATGTTTAGAGGTAGGTACACTGATTCCAAGTGAGTCACTCATTTCGTGTGGAAACAAAAGGGCGCGGTCTCATTACAGTAAGGGCATATCTGACGATTTAAATCTTTGCTGAAAGAAATATCATAATGCACAGATAAGAATAGCTAATTCGTTTCGAGTTGCGATAAAATCTTGATAAACGATGAGGATCAATGTACAGGGTGTTTGATAGTCAACAAGCATTGGTACGGTACCAGAAAAGGGGGCGAAGGTTTCCGAAAAATGCCATTTTTGGCCTTTAGTGACCTTTTGAGGTCACAATAACACCAGTCCCTGTGACCCTAGGGTCACCAAAATCAATCAGTTCCCTTCTGCCAGAAACCTTCTTTCATTAAGACAGTGCTAACAAAAAAGGTTTTATGTAAATCGGTCAACGCGTTCTGTTGTAATCGTATCATGCACAGACAGACAGATAGCGCTATGCATAATAGGTGGCTTCGCCCCCTAATATCTGTAGGTACTACACGATATTCAGTTTTTTTTATAGCGTCACTGACCTGGAAACGTTATGTACGTCGGATCCATAGCATAGGTTGATAAGTTGATAATGTACGTCCGTCGGGTCCATAGCATAGGTTGATAATGATGAGTGCTTGTTCCTTTGGGGAATTGTCTATTTTATTCGTGTACAGTAAATAATATTGGCAAAGCTTTATTATATTATTGGAAAGTGTGTCGTGATGCAGCATGAAACCAACTGCTAGCGCTCTATTAATCATCTATAATATATGTACAGGGACGTCGTATAGGTTTGGGTATGCATGCTGCACTGACAACCTAGTTCTCCCTGCATGTGCATAATTAGCGGGCGGGAGGGCGGTGCTCCTGCATCTCAGCATAAACGGAATTAAAACTAGATATTTTTTATTGCATTTTATTGTCATGGATTTCCGCAAAGTAACGCCTGATTCCATTAATTATATATGTACAGGGCCTTATCTAAATATCTATAATATAAATTTCGTGTTAGGCTCATTCCAGAAATCCCTTGCGAAGGGAATTATTGGACTTTTTCCCCTTCCGGTTCTCTCCAGCAAAAGGGATTTCTGGACAAAAGTTCCACAAATCCCCTTAACTATATATTTAGGTAGATTTAGGTATACTTTTGTATTCTCGTATGAAGTAGCTATTCCGCGAAACTTCGTCTGTGTCACATAAAGAGAGAGAGAGTGGGTCGTTGGCACCTATAATTAAAAAGCCCGCGCGATAAGACTGTAATATCTTTTTTTTATAATGCTGGACAATTGACACAGCATCATCTAGCCCCAAGCTAAGCAGAGCTTGTGTTATGGGTACTAGATGACTGATATATTTAATGCATTATACTATTTACATACATACATATATCATCAACATCATTTCAGCCGTAAAACGTCCACTACTGAACTAAGGCCTCCCTCATGGATCTCCGTATCTATCTTATCTTATCTCCGTATCTCTGCCATACTCACCACGCTTGGCAGGCGGGTTGGTGAGCGCAGTATGGGATGTTGATATACGGAAAGACGCTGCTGCCCATCTTCCGGAGGTGTCCCTTAGCAGGCTCTTACTGCATCTACGGGTAGGAGAGGAGGGATAACATTCTATTGCCGGCACCCCACTGCTACATAATTATATATTTTTTATTAATTAAAGAAAAACACCCAGAACAAATATCTGCTGACCGTTACTACAGACATTTGTACCGAGGCAGGAATCGAACCCTCTTGCGTCACAGGCGGACCTTCGTCCGCTGCGCCACAGAGGTCGCCGCTCTTGATATCTTCTAAGATATTCTTTGAATTCAAATGCTGTAGAAGCCAAATCTGTTCAAAATATAATACTAACGTTGAACAATATAGGTAAGTATTTACATAGGGATTGATATACTATTTTATATGCTATCGCAGACTTTTTATAGAACTTTTAAAGAGGTACAATTTTGCCATTCATGATGGCTGCGTACCCTACAAATTTCAAGTCTCTAGGATGAGTGGTTTAGGCTGTACGTTGTCTGTCAGTAATTACCCGTTATTGTCCGTTCTTCACCTCTCTATCATGTAATTAAATAACTGTATGTACAATGTAAATAACTGTGATAACAATAAAACTTTTTATATTCTATTCTATTCCATTCCATTATATTCTATTCTATTCTATTCTATTCTACTCTACTCTATTCTACTCTACTTTACTCTACTCTACTCTATTCTATTCTATTATATTCTATTCTAGTGTATTCTATTCTATTCAGTGAACCGAGGTTCCACCCGCTTACTTCCCGTCCCTGTGGGAATACGGGCATAAACTATAGCCTATGTACCACGTCACAATGACTTGTCACCCCGTATAGCGCTATCAATATCAGCTCGCGATAACAGCTGATAATACCGTGTGTCACCAGTCACTCCAGTCACCTGCACGATGGCGCACCCTACGTTTGAGAATGCCGGCGCTGAGCCCGGCACGGAGATATGGACTGTTGAGGTGAGTGCCTCTACGCGATCGAATCAGAGGGTGCATCATTAAGAGGGGCCAATCCAACTTACTTTTCATACAACCGCTCGTACGTGGGTGTGGCGTCGTTATAGATCTTTCTATGAAACTTTTGATCTAATAGGTATCTTGTGCACTATAATCTAGGTTTCTATCCAAACAAAAAAATCTAAATTCGGAGAAACAAATTTTATACTGAATTTGGAGAAACAAATTTTATACGTAATTTTTTTTTTCCATATATTGATTTTTTGTTTGGACAGAAACCTAGATATAGTGCAAAAGATATCTATTAGATCAAAAGTTTCATAGAAAGATCTATTACGACGCCACACCCACGTACGAGCGGTTGTATGAAAAGTAAGTTGGATTGGCCCCTCTTAAAGGCTCGAGCAGACCGGATGCGTATGCGTAGACGTAAGCGTAGACGTGCATGTACCGCTAAGTTGTAATGTATGGAACTGTATTTATTTATTTATTACAGGAATATTACATGTTTGTTAATAGTGTTTTAAATCCTATGTTAGGTTTATCTAAACACTAAGTTCTCGATGTAATTTACACAACTACCTACATAATTAACTTATAAACTACCTCTACCTATAACAACTATACTAGTATGAGACAGGACACACCGCTTGCGTAACGTAGACGCGTCGTCATACAGTTCCATACATTACAACTCGGTGGTACGTGCACGTCTACGCATACGTATCCGGTCTGCTCGAGCCTTAAGCAGGAGCCTCCGCTGCAGCATCATGGGCCACATGATAATGATTAAACCGGTCTCATCGCTGGTGGCTCAATGATCTGTCTAGGCGCGTACCGGCCACAGTGCTAAAAGCTGTATTACACTACACGATATTCAGGGCCCGGTAGTTAGGGCGCCCTAATCGCCCTAACTGCCAAGCAAGGCTTGCCGGGTCCGACCGGTCGCTCTAACTCTTATTTAGGGTAAGGGTCCCTGAATATCGTCTATACAGGCTGAAACTGTAAATGTGTGTCTATGGATGAACTTAAGGGTGTAAAATAAATGATTTTTATTTAATTATAGGCATCAGAATGTTTGTTACCCCTCCTCTCATGCCCGTGGATGCAGTAAGAGCCTGCTAAGGGATACCTCCGGAAGATGGGCAGCAGCGTTTTTCCGTGTATCAACATCCCGTACTGCGCTCGCCTATCCGCTTGCCAAGCGTGGTGAGTATGGCAACTATCCTCATGGAGATCCATGAGGGAGGCCTGTGTTCAGTAGTGGACGTTATATGGCTGAGATGATGAAGGCGATATTCATGTAGGTCAATGACCCTATCAAGAATCAGCTGGCTTATAAAGTTGTCATTGTAATATAATCAGCTGTTGAGGTTAAAACTTTCGTGGTCTTTTATTGAATGAAAACCACAGAATACTGGTAAGTCGTAAAACCTGTAAAACTCAACTTTAGTTTTACGACTCCAGTATTCTGTCCCTAAAACTTGTCTGTTAAAGGGGTGAACACAATAGCAAACAACACAACATATAATTAAATACAAAGGGAAAATACAAGACAAGTCATCATCATCATCATCATCTTTTGCCTACTCTATTTAAAATGTAACATATGTTCTTAATGTTATTATAATACCTATTTCAGAACTTTGAGCCTGTCCCGATAAAAGTCACGTCATACGGGAAATTCTACAATGGCGACTCGTACATCATTCTCAAGGTAGGTGGAAAATTATGTATAAAGTATTTATTGTGTAATTATTAGCCGTGGGTGCCCATTTTGTCTCCGAAAAACGATTGTACGTAAATCACAATCAATAACAGTGTCTCCGAAACATCACCATCCATAATATTTTGGTCCCATAAATATCATCCTAATGCTTCTTACGCATAAAATTGTTTTACCTAATATATAATTTCCATAATTTTCATCGTTATAAACATAATGTTTTATAATAATAACGAATCATAAAACTAATTATCCCGAATACTTTCGAAAGATTATAAAATCTTCCAGTGGTAGAATCGAGACGGTAGGTTATTAGGCTTTTTTTTACAACTATCTGAAAACACTCCCTGGGACATAACCGAGATAGAGAGACAGTAGGTTACTAGGTTCTTTTTTAAAACCATCCGACAACCCTGCCTGTGACATAACCGAGATGGAGAGACAGTAGGTAGTAGGTTATTAGGTTTTTTTATAACCATCCAAAAACACTGCCTCTGGCAGAACTTAGATGGAGAGACAGTAGGTTATTAGGTTTTTCAAATGACAAGAAGCGCTATTAAATATGTAAGGCTAGTAAAAAAACTACGCGATAGCTGCAGCGGCCGCCAACAAAATATTATGAAACATGAAAATTATTCAAATAAATAGTTATGAGAATAATGTTTTAGAGTTAATAATGTTATGATTTCCTTACTTATTGCGAATCACGTTATAAACTGTTATCGTTATGGATACCGATATTAGTGGAAACTACATTAGGGATCCTTATATAATGGATTGTGATTATTCGGGCTAACGATGATTATGAAAATAAATTTTATGGATTATTATATTAGGGAAATAAAATTTCGGAGACAAAATAGAGAACCATTAGCCGTGGGGTACCGGCAGTAGAATGTTGCCTCTACTCTCTTGCCCGTGGATGCAGTAAGAATCTGCTGAGGGATAGCTCCGGTAGACGGGCAACAGGATCTTTCCATGTATCAACATCCCTACTGCGCTCGTCAACCCGCCTGCCAAGCGTGGCGAGTATGGCAACACTCCTTTCACGACCTTGGAGGAGTGTTTATTTGTATGGAGGTCTGTGTCTGTCAGTTAGTGGGCGAGCTACGGCTGAGATAATGATTTATTGTGGAACAGAAACACAGTGGTACAGATAATTATGAACGCTGGCATTGCAAAAGTTTACAACTGTGTCGCATGGAGCAGTGTCAGCGCCTTCGGCTCCTAACAACAACGTATGAACAACGATGAAACCAATCACAATTTTAGAAATATGGTACAATTAAGTTCAGTTTATGAGTCTAAAAGAAAATTAATGAGCTACAAAGTTTAATCACAAGCGAGTTCTGTAAGAATGAGGGTGTATGTGTGGTTGCTGTTTCACATAATGGCACAGGTCTCACAAAAGTCCAGGTAATATGAACCAGGGTTCGGCAAAAACGTTTCGGTTTTCAGGCGAACGAGTAATAACAATAAGCTGGCTGTATATAACTAAATAATGTCATACATGGTAATTTATTTATTTACCACAAAAAGAAAGATACAGTTTAGTAACATACAATAATGACTTAAGAATAAGAACTGGTAGTAACACAGATAATAGTATTCGCAGAAAAACTACACTAAGATTGAAAATCTTGTGCTGTAGTTCCTCTGCCCTTCCTAATTGTGTATGTAAATAAGTGTGTAAGCTTAAGTTGGATTGTGTATTTGAGTGTGTAAATATGTGTGTGTGTGTGTGTGTGTGTGTGTGTGTGAGTGGGAGTGTATGTATTGTTGTGTGTGTTCATAGTTAAAAATAATGTTAATGTGGTGTCCAAATCCAGACGTCAGGAAGCTCCAACTCTGCGCTCAGTCACGATGCCCACTTCTGGCTAGGCAGCAAGGCGAGCCAGGACAAGCTGGGCGCCGCCGCCATCTGGACGGTGAACCTCGACGACGCGCTCGGCGGCCGCGCTGTCCACCATAGGGAGGTGCAGGGTCACGAGAGCGCCTTGTTCTTAGGGTACTTCAAGCCAGGTATGTCTTATCTTAATTGACGAGCTCTGTAGCGCAGCGGGCGAAGGTTCGCCTGCGACGCAAGGGGTTGCGGGTTCGATTCCCTCCTCGGGACAAATGTCTGCACGATCTGCAGATA
Source organism: Pasiphila rectangulata (assembly GCA_963082625.1). Lineage (NCBI taxonomy): Eukaryota > Metazoa > Arthropoda > Insecta > Lepidoptera > Geometridae > Pasiphila > Pasiphila rectangulata. The sequence goes on from OY720262.1 coordinate 1,015,290, forward strand.
TTTTTTCAGGGTGTTCTGGGTGTTTTTCTATATATAATAAAAATATCTATCTATGTAGTATAATGTATTAAGTATATCAGTCATCTAGTACCCATAACACAAGCTCTGCTTAGCTTGGGGCTAGATGATGCTGTGTGATTTGTCCAGCATTATTTATTTATCTTGTGCCGCCAGTAGAATGTTACCCCTCCTCTCACGCCCGTGGATGCAGTAAGAGCCTGCTAAGGGGTACCTCCGGAAGATGGGCAGCTACCCGTGTATCAACATCCCTTACTGCGCTCGCCAACCCACCATGCGTGGTGAGAATGGCTCCCTACCTAACTACCCCTCATGGAGATCCATGATCCATGGTTTGTATTCAGTAGTGGACGTTTTCGGCTGAAATGATGACGTATAGCGGTAACCTCTTCCTAATAAAACACAACAGCAATATTATACCGCGGTGAACTTTTACTAAGCACGTGACTACATTGCATTGTGCCCGTCATCCTGAGATATAATTGTAACATGCCCGTAATGTCCCCGGCCCCCTTACCCTTGAAGCCAGAACACAGCAATGTAGACTTTACAGCTTGGCGGCAGAAATAGATATGTGGTGGTAATACTTATATTTTTATTTATTCAGGAAAAGCAAAGAGTTACATTATACAAATTACAATTTAAAAAGGTATAATACAATGTGTTGATAATGCAGCCTACAACGCTATTCTCAGATTGACTTAAAAGTTAAATGAAAGTCCACTAAATCTACTACATACAAAGCAGAAAACAATACCAAGGAACATACTAAAACTAAAACTATCAACATTTGGTGAATTTAGAGAACCATGAATTACATTAGACTTATAAGTTTTCTACTTCTCCGGATTAACTCTTCACAAAACGTCTGTCGCCTTGTTCCTGTGGCCGGATATGTCTGTCACTTATAGGGTTTCCTCTCCTCTCTTACCCGTGGATGCAGTAAGAAACGGAATACCTTCCAAAGGTGGGCAGCACCGTCTTTCCGTGTATCAACATCCCGTACTGCGCTCGCCAACCCGCCTGCCGAGCGTGGTGAGTATGGCAACAATCCCCTCATTATCTTGGAGATCCATGAGGGAGGCCTCTTTTTACGACTGAGATGATGTTTCGTTATAGACTGTGTCCGATGACTGAAATATTATTCCATCGTGTCGTGCTGTGTCGCTTTCAAATCGTAGATTGAATTAAAAAAGTGGCTTGTAAATAGAGTTCATTATAACCTAACGGAATTTTTTGATAATTAGTCATGTAGGTTGATTTTTGTTCTAATTTGGTATTCAGAAGTATAGGCCTACATAAATGTTGTAATCCAACTTTGTGTATATTTTTGTGCAATATAGAATTAAATTGCAAATTTATTATTGTATGTCATAGATATGATAAAATTGTTGATACCTAAATTTATTTAAGACCTTCATGTATATGTACCTACACAATTTAACAATAAAATTTTCTTATTTCTTATTATTTCGTACCGGTCGAGATAAAAGCTGCACAACACATCACAACACAGAAATATGTTTCTGCCCCAACTATCTTTCTCACGGACACAAACTATCTAAATCACGCATTGTGTCAAGCAAACTGTCAATATCAGGTCAGGCTTCCGTCAGATAACTATAGGAACAACACGTCCGGCCGCCAACATGGCCAGCCAAATAACTGAATTTATAAATTAACTTGACACTGGCGGAATTGTGTAAAACTAAACACAAAAAGCCATAATGTAAAAAGACAAGACAGATACTAGACAGAGACAGAACTATATCTATGACTAGGGCCTACAGCTCAGAGCTCAGTCAGAATCTGAAGACGTGCTTACCATCTATGCCTTAATATTCTGAGTCTATGCCACGTGAAGGGTGGACCATAGAGTTAATAAGTACGTAAATATCTATGTCTTTATGGAGGACACTTGCAACGACTCATCGGGTGACCAAAAGAGAGGGGACGTCGGGCATATTTTGATTTCTTTTATTATATTTTCATAATAAACTTGTTAACGTTAACAACTGACAGCAAATGCATCGTGTCTACCAAATTCTAAATGCGATTACGAAATGGTTAACAATGTATATATTGGTTCCAGCAATCCGTTACTTGGATGGAGGCAACGAGTCTGGCTTCACGGAGGTGGAGACGAACGCGGGCGCCGAGAAACGACTCCTCAAGCTCAGTGGGGCGGACAACATGAGGATAGAAGAGGTAAGGACACTCACTAGCAGCAGGGGCGTCACAACTAGGCATTAGGGCGCCGAGAAACGACTCCTCAAGCTCAGTGGGGCGGACAACATGAGGATAGAAGAGGTAAGGACACTCACAGAAGTAGGTTATCATGCGAAATAATTTAAAATCTATACTTAGATTGCGATCTGGACATATCCCTTCAAACAAATTTACTTTTCTCATGAATATAGTTCCATCTCCAAACTGTAATGATTGTGTGTGCTCGAAGATCTCCAGCATATTTTGTTGGAATGTGTCCGTAACGCAACATTTAGAACCACTTATGTAAGTAAGATCCGTCAACTAGATGTAGGTATTGTAAATAGCATTTTATCCAACCTTAGTTGTAAAGAGATAGATGGATAGATAGATAAACTCTTTATTGTACATTCACCATATAACATAAATTTCACAAAGAGAAACACAGACAAATATAACATACAATGGGCGGTCTTATCGCTTAAAGCGATTTCTTCCAGACAACCTTTGGATGGACAGGATATAAGATAGTAAAAACGGCGGTGTACTTATGACTACATAAATATATAAATACTAAGAGGTAAGGAGCTTTGCAAGTGTACAACATTGTATCTTAATGGAATAAATAAATGAAATGAAATTTGATTAAGTTATTAGATTTAGGTTTAGTTAAGCATTAAGTTTGTTATTTTTTGTGATTTTGTTTCATTTCTTTTTCTTATACGGACGATGTGGTCGCTAAGCGACAGTCTTAAATAAATTTAAAAAAATAGCTTGGTTATCGGTAGGTATGTTTATATAAATGTTTTTTCTCGGAAACAGTACCAATCTTATCGCTGGAAATCAAGCGATATGATAATTAATGTTATCAAGTCTTTATCGTTATAATGATTTGCAGTCTTGCACTAGGTAAACCAAGGACGTTTAAAATAGAACCGCAGGGTGATCGTATGGGAATCGAACCCGCCACCTCTGAGTCTTAGCCAGCCGGCAGGCTGATTACGTACCTCGCGATAGTTTTGCAACAGGCGTACATCTCGCGCATTTTTTTTCACAAAACTGACGATTGCCAGCGATGATTGCGAGATTTACGCCTGTTGCAGCGTTGGTCGCGAAATATACGCCTGTTGGGTTCGATTTCCGTCAGTGGACAGATGTTTGCTTTATCTACAGATATTTGTGTCGGGTCTGCTGTTTTCTAAATATATCTAGTAAGTTTGTGTATACAAAAAAGTAATCTATCAGTTGTCTGGTTTCCCTAAGCACTGTGATATGAAGCGATTAGAAACGGTAAGACCTTTTGCATCTATTATAGATGATCTATACAGCGTCAGCAACTGGTAATCATGCTGTACGGGACGCTGCAGTGCCTGGGATATTGTTAGATAGTTCAACGTGCTATCCGTTTGGCTATTTCGGTGACCCGAGTTCTTCTACGTATCTCCTCATTTCTGATTCGATCCCGTAGAGAAACCCCGAGCATAGCCCTCTCCATAGCTCGTTGAGCGACTCTGAGCTTATTCATATGGCCAATAGTGAAGGACCACGTCTCGGTTCCATATGTCATCACTGGTAACACATCCTGATTGAAGACTTTCGTCTTCAGACACTGAGGTATTTTGGACGAAAAGACGTTGCGAAGTTTCCCAAACGAGTAGAATTCTACGATTGACCTCTTTCTCGAAGTTGGACCTACCTAATTGGACAGTTTGTCCTAGGTATACATACGCGTCGACAACTTCGAGAGTTGAGTTCTCAACCATAACTGGGGCAGGCACATGGACATTCGAGCATTATGCTATAGACATCTCTAGTCATTGCTACTGAATGCAACTTAAGACAATGAACAGGAGAAGTCTAGTAGTTATCTGTAGATGGCGCTCTAAGCGGTGCTCAACCAACATCACCTTATCAAGAGTTTCAGCGGTACCCAACTCGGGTTCCGCAGCTTAGTAGTTAAAGCACTTCCGGCTTTAGGAATCGTTAAGGATCGATTTGACGGACGTGGGCTCGAATCCCACCGGAATCGTAATTTTTTTAATGGATTTTTTATTTTGTTTTTAGAATTATTCATTGTTAGGATTACCCAAAGGGTAAAAACGGGACAGACAGACGGAAAACTGAGTCTTAGTAATAGACTAACACTCCGCTGTCCGTGTACTACGTGTACTAGTGTGTACGTCTAACTATAACGTTTCATGAGATACCAGGCTGTATCTCATGAAACGTTATAGCTAGACAGTTGAAATTTACACAGATGATGTATATGTGTTGCCGCTATAACAACAAATAGTTACTAAAAACAGTTAATATTTTGATGTAATTTACTCTAAAAATAAATAATTAAAGTGAAATAAAGATGATAAAGATAAAGAAACGTTTATTTTGTCACATTTTTACAATCAAATTAAAAAAAATACATCAATTCGGTTTTAAAACTAGTGACAAAAATGGTCACTACTCAGCATGTGCTGTGGCAGAACGAGTCGTACCACAGCGCTGGTTTTCCGTATTCATTTAATAAATATTTAACGGGGCTCCCATACAACAAACGTGATTCTAGTGCCGTTTGAATATTCATCATCATCATTTCAGTCGTGAAACGTCCACTGATGAACACAGGCCTCCCTCATGGATCTCCATGAGGGGTAGTTGCCATTCTCACCACGCTTGGCAGGCGGGTTGGTGAGCGCAGTACGGGATGTTGATACACGGGAAGACGCTGCTGCCCATCATCCGCAGGTATCCCTTAGCAGGCTCTTACTGCATCCACGGGCAAGAGAGGAGGGGCAACATTCTACTGCCGGTGCCCCACGGCACATTTGAATATTATAGCCGCATAAAAAGTAAGTAGATAACTTCAAATCACAAACAACAGTGGTTGGTGCTACCTAAAAAGCAAGTTATTCCGCCAAATAATGATACGGAACCCTTCGTGACTTATTTAAAGTCATTTATACGTAAGTTATGCCGTGGGGTGCCGGCAGTAGAATGTTACCCCTCCTCTCATGCCCGTGGATGCAGTAAGAGCACAGAATAGTAATGGTAAGAGCCCGCTAAGGGATACTTCCGTATTTTTATATGTGTGCGTGATTGGAGAGACTTTACCTTGCCGTAACACAGTTTTTAACTAGCGCGGGAGGTAGGGTCTTGAAAATTGTACTTAATATGTAATACTTTGTAAAGATTTTAAATAAATAAATGATTGATTGATTGATTGACCTCCGGAAGATGGGCAGCAGCGACTTTCCGTGCATCAACATCCCGTACTGCGCTCGCGAGCCCGCCTGCCAAGCGTGGTGAGTATGGCAACTACCCCTCATGGAGATCCATGAGGGAGGCCTGTGTTCATTAGTGGACGTTTTATGGCTGAAATGATGAAATGATCAATGTGTATCGCAGTGCCGCCTGCGCCGCACAATACGGGCGCCACTGAAAACCAGCGCTCCAGCAGCCCTCGTGCTGATGTAGCAAATGCTGAGGGGTAGCCTTATTGTTTTCACCTCTCTGTCATGTAATTAAATAACTGTATCTGTAATGTAAGTGATTGTGATAACAATAAAACTTTTTCTATTCTATTCTATGATGATACGTAAGTTAACTCTCAGGTGGCCGCCGACGCGTCGTCGCTAACGACGGACCACTGCTTCATCCTGGAGGCGGAGCACGACATCTTCGTGCTGATGCCGCAGGGTGCGAAGGCGACGCAGCGGCGCAAGATCATCAGCGTCGCCAACACGCTGCGGGATGACTACCACAACGGACGGGCCGCCATTGAGATTATAGGTAGGCTTTACGTGTGTACTAATAAATAAATAATGCTGGACATCATCTAGCCCTAAGCTAAGCAGAGCTTGTGTTATGGGTAGGTACTAGATGACTGATATACTTAACACATTATACTACATAGATAGATATTTTTATTATACATACATATGTATATAGAAAAACACCCAGAACACCCTGAACAAATATCTGCAGGTCGTAGACATTTGTCCCGAGGCGGGAATCGAACCCGCAACCCCTTGCGTCGCAGGCGGACCTTCACCCGCTGCGCCACAGAGCTCGTCAAAGTCAAAAAACTAAGACGGAAGGGTGTGATTCTGATCTCACCCGTGGACAACGGGTTGATTACGCTTATATAACTAATACCTAAGTACTCATCATCATCATTTCAGCCGTAAAACGTCCACTACTGGACTAAGGCCTCCCTCATGGATCTCCATGAGGGGTAGTTGCCATACTCACCACGCTTGGCAGGCGGGTTGGTGACCGCATTACGGGATATTGATATACGCAAAGACGCTGCTGCCCATCTTCCGGAGGTGTCCCTTAGCAGGCTCTTACTGCATCCACGGGTAGGAGAGGAGGGGTAACATTCTACTGCCGGCACCCCACGGCGGACCTAAGTACTATTTCTGTGTTATAATACGTCTGAAGCTAACTAAGCCGCGGGTTTCCTCACGATGTTTCCTTCACCGTTAAAGCTCGTGTCACTCTTAAGTGCACATAAATTTTTCAAGAAAGAAAAATCCATTGGTGCACCGCTGGTATCGAACCCACAACCTTCGGATCGAAAGTCGGGGTACATACCACTCGGCCAGCACGGCTCTGAATAATAGCTGACTAAGCTGAGAGGATGGTATAGGTGCTGGGCAAGCCTAATCCATCTAACAATGTCCCAGGCACTGCAGCGTCCCGCACAGCATGATTACCAGTTGCTGACGCTGTATAAATCATCTATAATAGATGCAAAGGCCTTACTTTTTTTTTCTGTGTTTGTAATACTTGAGTGTAATTGTTTGTTGTCCTGAATAAAAATAAAATAAAATTCTGGCCATCCCAAAGAACAACTTTTGTTCTACGACATTTCAGGATGCAGTGATTTTCATTCAAGACCACGAAAGTTTTAACTTCAACAGCTGCTTATACGATAATGACAGGCTAAAAGCCAGCTGATTCTTGACAGGGTCATTGACCTCCGTGAAGACTTGCCGTACGCAGGTACAAATAAAAATATAGGTGTTATGAGAAAATTATCCTAAATTCAAAAATGTTTTTTTTCTATTCATCATCATGATCATATCAGTAGGACGTCCACTGCTGGGCAAAGGCCTCCCTCATTGATCTGCAAGTACTGCGGTTGGAAGCATCCACCGCGACCAGCAGTTCGTCTGCTTATCTTGTAGGTGGACGTCCTTCACTGTGCTTGCCGATCCGTGGCCTCCATTCGAGAACTTTGCGGCTTGTTTTTTTCTATTAATGAAAAGAAATCTCTTTGTGGTTATAGGTATTTTTATTTCTACCTGTACAGCAACTCTTCGCGGAGTTCAATGACCCTGTCAAGAATCAGCTGGCGTGTAGGTTGTCATTATCGTAGCTTATTTATTAGTTTTAAAATTACAGGATTTTATCGCGTACCTTTTTTATTATTTTCCCGACGTTTCGAACACATTTCAGCGTTCTTGGTCGCGGGAGGACTGATGTGCTGAGAGTCCAAATGAGAGAAAATCCTGTAATTTTAAAACTAATAAATATGTTAACAAATCGCGATAGCTTAACAAGTTATATTATCGTAGCTGTTGAAGTTAAAACTTTCGCAGTCTTTTTTCGAATGAAAATCACAATCCTGAAAAGTCGTAGAACAAAAGTTGTTCCTTGGGTTGGCCAGAATTGACCCCTTTCGGGTATTACACGTATTTTAATACACCCTGTAGTAATAACATATTATTCGTTTTTTTTTAATTCTTAATTTTATGACCTTTGAACTACAAGTTCAAGCCGGTCAGATAATGTTAACAACATGGAATCAAAATTAAACTACAAAATAACTCCTAAAAAAAACAATAACAACAAAAGATTTGTAAATAAGTCGGTAAGTACACACTCATTGTCCATCCGTTATTATTCGTTAAAATACAGGATTTTATCGCGTACCTTTTTTTATTATTATTATTATTATTTATTTATTTTTCAGCCGTTATTATCCCACTGCAGGGCAAAGGCCTCCCTTCCCTTCTTCCACTCCTCGCGATTTAACGCTGCTACAGGCCAAGATCTTAAATGGGCGTCTAGTTAATCGCGCCATCTTCTTCTAGGTCTTCCACGTCTTTGGCTTGCGTTAGGTGGAATCCACTCCGTGGTGAGCTTTGCCCATAAATCGTCTGACATGCGGCAGACGTGTCCGGCCCAGTTCCACTTCAAGCTAGCGGCTTTATGACCAACATCAACGATTTGTGTTTTGAAGCGCAGTATACTGTTCCGCACGCGGTCTGACAGTTTCACTCCTAAAATACTGCGCTCCATACCTCGTACCTTTTTACCTTTTTTATTATTTTCGAAAATAAAAAAGTTAAAATAATACAAAGCAATCCGTGTATTTTAGAAACTAATAATATGTTAACAAATCGCGAAAGTTTAACATGTTCCAAGGTTCTAAACGTTTTTTTGGGGGTATGTTGCCTCTAGTGACCACGAGGGCAGCAAGACGCTCGAAACATCGGGAAATAATAAAACAAGGTAATTACGGGTAATTTCTCGATAAACAACAAAATGCAATGAAAATATCTAGTTTTAATTCCGCTAATGCTGAGATGCATATGCACCGCCCTCCCGCCCGCTAATTATGCACATGCAGGGGGAACCAGGCTGTTAGTGCAACATGCATACCCAAACCCACACGACACTCGTCGTTTGGTCGTGTGGGTTTGGGTATATTGGGTATAAGTATATGGATTTCCGCAAAGTAACGCCTGATTCCATCAATTATCTCGTTAAACAGTTAAAAATGTTTTATTCTAGGATAATTATACTTTTTCAAAAATCGAATATTAAGGAAAAATGCCATGTTTTTTTTTCCTTAAAAAAATTTAACTTCCCGAGAACAAAACTACTTATTTAACTTCAAAGGCAAAGATCAAACGGCCAAAATTTTCTCCATACTGAATATAAAATACTAGCCTCACTTCGTGGTTTCTGTTAGTATTCTAATGGTGAAAGAATTTTGAAAATCGGGCCAGTACTTTCTGTGTTTGTTCGTTACAAACATATAAAATAGAAATCTTTCGTCATATCAGTATAGGTAGATATAGATTGTAAGAAATATATTTCAATGCAAGGAAATGTTTCGCTCGAAAGTTGTTTCATTAGTGTCAATAAAATGTTACCCCTCCTTTCACCCACGTGGATGCAGTAAGAGCCTGCTAAGGGGTACCTCCGGAAGATGGGCAGCAGCGTCATTCCGTGTATCAACAATCATACTGCGCTCGCCAACCCGCCTGCCGAGCGTGGTGAGTATGGCCACTGCTCTCATGGGGATCCATGTAGGAGTTGGCATGTTTTACGGCTGAAATGATGCTATCCTGTTTCAGATGAGTTTTCGACTGAAGAAGACTACGGGCTGTTCTTCGGAGCCCTGGGGTCCGGTTCAAGGGACGACATCGCGAGTGACGAAGACTCCGAGGTAACTTTTTTTTATGTTAAACATCCATTGCGGTAGAACCGATCGGAAGAGAGGTGACGCGTGACGCTTGGAGTTGTGCGAGTTTGTACTAGGGCGACTTCTTCCATCGTGTACATCGTGCTGACTGCGGACGCGACGTGACTGTGGTGACTATGGCAAATGGGGCTACTGTAGGAACTGCGGCGATGGTGGCGACTATGGTGACTATGACGACTGGTGAAAATGCAACACATTAAATATCGAAATTGCAAGATTATCATCATCTTCATTCGTTTTGAAAGCGAAATCTAGCCTCATCATTTCAGCCGTAAAAAGTCCACTACTGATCAGGTCTCCCTCATGGATCTCCACGAGGGGTAGTTGCCATTCTCACCACGCTTGGCAGGCGGGTTGGCGAGCGCAGTATGGGATGTTGATACGAAATAACGACGCTGCTGACTATCTTCCGTAGTATCCCTTAGCAGGCTCTTACTGCATCCACGGGCAGGAGAGGAGGGTACCTTCTACTGCACCATTTTCCTTTGTGTTCCAGACGTATGCCCGCGAGGACATATCCGCGGTATACCTGTCCCGCGTGCTGCTGGGAGACCAGGTCGACCTGGTGGCGCTCAGCAAGCCCTACAAGCAGAGACAGCTGTCGGCAGATGTATGTACCTACCATTCTGCCCTCCATAACATAAACGCAATAACTGGATTTTTGGGGCCTACAGAGTTATATAGTACATATTCGTGATCAGCAAAATTTGCTGATCACGAATCGAGTTATTGCGTTTATGATAAGGAGGGCAGCATTGTCAATCGCATTAGTTATTTATTTATACAATTAATTAATTAGCACGACTTACATAAATCTATTTTTTTTTATTTATTTATTTAGGTACACAAAACACAAAACAAGCAATACAAAAATAATAATAAAAACACTGAAAATGATCTGGCTTGAATCACAACTCATGTGTACACAACCAACTTATAATATAATTAATGTTAATTGAAGCTTAATTAAAAACAAGAAGACAAAAAATGCAAACAATATTAATTATTATTGGAAGGCCAATAAACCTATATAGCTACCTTATAATAATTTATTCATCCTATTGTCGTTACAACACTACTACTGGAGAATCAATTACACTAATTAAATAGAATAGAATAAAAATAGAATAAATTAGTGAAATTCCGAAATAATAAAACAAGTACAGATTCAATCACACAATCATTCATTTATTTGCGAGAATACATGTAGGTACTTAAAAAGATCTTAAAGCTAGGATAGTTACAGTATTCAGCCTGCAAGCAGGCGTGCAAATATTTAAGAGTCATATAATAATAATATTAGTCAAGTTTTAAATTAAATTTATATGTTCATTTACATTATAAAATCAATTTTCAGACAACCAACTATTTAATTTTCATTTTGTAGAAACGGGAATTACTCACGTAGTATTGTAACGTCGAAGATTATTCCGACACGTTTCGATTTTTCAAGAAAATCATCATCATGGGATTGAATGCCCTTGGGCGCGTGGGGCCGACACGACACTGGCGCTGGCAGCGGCGCGTGCCGCGCGAGCTTCGTATCGTTCGGCGCGACTGGAGGGGCGCGGTCGGCGTGGCGCTTGTTGTGCTTGCGCTGTTGCAGGCGTCGTTGTTGGAGTAGTGGCGCTGGCATATGTGTCCGGTGCAGGTTCATCGTCACTACTGTCGTCTCGACTAAATGTCGATGAACAGAACACGCTTACTGCATCTCCATTAGATGTGGAAGGCCCACCTTGCGTGTCGCTCTCATACAGGTTGAGGCAAGGATTCCATGCTGAAGGCACTAACCATCCCTGATCCCTGTTGAAGTTTCAACAGGGATCAGGGCCAGTGTCGTGTCGGCCCCACGCGCGGACGGGCATTCAATCCCATGATGATGATTTTCTTGAAAAATCGAAACGTGTCGGAATAATCTTCGACGTTACAATACTACGTGAGTAATTCCCGTTTCTACAAAATGAATAGTATGTTTAATTTTCTCCTAAATACATTTCTATTTAATAATTTTAGTTCTTCTGGTAATTTATTATAAATAATGATGCACATGTTATAAAGATTTCTTTTATAAATATCCTTATGGCAAGGGGGTTTGTAGATTAAATTGTTAAATTTAGCCCTTTTTTGCCTAGTTATTACATCCTTGCGTCTTAATCTCGTATCGATCTCTCATCGTAATCTCACAAAACCTCATGCATACCAACATAATCTTCTTCCACTCATCAGCAAAAATATCACAGTCAGGGTTCTGGTCAAGAAGTCTGTTCAGGGCTGCGAGGGTGCGAGGCAGAGGAGAATTGGCGCGGGCTACGGTTCGGCTATAAGGGACAGTAAAGTATCATTATCACATAAATTCAGAAATTCATCAATTTATATCCATAGTTTGCAATTACAAAACTTAGACACGTCAACTTACAGAAATGAAAATAAAAACATACCTATTTAATCATTAATAATTATGTTAGCAGGAAATAAGGCCATGAATGAATCTGTTCGCTTTCCTATACAGAATACAGAATAAACTTTATTGTTCAACTGTTGTACATTAAGGGTTTGAAGCACAATGATAAGAAGCGATTTGAAAACACAGTTCTTTTTGATATTTATTTATTTTATTAAAAAGTTCACAAAACAGAGTAAAAACAAACTTACGCTAAAACAGTACTACACTAAAAATTCTTAAATCTACCCTTTACTCCAAACATGCGAACATAGCACGACTGAAAAAGTGTTGCAAGCTGTTAATTACAATAATTTACCTACTACTAAAACAAACATTGAAGAATTTCTACTTAAAACTACTATAAACTAAAAAAAATATATATATATTATTGAAGGAAAATAAAACTAATAACAAGTTACTATACAAAGCACGTTAATCGAAAGATGGACTTGTTATACATAAAAATACTATACGGAAGGTGCTAACTAGGAAGGTGATAGTTAGTAATAGCTCCATTTTCGAAACAACTAGAAATATAGTTGTTTCAGAAATGGAGCAAATTTTATTCCAAGCGTTTTTGTCCTCTAGATAAGCAAAATTTTATAGTAAGCTTTATTGTGAAGCTTACTATAAAATTTTATAGCATTTTATAGTTTTTTTAGACTTATTGATAGAAAATTATATGATAGATTAATCTAAGTATTTGAATAGTTAGAAACTGTATGTATGTATTTATTATGTCTTTAGGTTTTGCTTGTTATGGTAGACCCTAGCCTAAATAATACTAAGTTATGTTGTTCTCTTAAGTGAACTGTATTTTTTGCTCTTGAGAATAAACATTCTTTAAACCGGAATAATTGCTGTATTTCTATAGGAATTTTATTGCAGAAGCGTCTACACTGCCCTCTGAAAGATACATTGACCTTACGTTGCCTTAGTGGGCAACGCGAGATCTTTATTTCTAGTATTTACATTTTGCAAGTCACTTTTCTTAGGAAAACTATTAATATTTTTATGGGTATGCAGAATTTCATAGATATATTGACAGGGAACTGTCATTGTATTAATTTCTTTAAATTTATCACGTAGCGGTTCTTTGGGGCCCATATTGTAGATTGCACGAACATCCCTCTTCTGCAGCACAATACAGTGTTTAGAGGTATATGCTTAGCTCCAGCGCACCCCCACAAGACTATGCCATAAGACATAATACTATGGAAATAGCTAAAGTAAACAAGTTTAGATGTAGCTATGTCTGTGAGGTTACGAACTTTTTTAACTGCTGCAGCAGAACTGAGCCTGTTCGATAGCTTATCTATGTGGGGACCCCATTGAAGCTTATTATCTAGGGTGATGCCTAAAAAACAGTGTTAGCTACAAGTTCTAGGTTTTCAACTTTTATTTGAATGTCTGCCTTAGTTTGTTTTACATTTGGATGTGAAAATCTGATATGTTTCGTTATGTTTTCATTAAGTAATAGTGTATCATAGTCAATCGAATTATCATTATCATTGTCAATCGCATTATCATTATAATCGTCAATCGCATTATCATTATCATTGTCAATCCCATTATCATTATCATTGTCAATCGCATTATCATTATCATTGTCAATCGCATTATCATTATCATCGTTAATCTGGCAGGTGGTCTGCCAAAGTGTTATTATATAAATGTTTACATTAAGTTACTGAAATTAACTATTTTGTATTTTATTATCTAGTACTTTGTAAGCTTTCGCGATCTGTAGCCATAATTTTAAATCAATTTAACGGGACTTTACCGCGTAATTACCTTATTTTATTATTCCCGACGTTGCGAGTGCCTCGCAGCGATCGTGGTCACGGGAAGAAACGTCATAATAAGGTAATTTCGCGCTAAGTAAGGCCTTTGCATCATAATTTATACAGCGTCAGCAACTGATAATCATGCTGTACGGGACGCTGCAGTGCCTGGGACATTGTTAGATGGATTAGGCTTGCCCAGCACCTATACCATCCTCTCAGCTTAGTCAGCTATTAGTCAGTGGAAAGCACAGGTCTGAAGCTAACTAAACCGCGGGTTTCCTCACGATGTTTCCTTCACCGTCAAAGCGCGTGTGAACTCCCGTTAATCAGTGATGTATTATCTGTTTGCAGGAGGTGTACATGCTAGACACGCCGGACGCTGGCGTGTTCGTCTGGCTGGGATCTGGCGTGGACTCCGACGTCAAGAAAAACTACTGCGACCTCGCGAGCCAGTACCTAGCGCTCAAAGGGTATCCGGTTTGGGTACGTGACTCTCCACGTATAACGTCCACTACTATACAATAATAAATAATAATAATAAATAATGCTGGACAAATCACACAGCATCATCTAGCCCCAAGCTAAGCAGAGCTTGTGTTATGGGTACTAGATGACTGATATACTTAATACATTCAATCAATCAATTTATTTTATTTCAAGCCTAAATTACAAAATCAATATATATGGAAAATAATCAAGTAAAAGTACATCATCTACATTTATGGCTTGCGTTTATAAACTGGTCTACAGCACCTACACTAAGTGGTAAGACTTGTGTCGTAGGTGCTGCCTTCCTTCTAAGATTACAATATTGATAGTATCAAAGCCAGATTAGGATTTTATATAACCACGAATAAAATACTATATATAAAATATATAATTATACTACATAGATAGATATTTTTATTATAGAGGTATATAGAAAAACACCCAGAACACCCTGAACATAATATCTGCAGATCGTACAGACATTTTTCCCGAGGCGGGAATCCAACCCGCAACCCCTGCGTCGCAGGCGGACCTTCGCCCGCTGCGCCACAGAGCTCGTCAAACTAGAGACACAAAGGTCATCACTACTGAACACAGGCCTCTCGTTACCGCCGTGAGGTGTAGTTATCATACTCACCACGCTTGGATGTTGGTACACGGAAAGACGCTGCTGCCCATCTTCCGGAGGTATCCCTTAGCAGGCTCTTATTGCATCCATTTATTTATTTATTTATTACTCATACATATGTACATACATAATTATAACATTACAGAGCTTATTCTATTGCGTTATATTATGACACTTTCTTAATAGTAATATAATATATAATAATATTATTATAATAAACATTTAAAAAATACAAAAGTAAACTCTAAAAAGGTACATAATACAAAACCTTGCACTTAAAACAACATAACATTGAGATCATAGAATATACTCGTATATATTCTGGTGACTAGGTACTTATACATAACAAAACCTATGATGTTTCATACTTCAATGTACTCTGAGAATCGAGTACTATTCAGCTGTAAAAATATCCGTGACTAATTTGTTAGCACCTTTTATATTCAAATAACTTTTATTTTATAGCTTATATTTTGAATCCGGGGAGTGAAGGGACCTGTTGTTATAGATCAGGTTTTCCCCTAACCTATCTCAGGCACCAGTCTCCTACAAACCGACTCAAATAGAATAAGTTTTATCTTTCCATGTAGTATAATCATTTTGTCATAGGCGTGTATAATTACTCAACAATGAGTAATTAGATCTCTTCCCCGAAATCGTTAATTCCGCGTAGCAAATTTTCCATTCGCATTTTTCCCCACTCGAACTTTTACCCATTCTCCTTTCTTATCATTCATAAATAATGCCAGTGTCATAATTATTCAATGAGCCGTTTTCAGTAAAAAAACAAAAAAGTGTTTCCTACTAAACTTAACTGATGGCGCTGGCAAGCGGAGAAAGCAAGTTTGTGATTAATTAATTACAATTGCTGTCATTGTCAAATTGTGTTTCTTACCAGTTAAATAAAACTAACGCCATCTATATGGTGCGAGGGAACTATTTTTGAAGTTTTTACTTTTTAATGAAAACATCTCATTAGGTAGGTACTAGCACAATAGCTTCCGTTTAGTATACCTACACACAGTCACAGCAGTGTGTCTGCAGGTGCATGTGACCCGGGTATCAGAAGGCGCCGAGAGCTCGACCTTCAAGCAGTACTTTCACGACTGGGAGACCGTCTCCGCCGGCGCCCGCTCGCTGCTGACTGAGGCTGGTGAGCATAAGTCTTTTTTTTCAACCTTCTTTGTCTACCACTGTCACTGTCACTGTCGCTGTCAGATCGCCTGCCGTGACTACAGTTAGTACAATAGTACGTTAGACAAAAACTCAATTAAAAGAACTTGACACTGGCGGAATTGTGTTAAACCAAACACAAAAGGCCATAAAATAAAAAGTCAAGACAAGACAATAGTACGTTACTATGACATCTGTCAGATTTGTAACTCATGGCACCGAATTCTAAGCAAATGAAGCCCAAACTACAGTCGCTGTAGTATAGTTTACTGCGTATTTTAGTACCAAACTATCCGCTAGAGGAAATGTACAAGCCAGTGGCGTAGCTACCCAGGGGCTAGGCGGGGCAGTGCCCCGGGGCCCTCAAGCTCAGGGGGCCCTCCAATCCTTACCAGAAATCTCGATCTAACTGAACTTTTGGAAATTTCTCCCATTTTCAAAATAAATATGACAGGCAACCCCACTTTAATCATGACAACTCAGTTGAGAGAAATTCAAAAGTTATGCCTAGGGAATTCCCCTAAATTCTTTCTGTAGGTTGGCAGTGTTGCAAAGACATTTTCCACTGGACGCGTTACTCGGCCGATCTCGCCCTATACCCCGCTGTCACTCAGTCAGCCTTTTAGCCTAACTGACTGAAATTGTCTTGTCAGTGCGTTGGTGGTTGTCGAGGACAAACATTAGTTAAAAAATGAACTAGGTGTATTGTTTTGTAAAAATTATAGTGACTGATTCGCCAATATTTCTTTTCATAGGTAAGTACAATTTTATCCCATAAAAGCAGCTATTTTTTCGTAAAATTAAATAAATGTGATGAACTTGTGACCTACCGAAACAAGTCTGGATTATACCGTTCATTTTCCATTCATTCATTACAAAGATATTCATAAATATGTGTATAATATGTGAATCTTTAATAATGTCCAAGTTAAATTATGGAGATATTGTTTATGGTCCAAGATTACTTTCACGAACCCAGCGAGCCGTGCAAAGAGTACAAAACGCGTGTTGTCGCTTTTGCTTCAATATTCCTCCTCGAAGCCACATAACACCTTACCTAAATGACAGGGCTATGTTGAACATGGAGTCTAGAAGAATGCTGCATCTCGGAGGCCTGGTTTTCGACGTGTTTAAATTTGGAAAGCCGGAATACCTGCATTCGAAACTCCGTTTTGCTATTAATCAAAATTCACTACGCTCTATTCGATCTGCGCTTTTGTACCACAATCATAAAACTGCGTCCTTCAAGGGTAGTTTTAGATATTTGGCAACGAAGTGTTGGAACAATATTCCTCCGCCGGTTCGTAATGTAAATAATAAATGCACTTTTAAAATAAAACTGAAACAGGTATTATTGAAAAAACAAATTGAAGGTATACCTAAACACTTCGTTTGCCAAAAATAAGACTACAATCTCTGCAAAACGTAATAACAACAGGCTTAGATTTCACTTCGAAACGTACATAGGTACACAATACATGCTATCAATATTTATATAATTAATATCAATCTATTCACCATACCTAACACTTAAATAATGTAGGTACACAATACACGGATTGCGTCTCGTTCAGCTTGCACTCTAGGCTATGGCTGAAAATCAGCGTTTGCTCCTTGAGCATATCTCACGCTGAGCCATGACCTTTTGACGTGCTGCAGCACACATATTACATTTTAGATTGCTAATTATATTGTCTTAATTTGTTATATTTTGTGTTTAATTGATGTATTGTAATGTTGTACTCAGATTTTGTTTCTTGTATGTGTGTCTGCAGTCCTAAATAAACGTTTTATCTATCTATCTATCTATCTAAATATTAATAATAAATATGTATGTCTAAGAAAAGAAAACTATAGGTACATACCAAAACTGTATTTTCGTCAAACGTAATTATTTTCTTTATTCTTTATTGTACACACAGTAAATATATACATTAAACTAAACTAAATGACATGTACAAAGGCGAGCTTAACCCTAAAAAGAGTTTTCTTCCAGCAAACCTTTGAGGATAGAGAAAGCTGATAATAGTAGTGGGTACGTGTACTCAAAACAAAAAGAACTGTATACATACATGTTACATAAAAAGATACTTAAATATAATACATATTTCCTAATTACCTACTCAAATTAATACAACATAAACTACATTTCATACCTAAAACAACTATCATAAATATATATATAAATACAATAAATAAATAAATATATAGGTACATAATAATATATACTTTTCAAGTAAGATTACAAAGAGAGATAATGCTCTTTTACTTTTATTTTAAAAGTTTTTATGGACTGACTGTCTCGAATGGAGTGGGGAAGACTATTCCATAACCGGACTGCGCCAACTGTGAAGGAGTCACCGTATCTACTAGAAGAGTGAGATGGAGTTTTAAGTAGGAGGGACGTAGCAGTCCTGCAGGACACACCACGTGGGACAAGGAACTCAAAACGCTCACGGAGGTAAGAAGGTGAAAGAGGATTGTGAAGAATGTTGTACAGGAAAGAGAGAACATGGAGATCACGTCTACGTCGAATGGGGAGCCATTTTAATTGAGATCTGAAACTGGAGACGTGATCAAACTTGCGCAAACCATAAATAAATCGGATGCACAAGTTCTGAAGACGCTCCAGTTTGTTTAAAAGTTCCTCCTTGGCGTCAAGGAAACAGACATCAGCGTAATCAAGGATAGGTAATAGAAGAGTTTGGGCAAGAGTGATTTTAGTTTCAAAAGGCAAAAACTTCTGGAGACGCTTGAGTGCTTGAAATGAGTAGTTGACTCGCTTGCTGATTGCGTTAACGTGATTCACCCACGATAACTGACTATCAAAAATGACACCCAGATTAACGGCGTTCGCAGTAAACTCAATCGGTGTGTCAGCATACATAACCGGGGGAAGGAAAGAATTACCTACGAGATTTAGCATATATGGACTTCCAAGAATTAAAGCCTGAGACTTCAAAGGATTAACCAGAAGTCCGAAAGCCTTGGCCCAATAATCTATACTCTTAAGATCAGAGTTAATGAGGTTAATGCCTTCTGCTAACTCTTCGACTTTAAACTGGCGGTATATCTGCAAGTCGTCTGCGTAAAGATGATAGTGTGAAGAAATGACTATGAAGTAATTATTTTCCAGCGGGAAAGTAAAATAAATAAATATTTGTAGCGAGTTTACTATTTTTTTCTGTTTATTTAATTACTATCTGATCCGACAGACGTTGTGCCGATTGTTTTATCCAGTTATAGTTATGTGGTACAATAAAGTATTTATCCAGTTCTAGTCATGTAATACATAAATAAATAAATAAAATAAATAATTTTATTTCTTTATTGT
Source organism: Pasiphila rectangulata (assembly GCA_963082625.1). Lineage (NCBI taxonomy): Eukaryota > Metazoa > Arthropoda > Insecta > Lepidoptera > Geometridae > Pasiphila > Pasiphila rectangulata. The sequence goes on from OY720262.1 coordinate 1,034,868, forward strand.
TTGTACCTCTGGAGGAGGACAACAAACGAACTCACTCCTGCTCCTATACTGGCGTGCAAACATTTACCTTCTCTTAATTGGTTTCTGTGTATCAGTGTGTCGTACGTAATGCCGGGGCTGCACCTCAGCGTAATCTTATTAATTAGTGTTCTATTTGTCGGAATTCATAAAGAAAATCTGTAATTTTGAGCGCTAATTAAAGGCGTTAGGTGCACGCAATTGAAGCCTCGGGATGAGGGTGAACAGTGAAATCACTATTAAAATATTTATTTCACGAAGTACAGGCAAACGATCGTATTTAGGTACTATAATTTCAAATTGAAATGTAAGTAACCAAACTCCTACATTTTTCGTCATTCATTCATTTTGATTCATGAACTTCATCGATTGCGTCGATCACTATAGAACATCTTATAGAATTGTGAAACAGTGCGCTATATGCGTAAATCACTCAGCAAAAAATCACTCCCCCCTTCCCCGCAAAAATTGGTTGAACGTGATTGCATTCTTTTTGCAAGCATAACGTGTCCAGTGGAAAATGTCTTTGCATTGCAGTGTTGTCAATTTGACGGATAGTGAACGCTAACGGTGATAATTTTTTTAGATAGAGAAACACAATGATTTGCTACAAGAGTCGTTGGGGAATCCCCGGGAAAAAAATTATCACCGTTAGTGTTACCACATTTAACGATGGAGACCATGAACGATCTCCTGTCCGCGGACCTGAATTAATGTACCTACAGCCACCTGACTTGCAATTTTTCACGATATTTCGCGTTATACAATGAGCCGTGGGGTGCAGGCAGTAGAATGTTACCCCTCCTCTCCTACCTGTGGATGCAGTAAGAGCCTGCTAAGGGACACCTCTGGAAGATGGGCAGCAGCGTCTTTCCGTATATCAACATCCCATACTGCGCTCACCAACCCGCCTGCCAAGCGTGGTGAGTATGGCAACTACCCCTCATGGAGATCCATGAGGGAGGCCTTAGTTCAGTAGTGGACGTTTTACGGCTGAAATGATGATGATGATGAATCAGTTTACATAGCAGTGGGGCCCCATTTTTTAATTTGCCCCAGGGCCCTTGGTTACCTAGCTACGCCACTGGTACAAGCTTTCATACATTTTTGACTGCAGTCGCTAGCGAGTATGGATTGTGAAAACTCATGGTGAGCTCATAGTTAAACGTCCACTACTGAACACAGGCCTCCCTCATGGATCTTCATGAGGGGTAGTTGCCATACTCACCACGCTTGGCAGGCGGGTTGGCGAGCGCAGTTCTGGATGTTGATATATAGGAAGACGCTGCTGCCCATCTTTCGGAGGTATCCCTTAGCAGGCTCTTACTGCATCCACGGGCATGAGAGGAGGGGTAACATTCTACAGCCGGCACCCCACGGCACTGCTCCTATATCAATGTGGAATAAGGGCAGGAAAATGATGATGTATCCTGTTATGAGCCAGATGCGGGCTACTTCTCGGGAGACGCGGAGGAGTCCGCCGCGGCCGCCAAGCTTATTGGCAAGAGTGCCACCGCCAGGGGGTACGTGCCTGACGCCGGCACCGGGGACCTCGTCATCACCAGGTGAGAACTCCAATTGACCTCTGTGACGCAGACAAACATCCAGAACACCCTGAACAAATATCTGCAGATCGTACTGACTTTTGTCCCGAGGCGGGAATCGATCCCGCAACCTCTTGCGTCGCAGGCGGGCCTTCGCCCGTTGCGCCACAGAAATCGAATTTAATAAACCGGGTGTGATTCATGGGGGGGCGAAGCCCTAGCTTGAACCTTAAGACGCCTAAAGTGTCTTAGAGTACCAGGCAATCATAACTAACTAAGAGGTGCATCGAAATCTTCCTACCTTCCCCATCACGAACACCTTGCCTGGTGTCGGGAGAATCGATACTGCAAGCTTCTGCATCTTCGGTTAGGAAGGAGGCCGCTGTCAATATAATATACCATGTTAAAGTGGACGGCCCTGCGTCAAACAACTTTGCACTTTGGGTACATCAAACAAACTACTTTGCTCCTTGCGTCAACTACCCTAAAAGGCCAAAAAGTAAGGGTACTTACTAATTCATAAAAATATTAAAACACTTCGAAACGGTAGCCTGGTAGAAGTTTAGCAACAAACTTCATTCGCATGGAAGTGCCGGAGGTTATGCGTCCAGTAGGTCTACCATGAGTTTTCACAATCTATACTCGCTAGCGACTGTAGTTAAAAAAAAATATGAAAACTTGTACAGCGCCTCTAGCGGATAGTTTGGTACTAAAATACGCAGTAAACTACACTACAGCGACTGTAGTTTGGGCTTCATTTGCTTAGAATTTGGTACCGTGTGTTACAAATCTGACAGATGTCATAGTAACGTACTATTACTACTGTAGTAACGGCAGGCGATCTAACAGTGACAACTCATGGTAGACACACAGGTATCACATATTTATCGTATATCTATCTATGTAGTATAATGTATTAAGTATAATCAGTCATCTAGTACACATAACACAAGCTCTGCTTAGCTTGGGGCTAAATGATGCTGTTTGAATTATCCAGCATTGTTTATTATTTATCAAATCAATCAAAAATCAAATATCGTTTATTTTGCGAACTTGTAAGTTTGTACAAAAGCATAAAACTCAGTGCAACTAAGGGTCTCGGATCAAGCCAAATGAAAGTTGTCACAAGAGAATTATTGTGGCAGCTTTTGATACGCCGCCACAAAATTTAGGAACAATATTCCACCTCTCATAAATTGAAAATCTTTACAACAGTTTTCAACCTAGGTGATTGTTCAGTGCACTAAATACTTATTAGGACAATAAATCCTGTACATTGTGTCTACCATGAGTTGTAGATGTCACTGTTAGATCGCCTGCCGTTACTGCAGTAGTAATAGTACCTACGTTACTATGACATCTGTCGGATTTATAACTCTGGCACCAAATTCCTTAGACGAGATGTCTAAGTCAAATTCTAAGCAAATGAAGCTCAAACTACAGTAGTTATAGTAATTATAGTTTACTGCGTATTTTCGAACCAAACTATCCGCTAGGGGTTACAAGTTTTCATGCATCGCTAGCGAGTAAAGATTGTGAAAACACAAAAACATTTTTTGGATCACTGGTAGAAAATGCTTATTGCATTAAGTCCTGCATTTGTGCAATCAATTGTATTTTTTGTGCATTATAGAGTTAAATTAAATAAATAATAAAACTCATGGTAGACCTACTGATACTTAATATGAAATAGCAATATTGTCTTTTGTTTCTCACTGACGGACTAAATATAATTTTGATTATAACACCCTGTGTGTACTTATAAGTTGTATGAAGCCGTTTTTAATACCATTATACTAACTATTTTAAATAATTCTTGGTATTCATAATTTCAGCCGTAAAAAGTCCACTGATAAGGCCTCCCTCATGGATCTCAATGAGGGGTAGTTGCCATACGCACCACGCTTGGCAGGCGGGTTGGTGAGCGCAGTACGGGATGTTGATACACGGAAAGACACTGCTGCCCATCTTCCGGAGGTATCCCTTAGCAGGCTCTCACTGCATCCACGGACATGAAAGGAGGGGTGTTACCCCTCCTTTCTAATTTTATCATTGTAATTTTAAGTACCTACCCATTCCATAGTTAAAATTGTTTGATATTTTCTTGTGTTTTTGTATAACGTTCACGTTTGTTTTCGTAAAATGTATTATGTAATGGTGGAAACTTCACTGGTTTAAGTGTTACTCTTACTTTTCTAAATTGTCTATGTTATTGTACTGTTTGTTTTCCCGAATAAAATAAAATAAAATAAAATACTGCCGGCTCCCCACGGCACTTGTTATTGTGAATAGATAAATGAACGTTTCTAATTAAACTACCAGGATATCAGGAGACGTAGAGGATGTGACGGAGAGCGTCCTCGCGGCGCCGGTTCTGTACCAGGGCGCGGTTTATGTGCTGCGCTATCAGTACGAAGACGCCGGGGGCGCCGCCTGCGTCATGTATTTGTGGATTGTGAGTAGCATCATTATCTCAGCCGAATGTCCACTACTGGACATAAGCCTAGTCATGGAACTCCAAGGACCAAACATGAGGGGCCTCCCGCATGGAGTGTTACGCACCACGCCCGGCAGGCGAGTACGGCAGGGTGATTACGTATCTCGCGACAGGTTTTGCAACAGGCAATTGACAGCAATATTGCTGTCAAATGTCAATTCCTTGCTGTTCTCTAATACAAAATTGACATTTGACAACAATACTGCTGTCAATTGCCAGTTGCAAAATCTGTCGCGAGATAGGTAATAACCCTGCGGGATGTTGATACTCGGAAGGACGCGTCCGGAGGTATCCCTTTGCACATTACAGCATCCACGGGCAAGAGAGAACAACATTTAACTGCCGGCATCGCACGGCGTATGATACCAGTTCGCAGTACGGAGGCGGACCTTCGCTTGCGCCACAGATGTCGTATATAAGCCGGCAGGGTTATTACCTACATATCTCGCGACAGGTTTTGCAACAGGCAATTGACAGCAATATTGCTGTCAAATGTCAATTCCTTGCTGTTCTCTAATACAAAATTGACATTTGACAACAATATTGCTGTCAATTGCCAGTTGCAAAATCTGTCGCGAGATAGGTAATAACCCTGCGGGATGTTGATACTCGGAAGGACGCGTCCGGAGGTATCCCTTTGCACATTACTGCATCCACGGGCAAGAGAGAACAACATTTAACTGCCGGCATCGCACGGCATATGATACCAGTTCGCAGTACGGAGGCGGACCTTCGCATGCGCCACAGATGTCGTATATAAGCCGGCAGGGTTATTACCTACATATCTCGCGACAGATTTTGCAACTGGCAATTGACAGCAATATTGCTGTCAAATGTCAATTTGTATTAGAGATCAGCAAGGAATTGACATTTGACAGCAATATTGCTGTCAATTGCCTGTTGCAAAACCTGTCGCGAGATACGTAATCACCCTGCCGGAGTGATTCATGCCCTAATTTGAACCTTAAGCCGTCTATAATAATTTATAATGAGCAATTGAGGAGGGCTTTGGAAGATGCGATTCTTCAGTACAGATTAGTAGAAGTCAAGCCACGTCTTCCTCGCTTGCCGACCCATAGACGAAATTTAGCGTTAATGAGGGCCTTGGACTCTCTGCTAGCTCCTTATTTGTTGACTAGCAGAAATCTTATTGATACACACTCTATCCTTTATTGTGGGGCTATCGCAGCTTGCCGCGTTGCACGTGTCAAGCTACCGGACACTGACCGTGCACCGCGTCGGGGGAGTGATACCCCTGCTTGGCAGTTAAGGATAGAGCGGCGTATTAATACGTTCAGGACTCTCATTGCAAAGCTAATTTGCTTTAGAGAGGGCAATCGTCGTCCTAGGGTTATGCGTTTTGTGACTCAGGCTTTCTCTGGAACAGACATTAATCCACGAGATTATTTAGCCTGTGTCACAGAACGCATAGATTATCTAAAGCAAAAAGTCTATGCGTGGGCAAGTCGAATAAGACGCTATAGGAAACGTATTGACAGGTACTGGCAGAATCGCAACTTTCAAAGTGATCAAAGGAAGGTTTACAGAAATTGGGAGAAACCAGATCAAAGTGCTCTGAATGGTCACGTACCAGATGCTGAAACCGGCAATAATTTTTGGCGTAGCATCTGGTCTGTCCCTATTCACCACACAGAAGCTGACTGGATGAATGTAGTGAGTGCAGAGTGTGAGCAAATCGAAACCATGGAGAATATTACCATCTGTCCAATGGATGTTACTAGCGCAATCCGTTCGGCCCAGAACTGGAAAAGTCCTGGACCGGATGGATTGCATAACTTTTGGGTAAAATGGTTTCGTTGCTCACACTCCGTTCTGGCTACACAATTCCAAGAAGCTATTGAACTCGGGTCTCTTCCAATTTTCATGACAACTGATGTAACCTTCTTGCTCCATAAGTCCGGTAGTACCGCGGAACCCAAGAATTACAGACCAATTACATGCTTACCCACCATCTATAAGCTTCTCACATCCATTCTAACAGTAAAAATTAACACACACATTGTTGCGAACAATATTTTGGCACCTGTTCAGAATGGATGTAGAGTTGGGTCTCGCGGTACTAAGGAGCTCCTCCTCATTGACATGGCCATTAGCGAAAAGGTCAAGCGTAGCAAGGAAAACCTCTCTGCTGCTTGGATTGACTATAAGAAGGCATATGATTCAGTGCCACATACATGGCTTGAGAGGGTCTTAGAGTTGTATAAAGTAGATACTACTCTAAGATCATTCTTAGGTGCGTGTATGAGGCAGTGGACCACAGTACTTCGTCATCCAGGAAGTAGATGGGATTCTCTTGCTACGCAAGACCTGATAAGGATTGAGAGGGGTATATTCCAGGGTGATAGTCTGAGTCCTTTGTGGTTTTGCCTAGCACTGAACCCTCTTAGTACTTTACTAAAGGATTCAGGGCTAGGTTATCGCCTTCGCAGAGGTGGTGAGAGCATATCTCACTTGTTGTATATGGACGATCTCAAACTTTTCGCGCCGAAAAAATCAGAGTTGATAGCTCTGCTTAATATTACACAGATATTTAGCAGCGCTATTAACATGGAGTTTGGTGTTGAAAAGTGTGCAATCATACATATTCAACATGGAAAAGTTGTAAATTCAACAAATTTACAGCTTTCCCAAAATATGTCTCTCAGGTGTCTCTCCGAAGGCGAAACATACAAGTACCTTGGTATGTCTGAATCGTTGGGTATAGTGGATAAGGACATAAAACAGGCAGTGAAGGAACGTTTCTTTTGTCGCCTCACAAAAGTTCTAAATAGTCTTTTGTCAGGCGGTAACAAGGTGCGCGCTTACAATGGCTGGGTTATGCCCCTACTCATTTACACGTTCGGCATACTAAGGTGGTCTCAGACAGAATTGGATGCCCTGGATTGTAAAGTTCGTCAAATGCTAACTGCTCACCGCATGAGACACCCTCGTTCGTCGGTTATGAGAATGTACATCCCGCGGAAGTGTGGAGGCCGGGGCTTTCTTAACGCGAAAACCCTCCACAACCGCGAGGTGTGCAATCTCAGGAGTTACTTTCTCCAAGCAGAGTGCGAGGTGCATCGTGATGTGGTTGCAGTTGACAAAAACTTTACTCCTCTCTTCTTAGCTAAAGAGAACTGGCGCCAACCACTGGTGATGAGCATTCAGGATCGTAGGGCAATATGGGAGAGCAAGGAGCTACATGGGAGATTCTATAAGACCCTTATGGGGCCTGATGTAGATCTCCTAGCTTCAGTGAATTGGCTACGTTTCGGTGATCTCTTCGGAGAAACTGAAGGGTTTGTCTGTGCAATTATGGATGAGGTAATCAAGACGAACAATTACCGAAAGTACATCATGAAAGATGGGACAATTGACATATGTCGGGCATGTCACCACCCTGGGGAGTCCCTCAGGCATGTACTTTCGGGTTGTTCGCATCTTGCTAATTCTGAGTATTTGCACAGACATAATCAAGTAGCCAAGATCATTCACCAGCAACTTGCTCTTCGATATGGCCTTACGGGCCCTGAAGTTCCGTATTATAAATACGCACCAGAGCCGGTTCTTGAAAATGGCCTTGCCACGCTCTATTGGGACCGATCTATAATTACGGACAGGACTATTCTTGCGAATAAGCCTGATATCGTTCTGATAGATCGGTTGGAGCGGAAGGCAATACTCGTTGATGTCACCATTCCACATGATGCCAATCTCGTCAAAGCCGAGAAAGATAAGCTCAGCAAATATCTTGATTTAGCCCACGAGATTGCCACCATGTGGGATGTTGACTCAGCGACTATTGTTCCGATAGTCGTTTCCGTTAACGGACTCATAGCGAAGAGTCTCGATCAACATCTCGAGAGACTTTCGCTAGGCAGTTGGATCAAGAGCCAGATCCAAAAGGCAGTACTCCTGGACTCGGCACGTATAGTAAGGAGATTCCTCTCCCTGCAGCCCTAGTCATCGACCGCTTGAGCCTTGCTTCGCGGCCGGTGATTCACCGTTTTGATATATTTTTTACTGTAGAGTATTTGTTTTTGTATTTCTTTATAGTAAAAAATGTATTTTTATGAGTTTACAAATAAATGATGTGGAATAATAATAATAATAAAGCCTGTTTATTTCCTTAATAAGTAAGTAGTTACATGAAATATGTTTAATTCACAGCATGTTGTTATAGCATGCACTTTAAATATATACTTATTCTATATTATATAAACAATTTAGTTTTAATAAATGTTTATTAAGGACCTCTTCATAGAGTAAGGGCCTCCTCCATTTTCCTCCACGTAGTTCTATCCTTTGCTTTTTCAAACCAGTTTTCTCCTGCTGCTTTTAAAATTTCGTCGAGCCATCTCTCCGCCGGTCTGCCTCTGGTTCTTTTTCCTGTGGGTCCCTTCCATGAAGTTATCTTTTTAGCCCACCTGTCATCACTCATTCGTGCAACATGGCCGGCCCACTTCCATTTTAACTTTCTGCTGTGCTCCAGAGCATCAATCAGTTTGGTTGTTTTTCTTATGCATGTACTGTTTCTTTTATGTTTCAATTTCAGATTAAGAATGCTCCGTTCCATGGCCCTTTGTGTTGTTATTATTTTGTCTCTGGTTTTTTTGTTGAAAATCCATGTTTGTGACGCGTAGGTAAGCGAGGGTAAGATGCAAGAGTCTAGTATCAATTTCTTTGCTTTAATTGAAGTATTGGACTTCAGGATTTCTTTGAAACACCAAAATTTGTTCCAAGCCATATTTACGCGTCTCATTAATTCATCATAGTGTCTACTTTTTTTAAATGATACTTGTTTGCCCAGATATGTGTACTCATGGACATAGTTAAGTAAGACACGGTTAACGTGAATTGGTAATTCGTTACTATTTGTCATAATTTTAGTTTTTATTGTATTTAGTTCTAGACCAATTTCGTTGCTGGCATAATTAATTTCATTTAACATTGACTCTAGTTGTGTTGAGTTTTCTGCAAATAGTATGATGTCATCGGCGAATCTTAAATTACTCAGATATTGACCTTTGATATTAATACCCTTGTCTCTCCATTTTAATGTCTGCATTATATTTTGTAGGACGGTAATAAAAAGTCTAGGAGATAAGGGGTCACCTTGACGTACGCCTCTACCGACCTGAAATTCAGTTCCGGCTCTATCCAGTGTTACTCTACTTGTGCTTTTCCTATATATGTCCTGTATGAGCTCTATTGTCTCTGATGGAACATTACAGTCTTGTAAAGCTTTCCAGATGCTGATATGGGATATAGAGTCAAATGCCTTGGCGTAGTCGATGAACGCTAGGTAGAGCGGACGTTTCATTTCTTCGTATTTCTCCATAATCAACTCTAGAGAGTGGATGTGGTCGATAGTCGAATATGTACTTCTAAATCCCGCTTGTTCCACTGGCTGGTGCTCTTCAGTGTAGCTCGCAAGGCGTTTCTCGAGACAGGAAGCAAATAACTTGTAGAGATTCGATTGCAGGCTTATTGGTCGGTAGTTGTTTATGTCAGTAGGGTTTCCTTTTTTATATAAGAGTACAATATTTGATTTGGCCCATTCGGTAGGTATTTTTCTATCTTCCAAAACCTTATTGAAAAGTGTGGTTAAAGGTTGTAGTAGGAAAGCTTTGCCCGCTAAAATGGCTTCATTTGATATACCGTCTGGGCCACAGCTTTTCTCTTTCTTTAAATGCTTTATGTTAGCCAGGATTTCTTCGCATGAGAATCTTTGTATTAATGCATCATTGTTCTGTAAGTAAAAATTTTCTATATTCGTTGGCGATCTACAAGTGTATAGATCTTCATAAAATTTAGTAGCGGATTCTATTATACCTGATCTTGAGAAAGTTTGTTTGTTACCAGCAGAGTTATCTTTCAAAGAAGGAATCCAATATTTACATGTAGTCAACTCTTTTATACCTTTCTTAACACTTCCTGACTTCTTAAGATGTTTTTCAATCGTCGTAAGTCTGTATTCTTCATACTCTTTTCTGATAATTTTGTAAACGTTTTTATATAGATTATTTTTTTCCTTTTTTTCTTCAATAGTTAATTTCTTTTTATTTATCAGCTCGTTTCTTCTAATTATTAGGTTTTTTGTTGTGTCTGAAATAATGAAGTTCCGTTTTTTACAGGTGTTGTTACCACATGGTGACTTTAAACTTTCATCAATTGCTAGCTTGATTTTTGCGTAATACGTCTCTATGTCTTCATTTTCTTCCAATGCCATTTTATTAATATTCGTTTTTAAAGTTTCAATATATTTTTCTTGCTCTTCTATGGTCTTTAGTGAAAGTTTATAATTTTTATATGTAGCTCTTGATTTTTTTGTCTTGGTTAACAGTAGAGTACTTCTCACAAGTCGGTGGTCACTTGGGAATGACATGTTGCTTATTACTTCAATATTTGTGAATTTATTTTTTACATTTGACAGGATATAATCATCATTTCATCATTTCAGCCATAAAACGTCCACTGATGAACACAGGCCTCCCTCATGGATCTCCATGAGGGGTAGTTGCCATACTCACCACGCTTGGCAGGCGGGTTGGTGAGCGCAGTATGGGATGTTGATACACGGATAGACGCTGCTGCCCATCTTCCGGAGGTGTCCCTTAGCAGGCTCTTACTGCATCCACGGGTAGGAGAGGAGGGGTAACATTCTACTGCCGGCACCCCACGGCAATAATATAGGATATAATCTATCTGACTTTTCTGTTTCTTTGGAGAAACCCATGTCCATATAGTCTTGCTTTTCTTTTTGAATAGGCTGTTCATTACGAAAAGATTATTTTCCAAGCAGAATTGAAGTAAGGTTTCGCCTCTTTTATCTCTTTTTCCGAAGTTTGTGTTTCCCAATACTCTGTTTTCACATTTCAATTTTCGACCAATTCGGGCATTAAAATCTCCCATTACTATAAGGTTAGCGCTGCAGTGTTTAAGAGATGCCTGTATTTGGTCATAGAATTCTTTTAATTCTTGTTCAGTTGCTTCACAGGTCGGTGCATGTACTTGGACTAGAGATAAATCTGTACTCTCAAACTTCAGGTTTAATATGCAGATTCGTTCATTGATTGCTGTGAAACTTTCTATGTAATTTTTCAGGTGTTTTTTGATAAGGAATCCTACACCATACTGACCCTTAGTCTTGCCAAAATAACAGAATATATGATTTTCACTTTCTTCTATATTATAATCCGTACGTCTGATTTCTGATAAACCGATGATGTCATATTTAATCGTTGATATTGATTGCTTGAACTCTATTAGCCTTTCTTCTGATAATAGTGACCGAGCATTGTATGTACATATGTATATAGGGTGGAGTGGAGGGTTATGGTCTGTGACCCCCGCGGTGACCGGCCGTGGTGGGGGACACCTTTTATTAATAATAAGTAGACATTATAATTTTCTAATGAACTGTAATTTGTTAATTTTATTCTATTATTAGTGGATAAAGTTTGAATAATTAATAAGTGTAAGTGGTCATTATGCGACCGTTCTGGTTAAATAAATAAATCCTCACGAACACCTTGCCTGGCGAATCCACATCAGCAATCCTGGAGGGAGCTGACTTAGCATATCTCCGAACTTGAACTTCATCATTTCAGCCGTAAAATGATCTCCATGAGGGGTAGTTACTCGCCGCGCTTGGCAGGCGCGTTGGTGAGCGCAGTGCGGGTGTTGATACATGGAAAGCCGCTGCTGCCCATCTGCTTCCGGAGGTCTGCCACAGGCTGCTGGTTTGTTACCCTGCCACCATGCTATGCATATTCGCAGGGAGCGGACGCGTCTTCAGAAGACAAGGCTGCAGCGCTGCTGTTGGCGACAGAGATGGAAGACGAGCTGGACCGGGTCACCGCCGTCAGGGTCCCGCAGGGCAAGGAGACCACACATTTCCTCAGCCTGTTCAAAGGTTTTTTGTTTTTCAAAGTTCATTATTTATCTTAAAAAAAGTACAAAAGTATGTTACACTAAACACAATTCAGGACATACACAGTTAAAATAAAAATGACTTGCCAGGCTAAATCACCTATATAAAGTCTTTGGACAAAATTAATATTTATGTTTACATTGGTACTTTATAAATCTGATATGAAAAAACAATAAGTAGTTAAACTACCTATATACGGGAGTTAAATAATTATTTAATACCAACACTTAGCCTAGTGACAGTTTTTATAAGGAATAAATACGTAAATCGCATCATCTAAGTCAGTACATATTTGAATAAACTAAAATATTCTGTACTCAGTAAGTAAGTAAGACAGACGCAAACAGCATACGCCTACCCGCTAACACACAGGGATTGACATGAGCCGGCAAGCTACATCGACGAGTTAACTCTTCGCTAGTTCAGTAGTGATCGGCAGCTATCATTGTGAATGAAGTTGTGAGTGGAGTGTGTTCAAAGGTAACACGACCATTAGGTCGTGGTCGTATGGTCTTCCTTTTACTTCTGACACTATGTTATTTAGCAAAAAATAATCCTTATGATGAAGCCCTCCGATGGGTATAATAAAGCTACAGAATGATCATTTTTCTCGTGTAACGGGTTCGATTCCCGGTTCAACTATGTAATTATTTAAATATCTATGAATGCAGTTTGAATTGTTTTTTAAATTTAAATAATGTCTTCTTTCAGTGAAATGTTCCATCTACAATATTCAAGGTACTTTCCCTCCATGTGGCATATCCGTGGGACGCCCTGACCACATAGGATACAATACACTAAGGTACCATAAGACTTAGTGGTATCCTTTAAAACGAACGCAACTGTACGTGGAATTGTTTTTTAGCTTCACCTAGAATTTACCTAAAAAAAACTAAAAATAAATTTTGCTTGTGGTCACTAGCGTTGGATTCAGGTGTACCTAATATCATAACTAGTGAGTGGGTGGTGCGCGAGGGTTGTTTAAAAAGAGTCGAGGGTAGGTTGTGCGCGAGCTGCTCCGCAGCACGCGAAGATTAAAAAAAAAATTAAGGGGTTGGAAAAGGGGTAGTTTCAGATTTTTTTCGTACTCACCCCCCCCACCCTCTACACAACCCCGTTTACAGATTCTCGAAATTCCAACTGGAAGGGGGAGAACAATGATGTCAATGAGTGAGTCAGTGAGTGGTAGTCTAGTTATATATAGTATCATCGTACTCACCCCCCCACCCTCTACACAACCCCGTTTACAGATTCTCGAAATTCCAACTGGAAGTGGGAGAACAATGATGTCAATGAGTGAGTCAGTGAGTGGTAGTCTAGTTATATATAGTATCATCGTACTCACCCCCCCACCCTCTACACAACCCCGTTTACAGATTCTCGAAATTCCAACTGGAAGTGGGAGAACAATGATGTCAATGAGTGAGTCAGTGAGTGGTAGTCTAGTTATATATAGTATCAATCATAATATATCATCAGCTTGTTTCCATTAACTCCAGGCACGCTGGCCGTCGTGTTCGGGAACCGAGGCGACGACTTCGCCCCGCAGAACGCCGGCGGGACGTTCGCGGAGGATGGCATCAGGCTGTTCAGGGTGAGTCTACTATATTATTTTGATGTGAAACATCTATAGCCGCACGTAAAACCGATTTCTGGCGTGGCAACGCGTCGCTACGGCATGCGTCGCCACGCCAGATATCGGTTTTATGATGTGGCGACGCGTCGCTACGCTATATGATGGTATATTATATGTATACAGTCTATATGTTGTAGTACTGTACTATACTGTACTGTAATACTGTAATTCAAAAATTACGGTACACTGTACTGTAATTTTGTATATAATGAAAATAAATGTTTTTTAAATAAAAAGTCATCATTTTCTGGAAATACGTAATATTTTATTTTATCATTATGTTATATTTAGTTGCTATCGTAAACTGTTCTTTTCTGCATATTACTTTTAAAAATAATGTCGATGTTACAAATCTCCCAGGCGTCCCGTGACGGCTCACAATTTTTTTTTTATTTATTAAGAAAGGCAATGCCAGCAGTGGACTTAAAAGAACATGCTACAAAATATAAATACTTACTATAAAATGTCTAACAATAAGAGGCATGCATAGCATCTCACAAATATTATAAAGCAAAAATGATTCAGAAATGTAACCGCCAACAACTACGCGAGATGGTCTATCAGATAGGTAAGATTGAAACCAACTTAATAGAGAGCCAGAAATACCGAGATCAGACAGCTTTGTTAAAATAATAAAGCGTGGTCCACCTTGTCAAAAGCCTTACTGAAATCCGTATATATTGCGTCAACAGGGATATGAGCATCTAAAGATTCCGCCAGGTGCGATGTGTAGCATGACAAGTTTCTCGTGGTCGATCGAGATTTAGTAAAACCATGTTGGGATTCGGAGATAAACGACTTTAAGTGGCTGGGTAGTGGTTCTACAATTAGTTTTTCAAAAACTTTGGAAAACGTGCCAAGCAGGGATATGGGCCTGTAGTTAGAGACTTGGTTTTTATCTCCAGACTTGAATATTGGTACTACCAGTGTCTCTTTCCAGACTACTGGATATGGATTTTCTCTACTGGACTTTCGATTATAGACGAGTTGTATATGTATTGGAGGGGTATACTGAGGGCAGGTGCGCATCTTTTTATAAATAAAGGTGGAATACCATCACTGCCGGCGCCCTTATGTGTAGATGTTTTAGTGCTTTCCTGGTAGAACTTGTTTCGAAGTTATTGGGCCACTACCTCTGCGTCTTCGTTGTTTCTATTGTATTCCCTGACGAACTAACAGGTAGACGTTTGAAATATTCACAGAATATTTAGTTATATATTCATTTTAACAATATATAATTAAATAAAAATAATGGCACGAAACCCGTCGTACGTGAATCCGACTCGCACTTAGCCGATTTTTTATTTTTATTTGTGCGCAGGTGGAAGGCACAGCGCTGGGCGTGGACATGCGAGCAATGCAGCTGGCGGAGCGCGCCTCGGAGCTCGTAGATGATGACGTGTTCGTGCTGGAGACTGCCGCCAGGGTGTACGTGAGGATGGGGAAGGTAGGAAGATTCCGTAGCACCTCTCGGTTAGTTATGATTGCCTGGTACTTTAAGACTAAATTAGACTTTATTAGACTTTCTTGCATGCTGTGGTACCCTTTAAGTACGGGAGCACAATGCTATAAATTGTTTTTGAATGTTTTCTTATTATTTTATGTGTAAACCTGTGTTGGGTATCCTATTATAATAAATAAATAAATAAATAAGACACTTTAGGTCAAGTTAGGAGATATATTATATATAATTTATATATATAAAATTCAAAGTCCTGACTGACTCACTGACTGACTGACTGTTATATCAACGCACAGCCTAAACCACTGGACCAGGTTGTGACCTGGAAATTTGGCACACATATACCTTGAGTATCCTAGAGGTGCACTAAGAAGGGATTTTTCGCAATTCCCACGGGATAGGGAATAAATGGGATTTATATTTTCGAATCAAAGTGGCTCTGCGTGAAAAAGGGGATTTAACGTTTTATGACTTACACGCGGACGAAGTCGCGGGCAAAAGCTAGTAATTTATAATAAGCTACCGGAAGAACTGAAGGCCTTAAAATGATTAAGAAATATTGTATAAGAAGAAACTTAATCTAAGGTTACTGGAAAATTGTATTTATGATCTTAATGACTATCTGAATCCCACTAATATTATAAAGCCGAAAGTTTGTTTGGATGGAGGTTTGTTACCTCTTCACGCAGAAACTAGGCTACGGATTGAGCTGAAACTTTGCACACGTATTTCTTTATTTATCGCACAATACACTTTACAACCATATACAAAATAAAGTAAAATAAAATGTATAAACTAGATCTTGGTTATAAAATAAACATTTGTACGCACAGCTATAATAATCGAGGTATAAATAGATACATGAAGAATAAACACAGGGAAATATAGAATATGAACTATGATACTAGCAGCTATGTCTATAAGTAGGTAATTAAGTTACTTAAAACTCTCCTTAGGTCTAGATGGGATATTAAATTGGAGGATCTCTTTTGAGGTTGAAATATATTTACTAAATTTTATTGTATTGATGTTGACCAGGATTAACACATAGGCTACTTTTTATTCGGGTACAACGCATGCAAAGCGGCTAATAATTTAGTACCTCCGATAACATTTTAAATAATATTTTGCATGCTTGCACACAAGCTGAATACAGGAACTACCACTAGATATAATACCTTATTGTCAAATCAAATAGTTATTAAAATCTTAGAAAGTATTACATATTAAGTGACGAGCTCTGTGGCGCAGCGGGCGAAGGTCCGCCTGCGACGCAAGGGGTTGCGGGTTCGATTCCCGCCTCGGGACAAATGTCTGTACGATCTGCAGATATTTGTTCAGGGTGTTCTGGGTGTTTTTCTATATATAATAAAAATATCTATCTATGTAGTATAATGTATTAAGTATATCAGTCATCTAGTACCCATAACACAAGCTCTGCTTAGCTTTGGGCTATATGATGTTGTGTGATTTGTCCAGCATTATAAAAAAAAAAAAGTACAATTTTCAAGACCTTACCTCCCGCGCTAGTTAAAAACTGTGTTACGGCAAGGTAAAGTCTCTCCAATCACGCACACATATAAAATACCTTACAAAGATGCGATAAATACCTTACAGACTAACATATAAAACTAAGATTGTAAAACTGTATTCTGTTTTGATTTGATTTTGATCGTTTTACAACTGCAGGAAGCGGACCCCAAGGAGCTGGAGGCGGCTCAGGGTTTCGTGGAGCAGCTGTCGCTGGGCTCGGGGCGCGAGCTGGTCATCCTGCAGCAAGGAGACGAGCCTGAGGAGTTCTGGGAGGCACTCGGTGAGGATTAAAGATAATAATGCAACAGCACCTCTTGATTAGTTATGATAGCCTGGTACTTTGGGTAGATCGTAGCAGGGTTGTTGCTGATGCGGTTTTTTGACACATCAGCGGATGCTGATGCTGATTTTTGATCTTGACATCAGCGGATGCTGATGCTGATTTTTTATCTTGACATCAGCGGATGCTGATGCTGATTTTTGATCTTGACATCAGCGGATGCTGATGCTGATTTTTGATCTTGACATCAGCGGATGCTGATGCTGATTTTTTATCTTGACATCAGCGGATGCTGATGCTGATTTTTTATCTTGACATCAGCGGATGCTGATGCTGATTTTTATCTTGACATCAGCGGATGCTGATGCTGATTTTTGATCTTGACATCAGCGGATGCTGATGCTGATTTTTTATCTTGACATCAGCGGATGCTGATGCTGATTTTTTATCTTGACATCAGCGGATGCTGATGCTGATTTTTTATCTTGACATCAGCGGATGCTGATGCTGATTTTTTATCTTGACATCAGCGGATGCTGATGCTGATTTTTTATCTTGACATCAGCGGATGCTGATGCTGATTTTTTATCTTGACATCAGCGGATGCTGATGCTGATTTTTTATCTTGACATCAGCGGATGCTGATGCTGATTTTGGCCAAGTGCGTGTCGGGCTCGCAAACTTAGCGTCCCACACTTACTTAATGTAGGTGGTTCTTCAAATAGAAACCGAGTCTCGAAAAATCTTGCATTTTTTGAGGGTTTAGTACGCAAAGGGCAGCACAGGGAACACCCTTTGTGTGTTTTTTGTACTTGTTTACCTAATTTGTACAAAAATGCGCTTTAGGCCCCGCCTCTTCGGGCCATGTCGCGACTCGAACATCAGCATTGAAAATCAGCATCGATCAATGCGGATGCTGATGCTGATATTCGCAACAACCCTAGCTCGTAGCTTATTTAAGTGTTGGGAGGCGCTCGGTGAGGACTGAAGATAAACATTTATTTGCATCATGTCACTATGTACATAGTATTCGTTTCAGTCGTAAACCGTCTACTAATAAACACAGGCCTCCCTCATGGATCTCCACGAGGGCTAGTTGCCATACTCACCACGCTCGGCAGGCGGGTTGGCGAGCGCAGTACGGGATGGTGATACACGGAAAGACGCTGCCCAGACGCCCATCTTCCCGAGGTCTACCTTAGCAGGCTCTTACTGCATCCACGGGCATGAGAGGCAAAACATTCTGCCGGTACCCACAGTAAAAGTAAAGATATAAAGATTTTATTGATAATTTGTCACAATTATAGGTCCTTAATGCGTATCAATTACGATCACGTCATAAATTAAATAATGAAAGGTACATTGAAAATAACAATAACAGTAAATTTGATGTTAATGAATTGTCCTCAGGAGGCCCCCCCGCCGAGGAGGCAGCGCCGTCCGCGTGGCGGCTGGCTGCCAGCCGGCGCGTGGCGACCCCGCGCACGCTCACCGCCGTCACCGTGAAGCTCTCTGGCAGGATTGTCTTCGAGGACCTCGACACGGAGTTCACTCAGCAGGTCGGTTCACTCAGCAGGTCGGTTCACTCAGCAGGTCGGTTCACTCAGCAGGTCGGTTCACTCAGCAGGTCGGTTCACTCAGCAGGTCGGTTCACTCAGCAGGTCGGTTCACTCAGCAGGTCGGTTCACTACAAAAAAATCAAAATTCAAAGTATACTTTATTCAGTGCGGCCGCATGGACCTTATTGACGCGACACAAATAAAAAAGTAAAACAAAAAATAAACAAATTAATAGATTAAAGCACATAATTGAACCTGCTCACTTCAGATGACATAGTAGATGACATAGTATGCCGTGGGGTGCCGGCAGTAGAATTTTACCCCTCCTCTCCAACCCGTGGATGCAGTAAGAGCCTGCTAAGGGACACCTCCGGAAGATGGGCAGCAGCGTCTTTCCGTATATCAACATCCCATACTGCGCTCACCAACCCGCCTGCCAAGCGTGGTGAGTATGGCAACTACCCCTCATGAAGGTCCATGAGGGAGGCCTGTGTTCATCAGTGGACGTTGAATGGCTGAAATGATGACTTCAGATGACACGCGAGTTGAAGCACAGCTACATCATAGGTAAAAGGTCGTCCACTGCTGTAGGTCTACCATGATGTTTCACAATCTATACTCGCTAGCGACTGTAGTTAAAAAATGTAAGAAAACTTGGTCTTGTACTGTGTGTCCGCCATGAGTGGTCGCTGTGAGATCGCCTGCCGTGACTGCAGCAGTAATAGTACGTTACTATGACATCTGTCAGATTTGTAACTCATGGCACCGAATTCTAAGCAAATGAAGCCCAAACTACAGTCGCTGTAGTCTGTTCACTGCGCATTTTAGTACCGAACTATCCGCTAGATGCTTATGATGAACTAAGACTAGCTTAGATCATCATCATCATTCATCATTTCAGCCGTAAAACGTCCACTACTGAACTAAGGCCTTCCTCATGGATCTCCGTGAGGGGTAGTTGCCATACTCGCCACGCTTGGCAGGCGGGTTGGTGAGCGCAGTACGGAATGTTGATATACGGAAAGACGCTGCTGCCCATCTTCCGGAGGTGTCCCTTAGCAGGCTCTTACTGCATCCACGGGTAGGAGAGGAGGGGTAACATTCTACTGCCGGCACCCCAAGAGCTTAGCTCAGATCATAGTCATAGTCATATTCATTTATTGCAAGCATGTTGAGTTACAAGGTCTTAAAATAATATAGGAGTATCGAATATGCGCCCTAATTGGTATAGTGAGTACCAAGCACTCAATACTGTACTTTGGTGAATCTAGTTCAACTTACATAAGGTAGTCCATATTAGTAAAAATCTTACTACGTGAAACAAAACACAAACACTATATAAAATAACAGAACTATTTATCATACGAACATTTTCTTTCATAGAGTGAACAGACTTCTAGCTAAGATTGTCGTTGTTCCAGGACCTGTCTGATGATGGAGTGTACATCCTTGACACTGGCGAGGAGCTGTATCTGTGGCAGGGCCGCAGCATGCCTGAGCGCGTCAAGGCGCACAGACACCTGGTGGTCCAGGTAATTAAATAAATAAATAAATAATGCTGGACAAATCACACAGCGTCATCTAGCCCCAAACTAAGCAGAGCTTGTGTTATGGGTACTAGATGACTGATATACTTAATACATTATACTACATAGATAGATATTTTTATTATATATAGAAAAACACCCAGAACACCCTGAACAAATATCTGCAGATCGTACAGACATTTGTCCCGAGGCGGGAATCGAACCCGCAACCCCTGCGTCGCAGGCGGACCTTTGCCCGCTGCGCCACAGAGGTCGTCGTGATTACAATTTTATATTAAAAAATTAAAGAAAAACAAAATATTTTCTCTATATATTTTACTAGAACGGATTAGCCAATTACCTACACTAACAATTAATATTAATTAACTAAACAATAACACTTATTATTCATAATAATGAATGCAGTATACAAACAAATAAGTGAATATACAGATAGAATAGATTAGATCAAATACCTACATAAATGCTATTCTAAAAATATTAAATTATTACCAAATATAAGCATTGCTACGGGGGTACTAGAAAAGGGGGCGAAAGCCTCAAAAGGTCAAAATGGCATTTTTGGGTTTTTAAACGTTTTACGGCCGTTTATAGAAAAAAATAATTGAAGACTTTTATTTTTTTGGTGACCTTTCGAGGTCACGATAACTCCGGTCCCTTCAATCTAAAAGCGGGGGAAATCAAACCCCGCACATACAGAAACCCAAAGAGGACAAACACCTCTCTCTTCATAGAAACCCTAAACCTGGCATTAAGTGAAACTCCGGTTATAGAACCAACGGAAAAACTATCGCCAGAAGAAATAGAAAAGACACTTACGTCTCTGGTCTACAATTTAAAAACCAGCTACGAAAAATCGTGTCCACTTATAGTAGAAGGCAATAAGATTGCACATCGTAAAGACAAGTGGTGGAATAGCAATCTCACCAAAATAAGAAAGAAAGTACGTCATCACTTCAACAGAGCGATGAACACAAATACCGAAAGCGACTGGACCGACTACAGAACAGCAAGACAAAAACTCAAACATGAAATAAAACGTAGCCGTAACAGCTGCTGGAGAAGGTACAGCAGCTCCATCGCCACACAAAGCGAAACGGCTCGTCTTGGCAAAATACTATCAAAAGACACGAAAATAAAATTAGGCTCTCTAAAGAAACCTGATGGCTCTTACACAACAACAGAACGCGAACAATTCGAACTTCTGCTGACAACGCATTTCCCAGAATGCACTCTGAGCACTAATATAAATTGGGAGACCCACGACGGACACACCCCCCAAAAAGAGGACTGGGATCTGGCCTACTCCATAGTCTCAGAAGAGGCGTTGGAGTGGGCAATAAGAACCTTTCAGCCATATAAATCCGCTGGAACCGACGATATTTTTCCGGCACTTCTACAGTGGAACCTTCAAAAAATTGAGGCCATGCTAGCAGCCATTTTTAGAAGCTGCATCGCCTGGAAATACATCCCACACGCATGGAGAGAAGTAAAGGTAGTTTTTCTCCCAAAACCGGGTAAGTCTGACTACACCCAACCAAAATCGTTCAGACCAATCAGCCTGAGCTCCTTCCTACTAAAGACCGTGGAAAGACTATGCGACAGGTACATACGCAGTGGGCCATTAGTCGAAAACCCGGTAAATCATAATCAGCACGCCTACCAATCAGGTAAATCGACAGAGACCGCACTCCATCATGTGGTCCACAAGATCGAGGGTGCAATAGAAAGCAAACAATCATGTCTAGTAACGTTCATAGACATTGAAGGAGCATTCGACAAAACTACCTTCCCGAGCATTGAAAAAGGCCTCAGGGACAAAGGAGTCAACGAAAGTCTAAGCGAGTGGATAACTCAAATGCTAACAAATCGATCAGCACAAACAGAGTGTTCCGAAACTAAACGATGTCTGGTCACTAAAGGCTGCTTACAAGGCGGTGTGCTATCACCCCTTCTGTGGGTACTAGTAGCCAATGAACTCCTCGACTCCCTAAATAAAGACGGCATCCTCACAATAGGCTACGCCGATGACCTAGCAATCATGATATCGGGGCTCTTCGAATCGACTCTATGTGAGAAGATGCAGAAGGCGCTCCGAATTGTGGAAGCATGGTGCCAAAAACACAGCTTATCTGTAAACCCCAACAAAACGGAATTAGTACTCTTCACCAGGAAGAATAAAATTCCTAAGCTAGAACTCCCATCCCTGTTTGGAACAAAACTGACACTCAGTAAAGAGGTCAAATATCTCGGAATTTGGTTAGACAGCAAACTCCTATGGAGCAAGCAGCTCGACCACGTAACCACAAAAGCCACAAACGTATTATGGCAGTGTACACGAGCCGTCGGTCAGGACTGGGGCCTCAAACCAAAGCTCTGCCTATGGATGTACACAGTAATGGTACGACCAGTGCTCACCTATGGAGCAGTGGTGTGGTGGCCAAGAACAAACCTAGTTACGGTAATAAACAAGCTGCAACAGGTTCAAAGGCTTGCGTGTTCACTAATATGTGGATGTATAAAATCCACACCATCAGCAGCACTAGATATAATTCTTGGTCTAACGCCGCTTCATGTGCACATACAGCAGGAAGCAATGTCGGCCGCATTAAGAATAAAGTCTACAAACCAATGGAAAGGAAATGCAAGGGTTACAAACCATTGCAAAATACTGGAAAAGGCTATAAAAATTATACCGGAAGCCTTAAATGGCACTGACAGAATAGCCACGACATACCTTAATAACAAAGGGTACCATGTGACTAGTCAAGACGACACGGAAGAGACAACATCTCCCTACTTGTACCATATATATACAGATGGGGCAAAACGCAAAACAAGTGCAGGCTGCGGCTTCCACTGTCCGGAAATCGGACTGTCTAGAGCGCAGCCTCTTAATGGAACGACTACAGCCTTCCAAGCAGAAACGCTTGGGCTTCTGCAAGCGACAAAAGAGATGTCCGCTTACATAGACCTTGCAAGCAAAGACAATGCCAAACAAATGACGCTCATTTTCATAACAGATAGCGCAGCACTTACAAATGCACTCGATAGACCAGACACCAGGTCCAAATCCGTTGCAGAATGCCATAGTGCTCTTCAAAAACTAGCACAAAAACACACAGTCAAAGTCAAATGGACGAAAAGTCATGGATCATGCATAGGGAACACCAAGGCCGATGCGTTGGCAAAGGAAGGAGCTAGTCTCGCTCCAAACTCCGACGATATCGGCCTCTGCAATCCCCCGACCGCAGAGATAAAAACCAGGCTTAAAATAAACTCTGAAAAAGAGCACCAAAAAATTTGGGACCGCAGATCAGACTGCAAGCATACAAAACAAATGCTCCCAGGGAAAAATAGAAAGATAACCAATACTTTGCTTAAGATGACAAGACAAGACCTACGGATTATGGTGGGCGTCATCACGGGACACTGTGATCTCAATCACCATCTTCTCAAGACAGGTGCCACAGACAGTGGACTATGTCGCGGGTGTCTTGAGGAGGAAGAAACCGTGGAGCACGTGCTACTGCACTGTGGTGCCACAAGACAGACCAGAATAGAGACAGGACTGCAGGAGCTCATGGAGTCATGCCCTTCTTCTTCCACAACATTTGCATACCCTTCGGGGATGCTCATGGAATGCTGCCGGCGACCCCGAGTCCTTCTCCGGTATTTCAAGGAGTTGGGCTGGTTAGGTTAGGGTCGAGGCAGCACCTCGGGGGTCAATGCACAATACACCCCAATGCGGGACGTCAGTGCAGATCTGGTAACCCCCCCCTAGAATTAGAATTAGAACTCCGGTCCCTGTGACCCTAGGGTCACCAAAATCAATCAGTCACCTTCTCTCATTAAGACGGGGCTATCAAAAAAGGTTTCATGTAAATCGGTCAACGCGTTCGGTTGTAATCGTCAAGTACACAAACAGACAGACGGACAGACAGACATACAGCGCTATGCATATTAGGGGGCGAAGCCTATTGAACCCCCATTGAATAAGGTCGATGATTAAAATAACCATTATAATTACAAATCAGTCTCGCAAATAGGTGCTGTACAGGGCAAGACCTGGATGCAAAAGGCCCAGAGTAGAGCTGATTGGCGGTTAGGGAGGGAGGCTTCTGCCCAGCAGTGGGTCACTAGGAGCTGACAATGATGATGATGAAGTACTTACATAATAATATAAACTTATCACCAATATAATTAAGTTTTTATAAGCTTGTGTTATGGTAATGAGTGCTTTCTGCTGTTGTATTTTTAACCGACTTCAAAAAGGAGGGTTCTCAATTCGACTGTATTTTTTTTGTTACCTCAGAACTGTTGACTGCCGATTTGATGATTCTTGTTTATTTGAAAGCTGGTGATTTCCGTATGGTCCGGACGGTCCAGTTCTGAAAATGGCGTCCATAAGAAAATCATATAATCTTTTTTAAACTTTCGCGATCACGACACATTATTAACACATATTTATCCGGGTATTTATCGCGCTATTTACCTTTATTATTGGTGGTCTTCCCGGGACCACGATGGGTGCAATCCTGTCGAAACGTCGGGCAATAATAAAGGTATTAAATAGCGCGATAAATACCCGGTTAAATATGTGTTAATAAAATCATATAAGTCTTAATTCCATTATGTACTTAAAACGACACATATTATCTCATTGACGTCGGTTTTTTTGTACAAATTAAATAATTATAATACAATAACTACTGATCAGGTAATCTGATTACCTATTTATATTTTATTTTTAAGTTTATCTGTGTACAATAAAGTGTTAATTCATTCATTCATTCATTCATTCAGGGTATGTTTACGTTATAAATACCCAGTCCCGGAATCATATTTCCGAAATTCCCTTATTACTTAGCGGTTAAGATAAGATAAGATAAGATAAGAAAAAGTTTATTTGTGTCACTTATAAAAGATATACATTATGTTACATGAAACAGATGATAAATTATTGACAACAAAATTTGGTCGTCACTCAGCATAGGCCATAATAGAGAACCTATAATAATTATAAGGACCATACCATGGCGCTGGTTTTCAGTGACGCCAGCTTAAACTAGGTACTGTGCGGTATGATACAACTTATGATGAAATACAACTTACTAAGCTAGATAAAAAACAAAACAAACAATGATTATTACAATTAAAACACTAAGGACGAATTACATAA
Organism: Pasiphila rectangulata; assembly: GCA_963082625.1. Lineage (NCBI taxonomy): Eukaryota > Metazoa > Arthropoda > Insecta > Lepidoptera > Geometridae > Pasiphila > Pasiphila rectangulata. Next base: position 1,060,062 of record OY720262.1, read on the forward strand.
AAAGAAGAACATTAAAACACAATAATAATAGCGGTAACTTATTAGCAATAACTTAGCGGTTATGCACAAAGACAAACGTACCCTGAAAATGTCAAGACCCTAGGATCAGTGGTTTAGGAGTGAAAATGTAAAGTCCCTAGGGTCAGTGGTTTAGGCCAGTGGTTGAGTGAGTTGACATGTGTGAGTGAGTCTGATAGCACCCTCAGTGGTTTCACCCGCGAAGTTCCGTGCCTTTTGAAATAATAGTAACCTTTTAACTTTAAAAGAATTAAATTTCCGGTGAAGGTATCGTTTGTGGTAACAGTTAATAAGGCCCAGCGGCAAACATTTAAGCACGTAGGAATAGGTTTACAACAAGAGTGTTTTTCGCACGGGCAACTAAGTATATTATGTTTCCATATCGAGATCTGGTTCTGGTGAAAATCAATATCTACTTCTGCCGGAAGAAAACAAAACTAAAAATTTAGTGTACGCAGAAGTACCTACTATAAAAGAACATAGTTTTAAGTTTTTAGAATAACCTATACTATCTACATGTTATAAGAATAAAAGATCCAGTACTTTTACCTAACGTTTCAAAGTTCTACTCTTACTGATATAAGCGTGATGTAGGTAAGTACCTAAAATAACGTAGGTATTATTTAAAAATATTTTCAACTTCCACGCAGACGAAGTCGCGGGCAGAAGCTAGTTACAAAATGAAACAACACAAACGAATAGAATAAAGCACATAATTGAATCTGTTCACTTCAGATGACACGCGAGTTTGTCGCTAGCGAGTGTGGATTGTGAAAACTCATGGTAGATACAGTGGCTACATACAGTGTGTCTGCCATGAGTGGTCGCTGTGAGATCGCCTGGCGTGACTGCAGCAGTAATAGTACGTTACTATGACATCTGTCAGATTTGTAACTCATGGCACCGAATTCTAAGCAAATGAAGCCCAAACTACAGTCGCTGTAGTACAGTTTACTGCGTATTTTAGTACCAAACTATCCGCTAGAGGCGCTGTACAAGTTTTTATACATTTTTTTTTAACTACTAGCGAGTATAGATTGTGCAAACTCATTGTAGACCTACAGCACGCAATAGTAACGTTTTTGAACATTTCTCATCCAGAAGTACATAGAAGACGACGGCTTGGAGCGCACAGTGGACTCGGCGGCCGTGGTCACGGCGCGGCAGGGCGCCGAGCCAGCCGCCTTCACGCGTCTGTTCCCGGCCTGGGACAGCGACATGTGGGACGTGAGTTCCCACTACACCACAATAAATAAATAATGCTGGACAATACACACATTATCATCCAGCCCCCAAGCTAAGCAGAGCTGCTGTTATGGGTACTAGGCAAAGGTACTAGGTGACTGATATATTTAAGGTTAAGTTCAGATGACCGCGCGGTTGGCTCGGCGCGCGGTTTGAGATTGTGTAACAAATCAATGTTGTTGTGTACATGACCGCGCGTCAACGCGCGGCGACGCGCGGCTTAAGATCTACAATCCTCGATCAGTTCAGATGACCCGCGCGGTTTGAGGCGGGCGGACGCACGGAGCCACTAAAAAATGGAGGACGAGATATCAATTGAGTTAATAATTGACGAAATTGAAAAAGAGATGCGATTTGGAATCTTAATTCGAATGGACATCCTAAAGTAGTTGAATCTTCGTGTTCTCTTAGTGTTAGATATAAAGTCACAAACAGGCTTAAAGAAAATCTTTGCCTCAAAATAGGGTGCACCCAGTATCGTCTTTGCTTTCGACGACGACGTCGTAGTTTGCGGTATAAAACCCACAAGCAAATAGCCTCCTCCACGTCCATTCTCAGTGAATGTTCACGCTAGACTGCCACGCGCAAGCCGCCGCCATCTGAACAGATAAACCGCGCGTCGCCGCGCGGTCATCTGAACTAAGGCTAAGGTACATCAAACTATATGATAGATATTTTTAGTAGGTATACATAGAAAAACATACCTACAGAACACCCGGAACAATATCTGCAGATCGTACAGACATGAACATGCGGGAATTGAACCCGCAACTTCTTGCGTCGCAGGCGTACCTTCGCCCGCTGCGCCACAGAGGTCGTACAATATTTTTTTATTTCCCAACGTTCGTTCGTACACATCATCTCAGCTGTGGGACTGCTGTCCACGCCCACAGCTGAACATGGCCACCCCCATGGATCTCCAGGTTCAGGGGGGTATTGTAGCCATACTCGCCACATACACAGACACGCTTGGCAGGCGGGTTGGCGAGCGGTTTACACGGATAGATGCTGCCGCCCATCTTCCGGTGTAGATTCTTACTGCATCCACGGGCAAGAGAGTAGAGGTAACATTCTACTGCCGGCACCGCACGGCAACTACAGCAAAGCATTAATAATTATTTTTGTACTTTCAGAACCTCGCATCCTACGAAGACATCAAGAACGAAGCCAAAGCTGCGAACTATAAGTAAAACACATTGTGATATACTTATCAATCATATTTATTCTGTATCCTATTTACATTATTTACACTTGTACAATAAAATAAACATATTGAGAATGAGATTATGCTGTTGAGGACTTGCATATGGTGGACTAAAGCCTGTATTACATTAGACGATATTCAGGGACCCTTACCCTAACTAAGAGTGGTGTAATAAGGGTTAGAGCGACCGGTCGGACCCGGCAAGCCTTGCTTGGTAGTTAGGGCGATTAGGGCGCCCTAACTACCGGGCCCTGAATATCGTGTAGTGTAATACAAGCTTAAGTGAGGGTAGATTGATACTTGTCTATGATGATCAGTCTGTTACTTGCTACCTAGCACAATACACGTAAATATCGAAATATGAAGTTTTATTGGAATTAACACTTCTCTTCTTTCTTCACTTTTTAAGTAAACTTAACATTAGCAGACACGCAAGGTTTTCTGCAATATCACATTTCAATAGTTTGTAATTTGTTTAGTGTTTAACCACACTTAGGTAGAACATTTCAAAGAAATGAAAGACCTTACAAAAAATTTACGATTCCGGTGGGATTCGAACTCACGTTCGTCAAATCGATACTTGACGCTTCCTGAAACCGGAAGTGCTTAACCACTAAGCTACAGGACCGCTACGTCCGGTATCACTGAAATTCTTCATAAGGTGGCGCTCTGACGGTGGCCATAACCATATCGGTTTAAGCTCCGTTAGAGCGTTATCTATAGGTAAAAGAGTTCTCCTGTTCATTGCTGGAAGTTGCATTCAATAGCAATAGACTGGAGAGTGGAGATGTAAAATGTTTAATAAAGTTTTTAATTTCTTTGAAACCACTCCAATTATAGGCACTCCAATTAAAAAGTACTGACTACAGACAGCTATGTCTTAGTAATAGGATCCCGTTTTTACCACTAGACTAGTTTAGAAGTATGCTGCCAGTTATTTACACCCTGTTTGAAATAGACTGAAGGCGAAATAACCATATCCGTAAGGATTGAGGAGCCACATCAGATTTTTTAAATCTGATATTACCATTATTTAGCAGCAATGTAGCTGATTTTGCAGCACGAATTCTAGATTTAGCAGCAAAATATATCACTAGTGTAGCGAATGCATATTTTATATAACATCTTGAACGCAGCTTAACAGTTTCGTCGGTTCGCGCCCTTGTCGTAATTGGTTGTAAATGCGTTTTGACAGTTGTGCTTGTTCGCGCCTTCAGATTGGTTTAGAGTTACCGCTCACCTCCGCCTAGCGACGAATAGAGGGCGCGCAAATCAGTAAGTCTCGTCTAGCTCTGACCCGCGAAAGATAGGTATACGCGCGTGGAAAGACTATTGTTTTCTCGTAGTTTTTACTGTGTTATTGTGTTTTTAACCCTTGTATTGTCACCGTGTTCCTTTTGTTTATATTATACCGCTTACATCGTGCTACGAACTCTTTTCTATTCAAATATCCCTGAGAACAATCAAACCTAAAGTAGGTAGGTAGTGAAAGTACCAACCCTACTCTAGTTATATTTAATGCAAAGTGGCTCCTCAATCAAGACGTCTGAATTGAGGAGCCACTTTTGCATTAAAAATCAATCAAAATGTAGCTACATTAGTCTTTTTTAAACTATCGCGATCACAACACATTATTAAAATATGGGATTATCGGGTATTTATCGCGTAATTACCTTTATTTTATTCCCGACGTTTCGACCGGATTGCACCTGGTCGTGGTCGCGGGGAGACTGGCGTGCTGAAGTTAACCGCAGCAAAGCGAAGGCATCTTTTCAGACTACCCTCACTTGGTCTTCATAATTAGAAATTTGAGATTTAAGGCCGGTTCACACTGGGACAGCAAACTACACTCACTGTATCAGCACACTTTGGTTTAATCACACGCCGAGTACACTTGGCTATCACTGGATTCCATGAGGCAGATAGTCTGAAGCCGTCTTCACGATTAAAATTAGCATATTTCTTAATTTAAATCGCTTGCCGAACCATTCTCTTGTAGTAGTGCCTCTCGTTGGAAATAATCTTGGGATTGTGGAGTTCGATCCAGTGATTGGGTCCTGAGTCCACTGCATGCTCCGCTATAGCTGACTTGTTTACTTGTCGATTTTTGACCGCTGCGATATGTTCCTTAACACGTTCGGCGACTGTGCGCTTCGTTTGGCCTATGTAAGAACGACCACAGCTGCAATCGACTTTGTAAACTCCAGGTACTTGCAAGGGCACTACAACCTTTGGTGATCGTAGACGCTTAGCTACTTTTGTGTGTGGACTGTAGACTGTCTTTATTGAAAACTTCTTAAGCAAGTTTCCAATTTTGTCAGTAACACCTTTCACGTACGGCAAGAAAGCTGTTTGTCTTGCAACTTCAGGGTGTTTTCTTTGCGCTTACGAGTGGGATGCCATCTGTTGGTCCTGTAGCCATTCCGTTTAAGAACCTCCTGAACATGATCTAACTCTCCTGGTTCAGGGTCACAGAGGTCATAAGCTCTGTTCATTAGTGACTTAACTACAGAATCCAGATGTGACGGATGATGGTGTGACGCAGCATTCATGCATTTGCTGCGGTTAACTTCAGCACGCCAGTCTCCCCGCGACCACGACCAGGTGCAATCCGGTCGAAACGTCGGGAATAAAATAAAGGTAACTACGCGATAAATACCCGATAATCCCATATTTTAATAATCAGCTACATTGCTGCTAAATGATACAACATTTTCAAAAATAATCATTTATTACTTAACGAGTTCCTCGTGCCTCCTTAACTGTATATGCTTCAATTGTATTCCTTATGAGTGTCTACAATTTTACATATTTTGAATTGATTATTATTAAATAAATAGTTATCTACATTTATTTAAATGTCAACTTCATTTACAATCAAAAGATGTCAAAACTAATAATAATACCTTTTTCATGTCAAATTAATACATAATACATGAAACTAGTTATAAGTAATTTAATTTGTGTCAATTTATTTATGGATCTTGCATCTGCGATAAAAACATTATTATTATTATTATAATACCTACAATAGAGTAATCAACATAATTTAAACGTCAAATACTCTTCAATTATGTAAAAACAATGTTCAATAAGAAAGTAACAGAGTTTTTTATTAATTAAATTACCTCTCAGTTCCTTGATATCAGGAGGCACTTTGTAATATTTTAATTGACATTATGTAACAATTTTTACTAAACAGTGCAGTTCTGACTGAGATAATGCCGGTCTGTCTTTATGTCGAGAGTATTTTTTTTTTAAATTTATTTTATAAACATCATCAAAAGTTAATAGTTCCCAATTCGATTTGACAAATTTACATATTTCTAAAATATACAAACATGGCAACGTCAAAATATTATGCCTCTTGAATAAAGGTGTGCAAGGTGCCCATGGTGCATGTAAACATTTATTTTGGGCTTTGAATAAGACATTAACATAAACAGCATTACCCCATATAATTACTCCGTACCTAAGAAGGGATGCTACATATCCATGATACGATAAAAGAGCAGTTTTGTAGTCGGTTATGTTCGATATTTTCCATATTGCGTACACAAAACTATTTATTTTAGATTTAATATGTTCAATGTGTGGATTCCATGGCCCAGGCATGGGGTTCTTCTCTAGTGTGAACTCTCATGTGGGTTGTTAAATTAGATTTACGAGCAAAATTTTTATCACATACATTACAGGCATAGGGTTTTTCTCCAGTGTGGATTCTCATATGGGTTGTTAAAGTACATTTATAAGTAAATTTTTTATCACATACATTACAGGCATGGTGTTGTTGTTCTCCAGTGTGAACTCTTAAATTGTGGGCTTTTAAATTAGTTTTCCAGGCAAAATTTTTATCACATACATCACAGGCATATGGTTTTTCTCCAGTGTGAACTCTTATGTGAGTGGTTAATTTATATTTTTCAGTAAATGTTTTATCACATACATCACAGGCATATGGTTTTTCTCCAGTGTGAACTCTTATGTGAGTGGTTAATTTATATTTTTTAGTAAATGTTTCATCACATACATTACAGGCATATGGTTTTTCTCCAGTGTGAACTCTTATGTGAGTGGTTAATTTATATTTTTCAGTAAATTTCTTATCACATACATCACAGGCATATGGTTTTTCTCCAGTGTGAACTCTCATGTGACAGGTTAATTTACATTTTTCAGTAAATTTTTTATCACATACTTTACAGGCATAAAGGTTTTTTCCAGTATGACCTCTCATGTGGATTGTTAAATGAGATTTACTAGTAAATTTTTTTACACATACATTACAGGCATAGAGTTTTTCTCCAGTGTGAACTCTCATGTGGACTGTTAAATTAGATTTATGAGTAAATTTTTTATCACATACTTTACAGGCATAAAGGTTTTTTCCAGAATGACCTCTCATGTGGATTGTTAAATTAGATTTATGAGAAAAAAAATTATTACATACATTGCACGCAAAAGGCTTTTCTCCAGTGTGCACTCTCATGTGAGATGATAATTGCCACTTGTCCCGAAATTCTTTATCACATATATCACAGGCATATGGTTTCATATGGACAATCCCTGTTAGACTAGGTTTTATATCTAATTGTATATTTTGCCTGTGGCAGCTTTGCTTTTGTATGATATGTGACTGCTTTATATGTAAAGCCAGTTTACGCTTGACCTTAAATACCTTGTTGCATATGTCACACCAGAAAGCAATTTTCAGCTTTGGTTGTTCCACATCCGTAGCAGGTGGAACTTCATTCAAATCATAATCACTATCTATCTCAAATTTCAAGCATTCCCTTATAGACTCCACAAAGGTTTCCTCTTCTGCCGTTGCCTCTTCCTTCACAGATATCACTTCTTGTCCAGCAGGCACATGAGCACCATTGTGAGACCCACTCGTGAAGAAGCTTTGCATCGGAGCCACAGATAAAGATTGATTCATTCTCAGGTTCAACTCAGTGGCATTCTCATGAGTCCCCTGAAACAAACACATTTATGTACAAAGCTAAGCATTTAGAGCTAGCATCATCATCTGCAGCCTGACTTCACCCACTGCTGGGTATAGGCCTCCATTATCTTTTCAGCCATAAAACATCCACTACTGAACATAAGCCTTCCTCATGGATACCCATGAGGAGTAGTTGCCATACTCACCACACTTGGCAGGCGGATTGGCGAGTGACTCTTACTGCATCCACGGGCATAAGAGGGGTAAATGTTTGCTGTAGAGTGCCGGCAGTAGTTATGTTAGTAGGTTTTAGGCTTCCATATGTTTGAGCCATATTTCATGGTCCTGTGTGAATCATATCCAGGTCAGCCCTGCAACGCGTGTGATGCCGTCTGCCTGTGAGGATTCAAGAAACTAAATTTATGTATTTCTATTTCTGGGAATCTGTGCCCATATTTTGTTTCTATGACTAACAAAAGATAATAGTGCAATTTTTAATATTAAAAAGCATTTTCTTAAGTAAGAATTAGAAGCATTGATACACTAGGACCTCATCAGACAGACCAGCAAGCTGAAACCATTTATATACAAACAAATGTCTGTTCAAAATACCTGAATGTGTAAGAACTGGGTCAGTATCTCCTCGGCTCTCCGAGACATGTCCATGAACCGTTGACAACGCTGCAGGAAAGAGAAGCATAGGTAGCACACTGTCTCAGGCCTGCGATCTGCTGTGTGCAGCTGAAACAATTACTCTTATTTTTATCGTTGACACTAAAAAGTTGAACATTATTTTTATAAACAACAACATTAAGTAAGATGCCGTCCCAAAGAGCGAGGGAATCGCGGCGATGTTATCGTCGTGCCACGTATTTCTATAGCACGGACTCGTCGCGATTCTCTCGCTCGTGGAGACGGCCTCTAAGAGTGTATAGAAATACGTGGCACGACGTTATCGTCGTGCCACGTACATCGTCGCGATTCCCTCACTCGTGGAGACGGCCCCTTAGTAATATACCTACATGCTGAACACTCATCTGGACACATGGCCCGACAAAGAGTTAAGTCACTGTTATGTAAGTGGAAGAAGGCGAGGGAGGCCATTGCCCTGCAGTGGGACAGTGGAGGCTATTTATTTAAATAATAGGTATGCATTTTTTTACAAAACTGTCGACTTAGCTCAACAGCAGCGTTTTTTTTAGGATGCTGATAAAATCAAATGCGCTGCAATCATCATCAGACACTGACCTTTGTTGATAGTTTTTCAAATATCTCCTGATACCGTGAGTCCGCGATGTGCTGCATCTTGACATCACTGGCTAGACACGCTCTGCACAGCGCTGTGTCGGTCGTTTTATTAAAATCTATCTTAATCTAAGGATTGATCGAATCAAGAGTCGGAATTATATTAAAATAATTCTTATCGCTTCGCTATACTCTGATTGATCATAACTCTGATTTAGTAGGATAATAGTGTTCTGCTTATATACTCATATAAGTACTATACTCTTTGGTGTTCGTTCTGTGCTCTGATTTATGAAACCAAGATAATTTTTGTAAACAAAGGTGATACCATATCATAAAAATTGTTTCGAAATAGAAGCTAAGTTTATAGAAGATTTCTTAATTTATCTAAATACTTATGGTAGGGTGTATTTTTAAATCAATATCCATATAATAGAAAATAGCAATGGTTCTTAGCTATATATTATATTTTATTTCATTTTATTAACAAGAATATAAAAATAATAATAATTTACAGTACAATATGCAGTGACACCCTTTAACCTTTTGAGCGCCATAGTCACCTATACATGACAAGCACTTGCGTGTCCTCAGCGCCAACGACGTCTATAGTTGACAAAAAACCCGGCCTACAAAAATATTAAATAAAGATATTGAAAAACTATTACTGGTATTTTAAGTCTACATTTCCCAAATAAGAATATCTCAGCTATATCTGAGTATAAAAAACAAGTCTCTTAGAGCTACCAATACTGAGAGATATTGAAATAAAAATGATAGATTTTTATCCAAGCAAATACTATGCCCAGAGCGCCAAAGTCGTCTATAGTTGACCACTAGTGATGTGATACAGGAGGCATAGATTCATTGAAAATTATTCAAAATTCGATTTAAACGTATTATTTTATCTTTTATGTTACTCCGTTAATGATATTTGAATAAAACAAAAGGTAAAAAACATAAACTGGCATCAGCTACACAAATATAAAAATCAAATCAACCTGGCAAAATAAATCTGATAACTGAACTTTGGCGCATCCCTAATACGTCACCGACAATCAGTGTCCTGTGCGCCATGGTCACGAATAGATGACAACTGATGACAACTTGATGACGTCACATACGAGAAGCAAAAAAATAGTGCAGTGTAACACGAGCGATGGATGCCTCGGAACTTCTTCGCATTTTGGAAGGTGTCGATGATGATGCAGAGATTTCGGAATCTGATTTTTGAAAAATTATGTTAGACTGATAGATAAGTGAATAATTATGTCAAATTTGTTGATTTCTATAATAAGTATTATAAGTACTGATTTTTTATTCCATGACAAAGATTTTAATACCTATTTTAAGACATCACATATTAGTGAGAATAATAATAATTATGTAAGATGTATAAGTAATTAATTATGTACAATTGTTCATTTTGATAATATACATTTACAAATAAAAAATGAGTTTATTATTAAAAGGTATGAAGAGCGAAGATTGCTATTTCCATTCTCATCCTCAAAATCATCTGGGAGTACCATCTCAAACCTCATTCTCATAACGTTTTTCATAACTTGACCTACCAAAACAAAATATTATGTTTCATCGATGTCTGCCTATTTCGTCTATATGTAGAAAATCGACATCTATTTCGAAATCGATACTCAGCGTGCGACACGGCTCGGCTACATCTCTAGGGAAGTTTCAGAACCGTAGGTCAGCTGCGCCGTTGTCGTCCAGTCGTGACAATGACGTCATCGCTATAGCAAGTAATGCTGTGCTCTACTACTATTTTACTTGTAATGTTTGTTTATATCTATGTATGAAATTATATTATTGTATTGAGAGTAGGAGATAGCACAAGATTAAATAAAAGTTCCCAGATTTTAAGAAGTTGTTTATTGCATAAAAATCAACGAAATCAAGTGTCTATGTGTTTCGCGACAATTTACATTTTATCGACTCTCGGCAGCACTTTTTTTTCGTAGGTATTTTTGTTCACTTTGTGCTTTGGCGTAGAGGACAGGGGAATGTGTTTGGGGCGTGGCGCTCAAAAGTTGTAAGTGCACTAGATATTTTAATGTTATGTTACCTTGTTTGTTTTGTGTTACTCATGTCGGGAGTCCTTAATAAATAAATTATGAAGAAATATTACCAGAAAATATTTTACGACATTGATCTATCGCAGAGTAAAATGGGAGCGAATGACAGTACAGTTGGTACAGTGTAGTCACAGAATATTTATCTATTCTGTGACCAAACGCAGGAAAAAAATCTGCGTAGGTTTACCTACCCTCCCATGGAATTGCGCAGACAATATCTATCGGATAGATTTTTGTTTAAATTGATCCAAAATTCTAAACATCCTCTTCTTGCTAAATTATCCTACCTAAATAATTTATTTCGTCATTGTAATAAAATTCCTTGTATCCTCTGTAGTTTTAAAAGATTTTCCGATCTTCCGAGTCCTGTCAGGCAGTATTCAATGTACCCGTTATATCTTATTCCCTATGATGCCTTAATTTTCCAGCCTCGTGTTATCTTACAATTTGGGGTAGAAAAGGATTCAGTTGACGCGAGATGTACATTTAACTACGTACTCAATTCCAAGTTTGATGGTTGGCACTTAATATTCACCGATGCGTCCAAGTTGTCAGTTGATAGTGAGGTTGGAGCTGCGGTATGGATACCTTTTACCAACATAACCCTGAGTTTTAAGTGTCCCTCGTCCTCATCGGTATTTACTGGTGAGGCAGTTGCTATTCTCGAAGCCATTCTCTTTGTAAAATCACACCACTTAAATAATTCTATCATCTTTTCTGATTCTAAAAGTTGCCTCCAATCAATTTTGTCTAACCCGTTTAAATCAATTTCCCGTTTCCCCATTATTCTTAAAATTAAACTTTCTCTGTTTGAGTGTCACAATCTAGGCATTAATGTAGTTCTAGCTTGGATTCCAGGACACTCTGGGATTCTAGGCAATGAATTAGCTGACTCATGCGCAAAAGCCGCTATCCAGATAGGTTCCCCTGAGCATTTTCAATTATATTGCCACGATTTAAGCCTTCTTCCAAAAATCTTTCTTCAAAAATCCTGGACGGATTTGTGGAATACCTCGAAGCTGTGTAAAGGCAAGTACTACTCTGATATCCAACCAGATATCCCACCTATTCCTTGGTTCTTTAAGTTTCGCAAGTCCAATAAGATCGTCACTTCAACTATCTGCCGCCTAAGACTGGGTCACGCTTGTACACCTGTATTTCTTGCGAAACTTAGGATCAAGGATCACTCAATGTGTGAGTGCGGATTGGAGGAAGGAAATGTAGACCACATTTTCTTCAATTGCCCTAAACTTCGCTTATCCCTTTATGATGTTCTCCCTCAGGAAATCCCGCGTCCTACCTGCTTCAAAATTTTGCTTTCCCTTACTTTCTCTCCTTTAATTAATTTTATCCTTTGTAAATTTGTAAATATGAATAATCTTAGATTGTAATATGTTCTAATAATAGTTGATAACTTAAATAATCTGATCGAAGCATCATTAATTTACTTTTACGTAGATTTTTTTATTTTTTTTTATTTTGTTTTTGTTTTCCGATAATGTTGTGGCTTAAAATTGCCTTACCCGCTCTCAACACGTTTATGATACTTTTACCTACCTGACACTGGCAGAGTTGCAGCAAGTGGCATGCATCAGCCATTAAAAAGAAAAGAAGAAGAAGAAGGTTTACCTACCAAAACCAAACGACAGGACTTGTCATACTGGAGAAAAGCCATATGCCTGTAATATATTGTGCTAAGAGATTTAGTAGGAAATCAGATTTAAACAATTTATGAAATAAAAAAGCTTGTCGCGAGATTTAAGCAGGTAGGTAATCGTATTTACATTGTTTGAAAAAAAAAATAAACAATTAGATCAAGTTACAGATACACAGGTTAATCTCGCGACAAGCTTTTATTTAGCTTGCCCTGTATGTAGGTACATATGTAACAATCTTTGTTCGCGGAATCTTGCAACTCAATTTTTAAGCAGATATCTTCAACCGATTGAGCTGAAATTTTGTATACATGTTTACCTACTCTGAATCCAACATGGCGGAACACTCAAGATGGCGGACTACTTATTTTTAATGTACCTCTATAATATGGGTATCAAATGAAAGGTCTTGCTGAGAATAACTCAAAAAATGAAATGACGTCACTATGAATACAACATGGCGGAACACCCAAGATGGCGGACTAGTTATTTTTAATGGACTCCATCCAACAATATGGGTATCAAATGAAAGGCCTTGCTGAGAGTTACTCGAAAAATTAAATGACGTGAAGCATCTGGACTGGGCTGGGCTGGGCTGGACTGAGCTGGACTGGTTTGGACAGGGCTGGACTGGGCTGAGATGGACTGGACTGTGCTGTACTGTCATTGCGAACTACTTATTTTTACAAGCTTTTATTTAGCTTGCCCTGTATGTACATATGTATGTATGTTACTATGTTTGTTCGCGGAATCTTGCAACTCAATTTTGAAGCAGATATCTTCCATCAATAAAGCTGAAATTCTGTACACATGTTAACTTTAGATGACAATGCGTGGTCAGCTATGTGACTTCACTCTGAATCCAACATGGCAGAACACCTAAGATGGCAAACTACATAATTTTAATGTACCCCTGGAATATGGGTATCAAATGAAAGGGCTTGCTGAGAATAACTCAAAAAATTAAATGACGTCACTCTGAATCCAACATGGCGGAACACCCAAGATGGCAAACTACTTACTTTTAATCTACTCCTATAATATGGGTATCAAATGAAAGGACTTGCTGAGAATAATTAAAAAAAATGAAATGACGTCATTCTGAATCCAACATGGCGGAACATCCAGGACTGGAATGGACTGGACTCGACTGGCCTTGACTGTACTGTCATGTACTATTCTGTACTGTCCTGGCGAGCTACTTATTTTTTTAATGTACTCCTATAATATGGGAATCAAATGAAAGAGCTTGCTGAGAATAATGCAAAAAATTATATGGCTTCACTCTGAATCCAAGAATGAATGTCCGCCAGGACAAGTTATTTTTAATGTACTCCTACAATATGGGTATCAAATGAAAGGGCTTGCTGAAAATAGTTCGAAAATGAAGTGACGATATTCTGAATCCAAGATGGCGGACTAGTTATTCTTAATGCACTCCTATAATATGGGTATCAAATGAAAGGCCTTGGTGAGAGTTACTCGAAAAATTAAATGACATTACTCGAAATCCAACATGGCAGTACACCTACTGAAGATGGCGGACTAGTTATTCTTAATGCACTCTTACAACATGGGTATCAAATGAAAGGCCTTGCTGAGAGTTACTTGAAAAGTTATATGACATCACTCTCAATCCAACATGGCGGTCGTGAGATGAACAGACAAGAAACCAACTGTCCAGTGATAACTAAAAAGTAAAAAATAAATTTAAAGAAAAAAAGACTTTTTAACAAACAAGCTTTTATTTAAACGCACCGACTAAAAATAATAAAATAAACATTTTGCATTAACGTTTAATGTCAACTTAAAACGTCTGTACCTACACAATGTATGTAATAAAAAAGCTTGTCGCGAGATTTAAGCAGGTACTCGTATTTACATTGTTTGAAAAAAAAAAAAAATCAAATAGATCAAGTTACAGACTCCTACAGAGGGCAGAATAATACACACATATATTTAAATGAACAACAAATATTTTAATAACAAACCCGCTAATCTATATCTAATGAGGGCTCGAAAAAACACTCAAAAAGAGTTCGACACGTGTCTCTACAAGGCAGATTCAGTAGAAACTGGCTCCCCGTTTGTCACGGAATACACTAGAAACAACAAAGACGCAGAGGTAGCTGCCCAGTACAACGCCACCTCCCCGGACGTCACCTCTTCGACCGCCGAACAGTGTGTCTCCCATGAGTTGTCACGATCGCCTGCCGTGACTGCAGTAGTAGTAGTACGTTACTATGACATCTGCCAGATTTGTAACTCATGCATGCTACCAAATTCTAAGCAAATGAAGCCCAAACTACAGTCGCTGCAGAATAGTTTACTGCGTATTTTAGTACCAAACTATCCGCTAGAGGCACTGTACAAGTTTTCATACATTTTTTTAATGCAATAACAGTTGCTAGCGTGTATAAATTGTGAAAACTCATGGTAGGACAAACTTCTGAAATTTTCTATCTACTAAGTATTACTCTTGTTACTAATATTTGTTGTTAATTTAAATTAATATTGGATGTTAACGGAGCGGGTACCGGAACCGGAAAAAGTACACAGTACTAAGAAAAAATTGGAAGGTTTTTTTTATGTCAGATAGGTATGTTAGACCTTGATATCGCAAGTATTAGGTTAAAGGTTGGAAGAAAAAAAACTTTGAGAAAGGGCGGTCGCGTTTTTCCACCTACCTCTAATTATTCAAAAATACAGATCACTTGAGAACCTTGCCTTGTTCTGAAGTCGGTAAACAAATGCTCTTAAAGCGAATTCTTATGTTAGATGTAGCCAAGTAGGTAGTAATAAAAACATCAGACAGATGGCTTTCCTCTACTATGTGGACATGTATGTACATACTATGTGGCGTGTTAAATCTGATTTCCTACTAAATCTCCTATTGCACACATTACCGTTTTAATTAAAGTTAAATAAATAAATTACAAAGTAAATGGCTCTTCTCCAATGTGAACTCTCAAGTGAGTGGTTAACGTTTGTTTACGAATAATTTTTTTATCACATACATTACTGACATATGCCTTTTCTCCAGTGTGAATTGTCAAGTGATTGGTTAATATATGTACGTTTACAAGTAAATTTCTTACGACATACATTACAGGCATGGGGTTTTTATCCAGTGTGATTTCTCATGTGGGTTGTTAAATTAGATTTATAAGTAAATTTTTTATCACATACATTACAGGCATAGGGTTATTCTCTAGTGTGAACTCTCATGTGGGCTGTTAAATGAAATTTCTGAAAAAAATTTTTATCACATACATTACAGGCATAGGGTTTTTCTCCAGTGTGATTTCTCATGTGGCTTGTTAAATTAGATTTATGAGTAAATTTTTTATCACATATGTACATTACAGGCATAGAGTTTTTCTCCAGTGTGATTTCTCATAATATGGGTTGTTAAATGAAATTTCTGAATAATTTTTTTATCACATAGGGTCAATGTTCCAATAGTGCACCACTTAAGCGCTTTTTAAGCAACTTAACTACATAGTCTGCTTATTTAACTATTTACCCCATTTTTTTATATAGCTCATGATTGCATGATATTTACTTCACTAAATGGCATACAGTGATTACTTTATTCAACTATCATTTTAGGTATAAAGTCAAATATTTAGGTTTTTTTTTGTACTACCACTAGATGACCAACCAGGTCCAAAGCCTGACCGTGCAATGTTCCATTACTTGACCATTTACAGAATATATATAAAAACACTTAGATAAAATTATATGTTTATTGGCTAACTAAAAATCTCACAAGACAAAACCAAAACCTACTACTACTACTTAACTAAACAAATGAGATCAATCATCTATGAAGATAAAATCTTTATATTTATCAACTTAACGTACTCGCTGTTACCTAAACAGTAAACGGAAGGTATTTGTTCATTGCTTGCACAACATAAAAACCTCTTTTGTTACTAAGCACTGGGGCATCTATGACCTCCAGTACATCTTTGAGCGGATACCAGATTGAGTCTGGCTTCTCAGGCCACCTAAATGTGTTTCCCATGGAAAAAGTCATGGTGCTTACTTCATAACTTTGCTTATCCACATTCACAACTAGCCCGGGGAAATACTCTCCCTCATAAGTAATGATAACGTAGCTTCCTTTAGATATATTTTTCACATTTGCTGATAATTTGTTGGGCATTATATCTCCGAAGTCATTTTCAAAATCTTCTGCTGTTTCGGATTTTTCACTTTGTTCGTATTCATATCTGTTTATGGTGTCGCTTACGTCCGATTCAGTGTCACTTTGAATGTGTCTGGTTTTTGTCTTATTTACTCTCTTACCTTGGAATTTTCTCTTTCTAATTTCTGTTTCTGAGTCACTAGATTCATAAGTTTTCTTTGAACCTTTTTTGATTTTATCCTGTTTTTTCTCCTCTCGTTGTCTTTTTCTGTTTTCTATATCATCCAATTTCTTTTGCTTTTCTTCTTCTTTTTTTTCCAAATAGTCTATGTAGTACTTTGATGTTACAGCTAACGGCAGACGTTCTTTAGTATTTTTTTTTATTGGAGAGTCTGATGGCCACAAGATGTGGTTAGCAAATGCGGGGCTTACTTGTTTCTGTTTTTGAGCCATCAGTTCCACTAATTTATGTTTAGGGGTGGAACATTGTGCTGTGTGGCTGACTGAATCAAAAGTCACCTCTGGCTCAGAAAATGCTTCTGAGGTACTACGTCTACTCACTGAAGCGCGTGGAGATGTTTGTAGGATTGAAAGTGCATTCACAGGCGTAGCGCTGTGAGAACGATCATCTGCCACAATCTCCGGCACTGTAGATACGACTGATGTCCGCCTACTCATTGGAGCACATGGAGGTGTTTGTAGGATAGTGGGAGACATTGTTCTAGATCTCTCACTGTCCGCAGGCGAAGTGTTGTGTTGCTCTCTGCCTGAAATGGGTTCTTCACATAGAGAAGTCGGTATTCGGCTATGTTTGCGAAACTTTTTCCAGACGTAAAAGAGTTCCTTAGCAGATTCGTCACCATTCCACTCTTCGCTATCCTCGGCTTCTCTAAACTTTTCCGTTCGACCTTTTCTCATAAAAGACTCCAACAGCAATAATACTTCCACTCCAGGCTCCATAGGCATTGGTATAGTTTTACGCCCTTCATGATCCATACATTTGGTATAATCTACCGCTGAAGGGTCAAAAGGGTAGATACCGCATCTTTTAAATCCATTCGAAATTATTTCAGGTGTCACTTTATCTTCAAAAACCTTTGAAAGAAGTGGTGCAAAACCAGCGCGTGTAATGTGTCTATTACCGGTTTTTTTTTTGTAATCAAATACAAAATTCTGCCAACCGCTTTTTAAGCACTTAAATACTGACACGTCAGCAGGCTGCGTAATATGTGTCGAATTCGGAAACAGTGCGTGCACGAGAATTTGGTTTTTCGCACAGTACTCTGCAACTTGTAATGTCATGTGGGATCGATGACCATCTATTAAAAGCAGAACAGGTTTTTTGATGCGGTTTTCTTTTAGCCATGGATCGAAGACATTAGCTACGTATTCAAAATACAAAGGCCCAGTCATCCATCCTTTAGCAGACTTTCCTATAGCCCAATTTTCAGGTACATTTGTTGCTATATCCTTCGATATACGCACCAAAGGATACACAATCATGGGTGCAACTACTTGTCCAGCTGCATTCAGACATACCATAACAGTAAGTTGTTCTTTAGCTTTTCCAGACTTAACTTCGTAGAAATTTTTCATGCCTACTGGTCCAAGCACTTTTCCAGATTCAGGGCAAGTCTGAAAACCTGACTCATCAGCGTTATATATCCTCGTAGGATCTTCAAGTATATCAAGTGCATCCTCGTTTACCATATAACTTTTTACTAAATTGAACCAGTCTCTCAAGTCCGATTCTGTAACATTGGCACGTGCTGTTGAGATACCTTCAGCACATTTTTCTTTTATTTGCGGGTGACGTTTCAGAAATAAATCTACCCATTTTCTTCCCGGACTGTTATGTTTGAACGGTGTTTTGCGACCATCTTCTTCTACAATTTTTTTTACAGTGTCCACCAATGTATGTCGCTTAAGCGGAATACCTTTTTTTGCATTCGCTATAATGTATGCTACTAACAGTTTTTCTTCTGATATTGTCAAATAGGTATCACGCCCCATCTTTCTGTTTTCTGGGACTTTTCCTTTTAGTTTATTTATCAAAGTGCTATGGGGAACACCATTGTGCCGAGCAGCTTCTCTAATTTTAAATCGACCATCACGCACATCTTTGATGGCAGCTACCATTGAAGACTCTGGGTATTTTAAAATTTTTGCAGTATTCCTTGTTTTCTTTACTGAAATAAATAAAAAAATATTGAAGTTTTATAAAGAAACTAACATCACGACTTTTTACCCTATATACCTTCAGATATTACTCAGGACCTACACAGTACACATATATTGAGGTGATTAAGTGGGTAGCCAGAGGCAAGTCCAAATAAAATTTATAGATAAACTTTAAAAACAAGCTTTTATATAATCTGGAACAATTTGTACAAGTCAAGCTTTGTTGTGTTTCTATGGGCACCTTCCGGCTCCATCAACGTCGTTACATTACAAATGTTGAACTGAAATGACAGACAGGCTTAGTAACGAACGAACAAAGTATAAATATAAATATATATAATTTTTATTTCATCATACAAAATGCATAAAATCCGAGTGGACAAGCATTGGCTAACACGCTCAAAAGATGACCACAGCAGACAGACAGAATATTAATCACTGGTCAACTATTGGAAAATAACCTCATACCTAGTGTAAGTATTTTAAGTAATATCAAAGAAGCATTCAACCATGTGTAAAATTAAATAAAATCTGCACTTTTACAAAAATTTGTTTACCCCAATACTTGACCACTGTGGACAGCTTAAGGAACACGGTTAAAAATGTTGTTCTAATGTATGACCACCCGCCGTAAACCCATGTGTTACTAAACACTGCAGAAATATTGCTCATAATACGTAAATCTACTATTATTTATGACCCCTATAGCGACAAATCTAAAAGAATACCATAAATATCCCAGATGAAACACGATTTCACAAGATACTTGAAAACTTTATCTAAAGAAAAATAAATGAGAACTTACCGGGCGCCATCTTCACTTGCAAAGAACTCTGAATCTGTCAACCAATAGGAAGCTTTCTCGTATGTCAGTTTACGGGAGCAGTGTTGCCGACAAGTTTGATAAAATATTTCTGCTAAATTTGCTAAGTACTTTTTATAATGTGAGGTTATTCGTGTTTTGGTCAGCTTTTGGTACATGGACAGCTATTAGAACATTGACCCTACATTACAGGCATAGGGTTTTTCTCCAGTGTGATTTCTCATATGGGTTGTTAAATTAGATTTATGAGTAAATTTCTTATCACATACATTACAGGCATAGGGTTTTCTCCAGTGTGAATTCTCATGTGGGCTGTTAAATAAAATTTCTGAATGAATTTCTTATTACATACATTACAGGCATGGGGTTTTTCTCCAGTGTGAACTCTCATGTGGCGTGGTAATTGAGATTTACAAGTAAATTTCTTATGACATACATTACAGGCATGGGGTTTTTCTCCAGTGTGAATTCTCATGTGGACTGTTAAATGAAATTTCTTAATAAATTTTTTATCACATACATTACAGGCATAGGGTTTTTCTCCAGTGTGATTTCTCATGTGGCTTGTTAAATTAGATTTCTGAATAAATTTTTTATCACATACTTTACAGGCATAGGGTTTTTCTCCAGTGTGAACTCTCATGTGGCTTGTTAATTGAGATTTACTAGTAAATATTTTATCACATACATTACAGGCATGGGGTTTTTCTCCAGTGTGAATTCTCATGTGGACTGTTAAATAATATTTCTGAATGAATTTCTTATCACATACATTACAGGCATAGGGTTTTTCTCCAGTGTGAATTCTCATGTGGGCTGTTAAATAAAATTTCTGAATGAATTTCTTATCACATACATTACAGGCATGGGGTTTTTCTCCAGTATGAATTTTCAAGTGAGTGGTTAAGCTTTCTTTACGAGCAAATATTTTATCACATACATTACAGGCATGGGGTTTATCTCCAGTGTGAATTCTCATGTGGGTTGTTAAATTAGATTTATCAGTAAATTTTTTATCACATACATTACAGGCATAGAGTTTTTCTCCAGTGTGAACTCTCATGTGTATTGTTAAATTAGATTTATGAGTAAATTTTTTATCACATACATTACAGGCATAGGGTTTTTCTCCAGTGTGAACTCTCATGTGGACTGTTAAATGAGATTTATGATTACATTTTTTATCACATACATTACAGGCATAAAGGTTTTTTCCAGTATGACCTCTCATGTGGGTTGTTAAACTAGGTTTATGAGTAAATTTTTTATCACATACATTACAGGCATAGGGTTTTTCTCCAGTGTGAACTCTCATGTGGACTGTTAAATGAGATTTATGATTAAATTTTTTATCACATATATTACAGACATATGCCTTTTCTCCAGTGTGAATTGTCAAGTGATTGGTTAATATATGTTTACGACTAAATTTCTTATGACATACATTACAGGCATAGGGTTTTTCTCCAGTGTGAATTCTCAAGTGAGTGGTTAAGCTTTCTTTACGAGCAAATATTTTATCACATACATTACAGGCATGGGGTTTATCTCCAGTGTGAATTCTCATGTGGATTGTTAAATTAGACTTATAAGTAAAAATTTTATCACATACTTTACAGGCATAAAGGTTTTTTCCAGTATGACCTTTCATGTGGGCTGTTAAACTAGGTTTATGAGTAAAATTTTTATTAAATACATTGCACGCAAAAGGCTTTCCACCAGTGTGCACTCTCATGTGTGATGATAATTGCCGCTTGTCCTGAAATTCTTTATCACATATATCACAGGCATATGGTTTCATATGGACAATCCCTTTTAGACTAGGTTTTATATCTAATTGTATATTTTGCCTGTGGCAGCTTTGCTTTTGTATGATATGTGACTGCTTTATGTGTAAAGCCAGTTTACGCTTGACCCTAAATACCTTGTTGCATATGTCACAACAGAAAGCAATTTTCAGCTTTGGTTGTTCCACATCCGTAGCAGGTGGAACATTCGAAACATCATAATCACTATCTATCTCAAATTTCAAGCATTCCCTTATAGACTCCACAAAGGTTTCCTCTTCTGCCGTTGCCTCTTCCTTCACAGATATCACTTCTTGTCCAGCAGGCACATGAGCAACATTGTGAGACCCACTAGTGAAGAAGCTTTGCATCGGAGCCACAGATAAAGATTGATTCATTCTCAGGTTCAACTCAGTGGCATTCTCATAAGTCCCCTGAAACAAACACATTTATGCACAAAGCTAAGCATTTAGAGTTAGCATCATCATCTGCAGCCTGACTACACCCACTGCTGGGTATAGGCCTCCATTATCTTTTCAGCCGTAAAACATCCACTACTGAACATAAGCCTTCCTCATGGATACCCATGAGGAGTAGTTGCCATACTCACCACACTTGGCAGGCGGATTGGCGAGTGACTCTTACTTCATCCACTGGCATAAGAGGGGTAAATGTTTGCTGTGGAGTGCCGGCAGTAGTTATGTTAGTAGGTTTTAGGCTTTTATATGTTTGAGCCATATTTCATGGTCCTGTGTGAATCATATCCAGGTCAGCCCTGCAACGCGTGTGATGCCGTCTGCCTGTGAGGATTCAAGAAACTAAATTTATTTTTTCCTATTTCTGGGAATCTGTGCCCATATTTTGTTTCTATGACTAACAAAAGATAATAGTGCAATTTTGAATATTACAAAGCTTTTTCTTAAGTAAGAATTAGAAGCATTGATACACTAGGACCTCATCAGACAGACCAGCAAGCTGAAACCATTTATATGCAAATAAATGTCTGTTCAAAATACCTGAATGTGTAAGAACTGGGTCAGTATCTCCTCGGCTCTCCGAGACATGTCCATGAACCGTTGACACCGCTGCAGGAAAGAGAAGCATAGGTAGCACACTGTCTCAGGCCTGCGATCTGCTGTGTGCAGCTGAAACAATTACTGTTATTTTTATTGTTGTCACTAAAAAGGTCTGTGTGAACATTATTTTTATAAAGAATATTTTAAGTAATAACATGCTGAACATCCGTCTGAGCACATGGCCCGACACAGCGTTAGGTCGCGAAGTGGAAGAAGGGAAGGGAGGCCGTTGCCTGCAGTGGGACAGTGGAGGCTATTTAGTAACCAATAACATAAAATATTACACATTTTAAATTTTTACAAAATGTCGACTAGGCTCAACACCAGCGTTTTTTTAGGATGCTGATTAAATCAAACGCGCTGTAATCATCATCAGACACTCACCTTTGTTGATAGTTTTTCAAATACCGCCTGATACCGTGAGTCCGCGATGTGCTGCATCTTGACATCACTGGCTAGACACACTCTGCACAATGCTGTGTCGGTCATTTTATTAAAATCTATCTTCATTTAAGGATTGATTGAGTCGGAAATCGAAATTATAATAAAATTAAGTATTCTCTTCGCTGGAGCGTTACATACTTCTTCTTCTTTTGTTAATGGCGTATGACGTGTGTGACAGAAAGAGAAAAGATATTCCACCACTTTGCCAACGTCTGTTTATTCGACAAGATGGTTAGAGTATAGCAAAGGTATATACAGTGTATCCCTGGATAAAGTGCAACCCCGAAAGGGGGTGAAACTAGATCAAAAATTATCGACAAAAAAATTTAAAAAAAATTTCGTATATACTTTATTGATGAATTAAAATTTTTATTACTCACTAATGACTCTATTTAATAAAAAACTTATTTCTTCCAAAGTAGTGGGTCTATTTTGTTAAAATAAAAACCATAATCATGTCAGATATGTGAAGATGACGATAAAATAACAAGTAACACAACCGAGTGGCTATCGTGACTTAAAGTTTAATTTTTGTATAAAAATTACATTTTTTATGCTGTTTTTTTTTTCAAATAATTTCCAAAAATCTTAAAATTAAGCCTACAATACCCAGGTAGGAAGCCGACGTCAGTGACCTTAATGCGAACTGACAATTTTACGTCAATATCACGTGACAGACGTCACATCCCAATAGGACACGTATCTAAGACGTAACGTACGACGTAAGATTAATGTGTCTTAATACCCTTATATAAACGTTCTATAGTTACGTCTTTTTTACGTCACTGAGGTAGGTGAAAACACCAAACGTCATAAGTTAGGAAATTTTCGACGTCAGAGTAACGTCTCAAGATAACCTAAAAAAAACGGTCTGTAGTCACGTCCTTATAACGTAGTTGGTACGTACCTACCTAGGTAAGTTTGAAAGAATCCATAAAAACGAGGTTGTGTGTGTGTGGCGTGTCTGCATGTATCTAGCTAGGCGAAAGGTACGAGCGGGCTACCCATTATTTCTAAAGGGTTTTTTAAGATGTTTTTACTATGTAAAATATGTAAAAAGTAAACAAAAATGTAGATATAATCCGTGCGCGATGAGAATGGGATGAGGCTTTGTAAGATTAAATCAAAATGACTTTCGATTTACTTTGACAAGGTTCCATCACATTCTCATCGCGCACGGAATAAATCTACCTAGATAGGTAGGTAGGTAATATCATTTATTTATTGCATATTATAATCAATTGACACTTTAGTGAAAAAAAGCCAGTGTTAAAAGTATGAAGGAAAATCGATTCGATAATTTTTGAAATTCTCGTCATAAGTAATATTTTTATTTTTAGACGAAAATATCGATAAAAATAAGTACTAACTGATAAACTTCTTATTTCTTAGTCATTATTTAAAATAATTTGACGCGCAATGCTGCACTACAGAAAATAGCACCTTGTCGAAGTCGAAATCGTGTGGGTGGTGACAACAGCTCACGGCAAAAAATAAATGCTACGTCAATATAGGAACTTATTCTACATTCTACTTGTTGGAGTAGGTATTGGAAGCCAAGAAGGGATCTCATTATAAGCTGTGCATTTATTTGTCGTGCAATATCGGACCGTGCATAGTAATAATAATACAATAAATTACCTAATAATAATAAATTATCATTATTACTATTGAAGTGTATTGTCTGTCTGTAAGTACATTAGCGTCTACTAAAAAAACCGTTACTTTGACTCATTTTTGTATTCCATTTGCCCGCGCTTCCGTGCTAACTAACACACACGCGCACCATCAGCACAGCCGCGCCGCGCCGGCTCCGCCGCCGCCATATTATCGCCCGCCAAGTGCCCAGTGCTGCCATCGATTTGCACAAATATGACGCAAAATGTAGCAAATTTTGCATAAGTTAAATATTTTTTACTTTTAATGCCTGTTAAACAACGTATTAGCCATGTCAAGTTTACTACCTTGTTTGTAATGTTATTAAACAATAAATGTTAATTTCAGAAAGCGTCAAATGGTCATCACCAGGATCAAACAATAAGGATATTGAAGATTGTATCAAAGCTTGGTTGAAACATGCACCTGAAAGACTGAAACGCCATAAAAAAGAATGAGTGATAAAATACCATACAATTTACGCTTTAATTTACGATTCATCTGATAAAAATGTATGTTTTCCATTGCTCCATTAGAGCCGTAGTATAAGTATTAACTAGTTTAGTTAAGTAGTGTTTAAAAAGATAATAATTTTTTATTTCAAAATTAATAAATGTTATTGTGTGTTAACTGGCTTATAATTTATACCGAGGTCATGATGTGGTTGCTCTCTTTTTAGGCATTTTTATTGCTCTCTTGACCACGTGGGACAGCGCAGGAAGCGACCTGTGGCGCCATCGGGCAATCAAACGATCAGTATGCCGCAAGAACAGGCAGCCGCTGTTCGCGTCCCTGTGGTCAAGAACGTAGCTGTATTTAGTACCTAAATAATACGTCGCCTGAACGTCACACGTAGGTCATTTTTCGGTCGTTTTTAGTACCACTTTCAGCCTTTATACGTATCTAATAGGTCCTACTGACGTCACTATATAGTCGTAAACACGTCATATTTTAGGTCATAAATACGTCGCGTTTAGGTCATTTTATAAGTCCCATTGACGTCACTTTTGGGACGGCCACACGACGTCACGGTGTGACGTCTCGTGCCCGTGACATATTGACGTCATTAACTGAGCCCGCTGACGTGACCCTGGGACGTCCGTTACGTCTGTAACCGACCTTAGTATAACGTCTTTAGGACGTAAAATTCCTACTTGGGTAGAGATAATAAATTAAAAGTAAAAAAAAACTTTTTAACAAACAAGCTTTTATAATTAATGGAATCAGGCGTTACTTTGCGGAAATCCATATGACAATAAAATAAAATAAGTGTGGGTTTGGGTATGCATGTTGCACTAATAGCCTGGTTCCCCCTGCATGTGCATAATTAGCGGGCGGGAGGGCGGTGCATATGCATCTCAGCATTAGCGGAATTCAAACTAGATATTTTTCATTGCATTTTATTGAAACAAGCTTTTATTTAAACTTACTGTATGTGATTGCGGTTGTTAGGGTTTTCGAAATGTTAACTGAGCCTATTACTGGGTGCTATCTAGCTGAATTAAAGGATATTTTGAATAAAAGATGTTTCGCTCTGTCCACCATTGATCGTATATATTGAGGTAATGGCGGCATTTTACAAGATTCGAGGATATGGGGATAGGGAACATTCGTTTAACCAATAGCAGCACTGAATTTAAATAATGTCGTGTGATGCGCGTGCGCTGTAATTGGTCGTTTGTTGTTGAACTAGTGATGTGACGAAAAACTAGTGATGCGATCGCGAACATGCCCCCGGCCTTGGAAGCAGCAGGTTTCAATGGTGTTGTAGCTCGGGCTCCTCATCATGCGCGTCTTGAAGAAGGGGGCAGATCTTTACATAGGCCCGTCTGGTAACGCCCGAATCCGTTTGAATGTCCGCCACTCTTGACACTCCATCCTTGCCTGGGAATGTTTCGAGCACTCGTCCCATCTGCCATTTTAGCGGTGGCAAATTATTGTCTTTGATTAAGACAAGTGTGTTTGGCTTCAACATCATCGTTCCTTTGTTCCATTTCGTGCGTACCTGTAACTCAGATATATATTCTTTGGCCCATCGGGTCCAAAAATGTCCAAAATGTTAATCCTCTGATAACGATTCAGCCGATGCGTGGGAACGTGACTGATGTCATCTCCCGCAGGTGCAGTGAGCGGTCGGCCAATCAAAAAATGAGCGGGAGTTAGAGGACTGAGGTCGTTGGCGTCTGAGGAAAGGGGAGAAAGCGGGCGGGAATTTAGAACAGCTTCAATTTGTGATAGGACTGTGCTAAATTCCTCAAAAGTAAGGTGTGCATTGCCTACTACACGTCGTAAATGATATTTACAGGATTTTACTCCTGCCTCCCACAGACCACCAAAGTGAGGAGAATAAGGGGGAATAAATTTAAACTTAATCTGTTGACTAGCGGCATATTCGATGATGTCTGAAGGACACCTTTTTAAGAATTTTGAAAAATCATTCATTAGCCCCACAAAATTACGGCCATTATCCGAATAAATTTCTAGAGGTTTACCTCGTCTAGAAATAAACCTATTCAAAGCTAATAAGTAACCCTCAGTAGTGAGATCACTCACTAGCTCCAAATGTATAGCGCGCGTCACAAAGCACACAAATAAGCATATATATGCTTTCGTAGTTTTAGCGCCCCTACCTTTTCTGTTGAGGATGAGAACTGGCCCGCAGTAATCTACTCCGCATCGAATGAAAGGAAAACTGGGGGTTATTCTTTCTTTGGGCAAGTTTCCCATGTAAGGCGTTAGTATTTTACCATTCACGCGCGTACACCTAACACAAGCGTTTACGGTACACCTAGCTAAGTTCCTACCACCTAAAGGCCACCACATTTCGCGTAAATAGCATAACAATGCCTGGGCTCCAGCGTGGAGGAGCTGTAGGTGTTCGTGACGAAATAATAATTTCGAAAAATAATGTTTAGGTACTACATACAAAGATAGGATACATCTTGTTATAGCTAAACTCACCCGAGTTGGCTAATCGCCCGCCTACGCGTATAATATTGTTTTTATCAAGAAATAAATTTAATCTATTTAAATTATTGTTGGTAATATTCGCATTCTTACGTAATGACCTGAACTCATTAGGATAACTTTCTGCTTGAGACCATCTAACTAGCCTTATCTCTGAACAATTTCTAAACATTTTACTAACGTTGGCGCACGCTACATAGTTATGCTCTCTAAAGCGAATAAGGATAGAAACTAAATCGCCCTGTATCGGCGGTCCAACACATAGCAAGTCATTAAGTGACTTCCCAGTGGCGGTGGGCGCGCTGGCGTCGAACACCACGCGCAGCTTGGTCGTGCTGCTATGCTCGCGGTACACGCCGTGATGGGGTGTGAAGTAGCATGGACTTTGATAGGAATCTACCCGACTCATATGACCTAGGTCTACGTATTCTTTCATAAAATTTACGTATAATAGTTTATAATCAGGCGAACGCTGTAAACGTTTCTCTAATGCGATGAAACGGCGCTCGGCTTGAGTATATGACTCACCTAAACTATCAGGTGACTCTTTAAAAGGAATACGCACCGAGAACCTTCCTTCACTATCGCGCGTAGTAGTGCTGACGAAAGATTCCTCACATGCGCGTTCTTCCTCAGTGCGTGTATCACTAGCCTTAGGAAGTTCTTCGACTTCCCAAAACATGCGTAGTTGCGTATCTACATATATCTAGCGTATTGTTTGTAGTGAAATGACAATTAATGCGTGTCGATTTCACAGATTGATTTATGATCGGACCGGAAATAATCCAGCCTAGCTTAGTATTTTGTAGGTAGGGACCGCAAGGAAGTCTGAATTTACCTTCTCCTAACAAGTCCCAGAACCTATCTGCGCCTATTAACAAATCAACGTTACTACAATCTAAAAACTGTGGATCAGCCAACCTTATTTTGTCTGGTATACAGAACTGTGCGCTTAGTTGACATAAGGTTGGGATCGTAGACGTTATCTGTGTTAGTACATAACAATTAATGCGTGTTGTGTACGTTTTATTAACGCGTGATTTAATTTGAATGCTACATGTATCCGAGCACTGTATCACCGTATCACTCACTGCTCGTACTTCATGGATAGATTTTGACAATGACGCGTTTATTTTATTACAAAATGATTTAGAAATGAAACACCGTTGGCTACCACTGTCAAGCAACGCGCGCGCCTGATGATAGGTACCGTCGGAGTCGGCTACCTCGACTAGTGCTGTTGACAATAGAACGGATTGTGTATCTGCTGATTTTTTGCATCGAGTTTGTATATGCGCTTTGTTTACGTGAATCGGGAGCGATGAGTCACAGTTTGATGTGCCCTCGCTTGCGGCGGATCTCTCGCTCTCGGGCACGATGCACGAATTATGTGCTACTGAACTATTGTCATTATCGATATGAATTAAAGAATTATGTTTCTGATCACATTTCCTACACGGACCGAACCTACAGAACTTGAACGCGTGTCCCGAACGTAAACAGTTCTTGCAAAGTTTATTTTCGCGTATTATTGCTAACTTTGATTCTAAATCGCTTTCTATGAATTTTTGACAAGAATAAAGTGGATGAGCTTCTTTACATTTTACACAGGGCGGATAGGATCGAAACTGACGATCCATAGGCTTGTTTGTGGAAACATTGCAGTGAGACGTGTTATTTGATCGTGAACCCTGTTTCGTTTTATTGTCAGTTTGTGAGTTCAGTCCTTTGGCATGTGAAAGTTGCAATGTTTCTAACATATCAGCCCTGTCCCTCAAGAAGGAAATCAAGTCACTCAATTTAACTCGCTTAGGATTATTACCACTTGTAGACGATAATGTGCATTTATATGTCTCCCACTCGCGTTCAGTGGTTTTGTCTAATTTGGAGACGATTATATAATTAATAAGAGTGTCCCAGGAGTCAGTCGGCTCACCCAGGATTTTTAAAGCGCGTAAATTTTTTAATATTGTGTCTATTAGCATCCTAAGGTGAACAGGCGACTCCTTAGACAGTGCATCGATGGTAAACAATGCCTTAACGTGATTGTGAACTAAAATTCTATTATTGTTATACCTATTTAGTAATAATTCCCATGCGACCAAATAGTTACTGGCTGAGAATTCCATAGATTCTATTACCATTAATGCATTCCCTTTCAACGCGGACTTTAAATAATGAAATTTTTGTATTGAACTAATTTGATTTAAATTATGAACTAATGATTGAAAGGTATCCCTAAACTCGAGCCAGCTCTCATACGCGCCGTCGAAGGTGGGCATGGATATAACGGGCAATTTGACCGATTGTGACACGCTGCAGGACTTATCGGAACCGCTAGTGACCTCACCACATGACAACAGAGATTCTGCTAGGGCTAATGTGCTATAGTAATGATTTTCAAAAGATTCTCGACTACTTAACTGATCGGGAAGCTCAACTTCGTACACACATTCCTCGATTTTAGATTGAATATCATTGAACTCAGTAAATAAACTAGTAGCTCCTTTGATTCGTAGCTTCAAATCTATACGATCTCGCGAGGCAGATAACGAATTATCGTTTTCTATTAGCGATTGTAAATAGTTCGTAAACTTAGTTAGCCTGCCTTTTACTATGCCGCGTTTTCGAACTAATTCCCGAACTAAATTGGGGTTCTCACTCTGAATATTGGGGGATCTATCGCGGGATTTTGACTCTAAATTAACTTTATCTATATTCAAGGTAAGAGGTGATTTATCGCGTATTTTAATACTTTCTGTAGACATTTTGGTGGTCGGTGAAAAACAAGAGTACTCACAATTTTAGATGCTCGAATAGAAGACAGGTCAGCAGTGATGGCCACGTCACAAGCCTTTGTCTCGACTATCCTTCGCACGGGTAAAATTTGATAGATTGAACAGATTGCGTATGATGAAATGCCAAGTAGGTACTCCAAGTTCAGTCCCAATATTGCGCTTGGCCTCCAGGTCTTCTTTGCTGCAGGTAATGAATATTGCGTTTGTCTTGCGAGTATAATGCGTAGGCCAATGGTTGGTGTAGCGTTATAATAAAGCGATGTCCAGTAAGTCCAGTAGTCCAGTAACGGCTGCCACGTGCTTGTCAGTTTTCCACAGGATGTTGGCTCGAAGATCCGGCTCGAAGGACCATATGTATGTGATTGCGGTTGTTAGGGTTTTCGAAATGTTAACTGAGCCTATTACTGGGTGCTATCTAGCTGAATTAAAGGATATTTTGAATAAAAGATGTTTCGCTCTGTCCACCATTGATCGTATATATTGAGGTAATGGCGGCATTTTACAAGATTCGAGGATATGGGGATAGGGAACATTCGTTTAACCAATAGCAGCACTGAATTTAAATAATGTCGTGTGATGCGCGTGCGCTGTAATTGGTCGTTTGTTGTTGAACTAGTGATGTGACGAAAAACTAGTGATGCGATCGCGAACACTTACCCACTAAAAATAATAAAAGTTTAATGTCAACTTAAAAAGTCTTTACACAATATACATATGTAATAAAAAAGCTTGTCGCGAGATTAACCTGTGTGCTTGTAACTTGATCTAATTGATTTAATTTTGTTTTCAAACAATGTAAATACGAGAACCTGCTTAAATCTCGTGACAAGCTTTTTTATTACATATGTATATTGTGTAAAGACGTTTTAAGTTGACATTAGGTAAACTTTAATTGAAAATGTTTATTTTATTATTTTTAGTGGGTACGTTTAAATAAAAGCTTGTTTGTTAAAAAGTTTTTTTTACTTTATATTTATTTTTTACTTTTTAGTTATCACTGGACAGTTGGTTTCTTGTCTGTTCATCTCATGACCACCATGTTGGATTGAGAGTGGTGTCATGTAATTTTTCAAGTAACTCTCAGCAAGGCCTTTTATTTGATACCTATATTGTAAGAGTGCATTAAGAATAACTAGTCCGCCATCTTGAGTAGGTATACCGTCATGTTGGATTTCGAGTAATGTCATTTAATTTTTCGAGTAACTCTCACCAAGGCCTTTCATTTGATACCCATATTATAAGAATAAGAAAACTTTATTGTTCAATTGTTACATTTTCCATGTAGGTACATGAAAGGTCTTAAAAAAATTAATGTGAAAACAATTTTATCCATTTCGGACATACAATACTCATCACTATATGAGTGCATTAAGAATAACTAGTCCGCCATCTTGGATTCAGAGTATCGTCACATCATTTTCGAACTATTTTCAGCAATCCCTTTCATTTGATACCCATATTGTAGGAGTCCACTACAATAACTTGTCCGCCATCTTGGGTGTTCCGCCATGTTGGATTCAGAGTAAAGCCATATAATTTTTTGCATTATTCTCAGCAAGCCCTTTCATTTGATACCCATATTATAGGAGTACATTAAAAAAATAAGTAGGTAGTTCGCCAGGACAGTACAGAATAGTACATGACAGTACAGTCCAATCCTGTTCACTCCAGTTCCAGTCCAGTGCAGTGAAGTGCAGTGCAGGCCAGTCCAGTTTCCAGGTAATCTAAAAAAGTTATCTCTGGATGCGTTAATATATCCTACTCCTCATATTAAATATGTACTTGAACTTAGTGAAAAAATCGCGCGGTTATTGTTAAAAAAACAACACACCAACCAACCGTTCGTTACTGCTGCGGCACAGTCGCGACTGTCTGCATGCCGAGATCGAGGCGCGTAGGTATAGCTCGCGCTTCGTCCGTTCGTATGAAGTTAGAATACTGTATAGATAAATATTCTGTGATCTGTCTGTCTCCCTCACGCAATCGATTGGAAGAATATTCGGAAATCGTCTGGAATATTCTCTTACGTGTTGAACTACACAAGACAATACCTACTACTAAAATCCGGTTTACCATTTGGTTTGCTTTATACTTATAGATTTTTTTTGTAATAGTCGGGGGATTATTATTATTTGCTCGTCCGTCAATACAATTTCCATTTTCCTATTTTTAAAACTATGGTTTAGCTGTTGGTATTCCTGCTACGCAAGAGGTTGCGGGTTCGGATCCCGCCTCGGAACAAATGTCTGTATGACCTGCAGATATTTGTTCAGGGTGTTCTGGATGTTTTCTATAGGTACCTATATAATAAAAAATATATATCTATATAGTATATTGTATTAAGTATATCAGTCATCTAGTACCTATAACACAAGCTCTGCTTAGCTTGGGGCTAGGTGATGCTGTGTGAATTGTCCAGCATTATTTATTTATTTCATTTTTATTTAAAGAAATAAATAACATTAGGTATACTCGTAAGTACCCAATTACCTACCTACTTTCAGACTTGACGATAATCATTTATTTATTTAATACTTTATTGCACAATTACAAAAGGTGGGCTTAATGCTAAAGCATTCTCTACCAGCCAAAACTGTAGTTTAGAGTGTCATCCTCACATACTAAGTACAGCATAATATTAGTACAAATAAAAAATATCAAAATGATAACACCTAAATAATAAATTAACTGAAATAGCTTTTCTGCACTACTGTACAATCATTAGAAAAGCTGGTATATAAATTTAAGAAGGTAGGGTGAATGTTCTTTAGGGCCGCTTTTTATTGGCTTTTCGAATTTGGTCGGATAACTGTATGAATGTGCATGTTTCGTTGTTTTTATTTATTAACGGTTAATTACAAGGTATAGAAATCTGAAATTCAGTGTGCGTTTATTTGAATACACGCTTTGATTTTTGGCAAATATGTGAAGTTTTTATCTTGTTAAAACTCCCTTATTTGAGACTCGAAATAAGAAAACCACTTTCAGTACTCAAACTGATAAGTATATTTCTTCGCAAAATAATATTTAGGGTTTCACAATTTTGCCAGGAGATATATATTTTAATAGGCATCAGTCAGTGCAATTGCAGAGCGCCTTTCTTAAGTAGTTCAAGAGCTTGAGGCTATTTTCGATTTTCAGAAAAACTCGTCTTTTTCATATACCTACCATGCATTTTTTGGAAAAACTACTAGGGCACCAATTGGCACATATTACAGCGCACCTGCCCACAAAAAATCATGTCTGTTTGTCCAGCCGTTCCGGAGATATGGAAATCTGCCAAACGTTACTGCATCGGCATTTTATTTTTTCGAATAACTGAAACCTTAATAGGCACTTATTTTATTTTTAGGGCTCATTATCAGGGTACAGCGCTCTAATTTTTCTACAATTTTGAACTTGATCCTAGTCGACATGCCGCCCCAGTAACGCACACCTTTTGTTTTACATTATAATTGAGCATTCAATTATCGGACAACGCAAAATGCAACGTGCATTTGCATGAATTCATTTAGGTACTAAAATAAAATTGCTAAATATGCTTAAGCTTAGTAAGAGGTCGGTAGGTCTACCAAAAGTTTTCACAATCTATACTCGCTAGCGACTGTAGTAAAAAAATGTATAAAAATGGGTGGGTGTTTCTAATTAGATGACCACCACTGTATATTTATTACATTATACTACTTAGAAAGCGTTGGCGGGATGATCCCATCACCTTCGACAGAGGGTGGTGGGAGTCTGCGAAGTATCGGGTTGGTTGGAGGAAATTGGGGGAGACCTTTGCCCAGCAGTGGGATGATTTAGGTTAGTAAAAAAAATTACTCAGATAGATATTTTTTATTATAATATAAAAAAAACTTGTTCATTCCATATTTTCAGTGAATGTAGTTATGTACATTTATAATTATTGGGTAATAAGAGTAATAACTTTTCGTTAACATTTGCATGCCGTAGGTATAGTTCGGTAAAGTGTGTGATACCTAAGAATAAGCATACAAATATCTGCCTAAAACCATACTAGGGGCAAATAAATCCATTTCATTTAATTTCAACTACAATAATACACAAATATTTTAGTAACAAACCCGGTATCTAATGAAGGCCCGAAAAAACACTCAAAGAGTTCGACACGTGTCTCTACAAGGCAGCTTCAGGAGAAACCGGCTCCCCGTTCGTCACGGAATACACTAGAAAGAAACAACAAAGACGCAGAGGTAGCTGCCCAGTACAACGCCACCTCCCCGGACGTCACCTCTTCGACCGCCGAACAGTGTGTCTCCCATGAGTTGTCACGATCGCCTGCCGTTACTGCAGTAGTAGTAGTACGTTACTATGACATCTGTCAGATTTGTAACTCATGCATGCTACCAAATTCTAAGAAAATGAAGCCCAAACTACAGTCGCTGCAGAATAGTTTACTGCGTATTTTAGTACCAAACTATCCGCTAGAGGCACTGTACAAGTTTTCATACATTTTTTTATGCAATAACAGTTGCTAGCGAGTATAAATTGTGAAAACTCATGGTAGGACAAACTTCTGAAATTTTCTATCTACTAAGTATTACTCTTGTTACTAATATTTGTTGTTAATTTAAATTAATATTGGATGTTAACGGAGCGGGTACCGGAACCGGAAAAAGTACACAGTACTAAGAAAAAATTGGAAGGTTTTTTTTATGTCAGATAGGTATGTTAGACCTTGATATCGCAAGTATTTAGGTTAAAGGTTGGAAGAAAAAAAACTTTGAGAAAGGGCGGTCGCGTTTTTCCACCTACCTCTAATTATTCAAAAATACAGATCACTTGAGAACCTTGCCTTGTTCTGAAGTCGGTAAACAAATGCTCTTAAAGCGAATTCTTATGTTAGATGTAGCCAAGTAGGTAGTAATAAAAACATCAGACAGATGGCTTTCCTCTACTATGTGGACATGTATGTACATACTATGTGGCGTGTTAAATCTGATTTCCTACTAAATCTCCTATTGCACACATTACCGTTTTAATTAAAGTTAAATAAATAAATTACAAAGTCAATGGCTCTTCTCCAATGTGAACTCTCAAGTGAGTGGTTAACGTTTGTTTACGAGTAATTTTTTTATCACATACATTACTGACATATGCCTTTTCTCCAGTGTGAATTGTCAAGTGATTGGTTAATATACGTTTACAAGTAAATTTCTTATGACATACATTACAGGCATGGGGTTTTTATCCAGTGTGATTTCTCATGTGGGTTGTTAAATTAGATTTATAAGTAAATTTTTTATCACATACATTACAGGCATAGGGTTATTCTCTAGTGTGAACTCTCATGTGGGCTGTTAAATGAAATTTCTGAATAAATTTTTTATCACATACATTACAGGCATAGGGTTTTTCTCCAGTGTGATTTCTCATGTGGCTTGTTAAATTAGATTTATGAGTAAATTTTTTATCACATACATTACAGGCATAGAGTTTTTCTCCAGTGTGATTTCTCATAATATGGGTTGTTAAATGAAATTTCTGAATAAATTTTTTATCACATACATTACAGGCATAGGGTTATTCTCTAGTGTGAACTCTCATGTGGGCTGTTAAATGAAATTTCTGAAAAAAAATTTTATCACATACACTGCCGGCCAAAAGTTTGAGACCACCTACATCTAAGTAGCAAAATGAAATAAAACTCAAAATATAAATCAAGAGGTTTAGATATTAATTAAAATGCTTATTTACTAATACACATTCATCAAGAAGAAAAAAAATCAAGAAATATCAACCATTTACGTTAAAAATGACGTTCATATTTAATAAAATCATTAAACGGATTTTTCGTCAAAAAAGCCTCCCTTGCATTTTATAACTTTTTTCACTAGTCTCGGCATACGAGCAATCAATTTATCAATTGTATCTTGTGAGATATTGTTCCAGCTTTCTTGTAAAGCCTTCCACATGTCTTCTTGTGAGGAGGGACAACAACTGCGCACATTTCTGTCAAGCTCTTCCCACAATAGCTCAATGGGGTTGAGATCCGGACTCTGAGGGGGCCACACCATGTTTTTTAACACCCTTTCTGTTTCTTTATGTTTTAAATAACCCCTGCATAATTTTGAACTATGTTTAGGATCATTATCTTGTTGGAAAAAAAATCCATTTCCAATTAATCTTAAACCAGACGGAACGGCATTTTGCTGTAGTATTCGTTTATAATGCTCCTTTTTCATGATTCCTTCGACTCGTACCAAATCTCCGGTTCCATGGCCCGAGAAGCATCCCCAGACCATAATGGAACCACCACAATGCTTAACTGTTGGCACCACACAATCTGGCATCATCTTTTCCTCGGCGGTACGTCGAACAAAAATTCGTCGTTTTGAACCAAATATTTCAAACTTGGATTCATCTGTCCAAAGAACTTCTTTAAAGTCTTCTTCAGTCCAGTCTCGATGGGTAAGGGCCCACTGCATCCGTTTCTTTTTGTTTTGTGGCCTTAGTAGTGGTTTTCGAACGGCGACGCGACCAAATAACTTAGCATCTCTCAATCGTCTTTTTACTGTAGTCAATGACACAGGTTCTGATCGGGATTTGTTCACTTCTGCGCGGATTTCTGGTGCGGTTAGGCGTCTATTCCGCTTGCTGGTAACGACGATGAAATTATCCTCGCTAGAAGTGGTAGCTCTCGGTCTCCCCGATCGCGAACGAACTTGATTACTGCCAGTCTCCTTGTATCGGGTTATTGCGTTATGAACACAAGTCTTCGACAACTTAAGTTGAGAGGCAATCGCACGTTCAGATTTGCCTTCGCCGTGTAAAACAACTATGGCAGAACGAGTTTCAGTGCTAATTTCGCGCACTTTTCCCATTTTAAGATGTCTTCACTGTAACAACGACGAGCTCAGACTAGTTAAGATAATGAAAAATTTACTCCATCAAAACTCAGGTAAAAAATATGTTTAAGGAAGCTAAAATAATCCGGAAGTACGGTTACCGCAAAACAAAACCAAAATAATTAGAAATGAGCAGGCCATAAAAAATATAAATGACTCTATCACCTGGTAAGCGCGCGGTACTCATTTATGTTTTGAAACAATAGACCTTTAAAGGATGATAACTTAAAAATATACAATAAAAATGACTCTCAGAAATTCTTTGATAACAATAGAATACGCAGGTGTTCAAATTAGCTCTTTATCATGTGTACTTTTGAAATATTTTGGTGGTTACAAAGATTTTTACAAGTGGTCTCAAACTTTTGGCCGGCAGTGTACATTACAGGCATAGGGTTTTTCTCCAGTGTGATTTCTCATGTGGCTTGTTAAATTAGATTTATGAGTAAATTTTTTATCACATATGTACATTACAGGCATAGAGTTTTTCTCCAGTGTGATTTCTCATAATATGGGATGTTAAATGAAATTTCTGAATAAATTTTTTATCACATACATTACAGGCATAGGGTTTTTCTCCAGTGTGATTTCTCATATGGGTTGTTAAATTACATTTATGAGTAAATTTCTTATCACATACATTACAGGCATAGGGTTTTTCTCCAGTGTGAATTCTCATGTGGGCTGTTAAATGAAATTTATGAGTAAATTTTTTATCACATACATTACAGGCATAAAGGTTTTTTCCAGTATGACCTCTCATGTGGGTTGTTAAACTATATGGTTGAGTAAATTTTTTATCACATACATTACAGGCATAAAGGTTTTTTCCAGTATGACCTCTCATGTGGGTTGTTAAACTATATGGTTGAGTAAATTTTTTATCACATACATAACAGGCATAGGGTTTTTCTCCAGTGTGAACTCTCATGTGGGCTGTTAAATGAAATTTCTGAATAAATTTTTTATCACATACATTACAGGCATAGGGTTTTTCTCCAGTGTGATTTGTCATGTGGCTTGTTAAATTAGATTTATGAGAAAATTTTTTATCACAAACATTACAGGCATAGGGTTTTTCTCTAGTGTGAACTCTCATGTGGCGTGGTAATTGAGATTTACTAGTAAATTTCTTATGACATACATTACAGGCATGGGGTTTTTCTCCAGTGTGAATTCTCATGTGGACTGTTAAATGAAATTTCTTAATAAATTTTTTATCACATACATTACAGGCATAGGGTTTTTCTCCAGTGTGATTTCTCATGTGGCTTGTTAAATAAGATTTCTGAATAAATTTTTTATCACATACTTTACAGGCATAGGGTTTTTCTCCAGTGTGAACTCTCATGTGGCCTGTTAAATGAGATTTATGAGTAAATGTTTTATCACATACATTACAGGCATAAAGGTTTTTTCCAGTGTGACCTTTCATGTGGGCTGTTAAACTAGGTTTATAAGTAAAAATTTTATTACATACATTGCATGCAAAAGGCTTTTCACCAGTGTGCACTCTCATGTGTGATGATAATTGCCGCTTGTCCCGAAATTCTTTATCACATATATCACAGGCATATGGTTTCATATGGACAATTCCTGTTAGACTAGGTTTTTTATCTAATTGTATATTTTGCCTGTGGCAGCTTTGCTTTTGTATGATATGTGACTGCTTTATGTGTAAAGCCAGTTTACGCTTGACCCTAAATACCTTGTTGCATATATCACAATAGAAAGCAATTTTCAGCTTTGGTTGTTCCACATCCGTAGCAGGTGGAACATTCAAAACATCATAATCACTATCTATCTCAAATTTCAAGCATTCCCTTATAGACTCCACAAAGGTTTCCTCTTCTGCCGTTGCCTCTTCCTTCACAGATATCACTTCTTGTCCAGCAGGCACATGAGCAACATTGTGAGACCCACTCGTGAAGAAGCTTTGCATCGGAGCCACAGATAAAGATTGATTCATTCTCAGGTTCAACTCAGTGGCATTCTCATAAGTCCCCTGAAACAAACACATTTATGTACAAAGCTAAGCATTTAGAGTTAGCATCATCATCTGCAGCCTGACTTCACCCACTGCTGGGTATAGGTACTTACTTGGTGAGCGGACTGGTTTCCGCAACTAGGCCACTGATGGGCCCTTTTTGCGTAAATGCTGGGTATAGGCCTCCATTATCTTTTGAGCCGTTAAACATCCACTACTGAACATAAGCCTTCCTCATGGATACCCATGAGGAGTAGTTGCCATACTCACCACACTTGGCAGGCGGATTGGCGAGTGACTCTTACTGCATCCACAGGCCTAAGAGGGGTAAATGTTTGCTGTAGAATGCCGGCAGTAGTTATGTTAGTAGGTTTTTAGGCTTTTATATGTTTGAGCCATATTTCATGGTCCTGTGTGAATCATATCCAGGTCAGCCCTGCAACGCGTGTGATGCCGTCTGCCTGTGAGGATTGAAGAAACTAAATTTATTTATTCCTATTTCTGGGAATCTGTGCCCATATTTTGTTTCTATGACTAACAAAAGATAATAGTGCAATTTTTAATATTACAAAGCATTTTCTTAAGTAAGAATTAGAAGCATTGATACACTAGGACCTCATCAGACAGACCAGCAAGCTGAAACCATTTATATACAAATAAATGTCTATTCAAAATACCTGAATGTGTAAGAACTGGGTCAGTATCTCCTCGGCTCTCCGAGACATGTCCATGAACCGTTGACACCGCTGCAGGAAGGAGAAGCATAGGTAGCACACTGTCTCAGGCCTGCGATCTGCTGTGTGCAGCTGAAACAAAAGTAATAAACATGCTGAACACCCATCTGAGCACATGGCCCGACACAGCGTTAGGTCGCGAAGTGGAAGAAGGGAATGAAGGCCGTTGCCTGCAGTGGGACAGTGGAGGCTATTTAGTAACCAATAACAAAAAATAATACACATTTTAAATTTTTACAAAATGTCGACTAAGCTCAACCCCAGCGTTTTTTTTGGTATGCTGATTACATCAAACGCGCTGTAATCATCATCAGACACTCGCCTTTGTTGATAGTTTTTCAAATATCGCCTGATACCGTGAGTCCGCGATGTGCTGCATCTTGACATCACTGGCTAGACACACTCTGCACAATGCTGTGTCAGTCATTTTATTAAAATCTATCTTCATTTAAGAATTGATTGAATCGGGAATCGAAATTATAATAAAATAAAATATTATTTTTTTGCTGGAGCGTCACATACTTCTTCTTCTTTTGTTAATGGCGTATGACGTGTGTGACAGA
Organism: Pasiphila rectangulata; assembly: GCA_963082625.1. Lineage (NCBI taxonomy): Eukaryota > Metazoa > Arthropoda > Insecta > Lepidoptera > Geometridae > Pasiphila > Pasiphila rectangulata. The sequence continues at coordinate 1,100,505 of OY720262.1, forward strand.
AACAGAAAAGATATTCCACCATTTGCCAACGTCTGTTTATTCGACAAGATGGTCAGAGTATAGCAGAAAAAGAAGACAAGAAACCGTGCGTACTGGGCTGGGCAGCCAAATAACATAAGAATTTATAAACTTGACGCTGGCGGAATTGTGTAAAACCAAACACAAAAGCCATAAAATAAAAAGACAACACAAGACAAGACAGAGTATAGCAAAAATGGGCATATACAGGTCGTCCCATGGATATGCCACATGGAGGGAAAGTACCTTGAATATTGTAGATGGATCATTTTACTGAAAGAAGACCTTATTTGAATTTAAAAAACAATTTATTCTGCATTTATTTATTTATTTGGGCTACCAACAAGAGATACACAATAATGAGGTTAATTATAACAATAGGTACTTAGGGCTAGTGTTCCCTCAATTAGAGGCGGCCACAACGTGATATTTAAATAATTATAATAATTTTATTAATTCATAGATATTTAAATAATTGCATGGTTGAACCGGGAATCGAACCCGTTACACGAGAAAAATAAACAGCCTGTAGCTTTATCATACCGATCGAAAGGCTTCATCATAAGGATTATTTTTTGCTAAATAAGATAGTGTCAGTAATTAAATAAAACATTTTTATGCCGTTTTTTGGCCTTTTTTTAGATTGAATTATGTAGAATACACCAAAATAAGCATGTTTCGTCATGTAAACTTTTTCTCTCAGATCGATATTTACCGAGATATTGGAGTTCCAAGGTCAGGCATTATAAAGGGCTGTAACACTTAGTAAAGTTTCTGACACTAAAATTTCTTCATATTTATCTGCTGTGGAGTTAATAGACTATAATATAATTATTGTTTGTGTATATAGATCGAATTTTACTAGTACCTACTTCTAAATTATTTTATCCAATAATGGAGAATGTATTTGACATGCTTAGAGACTCTAATAAGAATTGTATTGTTATGGATGACTTTAAAATTGATCTCATAGGATTGTTGAGTAATGACCACCGTGGGGTGCCGGCAGTAGAATGTTACCCCTCCTCTCTTGCCCGTGGATGGAGTGAGAATCTGCTAAGGGATGCCTCCGGAAAATGGGCAGCAGCATCTTCCGCATCATAAACATCCTATACTGCGCTCGCCAACCCGCCTGCCAAGCGTGGCGAGTATGGCAACAACCCCTCATGATTATGAAACCATGGACCAGGCCCCGAGACCCCGGCAGCCCCGTTAGTCCTGGCTACGGTAGCAGCCACGGTAACGGCGGGGCTAGGGGTGCTAAGAATCCCGGGAGACGTCCACCAACAAGATGGGCTGACGACCTGGTGAAGACCGCAGGTTTAATTAAGACCGCAGGTTGACGGTGGATGCAGATTGCTTCCAACCGCAATAACTGGAAATCCATGAGGGAGGCCTTTGTTCAGCAGCAGTGGACGTCCTACGGCTGAAGTGACCAAAAAAAATTACTGATTTAGTAAATAGTGCGGGTTTTAACATCGTTGGCTTCCCCACGAGTGTCACGGCGTCGACAAGTACATGCCTTGATCATGTGTACGTAGATAGCGCGGCTTCGTACACGCGACCGCTGTGCAGACCTTCCTAAGCGACCACTACGCTGTGCGCGTCGAGGTGCTATGTGAGCCGCACACGGCCGCCTCGCCGCCAGTTCGGTTTGCTAGGGCGTTCAGAAAACCAAATTAAAATAATTTTACTACAGCTTTAAATAGCATGGACTGGGACGAATATTCAAAAATTGCGTTCTATCAACAAACGGGCTAGCAAAAAACTATTATTGATATTATTATTAATAAACTAGTCATACGTTTCTCATTAAAACGAATTACTATTACCCAGGTAGGAAGCCGACATCAGTGACCTTAATGCGAACTGACAATTTTACGTCAATATCACGTGACAGACGTCACATCCCAATAGGACACGTATCTAAGACGTAACGTACGACGTAAGATTAACGTGTCATAATACCCCTAACGTTCTATAGTTACGTCTTTTTTACGTCACTGAGGTAGGTGAAAACACCAAACGTCATAAGTTAGGAAATTTTCGACGTCAAAGTAACGTCTCAAGATAACCTAAAAAAGACGGTCCGTAGTCACGTCCTTATAACGTAGTTGGTACGTACCTACCTAGGTAAGTTTGAAAGAATCCATAAAAAACGAGGTTGTGTGTGTGTGGCGTATCTGCATGTACCTAGCTAGGCGAAAGGTACGAGCGGGCTACCCCTTTAGAATAAAAACACAATTTAATGCATGTCATTCATAATCAATTGACACTTTAGTGAAAAAAAGCCAGTGTTAAAAGTATGAAGGAAAATCGATTCGATAATTTTTGAAATTCTCGTCTTAAGTAATATTTTTATTTTTAGACGAAAATATCGATAAAAATGCTAACTGATAAACTTCTTATTTCTTACAGTCATTATTTAAAATAATTTGACGCGCAATGCTGCACTACAGAAAATAGCACCTTGTCATGGAAAAAATAGAAGTCGAAATCGTGTGGGTGGTGACAACAGCTCACGGCAAAAAATAAAAGCTACGTCAATATAGGAACTTATTTATTCTACTTGTTGGAGTAGGTATTGGAAGCCAAGAAGGGTTCTCATTATTAGCTTTGCATTTATTTATCGTGCAATATCGGACCGTGCATAGTAATAATAATACAATAAATTACCTAATAATAATAAATTATCATTATTATTATTGAAGTGTATTGTCTGTGTGTAAGTACATTAGCATTACTAAAAAAAACCGTTACTTTGACTCATTTTTGTATTCCATTTTCCCGCGCTTCCGTGCTAACTAACACACACGCGCACCATCAGCACAGCCGCGCCGCCGCCGCCATATTATATTATCGCCCGCCCGCCAAGTGCCCAGTGCTGCCATCGATTTGCACAAATATGACGCAAAATGTAGCAAATATTTTAAACTATTGGTATACTACTACATTTGCACGATTTAAAAAAATGTTTGGCATCCTTGTTAAAACAGGTTTTAATCTGCTGAAAATATTCTGTGATGAACATCAAAAGCGAGATATTATCGGAGATAGTTGAATTCTAAAATTCAAAACTAAATTATTTATTGAACTAGATTATTTCAGAAAGTATATCGGTTTTGATGTTACATCACAGAATACTTTCATAATAGGTATAATGTAATCGCTTACTCTATCGATTGGCATAATTTGTTTCACCACTGAATGCTACACCTAGCTAATTTAATATTTTTTTTCAAAATGTTAGATGTCATAATAAGAATGTCTGCTAGTCACTAAATTAAAACTATCGTGGTGTGTCATATAACGGTTTATTTATTTATTAAGAAAAGGATTGCCAACAGTTTACATATCAAAAATTACACTTAAACATTTATAGGGACACAGTCTGATATGTTACAGGCAAACACAACATTGGTAGATTTAAATATTATACAAAATTTTAAGACATAAATAGGTAGTAAATAGTGTTTTATAATTGTCCTTTTGGAAAATGAAATAATCAAGCGTAAGAACGTACATTATATCTGTATGTCAGTCAAGTCAACAACAATCAAAATAATAATCCGCTCCGCAAGAATTCGTTCGCGGAAAACTTGCGGAAAACTAAATCATAGCTGGTGAAAACCTTGTTCTTCTCTATATTTAGCGATGGATCGGAAACATAGACCACAGCATAGACTCTAAAGAAGATACTTAAAGATCGAGACTGCATCAACACTTCGAGACGTGGTGCTGGAGGAAAATGTTTTAGATTCCTTGGACTGCATTCCGCACCAACAAGTCCATTCTACGAGAACTCAATCAAGGTCAAAACCAGGCGTACCGAACGGACATAACCTCGAACGATGTTAATATTTGTTATAGTATAAAAGTAGGAATTAAGCGTAGATACGGACGGTCACAGTGCCGCTAATCAGTCGGTGGCAACATTAATTTTTCTTTTCGAGTCGAAGCGAGCGAGCTCATGCGGATTTTGCGGATATTATTGTGATGTGATTGTGAGTAAGAAAGTGGGAAGAATTGCAATTGCGTGCGCAGACACACAATGTATAATTCAGTTATGATGCAATTCAACGAATCAGACGGTGGTGGTAGCGTGTCTATCGTCCGCAACAAGTGGCTTATGCCGCGGCGTCGAAAACGAGAAGTCTATTGGCCTCTCCTAAAGAAGGCAAAGCATTCGATCGGCAACTAGCTCTGGACAATTTCACCAGATGAAAAGTGGAAACTCTATGGCATCCAAAGGATTTCTGTTGAAACTGGTAAGTGATGATGAGATTGCGACCTAGGAAATCGTTACCGGTACTTTATTCCGAGTACCTACTTAACCTACAAAACGGCCGGGAAGCTAATTTTATTCCTTTGCTAGGTTAGGTTTCAGGTACTTATGCCTTACCGAGACTAGTTTGGTTTTGGATGTCATAAGAGGCGACTGAGCGATTACACTAGGAGATGGGCAGCAGCATCTACCTGAGTCTATACCAGACCCATACTGTGATCATCAATCCGCCTACCAATAGTGGTGATTATGGAAAATTCCCTCATTGTATACTTTGGGGGAGGCCCATGTCCTGCTGTGGACTTTTTCGGGCTGTTATGATGATGATGATAGAAAGAATAACATATATCTGTGTGGATTGTCAATGGCTGAAATGAGCTTGGCTGTTTATATACTTAATTTTATTTTTCAGATTCGATACTTGGTCCCCCAAGTATCGCCCTTGAGATTTGTTATGTATGACAGACATGCTAGCTGTCCAATACAACTTTTCTGGCAAGCGATCAGCAAAAAGACCGTTTTGTGATTTGAAGCTCAATGCTGTCATAATAGGTATGTATCAAACATGTTTTTTTTTTTGTAAAATATATAACGGCGGCGGCGACGGTTATTATTATCTGCTAGTATGTTAGTCAGCATGGGACAAATAAATTGTGATCTAAATTTTGAACCACTTGACATCCAATTTTTTAACCCCTGCTGATTAACAAGAGGGGTGTTATAACTTATAAGTTTGACCGCTATGTGTGTTTGTGTTCTGGTGGTATTCATCGGCTTGAAACTCATGTTGGGTTATACGCTATGTAGGGGTCTGGTAAAGTTTCATGGGTATTTTAAATTTTTGTGAAATTTACTCGATATTTTGTATTTTTGTCTATACATCCAGTATATTCAATTTTAAATATTTTTTACTTTTAATGCCTGTTAAACAATGTATTAGCCATGTCAAGTATACTACCTTGTTTGTAATGTTATTTAAACAATAAATGTTAATTTCAGAAAGCGTCAAATGGTCATCACCAGGATCAAACAATAAGGATATTGAAGATTGTATCAAAGCTTGGTTGAAACATGCACCTGAAAGACTGAAACGCCATAAAAAAGAATGAGTGATAAAATACCATACAATTTACGCTTTAATTTACGATTCATCTGATAAAAATGTATGTTTTCCATTGCTCCATTAGAGCCGTAGTATAAGTATTAACTAGTTTAGTTAAGTAGTGTTTAAAAAGATAATAATTTTTTATTTCAAAATTAATAAATGTTATTGTGTGTTAACTGGCTTATAATTTATACCGAGGTCATGATGTGGTTGCTCTCTTTTTAGGCATTTTTATTGCTCTTTTGACCACGTGGGACAGCGCAGGAAGCGACCTGTGGCGCCATCGGGCAATCAAACGATCAGTATGCCGCAAGAACAGGCAGCCGCTGTTCGCGTCCCTGTGGTCAAGAACGTAGCTGTATTTAGTAGGTACCTAAATAATACGTCGCCTGAACGTCACACGTAGGTCATTTTTCGGTCGTTTTTAGTACCACTTTCAGCCTTTATACGTATCTAATAGGTCCTACTGACGTCACTATATAGTCGTAAACACGTCATATTTTAGGTCATAAATACGTCGCGTTTAGGTCATTTTATAAGTCCCATTGACGTCACTTTTGGGACGGCCACACGACGTCACGGTGTGACGTCTCGTGCCCGTGACATATTGACGTCATTAACTGAGCCCGCTGACGTGACCCTGGGACGTCCGTTACGTCTGTAACCGACCTTAGTATAACGTCTTTAGGACGTAAAATTCCTACTTGGGTAGAGATAATAAATTAAAAGTAAAAAAAAACTTTTTAACAAACAAGCTTTTATAATTAATGGAATCAGGCGTTACTTTGCGGAAATCCATATGACAATAAAATAAAATAAGTGTGGGTTTGGGTATGCATGTTGCACTAATAGCCTGGTTCCCCCTGCATGTGCATAATTAGCGGGCGGGAGGGCGGTGCATATGCATCTCAGCATTAGCGGAATTCAAACTAGATATTTTTCATTGCATTTTATTGAAACAAGCTTTTATTTAAACTTACCCACTAAAAATAATAAAATAAACATTTTCCATTAAAGTTTAATGTCAACTTAAAACGTCTTTACACAATATACATATGTAATAAAAAAGCTTGTCGCGAGATTAACCTGTGTGCTTGTAACTTGATCTAATTGATTTAATTTTGTTTTCAAACAATGTAAATACGAGAACCTACTTAAATCTCGTGACAAGCTTTTTTATTACATATGTATATTGTGTAAAGACGTTTTAAGTTGACATTAGGTAAACTTTAATTGAAAATGTTTATTTTATTATTTTTAGTGGGTACGTTTAAATAAAAGCTTGTTTGTTGAAAAGTTTTTTTTACTTTATATTTATTTTTTACTTTTTAGTTATCACTGGACAGTTGGTTTCTTGTCTGTTCATCTCATGACCACCATGTTGGATTGAGAGTGGTGTCATGTAATTTTTCAAGTAACTCTCAGCAAGGCCTTTTATTTGATACCTATATTGTAAGAGTGCATTAAGAATAACTAGTCCGCCATCTTGAGTAGGTATACCGTCATGTTGGATTTCGAGTAATGTCATTTAATTTTTCGAGTAACTCTCACCAAGGCCTTTCATTTGATACCCATATTATAAGAATAAGAAAACTTTATTGTTCAATTGTTACATTTTCCATGTAGGTACATGAAAGGTCTTAAAAAAATTAATGTGAAAACAATTTTATCCATTTCGGACATACAATACTCATCACTATATGAGTGCATTAAGAATAACTAGTCCGCCATCTTGGATTCAGAGTATCGTCACATCATTTTCGAACTATTTTCAGCAATCCCTTTCATTTGATACCCATATTGTAGGAGTCCACTACAATAACTTGTCCGCCATCTTGGGTGTTCCGCCATGTTGGATTCAGAGTAAAGCCATATAATTTTTTGCATTATTCTCAGCAAGCCCTTTCATTTGATACCCATATTATAGGAGTACATTAAAAAAATAAGTAGGTAGTTCGCCAGGACAGTACAGAATAGTACATGACAGTACAGTCCAATCCTGTTCACTCCAGTCCAGTTCAGTCCAGTCCAGTGCAGTGAAGTGCAGTGCAGGCCAGTCCAGTTTCCAGGTAATCTAAAAAAGTTATCTCTGGATGCGTTAATATATCCTACTCCTCATATTAAATATGTACTTGAACTTAGTGAAAAAATCGCGCGGTTATTGTTAAAAAAACAACACACCAACCAACCGTTCGTTACTGCTGCGGCACAGTCGCGACTGTCTGCATGCCGAGATCGAGGCGCGTAGGTATAGCTCGCGCTTCGTCCGTTCGTATGAAGTTAGAATACTGTATAGATAAATATTCTGTGATCTGTCTGTCTCCCTCACGCAATCGATTGGAAGAATATTCGGAAATCGTCTGGAATATTCTCTTACGTGTTGAACTACACAAGACAATACCTACTACTAAAATCCGGTTTACCATTTGGTTTGCTTTATACTTATAGATTTTTTTTGTAATAGTCGGGGGATTATTATTATTTGCTCGTCCGTCAATACAATTTCCATTTTCCTATTTTTAAAACTATGGTTTAGCTGTTGGTATTCCTGCTACGCAAGAGGTTGCGGGTTCGGATCCCGCCTCGGAACAAATGTCTGTATGACCTGCAGATATTTGTTCAGGGTGTTCTGGATGTTTTCTATAGGTACCTATATAATAAAAAATATATATCTATATAGTATATTGTATTAAGTATATCAGTCATCTAGTACCTATAACACAAGCTCTGCTTAGCTTGGGGCTAGGTGATGCTGTGTGAATTGTCCAGCATTATTTATTTATTTCATTTTTATTTAAAGAAATAAATAACATTAGGTATACTCGTAAGTACCCAATTACCTACCTACTTTCAGACTTGACGATAATCATTTATTTATTTAATACTTTATTGCACAATTACAAAAGGTGGGCTTAATGCTAAAGCATTCTCTACCAGCCAAAACTGTAGTTTAGAGTGTCATCCTCACATACTAAGTACAGCATAATATTAGTACAAATAAAAAATATCAAAATGATAACACCTAAATAATAAATTAACTGAAATAGCTTTTCTGCACTACTGTACAATCATTAGAAAAGCTGGTATATAAATTTAAGAAGGTAGGGTGAATGTTCTTTAGGGCCGCTTTTTATTGGCTTTTCGAATTTGGTCGGATAACTGTATGAATGTGCATGTTTCGTTGTTTTTATTTATTAACGGTTAATTACAAGGTATAGAAATCTGAAATTCAGTGTGCGTTTATTTGAATACACGCTTTGATTTTTGGCAAATATGTGAAGTTTTTATCTTGTTAAAACTCCCTTATTTGAGACTCGAAATAAGAAAACCACTTTCAGTACTCAAACTGATAAGTATATTTCTTCGCAAAATAATATTTAGGGTTTCACAATTTTGCCAGGAGATATATATTTTAATAGGCATCAGTCAGTGCAATTGCAGAGCGCCTTTCTTAAGTAGTTCAAGAGCTTGAGGCTATTTTCGATTTTCAGAAAAACTCGTCTTTTTCATATACCTACCATGCATTTTTTGGAAAAACTACTAGGGCACCAATTGGCACATATTACAGCGCACCTGCCCACAAAAAATCATGTCTGTTTGTCCAGCCGTTCCGGAGATATGGAAATCTGCCAAACGTTACTGCATCGGCATTTTATTTTTTCGAATAACTGAAACCTTAATAGGCACTTATTTTATTTTTAGGGCTCATTATCAGGGTACAGCGCTCTAATTTTTCTACAATTTTGAACTTGATCCTAGTCGACATGCCGCCCCAGTAACGCACACCTTTTGTTTTACATTATAATTGGGCATTCAATTATCGGACAACGCAAAATGCAACGTGCATTTGCATGAATTCATTTAGGTACTAAAATAAAATTGCTAAATATGCTTAAGCTTATGTTACAAATTGCTTCACGTCGGTCGCCCTCTGTAATACTATCCATCAACGGCGTCTTTGTAACGTATTATAATGATTCTCCGAATCTGATATGTGCCGCGTAGAATAGTTTTGTTTACCTGTTGGGCGGTGCGACATAGAGCTTTGATTGTGTACTTCTGCGTAGTAATAAAAAACTATTATTTTGATTATTGAAGTAAGTAATACTTGGTGCTGAGATGTTTTAGTTATTCAGACTGTGTGTAACGCTCAAACGAAGAGCACGCCGCGCTTAAACTTTGTGACTCTGTGAATACAAGTTTGAAACTACTTAAGTGAGATTTCATTTTGTGCCACCCTGACCCACCTGCCGTTACATCTCAGAAGTGGGATACTGGGACAATGTCCGGCCCATATAAGGATGGTTTGGGCAAACGCCGCCGCACACATTCTACATCGTCGTCGGCAGACGAAGAAGAAAATGATTTTTTTTCTTTGAAAGAACAAAATACTACAATGAAGTCAACCAAGAGACTGCGTGTTACTCCGACAGAAGCGGAAGTGGTACCGAAGTTTTGCCCGGATGACAAGACAAGCAATGTGACGGGTTGGTTACACAAAATTGACCAACTAGGAGATGTTTACGGATGGGACAATAAAGATCGACAATTTGTGATGCAAATCCGATTACGAGGTTCTGCGCGCGAATGGTACGATGATTTGGAGAATTACGATTTGACCTGGGAAGAATGGAAGCAAGCATTGCAAACTGCATTTCCCCGATCTACCGATTATGTAAACAGACTCGAAGAAATGTTAGCAAGAACGAAGACAGACTCCGAAACAATGACAAAATATTATCATGCAAAATTATCCTTACTCAAGAAATGTAACATAGATGGAGAAGCAGCTATTTCCTGTATTATTCGAGGCTTACCGACAGAATTGAGAGCTAATGCTAAGGCATACCAATGCAATCAGCCAGAAAGTTTGTATTATGGCTATTTGTCGTCACTAGAAAATTACAAGAAAGTTGAATCTGTCAGCATGACGCGGAAGTACATATGGAGAAGAGGCACAAATGGTAGTGATAACACCAATTCTACAACTGCTACTGCTGGCCCTAGTTTCCCACCGGGTTCATCGAGACCGTTAAATCTGAAGATATGCTACGCGTGCCGAAAACCTGGTCACGAAGTCAAGGATTGCAAGAGTACGCCGCTACAACGCTGTGAGGTGTGCCATCGCTACGGGCATGCTGCCGCGAGTTGCTGGTTTGCTGCGGGTTCATCCCAGAAACAACTAAATAAGGTCAGTAAAGTAATGTTTGTCACATATAATGTATACCAAGATCTGTATAAAAAGAAGGTACGAGTAAACGGGTGTGAACTAATGGCCTACATAGACACTGGCAGTAAATTAAACATTCTCACCGCACTACAAGCTAAACGTTTACAATTAAAAGTTAATGCAACTACAGTGGTTATGAAAGGATTTGGTGGTGCTCACATTAATTCATTAGGTGCTTCGTTAATTGAAATATGTGTAGATGATACTGTATTGAGAGGTATAGTCGAAATAACCGACTATGATCTAAGTGAAATAGACTTGATTATTGGTCAAACAATGATTAATCAAAAAAATATTAGTTTGGTTACGACAGCAGACTCTGTAACTATTGTATCTACTTGTGGTTTGGAGAACATATTTTCAGATATGCAATTAAGCGCAATTGATTGTAAGACCAAGTACCCAATGTATCTTAAATATGATACTGTCCTCCCTAAAATGAGCTATGGTTATGTCGATGTAAAAGTAGATCTCCCATTCTACAGACAAAACGTTACGCTTTTTACTAAAGCTGTTTATTATCAATTAGGAGGGTCATCATACTATATACCCCCAGGTGTTATAAGTTCAAAGCAAATGTACTTGAAGGTAGTAAACGTGGGTGAAGAAACTATTGAGTGGAAAGCGAACAAATTATTGGCCAGAGCAGAATTAATGACTGAAAGTGATACAATCGAAATGCATAAAGTTCAAGGCGTAAATCAAATTTTAGAGACCAAGTTAACTAAAATCACAATAAATGACTTAGATGTTGGACAACTTGATGTTACCAATCAGAGTCGATTGTTAGAATTGCTTAATAAATTCGTACATTCTTTCGCTTTCTCCACAAACGAGTTAGGATGCACCGATTTAATCGAAATGCATATAAAAACTACAAACGATCAACCAGTTTGCTTTAAGCCTTACAGGCTGTCATATAAAGAAAACGAAATCGTGAATGAGAAGGTTCAAGACCTCATTGATGCTGGTATAGTCCGGGAATCTGTATCAGATTATGCTAGTCCTATAGTATTGGTAAAAAAGAAAGGAGGCGATTATCGATTGTGTGTTGATTATCGAGCCTTAAATGCACGAACGGTGAAGGACCGCTTTCCGCTACCTCACATCGAAGATCAAATAACACAACTTAGTGGAAAAACATTTTTCACTACTTTAGATCTTGCACAGGGTTATTATCAGGTACCTATGGCTGAGTCCTCCGTCAATAAAACTGCATTCGTGACACCATCTGGACAGTTTGAATTTATAAAAATGCCATTTGGTCTTGCTAACGCACCAGCTGTCTTCTCTCGATTAATACGCATGGCCCTAAAAAACGTTGTTGACGATATAGCGCTATACTTAGATGACATAATGATTCCCTCTGTCACTATCACGTCAGGACTGGAACTGTTAAAAAAGTTACTGCATCTTCTCACTGCTGCAAATTTAAAATTAAATATCAAAAAATGCTCATTCCTAAAAACAAGCGCTAACTATCTTGGTCACGAAATCACCGCTGGGACAATACAACCGGGTCAAGCGAAAATAAATTGTGTTGCTAAATACAAAACACCGAAAAATGTACATGAGATTAGGCAGTTCATTGGCTTGGCATCATATTTCAGGAAATTCATACGTGGGTTTGCCCAAATTGCACGACCACTGACGAAATTAACTAAAAAGGAAACCCAATGGCAATGGGGCCCTGAACAACAATTGTCATTTGAAACCTTAAAACAAAGACTTACTGAGCGTCCTGTACTAGGTATTTATGACAGAAATGCAGAAACTGAGCTTCATACTGACGCTAGCAAGTTGGGTCTGGGAGGGATACTTTTCCAAAAGGGAGCTGATAAGTGCTTAAAGCCGATTGCCTATTACAGCAGGGTTACAAGTCAAGAAGAGCAGTTTTACCACAGTTATGAACTTGAAACCCTTGCTGTGGTAGATTCATTGAAGCGATTCAAAATCTACTTGACTGGTATACATGTTAAAGTGATAACGGATTGTGCGGCACTGCGCACCACTCTCTTGAAGAAAGATCTGATTCCTCGTATAGCCCGCTGGTGGCTCACCATACAAGATTTTGATTTGGAGATAGAATACCGCCCGGGCGAACGAATGAAGCATGTGGATGCCTTAAGCAGAAATCCCGTGACCAACTCAGTATTTCTGATTGATAATCCGGATTGGCTACTAACCTTACAATTGCAAGACGACAACATTCAAGACATATTGACAAAAATACGTGGAGGTACGACAAATACGGACATCACAAGCAATTACATGATAAAAAATGATGTTCTGTTTAGAAAAACGCTAGCTGGCGAACGTTTTGTGATTCCGAAATCAGCCAAATTTAGCTTACTTCAGAAATACCATGATCAGATAGGACACCCGGGTTTTAATAGGTGCGAACAGATTATCAAGGAACAATTCTGGTTTCCAGGCATGACACGTTTTATACGCAAATATATAAACTCGTGCTTACAATGCGCGTACGGTAAAGGAAATCATGGTAAACAACAAGGAGAATTACATCCGATTATCAAGGAACCTATTCCAATGCATACACTGCATGCTGATCATCTTGGTCCATTCGCAAAAACACGAAAAGGAAACACGTATATCCTTGTAATTATTGACGCATTTACTAAATTTGTGTTTGCCAAACCAGCGAAAAATTGCAGCTCCATTGAAACAATCAGACTTCTCAAAGATATATTTTACACGTTTGGGATCCCTCATAGAGTTATCACTGATAGGGGTAAAGCGTTTACAAGCAGATACTTCAAAAAATTCATAGAAGAAGCTCAATTCAAGCATGTACTGAATGCTATAGCGAGCCCTCGTTCGAATGGCCAAGTAGAACGTGTAAATAGAACACTTCTGAATGGACTTAATACAATGTCAGAAAGTGAGTGTATGTGGGACGAAAAGCTACTTGATGTTGTATGGGGCATCAATAATACTCCGAATAACACGACAGGCATATCTCCATTTAAGCTTATGTTTGGTCACAATAATTCCCGTTTACCAGCGTATCCAAATTCAGCCCCTGATAATCATGATACTCAGCAAAGCGAACTGCAAGTACGTAGGGCAACTGCCAAGGAGCGTATTGATCGCAATATGTCATTAATGAAGAACAGATTCGATAATAAACATAAAAGATGCAATAAGTATGCAGTAGGACAACTTGTCTTATGGAAAGGTGGCACCGCTACAGATTCTACTACTAAAGTTGCGAGAAAACTAAGAAATCTCTATACAGGCCCATATAAAGTTAGTTCAGCTGACCACTCTTTAGACCGATACACGATTACCAGTATAAAAGGTATGAAAGGTTACAAGAGATTCAATGCTGTAGTCTCAGGCGAAGTTCTTCGACCTTATAAACCTGCAGTATCTGATGATGACACTTCTAGTAGTGATCGTGAAGTAGATAGAGATGATCTCATTGATTTATTAGAGAGTTAAAAGAAATGGAAGTAAAAATTTAAGCAAACATCACGGGTTCTAAAAATTTATTTGCATTAGTTCTACAAATGTGTATAGGTACCTACTTATAAGTTGTGTTGCCTGTACTGTGTGATTCAAAAATAAAATTGCTCGTAGATAATAACTATGTGATACATCTATGTGATTCTTATTCAAATAAGTATTCTAATAAACTGTGTGATACACGGCTATGTGATCCGTGGCTGTGTGACATAAATACAAAACTGTGTGATATATGGCTGTGTGATCCGTGGCTCTAATAAACTGTGTGATACACGGCTATGTGATCCGTGGCTGTGTGACATAAATACAAAACTGTGTGATACACGGCTGTGTGATATATCTGTGTGATTCGTTCAAATAAACTGTGTGATACACGGCTATGTGATCCGTGGCTGTGTGCCATAAATACAACCTTATTGCTAGGATCTGATTAACCCTACAGCCAAGTACTGCGTGTGTTTATTTGGTTGCAGATGTCAGAACGGAACAGCAGGGATACGCAATCCTAAGCACTGTGGGACACAGCGCGGGTGCAGGATGGCCGAGTGTTACAAATTGCTTCACGTCGGTCGCCCTCTGTAATACTATCCATCAACGGCGTCTTTGTAACGTATTATAATGATTCTCCGAATCTGATATGTGCCGCGTAGAATAGTTTTGTTTACCTGTTGGGCGGTGCGACATAGAGCTTTGATTGTGTACTTCTGCGTAGTAATAAAAAACTATTATTTTGATTATTGAAGTAAGTAATACTTGGTGATGAGATGTTTTAGTTATTCAGACTGTGTGTAACGCTCAAACGAAGAGCACGCCGCGCTTAAACTTTGTGACTCTGTGAATACAAGTTTGAAACTACTTAAGTGAGATTTCATTTTGTGCCACCCTGACCCACCTGCCGTTACACTTAGTAAGAGGTCGGTAGGTCTACCAATAGTTTTCACAATCTATACTCGCTAGCGACTGTAGTAAAAAAATGTATAAAAATGGGTGGGTGTTTCTAATTAGATGACCACCACTGTATATTTATTACATTATACTACATAGAAAGCGTTGGCGGGATGATCCCATCACCTTCGACAGAGGGTGGTGGGAGTCTGCGAAGTATCGGGTTGGTTGGAGGAAATTGGGGGAGACCTTTGCCCAGCAGTGGGATTAGATTAGTGGGATCAGATGGGAGTTAGGTTAGTAAAAAAAATTACTCAGATAGATATTTTTTATTATAATATAAAAAAAACTTGTTCATTCCATATTTTCAGTGAATGTAGTTATGTACATTTATAATTATTGGGTAATAAGAGTAATAACTTTTCGTTAACATTTGCATGCCGTAGGTATAGTTCGGTAGTGTGTGATACCTAAGAATAAGCATACAAATATCTGCCTAAAACCATACTAGGGGCAAATAAATCCATTTCATTTAATTTCAACTACAATAATACACAAATATTTTAGTAACAAACCCGGTATCTAATGAAGGCCCGAAAAAACACTCAAAGAGTTCGACACGTGTCTCTACAAGGCAGCTTCAGGAGAAACCGGCTCCCCGTTCGTCACGGAATACACTAGAAAGAAACAACAAAGACGCAGAGGTAGCTGCCCAGTACAACGCCACCTCCCCGGACGTCACCTCTTCGACCGCCGAACAGTGTGTCTCCCATGAGTTGTCACGATCGCCTGCCGTTACTGCAGTAGTAGTAGTACGTTACTATGACATCTGTCAGATTTGTAACTCATGCATGCTACCAAATTCTAAGAAAATGAAGCCCAAACTACAGTCGCTGCAGAATAGTTTACTGCGTATTTTAGTACCAAACTATCCGCTAGAGGCACTGTACAAGTTTTCATACATTTTTTTATGCAATAACAGTTGCTAGCGAGTATAAATTGTGAAAACTCATGGTAGGACAAACTTCTGAAATTTTCTATCTACTAAGTATTACTCTTGTTACTAATATTTGTTGTTAATTTAAATTAATATTGGATGTTAACGGAGCGGGTACCGGAACCGGAAAAAGTACACAGTACTAAGAAAAAATTGGAAGGTTTTTTTTATGTCAGATAGGTATGTTAGACCTTGATATCGCAAGTATTTAGGTTAAAGGTTGGAAGAAAAAAAACTTTGAGAAAGGGCGGTCGCGTTTTTCCACCTACCTCTAATTATTCAAAAATACAGATCACTTGAGAACCTTGCCTTGTTCTGAAGTCGGTAAACAAATGCTCTTAAAGCGAATTCTTATGTTAGATGTAGCCAAGTAGGTAGTAATAAAAACATCAGACAGATGGCTTTCCTCTACTATGTGGACATGTATGTACATACTATGTGGCGTGTTAAATCTGATTTCCTACTAAATCTCCTATTGCACACATTACCGTTTTAATTAAAGTTAAATAAATAAATTACAAAGTAAATGGCTCTTCTCCAATGTGAACTCTCAAGTGAGTGGTTAACGTTTGTTTACGAGTAATTTTTTTATCACATACATTACTGACATATGCCTTTTCTCCAGTGTGAATTGTCAAGTGATTGGTTAATATATGTACGTTTACAAGTAAATTTCTTACGACATACATTACAGGCATGGGGTTTTTATCCAGTGTGATTTCTCATGTGGGTTGTTAAATTAGATTTATAAGTAAATTTTTTATCACATACATTACAGGCATAGGGTTATTCTCTAGTGTGAACTCTCATGTGGGCTGTTAAATGAAATTTCTGAAAAAATTTTTTATCACATACATTACAGGCATAGGGTTTTTCTCCAGTGTGATTTCTCATGTGGCTTGTTAAATTAGATTTATGAGTAAATTTTTTATCACATATGTACATTACAGGCATAGAGTTTTTCTCCAGTGTGATTTCTCATAATATGGGTTGTTAAATGAAATTTCTGAATAATTTTTTTATCACATACATTACAGGCATAGGGTTTTTCTCCAGTGTG
The DNA here is from genome assembly GCA_963082625.1 of Pasiphila rectangulata. Lineage (NCBI taxonomy): Eukaryota > Metazoa > Arthropoda > Insecta > Lepidoptera > Geometridae > Pasiphila > Pasiphila rectangulata. The sequence continues at coordinate 1,117,574 of OY720262.1, forward strand.
ATTTCTCATATGGGTTGTTAAATTAGATTTATGAGTAAATTTCTTATCACATACATTACAGGCATAGGGTTTTCTCCAGTGTGAATTCTCATGTGGGCTGTTAAATAAAATTTCTGAATGAATTTCTTATTACATACATTACAGGCATGGGGTTTTTCTCCAGTGTGAACTCTCATGTGGCCTGTTAAATGAGATTTATGAGTAAATTTTTTATCACATATGTACATTACAGGCATAAAGGTTTTTTCCAGTATGACCTCTCATGTGGGTTGTTAAACTATATGGTTGAGTAAATTTTTTATCACATACATTACAGGCATAGGGTTTTTCTCTAGTGTGAACTCTCATGTGGCGTGGTAATTGAGATTTACAAGTAAATTTCTTATGACATACATTACAGGCATGGGGTTTTTCTCCAGTGTGAATTCTCATGTGGACTGTTAAATGAAATTTCTTAATAAATTTTTTATCACATACATTACAGGCATAGGGTTTTTCTCCAGTGTGATTTCTCATGTGGCTTGTTAAATTAGATTTCTGAATAAATTTTTTATCACATACTTTACAGGCATAGGGTTTTTCTCCAGTGTGAACTCTCATGTGGCTTGTTAATTGAGATTTACTAGTAAATATTTTATCACATACATTACAGGCATGGGGTTTTTCTCCAGTGTGAATTCTCATGTGGACTGTTAAATAATATTTCTGAATGAATTTCTTATCACATACATTACAGGCATAGGGTTTTTCTCCAGTGTGAATTCTCATGTGGGCTGTTAAATAAAATTTCTGAATGAATTTCTTATCACATACATTACAGGCATGGGGTTTTTCTCCAGTATGAATTTTCAAGTGAGTGGTTAAGCTTTCTTTACGAGCAAATATTTTATCACATACATTACAGGCATGGGGTTTATCTCCAGTGTGAATTCTCATGTGGGTTGTTAAATTACATTTATAAGTAAATTTTTTATCACATACATTACAGGCATAAAGGTTTTTTCCAGTATGACCTCTCATGTGGATTGTTAAATAAAATTTCTGAATAAATGTTTTATCACATACTTTACAGGCATAGGGTTTTTCTCCAGTGTGAACTCTCATGTGGGTTGTTAAATTAGATTTATCAGTAAATTTTTTTTCACATACATTACAGGCATGGGGTTTTTCTCCAGTGTGAATTCTCATGTGGGCTGTTAAATTACATTTATAAGTAAATTTTTTATCACATACATTACAGGCATAAAGGTTTTTTCCAGTATGACCTCTCATGTGGATTGTTAAATAAAATTTCTGAATAAATGTTTTATCACATACTTTACAGGCATAGGGTTTTTCTCCAGTGTGAACTCTCATGTGGGTTGTTAAATTAGATTTATCAGTAAATTTTTTTTCACATACATTACAGGCATGGGGTTTTTCTCCAGTGTGAATTCTCATGTGGGCTGTTAAATGAAATTTCTGAATAAATTTTTTATCACATACATTACAGGCATATAGGTTTTTTCCAGTATGACCTCTCATGTGGATTGTTAAACTTTGTCTATGAGAAAAAAAATTATTACATACATTGCACGCAAAAGGCTTTTCTCCAGTGTGCACTCTCATGTGAGATGATAAATGCCACTTGTTCCGAAATTCTTTCTCACATATATCACAGGCATATGGTTTCATATGGACAATCCCTGTTAGACTAGGTTTTATATCTAATTGTATATTTTGCCTGTGGCAGCTTTGCTTTTGTATGATATGTGACTGCTTTATGTGTAAAGCCAGTTTACGCTTGACCCTAAATACCTTGTTGCATATGTCACAATAGAAAGCAATTTGCAGCTTTGGTTGTTCCACATCCGTAGCAGGAGGAACATTCAAAACATCATAATCACTATCTATCTCAAATTTCAAGCGTTCCCTTATAGACTCCACAAAGGTTTCCTCTTCTGCCGTTGCCTCTTCCTTCACAGATATCACTTCTTGTCCAGCAGGCACATGAGCAACATTGTGAGACCCACTCGTGAAGAAGCTTTGCATCGGAGCCACAGATAAAGATTGATTCATTCTCAGGTTCAACTCAGTGGCATTCTCATAAGTCCCCTGAAACAAACACATTTATGTACAAAGCTAAGCATTTAGAGTTAGCATCATCATCTGCAGCCTGACTTTACCCACTGCTAGGTATAGGCCTCCATTATCTTTTCAGCCGTAAAACATGCACTACTGAACATAAGCCTTCCTCATGGGTACCCATGAGTAGTTGCCATACTCATCACACTTGGCGGGCGGATTGGCGAGTGACTCTTACTGCATCCACTGGCATAAGAGGGGTAAATGTTTGCTGTAGAATGCCGGCAGTAGTTATGTTAGTAGGTTTTAGGCTTTTATATGTTTGAGCCATATTTCATGGTCCTGTGTGAATCATATCCAGGTCAGCCCTGCAACGCGTGTGATGCCGCCTGCCTGTGAGGATTCAAGAAACTTAATTTATTTATTCCTATTTCTGGGAATCTGTGCCCATATTTTGTTTCTATGACTAACAAAAGATAATAGTGCAATTTTTAATATTACAAAGCAATTTTCTTAAGTAAGCATTAGAAGCATTGATACACTAGGACCTCATCAGACAGACCAGCAAGCTGAAACCATTTATATGCAAATAAATGCCTGTTCAAAATACCTGAATGTGTAAGAACTGGGTCAGTATCTCCTCGGCTCTCCGAGACATGTCCATGAACCGTTGACACCGCTGCAGGAAAGAGAAGCATAGGTAGCACACTGTCTCAGGCCTGCGATCTGCTGTGTGCAGCTGAAACAATTACTCTTATTTTTATTGTTGTCACTAAAAAGGTCTGTGTGAACATTATTTTTATAAACAATATTCCAAGTAATAAACATGCTGAACACCCATCTGAGCACATGGCCCGACACAGCGTTAGGTCGCGAAGTGGAAGAAGGGAAGGGAGGCCGTTGCCTGCAGTGGGACAGTGGAGGCTATTTAATAACCAATAACAAAAAATAATACACATTTTAAATTTTTACAAAATGTCGACTAAGCTCAACACCAGCGTTTTTTTTGGTATGCTGATTACATCAAACGCGCTGTAATCATCATCAGACACTCACCTTTGTTGATAGTTTTTCAAATATCGCCTGATACCGTGAGTCCGCGATGTGCTGCATCTTGACATCACTGGCTAGACACACTCTGCACAACGCTGTGTCGGTCATTTTATTAAAATCTATCTTCATTTAAGGATTGATTGAGTCGGGAATCGAAATTATAATAAAATTAAATATTCTCTTCGCTGGAGCGTTACATACTTCTTCTTCTTTTGTTAATGGCGTATGACGTGTGTGACAGAAAGAGAAAAGATATTCCACCACTTTGCCAACGTCTGTTTATTCGACAAGATGGTTAGAGTATAGCAAAGGTATATGGGTAAGGCCGTAAAATTGGCCTCATGTAACATAAAAGTAACTTAAAAGTGTGTGACTGGGTAACTTAAAAGTAACATAAAAGTTTTGTTAAGGCACGTCTACAATATATTAGAGTTTTTGCTTCATCATCATCATCAGCCTATATTAGTCCACAGCTGGACATAGGCCTCCCCTAATGAGCGCCATAGCGCCCTGTCTTCAGCTTGCCGCATCCAGTATTTGCCTGCAGTCTTTCGCAGGTCATCATTCCACCTGGCCAGAGGGCGTCCTACACTACGTTTGCCGATTCGCGGTCTCCACTCAAGAACTCGTTTACCCCAGCGGTTATCGGTTCTTCACGAGATATAGCCGGCCCATAGCCACTGAGTTTTTGCTTATAAGAAAAAAACTTCTTATTACACAATCATTTATTTTTAACTTATAAAGCTAGGTTGGTACAGGGGTAGGTATTTTAAATTTACGAATTCACCGGTACTAATGAATCGCGATAACTAATTACAGTTCAAAATAAATTTCGTTAAAAACATCTTTTAATAGGTATTCGTTCTTTTTGATAACATCTTCGATCAATTCTATAGTTTTCACAATCAACAAAGAAGGAACAGTATCTGTGTCCAATTTCTTCGTGGTAACGAATCTCAGTAAGGGTTTTTTCATAGTCTTAAGAAAACTAATAGTGTAGTTTGTATCATCGTCTTTGGTATGTATTTCAACTACACGTCCTATATAATATTTCCACGTTTTGCGTATGTAATATCTTACTAATACATGTTGGTTTTTTTGAATTGTTTTCACATCACTTTCATAGTCTTTGGTCTTTTCAATTTTGTTAGCTTCTATAATACTAACGACTTCTGAGTTATGTCTTCCTTCATATTTGATTTTGTTTGTTTTTATAGAATCTAAATTTATGTCAAGTCTTTCTGTATCTTCAAAGTCTTGAGCGATATTATCGGTTCGATCTCCTTTATTTAAGCTCGAGTCTGTTTTTCCATTTACTTCGAAATCTTCAGTCTTTTGGTTTTCTTCAGTCTTGGTCTTGATTCCTGAACTACTTGCCACCATACTTTCTGTGCTTATGGGAAAATCTAATGGTTCTTTCAGTGAATAAAGGTCAAAATTTAGGTCCACTTTTTTAATTGTTGACCGCCGCATCGTTTCAAATCAAATTTTGTTTTATTCCACCGTGTATTTTGAATATCAGATAAAATCGTTACACCTTTCTGAGAGGCTGTTTTCTTTTCAATTTGTACCTCTTTAATTTTTTTATCTATCGCTACGCCTTTCTTGAAAGCTGTGTTCTTTTCAATTTGTACCTCTGTAATTTCTCCTTCTTCCGGACGTCTTACGTTTCCTTTTTTTGTTTTTTTTTCCACAATATTTTCGCCTAATTCTAATTTATCTTCTTCAATATTTTCGCCTGATTCTAAATGTTCTTCTTGATAACTCTCAGAAAAATGTGTAGCATCACTGTCATCTAAATATTCGATTTCAGTACAGTCAGACTCAGTGCTGCTTGGTGTTCTTTGTCTCCTCTTTTTTGTACCACCTTTATTTTTTTTTGCTATGTTTAATTTGCATTTTGTGATTGTGTCTTTGTTGATTTCAAATTTATGTGTTTTCGTAGAATAACAGTCACATTTGCCACTCAGGTTTTTGCAAAAACAACTTAGGTCTCGAAAATTTACAGAGTTTTTTTCTTTAAATATTACTTGATGAATTTTTAGTGTATTAGGCAGTGGCTTTAGATTTTCTATTATTTCTTCTTGAACTGCTTTTATATCTTCTGGCGGAATATAAAATATTTTTATTAGTCCTTTTTCAGAAAGGACTTCATATGCGGTTTCCGCATCGGGAATATCTTTGCCATGTGCTACTGCTGAGTCTAAAGTACGCTTGACTGCGCCACCAATACCGTCGGCGGCACCTTTCCCATGCGCCGCCTCAAAAAAAGACCACGTAGCATGATTAAAGCCGTATGTTTCAATTTGGCTCAAGAAGTAAAAATTTTTTTTTCGTTTTTTTTTGATTTCGTTGCATAGTTTCTGTTTATTATGTATTTTCCTGTCTCTGTTTGATCTTATGTTACTTTTGAGGCCTAACGTATTTTTGAGATAAGTTTTTAATTTGTATTTTTTCACAATTTCGTTAGTTACAATTTTTTTTAGATTTTTCTTTTGTGTACAATCAGATTCTTTATATTCGTTCCTTAGAGATTCCACCAAAACATTATGTTCTAAAATCTTCTTTTTTACAATTTCTTTTCGTGTTGTGTCAATATTAATTAAATTCTCATTTATAAAGCTCTCTGTTTGTTTCATAGGTGTTAGACTGCTGCCGTCCATTTCTTGATTTTCTTGATTACCATGAAGATGTTGTTTAGTCTCCTTGAAATCCTGGAATGCCTTATTTAATTCATGTAGTTTTTTGGACTGCCGATAATATTTTTTCCTTAATGCATTGAATCTATTGAGCAATGTTTTCATTTTTCTTTGTAACTCGTTATTCTCCTTACGTAGTTGAAATTCTATATTTTTTTGCGTTTCCCGAATTTTAATTGGCTTGTTTAGGTCAACCCTTGCTTTGTCTTGCTCAGCTTGTTTTTGTTTTTTCCTATCTTCTTTCCATTTTCTTCTTCGTTCTATTTTTTCTTCTTCTGTATACTGACTGACTTTTTTTTATAGTAACGCAAAGCGCACTCGGCAGTCTTCTTTTTTATTTCATCATATTTGGCAGGGTTCTCTCTTTTTAGTTTTTCCCGGTATTTTCTCTGTCTTTCTGCAGGTGTAAGAGGCATCTGTACAGGAATAAAAATCAATTAGTTTACCATGGTTACATTAGCTCATGGAGGTCCATCCGGTTCCTCTAAAATATACAATGTGTCCCTGGATAAAGTGGTACGCCGAAAGAAGATGAAACTAGATCAAAAATTATTTTAAAAAAATAGAAATTTGCAAAAAATTGTTACACCTTTATTTATGAATTAAAATTTTTATCACTCATGAATGCCTCCATTTACAAAAAAATATTTATTTCAAAGTAGTAGGTCAATTTTATTAAAATAAAAACCATAATCATGCCTAATAATGTTGTAATGACGATAAAATAGCAAATAATTCACAAACGAGTGGCTATTGAGACTCAAGTTTAATTTTTGTATAAAAATTTCATTTTTATATGCTGTTATATTCAATAACCTCTAAAAATCTTAAAATTAAGCCGATAATACTAGATATTTTTATGACTTTATACTATAGTATATCAAAAAAGCATTTAAACAAAAAATAAATCTATGTCCTAACATGAAAAGTAAACTGGCTAGGAGCTTTTAAAGTTGACTACTGACTACTCTTTTTTTAACTGCTCGGTAATAGATTATGGTTTATATTTTAATAAAATTGACCTACTCCTATGGAAGAAATTTTTTTTTTTGTAAATAGAGTCATTAGTGAGTAATAAAAATTTTAATTCATCAAGGAAGTATTATAGGTAACAAAATTTAAATAATTTTTTTTTTTGTCGTTGATTTTTGATCTAGTTTCACCCCCTATCGGGGTTGCATTTTATCCAGGGACACCCTATTATATTCATCAATAGTAGTTTTTTTACTGAACTTCACTCAAAGCACGACATTTTTTATTTACCCATTTAATAATTTAAAGTTGAATATTCTCTATGTGTACAAGGCCTTACATCACTTTTAAGTAACGTTACATAAAAAATAAATAAACTGTGACATAAACGTCACTTAAAAGCAAACCTCTCGTCAAAAGATTTTCACTTTAACGGTTATACGACGAGAATATAAGCACGTACACAGCCTCAAGCTATTCATTAAACATTAAATTCATGAAAATAAAATAGCTACTCTAGTAAATGAATACAGTTTTACCTTTATTCAGCTGCAATCAATTTTTTTCCAACAAAAATGTCTTTGTTCCACTCGAAACTACACTAACACAGCTACAAACATGGCCGACGAATGAATGACGTACCATGGACAAGTAGACTATGGTGTTGCCATGTTATAGAAACGACTACTGCTTCTGAAATGCTATTTTTTACTGAAAATTATCGTTACATAAAATACGTTACTTAAAAGCATCAAATCCGTAGACATGATTTTAATGTACCAGAATTTAATTATTTCAATAATCTTATCCTGCCTAACATTATAATTTTGTAGAATACATATTATTTATTCACAAGAACTTTAAAATGGTCGAATACAATCTATAGCAAAAATTTAAAATTAAAACATAAGGCCGCAGGGCGAGCTTGGGACATTTTATTTTGTAGGGAAAATGTTGTGATCACACGTTACTTTTATTAATAATAAATAATAATTATATGTTTTGCGGATGTTTATATAATTAATCTATTAGAAAAAATATTATACTAAGCAAAGAAATAAGAAAAACTAGGTCATAATAAACTATTTAATTTTTTTATTTACCGGACGCTGAAGCTCATACGAAATAATCCATTTTTATCGGCCTTACCCATATACAGTGTATCCCTGGATAAAGTGCAACCCCGAAAGGGGGTGAAACTAGATCAAAAATTATCGACAAAAAAATTTAAAAAAAATTTCGTATATACTTTATTGATGAATTAAAATTTTTATTACTCACTAATGACTCTATTTAATAAAAAACTTATTTCTTCCAAAGTAGTGGGTCTATTTTGTTAAAATAAAAACCATAATCATGTCAGATATGTGAAGATGACGATAAAATAACAAGTAACACAACCGAGTGGCTATCGTGACTTAAAGTTTAATTTTTGTATAAAAATTACATTTTTTATGCTGTTTTTTTTTTCAAATAATTTCCAAAAATCTTAAAATTAAGCCTACAATACTAGATCCCAGGTAGGAAGCCGACGTCAGTGACCTTAATGCGAACTGACAATTTTACGTCAATATCACGTGACAGACGTCACATCCCAATAGGACACGTATCTAAGACGTAACGTACGACGTAAGATTAATGTGTCTTAATACCCTTATATAAACGTTCTATAGTTACGTCTTTTTTACGTCACTGAGGTAGGTGAAAACACCAAACGTCATAAGTTAGGAAATTTTCGACGTCAGAGTAACGTCTCAAGATAACCTAAAAAAAACGGTCTGTAGTCACGTCCTTATAACGTAGTTGGTACGTACCTACCTAGGTAAGTTTGAAAGAATCCATAAAAACGAGGTTGTGTGTGTGTGGCGTGTCTGCATGTATCTAGCTAGGCGAAAGGTACGAGCGGGCTACCCATTATTTCTAAAGGGTTTTTTAAGATGTTTTTACTATGTAAAATATGTAAAAAGTAAACAAAAATGTAGATATAATCCGTGCGCGATGAGAATGGGATGAGGCTTTGTAAGATTAAATCAAAATGACTTTCGATTTACTTTGACAAGGTTCCATCACATTCTCATCGCGCACGGAATAAATCTACCTAGATAGGTAGGTAGGTAATATCATTTATTTATTGCATATTATAATCAATTGACACTTTAGTGAAAAAAAGCCAGTGTTAAAAGTATGAAGGAAAATCGATTCGATAATTTTTGAAATTATCGTCATAAGTAATATTTTTATTTTTAGACGAAAATATCGATAAAAATACTAACTGATAAACTTCTTATTTCTTAGTCATTATTTAAAATAATTTGACGCGCAATGCTGCACTACAGAAAATAGCACCTTGTCGAAGTCGAAATCGTGTGGGTGGTGACAACAGCTCACGGCAAAAAATAAATGCTACGTCAATATAGGAACTTATTCTACATTCTACTTGTTGGAGTAGGTATTGGAAGCCAAGAAGGGATCTCATTATAAGCTGTGCATTTATTTGTCGTGCAATATCGGACCGTGCATAGTAATAATAATACAATAAATTACCTAATAATAATAAATTATCATTATTACTATTGAAGTGTATTGTCTGTCTGTAAGTACATTAGCGTCTACTAAAAAAACCGTTACTTTGACTCATTTTTGTATTCCATTTGCCCGCGCTTCCGTGCTAACTCAATCAATCAATCAATCAATCATCGCCCGCCAAGTGCCCAGTGCTGCCATCGATTTGCACAAATATGACGCAAAATGTAGCAAATATTTTCAAACATTTTAAACTTGGTATACTACTACAAGCTGCAACAGGTTCAAAGGCTTGCGTGTTCACTAATATGTGGATGTACAAAATCCACACCATCAGCAGCACTAGATATAATTCTTGGTCTGACGCCGCTTCACGTGCACATACAGCAGGAAGCAATGTCGGCCGCATTAAGAATAAAGTCTACAAACCAATGGAAAGGAAATGCAAGCGTTACAAACCATTGCAAAATACTGGAAAAGGCTATAAAAATTATACCGGAAGCCTTAAATGGCACTGACAGAATAGCCACGACATACCTTAATAACAAAGGGTACCATGTGACCAGTCAAGACGACACGGAAGAGACAACATCTCCCTACTTGTACCATATACATATATACAGATGGGGCAAAACGCAGAACAAGTGCAGGCTGCGGCTTCCACTGTCCGGAAATCGGACTGTCTAGAGCGCAGCCTCTTAATGGAACGACTACAGCCTTCCAAGCAGAAACGCTTGGGCTTCTGCAAGCGACAAAAGAGATGTCCGCTTACATAGACCTTGCAAGCAAAGACAATGCCAAACAAATGACGCTCATTTTCATAACAGATAGCGCAGCACTTACGAATGCACTCGATAGACCAGACACCAGGTCCAAATCCGTTGCAGAATGCCATAGTGCTCTTCAAAAACTAGCACAAAAACACACAGTCAAAGTCAAATGGACGAAAAGTCATGGATCATGCATAGGGAACACCAAGGCCGATGCGTTGGCAAAGGAAGGAGCTAGTCTCGCTCCAAACTCCGACGATATCGGCCTCTGCAATCCCCCGACCGCAGAGATAAAAACCAGGCTTAAAATAAACTCTGAAAAAGAGCACCAAAAAATTTGGGACCGCAGATCAGACTGCAAGCATACAAAACAAATGCTCCCAGGGAAAAATAGAAAGATAACCAATACTTTGCTTAAGATGACAAGACAAGACCTACGGATTATGGTGGGCGTCATCACGGGACACTGTGATCTCAATCACCATCTTCTCAAGACAGGTGCCACAGACAGTGGACTATGTCGCGGGTGTCTTGAGGAGGAAGAAACCGTGGAGCACGTGCTACTGCACTGTGGTGCCACAAGACAGACCAGAATAGAGACAGGACTGCAGGAGCTCATGGAGTCATGCCCTTCTTCTTCCACAACATTTGCATACCCTTCGGGGATGCTCATGGAATGCTGCCGGCGACCCCGAGTCCTTCTCCGGTATTTCAAGGAGTTGGGCTGGTTAGGTTAGGGTCGAGGCAGCACCTCGGGGGTCAATGCACAATACACCCCAATGCGGGACGTCAGTGCAGATCTGGTAACCCCCCCTAGAATTAGAATTATACTACTACATTTTCACGATTTAAAAAAATGTTTGGCATCCTTGTTAAAACAGGTTTTAATCTGCTGAAAGTATTCTGTGATGAACATCAAAAGTGAGATAATAACGGAGATAGTTGAATTCTAAAATTCAAAACTAAATTATTTATTGAACTAGATTATTTCAGAAAGTATATCGGTTTTGAAGTTACATCACAGAATACTTTCTTATTAGGTATAATGTAATCGCTTACTCTATCGATTGGCATAATTTGTTTTACCACTGAATGCCACACCTAGCTAATTTAATATTTTTTTTCAAAATGTTAGATGTCATAATAAGTATGTCTGCTAGTCACTAAATTAAAACTATCGTGGTGTGTCATATAACGGTTTATTTATTTATTAAGAAAAGGATTGCCAACAGTTTACATATCAAAAATTACACTTAAACATTTATAGGGACACAGTCTGATATGTTAAACTAATTACAGGCAAACACAACATTGGTAGATTTAAATATTATACAACATTTTAAGACATAAATTTATAGTAAATAGTGTTTTATAATTGTCCTTTTGGAAAATGAAAATAACCAAGCGTAAGAACGTACATTACATCTGTATGTCAGTCAAGTCAACAACAATCAAAATAATAATCCGCTCCGCAAGAATTCGTTCGCGGAAAACTAAATCATAGCTGGTGAACTCCTTGTTCTTCTCTATATTTAGCGATGGATCGGAAACATAGACTTTAAAGAAGATAGGTAGGTACTTAAAGATCGAGACTGCATCAATACTTCGAGATGTGGTGCTGGAGGAAAATGTTTTAGATTCCTTGGACTGCAATCCGCACCAACAAGTGCATTCTACGAGAACTCAATCAAGGTCAAAACCAGGCGTACCGAAAGAACGGACATATTATCCTCGAACAACTGATGTTATGTTAATATTTGTTATAGTATAAAAGTAGGAATTAAGCGTAGATACAGTCACAGTGCCGCTAATCGGTCGGTGGCTAGGTGGCAACATTAATTTTTCTTTTCGAGTCGAAGCGAGCGAGCCCATGCGGAGCGGATATTATTGTGTTGTGATATTATTGTGATTGTGAGTAAGAAAGTGGTAAGAATTGCAATTGCGTGCGCAGACACACAATGTATAATTCAGTTATGATGCAATTCAACGAATCAGACGGTGGTGGTAGCGTGTCTATCGTCCGCAACAAGTGGCCTCCTATCAAAGAAGGCAAAGCATTCGATCGGCAACTAGTTCTGGACAATTTCACCAGATGAAAAGTGGAAACTCTATGGCATCCAAAGGATTTCTGTTGAAACTGGTAAGTGATGATGAGATTGCGACCTAGGAAATCGTTACCGGTACTTTATTCCGAGTACCTACCTACTTAACCTACAAAAAAGTCGGGAAGCTAATTTTATTCCTTTGCTAGGTTAGGTTTCAGGTATGCCTTACCGAGACTAGTTTGGATGTCATAAGAGGCGACTAAGGGATTACACTAGGAGATGGGCAGCAGCATCTACCTGAGTCTATACCAGACCCATACTGTGATCATCAACCCGCCTACCAATAGTGGTGATTATGGAAAATTCCCTCATTGTATACTTTGGGGGAGGCCCATGTCCTGCTGTGGACTTTTTCGGGATGTTATGATGATAATGATAGAAAGCATAACATATATCTGTGCGGATTTTCAATGGCTGAAATGAGCTTGTCTGTTTATATACTTAATTTTATTTTTCAGATTCGATACTTGGTCCCCCAAGTATCGCCCTTAGGGGGGCTACAAAAATATATCGAGTTTTGAGATTTGTTATGTATGACAGACATGCTAGCTGTCCAATACAACTTTTCTGGCAAGCGATCAGCAAAAAGACCGTTTTGTGATTTCAAGCTCAATGCTATCATAATAGGTATGTAGGTATTAAACATGTTTTTTTTGTAAAATATTTAATATAGGTACTTAATGTATATTTATCTATCATACATCAATATAACAGCCTGAAAGAACCCTCTGCAAAACATGGGCCTTCCCCAAAGTGTACAATGGTCTAGACTCGGGTTGATGCTGCTGCCTATCTCCTGGTGTAATCCTTTTACACATGCAATAGAAGAGGTATGGGCCCTATATTCTATACCGGAGCCGCCATGGCAACGGCGGCGGCGACGCTTATTATTATCTGCTAGTATGTTAGTCAGCATGGGACAAATAAATTGTGATCTAAATTTTGAACCACTTGACATCCAATTTTTTAACCCCTGCTGATTAACAAGAGGGGTGTTATAAGTTTGACCGCTGTGTGTTTGTGTTCTGGTGGTATTCATCGGCTTGAAACTCGTGTTGGGTTATACGCTATGTAGGGGTCTGGTAAAGTTTCATGGGTATTTTAAATTTTTGTGAAATTTACTCGATATTTTGTATTTTTGTCTATACATCCAGTATATTCAATTTTAAATATTTTTTACTTTTAATGCCTGTTAAACAACGTATTAGCCATGTCAAGTTTACTACCTTGTTTGTAATAAATAAATAAATAATAAATAAATAATGCTCGACAAATCACACAGCATCATCTAGCCCCAAGCTAAGCAGAGCTTGTGTTATGGGTACTAGATGACTGATATACTTAATACATTATACTACATAGATAGATATTTTTATTATATATAGTAATGTTATTAAACAATAAATGTTAATTTCAGAAAGCGTCAAATGGTCATCACCAGGATCAAACAATAAGGATATTGAAGATTGTATCAAAGCTTGGTTGAAACATGCACCTGAAAGACTGAAACGCCATAAAAAAGAATGAGTGATAAAATACCATACAATTTACGCTTTAATTTACGATTCATCTGATAAAAATGTATGTTTTCCATTGCTCCATTAGAGCCGTAGTATAAGTATTAACTAGTTTAGTTAAGTAGTGTTTAAAAAGATACTAATTTTTTTTTCAAATTTAATAAATGTTATTGTGTGATAACTGGCTTATAATTTATACCGAGGTCATGATGTGGTTGCTCTCTTTTTAGGCATTTTTATTGCTCTCTTGACCACGTGGGACAGCGCAGTAAGCGACCTGTGGCGCCATCGGGCAATCAAACGATCAGTATGCCGCAAGAACAGGCAGCCGCTGTTCGCGCCCGCTCGTCCCTGTGGTCAAGAACGTAGCTGTATTTAGTAGGTACCTAAATAATACGTCGCCTGAACGTCACACGTAGGTCATTTTTCGGTCGTTTTTAGTACCACTTTCAGCCTTTATACGTATCTAATAGGTCCTACTGACGTTACTATATTATAGTCGTAAACACGTCATATTTTAGGTCATAAATACGTCGCGTTTAGGTCATTTTATAAGTCCCATTGGCGTCACTTTTGGGACGGCCACACGACGTCACGATGTGACGTCTCGTGCCCGTGACATATTGACGTCATTAACTGAGCCCGCTGACGGACGTGACCCTGGGACGTCCGTTACGTCTGTAACCGACCTTAGTATAACGTCTTTAGGACGTAAAATTCCTACTTGGGAAGAGGCCTGTCAGAAGTTCGATTTAAAATCGGTATTTTATCTAGCGGTATACAGTTACCATTGGAACCATCTTTAAATAGTGCATGTACAAGTAATCTCTTATATGCCGCTTGAAACATACGCGCGGAGGGATTGTTGTTGAATCCGCATTTAGCTCTTATGGCTCCAAAAAAGAGCTCTATGTGATCTTGTGACATCTTGTATGTGCAGCAATACTGTAGAGAGCCATTTATTACAAAGTTAAGAAACAGTTTTTCTAATGATTTCATGCATATTAGAAATCCATTAAAGCCTGTTTTCCGATTTGAATTTATAAGGTATGTGCCATTAGCTGTTTTTAATTTTTTTATGTAGGTTTCTGCAACTGTAAAGAAAGTTTTAGTTTTTTCGAGATTACAGGGAGCCAACGCCTTTTTATACCCGTTGGCACGCATATTGCGACTATTAAATACATCGAAGAGATCGTTGAATATTCGTAAGAATTTAATTGTTCCTTCGCATTTTTCAAGCCCAGGTAGGTATACCGTTGTCTTTGCAATATTGTAATGCGTCTGCAACGGAGTTGCTAAGCAGTTGCGCCGCAAGGCGAACCTTCATTTTTTGTTTAATAAAATTGACGTGATCTTTTCTTAACCGATTTCCGAGATGAAGACCCTCTTCTTCTTGAATTTTTAAAAGTAATTCTATATCTTCCCAAGATATATGATTTTCATCTTCATCAATAATTGTCCTTTTGTCGGCGAAGGCATTGCGAACAAGCTTTAAGTTGTGACTAGGGTCAGGCCATAAACAAACTTCAGAGCCTGAATATTCGAATGAAACGGCACCCGAAGACATGTTACATCCCAAGATATTGGCCATTGCAATGTTATTTGCTGCTCCGTCAAACGTCAATGATGCCACAACTATACCACAATCGCTAAGTAGCTGTATACATTGCTGTACTAGCACGGACTTTTGTTGGGACGTTATGGATGATATTAAATAGTATCCTACGGGAATTGTCCATGTGTCGTTCAGGCATGTGACCATGAATGCCAATGCTTGTGTCGCAATGGCTACAGAATCCGAATCAAAATCTTGTCCAAGATTAACATAGCCATAATAGCTTAAATTATGGCTATCCCACTCTAAAAGTTTTCGAATCGCCATTTCGTCAATAGCTAAGGCACAAAATAAGGTTTTTTGAGGATTTTGCTGCACTCTCAACTTGACGGCATCCAATGCTTCGGTTGTGAAACCTGGGTTACAATTCAATCCTTTATACCACGTGGATATTGTTTTTGGATGTGGCAATACATTTTGGAATTGCTCCCGTATAAACGTATACGCCTTTGGTGATAAATAATTTAGAGTAACTGCAAATTTTTTCAGCTCCAAGCTGTACTCTCTGCTTAAGGTTTCTCCTTCTTGTTTTTGCAAAAGTCTTTTCACCACGTCATTTGTATTAAAAGAACCCAAAAGTGCTAAATGATCAGGTTCAATGTTTTCCTGTTGTAACTTTTCAACCAAAATGTCCCAGAGATCGGAATTCTTCTTACAGCTCTGTAAATTTCTTTTTGACAATATGTCTATTTTTCGGCGACGTTGTTCACTGACTTTCTTAACCCTTTGTAATTCATTTTCCAATTTCGCAATTTTATTTTTATAAATGTCTATCTCGATACGCAGTTCACAATTTTTTTTGTATAAATCAGATATCTCCAACTGGGAATCTCTTTTTGATTCAACAATAGGTGTTGTTACTCTTGCTTGTTTATTGTCAATCAATGGTGTGTTTTCCTGAGAATCCAATAATGGCCTCTGAAATATTTTTAAAAATAAATTATTACACCTCAACCCTATTCGACATGATAAGTACGTAAAGCCATTTTACACACACAAGCCACATTTCATCATCATTATCTGAGCCGTAGGATGTCCACTGCTGCATATAGACCTACATTATGAATTCACTGATTATGAGGAATTGTTGCCATACTCACCACGCTTGGCAGGCGAGCTGGCTAGCGGAAAGACGCTGTTTGATATCTTTGTAAGATGGAATTCTTACTGCATCCACGGGTAACATAAGAGAGGCAACATTCTACTGCCAACACCCCACGGCACGGTTTAATGTCTATTGTAGATGATTGACACAGCGTCAGCAACTGACAATCATGCCGTACTGGACGCTGCAGTGAACAGGTAAGTACGTCTGAATAAGCCGCGGGTTTCCTCAATATGGTTTCCCTCACCGTTAAAGCACGTGCCTATATAGCCTTTGGTGCACGGCCGGTATCAAGCCTACGAACTTTGGATTTAAAGTGGGGGGTAGGTTACCACTCGGCGAACAGCGGCTATTTCGTGAGATAAATTCTTCACTAAATAGTTACAAGATATTTCACTTCCAAAATTAACGTGAGATATACTACCTATTAATTTTGTAAAAACGGGAATTACTCACGTAGTATTGTAATAATCTTCGACGTTACAATACTACGTGAGTAACTCCCCGTTTTTACAAAATGAATAGTTACAAGATAGTTTGTTTACCTTCAAGTTCAAATGAGGCTGAGAACACTAACATTGCAGGGCCAAGTGGGAAATTGACCCACTTGGCCCTGCAATGTTAGTGTTCTCAGGTAAATTTATTGATGGAATGGCATCTTCCGTAAGACGCCGATATTTTATTTTGTCTGTTAATGTAAATGAATTTTCCGAAAAATGTTTGGAACAAATGTGGCTATGTTTTTTTGGTATCCAATTACTTCTGGATATCCGTTGTAGCCATATATATCATATTTTTTCATCTTTAGGGAATCTAAAACAAGGAGCGGTGTTTCAATAATATCGATACTTATAATGATTATTTTTACAGCACTTCGATAACCAAAAAAGTTTGGAAAAAACGGAAGAAAAGGGAATAAAATGGTTCAAATGTGTCTAGAACTTCGATTTTAGAAGATATATGTACAACAATTTTCCGACCATATTAACACAATTTATGCAAATTTTACAAAAAACTCACCGATGAAAGTTACCAACTTGTCCGTATTTTCTTTTCGTGATGAATGTGATTTGCAGTATTTTACTACACACGCCATATTTAGCACATATCGCAAGAGTGTTTATAGATTCTTATAATTCCTTTTCACACGCTTTTTTGTCAATTTTCCATAAAAATAATTACAATTTACCAACAACACACCACAAATTACAAACCAAACAAAACGCGACCATGTTATGTTGATCTTACTTGACATAATCATGATCGTGTCAGACATGTCATTTTAATTTACTAGCTTTATACGTCATAAGTCGACCAAATTTATAACCATTTGACAGTTCATTTACGCCAACCTTGTAAATTACGAAGATACAACTGTATATGCACCTCTTTCTAGCTCCTTTATAATGTCATAAGTAAAAAGAGTACAGAATCATTGATTTTGGTTGCTATTTTAGCCTGGTTTCTATTACGTTATTATTCTGAGCATGCTACCAAATTCTAAGAAAATGAAGCCCAAACTACAGTCGCTGCAGAATAGTTTACTGCGTATTTTAGTACCAAACTATCCGCTAGAGGCACTGTACAAGTTTTCATACATTTTTTTATGCAATAACAGTTGCTAGCGAGTATAAATTGTGAAAACTCATGGTAGGACAAACTTCTGAAATTTTCTATCTACTAAGTATTACTCTTGTTACTAATATTTGTTGTTAATTTAAATTAATATTGGATGTTAACGGAGCGGGTACCGGAACCGGAAAAAGTACACAGTACTAAGAAAAAATTGGAAGGTTTTTTTTATGTCAGATAGGTATGTTAGACCTTGATATCGCAAGTATTAGGTTTAAGGTTGGAAGAAAAAAAACTTTGAGAAAGGGCGGTCGCGTTTTTCCACCTACCTCTAATTATTCAAAAATACAGATCACTTGAGAACCTTGCCTTGTTCTGAAGTCGGTAAACAAATGCTCTTAAAGCGAATTCTTATGTTAGATGTAGCCAAGTAGGTAGTAATAAAAACATCAGACAGATGGCTTTTCTGTACTATGGTGGACATGTACCTACTATGTGGCGTGTTAAATCTGATTTCCTACTAAATCTCTTATCGCACACATTACCGTTTTAATTAAAGTTAAATAAATAAATTACAAAGTAAATGGCTCTTCTCCTGCGTGAACTCTCAAGTGAGTGGTTAACGTTTGTTTACGAGTAATTTTTTTATCACATACATTACTGACATATGCCTTTTCTCCAGTGTGAATTGTCAAGTGATTGGTTAATATATGTACGTTTACAAGTAAATTTCTTACGACATACATTACAGGCATGGGGTTTTTATCCAGTGTGATTTCTCATGTGGGTTGTTAAATTAGATTTATAAGTACATTTTTTATCACATACATTACAGGCATAGGGTTATTCTCTAGTGTGAACTCTCATGTAGGCTGTTAAATGAAATTTCTGAATAATTTTTTTATCACATACATTACAGGCATAGGGTTTTACTCCAGTGTGATTTCTCATGTGGCTTGTTAAATTAGATTAATGAGATTTTTTTTTATCACAAACATTACAGGCATATGGTTTTTCTCTAGTGTGAACTCTCATGTGGCGTGGTAATTGAGATTTACTAGTAAATTTCTTATGACATACATTACAGGCATAGGGTTTTTCTCCAGTGTGATTTCTCATGTGGCTTGTTAAAGTAGATTTCTGAATAAATTTTTTATCACATACTTTACAGGCATAGGGTTTTTCTCCAGTGTGATTTCTCATGTGAAGTGTTAAATGAAATTTCTGAATAAATTTTTTATCACAAACATTACAGGCATAGGGTTTTTCTCCAGTGTGAACTCTCATGTGGATTGTTAAATTAGAATTATGAGTAAATTTTTTATCACAAACATTACAGGCATAGGGTTTTTCTCCAGTGTGAACTCTCATGTGGATTGTTAAATTAGAATTATGAGTAAATTTTTTATCACATACTTTACAGGCATAAAGGTTTTTTCCAGTATGACCTCTCATGTGGGTTGTTAAACTATGTTTACGAGTAAAATTTTTATTACATACATTGCACACAAAAGGCTTTCCACCAGTGTGCACTCTCATGTGTGATGATAATTGCCGCTTGTCCCGAAATTCTTCAACACATATATCACAAGCATATGGTTTCATATGGACAATCCCTGTTAGACTAGGTTTTACATCTAATTGTATATTTTGCCTGTGGTAGCTTTCCTTTTGTATGATATGTGACTGCTTTATGTGTAAAGCCAGTTTACGCTTGACCCTAAATACCTTGTTGCATATATCACAATAGAAAGCAATTTTCAGCTTTGGTTGTTCCACATCCGTAGCAGGTGGAACATTCAAAACATCATAATCACTATCCATCTCAAATTTCAAGCGTTCCCTTATAGACTTCACAAAGGTTTCCTCTTCTGCCGTTGCCTCTTCCTTCACAGATATCACTTCTTGTCCAGCAGGCACATGAGCAACATTGTGAGACCCACTCGTGAAGAAGCTTTGCATCGGAGCCACAGATAAAGATTGATTAATTCTCAGGTTCAAATCAGTGGCAATCTCATAAGTCCCCTGAAACAAACACATTTATGTACAAAGCTAAGCATTTAGAGTTAGCATCATCATCTGCAGCCTGACTTTACCCACTGCTAGGTATAGGCCTCCATTATCTTTTCAGCCGTAAAACATGCACTACTGAACATAAGCCTTCCTCATGGATACCCATGAGTAGTTGCCATACTCACCACACTTGGCGGGCGGATTGGCGAGTGACTCTTACTGCATCCACTGGCATAAGAGGGGTAAATGTTTGCTGTAGAATGCCGGCAGTAGTTATTTATTTATTTATTAAGGTTAACCAACAGTTGTTGCATTATTTCATACTTAAAAACGAATTAAATACACAAAGTACATTATTATAGTTAAATGCACAACCACTTACAGGTTAACACCACATGCATATAAAAAGAGTAAGTTTTTCTTTTTTTTTTGAATTTTTAAAAATTAACTTTAAACCAAAAAACACATTACAAAATTAAAATTAAGTTGCAGGAAGGGTACAGACACAAATACATCATTATTAAAACTTAATATAAAAAACTCAGTTATATAAGTCCCCAGCCAACTGGTGGCGGAACTTATGTATATTTTCATAAAAAATATCTATCTTACAGTTGTTTAAGGCCCTAGAGAGCCTTGGGATAGGTGAGTTTTGCCCAAGGACTGTTGATCGGTAGGGAGGAACAAGAGGTAATATAGGGTTGCGAGGGATTCTTAGAGGAACTTTGAAGTTGAATTTGAAAAGAAGCTGAGGGCAGTCTATTTTATTATTCAAAAGCTTATATAAAAACATGAGATCTAATTGTGTTCTGCGTTTCTCCAAAGAAGGCGGCTTGAAATATCTCAGTCTATCTGCATATGATACTTCCCGTTTTGTTATATTTGTTGCATATGCTAAATGCCATAAAAATCTTTTTTGTACCCGTTCTATTCGTAATATATGGGTGGCATAATGTGGCCTCCAAACAACAGGACAGTATTCAAGTATGCTTCTGACCAGTGCTTTATATAAAATTATTTTGGTGTTTGGTTTTTTAAGCAACTTACTATTTCTTATTACAAAACCCAACATTATAGACGCCCTCTTTATTATGTTCTCGGTATGTGGGACAAATGTAAGTTTATTATCAAGAATAACACCAAGGTCCATGATAGTTTCCACCTCACTTATTTGCGTACCTCCTATATTATATGAGGAAATAAAATTATTAATTCTACGAGTAAACTTTATAAAATAACATTTATCAACATTGATATTCATTTCATTTACTGTCCACCACCTATAGAGAGAATCTAAATCATTTTGTAATAAGTGTATATCAAGATCAGAGTTAATTCTACGAGAAATTTTCAAGTCATCCGCAAATAAAAACGGTGACGAATATTTAAAGCAATGAGGAATGTCGTTTATAAAGATATTAAATAAAATAGGGCCTAGATGGGATCCCTGAGGTACTCCAGATGCGATGTTATGCAAGTCCGATCTGTATCCGTTCACCACAACAAAAAAGAACCGGTTAGTTAGGTAAGACTTAATCCAATTATTAAACTTTCCAGTAAAACCGTATGACGCAAGCTTCATAATTAGTAACGAATGTGAAACTCTGTCGAAAGCCTCGCTGAAATCTGTATAGATAACGTCAACTTCTTGGTGCTTGTCTAAGTCCTCAGCAATACTTTCGACAAAGGTCACTAGGTTTGTGGCTGTTGATCTTGATTTTACAAAGCCGTGTTGATTGTCGGTAATGTGTTGTGCAAAATGTCTTTGTATAAGTGGACAAACAATCGACTCGAAGATTTTTCCCATCGTCGAAAGAATAGCGATCGGTCTATAATTCATTACTGAATTCTCCTCACCAGCCTTAAATATGGGCACAACTTTAGTAAGCTTCCATTCATTGGGGAAAACACCGGAACTAAGCGATTTATTGAATATATGATAAAGAGGTAAAACTATATTATCGGAACATTTTTTTAGGAAGATTGGGGGAATTCCATCTGGTCCCGCACCCTTTGATGTATTAAGATTTTTAATGGTCCTAACTATGCTGTCCACTGGGATATGTACGTTTGCGAAACTGAAGCTAACCTGATTTATGGCGTTCAAGTCTGGTGTTCTTGCAATACTATTTGTTGAAGCACTCTGATTGATATCATAGACCATTGAAAATGACGATGCAAACAGGTTACGAATATCGCTACCATCGAACCTAAAAGTAAGGCCATCAGTCATGGTGCTGGGATATGAATTAGTACTACCCTTTTTGGACTTGACAAACGACCAAAAATACTTGGGATTTTCAGTAATCCTGCTCTCAATATCTTGTAAGTACTTGCTGTAACGTTTTTTTGCAACTCTCTCACACCGCTCGCTTTGTCTGATATAGGCTAACTCATCCATTGGGTTTTTATACTTTTTAAACTTGCGACGTAAATTATATTTCTCTTTTAATAATTTTATGATAGTCTTTAGTTTTTAGTGTAATTGGAATGTGGCTGCCTATGAGAGAACGTAAGGTGCTGTAAAATTTATCTAACATGCTATTTACATCAGTACATACCTTGAAGTACTCACACCAATCAGTTTCGGAAAGGCTATCATTGATTGCGTTGTAGTCGGCTTTATAAAAATTAAATTTGTAATTATTAGGATTACTTTCAAGGTAATCTATGTTATTAAACCTTATTTCTAAGTCTAGAGGAGGGTGTAAAGCGTCAATTGAGCTTAATGTTTGAATGGATGAAGTTACATTACAATAAGGAAAGTCTACTAACACGAGATCAAGAACTTTACCTCTATTGTTTAAAATATTATTGCATTGCTTTAGATTAATGACATTAGTAAAGTCAATTAATATCTGATTAAGTGATGAAGTGTGATAGTTCGAATTATTATTAATTAAATGCCAATCTATGCTGCTTAAATTAAAATCGCCTAGCAGACAAGTATGACCTTCATACTTCTCTAGTGCTCGATTACAATGTTCAATGTAATGTTCAAGCAAGGATCTTTGTACTGGAGGAGGCAGGTAGATAGCGCAAATAGCTAGTTGATTTGTTGAACCTGAATGGGAGACATTAACAACAACCCAAAGGTCTTCGCACTGGCTTTCCCACTCTAACATACGCTTAACAGATAGTCGTATCGAGACTGCAATTAGTACTCCCCCACCCTCCTTCTTGGCATGAAATCCTGAAGTTCTTCTATCTCTTCTGAATACTGAACACTCAATAAAAAGAAGAAGAAGATTCACCAATGTCACTCGTTCAAGGTGCGTTCAATAAAAAGAAGAAGATAACTGATGTTTAAAAAATAGTTGCGGGTGGATTATAATTCCGGTTTTTGATATTTTATGGATAATTCACGTAATATTGATAATTGTATTCGTATTTTATGCACAGAATAAGTTTAGAGTCCAACACTTTGGGTTAGTTAATGCCCAAACACTTGTAAACACTTTAAACTCTTGCAATAATTTTTTAAACGTCCTGGTGATACAATCGATGGTACTCTTTCGAAAGTCGAACATAGAATGTTATGTTAGTAGGTTTTTAGGCTTTTATATGTTTGAGCCATATTTCATGGTCCTGTGTGAATCATATCCAGGTCAGCCCTGCAACGCGTGTGATGCCGTCTGCCTGTCAGCATTCAAGAAACTTAATTTATTTATTCCTATTTCTGGGAATCTGTGCCCATATTTTGTTTCTATGACTAACAAAATAGTACAATTTTTAATATTACAAAGCATTTTCTTAAGTAAGAATTAGAAGCATTGATACACTAGGACCTCATCAGACAGACCAGCAAGCGGAAACCATTTATATACAAATAAATGCCTGTTCAAAATACCTGAATGTGTAAGAACTGGGTCAGTATCTCCTCGGCTCTCCGAGACATGTCCATGAACCGTTGACACCGCTGCAGGAAAGAGAAGCATAGGTAGCACACTGTCTCAGGCCTGCGATCTGCTGTGTGCAGCTGAAACAATTACTCTTATTTTTATTGTTGTCACTAAAAAGGTCTGTGTGAACATTATTTTTATAAAGAATATTTTAAGTAATAACATGCTGAACACCCGTCTGAGCACATGGCCCGACACAGCGTTAGGTCGAGAAGTGGAAGAAGGGAAGGGAGGCCGTTGCCTGCAGTGGGACAGTGGAGGCTATTTAGTAACCAATAACAAAAAATAATACACATTTTAAATTTTTACAAAATGTCGACTAGGCTCAAAACCAGCGTTTTTTTAGGATGCTGATTAAATCAAACGCGCTGTAATCATCATCAGACACTCACCTTTGTTGATAGTTTTTCAAATACCGCCTGATACCGTGAGTCCGCGATGTGCTGCATCTTGACATCACTGGCTAGACACACTCTGCACAATGCTGTGTCGGTCATTTTATTAAAATCTATCTTCATTTAAGAATTGATTGAATCGGGAATCGAAATTATAATAAAATAAAATATTCTTTCCTTGCTGGAGCGTTACATACTTCTTCTTCTTTTATTAATGGCGTATGACGTGTGTGACAGAAAGAAACAGAAAAGATATTCCACCATTTGCCAACGTCTGTTTATTCGACAAGATGGTCAGAGTATAGCAAAAGTGGGCATATACAGGGCGTCCCACGGATATGCCACATGGAGGGAAAGTACCTTGAATATTGTAGATGGATCATTTTACTGAAAGAAGACATTATTTGAATTTAAAAAACAATTTATTCTGCATTCATAGATATTTAAATAATTGCATGGTTGAACCGGGAATCGAACCCGTTAAACGAGAAAAATAAACAGCCTGTAGCTTTATCATACCGATCGAAAGGCTTCATCATAAGGATTATTTTTTGCTAAATAAGATAATGTCAGAAATTAAATAAAACATTTTTTTGCCCATTTTTTTTATTTAATTATGTAGAATACACCAAAATAAACATGTTTTGTCATGTAAACTTTTTCTCTCAGATCGATATTTACAGAGATATTGGAGTTCCAAGGTCAGGCATTATAAAGGGCTGTAACACCGGAATCGTGAAATTTATATCAATAGAACACCTCATCTTTATTAAACAAATGCAAAACAAAATTAGTACGTTATATACAGCAACAAATTTAACGATAAATATTAAAAATCATTATAAAAACTGTGAGATATGTATAAAAAATAAAACGAGAGGACAGGATAAATATGGTCTAATGTCACATTTTATTTTGTCTTATATAATGTCAATTCGAAAAAAAAAAGCACCAAGAGCGGCGAGCACAGGTGCCGCATTATGCTACGCTAGGGCGGAGGGACTGGTCATCCCGCAGCGCCGGAGCTGCCACAGCAGCTACAGCTGCGCCCCCCCCCCCGACTTCCCCGCTAAACCCCCTCATTTCCCTGCTAACTTTAATGGCTAAACGATTTCTGTCATAATATGACGCTAAGCTATCAAGGTCTTTTTGAAGGTTCTGACAGTCAGATTGATTTCTAACCCTTATAAAGATCTTCGTGTCATCTGCGTACATAAGAAATCTCGCGTACTTTATGCTAGAGCCAATGTCATACAGGTACGATGCATACAAAAGAGGACCCAGTATAGAGCCCTGGGGTACTCCAGATGGGACAGAGATGAAATCAGAGCAGAACCCACCTACGACCACTGATTGAGAGCGATTCAGCAAATAAGATTCGATCCACCTGAGCAAATTACCTTGGCCTGAGGAATTTCGCCACCATCCCAAACACGCAGAACCAATTCATTAAGCTCATGTTGAACTCTAAGGCCTCCGTACTTATAGAGTTCAGCTGGTAACCTGTCTGAACCGGTTGCTTTACCATTCTTTAAACGGTTCACCGCAGTAGAGAACTCGTCAAAAGAAGGAGGATTATCTAGCTCTGAAAAAGGAGAAATCGATGGAAGAGAGTTGATGTATGTGATATCTGCAGTATGGCCTGCCGGATTAAGAATATCATGGAAATGTTCAGCCCAGCGACCAAGTACCTCGTCGCGATCAGTGAGTCGCTTTAACTTATCACGTGTGAAAATAGGGGAGGTCTTTTTGAAACGAGGACCAAAAATAGTCTTTAAAGATTGATAAAAGAGACCCATTTGTTTAATGTTAGCTAGCTGCTCCAATTCCAGCGCTTTCCCCGTCCACCAACGGTCTTTTAGATCACGAATCTTGGACTTGAGCTGATTGTTAATTGTTTTGCGTTGAGAATTATTAGAAGAGTTTTTTGCGAGACGCCTTGATTCATTGACAAGCGCCATGATCTCGGCATCGGAGTCGTCAAACCAATCCTGGTTTTTTTTCTCCGGCCTACCGATCACTCGCTGGGCTACTTCGTGAACTGAATGCGCCAGAGACTGCCAATGTTCATCTATTGTGCCCGTTTTAGTCACAGAAGCTTTGCTAAACTCAGCATTAAGTTCCTCTTGATGTTTTGGAGAATTTGTTAGTTTTGTAAAGGCCAGTCTAGTTGGAATTTTATGCATTGCTCGGCGAGGCGGTTTATAGCTGAGGCGGACTTTCGACCTAATCAACCGGTGATCAGTCCATCCCTCAGCGCCCCGCATAGCTCTGGTAATAAGAACGTCCTTCAAGTCCGCCCTGCGTACTATTACATAGTCAATGAGATGCCAGTGCTTTGAACGAGGATGCATCCAGGACGTCTTGTATTTGTTGGCCATAAGAAAGAAGGTGTTTGTAACACACAGGTTAAATTCTGCACACAAAGATAAGAGCAGCTCTCCATTGGTGTTACACTTTCCAACTCCATGCGGACCAACGACGTGCTTCCAAACAAGGTGTTCGGAGCCAACTCGAGCGTTGAAGTCGCCTAGTAAGACAATCTTATCGCTGTTAGGAATACCTTTCAAAACCTTTCTCAAATCATCGTAGAACTGTAATTTGTCTTCGTCACTGTACGACATGGTAGGGGCATAAGCACTTATTAGATGAAGGTATTTGTTGGTGCTAAGATGGAGTCGGAGGGTCATCAGCCTGTCATTAATACCTTTAGGTGTTTCAACAAGTTTTTTAAGAATATCCTTCTTTATAGCGAAGCCTACTCCACTACCAGCTCGTTCGTGTGACGGTTTGCCTATCCAGTAGTAAGTGTACCCTCCGCGGTCTTCGCATAGCTCACCGCTGTCTGATAAGTGGGTTTCACTTAAGGCAGCGATATCGATGTCGTATTTAAAAAGTTCCCTAGCAATAAGAGCGGTTTTCCGCTCGGGACATAGGTTGTTTGGATTGTCGAGAAGTGTACGAACATTCCAGGTAGCAAAATTAAAGTATTTAAAAGGTTTTGTAAAGCTTTTAGTTTTCGTTTTTCGACCGCGGTTAGGTTGGTGCCCGATGACCGCGGTTTGCCATGCGGGTATAAAGTGAAGCGGACTATGTTTAGGTCACCTTTTCTAGACCTCTCCCCCGTGCGGGGGTAAGCAGAGCGTTCCTTAATAGGGCTGCTTAGTCATCAGATGTGCTGCCGAACTCGTACTCCCACTTCAGTCAAGTCCAAGAGCGACCACTCTCATCTGACCGCCTATGTGCAGGTAAACAGCTAAGAACCGGACACACCAGAGTCCGAATTCCCACCACCATCGCCCCATCGCCATAGGGCTTTTATCTCAAAGTCCAATGTCAAGCTTAGGTTCATCTGCGCGTGAATATTTTAAAGTGAGTAAGCGGTTGCGCTGGTGCAAACCCACTCTCTCGTCCCATACAACCGTGATCCGGTGGACCAGGATCCTGGTACGACTGGCGGTAGAAAGGATGCAGTGGATTGGCCGCCACCAAATTAAAATTTGGCTGACGCCCTCAAGGCGCATCACATCACCTTTTTGCATCGCTGCAGTTACCGGTTGCAGTTGCCTATCGACATGCCCGCTTCCCACACCGATGCGAGGTTTGGAAAATATTTTCGGAGTTTCCCTTCTCCTAGACAGGTTGCAGGACAGTGCTAAAGAGGTCTGTCTCCCCTAGGTTTGATTTTGGAGTTGTCCGTCTCCTAGATGAGTTGCAGTACAATGCTAGTGAAGCTCATCTCTCCTAAGGATGGGGAAAGGACGGACATAGGATTGGAACAGGATTTGGATAGGGACCCCCCACCAGGTTTTATCCCACGAGCCCACGTGGGAGAAAGGGTGTGGCCGCTGCGTATTATTAGAGCTTCTTACAGCCACTGGTGGGAGACTTGTGAGGAATAGCGATTTTGCATCGCATCGCATACCCAAACCCACACGACGACACGTGTTTCGCCTCTCCGCGAGGCATCTTCAGGTTAAACGCCGAGATGTTGACTGGTCGGCGGCTGGAACGAAAGCCCCTTATATACAGGTTTGCCTGCTCAGCTATACCTGCTGACTTAATATAATTAATAGAATCAGGCGTTACTTTGCGGAAATCCATATTATTATGATAAACAAAGAAAAATATCTAGTTTTAATTCCGCTAATGCTGAGATGCATATGCACCGCCCTCCCGCCCGCTAATTATGCACATGCAGGGGGAACTAGGCTGTTAGTGCAACATGCATACCCAAACCCACACGACGACACGTGTTTCGCCTCTCCGCGAGGCATCTTCAGGTTAAACGCCGAGATGTATTGTTGGTAATACACATTACATGTCTACGTGTCCCCAGGTATTGACTACTGGTTTTCAATTTCTGTTGCCGAATAATTTTCTCTACAGCTTCACATATTTTTGTAATATCTTTAGATGGCCTGACTAAACCTCCTCTGTCTTTAACTGATATTAATGACACTCTCCCCGAATTCTGTTCTCGATCATATAAACTTTCTAAGCAAGTTTCGCATTTTAGAGTTCTTCGCAGTTTTCTGACAATAAAGCCGGCTATATAGTGTACAACATCTGCAGAATATTCACTCAATAATCGGGAAAACTGTGTATAGTCATGATCCAAATCAACATTATCCGATTCTAAGTCCTCCGTGTCATCGCATACAAGACAAACATTTCCGCTGCTTTTATTAATTACTTCAAGAGGCCTGTCAGAAGTTCGATTTAAAATCGTTATTTTACCTAGCGGTATACAGTTACCATTGGAACCATCTTTAAATTGTGCATGTACAAGTAATCTCTTATATGCCGCTTGAAACATACGCGCGGAGGGATTGTTGTTGAATCCGCATTTAGCTCTTATGGCTCCAAAAAAGAGCTCTATGTGATCTTGTGACATCTTGTATGTGCAGCAATACTGTAGAGAGCCATTTATTACAAAGTTAAGAAACAGTTTTTCTAATGATTTCATGAATATTAGAAATCCATTAAAGCCTGTTTTCCGATTTGAATTTATAAGGTATGTGCCATTAGCTGTTTTTAATTTTTTTATGTAGGTTTCTGCAACTGTAAAGAAAGTTTTAGTTTTTTCGAGATTACAGGGAGCCAACGCCTTTTTATACCCGTTGGCACGCATATTGCGACTATTAAATACATCGAAGAGATCGTTGAATATTCGTAAGAATTTAATTGTTCCTTCGCATTTTTCAAACCCAGGTATACCGTTGTCTTCGCAATATTGTAATGCGTCTGCAACGGAGTTGCTAAGCAGTTGCGCCGCAAGGCGAACCTTCATTTTTTGTTTAATAAAATTGACGTGATCTTTTCTTAACCGATTTCCGAGATGAAGACCCTCTTCTTCTTGAATTTTTAAAAGTAATTCTATATCTTCCCAAGATGTAGGATTTTCATCTTCATCAATAATTGTCCTTTTGTCGGCGAAGGCATTGCGAACAAGCTTTAAGTTGTGACTAGGGTCAGGCCATAAACAAACTTCAGAGCCTGAATATTCGAATGAAACGGCACCCGAAGACATGTTACATCCCAAGATATTGGCCATTGCAATGTTATTTGCTGCTCCGTCAAACGTCAATGATGCCACAACTATACCACAATCGCTAAGTAGCTGTATACATTGCTGTACTAGCACGGACTTTTGTTGGGACGTTATTGATGATATTAAATAGTATCCTTCGGGAATTGTCCATGTGTCGTTCAGGCATGTGACCATGAATGCCAATGCTTGTGTCGCAATGGCTACAGAATCCGAATCAAAATCTTGTCCAAGATTAACATAGCCATAATAGCTTAAATTATGGCTATCCCACTCTAAAAGTTTTCGAATCGCCATTTCGTCAATAGCTAAGGCACAAAATAAGGTTTTTTGAGGATTTTGCTGCACTCTCAACTTGATGGCATCCAATGCTTCGGTTGTGAAACCTGGGTTACAATTCAATCCTTTATACCACGTGGATATTGTTTTTGGATGTGGCAATACATTTTGGAATTGCTCCCGTATAAACGTATACGCCTTTGGTGATAAATAATTTAGAGTAACTGCAAATTTTTTCAGCTCCAAGCTGTACTCTCTGCTTAAGGTTTCTCCTTCTTGTTTTTGCAAAAGTCTTTTCACCACGTCATTTGTATTAAAAGAACCCAAAAGTGCTAAATGATCAGGTTCAATGTTTTCCTGTTGTAACTTTTCAACCAAAATGTCCCAGAGATCGGAATTCTTCTTACAGCTCTGTAAATTTCTTTTTGACAATATGTCTATTTTTCGGCGACGTTGTTCACTGACTTTCTTAACCCTTTGTAATTCATTTTCCAATTTCGCAATTTTATTTTTATAAATGTCTATCTCGATACGCAGTTCACAATTTTTTTTGTATAAATCAGATATCTCCAACTGGGAATCTCTTTTTGATTCAACAATAGGTGTTGTTACTCTTGCTTGTTTATTGTCAATCAATGGTGTGTTTTCCTGAGAATCCAATAATGGCCTCTGAAATATTTTTAAAAATAAATTATTACACCTCAACCCTATTCGACATGATAAGTACGTAAAGCCATTTTACACACACAAGCCACATTTCATCATCATTATCTGAGCCGTAGGATGTCCACTGCTGCATATAGACCTACATTATGAATTCACTGATTATGAGGAATTGTTGCCATACTCACCACGCTTGGCAGGCGAGCTGGCTAGCGGAAAGACGCTGTTTGATATCTTTGTAAGATGGAATTCTTACTGCATCCACGGGTAACATAAGAGAGGCAACATTCTACTGCCAACACCCCACGGCACGGTTTAATGTCTATTGTAGATGATTGACACAGCGTCAGCAACTGACAATCATGCCGTACTGGACGCTGCAGTGAACAGGTAAGTACGTCTGAATAAGCCGCGGGTTTCCTCAATATGGTTTCCCTCACCGTTAAAGCACGTGCCTATATAGCCTTTGGTGCACGGCCGGTATCAAGCCTACGAACTTTGGATTTAAAGTGGGGGGTAGGTTACCACTCGGCGAACAGCGGCTATTTCGTGAGATAAATTCTTCACTAAATAGTTACAAGATATTTCACTTCCAAAATTAACGTGAGATATACTACCTATTAATTTTGTAAAAACGGGAATTACTCACGTAGTATTGTAATAATCTTCGACGTTACAATACTACGTGAGTAACTCCCCGTTTTTACAAAATGAATAGTTACAAGATAGTTTGTTTACCTTCAAGTTCAAATGAGGCTGAGAACACTAACATTGCAGGGCCAAGTGGGAAATTGACCCACTTGGCCCTGCAATGTTAGTGTTCTCAGGTAAATTTATTGATGGAATGGCATCTTCCGTAAGACGCCGATATTTTATTTTGTCTGTTAATGTAAATGAATTTTCCGAAAAATGTTTGGAACAAAAGTGGCTATGTTTTTTTGGTATCCAATTACTTCTGGATATCCGTTGTAGCCATATATATCATATTTTTTCATCTTTAGGGAATCTAAAACAAGGAGCGGTGTTTCAATAATATCGATACTTATAATGATTATTTTTACAGCACTTCGATAACCAAAAAAGTTTGGAAAAAACGGAAGAAAAGGGAATAAAATGGTTCAAATGTGTCTAGAACTTCGATTTTAGAAGATATACAACAATTTTCCGACCATATTAACACAATTTATGCAAATTTTACAAAAAACTCACCGATGAAAAGTTACCAACTTGTCCGTATTTTCTTTTCGTGATGAATGTGATTTGCAGTCTTTTACTACACACGCCATATTTAGCACATATCGCAAGTGTTTATAGATTCTTATAATTCCTTTTCACACGCTTTTTTGTCAATTTTCCATAAAAATAATTACAATTTACCAACAACACACCACAAATTACAAACCAAACAAAACGCGACCATGTTATGTTGATCTTACTTGACATAATCATGATCGTGTCAGACATGTCATTTTAATTTACTAGCTTTATACGTTATAAGTCGACCAAATTTATAACCATTTGACAGTTCATTTACGCCAACCTTGTAAATTACGAAGATACAACTGTATATGCACCTCTTTCTAGCTCCTTTATAATGTCATAAGTAAAAAGAGTACAGAATCATTGATTTTGGTTGCTATTTTAGCCTGGTTTCTATTACGTTATTATTCTGAGCATGGCACCAAATTCTAAGCAAATGAAGTCCAAACTACAGTCGCTGCAGAATAGTTTACTGCGTATTTTAGTACCACACTATCCGCTAGAGGCACTGTACAAGTTTTCATACATACATTTTTTTAATTACAGTTGCTAGCGAATATAAATTGTGAAAACTCATGGTAGGACAAACTTATTTTATTCTGAAATTTTCTATCTACTAAGTATTACTCTTGTTACTAATATTTGTTGTTAATTTAAATTTTATTGGATGTTAACGGAGCGAGTACCGGAACCGGAAAAAGTACACAGTACTAAGAAAAAATTGGAAGGTTTTTTTTATGTCAGATAGCTCTTGATTTCATTCTTGCGAAAAACTTCGAGAAAGGGCGGTCGCGTTTTTCCACCTAATTGTTCAAAAATACAGACCACTTGAGAACCTTGCCTTGTTCTGAAGTCGGTAAATAAATGCTCTTAAAGCGAATTCTTATGTTAGATGTAGCCAAGTAGGTAGTAATAAAAAAACATCAGACAGATGGCTGTTCTCTACTATGGTGGACATGTACCTACTATGTGGCGTGTTAAATCTGATTTCCTACTAAATCTCTTATTGCACACATTACCGTTTTAATTAAAGTTAACAAAGTATATGGCTCTTCTCCAGTGCGAACTCTCAAGTGAGTGGTTAACGTTTGTTTATGAGTCATTTTTTTATCACATACATTACAGACATAAGCCTTTTCTACAGTGAATTGTCAAGTGTTTGGTTAATATACGTTTACGACTAAATTTCTTATCACATACACTACAGGCATAGGGTTTATCTCCAGTGTGAATTCTCAAGTGATTGGTTAAGCTTTCTTTACGAGCAAATATTTTATCACATACATTACAGGCATGGGGTTTTTCTCCAGTGTGAATTCTCATGTGGGTTGTTAAATTAGATTTATGAGTAAATTTTTTATCACATACATTACAGGCATAGAATTTTTCTCCAGTGTGGATTCTCATATGGGTTGTAAAATGAGATTTACTAGTAAATTTCTTATCACATACATTACAGGCATGGGGTTTTTCTCCAGTGTGAATTCTCAAGTGAGTGGTTAAGCTTTCTTTACGAGCAAATATTTTATCACATACATTACAGGCATAGGGTTTTTCTCCAGTGTGAATTCTCATGTGGGCTGTTAAATGAAATTTCTGAATACATTTTTTATCACATACTTTACAGGCATAAAGGTTTTTTACAGTATGACCTCTCATGTGGGCTGTTAAACTATGTAGTTGAGTAAATTTTTTATCACATACTTTACAGGCATAGGGTTTTTCTCCAGTGTGAATTCTCAAGTGAGTGGTTAAGCTTTCTTTACGAGCAAATATTTTATCACATACATTACAGGCATGCGGTTTTTCTCCAGTGTGAATTCTCAAGTGAGTGGTTAAGCTTTCTTTACGAGCAAATATTTTATCACATACATTACAGGCATAGGGTTTTTCTCCAGTGTGATTTCTCATGTGAAGTGTTAAATGAAATTTCTGAATAAATTTTTTATCACAAACATTACAGGCATAGGGTTTTTCTCCAGTGTGAACTCTCATGTGGATTGTTAAATTAGAATTATGAGTAAATTTTTTATCACATACTTTACAGGCATAAAGGTTTTTTCCAGTATGACCTCTCATGTGGGCTGTTAAACTATGTTTACGAGTAAAATTTTTGTTACATACATTGCACACAAAAGGCTTTCCACCAGTGTGCACTCTCATGTGTAATGATAATTGCCGCTTGTCCCGAAATTCTTTAACACATATATCACAGGCATATGGTTTCATATGGACAATCCCTGTTAGACTAGGTTTTACATCTAATTGTATATTTTGCCTGTGGTAGCTTTCCTTTTGTATGATATGTGACTGCTTTATGTGTAAAGCCAGTTTACGCTTGACCCTAAATACCTTGTTGCATATATCACAATAGAAAGCAATTTTCAGCTTTGGTTGTTCCACATCCGTAGCAGGTGGAACATTCAAAACATCATAATCACTATCTATCTCAAATTTCAAGCATTCCCTTATAGACTCCACAAAGGTTTCCTCTTCTGCCGTTGCCTCTTCCTTCACAGATATCACTTCTTGTCCAGCAGGCACATGAGCAACATTGTGAGACCCACTCGTGAAGAAGCTTTGCATCGGAGCCACAGATAAAGATTGATTAATTCTCAGGTTCAAATCAGTGGCAATCTCATAAGTCCCCTGAAACAAACACATTTATGTACAAAGCTAAGCATTTAGAGTTAGCATCATCATCTGCAGCCTGACTTTACCCACTGCTAGGTATAGGCCTCCATTATCTTTTCAGCCGTAAAACATGCACTACTGAACATAAGCCTTCCTCATGGATACCCATGAGTAGTTGCCATACTCACCACACTTGGCGGGCGGATTGGCGAGTGACTCTTACTGCATCCACTGGCATAAGAGGGGTAAATGTTTGCTGTAGAATGTCGGCAGTAGTTATGTTAGTAGGTTTTTAGGCTTTTATATGTTTGAGCCATATTTCATGGTCCTGTGTGAATCATATCCAGGTCAGCCCTGCAATGCGTGTGATGCCGTCTGCCTGTCAGCATTCAAGAAACTTAATTTATTTATTCCTATTTCTGGGAATCTGTGCCCATATTTTGTTTCTATGACTAACAAAATAGTGCAATTTTTAATATTACAAAGCATTTTCTTAAGTAAGAATTAGAAGGATTGATACACTAGGACCTCATCAGACAGACCAGCAAGCTGAAACCATTTATATACAAATAAATGCCTGTTCAAAATACCTGAATGTGTAAGAACTGGGTCAGTATCTCCTCAGCTCTCCGAGACATGTCCATGAACCGTTGACACCGCTGCAGGAAAGAGAAGCATAGGTAGCACACTGTCTCAGGCCTGCGATCTGCTGTGTGCAGCTGAAACAATTACTCTTATTTTTATTGTTGTCACTAAAAAGGTCTGTGTGAACATTATTTTTATAAAGAATATTTTAAGTAATAACATGCTGAACACCCGTCTGAGCACATGGCCCGACACAGCGTTAGGTCGCGAAGTGGAAGAAGGGAAGGGAGGCCGTTGCCTGCAGTGGGACAGTGGAGGCTATTTAGTAACCAATAACAAAAAATAATACACATTTTAAATTTTTACAAAATGTCGACTAGGCTCAACACCAGCGTTTTTTTAGGATGCTGATTAAATCAAACGCGCTGTAATCATCATCAGACACTCACCTTTGTTGATAGTTTTTCAAATATCGCCTGATACCGTGAGTCCGCGATGTGCTGCATCTTGACATCACTGGCTAGACACACTCTGCACAATGCTGTGTCGGTCATTTTATTAAAATCTATCTTCATTTAAGAATTGATTGAATCGGGAATCGAAATTATATAAAATAAAATATTCTTTCTTTGCTGGAGCGTTACATACTTCTTCTTCTTTTGTTAATGGCGTAAATTGGCGTATGACGTGTGTGACAGAAACAGAAAAGATATTCCACCATTTGCCAACGTCTGTTTATTCGACAAGATGGTCAGAGTATAGCAAAAGTGGGCATATACAGGGCGTCCCACGGATATGCCACATGGAGGGAAAGTACCTTGAATATTGTAGATGGATCATTTTACTGAAAGAAGACATTATTTGAATTTGAAAAACAATTTATTCTGCATTCATAGATATTTAAATAATTGCATGGTTGAACCGGGAATCGAACCCGTTAAACGAGAAAAATAAACAGCCTGTAGCTTTATCATACCGATCGAAAGGCTTCATTTATTTATTTATTTAAGAAAAGGATCGCCAACAGTTTACATATCAAAAATTACACTTAAACATTTATAGGGACACAGTCTGATATGTTAAACCAATTACAGGCAAACACGACATTGGTAGGTTTAAATAGAATACAAAATTTTAAGACATAAATATATAGTAAATTTTAACAATACATCCTAGTTTTTTTTTTATTTTATTTTTATTTATTTGTTTTAGAAGATTTTACAAGGTTTTTGTAGTATTGCACCTAAAAACCTTTATAGGTTTGTCTAGGTACTCACATTCGTCGTAATTATAGACAGTTAACAATATTATTTATGATCAGTAATAAAATAACAAACAATGTTTTTACATTCACATGGAGCATACCCCTACCCTCACTAAAATTAAGCACAATTCAAGACAGTGTAGGTAGTCGCGTTTAGGCAGCGTCGGCCGTCTCGCTTACACAACGTTAAGAGTGCATTGCGGGAGCGAGACGTAGCATAGCGCATCTACGTGTGCAGTGGTAACCGATACAGGATGAACCAAATTGCACCAAAAATAAGGATGAATGTATTTTGATTTTATCTAATTGACTATTTATTTTTAAAACGTGTTAGTATTATACGTGTTATTATATAAAGTTTTAACTAAAATTGTATTTTTATGAAATAAATTACTTTAAAGTTTATTGAGGTAAAATTGTTTGTATTTAGTTTTAAAGTTTTTTATTATTTATTTCTTTTTGAGTCGAATAGGGGATATTGTTGGCATTAAAAAAATTAGTAGTACGTCTTCCATAGAAATTATTCATTCTAGGTATTTGCAATTTACGTTGGGTTGTTTTCCTTGTGATTATTTTGTGTTCTATTGGTTTTAATGAATGAAGGTTGTTGTGTTGTTCGCTTAATAAGGCCAATTCAACTTTCTCATGCACCGGAATCACGCCACAGTATTTAAATAAACTCATATTTTCAGGAATATTG
Organism: Pasiphila rectangulata; assembly: GCA_963082625.1. Lineage (NCBI taxonomy): Eukaryota > Metazoa > Arthropoda > Insecta > Lepidoptera > Geometridae > Pasiphila > Pasiphila rectangulata. Next base: position 1,154,815 of record OY720262.1, read on the forward strand.
TTTTTTATGTGCTTGGGCAGGATAAGTTTTAAAAATCGCAGCTGTAATACAAGTATTTGGTCAAGATAGGTCTTAAAGGTCCTTCCATAGCTACTTAAACCATAGGTAATGATGGATTCTGCTAATGCATTATATATATTAAGCAGTATTCTCCAAGGTACTTTTTGCTTAATGATATATAGTTTTGAAAGAATTGCTCGGAGTTTATCACATACAGTTCTGGTATGATGTTGCCAGTTAAACCGGTTGTCGACCACCAAACCTAAATACGTGTGATGCAAGATCTGCTCAATTTCAGGACATGAGCAGCCTCGGCCCTCTTTATGCAGACATGTACATTGACGACCTCTGTGGCGCAGCGGGCGAAGGTCCGCCAGCGACGCAAGAGGTTGCGGGTTCGATTCCCGCCTCGGGACAAATGTCTGTACGATCTGCAGATATTTGTTCAGGGTGTTCTGGGTGTTTTTCTATATATAATAAAAATATCTATCTATGTAGTATAATGTATTAAGTATATCAGTCATCTAGTACCCATAACACAAGCTCTGCTTAGCTTGGGGCTAGATGATGCTGTGTGATTTGTCGAGCATTATTATTTATTATTATTTATGTATGAGTGTGCGCGACTATAGCAAACTTGTTAGTCGGTGGCAAATGAGATGAATGAACATGAATGATTTTAGTTTTGCTCGAGTTGAGGACGAGGCCAGCGTCATGAGCCCACTTAATAACTTGCGTTAAACTATATAAACTTCAATTATTTATTATAATATTACTACTGAAACAAAAATATCTTAAAAACAAGAAACAAAGTAACTAATAATATATATGAGATCAAATAAAATGAAAAAATACAATGTACCTATATATTAGTCTTTCCCTAAAATACGAGTGGAAGATTGCTGGAAATATTCCAGAACCTTGCGTTTAAATCTATGAGCATTGTCGTTAAAAATATCGAGGTCATTGATCTTTTTGCTAAATAGGTTGTATTGGTTACATAATCTAACAATTGGGGCTTGCAATCCTGTGTTGGTGTGACAAAAAGGAGTATGTAGTAGTTTAGTGGTTGCACTTCTAGGGATTCTAGTTGGGACAGCTAAGCCAATATTGTTAGTAATCGATATGCAGTCTATTTTATTTTCTATTATTTTATGGAGGAATGAGAGTTCTATAACGCGACGACGACAGTATAAAGAGTCCATCTTGAAGTGATCCAATCTTAAGGGATAGGGCGTTCTATGGGATATACCAGGGGAGATAAAAGCAAGATGTCTTGTGAGTGATCGTTGAACACTTTCAATTCTTTGGGAGTGGACGCTATATAGAGGGTTCCAAATAATGCTAGCGTATTCTAATACACTCCTGACGAGAGAATTGTACAAGAGGATTTTAGTCTTTGGCTTTTTGAAATCTTTAGTGTTACGTTTTATGAAACCCATCATATGTGCAGATTTTTTGACTATGTTATCATAATGTCCAGTAAATTTTAAGTGACTGTCTAAAGTTACTCCTAAATCTTTAATTTCGTTAACCTGTTTAATAATTTGTTTTTTAATGTGATATTGGGATTGGAATGGGGATCTTTTCTTAGAAAATGTAATGTGGAAGCACTTTGCAGGATTTAAACTCATACCATTACTGTTACACCAATTCAATATGGAATCTATGTCATCTTGTACTAATTTTACATCTGATGGGGAATTAATTTCCCTGTATAGTTTTAAGTCGTCTGCGTAAATGGAATATTTACAATTACTTATGTGTTGTGTAATATCATCAATAAAAATAAGGAATAATATTGGGCCCAGGTGAGATCCCTGTGGCACTCCAGATTTAGCATAATATACCATAGAGTCGTATCCTCTTACGGATACAAATTGAGGCCTACTGTTTAGATACGACTTAAACCAATTTAATATTGAGCCAAAAATACCATGATATTGTAACTTATCGACAAGTACCGTGTGGTTGACCTTATCAAAAGCGCTGCTAAAATCCGTATAAATTGCATCTGTTTGGTGGTTGTTGTCTAAACTAAGGGAAAGGTCGGTTACAAATGATGTAAGATTCGTATCAATAGAGCGACCACTCCTAAACCCATGCTGAGAATCAGACAGTGAAGAATTAGTATGTCTCGTAAGGACAGTCGTTACCAATGATTCGAAAACCTTAGAAAAACAGGATAAAACGGATATCGGACGGTAATTGAGAACACTGCCACGATCACCCTTCTTGTGTATAGGAACCACACGAGCTCTTTTCCATTCCTGAGGAAATACTCCGTCTAACAAAGATCTGTTTATGAGAATGGTGGTGGGTGATGCTAGTACTTTAGCGCATCTTTTTATGAACAGTGGGGGTATGCCATCAGGGCCGGCTCCTTTTGATGGATCGAGTCTTGTGAGTTCTCTGTATACCTGATCTATATTAAAATTTAATTGACCCAAACAGTTTGAAGTTGACGCTTTGGGATCGACTCTAGAAATGCCAGGATTTGAAGCATAGACTGAGGAGAAATGGTCTGCAAACATGTTGGCTATTTGATAACCATCACATGCAGATGATGTTGGAGAAGTCATAGTAGAAGGTATATTATTAAAGTTATTTCGTTTGTTATTGATGTATGTCCAGAAAGATTTAGGGTTTTTATGTATATTATCCTCAATATTGCGTTTGTATTCACGATACCGCGTATCCAGATAGGTGTCACAGCGCTGTCTAATTAGTTCAAATTCAATTTTGTCACGGGGATTACAGTATTTTTTAAATCTTTTTCTTATTTTATCTTTCTCTGCAAGCATTTTTATGAGTTTTTGGTTAAACCAAGAAGGGTGCTTCGATTGTGAAGTTTTGCGTTTAAAAAGCTTTGAAAAAGTTAAAATCATTCCTATTTTTAGAAGTAGACTTTTCTTAAAAACTAAAGGTACATTAATTGCCATAGTTGGATGCTTAGGATCTAATTTAGTTAAAGGAGGAACAGGATTTATGCTTAAATTATTAACATTTGATAATATGAGATCTAATGTTACATTATCTGAATCCATACTAATATTATAAATGCGAAAGTAACTCTGTCTGTCTGTCTGTCTGTCTGTCTGTTCCTCTTTCACGCCTAAACGGCTGAACGGATTTTGATGAAATTTGGTATGGTGATAGATGATAACCTAGAAATGGTCATAGGCTATAAATAATCACGCCATCGTTCTTAGGGGGTAGGCAGTAGGCAGATAACTAAATTGAGTTAGTGATTTTTAGTCGTTTTTGTTTCGATAACTGTCTACTAACTGATCTGTCAATCAGTTGATGCCGGGGCAAAGCGCAATAGATAGACATGATGTAGTCGCAAGAGTTTTTAGACTAAAAGTTAAAAAACTAATGGATGTGATTAATAAAGGCCGAGTGTTCAGAGAAGCGCGCTGCTTTATGTACTCTGTCGAATGGCAGAAACGTGGACTGCCACATGTCCATATATTATTGTGGTTAAAAGATAAGTTACGACCCGATCAAATAGATAACATAATCAGCGCTGAAATACCGGATCCTAACATTGACAAGACTCTCCATGACATTATTGTAAAAAATATGATTCACGGTCCATGTGGACCCGAAAATCCACAGTGCCACTGCATGAAAGACGGAAAATGCACAAAAAAATTTCCTCGCAAGTTAGTGAAAGAGACCGTTCACAACGACCACGGATACCCGCAGTATCGTAGAAGAGCGCCAGCAGACGGAGGTCGAACAGCAACCGTGAAGCTCCGAAATGGTAGCTACGTTACGGTTGATAATAGTTGGGTAGTCCCCTATTCACCAATTTTATCAAAAATGTTTAACGCCCACATAAATGTTGAGGCATGCAGTTCAGTACGCGCCATCAAATATATTTGCAAATATATAAACAAGGGTAGTGATCAAGCTATTTTCAATTTTAGAAATACTGATCTTGCGAATCCCGTAGATGAGGTACAAACTTATCAGTCTGGTCGGTATGTCAGCAGCAACGAAGCCGTGTGGCGTCTGTTAGCATTTCCGTTGCACGAAAGGCATCCCACCGTGACACATCTCAGCGTGCATTTAGAAAATGGTGAACGCGTTTATTTTAATGAACACAATTTCCACGAACGAATAACTACTCCGCCAAAAACCACACTCACTGCTTTTTTTGATCTTTGTATCAGAGATGAGTTTGCAAAAACTCTTCTTTATGTCGAGGTGCCGAGGTATTATACTTGGGATGCAAGTAGGAAAACTTGGAAACGCCGCATTCAAGGTACTTCAGTTCACGATTGGCCTGGCGTCAAATCTGGAGATGCTTTAGGACGAGTTTATACAGTTCATGTTAGTAACATGGAATGTTTTTGTCTACGCATGCTTTTACACCATGTGCGCGGACCTACCTCTTTCAATGATCTAAAAAAATACAACACACAAGATTATCCTACATTTCGAGAGGCATGTGAGGCAAGAGGATTACTGGAGAATGACAACCATTGGGATGTGACACTGGAAGAAGCTGCTCAATGTAGATCAGCAGGCAAGATGAGAGAGCTATTTGCTGTATTAGTAGCGACATGTGGTCTTTCAAATCCTCAACAATTGTGGGATAAATACAAAAATGATATGACCGACGATATATTGCACAGATTACAAGAGCAAAATCCCAATGTCACGTACAGTGATTTAATTTACAATGAGGGTCTGACAAAAATTGAAGACCAGGTTAAAACAATTTCTAGAATGGATTTATCAGATTATGGAATGATCAGACCACAGAGAACCGAGGAAATCAGTAGCGATTTAATACGGGAACTAGATTACGATACTGCTTCCTTACAACAACAATTGACAGAGTCTGTTCCACGTTTGATCCCAGAACAAAGGTTAGTATTTGACAATGTTTTCAAAAAAATCGAAGATGGCGAAGGTGGTTTGTTATTTTTGGATGCTCCCGGAGGCACGGGAAAAACCTTTCTTTTAAACTTGCTTTTAGCGCAAATCCGAAAAGATAAAGGAATTGCTGTAGCAGTTGCCTCTTCCGGAATAGCCGCCACTCTGCTCAATGGTGGTCGAACGGCACATTCGGTGCTTAAACTGCCATTAAACTTAGCCCATGAAGAAATGCCAGTCTGTAATATAAGTAAAAACAGCGAGCGTGGACGTATGTTGCAGCAATGTAAATTATTAGTTTGGGATGAGTGTACTATGTCCCATAAAAGAGCAATTGAAGCTCTAGATCGGACTTTGAAAGACATCAAGAGTAATCCAAATATCATGGGGGGGATGGTGGTACTTTTAGCGGGCGATTTTAGACAGACTTTGCCGGTTATCACTAAAGGCACCCCTGCAGATGAAATAAATGCGTGTTTAAAAGCGTCAACGTTATGGGTGCACGTAAAAACGTTTAGTCTGTCTACAAATATGAGAGTGCAACTACACAATGATGTACAATCTGGACAATATGCTGCTGCTCTTCTTAAAATTGGAGAAGATAGTATGGCAAAGGATGGTAATGGCATGATTACATTGGATCGTGAATTCTGCAATGTTGTGCATAATCCAGATGATCTAAATAACTTCGTCTATAGCGAACTGCTAACTAATATGAGGAATAGAGACTGGTTATGTGAAAGAGCAATTTTAGCGCCGACGAATGAAATGGTGGGACAGATAAACGAGCAAATTATGTCACGCGTGGAAGGTGATATTGTTGAGTTTCTCTCTGTAGACACTGTAATGGATACTGAACAAGTAACATCATACCCTGTAGAATTTCTTAATTCTTTAGAACTGTCGGGAGTACCTTCACACAATCTGAGGCTGAAAGTAGGCGTTCCTGTCCTTTTAATGCGGAATTTAGATGCACCAAGACTGTGTAATGGCACACGGTTGCAAGTGACACACCTCGGTCGCAATATTGTAAAAGCAATCATTATGACTGGAATGGCAAAAGGAGAGAACGTTTTAATCCCCCGTATACCCATAATTCCGACAGATTTGCCATTCCAGTTTAAGAGATTACAGTTTCCGCTGAAAATCGCATTCGCTATGACGATAAATAAAGCTCAGGGGCAAACATTAAAAGTAGCCGGCATTAATTTAGAAAAGAGTTGTTTTTCTCACGGACAATTATACGTGGCTTGCTCACGTGTTTCAAGTCCACAGAATCTCCATGTGTTGGCCAGAGAGGGAAAAACAAAGAACATAGTTTACAAAAATGTACTACAGTAATAAGGCCTCTTATTTTTAGCTTCCTACATTATTATACTACTTACATTAAGTTAGTACTTCCTACGCAGACGAAGTTACGGATGTCACACTGTCTAACATCGGGGGTTGGCAGGTAGGTAGTTAGTAGTATTTTAAACCGATTTACATTATTTACTTTTTATATTTACTAAGGAAACATTCGGAGCTATCCATTATGTAGCTTAGGTTGCTTTTGAACAAATTTTGATGTGAAGTTGAGGACTGGAACACGATAGTGGGACATTGTTGCAGGGGGACTTATAGCCGGGAGAAAACAAAAAAACTTATGCGGACGAAGTCGCGGGTAAAAGCTAGTTTATTATATGATTAAATTGGCTTAAGGAATTCAGTGACATGAAATCCACCAAGGAATATCCTAGTGGACAATTATAGTTGCTAGGTTTAAGTTGTGTAGTATTATCTAAACATGACCATTTAATGAAACGTAAATTAAAATCGCCAATGATGAGAGCATTATCAAAATGGTTGAAGACATTAGTAGTATTTTCTAAAAATAAGTTTAAAGATTCATGTCTGCAGGGCGGTGGAAGGTATACAGCACATAGAGCAATTTTTTTACAGTTGTTGTTCATGTTTATGTCTAAAGTTATCCAAAGGTCTTCCAATTCGGATTCCCAATTACTAATGCGACTAGAATGCAATTTACTATGTACTGCTATCAGAACTCCCCCACCATCCAGCTTGGTATGCCTTGCAGTCACTCTGTCTCTACGGTACACAGTATATCTTGAATCAAATAATTCACTATTAAGGATATTAGGATTTAGCCAGGATTCAGTTAATACTATTACATCATAATTATTTTTCAAAATGTTCCTATAAAAGATATCAGTCTTAGTTTTCAGGCCTCTTGAGTTCTGGTAATATATTTCTAAATTATCCATAATTAAACATAAACAGGAATGACTTGCAAAACACTCAAATAATACTTAACTAAAAACTAATTTAACTTCTTTAGACATTCCATGCTGCGGACAGCATATGCTTGGCTTGTCTCATCTTTTCTGACAAAAATTCATCATAAGGATTATTTTTTGCTAAATAAGATAGTGTCAGAAATGAAATAAAACATTTTTTTGCCCATTTTTTAGATTGAATTATGTAGAATACACCAAAATAAGCATGTTTTGTCATGTAAACTTTTTCTCTCAGATCGATATTTACCGAGATATTGGAGTTCCAAGGTCAGGCATTATAAAGGGCTGTAACACTTAGTAAAATTTCGGAATCGTGAAATTTATATCAATAGAACACCTCATCTTTATTAAAGTTATTAGGGAAATGAGGGGGTTTAGCGGGGAAGTCGGGGGGGGGGGGGGGCGCAGCTGTAGCTGCTGTGGCAGCTCCGGCGGGCGCTGCGGGATGACCAGTCCCTCCGCCCTAGCGTAGCATAACGCGGCACCTGTGCTCGCCGCTCTTGGTGCTTTTTTTTTCGAATTGACATTATATAAGACAAAATAAAATGTGACATTAGACCATATTTATCCTGTCCCCTCGTTTTATTTTTTATACATATCTCACAGTTTTTACAATGATTTTTAATATTTATCGTTAAATTTGTTGCTGTATATAACGTACTAATTTTATTTTGCATTTGTTTAACACCTAAATGACACATATTGTCATGTATATGTTTTATAAGTTTTTTACTGAAATCTTCTGATAAAATAATTTTTTCATGTTTTCTCATCTTTTTATAGTAAATATTGTGTTTTGTTATTAATTTTGTTTTATTATTTTGTATATCTTTATTGTTTGCCTGATCCGATACAATATCATTCAACTTTATCATGTTGACAATTTTTAATTGTTCATCTGTATCTCCATCTGCATCCAATACTGGGTTCCTACTTAAACAATCTGCTTCTACATTTTCTTTCCCCGGAGCATTATATAATTTTAAAATCATACTGTGATAGGTAATAGGTTAAATCTCCTAATTCGTCATCTATCCTAGACTTAATATTTAAATTTTCCAATGGTTTATGGTCTGAATAAACTGTAAACGTCTTGCCTATTAGCCAATATTGCCAGTATCTTATTGCTTCTTTAATAGCTAAACATTCTAAATAAACTGCCTTTTTTTTCTTTTGTACTTGATTTAATTTTTTTGAAAAGTACGCTACTGGCTTATCTTTTCCATTTAGTTGTGTTTGTTTAAACACTGCTCCGATGCCTTCTAAAGATGCATCTGTATGAATATTTATAGGCAAATTTTGATCAAATATTTCTAAGATTGGCTGTGAGCACAATAAGTGTTTTATGTCTTCAAAAGATTTTTGACAATCTGACGACCAAATAAATTTCTGATTTTTTCGAAGTAAACAATGAAGAGGTTCTAAAATTACCGCACTTTTGGGTATATATTCGTGATAGAAGTTAATTTTCCCTAAAAATTGTCTAACATTTTTCTGAGTCTTCGGTATTGGGAAATCTTGAAAGGCTGGTGAACAATGCAATATACCCAATCCTACACAACATTATCCTGCAAAACCAACACGGATTTGTTAAGAAACGTTCTACCACTTCAAACCTTATGGTTTTCACAAACAATTTATTTGAAAACCTGGACAATCGTGTGCAAGTCGACGCAGTATATACGGACTTTCAAAAGGCCTTCGACAAGGTGGATCATACCATTTTACTAAATAAGATAGCATACAATGGTATCAGAGGTAACCTACTTCGTTGGTTCGCCTCATACGTCTCTAACAGAACTCAAAAAGTTGTTATCAACGGCCATCAATCTCGCAGCGTGACGGTGACATCTGGTGTTCCCCAGGGATCCATCCTAGGCCCGCTCCTTTTCGTCCTCTTTATTAACGATATCGACCAGTGCTTTGTAAATTCAAAATTTCTACTTTACGCCGACGATCTCAAAGTCTATATGTCTATCAAAAACGTCCAAGACTGCATGCTGCTCCAAGAAGACCTGAACAGGTTCGCTGCTTACTGTGACGCCCACAAACTATACCTGAGTATACCAAAGTGTAATGTTATCAGTTTCTCTAAAAACATTAACATGATCAATTTCCATTATAATCTCAACAACTTCCAACTGAACAGAGTTTCTATGATAAAGGACCTTGGTATACTACTCGACAGTAAATTACATCTGAATCATCATGTTGAAAACATTATTAACAAAGCTTTTAAAATGTATGGTTTTATTATGAGATCGTCCATTGATTTTAGACAACCCTCTACATTTCTTAACCTTTACAAAGTGCTGGTTCGCTCTCAGCTTGAGTACGCGGCACCTGTATGGAACCCATTTTACAAAAAATATATAGACGCTATTGAAAAAGTACAACGTAAGTACCTTCGCTCGATGAACTTCAGATGTCACCGTCATCGTTACCCAAACCTGTATGCCAACCTACTCTCCAAGTACAAACTCCACAGTCTAGAATCAAGGCGGATGTACCTTGAAGCCGTAACACTACACAATATTGTGCACAATAAGTTCGATTGCATGGATCTTGTCAGAAAAGTCTGCTACGCAGTTCCGAGGTCATGCAATTTGCGGAATACTCGCATGCGCTCCTTGTTCGCACTCAATACCTGCAGAACCAACTCGGGACTGCGTGCCCCTATTAGACGTATGGTTGAGTCCTATAATAATAACTTTGCTGACTTAGATATATTTGCTTTATCCCTTTATAAATTTAAAAAAAGTCTGCATCACATTGAACTTACCTAATTTACATAAACCTTTCTCTTTTGTATTTTATCCTGTTGACTCTGATCTAACTTATTATGAGCATCTTCCTTTACTCCTTCACTTTATTTTTGTGTGTCATGTGATATTTTTCTTCTAATCTCAATTTTTAATTTTAAATTTTCTTTAATTATTATAAGATGTACCTCTAGCTGCATCTCTTTGCTTTATACTACAAAACTTCAAACTGTGGAAAACGCCGTGGACTATAATATAACTAAGTGTAACTTCCCTTAGGAACTTTCTATTTTGTTATTTAACATGTATATTATAGTTGTTTGTTTTTCCTAATAAATAAAATAAAATAAAAATAAAAATCTTTTATTGAAACTAAATTATCTCTAACTGGCCTTACTGTGTTATTATGTATTATATGACCGAGATATTTCACTGAATCTGAAGCAAAATTACATTTTGTAAATTTTAGTCTGAAACCCTCTTTTTTATAGCATCTAATAATTGTGCTAAATGGTTAATGTGCTCAGAAAAAGACTTGGAAAATATTAGGATATCATCTATGTAGTTAACTGTAAAATCAGTAAGCTTATACTTTCTTAAAATGTTACCTAGTATCCTTTGAAAGATAGCTGGTGATGTCTTCAAACCAAAAGGTAAACATGTCCATTGATAGTGTCCTTCCTGTGTTACAAAAGCAGTCTTCTTCCTATCTTCAATTCGTAGCGGGATCGACCAGAAGGCTGAATTGATGTCCAGTGTTGTGAAATATGTTGAGTTTCTTGTCTTGATCACTAGGTCGTCGATCAGTGGAAATGGTTGAGCTTGAGGTACCACTATTTTGTTTAGATCTCTAAAATCTATACAAAATCTTGATTTTTTGTTGTCTTCTTTTTTGAAAGCCAAAGTTACCGGTGCAGCAAATGGACTGTAAGATTCTTCTATAAGATTTTTGTCCAGTAACTTTGCTATTTGTTCTTCTATTTCCTTTTTGTCTTCAATTGAACATCTATAAGGCCTTTTACTACAGTATTTATCCATGAGTAGATCAATACGTGCTTCATATTCTCTGACCGTGCCAATGTCATATTTGTCTTTTGCAAAAATAGATTTGTAATTGTCTATCAGTTTGTATATTTCCGACTTTTGTTGAGTATTTAAATTACTCATACTGATTTTAAAATCCCCCTCTTTTATGTGTCCATTAAAATTTATTGAACATGGGTTTGTTTCAGTTTTCACTTCCTTTGAAATGATGCTTTTATTATCCTCTTTTATGGGATCTTTATCTTCTTTACTTTTTTCTTCTCTTTTTAGAGTGATTTTCAAATTTTCATCTTGAACCAGTTTAAATTGTTTTATGATATCCAGTCCAATTAGAAAATCGTATTTAAATTCCTCTCTATCAATTATGTAAACTTCGGCTGTTTTTTCAATATCAAACATTTTTATTTTTATAGTTGTCAAACCAATCGTCTTTTTAACACCATTAATCGTGATTAAATTATCTTTTTCTGAATCATCCTCTCCTTCTCCTTTCAGTCTTATTAGTCTGGAATTAATTATAGAAACATTTGAGCCTGAATCATATATTCCAAATGTTTCTAATTTTCCATTTAGTAACAGTTTGACTTTAATTAATGGTGTTATTATTCGTTTTTTTTTTATCATTATAATTGAGTTCAACATCAATCACCGAATTGTTTACAGTTTTACTATTGTTTCTCTTATAATTATTTTCTTCCCTCGGTTTGAACCAGCACTTTTCTTCAGGGTGGAACCGAATGCCTTTGTTAAAATTTTCACAAGTTTTACACAGTGTTATTTCATCGGGCTTACCTTTATAAACATAGGTGTTTCTTTTAAACTTGCTGAAATTTCTTTTGGTCGTTACATACTCATGTTTTCCAATTTCATTGTAGAGGCTAAATACGTTAGCGGCAGTCGGAGGTCCGAAAAAAAACCGAATTAAGTTTAAATTACTTTAATTCAAAAGTATAAAAATTACAAGAACTATAACTAATTAATCTAAGTCCGACCAATTCGAGGTGTGAATCAGAAGTAAGTATGTCCGGTCACGTATTGTCCATTGTCTCTTTGATTGACGTCATTGCTGCGTCGGCGCTCCTGTGTCCGATGCAGCTGCAATGTCAGCGGTCTTCCTCTAGGTACTTTACGTAATTCCTCCATCCTCAGAAGGGCGACTATTTTAAGACGTTTAGTGAAAATGTCGCCGGAATGCTCCCAGGGTCCGTAGGAATAGGTATGGTTGTAGATTTCTCGTTTCTTTTCGCAGCTGCGTTGCGGTTATTCAGGCAACGTTTTATAATTAATATGAGGACGAGTACACCTGCACTCGATAGTAATGTGTAAAATGGGATTGTAGTATGATATAGTGAATCCCAGTTGGATTTTTCTAATTGTACCGGTGTTTGCATCACGACTTTGTCCTGGATGGTGTGTAGTCCTTGGAGGTCGATAGAGTTCAGATGAATGTGGGTTGAGGGATGCGTTTCCTCTTTTCCAATGTCGTAAGGTATCTTCGTTAGTTTGAGTGGTGAGCCCTTGATCTCATCATTATCATTGACGATTGTGAATGATTCGGATTTCAGTTGGCAGCCAACAGGAATGGTGGTAAGAAAGCTTCCTTGAAGTGTAGTATAGTCCTTTCGGTTGCAGATAAGTTGTACCTTCGTTTGTTGGGGGAAGGACAGGACGTAGTGCTGGTCATCAAGTTTTTCCATGGCTTCTCTCTTAAGGGTGACTTTGGTGAATTGACAGGATTCCTGCAGAACTTGGTTAGTGATTAGCTCCTTAATACAGTCTGTCTTAGATCGAACTTGGTTTTTTATCTCCTTTTCACAAAGATACCGGTCTCTTAACTTCGGGCATTCTGCCTCTATGTACACGAATGACATCTCATTGGTTGCTATGAAGGGAAAGGATGGGATAAGAGCCTGTGCGTGCCTATTCGGTACTACAGCTAATCTAAATAATTCGTAACTATCTTTAGAAACTATCGGGAAGTTAAAAACGAATACTATCTGATTTTTAGAATAGTAGTATCCCGGTTTAATAGTATCATAGTATTCTCTTAACTCTAAGTCTAGGATATGTTCTATGCCGTAAATAATTTTTAATTTATCGACCATAGCTCCTAGAGTACTTATATCTATCATAGAGTGGTGCGTACTTGCAGCACGAATAAAAGCTAAATCACTTTCTATACTAACTAATTCATCCATTAAATCTACTATATTTTCGCTAGTGACCTCTAAGAGTTGAGCTAACTTAGCGTATTTCATTATATTTTGTTCTCTATATGCATCACTTTTAAGTATTAATTCCATAGTTGCATTAATTTTATTCTGATTTTCTACTAATTGTACTAGTACGTTATTGTGTTTCGACATCCATTCTTTACTCATACTAATGTGACTGTTAAATTCATTTAACATTTTATCTTGGTTATTAGTTAAGATCCGAATTGCCTCATTATATTTTAACGCATCAGTGTGATCTAAATTTCCACTGATACTTTTTATAATTGAACCTAAGCCGTCTACAAGACCTCTTCTAGCCCTGTTGGGTTCTAAAGATTTTAATTGATTAAGGACTTTATCAATTTTGCCATAGAGATACTGAAATTGAATTTCGTATCAAAATCAAAAAAATCAAAATCAAAAATTCATTTATTATTCACTACAGGTTGTCGTAAATATATATTGTGGGACTCTTCTTTTAAGTTTGAAAAACTTGTATTAGAAGAGACCCCTCTCTTACTGTGACACTATACATTTGTAGTAAATAACTAATTCTATGAACTAGACAAAACATATATACTAGAATTATAGTAAGTAACAAGAAATAAAGTTTACAAATTTAACAAGTATGATTTTATGGGTATAACAATCATATCAATCACATCATTAATGTTTCCGTTATAGTTTGGTTTATACACATGTTTAAAGCTGTGCCTGTTTGTGCGTTATATTTATATAGAAATACTTATATAATATATTTAATAAAATACATATATACAATCAGATTTAAGTAACTGTGTTAAATGATTGATACTTGACTAGTACCAGTCTTAGATTTATATATTTATTAGTGTTCTGTTAAGAGTTTTTCTATAAATTCATAATTTTGTAATTTTAGCCAAGATGTTACTTTCTTTTTACATATGAAGTAGGGTAATGAGAAAATATTTAGTTTTCTGTTTATTTTATTATAAATTGACGCAGATTGAGCGGAGAATTGTTTCCGAGCAAATGCTGTCTTGCTAGTTTTTACATATACCACTGTGTTAGCTTTCCGTTTACTGTAAAGTTTTTGATCAAATGAGTAATTTCTATGAACGTTGAGAATGCACTGCAATATGTATAGTTTCCTAACAGAGAGAACATCAGCTTCTTTATATAATAAATTCGTACTAAATAGTCTCCTTTTTCGTAATATTACTTTTAACACTAATCTTTGTGCGCGTTCTATGTTTATAAATGTTGTTTTGTAAGTACCCCCCCATATTATAATACAGTACAACAGTACTGATTGAATAAGGCTTTTATAGATATATAGTATTAGTTCTTTATCAGCAATTTCGCGTAAATATTTAAACAACCATATAAATTTACGTGCTCGGTTTGCCACCATGTCGAGATGGTAGTACCAAGACAGGCTCCGATCCACTATAACACCTAGATATTTGGTGAACTCAACACGTTCTATTTTATAACAATTGCATTGAGATTCTTTTGACCTTCTATCCATGCTACAAGAGTATAGTGAATAAGTGTCATTAGTCATTCGATCTTTATAGGATAGTAATTGAGTGTATAGAAGGTTAACGCTGTCTTCAATGTCGTTCAACTGTACGTACTGTAGAAATGTATGATGGTGAGTAGTAAGTCGCATGAGTCCGAGTTTATAAGGTAATAGTCCCGGTCCGTCGTCGAGGCTCTCAAGTCTTATCTCCTGAGATAGGGTTCTTGGGAGAAGCATTACCAGCAGGATTCTGTAACAAGTTTGCTGCTTTAGGGACACGCTTGAGCCTAGATTTTGCTACAGGACCTCGCTTCTTCGAAGTGTAGATGTGGATAGGTAAGTCAGCTAAGACTTTATCCTGTGTGTAGCGTGCAGCTGTCTTTTGTCGACTTGCTAAAGGATTCTTAATAAAAACCTGCTGTTGGGGTGAATATTCTATCTCCGGTTCCCGTGTCTTATTCCTGTTCTCGATTAACGCAGTACGATTCGCGAGAGATGTCGTGTTAACTATGTCGTAAGCTTTTCTCATTTGGTCCCTATGCGTCTGAACATACTGTTGCAGTAGTTTCTGAGTCATATCAATGTCAAGACAGTCGCGAGGGTCAAAATGTCCAGTGAGTAAGTCAAAAGGTCTGCATCTCGTAAAACTGTGAATCGAACTGTTATAAGCTATCAAGGCATGGCATAAGGTTGATAGTGGGTTCATCCTTATGTTGTAATTTCAGGATTCTTAGGTGTTCAAGAAGAGTTAAGTGAAATCTTTCAATATTACCATTGTCGTTGGGGGAATGAGCTAATATTCTGTGGTGGGTAATCTTATGCAATCGAGTAAATTCCATGAACAGTTGATTGGTGAATTCAGTACCATTGTCAGTGACTATGGTGGTGGGTACACCGTGATGTGTACAGTACTGTAAAAGTGCCTGTAATATACTAATGGCAGTCCCGTCACGAAGGTGATAAGCCTGACCATACTTAGTGAACACATCAATGAAAGTTACATATTTTTCACTCTGAACTGTAAATAGATCCATATGCACTATTTCAAAGGGTTTGGTGGCTGGAGGTACCACGTTAAATTGAGGTCTAATGGGGTTCCTGTCATACTTAGCCTGCCCACATTATGGTACATTCATTTATAAATTTCGTGATCTGATCCTTCATCTTAGGCCAAAAATATTTTCGAGATAAACTTAAATAGCTCTCATTAATCCCGCGATGGTTAGTTTTACCATCATGATAGTGGCGGATTATTTCCTGCTGTCTAAGGTAGTCTTTAACATTTTCTAATTCAGTTTTACACAGAACAAGATTCATGGATGAGCTTTTGAATTTATCTTGTAAAATAGGAATTATCGAATACATGGCTAAGGGTGGATTTATCAAAAGTGCAGTTTTAACCTTTGGATTAACATACTCTTTAACAGCTTTTATAACATCATCCTCTAGATTAGATTCAGATAATTGAATACTAGTACGAGTGTGAGTTTCAAAAGGTTTAGTCACTGTTGGTCGTTTCTTTACGTCGTCTACAAGAGTAAAGTATATTTGTCTGTGGAATTTGTTAAGTGGCTCGTCTGTGATAGGGATTTCCAAGATAGGGTTCTCATTGCTAGTATGAACCGTTTCAGTTGAAGAGTTAGCTTGTGCCTGTATGGAATCAGATGGATTTCCCATTAATGAATTTAATTCATCAATTTCTTCTATCAAAGACAATGCTTCATTAACCTGTATTTCTACACGTGAGAGTGCGTCAGCGTTTGCGTTAGTCTTTCCTTTCTTGTAATGAACAGTATAGTCATATTCGCTCATTTTCAGTCGCCATCGAGTTAGTCGTGAATTTGGTTCTTTTAAATTCGTCATCCACTGTAATGGTTTGTGATCTGTCAGTATTTTAAATTTGCGTCCAAAAAGATAAGGTCGGATATACTTCGAAGCCCAGACTATGGCAAGAAGTTCCTTCTCAATGGTACTATAGTTCATCTCGCTTTCGTTTAAAGTTCGAGAGGCGTAACAAACTGGTTTGTCTGATCCTATTGAACCTTGAGAGAGAATAGCTCCAATGGCTACGTTTGAAGCGTCGGTGGTTAGATTAAATTCTTTGTCAAAGTCTGGATATTGCAAGATGGGGTCGTTGGTAAGAAGCGTCTTGCATTTCTCAAAGCAACTCACGTATTCATTGTCTAAGGTAATTTTTCTACCTTTTTTAAGACACTGAGTGAGGGGTTTTGTGATGCGAGCAAAATCCGATATAAATTTTCGGTAGTATCCTATCAGACCTAAAAATTGTTTTATCTCCTTCGCAGTTTTAGGGATAGGGTACTTTTGAATCGCAATGATCTTATCGGGATTTGGTTTTATGCCATCTTTAGTTATGATATGTCCGAGGTATGCTGTTTCCAGCTTCAGAAACTCTGATTTATCCATTTGGATCTTAAAATTGCAATCACTGAGTCTCTGGAAAACCTTTTCGAGGTTGACCATGTGTTCTTGGAGAGAAGTACTGAAGACAATTATGTCATCCAAGTACACCAAACAGATCTCATTCTGGAGCCCTCTAAGGACATTATCCATCACACGTTGGAACGTGGAAGGAGAGTTCTTTAGTCCCATGGCCATTCTTAAAAATTCATAATGGCCATGTTCGACATTAAAACCTGTCTTTTCAATATCTCGCGGGTCCATCTCTACCTGATAGAAGCCACTTGCCAAATCTAAGGTTGTGAAATATTGACACTTCCCTAATTTGTCCAGTACGTCGCTAATATTCGGAATAGGATATTTGTCGTCTAATGTCTTTTCGTTCAGCTTACGAAAGTCAACCACTAGCCGCCATTTTCTCTTTCCGGATGCGTCTACCTTTTTAGGCACAATCCAAATCGGCGAGCTACACGCGGATTCGGATGGCTGGATTATTCCCTGCTCTAACATCTTGCTAATTTGGTCCCTAACTTCCTGTCTATGCACATAAGGATACCTATAGCTTTTGGTGTGAACTGGGACTTCATCTTTGGTCCTGATTCGATGCTTTATTTTATTAGTGAAGGTAAGAGGTTCACCTTCAATATAAAATACGTCTGAGTAACGTGAACAAAGAGTTATGAGGTTAGCTTTTTCCTCTTCGTTCAGATGATCCGTCCGTAATCGCGATATAACATCTTGTACGCGGGTCGATGCTTGTTGGGTACGCGTGCACTCAGTATTATAAAGTTCTGCGTGCGCTGGCTGATCTAACGAAAATATTACGTCGTTCGATGTTGGGTTCTCTACTTCTAAGTAGCCGCGATTATTTGCTACGCTCGTAATGCACTCATGAACAATGCAATTGCATAAAATTTGTTCATTTATAAAGACATCGCCGTCACAACTGTTGATAGGTATGCGAATGACCTTAGAAGTATTCGCTGGAATAATGTCTTCATAAAGATTAACGTTACGCGAATTATACATGCTGATTGGGTTCGATGCATTTTTCGTTAAAAGTTGTTTTTCTCTCAAATCAGTTCGAGCTTCCCAATTAGTTAATAAATCTAAACCTATAAGCCCATCGAAATAATCGTGAAACCGATAGATAAATAACTTCATACCATCATCATCATTAAATTCTGAAAAACACGGCAATGTTATAGAATAATTATTTCTGCTTGTCGCGTGTATGTTCGTCACTTCAAAAGGATCCAAGTTAATAGGAAAGTCTGAAAAAAAATTTTCAACAGCTTCGGGGCTTATAAAAGATTGATTAGCACCCGTATCTATGAGTAATTTTAATGGTGGGTTCGCAATCTGTATGTACGGTAGCTGTCTTTGAGTTTGAAGGTTTAATTCTATCTTGGTTTTGGTGACGGGGAAACCTCCTGAAAATCCTGCTCTTCATTACTAGGCCCTGCTTGTGGTTGAGAATCGTCAAGCAGTTGGTTTTCCGTAGTCATGTCGTAGTATGGTAACTCATAAGCGAAACCGGGTGCAATTCCACTACTATACTCGTTATAGTCTGTGTAGTAATTGTACTCGGGTTCTTGATAATAGCTGTAATACGAGTCGTCGTACGTGACACAGTCGTTTACATTCATTTCGCGAGTCTTGAAATAATTACTAGGTGGTGGGTTCCCGAATTTACTCCAGTCATGTCCTGTTATAGCCCTAGTTGGGGGTAGAACCTTGGGGGTGAAATGTTGAACTCCACTCATTGGTTTCGGGGGTTGGTAATTTGGAACATTCTGTCGCGGGGGTAATCTAAATACGTTACTACGAGGGGTGTAATTAGGGGGTGGTGCAGCGAACATTCGCTGAGTGTTAGTCGGCGTGCGCTGGATCGGTTCAGCGAATTTAAATGGTTGAGGCGGGGACCTCATGGATCGTTGTCCAATGGGTGCCGGCCAATTGGGCACTGGTGGGAAAGAAGTGCGTGGGGGTGCAAACCCTGTTGATGGTAACATAGTGGGGACCTTAGGGGTCATCTGAAATCTATGGGGTTCAATACGTTGGTGGAGGTACATGATATTTAATTCCTCCTGTACATATTCCAACGCCTTTTCTATGGTAGCGGGTCGCATACAACGTATACGGGACCCTAAAGGTTCTTTTAAACCGCGAATAAATCCTTGCATAGTGACTTTCTTATAAAGTTCACGTTTTGCTTCGATAGTCGTGGGTACATTCTCGTGTAAGGACACAAAAGTCATCATTGTACTAAATAAATTTTGGCAAAAATCATAAAATTCTTGGGGTGATCTATTACCCTGTGATGCTGATGAAAGGTCATTGTACAAGGCTGTTTCGTCACGCTGATCTGAAAAATTGTTAATCAAGGCAGTTCGAATGCCTAGCCAATTTTCAGGTATCCCGTTGGAGTTGATAGTACAAGCTGCGGAACCCGTGATTTTATTTAATATGCCGTTTAACAAACATATGTTAGATAATTCGTTACCCGGCGCCTGCTGTAGATATTGCGCAGCTAACTGATCACATATTCTAATAAACCTGGTAAGTACATTTGGGTTCCCGTCAAATTCCGGGACAAGGCGGAGAGCCTTAAAAATAGTATCTGGGTCCACTGCCATATTTAAACAAAAAATTTGCTCTAAATTGAGATCTAAATCTAAATTATCAGTATTCCTATTTCTATCTACTACACGCTGGCGGCCCTGTCTTGATTCAGGTGCCCGCGAAGACGAGGCTCTAGGGTGGTAAATCTTGAAGGATAAGAAATACAAGGTCCTAGGGATGCAACACAAGAGAATAATTCAAGTGCACTTACATATATTTCATTTTCCGGTTTCTCTCCGTGAATCAATGGTTGGATTCCCTCCTGGTCTGCTGCTGGCCCGTAGAGTTCCGAAAATTCGGTACGAAGCTTGATAGCCTCCCGGGGTCCTCACGACGTGGGTTCCTGGAGTAGGGGTCCCGATTTTCGCGAAAATTCCCGTGAATTTTCCTACCGCCTGCGCCAAATACGTTAGCGGCAGTCGGAGGTCCGAAAAAAAACCGAATTAAGTTTAAATTACTTTAATTCAAAAGTATAAAAATTACATTAAAGAACTATAACTAATTAATCTAAGTCCGACCAATTCGAGGTGTGAATCAGAAGTAAGTATGTCCGGTCACGTATTGTCCATTGTCTCTTTGATTGACGTCATTGCTGCGTCGGCGCTCCTGTGTCCGATGCAGCTGCAATGTCAGCGGTCTTCCTCTAGGTACTTTACGTAATTGGCTTGATGTTGATCTGTTTTTTTATCAATTTTATCCATTACATCATCTGGTAATCCCATTACAATCAGATTTATCATTGTTTGGATGTCAATGTCCTTGTTGACCTCTAATAACAGCCTTTCTTTTTTGTGGCATATTCCAGTAACGATCCAGCTTGAAATCTAAATGTAAATGCATATTTAACTTGGGACCAACCTTTTTTTCCATATGTTTCACAAAAGTTTTCCTTCCATACTGCCCATTTGGAGTTCACCGTCAATTTTATTAACATACTGCTATACCAATCGAGACATTGTTTTTCTAAGAGATATTTTAAAGTCTCAATTTTCTCTTCATCCTGTAGAATCTCGAATCTTCCACATTCACTCTCAAATTCACTAATCCACTGGTCAGCATTTGATGTTTTATTTGAAAATTTTTCTATCAAAAACCTTTCAGGAGTTTTTCCTATTTTTTTCTCCACTGGCACATTGCTTTTAGTGTTGTTGTGTGAAAGTATCGTCTCCCTTGCAATCTCATCCAGATACTGGTCCTCAAATTGTAAATTGTCACCTTCGTCTAAATATATATTTCTCAATTCCTTACTAAGAGGGATCCATACTGAGCGTGTTTGGTGTCGTTTTTTGAGCGAATTTTTTATTTTCGTGTATACGTCTGAAGACGATATGGCAGTGTGCTTACTTACGGGCTTTAATTCATCTGGAATCTTAAAAAACACATCCTTCTGGTGTCTCAATAGAGGTTATGCTTATCACATTTTGTTTTTCCATCCGTTGATCCCAATACTACAAATTTAAACCGTAGTTTTTCCATCTTCTTTGTTTTTAACTAGAATTGTCGTTTTATAAGACAATATCTCCAAACTTATTAGGAATTGTAGACATTAAATAAACAATTGCGTTGCTCTGAAAAACCAAGTTTTATTTTAGTACTTACATTAAATGTTTATACTAATTACACTTTACTTAGCCATTAACCTACCTGAAAAACCAAGAAACGACAATTAAAGTATTTTATTTCAATCGTACATTCCTTTAGGTACATATTTTAAAATAACCAAACAATTATGCTTTATCAAGGTGGTCTAGCTGTCAACTCTAAACGTCACTCACAGCGCCATCCATGAAGTATATGTTCTATGGATCTATGGATTAAAGAAATATAGTTTCTTTACATGTTATTGACCGCAGATGGCCATGACAACGTTACCGGACTATGGCGAGCGCAGAAGGCGCCCAGCCGCAAAAGTTAGGTTGGGGCAACAAGGTCATGGGCACCACTTAGGTTCGAACCACGGCTTGGACTATTGCCAGATTTTTGAATGTACTGATGGTTAACGTCCAGGTGCAAACCTGCACCTTAAGACGGAAGAGTGTATTCTTCGGCCCCGCCGGCAAGACCGGTTATTGAATGTGTGCCTAGCAGCTAATGTAGGACGGGCTGACGTCACCTCCGGGTTAGCGGCGGTGAGCTCATCAACGGGCAAGCCGAGAACGTGTCTCGGTCGACGGAGGAAAGAGAGGAGGAAGGAGAGAGGGAGAGAAGAGAGAACTGCCGCCGGCGCCCGCGCCGCCACCGTCTCCGATGCACAGGTAGGTATAACTCACTTGTGAATGCAGTCGGAGAGCGACAATAACAGCGTGGTGTATCACCAACGAATATTTTAGTATGCCATGAAAACATAACATTGGCTCTAAGTGGACGACCTTAAATGAATAACTGTTAGTGGGTACATACACCCTGGGATCATATTACTATAGGACTTCGATCGCTCATGGAGGATCGTGTATTTTTATTAAAAACAATGTTAAATTTAAAGATCTTGATTACGCTTCCAAATCTGTGGCACAAGTCTGTGGAGTATCTGCTGTGGAGTTAATAGACTATAATATATTTATTGTTTGTGTCTATAGATCGAATTTTACTAGTACCTACCTACTTCTAAATTATTTTATCCAATAATGGAGAATGTATTTGACATGCTTAGAGACTCTAATAAAAATTGTATTGTTATGGATGACCTTAAAATTGATCTCATAGGATTGTTGAGTAATGACCACCGTGGGGTGCCGGCAGTAGAATGTTACCCCTCCTCTCTTGCCCGTGGATGGAGTAAGAATCTGCTAAGGGATGCCTCCGGAAGATGGGCAGCAGCATCTTCCGCATCATAAACATCCTATACCTACTGCACTCGCCAACCCGCCTGCCAAGCGTGGCGAGTATGGCAACAACCCCTCATGATTATGAAACCATGGACCAGGCCCCGAGACCCCGGAAGCCCCGTTAGTCCTGGCTACGGTAGCAGCCACGGTAACGGCGGGGCTAGGGGTGCTAAGAATCCCGGGAGACGTCCACCAACAAGATGGGCTGACGACCTGGTGAAGACCGCAGGTTTATTTAAGACCGCAGGTTGACGGTGGATGCAGATCGCCTCCAACCGCAATAACTGGAAATCCATGAGGGAGGCCTTTGTCCAGCAGTGGACGTCCTACGGCTGAAGTGACCAAAAATAATTACTGATTTAGTAAATAGTGGTTTTAACATCGTTGGCTTCCCCACGAGTGTCACGGCGTCGACAAGTAGGTACATGCCTTGATCATGTGTACGTAGATAGCGAGCGCGCGCGCGCGGGCTTCGTACACGCGACCGCTGTGCAGACCTTCCTAAGCGACCACTACGCTGTGCGCGTCGAGGTGCTATGTGAGCCGCACACGGCCGCCTCGCCGCCAGTTCGGTTTGCTAGGGCGTTCACAAAACCAAATAAAAATAATTTTACTACAGCTTTAAATAGCGTGGACTGGGACGAATATTCAAAAAAAATCGCGTTCTATCAACAAACGGACTAGCAAAAACTATTATTGACATTATTATAAATAAACTAGACATAATGTTTTCCATTAAAACGAATTAATATTAGAGATAATAAATATAAGGTAAAAAAAACTTTTTAACAAACAAGCTTTTATTTAAACGTACCCACTAAAACTAATAAAATAAACATTTTCCATTAAAGTTTAATGTGAACTTAAAACGTCTTTACACAATATACCTATGTAATAAAAGCTTGTCGCGAGATTAACCTGTGTGCTTGTAACTTGATCTAATTGATCAAAGTCAAACAATATGCAGACGATTTGGCTTTGTAGGTATATTCGATCAACCTGTCTAGAAGACACTCAAAATGAATTTAACACCGCTCTCCCTTGGTGAATGGTTAAAGTCTAACCCTCTCACCATCAAAAAGTAAATGCATCGTATTTACAAGGAAACGATCCATTCCTCCTCTTAGCGTGTTGGTTAATGGACAGTCAATTGAACAGGTAAACAATGTTACATTTTTAGGTTTACAGTTAGATTCTAGACTGACAGGCGTCTCTCATTGTAATTACATTGTAGGTAAATGTGAGAATAATATTAACATTTTACGTTCTTTGTCCGGCGCATGGTGGGGTTCTCACCCATATTGTCAAAAGCTTTTATACAATGCGATTGTGCGTAGTCATCTTAATTATAATTCTTTCCTTTTGGATCCATGCAACAAAAGTGGATTGGATAAATATTAGACAAGGTTCAATCCAAATGCTTGAGAATTATAATTGGTGCAATGAAAAGTTCTCCTATTAATGCAATGCAGGTGGAATGCGTAGACCCCCAATATATCTAAGGAGTCAATACTTATCGGATCGCTTTGTTTTCAAATTAGTTCAAAATTCACAACATACCCTCTTAGCCGCTTGAGTTACCCGGCCCCCGCGCCCCGCGTGCGGCAAAAACAACACTAGTTGACCGTTATTTTTTCGGCCGCCGCGCGATTCGACATCTGACACTATAAAGCTATTTACGACTCAACTCATTAGAATTCGACCCTACTTGTTCTAATGTTTTTTGTTGAGACTGAGTTGGCGCTTTGAATGACACATAATTTGTAGGAATGTGAAGGCATATTACGAAATAAAATAGATCAGAACATACAATTTAAAAAAAAATGTGCCATTATTTAGAGAATGATTTATAGTTTAAAAATGAAGGGATAAATGATGTTTTAGATGTTTTATATGAATACATAGATTCAATTTGAAGAAGAAAAAAACAAAACAAAACATTCTACTATACAAAAATATTTATTTACAAGCCTTTAAAACCAATACAAAATTTGTTCGTATCGCGGTATTTTCGCACTGATGATATAAATACAAATTCAACATGGAGAGTTAAAATATGGGTATTTTCTGAAAGCTTATTTCAGCCCTGAAGCAAAAATGTAATTGTGATTATCTAAAAATAAACGAATACATCAAAATAAAGGGAAAGTAAACACCAAGGTACCATAATGCTGGCAGTTAACCTTACGGTTCCTAAGATATTTTGTTCAGCAAAATCTGTTTTACTAAACTTGTATTACGTACCAATTAATCCACATAAAAACAGCTTTCTAATGATACCACACAAAGTTATTTCCATTGTAATTGAAAAAAGTTACAAGCCTTTCAAGAAGACCTCTTACAAAATGTTTGACGAAAGGTGCAATACAGGGCGTATTTACACCGAACTTTATCCGGACCAAATGGTGACTGGCGAAATAATCGGAAAAGAAGTATTTATCTACCTATGATATTAAAGGTAGGTTACCTACAATTTATAAACCACTATGTAACATTCACTATTATTTAGAGTACATATTTTTTTATTATTCTACATTAAAATTACGATACATCGTTTACATCGTTATTAGGTACATTGTTTTTTTTTACTTATACCGTATGTTAGTTTAAACGAGGGACATATCACAATAGTGTATGCTAACATGATACTAATAAAAATATGAACAAAAAAAAACACTGATAAATAACAGACAGAACCGTACCAACATTTTCGCAAAAGTATCGCATTTAATAATAGGTATCGAGAGAACATGTGCGCGGGTGAATGACCTTTAGTTTGAACACATTTTCCCTTCATACTTTAAACCTGGCTTAGGACAGGCAAATATATCTAGGTACTAAACAACATTAAAATCTTCAATGCAAATGTGAATATTGTGATCTAATTTAAGACAACGATAATTATGATGAGACAAAGTTAGGTAATAAATTATGTACTTAGTATTTTTGGCGTATATAAAAACTGGAATCACACACACCTATTTACAACGATTAACTTGATTGGCTATTTACACATTTTTACACGCGATACGCGGAAGCTCAATATTAGAGAATATTACTTAAAGAAACACAATACAGAATTAAACATACAGATTAAACAGACAAAAACGTTTGGAATAAATCAATACAACGGAATAAAATAAAATCTTAACTTAAAATAAAATGGCACAAAGTCATGTCACATTGACTTCGTAATATGGGCTTGTAGACTTTATCAGACAAGACCGTTCTAGGTTAACGTTATGAACGAATTCCTGAAGGCAACGGCAAACAGGCAGGGTTTGGATGTAGACTTTATCACACAAGACCGTTATAGATTAAAGCACCTTAAGGTACTTGTAGACTTTATCAGACAAGACGGTTCTAGGTTAACGTTACGAACGAACTCCTATACACAGGCAGGATTTGGATGTAGAGTAGACTTTATCAGAGAAGACCGTTATAGATTAACGCACCTAAAGGTACAGTGGCGTTCATTATTAGCTTTACCCTGTTACGTTTGAAGTAAATTCCTATGAATACAGATATATTTATATCTAAAAACTTTTAGTAAAGAGAAGATAGCAAGCAGCATTATTTAAATCAACAAATTTAATATTATTAAACCAAAACTGATGTAATTACGAGACTTGGAACCTGCCAGGGGGGGTCAGCTAAAGATGAACGCCACTGAACCTATTTAAAAGAGCGATGATTACATTATTTATATAATCTTTACTCCCTTAAATGGTACTCTTTAAAGCATCCGACAATGCACAAGTTTTAAGTGATAAAAGTTTTTTATTTATTTATTTATTTATTTATAACCATGTACATACATCTATCCTAACGGGTACACCCAATTCGATAGAGTACCTACCTACCTAATATATTATAGTGTTGATAATTAATATTAAAATTAAAAAAATTATTAAAAATATAAACAAAAACAATAAAAATAATAAAAGTCAGCATTAATTAACTATAACATAAAATAAAAAACAAAGCCTTTTGGAATTCGCTCCAGCAACAGTAAAAAAGATCGATTCTCTCGGCAATCCGATTAAGCGTGCGGATGCTACGCGTCAGAGGTGCTTTGTAGCAAGTTGGTTCGCCCTTTTGGTACTGCCAATAAGGCGGGACGCCGTCGTCTGTGCACAAAGTCTGCGGGCACATTTAGCCGTATTTCCTCCAAAATACCTGGATGGGCGATCAGTTAATATTGCAAGTGTCGCACTTGTAGGCGGTGCGCGTCTGAACCTTTTTAATGGAGCACATTTTGCACTGGGCCCGGTTTGTGTCGGCTTTAGTGGGGAAGTGGCTGGAGCGTCTTAATTCTGTATTCGGATTGGGTTTTTCACCTTGGACCTTGTCCAAGATCATCTTCGCCAACGTCACCCTAAATTGCCTCTGGCGGCCGTTCCTGTTGTGGTTAAATATAACGAAAGCGTTATATATTGACACATTCAGTAGCCGGCGGAAAAGTTTCTTATACCAGACCAGGTTGCGCACTCTTTCCACGGGGAACGCCTGCAACATCTGATCTTTCTTATCGACGCCCCCCATGGTCATATTGTAATCAAGCACAACCTGCGGTTTGTACCTGTAGGTACCGTATTTTTCCTTTCCGCCAACTACTGAGCTGTGATACGTAGACAGCATGGCCACTATATTGGCATCATGCCAAACAGAGATAGTCAGGTCTTCTGTTTGGCTGTATACCACCTCACCCTGCCTGGTATTTGATTTCGTTATGTTCCTCACGGCTTCTGGGACAAATTCTCTTTTAAGGCGGAGAGTTCCCATCGTGTCGGTTTTTTTTGCTTTTAATGTGCGTGAGAGCAACGGCGAATTATAAAAATTGTCCATAACCAGAGTATGGCCTTTGTTGAGCAAAGGCCGTACCAGGTTATGGACAATTTTCGACGTTGTCCCCTCAGGCTCATCGTAGCTCCCAGTTTCGTGGATAGGTTGCGCTTTGTCGCCTTTACCTGTATAAATTAGCATTTTCCACAAATAGCCCGTCCGGGACTCGCACAACTCGTAGCTTTTTACACCTACCCGAGCAGCTTTTGTCGCAATTAATTGGACGAAAGACAGTCGGCCCTTCCAAAGAAGAAGGGACTCGTCGATAGCAATGTACTGCTCGGGTAGGTATAACGAACTAAATTTTTTGTTCAAATGCTCGATGATGGGCCATATTTTTTGGAGCTTTCGCTCTTCGCCAGTTGCCCTCAGGAAGTCGTTATCTACGAAATGTAGACATTTTTTTATTTTTAAGAACATCTTAAAAGACATGATATTCTGGAAATTCCCGACCTTGAGGAGCGCCAGGCACGGATACCAATACTCCCGCTCGACCGGGAGTATTAATATGCTCTGCAGCATTATCAAGGCCAGGAATGTCCAGATATCATGTGCGGTTATTTCTGTCCACAGTTTGTTGGCAGTAGTGTAAATTTGGCGCCCATACCGGTTCGACTCGCGCACAATGGTGTTAATTATGTCATCGTCCCAGATCCGCTCGAAAATATCCAGCGGCGACAACCCGTCCGTGCTAAACGTTGGTCCACTGTCCCCAGAGAAAACCTCCTGCTGACCGACAAATTTCTCTGGGTCACTGGACCAATCGAAATTTAGCATGTCCGGGTTCGACGACGCTGCCTCCCTTAGAGCGGAATCATCCCTGGTACCCATCTCGTCGAGTAGATGGGCCAGGTCTACTGGGATTTCTTCCTCGTTTATCAACGAGCTCCGCTGACTTACGGTCCTGGCCATCGAGTTACCGTCATTGGCTTCCGGCTCCTCGACGACGTCACTTCCAGGATCGCAAGAGTACTCTTCGTGCCCAAGGAAACCATCATCTAAAATAAAACAACAGAACATGTTAGGTAAATATTGGATGCTGATAAGAATCACGATTAGTTTTGGTATCTTTGAAACTATGTAACAAACGCACATCTTCACACACTTTCAAACAAAAAAAATGTTATAGACTGCTGGTGCGGCTCACCGTCAAAAATATTTGGGTCCAGCCATTCAGGAGACGGAGTGGCAAGTTCCCGACACGGGTCATCAGTGCTGGTTCCTGAAAATTAATTTGTGATTTAAAAACTATTTTAACATTATGGAATGGATGAAAAGGATGGAAGTGGCTCAGAATTTCTATTCTTGGCGTCAGATGTGGGAAGTATAATATACTTCCCACATCTGACGCCAAGAACTGAACACTGCTGAACATATTATGTTCGGCAGTGGACGAATACAGGTTGATATAACTCAATTCATTTGTTCTTACCAGCATAACATTTCATGAATCACTTGGTCATGATGATGATGATGATATTATGTATAATTTAAACTCGAACCCTCCCTCAGCGATTTGTACATCGGGTTGTACATGTATCCCAGTGGATGGGGAAATTAGCATAGTGCTGGCTAAGAAGAGAAGAGGCTCCCGTAAGAAACCAAATAAAATAAAAAAATACAAAATTTATCAATTGTTGCATACCAGGTAGGCTCTTCTCCCAGGCTTGCGCTTTCCTTGGGGGTGGAGTCTCAGGTGTACCCGGAACTAGAGGACAGGGCACCCGTGTTGGAGATGGTTTTCTAAATGAATTGAACATAGTGTAAAAATAATATAACAGCAAAAATAACAGCCTCAATGAGACTACATAAAAAGAGAAACCTTCGAACCTGTTTCGTTTTTTGGGCGGAGGAGCATCGGGCAGCAAGTATCGAGCGGACTGTTTGGTCGCTCTTTTTTCCGCTAAAGCTGCCCGCTGCTGCGCCGAAAGGACAGTTAGGTTTTTTTTATCAGCCACCTTCGCCGTGCGCACTTTCTTTAGCTGCTCAGCCAGCGATTGCCTAAAATAAGTAACATATAAAAAATTAATAAAATAAAAAAGAATAATTTTTAAATTATATCAATAAAAAGTAAAATAAAAAGTGTACTTACTTGGGCTGAGAGCTCGATCCCAAAGGTGCAGGGGAAGGTGACCTTGCAGGCGAAGGCAACGTTGGTTGAATCCCAGAAGGCCCTGCTTGCCTAAAACACATTAAACCATTAAGTTTCATTATATCTTTCGAGAAATTCAACTTCATACAGAACTATGCTAAATATATTAAATATACAAAAAAAATATACAAAAAAAAACAAGTCAGAACTATGCCAAGCGAAAATATTTCTCTCTAATAATAAGTCTCTTTTTTAGTTAAGTATACTAATTGTGCTGTATTTCAAAGTTAAATAAAGTTATTCTATTCTACAATAAAAAAATATTACATACAATCCATGGAATAAAAATTATACAAAGAATACCAACGTAAAATCAAGCAAACGAGCCCTTTGGCCTCTACCACGAACTCGTCCACCACTTGCGCTGCCTCCGCGTGCACGAGCGCGACCGCGGCCACGTCCACGATTTGCTTCCATTATGCTAATAAAAAAATAAAAATATCCTTAAAATCAAGCAAACCACATCAAATACGTTGATGAATCAGGTTCCCGAGATAATTAGATATACAAATATACCACTTTTATCGTACGCGGCAACTATTTACTGCAGATAATTTATTGTGTTTCCCGAAATTGTTTTCTTTACATTCAAATATCTCGGAAACGTGACACTTTAAGGGTACTATAATATCCGCTCGTTTGGTTTTGGTCAGTTTACTTACCAAGATTTTTTAGCCGTCGTTTGGTTTTGGTAAGTAAACTGACCAGTGAGTCATCGCTGAGTCATCGTTCCACGAAAACAATTGTCATTTTTAAACTATGGTGTTTATCAACTTCTTCTTTGTTTTGTAGCCTTCTCAATGAAGTTGACAATGACAATAACAAATAAAATTTACGTAGCCCAAGAAAAAATAATTTTATTCGATTAAATTAAAATTAAAAAAAAAATTACGCAAAAAAAGTGCATAAAAAATGCACTTTATAATTACGATCAAAAAATATTTTGTTCTAAGACACCTAAATGTTATGTTATATATAGTGAGGTTATACCACATACTATGTATATACCGCAAAACATGTAGATATATGATAATACATTTTGAATTACAAACAAAAGTATTTTTTATATAAAATTAAATCAATAATTAATAGAAAATATTTTTTACGCTGTATATCCCGAACACAGACTACATTATGAATGATTCTACTGACAAGCTTCATTCAAACCCTTTCCATAGAGCGTAAATACCACGCTACGCTCCATTGTAAAAACCGAGCCAGTATCCACTTAGCGCTGACGCGGAGCGCCCGCGGAGCGCCCGCCGTTTTTCCCGCCAAAACGCAAACCAATTAAGGGTCGAAAAATTATTTTCGCGTAACCAAACTAGTGGATATAAACATATTTTATTTGTATACGTGTCCTGTATCTAAATATAACACTTACATCGTGCACGAAAACTTCAAAAAAATACAATATCGCCGGACAAGGCCAGTCCGGTAATTGATAAATTTCTTTCGGTGTGACTCGGGTCTCACTGTACCGAGCACCGACGGAGCAAACATGGCCGCCGACTTGAATAGATTTTGTAAAATATAACAAAATATTACCGTAAATTATGATTTATGGAAAGCAAATCGGCACACACTTGTTTTAAAATGATTGTTTAACAATATTTAGGTATGATTATGGCATTTAACCTAATAAATACATTATCATTTGTCGTTCAAATACAGACTTACGAAGTTCAACGGACCATGCTGGGTTTTTATCCAATTTGAACGAATTCTAATCACTGTCAACTCAAAACTATATCGTAAATAGATACTTACTGAGTAATACACACGATAAACACACAACACACCACACAAATTTAACATAAATCGCGAAAAACACAGTGTTTAACTTCAGTAACGTCACTCACACGGGCACTCACACAGACTGAAACAATGGACAGTTTGTTTATTTTTTTCCGTGATGCTTACGTAACGTTTAATAAGTTGGCACTACTAAAGATGCAGTTCAATTCAGTGCGAATGGGATGGAACTCTTTTGCTACAGCTATTCCAACTAGAGAAAGCAGGATAGATAGATTTATGCCAAGTGGCGGTGATATTCAAAATTGGGTAGTATATTACCCACGGTGTTTTTGAGCACTTTTTCGATTTGGGTATTATATTACCCAGATTGTTTCAAGCGGTTAGCAAAACTTAATGCTTTGTTTATTCTTTTTGAACCGATTATTAACCAAAACCAAAACATAATTGGGCATTTTCGTAGAAATTTGTCCGAATTTTTTATTTTTTTTTAAATTATCTAAATTATTTCAAATGATTCGCTATTCCTCAGAGATGTATAACATAGCGGCAAAATAACAAACAAATTGCATTTCCAAAAGATTTTTACGTTTTTTAGAGTCAGAAAGTTGTTCAGGTTTCCATTTTGTAACTTTTTTCACACAATTTAATTGATAAAAAGTTATTATTTTGTTTTAAAGGTCCCGCTTATTACGTTTAAATAAGATGGCCTTGAGGTATTTAGATATAAATAATTCAGTTTTGGCCTTCTTTCAAGACAGGTAAAAATTTACTATAAAATTTAACTATTTAGGACAAACATTTTTAAGGAATCAAGAATCAAAAAATACTTTATTCAGTGCGGCCGCATGGACCTTATTGACGCGTCACAAATTACAAAATAAAACACACAAATAAATAGAATAAAGCACATAATTGAATCTGTTCATGGGGTTCAAGGGGTGTCGAAAGCTAGTCTATAGTCTTATTTTACAATTTGTTGTTTAAAAATACTTAGTCAAAATAAACAATTTTTTTAACGTAAATAAATCTATAAACCTAAAAAAACTTTGTTAATATCTAGAAATAGACTGGTTTCAAAGAAAATTATTAGTCAACTTGTGGGACACCTAAAAATCTTCATCGACGTTTTATAAAAAAAATGCGCAATTCCATGCATCATTCGCTGCTTTATGAAATATAGGTACCCATCTGCCATTCCCTGTCATTCAATATGAAATTAACCCCCCCTTTTCAACCCCCTACGAAGCCTTAGTATTCGATTCAGATTTATTATTAGATTTCGGACTGGTAAAAGATTAACCATTTATTCTCGAAACATGTTTAATGAGAACATTCATAACATGTTTAGTGGATGGCTATCTTTATTTACAGATGGCTCAAAGTTAAATGACACCAGCTCCGTAGGTTCAGCTGTATAGATTCCGTCATCTAAATTTATATTAAGTTTCAAAAGCCCTTCAATTTCCTCTGTTTTCACTGCTGAATGTATAGCTTTACTAGAAGGAATTGTTTATGAATCATGAATCACTTAATCTTAGAAAATCAATAATATTCTCAGATTCTAAAAGCTCTCTACAAGCCTCTCCAGTCCCTTCCTGTCCAAATCCAGATTTCCTAATATATTTAAGATTCGCGAAGCTCTTCATAGGTGTAAGCAACGTGGCATGGATCCCTAGTCATTCCGATATCCCGGGTAATGAAACAGTAGATTTCTGTGCTAAGCAAGCAATCCAGACAGGCACTGATGAACATCTCCGAATATATTCCCACGACCTTTGCTCAGTTCCAAGAGTTTATCTTAAGACTTCATGGTTCCGCATGTGGCTTTCATCTAGCTAAACAAAACGATAACTACTTGTCCACATTTCGATACTATTATCGATTAAAGATCGAGTAACCACAATCGTAGTGTGATTAAGGCATTACTCTCGCAAATTTGATGATGATGATTGTGGAATTCTGTTGTGGAAATTACTGCGGCCAATGATTATACCTTGTTCTATTTTGAATGATGATGCTTGTAAAATTCTGATCTTGGAATTACTTCGGCCATACAATACAATAAACCACAAAGAGTAGAATAAGTATAGGGGAATGATAAACCACAATAAACAAATGACTGTAAGTTTGTTTATGAAGTCGCCAAAGAGATCATCTATTAATGGCCGGCTGGCCAGTCAAGCCAAACAACAGAATTTATAAACTTGACACTGGCGGAATTGAGTAAAACCAAACACAAAAAGCCATAATATAAAAAGACAAGACAATTTGTGTTGCTGCTTGTGTTACTTGTTTGTTTTCATACATTTGGTTCAATTATAGGGAGCTAGAACTATGGTTGAATGCAATGACCAACGCAGCGCTGTGCCGAGTGTGCCTAGCCAGTGATGTCAAGTCAAGATGCAGCACATAGCAAACTCCCGGTATCAGGAGATATTTGAAAAACTATCAACTAAGGTCAGTATCAGACCGATGATGTCTAGCAGGCTGTTCACTGGCTGTTGGGCCACGGGCTCCGCAGGCGTCAATCGAACCTTTGAGTCGTCAGGTGTTGGAGTGTTAATATGCTGCCTGTCCATTAGGTTTGCAAATTAGAAAATGCTTATTATACTTATAGGTCGCGCGGCGGTTTAAGATCGCTCGATGAATCTAGTGGGGGCAATCGGCGCATGTGTCAAATCGCGCACGAATCGAGACGCGTAAACGCAACGCGGGAGGTGACCTTGAGAGCGACCGATCTACCAATGACGTGGCGCCGTCAGCGCACACCCGCCCCCTCACTCCGCACATCACCAAATAGACCTTACAATTGAATACTGCGCATACTTCTTCTACTTTTGCCGAGCGATCTTTAACTATCGCGCGACCTATACCTTAAATCTTCACAACCTTCTCTCAAAGGAAACACTTGACTTTGGAGATGGCATACAATAACTTATATTTAGTTAGATATGTTTATTGTCATGTTACCATTCTCTGTCAACCCTCTCATACAGAGGACTATCTGGTTACTCAACAGAAACTCTTAAAATTACTTATCTTACAAAATATCTTTCATATATGTATATTTTTCAGTCAGTTTTCTTTGCACTTTTGTGGTGTCATTATGTACCTATCTTGTTATGGTTGTGTACTGTGTTCTAAAACAATTATTTTGTATTTGTATTGAAGCCAGTTTATACATCTGGCATACAACTATGGGGTTCAGCTTGTCATTCCAGTATAACACGATGCTTTTAAAATGGGGTTCAAAAAATGACACATTTGCTCATGGTTCAAGGAACTGATTGCAGCTTAAAACTTGGACAATAAAAAATGGTTATCATTAAGCAGCCTTCCTGGTTTTCATAAAGCAGAATTACATAGCTTAGAGAATAAAAATCAAAAAACACCTAAATTAATGTCTTTATTCAACAGAGCAAAACACTACTTAGAATAGTCAAATCTACTTTATCTACACTAATAAAGAGGTAAGATTTGATTGTTTGTTTGTATGCATTGAAAAGGCTCTGAAACTACTGGATTGTTTTTTTCAAAATTATTCACCATTACAATGCTACATTTCCCCTGAGTATCATAGGCTATATTTATCCCTGTATTCCCACGGGAACGGGAACTACGCTGGTGCAACTGCGGAGTGCGGGTAGTATAGAAATATATTTACAATACAAGTCTTTGTTTCAGCTGCACACAGCAGATCACAGGCCTGAGACAGTGTGCTACATATGCTTCTCTCATCTGCAGCGGTGTCAACGGTTCATGGACATGTCTCGGAGAGCCGAGGAGATACTGAGCCAGTTCTTACACATTCAGGTATATTGAACAGATATTACTTTGTATATAAATGGTTTCAGCAAGCCGGTCTGCCTGATGAGATCCTAGCATTTAAAAATACTTTGTTGATAGTATTAAAAATTGTATCAAAATCTTTTGCAAAAGTCCTACAAACAAAATATAGATTCCCAGAAATAAGAATTACATTAACTTCAATATCCCTTGTATTCATCATCATCATTTCAGCCATAAAACGTCCACTGATGAACACAGGCCTCCCTCATGGATCTCCATGAGGGGTAGTTGCCATACTCACCACGCTTGGCAGGCGGGTTGGTGAGCGCAGTATGGGATGTTGATACACGGAAAGACGCTGCTGCCCATCTTCCGGAGGTATCCCTTAGCAGACTCTTACTGCATCTGCGGGCATAAGAGGAGGGGTAACATTCTATTGCCGGCACCCCACGGCCATCCCTTGTATTAGTGATATCCAAATGTAGCAAGAACCGACATGACACTAGTAGAAGTGTTATCATGTGTTGTCACTAGTAGAAGTAATATCATGTCTAAAATAAAAAAAATTACATTATATGCTGCGCCACAGAGCTCGTCAATATTATTATTATTAAAATTATTATTATTGTAAGCCTTTATTGTCCTACTACCGCAGTGGGGTGCCGGCTGTAGAATTATACCCCTCCTCTCATGCCCATGGATGCAGTAAGAGCCTGCTAAGGGATACCTCCGGAAGATGGGCAGCAGCGTCTATCCGTGTATCAACTTCCATTTCTCCCTGCCGCTTGCTAGTTTATTTTATTTTTATTTTAACAATTTTAGGAAAACTTACAGCTACTCTTAAGGTTGAGGCCACTCCTCCAAATATGCGTCCAAGTCGTCCCTCCATCTGCGCCTGCGCCTTCCACGCAGTCGTCGTCCCTCCATCTGCGCCTGCGCCTTCCACGCAGTCGTCGTCCCTCCATCTGCGCCTGCGCCTTCCACGCAGTCGTCGTCCCTCCATCTGCGCCTGCGCCTTCCACGCAGTCGTCGTCCCTCCATCTGCGCCTGCGCCTTCCACGCAGTCGTCGTCCCTCCATCTGCGCCTGCGCCTTCCACGCAGTCGTCGCCCAGTTGGCACCCACGTTGTATTCATTTTTGCCTATTTTATATTTTTAAAATAAATATACAACTTTAAAGTATATGTGAATATTTCAAGCGTCTACTTGTTGCTGTTACTATTGAGCAAAACAATCACGTTTTTTGTATTGGAGCCCCCCCCCCCTTTATTTGTTTAACTAGAAGGGATTAACCAATTACACTAATTAATATTAATTCACAAACAATAAACACCCTGTACTTTTATTGCATCGATCAATAGGGTCAATAATATAAGGGTGAAATCTCTATGTCTGTCTCCATGAAATTTAGAGATTCAAAAATGGGTCAAGTTATGTTAGTTATTAATAATTATCATTGACGTCATTTATCCATTTAAATGTGTTATATGTGTTAGTATGTGTGAAAACAATTTATCATTTAGCCGTGGGGTGCCGGCAGCAGAATGTTACCCCTCCTCTCCTACCCGTGGATGCAGTAAGAGCCTGCTAAGGGACACCTCCGGAAGATGGGCAGCAGCGTCTTTCCGTATATCAACATCGCGTACTGCGCTCGCCAACCCGCCTGCCAAGCGTGGTGAGTATGGCAACTACCCCTCATGGAGATCCATGAGGGAGGCCTTAGTTCAGTAGTGGACGTTTTACGGCTGAAATGATGATGATGATCCATTTAAATGACGAATTACTATTAAGATAAGACTTGCAATGTGCATGATTTTAATGCAGACTCTCCTTGAACCCTAATTTTTTGAGTAACATTGTATGGTCTGACAAAACCAACTTCAGCATGTATGTACCTATAATCGCCGAATTCTGTTTGTGTTCATGAAACTAACAGTCAAGTAAGATTTTCTTTCAACGTTTGGTGCGGGATTATGAGAAATATGGTTGTGTTAGTCCACATCAGCATACCGAAGTAACATCTTCTTTGCCAGCGCAACTTTCTGCCCCGAAAGATCTTTTCGGCAATCCTCTAGAAATTTATGTTGTCACGTTGTGTTTGCCGGTGAGCTGGACGATACTCGGCATTGTCTTGTTATACGCATTTAGACTCCAGGTTGGTCCATTATGCGCGAAGTGTCTGGCTAGCATAGCCAGCCCAACTCCGAACAAAAGAAGGGTAGAATTTTCCTGGGATCTTCACAGGCTTCACGGAGTGACCTCGGTTGCCTCGCCGCCGCCAACTCCCGATAATTTACAAATTAAGGATTAACATTATGCTGAGGTAGGACCTTTTGGTCCACAAATTTTACTTGTGTTAATTTGTTGATATTAAATGTGTTAATTATTTACTAAAATAATTAACACATTTAATATCAATTCAATTATCTTTCGATTTTTCGTAGCACTTGGAAGCCAAAAACCAGATTTTCGCTAAAAAAAAAACGGCTAATTTGCTGTTGTAAAATTGATAATTATTGAAAAAAAAAATTCCTCTCGTGAATACCTCGACAAACATCTCCTTTAACGAATGCATTTTGGTTTTTTTGTTTCAGATGATTTGGTTGCGAGTTATGATGGGCACCGCAAAACAACTTTTTCTCGAGGCGCCTCCGGAGATTCACCGTCACTCGCTCAATTTTTGATATTTTGCAATGAAAATTTAGGAGAATGTTCTAATGTTACATTATCATGTATGGATCGACTGAATAAACTAACACCATCTGTATTGCCAAAAAAAATCTTGAAAACATGCCTTTTTTTACCGAATTAACCTTACCCCCCCCTTAAATTATGTTGATTACTCTATTGTAGGTATTATAATAATAATAATAATGTTTTTATCGCAGATACAAACAAGATCCATAATTAAATTGAATTGACACAAATTAAATTAAGGTCAGAGCTGGGAAGTCCGGCATACTTTAGGAGAAGTTCAATTGTTTTAAATTTTACTCCTAACTTAAGGCAGTCCTAATTAATCAAAGTACATAGTTATACAGGAAATTTTATTATCTGCAAAGGCGATCTTGATTTAAATATATTGCAATGTATTATCAATAAAATACAATTGCGTTTTTCAAACTCGTCGCATAGACGGACTTCCCTGACAACTCGAGGCAACTCCGTCTAGTGTTACTATTATCTAATTGATGACAGTTATCGTTTTATGCTCAGTTTAATGGAATTTCTTTAATAAGTGACGATAGAATTAATACTTTATGTATTGGATATATGGTCTAGATTCGAATGTATAACTGTTTAAAATTTTTACGAGGCAAGACCGGCGTAAGTCTGAGCTCAGGTGCCGTAAACATTTTATAGTAAATTGAAAAAAAAGTCGCCTTCATGATTGTATAACGTTCTCATCATAATATGGAGATGGAGTCTATAGACCATAATCAGTGTCCATATAAATCACGAATAAACTTTTTCCTCGATCTAATAATTAAAACGAACCAAATAAAAACTAAGTATTTTTAATTAAAAAATTATACAATATTGCAGTTAAGTAAGGCACACGGTTAGTGAGGTACCTACTTAGTAGCTACATAGTTTCTATTCACACGCTATAAAACTAATAGACGAGATATTGAGATCAAAATATCAAATTATTCGTAATATTTCAAAATTCAAAATTTGAATTTTTATAAGCTTTCGCAGCTCCATAACCACTCAGTTTTCCTCTTTGGACGTCTCGCACCGCTTCCCGCAATTTTTCTTTCGTATATGACGCTTTATCTGTTTTTCTTTTATAATTTGACACCATTGTACCAGGATCATCAACTGAAAACAAATTTCAGATTTTACTACAAAAGTCGAGACAAAAATATAAAATTAAGAAAGTTCGCGAATTTTTACAATGTCGTTCAGAAAAATAAATCACATAAAAAACTGAATCATATACAAACATTTCACATAGGTACCGTCATTCGACTGCTTCATTATACTCTATGTAGAAATGTGTTAGTCATAGTGGAAAAATGTTTATTATCTCTTCACTAAGGCAACACCGGCATATGACGGTCTTGCCTCTTATGTACCTAGACGGACTTTCCTGATCATATAATCTTGAGGTTAGAATTTTTACTAAGCTACAACTTCTTAACCAAACAGTTTATCGAAAAACCTGTATGATAACAAGATCGAGGTAGTATTTAACAAACTACTTACCATTACATCTCACTGATACTATTAAATTATAATTGTTTTTTTTTTCACTTTACGTTAGCACGCACCACTTCGACCGAAAGTAAAAAACTGACAAAAATGTCTCAGTCCTCTGTCACACAATGTATGACCACTAGCAACATCTGTTGAAATGAGTAAGTATCAAAATTGGATACGGCTTTACCGACTGATCTGTGCAAGCCAATAGCTACCCTAGAAGTAACTTTTTTGATGGCTGTTTGGACTTGCCTTCTAGACGGACTTCCCAGCTCTGACCTTACTTATAACTAGTTTCATATATTATGTATTAATTTGACATGAAAAAGGTATTATTATTAGTTTTGAGATCTTCTGATTGTAAATGAAGTTGACATTTAAATAAATGTAGATAACTATGTATTTAATAATAATCAATTCAATATACATATGTAAAATTGTAGATACTCATAAGGAATACAATTGAAGGATATACAGTTAAGGAGCCAGGAGGAACTCGTTAAGTAATAAACGAATATTTTTGAAAATTTTGTATCATTTAGCAGCAATGTAGCTGATTATTAAAATATGGGATTATCGGGTATTTATCGCGTAGTTACCTTTATTTTATTCCCGACGTTTCGACCGGATTGCACCTGGTCGCGGGGAGACTGGCGTGCTGAAGTTAACCGCAGCAAATGCATGAATGCTGCGTCACACCATCATCCGTCACATCTGGATTCTGTAGTTAAGTCACTAATGAACAGAGCTTATGACCTCTGTGACCCTGAACATCTACCAGGAGAGCTAGATCATGTTCAGGAGGTTCTTAAACGGAATGGCTACAGGACCAACAGATGGCATCCCACTCGTAAGCGCAAAGAAAACACCCTGAAGTTGCAAGACAAACAGCTTTCTTGCCGTACGTGAAAGGTGTTACTGACAAAATTGGAAACTTGCTTAAGAAGTTTTCAATAAAGACAGTCTACAGTCC
Organism: Pasiphila rectangulata; assembly: GCA_963082625.1. Classification (NCBI taxonomy): domain Eukaryota; kingdom Metazoa; phylum Arthropoda; class Insecta; order Lepidoptera; family Geometridae; genus Pasiphila; species Pasiphila rectangulata. Next base: position 1,195,121 of record OY720262.1, read on the forward strand.
ACACACAAAAGTAGCTAAGCGTCTACGATCACCAAAGGTTGTAGTGCCCTTGCAAGTACCTGGAGTTTACAAAGTCGATTGCAGCTGTGGTCGTTCTTACATAGGCCAAACGAAGCGCACAGTCGCCGAACGTGTTAAGGAACATATCGCAGCGGTCAAAAATCGACAAGTAAACAAGTCAGCTATAGCGGAGCATGCAGTGGACTCAGGACCCAATCACTGGATCGAACTCCACAATCCCAAGATTATTTCCAACGAGAGGCACTACTACAAGAGAATGGTTCGGCAAGCGATTGAAATTAAGAAATATGCTAATTTTAATCGTGAAGACGGCTTCAGACTCTCTGCCTCATGGAATCCAGTGATAGCCAAGTGTACTCGGCATGTGATTAAACCAAAGTGTGCTGATACAGTGAGTGTAGTTTGCTGTCCCAGTGTGAACCGGCCTTAAATCTCAAATTTCTAATTATGAAGACCAAGTGAGGGTAGTCTGAAAAGATGCCTTTGCTTTGCTGCGGTTAACTTCAGCACGCCAGTCTCCCCGCGACCACGACCAGGTGCAATCCGGTCGAAACGTCGGGATTAAAATAAAGGTAATTACGCGATAAATACCCGATAATCCCATATTTTAATAATGTGTTGTGATCGCGATAGTTTAAAAAAGACTAATGTATGTAGCTTCATTTTGATTGATTTTTAATGCAAAAGTGGCTCCTCAATTCAGACGTCTTGATTGAGGAGCCACTTTGCATTAAATATAACTAGTGTAGGGTTGGTACTTTCACTACCTACCTACTTTAGGTTTAGCGCAGGTTCAGCATGACAATGAACTTTCTGAAGAGATACAGATCACAAGTGGAGTTAAACAAGGTTGTGTTATGGCACCCACACTTTTTGCCATATACTTTGCTGCAGTTATACGAGACGCATTAAAATGCTGCAGCAATCAAATCCAACTCCAAGTCAGGACCGAAAAAGGTGTTTTTGACATAATAGTTTCAGGGCGATCTCAAAAGTCAAACAAGTCTCCATTTTGGAAATTCTTTACGCAGATGACGTCTGTCTCATGTCTGATAGCATGTCGAATCTTCAAGATTACGCCAATGCACTTCATCAATCGTGTCAACGTTTTGGTCTAGTCATTAGCACTTCCAAAACCCAAATCCTCAAGCAACCACCTAGAGGTCACCAAGTTGATACAACAAACCTACTTCTAGATGGGAAACCACTAGAGGAGGTTTTTCATTTTAAATACCTTGGGAGTCACATCCGATCGGACAACACACTGGCTTCAGAAATTCCATCGCGCATCGCCAACGCCTCTGCCAATTTCGGACGGCTAAATGATCGTGTCTGGAGGTCCCATGATCTTAAGCTTGAGACGAAAATTAGTGTCTATAAGGCACTTATTATCCCTGTCCTTTTATATGGTGATGAGACATGGTGCCTTTGCAGACCAGACATCAAAAAACTTGAAACGTATCATCTTAGGTGTCTTAGATCAATCTTAAAGATCAAGTGGCAGGATTGTATCCCCAACTCTGAGGTTCTGCGCCGCTCCGGAATGTACGGTATAGAGGCTTTGTTGATGCAACGGCAACTTAGATGGTGTGGACACGTTCTGCGCATGGATGACCGCCGGTTACCTAAAGCAGTTTTCTATTCGGAGATGGCTGACGGTAAGCGAAAACACGGCGGTCAGCATCTGCGGTACAAGGACGTGTTTAAGCGACATCTTAACGCTTGTAATATTGACCCGGAATGTTGGGAGGAGCTTGCTTCACAGCGGTCATCTTGGCGAAGCACTATCTATAATAAAGTAAAAGCCTTTGAAGACAATCGCCTTCAGTAGCTAGACACCAAACGCTAACTACGCAAAGATAGACCCAAGCCCTCCTACATATATGTACACCTACAATGACGCTGGTCAGCTCTACTGTCACTCCTGCTGTAGAGTTTTTGAAACCAAGTTTGGTCTGGCCAGCCATATTAGAGCTCATAACAGGTAGTAAAGTAAAGGTCGCCGTCATCGAAATCGATGAGGAGGACTATATATATATATACAGCATGTAACAAAAACCCTGTCCGATCCTTAAGAGTATTATTCGGCATCGTACCGCGTACACATATACGTAAGCATTTAATGGATTTGAGATGATCATTTTACCCCAGTGAATTTAATTAAATTAAAATAAAAAATAAAAACTGATCAACGGCAACACTGATCGCTGACCTTAAAGTGAAAGTTCACGTGTACTACCTACAGTTAGTTACCTACAGATTTTTGTCAAAGAAGCCGCCTGAGCACTGGTGTCATGAACCCGCTTTGTCGCGTGCCGCCAAACAAACTTTATAACGAAAGAGAAGAGAAAGAAGTAGGTAGTAGGTAGGTATGACGTAGCGTAGGTTACGCTACGTCATACCTATGCGTAGGTATCAGCTGATATTGTTTTGTAGACAGTGATCCGGATTTCAGACACACTGTATTTTGTGTTTCAGAAATAATTCTGTTTATCAAGAAACAATTATTAATCGAATTAAATGTAGCCCTCATAAGGGCTTTTTTTAACTGTGATGTGCTTTTGGCAATGTACTTACCGACTGCAGGTACCTATCAGTTTATTAAAACGTTCACTTTCTGTTACTGCAAACTTCCGCGATCGTGCTCCACATGTCCACCTCCAACACTAATACGCATTCGACACCTTTTCATTAAATTTGCACGTACTCTTTGCAGCGCACTTGTGTCCGATTTAAGTGAGTCGAAAGCTGCCACAATCCGAGTTCTGACTTCGATTTCTGAATCGCACTCTCTTTTATAAACTATTTGTTTAACATGAACATAAAATATTCCTGATTGGAATACGACATTGTTCGCGAAACGATAGCGCGTGATATGTACGGACGTCCGATCGAAAGCTATCTCCACGAAAGACTGCCAACAAAGTAAACAACCCGTCGGCGACATCAAAGAGTCGGCGGCGAGTTGAAAGAGTACCTACAACGCGGTAGTGTAGGGCGGTGTTATTTTTGGTCACTTCAGCCGTAGGACGTCCACTGCTGGACAAAGGCCTCCCTCATGGATTTCCAGTTATTGCGGTTGGAAGCAATCTGCATCCACCGTCAACCTGCGGTCTTAAATAAACCTGCGGTCTTCACCAGGTCGTCAGCCCATCTTGTTGGTGGACGTCTCCCGGGATTCTTAGCACCCCTAGCCCCGCCGTTACCGTGGCTGCTACCGTAGCCAGGACTAACGGGGCTGCCGGGGTCTCGGGGCCTGGTCCATGGTTTCATAATCATGAGGGGTTGTTGCCATACTCGCCACGCTTGGCAGGCGGGTTGGCGAGCGCAGTATAGGATGTTTATGATGCGGAAGATGCTGCTGCCCATCTTCCGGAGGCATCCCTTAGCAGATTCTCACTCCATCGGCACATCACACATCACACGGGCAAGAGAGGAGGGGTAACATTCTACTGCCGGCACCCCACGGTGGTCATTACTCAACAATCCTAAAATAATTTAGAAGTACATAGGTACTAGTAAAATTCGATCTATAGACACAAACAATAATTATATTAAAGTCTATTAACTCCACAGCAGATACTCCACAGACTTGTGCCACAGATTTGGAAGCGTAATCAAGATCTTTAAATTTAACATTGTTTTTAATAAAAATACACGATCCTCCATGAGCGATCGAAGTCCTATAGTAATATGATCCCAGGGTGTATGTACCCACTAACAGTTATTCATATAAAGTCGTCCACTTAGAGCCAATGTTATGTTTTGATGGCATACTAAAATATTAGTTGGTGATACACCACGCTGTTATTGTCGCTCTCCGACTTCATTCACAAGTGAGTTATACCTACCTGTGCATCGGAGACGGTGGCGGCGCGGGCGCCGGCGGCCGTTCTCTCTTCTCTCCCTCTCTCCTTCCTCCGTCGACCGAGACACGTTCTCGGCTTGCCCGTTGATGAGCTCACCGCCGCTAACCCGGAGGTGACGTCAACCCGTCCCACATTAGCTGCTAGGCACACATTCAATAACCGGTCCCGCCGGCGGGGCCGAAGAATACACTCTTCCGTCTTAAGGTGCAGGTTTGCACCTGGACGTTAACCATCAGTACATTCAAAAATCTGGCAACAGTCCAAGCCGTGGTTCGAACCTAAGTGGTGCCCATGAGCTTGTTGCCCCAACCTAACTTTTGCGGCTGGGCGCCTTCTGCGCTCGCCATAGTCCGGTAACGTTGTCATGGCCATCTGCGGTCAACAACATATAATGTCAATTCGAAAAAAAAAGCACCAAGAGCGGCGAGCACAGGTGCCGCGTTATGCTACGCTAGGGCGGAGGGACTGGTCATCCCGCAGCGCCGGAGCTGCCACAGCAGCTACAGCTGCGCCCCCCCCCCCCCCCCCGACTTCCCCGCTAAACCCCCTCATTTCCCTGCTAACTTTAATAAAGATGAGGTGTTCTATTGATATTTTCACGATTCCGAAATTTTACTAAGTGTTACAGCCCTTTATAATGCCTGACCTTGGAACTCCAAAATCTCGGTAAATATCGATCTGAGAGAAAAAGTTTATTTATTTATTTATTTATTTGGGACAACAAACAATCACACTCACATAAATCTAAAACAATCTTAGCCTAAAAACTATGTAACTTAAGTGTAATCAACCCCGTTGTCCGCGAGTTGGATATAAACAAAAAAACACTGGGGCAATATTAAAAAAGGTAAGTTAAGTAGTTACCAAATACGTACATTGCGTGCATTTATACAAATGAATAAAATTTAATTGTTGTGTAAAGGCAAAATAGAATCTATACATAGTGTGTTATAATTAAGTTTATATATACGTTATACATAGTTCTTTTAAAATTCAGTAAATACGTAATAAAGATTGCGCCACTATGTGCCTAGAATGGAGTTAGACATTAAAGTCTGAATGATAGCTTTCTTAAAGCATGTGAAGGAGATTGCAAAAAATTCGATGTGCGAGAAATTTTCATTAAATAACTTAGGTAATCTATGTAGCGGTGCGCGCTTACCTGCATTTGTTTTGCAAGGAGTCGGCACAAATAGGTGAAGTTTGCGAGTCTCTCTTAAAGCGTAAGAACGATATGGTATACGAATGCTTATCTGGTTTAATATTTTGTTGCAATCGAAATAATTATGGCATATCTTGAATAGAAGTAGTTGATCGAGAAAGATTCTTCTCATTGCTAACGTAGGTAGGTGGTACTTGTTCAGTTTACATGACAAAACATGCCTATTTTGGTGTATCCTACATAATTCAATCTAAAAAAATGCCAAAAAACGGCAAAAAAATGTTTTATTTAATTTCTGACACTATCTTATTTAGCAAAAAATAATCCTTATGATGAAGCCTTTCGGTCGGTATGATAAAGCTACAGGCTTTTTATTTTTCTCGTGTAACGGGTTCGATTCCCGGTTCAACCATGCAATTATTTAAATATCTATGAATGCAGAATAAGTTGTTTTTTAAATTCAAATAATGTCTTCTTTCAGTAAAATGATCCATCTACAATATTCAAGGTACTTTCCCTCCATGTGGCATATCCGTGGGACGCCCTGTATATGCCCACTTTTGCTATACTCTGACCATCTTGTCGAATAAACAGACGTTGGCAAATGGTGGAATATCTTTTCTGTTTCTTTCTGTCACACACGTCATACGCCATTAACAAAAGAAGAAGAAGTATGTAACGCTCCAGCAAAGAAAGAATATTTTATTTTATTATAATTTCGATTCCCGATTCAATCAATTCTTAAAAGAAGATAGATTTTAATAAAATGACCGACACAGCATTGTGCAGAGTGTGTCTAGCCAGTGATGTCAAGATGCAGCACATCGCGGACTCACGGTATCAGGCGGTATTTGAAAAACTATCAACAAAGGTGAGTGTCTGATGATGATTACAGCGCGTTTGATTTAATCAGCATCCTAAAAAAACGCTGGTGTTGAGCCTAGTCGACATTTTGTAAAAATTTAAAATGTGTATTATATTTTGTTATTGGTTACTAAATAGCCTCCACTGTCCCACTGCAGGCAACGGCCTCCCTTCCCTTCTTCCACTTCGCGACCTAACGCTGTGTCGGGCCATGTGCTCAGACGGGTGTTCAGCATGTTATTACTTAAAATATTCTTTATAAAAATAATGTTCACACAGACCTTTTTAGTGACAACAATAAAAATAAGAGTTATTGTTTCAGCTGCACACAGCAGATCGCAGGCCTGAGACAGTGTGCTACCTATGCTTCTCTTTCCTGCAGCGGTGTCAACGGTTCATGGACATGTCTCGGAGAGCCGAGGAGATACTGACCCAGTTCTTACACATTCAGGTATTTTGAACAGGCATTTATTTGTATATTAGTTTTCAGCTTGCTGGTCTGTCTGATGAGGTCCTAGTGTATCAATGCTTCTAATTCTTACTTAAGAAAATGCTTTGTAATATTAAAAATTGCACTATTGTCTTTTGTTAGTCAAAGAAACAAAATATGGGCACAGATTCCCAGAAATAGGAATAAATAAATTAAGTTTCTTGAATCCTAACAGGCAGACGGCATCACACGCGTTGCAGGGCTGACCTGGATATGATTCACACAGGACCATGAAATATGGCTCAAACATATGGAAGCCTAAAAACCTACTAACATAACTACTGCCGGCACTCTACAGCAAACATTTACCCCTCTTATGCCAGTGGATGCAGTAAGAGTCACTCGCCAATCCGCCCGCCAAGTGTGGTGAGTATGGCAACTACTCATGGGTATCCATGAGGAAGGCTTATGTTCAGTAGTGCATGTTTTACGGCTGAAAAGATAATGGAGGCCTATACCTAGCAGTGGGTAAAGTCAGGCTGCAGATGATGATGCTAACTCTAAATGCTTAGCTTTGTACATAAATGTGTTTGTTTCAGGGGACTCATGAGAATGCCACTGAGTTAAACCTGAGAATGAATCAATCTTTATCTGTGGCTCCGATGCAAAGCTTCTTCACGAGTGGGTCTCACAATGTTGCTCATGTGCCTGCTGGACAAGAAGTGATATCTGTGAAGGAAGAGGCAACGGCAGAAGAGGAAACCTTTGTGGAGTCTATAAGGGAATGCTTGAAATTTGAGATAGATAGTGATTATGATGTTTTGAATGTTCCACCTGCTACGGATGTGGAACAACCAAAGCTGAAAATTGCTTTCTATTGTGACATATGCAACAAGGTATTTAGGGTCAAGCGTAAACTGGCTTTACACATAAAGCAGTCACATATCATACAAAAGCAAAGCTGCCACAGACAAAATATACAATTAGATAAAAAACCTAGTCTAACAGGAATTGTCCATATGAAACCATATGCCTGTGATATATGTGATAAAGAATTTCGGGACAAGTGGCATTTATCATCACACATGAGAGTGCAAACTGGTGGAAAGCCTTTTGTGTGCAATGTATGTAATAAAAAATTTACTTATAAACATAGTTTAATAGTCCACATGAAAGGTCATACTGGAGAAAACCTATATGCCTGTAATGTATGTGATAAAACATTTACAAATACATCTTATTCAACAACTCACATGAGAATTCACACTGGAGAAAAACCCTATGCCTGTAATGTATGTGATAAAAAATTTATTCAGAAATTTCATTTAACAGTCCACATGAGAATTCACACTGGAGAAAAACCCTATGCCTGTAATGTATGTGATAAAAAATTTGCTCGTAAAGATAGCTTAACCACTCACTTGAGAATTCACACTGGAGAAAAACCCCATGCCTGTAATGTATGTGATAAAAAATTTACTGATAAATCTAATTTAGCAACCCACATGAGAGTTCACACTGGAGAAAAACCCTATGCCTGTAAAGTATGTGATAAAACATTTACTCGACCACAAAGTTTAACAACCCACATGAGAGGTCATACTGGAAAATACCTTTATGCCTGTAAAGTATGTGATAAGAAATTTACTAGTAAATCTTATTTAACAGTCCACATGAGAGTTCACACTGGAGAAAAGGCATATGTCTGTAATGTATGTGATAAAAAATTTACTCAAAAATCTAATTTAATAATCCACATGAGAGTTCACACTGGAGAAAAGGCATATGTCTGTAATGTATGTGATAAAAAATTTACTCGTAAACAAACGTTAACCACTCACTTGAGAGTTCATGCAGGAGAAAAGCCATATACTTTGTAATTTATTTATTTATTTAACTTTAATTAAAACGGTAATGTGTGCAATAAGAGATTTAGTAGGAAATCAGATTTAACACGCCACATAGTACATGCCCACCATAGTAGAGAAATGTCATCTGACTGATGTTTTTTTATTACTACTTGGCTACATCTAACATAAGAATTCGCTTTAAGAGCATTTATTTACCGACTTCAGAACAAGGCAAGGTTCTCAAGTGGTCTGTATTTTTGAATAATTAGGTGGAAAAACGCGACCGCCCTTTCTCGAAGTTTTTTTTTCTTTCAACCTTTAACTTAATACTTGCGATATCAAGGTCTATCATACCTATCTGACATAAAAAAAACCTTCCAATTTTTTCTTAGTACTGTGTACTTTTTCCGGTTCCGGTATTCGCTCCGTTAACATCCAATATTAATTTAAATTAACAACAAATATTAGTAACAAAAATAATACTTAGTGGACATTGAAGTATTATTACTAGCGTATAGAATTGACACCCGCGAACAACAAGTTTGCGCCATGAGTTGTTGCCGGCCGGCAACAACTCATTTAGTCGTTCGTCGACGCTCATCGCGACCGCATGCGAATAAACCCAAATTAAAAATGCCGTCTTGCGTGTTAAAAACGTGTAATTAATCAATCAACTGCGAAGAAAAAAGATAGTGGCGTGACTTATCATCGGAAAGTAAACAGAATATCAACTAAAACCAACTAAAATTAATTTTAGTACATTATTTTCTATTGTACTGACATTTTGTTTGAAAATCATAGATTATGAAAAGTGATTCGTACAGATGGGATGTGTAGGTACCTACTAAGGGTTGGCGACAAAGGTTTAACTGATTATTTTTAACTCATATTACTCGCCCTATGCCGTCTGTCTGATCAGTAACAGACTGTTAACAGTAGGTACTCTAGGTAGGTACCTACTGTAGGTATCTTTTGCAATCGTCATTACTTATAAACTGAAGCTGTATTATACCTATATTGTTGTCTGAACAAATTCCTAATGTAATAGATTGACGACCTCTGTGGCGTGGTGGGCGAAGGTTCGCCTGCGATGCAGGAGGTGGGTTCGATTCCCGCCTTGGGACAAATGTTTAGTGATCGCTGCAGATATTTGTAATGGGTGTTCAGGTCATTTTCTACGTATAATAATAAATAAATAGGTATTTATGTATTGTATTTATTATATCAGTTATCTAGTAGCCATAACAAGAGCTCTGCTTAGTTTTGGGCTAGATAATCATCATCATTTCAGCCAAAAAACGTCCACTAATGAACAAAGGCCTCCCTCATGGGTCTCCATGAGGGGTAGTTGCCATACTCACCACGCTTGGCAGGCGGGTTGGCGAGCGCAGTACGGGATGTTGGTATATGGAAAGACGCTGCTGCCCATCTTTCGGAGGTATCCCTTAGCAGGCTCTTACTGCATCCACGGGCATGAGAGGAGGGGCAGAGTGAAATAAAGTGTGGGGTCTAGTTAGTGTAAGTACCTACCTACCTATGTACGTACTTGTTGGATAAAATACCAATTTATTTAAAAAAAAATGACTTTAAACGCTTAACGATTCGTTTTAATTTAATGTACTTAAATATTTTTACGTTTTGAAATATAATATTCATAGGTACCTACTGCATTAACATTACTGCATTAATAGCTGTCTGAAGTGTCCCTTCTGCGGTGAAAAAAATCTATTAGAGCGACATGTTGTTACACTATGTTGAACGAAACGTGTAAGCGCCACGAAATTCACGGCGCTTACGACGTTTTGGTCGCGAGAAAAGTATTCTCTATTAGCGATCTAGCGCTGCATGTATTGATGGTATGGATAGACGACATTCTAATCGTGTAGCGCTGCAGCGAATACTTGTGTGCGGGGACGAGCGCGCCCCGCGCAGGCACCCCCGCTGTCATCAAGTTGCGACACGTTTTTTGTTTGGTATAGCTACTCTAACTATTTACAACTCACTGTTAGTGGATAGAAAATTTCAGAATAAAATAAGTTTGTCCTACCATGAGTTTTCACAATTTATACTCGCTAGCGACTGTAATTAAAAAAATGTATGAAAACTTGTACAGTGCCTCTAGCGGATAGTTTGGTACTAAAATACGCAGTAAACTATTCTGCAGTCATTTGCTTAGAATTTGGTAGCATGCATGAGTTACAAATCTGGCAGATGTCATAGTAACGTACTACTACTACTGCAGTAACGGCAGGCGATCGTGACAACTCATGGGAGACACACTGTTCGGCGGTCGAAGAGGTGACGTCCGGGGAGGTGGCGTTGTACTGGGCAGCTACCTCTGCGTCTTCGTTGTTTCTAGTGTATTCCGTGACGAACGGGGAGCCGGTTTCTCCTGAAGCTGCCTTGTAGAGACACGTGTCGAACTCTTTGAGTGTTTTTTCGAGCCCTTATTAGATATAGATTAGCGGGTTTGTTATTAAAATATTTGTTGTTCATTTTAATATTTGTGTATTATTGTAGTTGAAATTAAAATTTCTTTTAAAAGTTAAAATAATTTTCTAATCAAATCATTTATTTGCAAACATGGGTCAAAAATATTGTTTATACAGGCTCCAGACATGTTTTACCATAGGGCATGCAAATTCATAACCTAGTCGATACTATTACATAATTAATTAAAGTGCAATTGTTAATGAATAATTTGTAATGTCAAAAGTAAATTATACAATGTCAAAAATCAATGATAGTATTAATCCATACTAATATTATAAATGCGAAAGTAACTCTGTCTGTCTGTCTGTCTGTCTGTTACTCTTTCACGCCTAAACGGCTGAACGGATTTTGATGAAATTTGGTATGGTGATAGATGATAACCTAGAAATGGTCATAGGCTATAAATAATCACGCCATCGTTCTTAGGGGGTAGGCAGTAGGCAGATAACTAAATTGAGTTAGTGATTTTTAGTCGTTTTTGTTGGGACTTTTGCTCTTTCACGTTTAAAAGGCTGAACAGATCTTGATGAAATTTAGTAAGGTAATAGATGGTTACCTAAAAACGATGATCACGTCATAGTACTCAGGGGGTAGGAAGTAGGCAGAAAACTGAATTGAGTTAGTGATTTTTTTATGGTTTTTGGTGGGAGTTTTGCTCTATCATGCCTAAACGGCTGAACGGATTTTTATAAGACTTGGTTCTAGGCACGGACACAGGCTACTTCTTACGGCGGGAAAATACCTCATTCCCGCGGAAATCTAGCGTGATCGTGTCAAGAAGCGAATGACGCCATAGCTACTGAAATGATTTTGATGTTTTTTTTTTTAAATGAGTGTTACTGAGACTTAAAGTTAGTATTTGATCACTTTTCTAACTTAGAGGGTCGGTAGGCGCCATAATTTAGGGAATTTATTATAAAATTTTGATGCATCTGTCTTTATTTAACAGTTTTACTTGGATCGAAACTTAGCGACATACCATCACACTACTTAACTTATAGGGTAGGAAGGTACCAAAACTCAGACTACTTTTTACTTCGGGAAAATATCTCATTCCCACAGGAACCTATACACAGCTACCTATCTACAACATTAAAACTCTGTCTAGAATCACATTACGCCATAGCTATTGATCTGATTTGTATACGATTTTTTATTCAACTGACTGTTAAATAACATACAGATAAAATCTAATTACCTACACCACAATTAATATAGTACTACATAACTAGCTACGCTTTAAACTTGAGGAGGTAATTAGATAGACATTTATACGAACTTTATGCTCAGTAATCAATCATAGTGATAAGTTAATACTCATTTTAGACAAAGAAACGGATAGGTAATCAGTTCATCACCGAAATTATAACACCTACACTTAGTTTGTTTACATATAACGCAAACCTTCAAATCATACGTCGTCGTAGTGAATACAAGACGCTGCGTGCGCCGAGCGAAGAGGCGGTGCGGCGCGAGGGGAGGGCCGTGCCCAACTGTGCCTACCCAAGCGGGCAGACGCACGAGGGCAGACGTCGTCGTCGCACGTATGCGAATATTGAAATATTGCGTTAAGAAACTCTATTCGTTGCGTATTTTTGGTTAGCTAAAAACGTTCTTTTTAAATTCCGAGTTGAAATAGCACAGATTACAAGAGCAAAATCCCAATGTCACGTACAGTGATTTAATTTACAATGAGGGTCTGACAAAAATTGAAGACCAGGTTAAAACAATTTCTAGAAAGGATTTATCAGATTATGGAATGATCAGACCACAGAGAACCGAGGAAATCAGTAGCGATTTAATACGGGAACTAGATTACGATACTGCTTCCTTACAACAACAATTGACAGAGTCTGTTCCACGTTTGATCCCAGAACAAAGGTTAGTATTTGACAATGTTTTCAAAAAAAATCGAAGATGGCGAAGGTGGTTTGTTATTTTTGGATGCTCCCGGAGGCACGGGAAAAACCTTTCTTTTAAACTTGCTTTTAGCGCAAATCCGAAAAGATAAAGGAATTGCTGTAGCAGTTGCCTCTTCCGGAATAGCCGCCACTCTGCTCAATGGTGGTCGAACGGCACATTCGGTGCTTAAACTGCCATTAAACTTAGCCCATGAAGAAATGCCAGTCTGTAATATAAGTAAAAACAGCGAGCGTGGACGTATGTTGCAGCAATGTAAATTATTAGTTTGGGATAAGTGTACTATGTCCCATAAAAGAGCAATTGAAGCTCTAGATCGGACTTTGAAAGACATCAAGAGTAATCCAAATATCATGGGGGGGATGGTGGTACTTTTAGCGGGCGATTTTAGACAGACTTTGCCGGTTATCACTAAAGGCACCCCTGCAGATGAAATAAATGCGTGTTTAAAAGCGTCAACGTTATGGGTGCACGTAAAAACGTTTAGTCTGTCTACAAATATGAGAGTGCAACTACACAATGATGTACAATCTGGACAATATGCTGCTGCTCTTCTTAAAATTGGAGAAGATGGCAAAGGATGGTAATGGCATGATTCACATGATTGACATTGGATCGTGAATTCTGCAATGTTGTGCATAATCCAGATGATCTAAATAACTTCGTCTATAGCGAACTGCTAACTAATATGAGGAATAGAGACTGGTTATGTGAAAGAGCAATTTTAGCGCCGACGAATGAAATGGTGGGACAGATAAACGAGCAAATTATGTCACGCGTGGAAGGTGATATTGTTGAGTTTCTCTCTGTAGACACTGTAATGGATACTGAACAAGTAACATCATACCCTGTAGAATTTCTTAATTCTTTAGAACTGTCGGGAGTACCTTCACACAAACTGAGGCTGAAAGTAGGCGTTCCTGTCCTTTTAATGCGGAATTTAGATACACCAAGACTGTGTAATAGCACACGGTTGCAAGTGACACACCTCGGTCGCAATATTGTAAAAGCAATCATTATGACTGGAATGGCAAAAGGAGAGAACGTTTTAATCCCCCGTATACCCATAATTCCGACAGATTTGCCATTCCAGTTTAAGAGATTACAGTTTCCGCTGAAAATCGCATTCGCTATGACGATAAATAAAGCTCAGGGGCAAACATTAAAAGTAGCCGGCATTAATTTAGAAAAGAGTTGTTTTTCTCACGGACAATTATACGTGGCTTGCTCACGTGTTTCAAGTCCACAGAATCTCCATGTGTTGGCCAGAGAGGGAAAAACAAAGAACATAGTTTACAAAAATGTACTACAGTAATAAGGCCTCTTATTTTTAGCTTCCTACATTATTATACTACTTACATTAAGTTAGTACTTCCTACGCAGACGAAGTTACGGATGTCACACTGTCTAACATCGGGGGTTGGCAGGTAGGTAGTTAGTAGTATTTTAAACCGATTTACATTATTTACTTTTTATATTTACTAAGGAAACATTCGGAGCTATCCATTATGTAGCTTAGGTTGCTTTTGAACAAATTTTGATGTGAAGTTGAGGACTGGAACACGATAGTGGGACATTGTTGCAGGGGGACTTATAGCCGGGAGAAAACAAAAAAACTTATGCGGACGAAGTCGCGGGTAAAAGCTAGTTTAATATATGATTAAATTGGCTTAAGGAATTCAGTGACATGAAATCCACCAAGGAATATCCTAGTGGACAATTATAGTTGCTAGGTTTAAGTTGTGTAGTATTATCTAAACATGACCATTTAATGAAACGTAAATTAAAATCGCCAATGATGAGAGCATTATCAAAATGGTTGAAGACATTAGTAGTATTTTCTAAAAATAAGTTTAAAGATTCATGTCTGCAGGGCGGTGGAAGGTATACAGCACATAGAGCAATTTTTTTACAGTTGTTGTTCATGTTTATGTCTAAAGTTATCCAAAGGTCTTCCAATTCGGATTCCCAATTACTAATGCGACTAGAATGCAATTTACTATGTACTGCTATCAGAACTCCCCCACCATCCAGCTTGGTATGCCTTGCAGTCACTCTGTCTCTACGGTACACAGTATATCTTGAATCAAATAATTCACTATTAAGGATATTAGGATTTAGCCAGGATTCAGTTAATACTATTACATCATAATTATTTTTCAAAATGTTCCTATAAAAGATATCAGTCTTAGTTTTCAGGCCTCTTGAGTTCTGGTAATATATTTCTAAATTATCCATAATTAAACATAAACAGGAATGACTTGCAAAACACTCAAATAATACTTAACTAAAAACTAATTTAACTTCTTTAGACATTCCATGCTGCGGACAGCATATGCTTGGCTTGTCTCATCTTTTCTGACAAAAATTCATCATAAGGATTATTTTTTGCTAAATAAGATAGTGTCAGAAATGAAATAAAACATTTTTTTGCCCATTTTTTAGATTGAATTATGTAGAATACACCAAAATAAGCATGTTTTGTCATGTAAACTTTTTCTCTCAGATCGATATTTACCGAGATATTGGAGTTCCAAGGTCAGGCATTATAAAGGGCTGTAACACTTAGTAAAATTTCGGAATCGTGAAATTTATATCAATAGAACACCTCATCTTTATTAAAGTTATTAGGGAAATGAGGGGGTTTAGCGGGGAAGTCGGGGGGGGGGGGGCGCAGCTGTAGCTGCTGTGGCAGCTCCGGCGGGCGCTGCGGGATGACCAGTCCCTCCGCCCTAGCGTAGCATAACGCGGCACCTGTGCTCGCCGCTCTTGGTGCTTTTTTTTTCGAATTGACATTATATAAGACAAAATAAAATGTGACATTAGACCATATTTATCCTGTCCCCTCGTTTTATTTTTTATACATATCTCACAGTTTTTACAATGATTTTTAATATTTATCGTTAAATTTGTTGCTGTATATAACGTACTAATTTTATTTTGCATTTGTTTAACACCTAAATGACACATATTGTCATGTATATGTTTTATAAGTTTTTTACTGAAATCTTCTGATAAAATAATTTTTTCATGTTTTCTCATCTTTTTATAGTAAATATTGTGTTTTGTTATTAATTTTGTTTTATTATTTTGTATATCTTTATTGTTTGCCTGATCCGATACAATATCATTCAACTTTATCATGTTGACAATTTTTAATTGTTCATCTGTATCTCCATCTGCATCCAATACTGGGTTCCTACTTAAACAATCTGCTTCTACATTTTCTTTCCCCGGAGCATTATATAATTTTAAAATCATACTGTGATAGGTAATAGGTTAAATCTCCTAATTCGTCATCTATCCTAGACTTAATATTTAAATTTTCCAATGGTTTATGGTCTGAATAAACTGTAAACGTCTTGCCTATTAGCCAATATTGCCAGTATCTTATTGCTTCTTTAATAGCTAAACATTCTAAATAAACTGCCTTTTTTTTCTTTTGTACTTGATTTAATTTTTTTGAAAAGTACGCTACTGGCTTATCTTTTCCATTTAGTTGTGTTTGTTTAAACACTGCTCCGATGCCTTCTAAAGATGCATCTGTATGAATATTTATAGGCAAATTTTGATCAAATATTTCTAAGATTGGCTGTGAGCACAATAAGTGTTTTATGTCTTCAAAAGATTTTTGACAATCTGACGACCAAATAAATTTCTGATTTTTTCGAAGTAAACAATGAAGAGGTTCTAAAATTACCGCACTTTTGGGTATATATTCGTGATAGAAGTTAATTTTCCCTAAAAATTGTCTAACATTTTTCTGAGTCTTCGGTATTGGGAAATCTTGAAAGGCTGGTGAACAATGCAATATACCCAATCCTACACAACATTATCCTGCAAAACCAACACGGATTTGTTAAGAAACGTTCTACCACTTCAAACCTTATGGTTTTCACAAACAATTTATTTGAAAACCTGGACAATCGTGTGCAAGTCGACGCAGTATATACGGACTTTCAAAAGGCCTTCGACAAGGTGGATCATACCATTTTACTAAATAAGATAGCATACAATGGTATCAGAGGTAACCTACTTCGTTGGTTCGCCTCATACGTCTCTAACAGAACTCAAAAAGTTGTTATCAACGGCCATCAATCTCGCAGCGTGACGGTGACATCTGGTGTTCCCCAGGGATCCATCCTAGGCCCGCTCCTTTTCGTCCTCTTTATTAACGATATCGACCAGTGCTTTGTAAATTCAAAATTTCTACTTTACGCCGACGATCTCAAAGTCTATATGTCTATCAAAAACGTCCAAGACTGCATGCTGCTCCAAGAAGACCTGAACAGGTTCGCTGCTTACTGTGACGCCCACAAACTATACCTGAGTATACCAAAGTGTAATGTTATCAGTTTCTCTAAAAACATTAACATGATCAATTTCCATTATAATCTCAACAACTTCCAACTGAACAGAGTTTCTATGATAAAGGACCTTGGTATACTACTCGACAGTAAATTACATCTGAATCATCATGTTGAAAACATTATTAACAAAGCTTTTAAAATGTATGGTTTTATTATGAGATCGTCCATTGATTTTAGACAACCCTCTACATTTCTTAACCTTTACAAAGTGCTGGTTCGCTCTCAGCTTGAGTACGCGGCACCTGTATGGAACCCATTTTACAAAAAATATATAGACGCTATTGAAAAAGTACAACGTAAGTACCTTCGCTCGATGAACTTCAGATGTCACCGTCATCGTTACCCAAACCTGTATGCCAACCTACTCTCCAAGTACAAACTCCACAGTCTAGAATCAAGGCGGATGTACCTTGAAGCCGTAACACTACACAATATTGTGCACAATAAGTTCGATTGCATGGATCTTGTCAGAAAAGTCTGCTACGCAGTTCCGAGGTCATGCAATTTGCGGAATACTCGCATGCGCTCCTTGTTCGCACTCAATACCTGCAGAACCAACTCGGGACTGCGTGCCCCTATTAGACGTATGGTTGAGTCCTATAATAATAACTTTGCTGACTTAGATATATTTGCTTTATCCCTTTATAAATTTAAAAAAAGTCTGCATCACATTGAACTTACCTAATTTACATAAACCTTTCTCTTTTGTATTTTATCCTGTTGACTCTGATCTAACTTATTATGAGCATCTTCCTTTACTCCTTCACTTTATTTTTGTGTGTCATGTGATATTTTTCTTCTAATCTCAATTTTTAATTTTAAATTTTCTTTAATTATTATAAGATGTACCTCTAGCTGCATCTCTTTGCTTTATACTACAAAACTTCAAACTGTGGAAAACGCCGTGGACTATAATATAACTAAGTGTAACTTCCCTTAGGAACTTTCTATTTTGTTATTTAACATGTATATTATAGTTGTTTGTTTTTCCTAATAAATAAAATAAAATAAAAATAAAAATCTTTTATTGAAACTAAATTATCTCTAACTGGCCTTACTGTGTTATTATGTATTATATGACCGAGATATTTCACTGAATCTGAAGCAAAATTACATTTTGTAAATTTTAGTCTGAAACCCTCTTTTTTATAGCATCTAATAATTGTGCTAAATGGTTAATGTGCTCAGAAAAAGACTTGGAAAATATTAGGATATCATCTATGTAGTTAACTGTAAAATCAGTAAGCTTATACTTTCTTAAAATGTTACCTAGTATCCTTTGAAAGATAGCTGGTGATGTCTTCAAACCAAAAGGTAAACATGTCCATTGATAGTGTCCTTCCTGTGTTACAAAAGCAGTCTTCTTCCTATCTTCAATTCGTAGCGGGATCGACCAGAAGGCTGAATTGATGTCCAGTGTTGTGAAATATGTTGAGTTTCTTGTCTTGATCACTAGGTCGTCGATCAGTGGAAATGGTTGAGCTTGAGGTACCACTATTTTGTTTAGATCTCTAAAATCTATACAAAATCTTGATTTTTTGTTGTCTTCTTTTTTGAAAGCCAAAGTTACCGGTGCAGCAAATGGACTGTAAGATTCTTCTATAAGATTTTTGTCCAGTAACTTTGCTATTTGTTCTTCTATTTCCTTTTTGTCTTCAATTGAACATCTATAAGGCCTTTTACTACAGTATTTATCCATGAGTAGATCAATACGTGCTTCATATTCTCTGACCGTGCCAATGTCATATTTGTCTTTTGCAAAAATAGATTTGTAATTGTCTATCAGTTTGTATATTTCCGACTTTTGTTGAGTATTTAAATTACTCATACTGATTTTAAAATCCCCCTCTTTTATGTGTCCATTAAAATTTATTGAACATGGGTTTGTTTCAGTTTTCACTTCCTTTGAAATGATGCTTTTATTATCCTCTTTTATGGGATCTTTATCTTCTTTACTTTTTTCTTCTCTTTTTAGAGTGATTTTCAAATTTTCATCTTGAACCAGTTTAAATTGTTTTATGATATCCAGTCCAATTAGAAAATCGTATTTAAATTCCTCTCTATCAATTATGTAAACTTCGGCTGTTTTTTCAATATCAAACATTTTTATTTTTATAGTTGTCAAACCAATCGTCTTTTTAACACCATTAATCGTGATTAAATTATCTTTTTCTGAATCATCCTCTCCTTCTCCTTTCAGTCTTATTAGTCTGGAATTAATTATAGAAACATTTGAGCCTGAATCATATATTCCAAATGTTTCTAATTTTCCATTTAGTAACAGTTTGACTTTAATTAATGGTGTTATTATTCGTTTTTTTTTTATCATTATAATTGAGTTCAACATCAATCACCGAATTGTTTACAGTTTTACTATTGTTTCTCTTATAATTATTTTCTTCCCTCGGTTTGAACCAGCACTTTTCTTCAGGGTGGAACCGAATGCCTTTGTTAAAATTTTCACAAGTTTTACACAGTGTTATTTCATCGGGCTTACCTTTATAAACATAGGTGTTTCTTTTAAACTTGCTGAAATTTCTTTTGGTCGTTACATACTCATGTTTTCCAATTTCATTGTAGAGGCTAAATACGTTAGCGGCAGTCGGAGGTCCGAAAAAAAACCGAATTAAGTTTAAATTACTTTAATTCAAAAGTATAAAAATTACAAGAACTATAACTAATTAATCTAAGTCCGACCAATTCGAGGTGTGAATCAGAAGTAAGTATGTCCGGTCACGTATTGTCCATTGTCTCTTTGATTGACGTCATTGCTGCGTCGGCGCTCCTGTGTCCGATGCAGCTGCAATGTCAGCGGTCTTCCTCTAGGTACTTTACGTAATTCCTCCATCCTCAGAAGGGCGACTATTTTAAGACGTTTAGTGAAAATGTCGCCGGAATGCTCCCAGGGTCCGTAGGAATAGGTATGGTTGTAGATTTCTCGTTTCTTTTCGCAGCTGCGTTGCGGTTATTCAGGCAACGTTTTATAATTAATATGAGGACGAGTACACCTGCACTCGATAGTAATGTGTAAAATGGGATTGTAGTATGATATAGTGAATCCCAGTTGGATTTTTCTAATTGTACCGGTGTTTGCATCACGACTTTGTCCTGGATGGTGTGTAGTCCTTGGAGGTCGATAGAGTTCAGATGAATGTGGGTTGAGGGATGCGTTTCCTCTTTTCCAATGTCGTAAGGTATCTTCGTTAGTTTGAGTGGTGAGCCCTTGATCTCATCATTATCATTGACGATTGTGAATGATTCGGATTTCAGTTGGCAGCCAACAGGAATGGTGGTAAGAAAGCTTCCTTGAAGTGTAGTATAGTCCTTTCGGTTGCAGATAAGTTGTACCTTCGTTTGTTGGGGGAAGGACAGGACGTAGTGCTGGTCATCAAGTTTTTCCATGGCTTCTCTCTTAAGGGTGACTTTGGTGAATTGACAGGATTCCTGCAGAACTTGGTTAGTGATTAGCTCCTTAATACAGTCTGTCTTAGATCGAACTTGGTTTTTTATCTCCTTTTCACAAAGATACCGGTCTCTTAACTTCGGGCATTCTGCCTCTATGTACACGAATGACATCTCATTGGTTGCTATGAAGGGAAAGGATGGGATAAGAGCCTGTGCGTGCCTATTCGGTACTACAGCTAATCTAAATAATTCGTAACTATCTTTAGAAACTATCGGGAAGTTAAAAACGAATACTATCTGATTTTTAGAATAGTAGTATCCCGGTTTAATAGTATCATAGTATTCTCTTAACTCTAAGTCTAGGATATGTTCTATGCCGTAAATAATTTTTAATTTATCGACCATAGCTCCTAGAGTACTTATATCTATCATAGAGTGGTGCGTACTTGCAGCACGAATAAAAGCTAAATTACTTTCTATACTAACTAATTCATCCATTAAATCTACTATATTTTCGCTAGTGACCTCTAAGAGTTGAGCTAACTTAGCGTATTTCATTATATTTTGTTCTCTATATGCATCACTTTTAAGTATTAATTCCATAGTTGCATTAATTTTATTCTGATTTTCTACTAATTGTACTAGTACGTTATTGTGTTTCGACATCCATTCTTTACTCATACTAATGTGACTGTTAAATTCATTTAACATTTTATCTTGGTTATTAGTTAAGATCCGAATTGCCTCATTATATTTTAACGCATCAGTGTGATCTAAATTTCCACTGATACTTTTTATAATTGAACCTAAGCCGTCTACAAGACCTCTTCTAGCCCTGTTGGGTTCTAAAGATTTTAATTGATTAAGGACTTTATCAATTTTGCCATAGAGATACTGAAATTGAATTTCGTATCAAAATCAAAAAAATCAAAATCAAAAATTCATTTATTATTCACTACAGGTTGTCGTAAATATATATTGTGGGACTCTTCTTTTAAGTTTGAAAAACTTGTATTAGAAGAGACCCCTCTCTTACTGTGACACTATACATTTGTAGTAAATAACTAATTCTATGAACTAGACAAAACATATATACTAGAATTATAGTAAGTAACAAGAAATAAAGTTTACAAATTTAACAAGTATGATTTTATGGGTATAACAATCATATCAATCACATCATTAATGTTTCCGTTATAGTTTGGTTTATACACATGTTTAAAGCTGTGCCTGTTTGTGCGTTATATTTATATAGAAATACTTATATAATATATTTAATAAAATACTTATATACAATCAGATTTAAGTAACTGTGTTAAATGATTGATACTTGACTAGTACCAGTCTTAGATTTATATATTTATTAGTGTTCTGTTAAGAGTTTTTCTATAAATTCATAATTTTGTAATTTTAGCCAAGATGTTACTTTCTTTTTACATATGAAGTAGGGTAATGAGAAAATATTTAGTTTTCTGTTTATTTTATTATAAATTGACGCAGATTGAGCGGAGAATTGTTTCCGAGCAAATGCTGTCTTGCTAGTTTTTACATATACCACTGTGTTAGCTTTCCGTTTACTGTAAAGTTTTTGATCAAATGAGTAATTTCTATGAACGTTGAGAATGCACTGCAATATGTATAGTTTCCTAACAGAGAGAACATCAGCTTCTTTATATAATAAATTCGTACTAAATAGTCTCCTTTTTCGTAATATTACTTTTAACACTAATCTTTGTGCGCGTTCTATGTTTATAAATGTTGTTTTGTAAGTACCCCCCCATATTATAATACAGTACAACAGTACTGATTGAATAAGGCTTTTATAGATATATAGTATTAGTTCTTTATCAGCAATTTCGCGTAAATATTTAAACAACCATATAAATTTACGTGCTCGGTTTGCCACCATGTCGAGATGGTAGTACCAAGACAGGCTCCGATCCACTATAACACCTAGATATTTGGTGAACTCAACACGTTCTATTTTATAACAATTGCATTGAGATTCTTTTGACCTTCTATCCATGCTACAAGAGTATAGTGAATAAGTGTCATTAGTCATTCGATCTTTATAGGATAGTAATTGAGTGTATAGAAGGTTAACGCTGTCTTCAATGTCGTTCAACTGTACGTACTGTAGAAATGTATGATGGTGAGTAGTAAGTCGCATGAGTCCGAGTTTATAAGGTAATAGTCCCGGTCCGTCGTCGAGGCTCTCAAGTCTTATCTCCTGAGATAGGGTTCTTGGGAGAAGCATTACCAGCAGGATTCTGTAACAAGTTTGCTGCTTTAGGGACACGCTTGAGCCTAGATTTTGCTACAGGACCTCGCTTCTTCGAAGTGTAGATGTGGATAGGTAAGTCAGCTAAGACTTTATCCTGTGTGTAGCGTGCAGCTGTCTTTTGTCGACTTGCTAAAGGATTCTTAATAAAAACCTGCTGTTGGGGTGAATATTCTATCTCCGGTTCCCGTGTCTTATTCCTGTTCTCGATTAACGCAGTACGATTCGCGAGAGATGTCGTGTTAACTATGTCGTAAGCTTTTCTCATTTGGTCCCTATGCGTCTGAACATACTGTTGCAGTAGTTTCTGAGTCATATCAATGTCAAGACAGTCGCGAGGGTCAAAATGTCCAGTGAGTAAGTCAAAAGGTCTGCATCTCGTAAAACTGTGAATCGAACTGTTATAAGCTATCAAGGCATGGCATAAGGTTGATAGTGGGTTCATCCTTATGTTGTAATTTCAGGATTCTTAGGTGTTCAAGAAGAGTTAAGTGAAATCTTTCAATATTACCATTGTCGTTGGGGGAATGAGCTAATATTCTGTGGTGGGTAATCTTATGCAATCGAGTAAATTCCATGAACAGTTGATTGGTGAATTCAGTACCATTGTCAGTGACTATGGTGGTGGGTACACCGTGATGTGTACAGTACTGTAAAAGTGCCTGTAATATACTAATGGCAGTCCCGTCACGAAGGTGATAAGCCTGACCATACTTAGTGAACACATCAATGAAAGTTACATATTTTTCACTCTGAACTGTAAATAGATCCATATGCACTATTTCAAAGGGTTTGGTGGCTGGAGGTACCACGTTAAATTGAGGTCTAATGGGGTTCCTGTCATACTTAGCCTGCCCACATTATGGTACATTCATTTATAAATTTCGTGATCTGATCCTTCATCTTAGGCCAAAAATATTTTCGAGATAAACTTAAATAGCTCTCATTAATCCCGCGATGGTTAGTTTTACCATCATGATAGTGGCGGATTATTTCCTGCTGTCTAAGGTAGTCTTTAACATTTTCTAATTCAGTTTTACACAGAACAAGATTCATGGATGAGCTTTTGAATTTATCTTGTAAAATAGGAATTATCGAATACATGGCTAAGGGTGGATTTATCAAAAGTGCAGTTTTAACCTTTGGATTAACATACTCTTTAACAGCTTTTATAACATCATCCTCTAGATTAGATTCAGATAATTGAATACTAGTACGAGTGTGAGTTTCAAAAGGTTTAGTCACTGTTGGTCGTTTCTTTACGTCGTCTACAAGAGTAAAGTATATTTGTCTGTGGAATTTGTTAAGTGGCTCGTCTGTGATAGGGATTTCCAAGATAGGGTTCTCATTGCTAGTATGAACCGTTTCAGTTGAAGAGTTAGCTTGTGCCTGTATGGAATCAGATGGATTTCCCATTAATGAATTTAATTCATCAATTTCTTCTATCAAAGACAATGCTTCATTAACCTGTATTTCTACACGTGAGAGTGCGTCAGCGTTTGCGTTAGTCTTTCCTTTCTTGTAATGAACAGTATAGTCATATTCGCTCATTTTCAGTCGCCATCGAGTTAGTCGTGAATTTGGTTCTTTTAAATTCGTCATCCACTGTAATGGTTTGTGATCTGTCAGTATTTTAAATTTGCGTCCAAAAAGATAAGGTCGGATATACTTCGAAGCCCAGACTATGGCAAGAAGTTCCTTCTCAATGGTACTATAGTTCATCTCGCTTTCGTTTAAAGTTCGAGAGGCGTAACAAACTGGTTTGTCTGATCCTATTGAACCTTGAGAGAGAATAGCTCCAATGGCTACGTTTGAAGCGTCGGTGGTTAGATTAAATTCTTTGTCAAAGTCTGGATATTGCAAGATGGGGTCGTTGGTAAGAAGCGTCTTGCATTTCTCAAAGCAACTCACGTATTCATTGTCTAAGGTAATTTTTCTACCTTTTTTAAGACACTGAGTGAGGGGTTTTGTGATGCGAGCAAAATCCGATATAAATTTTCGGTAGTATCCTATCAGACCTAAAAATTGTTTTATCTCCTTCGCAGTTTTAGGGATAGGGTACTTTTGAATCGCAATGATCTTATCGGGATTTGGTTTTATGCCATCTTTAGTTATGATATGTCCGAGGTATGCTGTTTCCAGCTTCAGAAACTCTGATTTATCCATTTGGATCTTAAAATTGCAATCACTGAGTCTCTGGAAAACCTTTTCGAGGTTGACCATGTGTTCTTGGAGAGAAGTACTGAAGACAATTATGTCATCCAAGTACACCAAACAGATCTCATTCTGGAGCCCTCTAAGGACATTATCCATCACACGTTGGAACGTGGAAGGAGAGTTCTTTAGTCCCATGGCCATTCTTAAAAATTCATAATGGCCATGTTCGACATTAAAACCTGTCTTTTCAATATCTCGCGGGTCCATCTCTACCTGATAGAAGCCACTTGCCAAATCTAAGGTTGTGAAATATTGACACTTCCCTAATTTGTCCAGTACGTCGCTAATATTCGGAATAGGATATTTGTCGTCTAATGTCTTTTCGTTCAGCTTACGAAAGTCAACCACTAGCCGCCATTTTCTCTTTCCGGATGCGTCTACCTTTTTAGGCACAATCCAAATCGGCGAGCTACACGCGGATTCGGATGGCTGGATTATTCCCTGCTCTAACATCTTGCTAATTTGGTCCCTAACTTCCTGTCTATGCACATAAGGATACCTATAGCTTTTGGTGTGAACTGGGACTTCATCTTTGGTCCTGATTCGATGCTTTATTTTATTAGTGAAGGTAAGAGGTTCACCTTCAATATAAAATACGTCTGAGTAACGTGAACAAAGAGTTATGAGGTTAGCTTTTTCCTCTTCGTTCAGATGATCCGTCCGTAATCGCGATATAACATCTTGTACGCGGGTCGATGCTTGTTGGGTACGCGTGCACTCAGTATTATAAAGTTCTGCGTGCGCTGGCTGATCTAACGAAAATATTACGTCGTTCGATGTTGGGTTCTCTACTTCTAAGTAGCCGCGATTATTTGCTACGCTCGTAATGCACTCATGAACAATGCAATTGCATAAAATTTGTTCATTTATAAAGACATCGCCGTCACAACTGTTGATAGGTATGCGAATGACCTTAGAAGTATTCGCTGGAATAATGTCTTCATAAAGATTAACGTTACGCGAATTATACATGCTGATTGGGTTCGATGCATTTTTCGTTAAAAGTTGTTTTTCTCTCAAATCAGTTCGAGCTTCCCAATTAGTTAATAAATCTAAACCTATAAGCCCATCGAAATAATCGTGAAACCGATAGATAAATAACTTCATACCATCATCATCATTAAATTCTGAAAAACACGGCAATGTTATAGAATAATTATTTCTGCTTGTCGCGTGTATGTTCGTCACTTCAAAAGGATCCAAGTTAATAGGAAAGTCTGAAAAAAAATTTTCAACAGCTTCGGGGCTTATAAAAGATTGATTAGCACCCGTATCTATGAGTAATTTTAATGGTGGGTTCGCAATCTGTATGTACGGTAGCTGTCTTTGAGTTTGAAGGTTTAATTCTATCTTGGTTTTGGTGACGGGGAAACCTCCTGAAAATCCTGCTCTTCATTACTAGGCCCTGCTTGTGGTTGAGAATCGTCAAGCAGTTGGTTTTCCGTAGTCATGTCGTAGTATGGTAACTCATAAGCGAAACCGGGTGCAATTCCACTACTATACTCGTTATAGTCTGTGTAGTAATTGTACTCGGGTTCTTGATAATAGCTGTAATACGAGTCGTCGTACGTGACACAGTCGTTTACATTCATTTCGCGAGTCTTGAAATAATTACTAGGTGGTGGGTTCCCGAATTTACTCCAGTCATGTCCTGTTATAGCCCTAGTTGGGGGTAGAACCTTGGGGGTGAAATGTTGAACTCCACTCATTGGTTTCGGGGGTTGGTAATTTGGAACATTCTGTCGCGGGGGTAATCTAAATACGTTACTACGAGGGGTGTAATTAGGGGGTGGTGCAGCGAACATTCGCTGAGTGTTAGTCGGCGTGCGCTGGATCGGTTCAGCGAATTTAAATGGTTGAGGCGGGGACCTCATGGATCGTTGTCCAATGGGTGCCGGCCAATTGGGCACTGGTGGGAAAGAAGTGCGTGGGGGTGCAAACCCTGTTGATGGTAACATAGTGGGGACCTTAGGGGTCATCTGAAATCTATGGGGTTCAATACGTTGGTGGAGGTACATGATATTTAATTCCTCCTGTACATATTCCAACGCCTTTTCTATGGTAGCGGGTCGCATACAACGTATACGGGACCCTAAAGGTTCTTTTAAACCGCGAATAAATCCTTGCATAGTGACTTTCTTATAAAGTTCACGTTTTGCTTCGATAGTCGTGGGTACATTCTCGTGTAAGGACACAAAAGTCATCATTGTACTAAATAAATTTTGGCAAAAATCATAAAATTCTTGGGGTGATCTATTACCCTGTGATGCTGATGAAAGGTCATTGTACAAGGCTGTTTCGTCACGCTGATCTGAAAAATTGTTAATCAAGGCAGTTCGAATGCCTAGCCAATTTTCAGGTATCCCGTTGGAGTTGATAGTACAAGCTGCGGAACCCGTGATTTTATTTAATATGCCGTTTAACAAACATATGTTAGATAATTCGTTACCCGGCGCCTGCTGTAGATATTGCGCAGCTAACTGATCACATATTCTAATAAACCTGGTAAGTACATTTGGGTTCCCGTCAAATTCCGGGACAAGGCGGAGAGCCTTAAAAATAGTATCTGGGTCCACTGCCATATTTAAACAAAAAATTTGCTCTAAATTGAGATCTAAATCTAAATTATCAGTATTCCTATTTCTATCTACTACACGCTGGCGGCCCTGTCTTGATTCAGGTGCCCGCGAAGACGAGGCTCTAGGGTGGTAAATCTTGAAGGATAAGAAATACAAGGTCCTAGGGATGCAACACAAGAGAATAATTCAAGTGCACTTACATATATTTCATTTTCCGGTTTCTCTCCGTGAATCAATGGTTGGATTCCCTCCTGGTCTGCTGCTGGCCCGTAGAGTTCCGAAAATTCGGTACGAAGCTTGATAGCCTCCCGGGGTCCTCACGACGTGGATTCCTGGAGTAGGGGTCCCGATTTTCGCGAAAATTCCCGTGAATTTTCCTACCGCCTGCGCCAAATACGTTAGCGGCAGTCGGAGGTCCGAAAAAAAACCGAATTAAGTTTAAATTACTTTAATTCAAAAGTATAAAAATTACATTAAAGAACTATAACTAATTAATCTAAGTCCGACCAATTCGAGGTGTGAATCAGAAGTAAGTATGTCCGGTCACGTATTGTCCATTGTCTCTTTGATTGACGTCATTGCTGCGTCGGCGCTCCTGTGTCCGATGCAGCTGCAATGTCAGCGGTCTTCCTCTAGGTACTTTACGTAATTGGCTTGATGTTGATCTGTTTTTTTATCAATTTTATCCATTACATCATCTGGTAATCCCATTACAATCAGATTTATCATTGTTTGGATGTCAATGTCCTTGTTGACCTCTAATAACAGCCTTTCTTTTTTGTGGCATATTCCAGTAACGATCCAGCTTGAAATCTAAATGTAAATGCATATTTAACTTGGGACCAACCTTTTTTTCCATATGTTTCACAAAAGTTTTCCTTCCATACTGCCCATTTGGAGTTCACCGTCAATTTTATTAACATACTGCTATACCAATCGAGACATTGTTTTTCTAAGAGATATTTTAAAGTCTCAATTTTCTCTTCATCCTGTAGAATCTCGAATCTTCCACATTCACTCTCAAATTCACTAATCCACTGGTCAGCATTTGATGTTTTATTTGAAAATTTTTCTATCAAAAACCTTTCAGGAGTTTTTCCTATTTTTTTCTCCACTGGCACATTGCTTTTAGTGTTGTTGTGTGAAAGTATCGTCTCCCTTGCAATCTCATCCAGATACTGGTCCTCAAATTGTAAATTGTCACCTTCGTCTAAATATATATTTCTCAATTCCTTACTAAGAGGGATCCATACTGAGCGTGTTTGGTGTCGTTTTTTGAGCGAATTTTTTATTTTCGTGTATACGTCTGAAGACGATATGGCAGTGTGCTTACTTACGGGCTTTAATTCATCTGGAATCTTAAAAAACACATCCTTCTGGTGTCTCAATAGAGGTTATGCTTATCACATTTTGTTTTTCCATCCGTTGATCCCAATACTACAAATTTAAACCGTAGTTTTTCCATCTTCTTTGTTTTTAACTAGAATTGTCGTTTTATAAGACAATATCTCCAAACTTATTAGGAATTGTAGACATTAAATAAACAATTGCGTTGCTCTGAAAAACCAAGTTTTATTTTAGTACTTACATTAAATGTTTATACTAATTACACTTTACTTAGCCATTAACCTACCTGAAAAACCAAGAAACGACAATTAAAGTATTTTATTTCAATCGTACATTCCTTTAGGTACATATTTTAAAATAACCAAACAATTATGCTTTATCAAGGTGGTCTAGCTGTCAACTCTAAACGTCACTCACAGCGCCATCCATGAAGTATATGTTCTATGGATCTATGGATTAAAGAAATATAGTTTCTTTACATGTTATTGACCGCAGATGGCCATGACAACGTTACCGGACTATGGCGAGCGCAGAAGGCGCCCAGCCGCAAAAGTTAGGTTGGGGCAACAAGGTCATGGGCACCACTTAGGTTCGAACCACGGCTTGGACTATTGCCAGATTTTTGAATGTACTGATGGTTAACGTCCAGGTGCAAACCTGCACCTTAAGACGGAAGAGTGTATTCTTCGGCCCCGCCGGCAAGACCGGTTATTGAATGTGTGCCTAGCAGCTAATGTAGGACGGGCTGACGTCACCTCCGGGTTAGCGGCGGTGAGCTCATCAACGGGCAAGCCGAGAACGTGTCTCGGTCGACGGAGGAAAGAGAGGAGGAAGGAGAGAGGGAGAGAAGAGAGAACTGCCGCCGGCGCCCGCGCCGCCACCGTCTCCGATGCACAGGTAGGTATAACTCACTTGTGAATGCAGTCGGAGAGCGACAATAACAGCGTGGTGTATCACCAACGAATATTTTAGTATGCCATGAAAACATAACATTGGCTCTAAGTGGACGACCTTAAATGAATAACTGTTAGTGGGTACATACACCCTGGGATCATATTACTATAGGACTTCGATCGCTCATGGAGGATCGTGTATTTTTATTAAAAACAATGTTAAATTTAAAGATCTTGATTACGCTTCCAAATCTGTGGCACAAGTCTGTGGAGTATCTGCTGTGGAGTTAATAGACTATAATATATTTATTGTTTGTGTCTATAGATCGAATTTTACTAGTACCTACCTACTTCTAAATTATTTTATCCAATAATGGAGAATGTATTTGACATGCTTAGAGACTCTAATAAAAATTGTATTGTTATGGATGACCTTAAAATTGATCTCATAGGATTGTTGAGTAATGACCACCGTGGGGTGCCGGCAGTAGAATGTTACCCCTCCTCTCTTGCCCGTGGATGGAGTAAGAATCTGCTAAGGGATGCCTCCGGAAGATGGGCAGCAGCATCTTCCGCATCATAAACATCCTATACCTACTGCACTCGCCAACCCGCCTGCCAAGCGTGGCGAGTATGGCAACAACCCCTCATGATTATGAAACCATGGACCAGGCCCCGAGACCCCGGAAGCCCCGTTAGTCCTGGCTACGGTAGCAGCCACGGTAACGGCGGGGCTAGGGGTGCTAAGAATCCCGGGAGACGTCCACCAACAAGATGGGCTGACGACCTGGTGAAGACCGCAGGTTTATTTAAGACCGCAGGTTGACGGTGGATGCAGATCGCCTCCAACCGCAATAACTGGAAATCCATGAGGGAGGCCTTTGTCCAGCAGTGGACGTCCTACGGCTGAAGTGACCAAAAATAATTACTGATTTAGTAAATAGTGGTTTTAACATCGTTGGCTTCCCCACGAGTGTCACGGCGTCGACAAGTAGGTACATGCCTTGATCATGTGTACGTAGATAGCGAGCGCGCGCGCGCGGGCTTCGTACACGCGACCGCTGTGCAGACCTTCCTAAGCGACCACTACGCTGTGCGCGTCGAGGTGCTATGTGAGCCGCACACGGCCGCCTCGCCGCCAGTTCGGTTTGCTAGGGCGTTCACAAAACCAAATAAAAATAATTTTACTACAGCTTTAAATAGCGTGGACTGGGACGAATATTCAAAAAAAATCGCGTTCTATCAACAAACGGACTAGCAAAAACTATTATTGACATTATTATAAATAAACTAGACATAATGTTTTCCATTAAAACGAATTAATATTAGAGATAATAAATATAAGGTAAAAAAAACTTTTTAACAAACAAGCTTTTATTTAAACGTACCCACTAAAACTAATAAAATAAACATTTTCCATTAAAGTTTAATGTGAACTTAAAACGTCTTTACACAATATACCTATGTAATAAAAGCTTGTCGCGAGATTAACCTGTGTGCTTGTAACTTGATCTAATTGATCAAAGTCAAACAATATGCAGACGATTTGGCTTTGTAGGTATATTCGATCAACCTGTCTAGAAGACACTCAAAATGAATTTAACACCGCTCTCCCTTGGTGAATGGTTAAAGTCTAACCCTCTCACCATCAAAAAGTAAATGCATCGTATTTACAAGGAAACGATCCATTCCTCCTCTTAGCGTGTTGGTTAATGGACAGTCAATTGAACAGGTAAACAATGTTACATTTTTAGGTTTACAGTTAGATTCTAGACTGACAGGCGTCTCTCATTGTAATTACATTGTAGGTAAATGTGAGAATAATATTAACATTTTACGTTCTTTGTCCGGCGCATGGTGGGGTTCTCACCCATATTGTCAAAAGCTTTTATACAATGCGATTGTGCGTAGTCATCTTAATTATAATTCTTTCCTTTTGGATCCATGCAACAAAAGTGGATTGGATAAATATTAGACAAGGTTCAATCCAAATGCTTGAGAATTATAATTGGTGCAATGAAAAGTTCTCCTATTAATGCAATGCAGGTGGAATGCGTAGACCCCCAATATATCTAAGGAGTCAATACTTATCGGATCGCTTTGTTTTCAAATTAGTTCAAAATTCACAACATACCCTCTTAGCAAAACTTAATGCTTTGTTTATTCTTTTTGAACCGATTATTAACCAAAACCAAAACATAATTGGGCATTTTCGTAGAAATTTGTCCGAATTTTTTATTTTTTTTTAAATTATCTAAATTATTTCAAATGATTCGCTATTCCTCAGAGATGTATAACATAGCGGCAAAATAACAAACAAATTGCATTTCCAAAAGATTTTTACGTTTTTTAGAGTCAGAAAGTTGTTCAGGTTTCCATTTTGTAACTTTTTTCACACAATTTAATTGATAAAAAGTTATTATTTTGTTTTAAAGGTCCCGCTTATTACGTTTAAATAAGATGGCCTTGAGGTATTTAGATATAAATAATTCAGTTTTGGCCTTCTTTCAAGACAGGTAAAAATTTACTATAAAATTTAACTATTTAGGACAAACATTTTTAAGGAATCAAGAATCAAAAAATACTTTATTCAGTGCGGCCGCATGGACCTTATTGACGCGTCACAAATTACAAAATAAAACACACAAATAAATAGAATAAAGCACATAATTGAATCTGTTCATGGGGTTCAAGGGGTGTCGAAAGCTAGTCTATAGTCTTATTTTACAATTTGTTGTTTAAAAATACTTAGTCAAAATAAACAATTTTTTTAACGTAAATAAATCTATAAACCTAAAAAAACTTTGTTAATATCTAGAAATAGACTGGTTTCAAAGAAAATTATTAGTCAACTTGTGGGACACCTAAAAATCTTCATCGACGTTTTATAAAAAAAATGCGCAATTCCATGCATCATTCGCTGCTTTATGAAATATAGGTACCCATCTGCCATTCCCTGTCATTCAATATGAAATTAACCCCCCCTTTTCAACCCCCTACGAAGCCTTAGTATTCGATTCAGATTTATTATTAGATTTCGGACTGGTAAAAGATTAACCATTTATTCTCGAAACATGTTTAATGAGAACATTCATAACATGTTTAGTGGATGGCTATCTTTATTTACAGATGGCTCAAAGTTAAATGACACCAGCTCCGTAGGTTCAGCTGTATAGATTCCGTCATCTAAATTTATATTAAGTTTCAAAAGCCCTTCAATTTCCTCTGTTTTCACTGCTGAATGTATAGCTTTACTAGAAGGAATTGTTTATGAATCATGAATCACCTAATCTTAGAAAATCAATAATATTCTCAGATTCTAAAAGCTCTCTACAAGCCTCTCCAGTCCCTTCCGGTCCAAATCCAGATTTCCTAATATATTTAAGATTCGCGAAGCTCTTCATAGGTGTAAGCAACGTGGCATGGATCCCTAGTCATTCCGATATCCCGGGTAATGAAACAGTAGATTTCTGTGCTAAGCAAGCAATCCAGACAGGCACTGATGAACATCTCCGAATATATTCCCACGACCTTTGCTCAGTTCCAAGAGTTTATCTTAAGACTTCATGGTTCCGCATGTGGCTTTCATCTAGCTAAACAAAACGATAACTACTTGTCCACATTTCGATACTATTATCGATTAAAGATCGAGTAACCACAATCGTAGTGTGATTAAGGCATTACTCTCGCAAATTTGATGATGATGATTGTGGAATTCTGTTGTGGAAATTACTGCGGCCAATGATTATACCTTGTTCTATTTTGAATGATGATGCTTGTAAAATTCTGATCTTGGAATTACTTCGGCCATACAATACAATAAACCACAAAGAGTAGAATAAGTATAGGGGAATGATAAACCACAATAAACAAATGACTGTAAGTTTGTTTATGAAGTCGCCAAAGAGATCATCTATTAATGGCCGGCTGGCCAGTCAAGCCAAACAACAGAATTTATAAACTTGACACTGGCGGAATTGAGTAAAACCAAACACAAAAAGCCATAATATAAAAAGACAAGACAATTTGTGTTGCTGCTTGTGTTACTTGTTTGTTTTCATACATTTGGTTCAATTATAGGGAGCTAGAACTATGGTTGAATGCAATGACCAACGCAGCGCTGTGCCGAGTGTGCCTAGCCAGTGATGTCAAGTCAAGATGCAGCACATAGCAAACTCCCGGTATCAGGAGATATTTGAAAAACTATCAACTAAGGTCAGTATCAGACCGATGATGTCTAGCAGGCTGTTCACTGGCTGTTGGGCCACGGGCTCCGCAGGCGTCAATCGAACCTTTGAGTCGTCAGGTGTTGGAGTGTTAATATGCTGCCTGTCCATTAGGTTTGCAAATTAGAAAATGCTTATTATACTTATAGGTCGCGCGGCGGTTTAAGATCGCTCGATGAATCTAGTGGGGGCAATCGGCGCATGTGTCAAATCGCGCACGAATCGAGACGCGTAAACGCAACGCGGGAGGTGACCTTGAGAGCGACCGATCTACCAATGACGTGGCGCCGTCAGCGCACACCCGCCCCCTCACTCCGCACATCACCAAATAGACCTTACAATTGAATACTGCGCATACTTCTTCTACTTTTGCCGAGCGATCTTTAACTATCGCGCGACCTATACCTTAAATCTTCACAACCTTCTCTCAAAGGAAACACTTGACTTTGGAGATGGCATACAATAACTTATATTTAGTTAGATATGTTTATTGTCATGTTACCATTCTCTGTCAACCCTCTCATACAGAGGACTATCTGGTTACTCAACAGAAACTCTTAAAATTACTTATCTTACAAAATATCTTTCATATATGTATATTTTTCAGTCAGTTTTCTTTGCACTTTTGTGGTGTCATTATGTACCTATCTTGTTATGGTTGTGTACTGTGTTCTAAAACAATTATTTTGTATTTGTATTGAAGCCAGTTTATACATCTGGCATACAACTATGGGGTTCAGCTTGTCATTCCAGTATAACACGATGCTTTTAAAATGGGGTTCAAAAAATGACACATTTGCTCATGGTTCAAGGAACTGATTGCAGCTTAAAACTTGGACAATAAAAAATGGTTATCATTAAGCAGCCTTCCTGGTTTTCATAAAGCAGAATTACATAGCTTAGAGAATAAAAATCAAAAAACACCTAAATTAATGTCTTTATTCAACAGAGCAAAACACTACTTAGAATAGTCAAATCTACTTTATCTACACTAATAAAGAGGTAAGATTTGATTGTTTGTTTGTATGCATTGAAAAGGCTCTGAAACTACTGGATTGTTTTTTTCAAAATTATTCACCATTACAATGCTACATTTCCCCTGAGTATCATAGGCTATATTTATCCCTGTATTCCCACGGGAACGGGAACTACGCTGGTGCAACTGCGGAGTGCGGGTAGTATAGAAATATATTTACAATACAAGTCTTTGTTTCAGCTGCACACAGCAGATCACAGGCCTGAGACAGTGTGCTACATATGCTTCTCTCATCTGCAGCGGTGTCAACGGTTCATGGACATGTCTCGGAGAGCCGAGGAGATACTGAGCCAGTTCTTACACATTCAGGTATATTGAACAGATATTACTTTGTATATAAATGGTTTCAGCAAGCCGGTCTGCCTGATGAGATCCTAGCATTTAAAAATACTTTGTTGATAGTATTAAAAATTGTATCAAAATCTTTTGCAAAAGTCCTACAAACAAAATATAGATTCCCAGAAATAAGAATTACATTAACTTCAATATCCCTTGTATTCATCATCATCATTTCAGCCATAAAACGTCCACTGATGAACACAGGCCTCCCTCATGGATCTCCATGAGGGGTAGTTGCCATACTCACCACGCTTGGCAGGCGGGTTGGTGAGCGCAGTATGGGATGTTGATACACGGAAAGACGCTGCTGCCCATCTTCCGGAGGTATCCCTTAGCAGACTCTTACTGCATCTGCGGGCATAAGAGGAGGGGTAACATTCTATTGCCGGCACCCCACGGCCATCCCTTGTATTAGTGATATCCAAATGTAGCAAGAACCGACATGACACTAGTAGAAGTGTTATCATGTGTTGTCACTAGTAGAAGTAATATCATGTCTAAAATAAAAAAAATTACATTATATGCTGCGCCACAGAGCTCGTCAATATTATTATTATTAAAATTATTATTATTGTAAGCCTTTATTGTCCTACTACCGCAGTGGGGTGCCGGCTGTAGAATTATACCCCTCCTCTCATGCCCATGGATGCAGTAAGAGCCTGCTAAGGGATACCTCCGGAAGATGGGCAGCAGCGTCTATCCGTGTATCAACTTCCATTTCTCCCTGCCGCTTGCTAGTTTATTTTATTTTTATTTTAACAATTTTAGGAAAACTTACAGCTACTCTTAAGGTTGAGGCCACTCCTCCAAATATGCGTCCAAGTCGTCCCTCCATCTGCGCCTGCGCCTTCCACGCAGTCGTCGTCCCTCCATCTGCGCCTGCGCCTTCCACGCAGTCGTCGTCCCTCCATCTGCGCCTGCGCCTTCCACGCAGTCGTCGTCCCTCCATCTGCGCCTGCGCCTTCCACGCAGTCGTCGTCCCTCCATCTGCGCCTGCGCCTTCCACGCAGTCGTCGTCCCTCCATCTGCGCCTGCGCCTTCCACGCAGTCGTCGCCCAGTTGGCACCCACGTTGTATTCATTTTTGCCTATTTTATATTTTTAAAATAAATATACAACTTTAAAGTATATGTGAATATTTCAAGCGTCTACTTGTTGCTGTTACTATTGAGCAAAACAATCACGTTTTTTGTATTGGAGCCCCCCCCCCCTTTATTTGTTTAACTAGAAGGGATTAACCAATTACACTAATTAATATTAATTCACAAACAATAAACACCCTGTACTTTTATTGCATCGATCAATAGGGTCAATAATATAAGGGTGAAATCTCTATGTCTGTCTCCATGAAATTTAGAGATTCAAAAATGGGTCAAGTTATGTTAGTTATTAATAATTATCATTGACGTCATTTATCCATTTAAATGTGTTATATGTGTTAGTATGTGTGAAAACAATTTATCATTTAGCCGTGGGGTGCCGGCAGCAGAATGTTACCCCTCCTCTCCTACCCGTGGATGCAGTAAGAGCCTGCTAAGGGACACCTCCGGAAGATGGGCAGCAGCGTCTTTCCGTATATCAACATCGCGTACTGCGCTCGCCAACCCGCCTGCCAAGCGTGGTGAGTATGGCAACTACCCCTCATGGAGATCCATGAGGGAGGCCTTAGTTCAGTAGTGGACGTTTTACGGCTGAAATGATGATGATGATCCATTTAAATGACGAATTACTATTAAGATAAGACTTGCAATGTGCATGATTTTAATGCAGACTCTCCTTGAACCCTAATTTTTTGAGTAACATTGTATGGTCTGACAAAACCAACTTCAGCATGTATGTACCTATAATCGCCGAATTCTGTTTGTGTTCATGAAACTAACAGTCAAGTAAGATTTTCTTTCAACGTTTGGTGCGGGATTATGAGAAATATGGTTGTGTTAGTCCACATCAGCATACCGAAGTAACATCTTCTTTGCCAGCGCAACTTTCTGCCCCGAAAGATCTTTTCGGCAATCCTCTAGAAATTTATGTTGTCACGTTGTGTTTGCCGGTGAGCTGGACGATACTCGGCATTGTCTTGTTATACGCATTTAGACTCCAGGTTGGTCCATTATGCGCGAAGTGTCTGGCTAGCATAGCCAGCCCAACTCCGAACAAAAGAAGGGTAGAATTTTCCTGGGATCTTCACAGGCTTCACGGAGTGACCTCGGTTGCCTCGCCGCCGCCAACTCCCGATAATTTACAAATTAAGGATTAACATTATGCTGAGGTAGGACCTTTTGGTCCACAAATTTTACTTGTGTTAATTTGTTGATATTAAATGTGTTAATTATTTACTAAAATAATTAACACATTTAATATCAATTCAATTATCTTTCGATTTTTCGTAGCACTTGGAAGCCAAAAACCAGATTTTCGCTAAAAAAAAAACGGCTAATTTGCTGTTGTAAAATTGATAATTATTGAAAAAAAAAATTCCTCTCGTGAATACCTCGACAAACATCTCCTTTAACGAATGCATTTTGGTTTTTTTGTTTCAGATGATTTGGTTGCGAGTTATGATGGGCACCGCAAAACAACTTTTTCTCGAGGCGCCTCCGGAGATTCACCGTCACTCGCTCAATTTTTGATATTTTGCAATGAAAATTTAGGAGAATGTTCTAATGTTACATTATCATGTATGGATCGACTGAATAAACTAACACCATCTGTATTGCCAAAAAAAATCTTGAAAACATGCCTTTTTTTACCGAATTAACCTTACCCCCCCCTTAAATTATGTTGATTACTCTATTGTAGGTATTATAATAATAATAATAATGTTTTTATCGCAGATACAAACAAGATCCATAATTAAATTGAATTGACACAAATTAAATTAAGGTCAGAGCTGGGAAGTCCGGCATACTTTAGGAGAAGTTCAATTGTTTTAAATTTTACTCCTAACTTAAGGCAGTCCTAATTAATCAAAGTACATAGTTATACAGGAAATTTTATTATCTGCAAAGGCGATCTTGATTTAAATATATTGCAATGTATTATCAATAAAATACAATTGCGTTTTTCAAACTCGTCGCATAGACGGACTTCCCTGACAACTCGAGGCAACTCCGTCTAGTGTTACTATTATCTAATTGATGACAGTTATCGTTTTATGCTCAGTTTAATGGAATTTCTTTAATAAGTGACGATAGAATTAATACTTTATGTATTGGATATATGGTCTAGATTCGAATGTATAACTGTTTAAAATTTTTACGAGGCAAGACCGGCGTAAGTCTGAGCTCAGGTGCCGTAAACATTTTATAGTAAATTGAAAAAAAAGTCGCCTTCATGATTGTATAACGTTCTCATCATAATATGGAGATGGAGTCTATAGACCATAATCAGTGTCCATATAAATCACGAATAAACTTTTTCCTCGATCTAATAATTAAAACGAACCAAATAAAAACTAAGTATTTTTAATTAAAAAATTATACAATATTGCAGTTAAGTAAGGCACACGGTTAGTGAGGTACCTACTTAGTAGCTACATAGTTTCTATTCACACGCTATAAAACTAATAGACGAGATATTGAGATCAAAATATCAAATTATTCGTAATATTTCAAAATTCAAAATTTGAATTTTTATAAGCTTTCGCAGCTCCATAACCACTCAGTTTTCCTCTTTGGACGTCTCGCACCGCTTCCCGCAATTTTTCTTTCGTATATGACGCTTTATCTGTTTTTCTTTTATAATTTGACACCATTGTACCAGGATCATCAACTGAAAACAAATTTCAGATTTTACTACAAAAGTCGAGACAAAAATATAAAATTAAGAAAGTTCGCGAATTTTTACAATGTCGTTCAGAAAAATAAATCACATAAAAAACTGAATCATATACAAACATTTCACATAGGTACCGTCATTCGACTGCTTCATTATACTCTATGTAGAAATGTGTTAGTCATAGTGGAAAAATGTTTATTATCTCTTCACTAAGGCAACACCGGCATATGACGGTCTTGCCTCTTATGTACCTAGACGGACTTTCCTGATCATATAATCTTGAGGTTAGAATTTTTACTAAGCTACAACTTCTTAACCAAACAGTTTATCGAAAAACCTGTATGATAACAAGATCGAGGTAGTATTTAACAAACTACTTACCATTACATCTCACTGATACTATTAAATTATAATTGTTTTTTTTTTCACTTTACGTTAGCACGCACCACTTCGACCGAAAGTAAAAAACT
Source organism: Pasiphila rectangulata (assembly GCA_963082625.1). Taxonomy (NCBI): domain Eukaryota; kingdom Metazoa; phylum Arthropoda; class Insecta; order Lepidoptera; family Geometridae; genus Pasiphila; species Pasiphila rectangulata. The sequence continues at coordinate 1,234,669 of OY720262.1, forward strand.
GACAAAAATGTCTCAGTCCTCTGTCACACAATGTATGACCACTAGCAACATCTGTTGAAATGAGTAAGTATCAAAATTGGATACGGCTTTACCGACTGATCTGTGCAAGCCAATAGCTACCCTAGAAGTAACTTTTTTGATGGCTGTTTGGACTTGCCTTCTAGACGGACTTCCCAGCTCTGACCTTACTTATAACTAGTTTCATATATTATGTATTAATTTGACATGAAAAAGGTATTATTATTAGTTTTGAGATCTTCTGATTGTAAATGAAGTTGACATTTAAATAAATGTAGATAACTATGTATTTAATAATAATCAATTCAATATACATATGTAAAATTGTAGATACTCATAAGGAATACAATTGAAGGATATACAGTTAAGGAGCCAGGAGGAACTCGTTAAGTAATAAACGAATATTTTTGAAAATTTTGTATCATTTAGCAGCAATGTAGCTGATTATTAAAATATGGGATTATCGGGTATTTATCGCGTAGTTACCTTTATTTTATTCCCGACGTTTCGACCGGATTGCACCTGGTCGCGGGGAGACTGGCGTGCTGAAGTTAACCGCAGCAAATGCATGAATGCTGCGTCACACCATCATCCGTCACATCTGGATTCTGTAGTTAAGTCACTAATGAACAGAGCTTATGACCTCTGTGACCCTGAACATCTACCAGGAGAGCTAGATCATGTTCAGGAGGTTCTTAAACGGAATGGCTACAGGACCAACAGATGGCATCCCACTCGTAAGCGCAAAGAAAACACCCTGAAGTTGCAAGACAAACAGCTTTCTTGCCGTACGTGAAAGGTGTTACTGACAAAATTGGAAACTTGCTTAAGAAGTTTTCAATAAAGACAGTCTACAGTCCACACACAAAAGTAGCTAAGCGTCTACGATCACCAAAGGTTGTAGTGCCCTTGCAAGTACCTGGAGTTTACAAAGTCGATTGCAGCTGTGGTCGTTCTTACATAGGCCAAACGAAGCGCACAGTCGCCGAACGTGTTAAGGAACATATCGCAGCGGTCAAAAATCGACAAGTAAACAAGTCAGCTATAGCGGAGCATGCAGTGGACTCAGGACCCAATCACTGGATCGAACTCCACAATCCCAAGATTATTTCCAACGAGAGGCACTACTACAAGAGAATGGTTCGGCAAGCGATTGAAATTAAGAAATATGCTAATTTTAATCGTGAAGACGGCTTCAGACTCTCTGCCTCATGGAATCCAGTGATAGCCAAGTGTACTCGGCATGTGATTAAACCAAAGTGTGCTGATACAGTGAGTGTAGTTTGCTGTCCCAGTGTGAACCGGCCTTAAATCTCAAATTTCTAATTATGAAGACCAAGTGAGGGTAGTCTGAAAAGATGCCTTTGCTTTGCTGCGGTTAACTTCAGCACGCCAGTCTCCCCGCGACCACGACCAGGTGCAATCCGGTCGAAACGTCGGGATTAAAATAAAGGTAATTACGCGATAAATACCCGATAATCCCATATTTTAATAATGTGTTGTGATCGCGATAGTTTAAAAAAGACTAATGTATGTAGCTTCATTTTGATTGATTTTTAATGCAAAAGTGGCTCCTCAATTCAGACGTCTTGATTGAGGAGCCACTTTGCATTAAATATAACTAGTGTAGGGTTGGTACTTTCACTACCTACCTACTTTAGGTTTAGCGCAGGTTCAGCATGACAATGAACTTTCTGAAGAGATACAGATCACAAGTGGAGTTAAACAAGGTTGTGTTATGGCACCCACACTTTTTGCCATATACTTTGCTGCAGTTATACGAGACGCATTAAAATGCTGCAGCAATCAAATCCAACTCCAAGTCAGGACCGAAAAAGGTGTTTTTGACATAATAGTTTCAGGGCGATCTCAAAAGTCAAACAAGTCTCCATTTTGGAAATTCTTTACGCAGATGACGTCTGTCTCATGTCTGATAGCATGTCGAATCTTCAAGATTACGCCAATGCACTTCATCAATCGTGTCAACGTTTTGGTCTAGTCATTAGCACTTCCAAAACCCAAATCCTCAAGCAACCACCTAGAGGTCACCAAGTTGATACAACAAACCTACTTCTAGATGGGAAACCACTAGAGGAGGTTTTTCATTTTAAATACCTTGGGAGTCACATCCGATCGGACAACACACTGGCTTCAGAAATTCCATCGCGCATCGCCAACGCCTCTGCCAATTTCGGACGGCTAAATGATCGTGTCTGGAGGTCCCATGATCTTAAGCTTGAGACGAAAATTAGTGTCTATAAGGCACTTATTATCCCTGTCCTTTTATATGGTGATGAGACATGGTGCCTTTGCAGACCAGACATCAAAAAACTTGAAACGTATCATCTTAGGTGTCTTAGATCAATCTTAAAGATCAAGTGGCAGGATTGTATCCCCAACTCTGAGGTTCTGCGCCGCTCCGGAATGTACGGTATAGAGGCTTTGTTGATGCAACGGCAACTTAGATGGTGTGGACACGTTCTGCGCATGGATGACCGCCGGTTACCTAAAGCAGTTTTCTATTCGGAGATGGCTGACGGTAAGCGAAAACACGGCGGTCAGCATCTGCGGTACAAGGACGTGTTTAAGCGACATCTTAACGCTTGTAATATTGACCCGGAATGTTGGGAGGAGCTTGCTTCACAGCGGTCATCTTGGCGAAGCACTATCTATAATAAAGTAAAAGCCTTTGAAGACAATCGCCTTCAGTAGCTAGACACCAAACGCTAACTACGCAAAGATAGACCCAAGCCCTCCTACATATATGTACACCTACAATGACGCTGGTCAGCTCTACTGTCACTCCTGCTGTAGAGTTTTTGAAACCAAGTTTGGTCTGGCCAGCCATATTAGAGCTCATAACAGGTAGTAAAGTAAAGGTCGCCGTCATCGAAATCGATGAGGAGGACTATATATATATATACAGCATGTAACAAAAACCCTGTCCGATCCTTAAGAGTATTATTCGGCATCGTACCGCGTACACATATACGTAAGCATTTAATGGATTTGAGATGATCATTTTACCCCAGTGAATTTAATTAAATTAAAATAAAAAATAAAAACTGATCAACGGCAACACTGATCGCTGACCTTAAAGTGAAAGTTCACGTGTACTACCTACAGTTAGTTACCTACAGATTTTTGTCAAAGAAGCCGCCTGAGCACTGGTGTCATGAACCCGCTTTGTCGCGTGCCGCCAAACAAACTTTATAACGAAAGAGAAGAGAAAGAAGTAGGTAGTAGGTAGGTATGACGTAGCGTAGGTTACGCTACGTCATACCTATGCGTAGGTATCAGCTGATATTGTTTTGTAGACAGTGATCCGGATTTCAGACACACTGTATTTTGTGTTTCAGAAATAATTCTGTTTATCAAGAAACAATTATTAATCGAATTAAATGTAGCCCTCATAAGGGCTTTTTTTAACTGTGATGTGCTTTTGGCAATGTACTTACCGACTGCAGGTACCTATCAGTTTATTAAAACGTTCACTTTCTGTTACTGCAAACTTCCGCGATCGTGCTCCACATGTCCACCTCCAACACTAATACGCATTCGACACCTTTTCATTAAATTTGCACGTACTCTTTGCAGCGCACTTGTGTCCGATTTAAGTGAGTCGAAAGCTGCCACAATCCGAGTTCTGACTTCGATTTCTGAATCGCACTCTCTTTTATAAACTATTTGTTTAACATGAACATAAAATATTCCTGATTGGAATACGACATTGTTCGCGAAACGATAGCGCGTGATATGTACGGACGTCCGATCGAAAGCTATCTCCACGAAAGACTGCCAACAAAGTAAACAACCCGTCGGCGACATCAAAGAGTCGGCGGCGAGTTGAAAGAGTACCTACAACGCGGTAGTGTAGGGCGGTGTTATTTTTGGTCACTTCAGCCGTAGGACGTCCACTGCTGGACAAAGGCCTCCCTCATGGATTTCCAGTTATTGCGGTTGGAAGCAATCTGCATCCACCGTCAACCTGCGGTCTTAAATAAACCTGCGGTCTTCACCAGGTCGTCAGCCCATCTTGTTGGTGGACGTCTCCCGGGATTCTTAGCACCCCTAGCCCCGCCGTTACCGTGGCTGCTACCGTAGCCAGGACTAACGGGGCTGCCGGGGTCTCGGGGCCTGGTCCATGGTTTCATAATCATGAGGGGTTGTTGCCATACTCGCCACGCTTGGCAGGCGGGTTGGCGAGCGCAGTATAGGATGTTTATGATGCGGAAGATGCTGCTGCCCATCTTCCGGAGGCATCCCTTAGCAGATTCTCACTCCATCGGCACATCACACATCACACGGGCAAGAGAGGAGGGGTAACATTCTACTGCCGGCACCCCACGGTGGTCATTACTCAACAATCCTAAAATAATTTAGAAGTACATAGGTACTAGTAAAATTCGATCTATAGACACAAACAATAATTATATTAAAGTCTATTAACTCCACAGCAGATACTCCACAGACTTGTGCCACAGATTTGGAAGCGTAATCAAGATCTTTAAATTTAACATTGTTTTTAATAAAAATACACGATCCTCCATGAGCGATCGAAGTCCTATAGTAATATGATCCCAGGGTGTATGTACCCACTAACAGTTATTCATATAAAGTCGTCCACTTAGAGCCAATGTTATGTTTTGATGGCATACTAAAATATTAGTTGGTGATACACCACGCTGTTATTGTCGCTCTCCGACTTCATTCACAAGTGAGTTATACCTACCTGTGCATCGGAGACGGTGGCGGCGCGGGCGCCGGCGGCCGTTCTCTCTTCTCTCCCTCTCTCCTTCCTCCGTCGACCGAGACACGTTCTCGGCTTGCCCGTTGATGAGCTCACCGCCGCTAACCCGGAGGTGACGTCAACCCGTCCCACATTAGCTGCTAGGCACACATTCAATAACCGGTCCCGCCGGCGGGGCCGAAGAATACACTCTTCCGTCTTAAGGTGCAGGTTTGCACCTGGACGTTAACCATCAGTACATTCAAAAATCTGGCAACAGTCCAAGCCGTGGTTCGAACCTAAGTGGTGCCCTTGACCTTGTTGCCCCAACCTAACTTTTGCGGCTGGGCGCCTTCTGCGCTCGCCATAGTCCGGTAACGTTGTCATGGCCATCTGCGGTCAACAACATATAATGTCAATTCGAAAAAAAAAGCACCAAGAGCGGCGAGCACAGGTGCCGCGTTATGCTACGCTAGGGCGGAGGGACTGGTCATCCCGCAGCGCCGGAGCTGCCACAGCAGCTACAGCTGCGCCCCCCCCCCCGACTTCCCCGCTAAACCCCCTCATTTCCCTGCTAACTTTAATAAAGATGAGGTGTTCTATTGATATTTTCACGATTCCGAAATTTTACTAAGTGTTACAGCCCTTTATAATGCCTGACCTTGGAACTCCAAAATCTCGGTAAATATCGATCTGAGAGAAAAAGTTTATTTATTTATTTATTTATTTGGGACAACAAACAATCACACTCACATAAATCTAAAACAATCTTAGCCTAAAAACTATGTAACTTAAGTGTAATCAACCCCGTTGTCCGCGAGTTGGATATAAACAAAAAAACACTGGGGCAATATTAAAAAAGGTAAGTTAAGTAGTTACCAAATACGTACATTGCGTGCATTTATACAAATGAATAAAATTTAATTGTTGTGTAAAGGCAAAATAGAATCTATACATAGTGTGTTATAATTAAGTTTATATATACGTTATACATAGTTCTTTTAAAATTCAGTAAATAGGTAATAAAGATTGCGCCACTATGTGCCTAGAATGGAGTTAGACATTAAAGTCTGAATGATAGCTTTCTTAAAGCATGTGAAGGAGATTGCAAAAAATTCGATGTGCGAGAAATTTTCATTAAATAACTTAGGTAATCTATGTAGCGGTGCGCGCTTACCTGCATTTGTTTTGCAAGGAGTCGGCACAAATAGGTGAAGTTTGCGAGTCTCTCTTAAAGCGTAAGAACGATATGGTATACGAATGCTTATCTGGTTTAATATTTTGTTGCAATCGAAATAATTATGGCATATCTTGAATAGAAGTAGTTGATCGAGAAAGATTCTTCTCATTGCTAACGTAGGTAGGTGGTACTTGTTCAGTTTACATGACAAAACATGCCTATTTTGGTGTATCCTACATAATTCAATCTAAAAAAATGCCAAAAAACGGCAAAAAAATGTTTTATTTAATTTCTGACACTATCTTATTTAGCAAAAAATAATCCTTATGATGAAGCCTTTCGGTCGGTATGATAAAGCTACAGGCTTTTTATTTTTCTCGTGTAACGGGTTCGATTCCCGGTTCAACCATGCAATTATTTAAATATCTATGAATGCAGAATAAGTTGTTTTTTAAATTCAAATAATGTCTTCTTTCAGTAAAATGATCCATCTACAATATTCAAGGTACTTTCCCTCCATGTGGCATATCCGTGGGACGCCCTGTATATGCCCACTTTTGCTATACTCTGACCATCTTGTCGAATAAACAGACGTTGGCAAATGGTGGAATATCTTTTCTGTTTCTTTCTGTCACACACGTCATACGCCATTAACAAAAGAAGAAGAAGTATGTAACGCTCCAGCAAAGAAAGAATATTTTATTTTATTATAATTTCGATTCCCGATTCAATCAATTCTTAAAAGAAGATAGATTTTAATAAAATGACCGACACAGCATTGTGCAGAGTGTGTCTAGCCAGTGATGTCAAGATGCAGCACATCGCGGACTCACGGTATCAGGCGGTATTTGAAAAACTATCAACAAAGGTGAGTGTCTGATGATGATTACAGCGCGTTTGATTTAATCAGCATCCTAAAAAAACGCTGGTGTTGAGCCTAGTCGACATTTTGTAAAAATTTAAAATGTGTATTATATTTTGTTATTGGTTACTAAATAGCCTCCACTGTCCCACTGCAGGCAACGGCCTCCCTTCCCTTCTTCCACTTCGCGACCTAACGCTGTGTCGGGCCATGTGCTCAGACGGGTGTTCAGCATGTTATTACTTAAAATATTCTTTATAAAAATAATGTTCACACAGACCTTTTTAGTGACAACAATAAAAATAAGAGTTATTGTTTCAGCTGCACACAGCAGATCGCAGGCCTGAGACAGTGTGCTACCTATGCTTCTCTTTCCTGCAGCGGTGTCAACGGTTCATGGACATGTCTCGGAGAGCCGAGGAGATACTGACCCAGTTCTTACACATTCAGGTATTTTGAACAGGCATTTATTTGTATATTAGTTTTCAGCTTGCTGGTCTGTCTGATGAGGTCCTAGTGTATCAATGCTTCTAATTCTTACTTAAGAAAATGCTTTGTAATATTAAAAATTGCACTATTGTCTTTTGTTAGTCAAAGAAACAAAATATGGGCACAGATTCCCAGAAATAGGAATAAATAAATTAAGTTTCTTGAATCCTAACAGGCAGACGGCATCACACGCGTTGCAGGGCTGACCTGGATATGATTCACACAGGACCATGAAATATGGCTCAAACATATGGAAGCCTAAAAACCTACTAACATAACTACTGCCGGCACTCTACAGCAAACATTTACCCCTCTTATGCCAGTGGATGCAGTAAGAGTCACTCGCCAATCCGCCCGCCAAGTGTGGTGAGTATGGCAACTACTCATGGGTATCCATGAGGAAGGCTTATGTTCAGTAGTGCATGTTTTACGGCTGAAAAGATAATGGAGGCCTATACCTAGCAGTGGGTAAAGTCAGGCTGCAGATGATGATGCTAACTCTAAATGCTTAGCTTTGTACATAAATGTGTTTGTTTCAGGGGACTCATGAGAATGCCACTGAGTTAAACCTGAGAATGAATCAATCTTTATCTGTGGCTCCGATGCAAAGCTTCTTCACGAGTGGGTCTCACAATGTTGCTCATGTGCCTGCTGGACAAGAAGTGATATCTGTGAAGGAAGAGGCAACGGCAGAAGAGGAAACCTTTGTGGAGTCTATAAGGGAATGCTTGAAATTTGAGATAGATAGTGATTATGATGTTTTGAATGTTCCACCTGCTACGGATGTGGAACAACCAAAGCTGAAAATTGCTTTCTATTGTGACATATGCAACAAGGTATTTAGGGTCAAGCGTAAACTGGCTTTACACATAAAGCAGTCACATATCATACAAAAGCAAAGCTGCCACAGACAAAATATACAATTAGATAAAAAACCTAGTCTAACAGGAATTGTCCATATGAAACCATATGCCTGTGATATATGTGATAAAGAATTTCGGGACAAGTGGCATTTATCATCACACATGAGAGTGCAAACTGGTGGAAAGCCTTTTGTGTGCAATGTATGTAATAAAAAATTTACTTATAAACATAGTTTAATAGTCCACATGAAAGGTCATACTGGAGAAAACCTATATGCCTGTAATGTATGTGATAAAACATTTACAAATACATCTTATTCAACAACTCACATGAGAATTCACACTGGAGAAAAACCCTATGCCTGTAATGTATGTGATAAAAAATTTATTCAGAAATTTCATTTAACAGTCCACATGAGAATTCACACTGGAGAAAAACCCTATGCCTGTAATGTATGTGATAAAAAATTTGCTCGTAAAGATAGCTTAACCACTCACTTGAGAATTCACACTGGAGAAAAACCCCATGCCTGTAATGTATGTGATAAAAAATTTACTGATAAATCTAATTTAGCAACCCACATGAGAGTTCACACTGGAGAAAAACCCTATGCCTGTAAAGTATGTGATAAAACATTTACTCGACCACAAAGTTTAACAACCCACATGAGAGGTCATACTGGAAAATACCTTTATGCCTGTAAAGTATGTGATAAGAAATTTACTAGTAAATCTTATTTAACAGTCCACATGAGAGTTCACACTGGAGAAAAGGCATATGTCTGTAATGTATGTGATAAAAAATTTACTCAAAAATCTAATTTAATAATCCACATGAGAGTTCACACTGGAGAAAAGGCATATGTCTGTAATGTATGTGATAAAAAATTTACTCGTAAACAAACGTTAACCACTCACTTGAGAGTTCATGCAGGAGAAAAGCCATATACTTTGTAATTTATTTATTTATTTAACTTTAATTAAAACGGTAATGTGTGCAATAAGAGATTTAGTAGGAAATCAGATTTAACACGCCACATAGTACATGCCCACCATAGTAGAGAAATGTCATCTGACTGATGTTTTTTTATTACTACTTGGCTACATCTAACATAAGAATTCGCTTTAAGAGCATTTATTTACCGACTTCAGAACAAGGCAAGGTTCTCAAGTGGTCTGTATTTTTGAATAATTAGGTGGAAAAACGCGACCGCCCTTTCTCGAAGTTTTTTTTTCTTTCAACCTTTAACTTAATACTTGCGATATCAAGGTCTATCATACCTATCTGACATAAAAAAAACCTTCCAATTTTTTCTTAGTACTGTGTACTTTTTCCGGTTCCGGTATTCGCTCCGTTAACATCCAATATTAATTTAAATTAACAACAAATATTAGTAACAAAAATAATACTTAGTGGACATTGAAGTATTATTACTAGCGTATAGAATTGACACCCGCGAACAACAAGTTTGCGCCATGAGTTGTTGCCGGCCGGCAACAACTCATTTAGTCGTTCGTCGACGCTCATCGCGACCGCATGCGAATAAACCCAAATTAAAAATGCCGTCTTGCGTGTTAAAAACGTGTAATTAATCAATCAACTGCGAAGAAAAAAGATAGTGGCGTGACTTATCATCGGAAAGTAAACAGAATATCAACTAAAACCAACTAAAATTAATTTTAGTACATTATTTTCTATTGTACTGACATTTTGTTTGAAAATCATAGATTATGAAAAGTGATTCGTACAGATGGGATGTGTAGGTACCTACTAAGGGTTGGCGACAAAGGTTTAACTGATTATTTTTAACTCATATTACTCGCCCTATGCCGTCTGTCTGATCAGTAACAGACTGTTAACAGTAGGTACTCTAGGTAGGTACCTACTGTAGGTATCTTTTGCAATCGTCATTACTTATAAACTGAAGCTGTATTATACCTATATTGTTGTCTGAACAAATTCCTAATGTAATAGATTGACGACCTCTGTGGCGTGGTGGGCGAAGGTTCGCCTGCGATGCAGGAGGTGGGTTCGATTCCCGCCTTGGGACAAATGTTTAGTGATCGCTGCAGATATTTGTAATGGGTGTTCAGGTCATTTTCTACGTATAATAATAAATAAATAGGTATTTATGTATTGTATTTATTATATCAGTTATCTAGTAGCCATAACAAGAGCTCTGCTTAGTTTTGGGCTAGATAATCATCATCATTTCAGCCAAAAAACGTCCACTAATGAACAAAGGCCTCCCTCATGGGTCTCCATGAGGGGTAGTTGCCATACTCACCACGCTTGGCAGGCGGGTTGGCGAGCGCAGTACGGGATGTTGGTATATGGAAAGACGCTGCTGCCCATCTTTCGGAGGTATCCCTTAGCAGGCTCTTACTGCATCCACGGGCATGAGAGGAGGGGCAGAGTGAAATAAAGTGTGGGGTCTAGTTAGTGTAAGTACCTACCTACCTATGTACGTACTTGTTGGATAAAATACCAATTTATTTAAAAAAAAATGACTTTAAACGCTTAACGATTCGTTTTAATTTAATGTACTTAAATATTTTTACGTTTTGAAATATAATATTCATAGGTACCTACTGCATTAACATTACTGCATTAATAGCTGTCTGAAGTGTCCCTTCTGCGGTGAAAAAAATCTATTAGAGCGACATGTTGTTACACTATGTTGAACGAAACGTGTAAGCGCCACGAAATTCACGGCGCTTACGACGTTTTGGTCGCGAGAAAAGTATTCTCTATTAGCGATCTAGCGCTGCATGTATTGATGGTATGGATAGACGACATTCTAATCGTGTAGCGCTGCAGCGAATACTTGTGTGCGGGGACGAGCGCGCCCCGCGCAGGCACCCCCGCTGTCATCAAGTTGCGACACGTTTTTTGTTTGGTATAGCTACTCTAACTATTTACAACTCACTGTTAGTGGATAGAAAATTTCAGAATAAAATAAGTTTGTCCTACCATGAGTTTTCACAATTTATACTCGCTAGCGACTGTAATTAAAAAAATGTATGAAAACTTGTACAGTGCCTCTAGCGGATAGTTTGGTACTAAAATACGCAGTAAACTATTCTGCAGTCATTTGCTTAGAATTTGGTAGCATGCATGAGTTACAAATCTGGCAGATGTCATAGTAACGTACTACTACTACTGCAGTAACGGCAGGCGATCGTGACAACTCATGGGAGACACACTGTTCGGCGGTCGAAGAGGTGACGTCCGGGGAGGTGGCGTTGTACTGGGCAGCTACCTCTGCGTCTTCGTTGTTTCTAGTGTATTCCGTGACGAACGGGGAGCCGGTTTCTCCTGAAGCTGCCTTGTAGAGACACGTGTCGAACTCTTTGAGTGTTTTTTCGAGCCCTTATTAGATATAGATTAGCGGGTTTGTTATTAAAATATTTGTTGTTCATTTTAATATTTGTGTATTATTGTAGTTGAAATTAAAATTTCTTTTAAAAGTTAAAATAATTTTCTAATCAAATCATTTATTTGCAAACATGGGTCAAAAATATTGTTTATACAGGCTCCAGACATGTTTTACCATAGGGCATGCAAATTCATAACCTAGTCGATACTATTACATAATTAATTAAAGTGCAATTGTTAATGAATAATTTGTAATGTCAAAAGTAAATTATACAATGTCAAAAATCAATGATAGTATTAATCCATACTAATATTATAAATGCGAAAGTAACTCTGTCTGTCTGTCTGTCTGTCTGTCTGTCTGTTACTCTTTCACGCCTAAACGGCTGAACGGATTTTGATGAAATTTGGTATGGTGATAGATGATAACCTAGAAATGGTCATAGGCTATAAATAATCACGCCATCGTTCTTAGGGGGTAGGCAGTAGGCAGATAACTAAATTGAGTTAGTGATTTTTAGTCGTTTTTGTTGGGACTTTTGCTCTTTCACGTTTAAAAGGCTGAACAGATCTTGATGAAATTTAGTAAGGTAATAGATGGTTACCTAAAAACGATGATCACGTCATAGTACTCAGGGGGTAGGAAGTAGGCAGAAAACTGAATTGAGTTAGTGATTTTTTTATGGTTTTTGGTGGGAGTTTTGCTCTATCATGCCTAAACGGCTGAACGGATTTTTATAAGACTTGGTTCTAGGCACGGACACAGGCTACTTCTTACGGCGGGAAAATACCTCATTCCCGCGGAAATCTAGCGTGATCGTGTCAAGAAGCGAATGACGCCATAGCTACTGAAATGATTTTGATGTTTTTTTTTTTAAATGAGTGTTACTGAGACTTAAAGTTAGTATTTGATCACTTTTCTAACTTAGAGGGTCGGTAGGCGCCATAATTTAGGGAATTTATTATAAAATTTTGATGCATCTGTCTTTATTTAACAGTTTTACTTGGATCGAAACTTAGCGACATACCATCACACTACTTAACTTATAGGGTAGGAAGGTACCAAAACTCAGACTACTTTTTACTTCGGGAAAATATCTCATTCCCACAGGAACCTATACACAGCTACCTATCTACAACATTAAAACTCTGTCTAGAATCACATTACGCCATAGCTATTGATCTGATTTGTATACGATTTTTTATTCAACTGACTGTTAAATAACATACAGATAAAATCTAATTACCTACACCACAATTAATATAGTACTACATAACTAGCTACGCTTTAAACTTGAGGAGGTAATTAGATAGACATTTATACGAACTTTATGCTCAGTAATCAATCATAGTGATAAGTTAATACTCATTTTAGACAAAGAAACGGATAGGTAATCAGTTCATCACCGAAATTATAACACCTACACTTAGTTTGTTTACATATAACGCAAACCTTCAAATCATACGTCGTCGTAGTGAATACAAGACGCTGCGTGCGCCGAGCGAAGAGGCGGTGCGGCGCGAGGGGAGGGCCGTGCCCAACTGTGCCTACCCAAGCGGGCAGACGCACGAGGGCAGACGTCGTCGTCGCACGTATGCGAATATTGAAATATTGCGTTAAGAAACTCTATTCGTTGCGTATTTTTGGTTAGCTAAAAACGTTCTTTTTAAATTCCGAGTTGAAATAGCACAGATTACAAGAGCAAAATCCCAATGTCACGTACAGTGATTTAATTTACAATGAGGGTCTGACAAAAATTGAAGACCAGGTTAAAACAATTTCTAGAAAGGATTTATCAGATTATGGAATGATCAGACCACAGAGAACCGAGGAAATCAGTAGCGATTTAATACGGGAACTAGATTACGATACTGCTTCCTTACAACAACAATTGACAGAGTCTGTTCCACGTTTGATCCCAGAACAAAGGTTAGTATTTGACAATGTTTTCAAAAAAAATCGAAGATGGCGAAGGTGGTTTGTTATTTTTGGATGCTCCCGGAGGCACGGGAAAAACCTTTCTTTTAAACTTGCTTTTAGCGCAAATCCGAAAAGATAAAGGAATTGCTGTAGCAGTTGCCTCTTCCGGAATAGCCGCCACTCTGCTCAATGGTGGTCGAACGGCACATTCGGTGCTTAAACTGCCATTAAACTTAGCCCATGAAGAAATGCCAGTCTGTAATATAAGTAAAAACAGCGAGCGTGGACGTATGTTGCAGCAATGTAAATTATTAGTTTGGGATAAGTGTACTATGTCCCATAAAAGAGCAATTGAAGCTCTAGATCGGACTTTGAAAGACATCAAGAGTAATCCAAATATCATGGGGGGGATGGTGGTACTTTTAGCGGGCGATTTTAGACAGACTTTGCCGGTTATCACTAAAGGCACCCCTGCAGATGAAATAAATGCGTGTTTAAAAGCGTCAACGTTATGGGTGCACGTAAAAACGTTTAGTCTGTCTACAAATATGAGAGTGCAACTACACAATGATGTACAATCTGGACAATATGCTGCTGCTCTTCTTAAAATTGGAGAAGATGGCAAAGGATGGTAATGGCATGATTCACATGATTGACATTGGATCGTGAATTCTGCAATGTTGTGCATAATCCAGATGATCTAAATAACTTCGTCTATAGCGAACTGCTAACTAATATGAGGAATAGAGACTGGTTATGTGAAAGAGCAATTTTAGCGCCGACGAATGAAATGGTGGGACAGATAAACGAGCAAATTATGTCACGCGTGGAAGGTGATATTGTTGAGTTTCTCTCTGTAGACACTGTAATGGATACTGAACAAGTAACATCATACCCTGTAGAATTTCTTAATTCTTTAGAACTGTCGGGAGTACCTTCACACAAACTGAGGCTGAAAGTAGGCGTTCCTGTCCTTTTAATGCGGAATTTAGATACACCAAGACTGTGTAATAGCACACGGTTGCAAGTGACACACCTCGGTCGCAATATTGTAAAAGCAATCATTATGACTGGAATGGCAAAAGGAGAGAACGTTTTAATCCCCCGTATACCCATAATTCCGACAGATTTGCCATTCCAGTTTAAGAGATTACAGTTTCCGCTGAAAATCGCATTCGCTATGACGATAAATAAAGCTCAGGGGCAAACATTAAAAGTAGCCGGCATTAATTTAGAAAAGAGTTGTTTTTCTCACGGACAATTATACGTGGCTTGCTCACGTGTTTCAAGTCCACAGAATCTCCATGTGTTGGCCAGAGAGGGAAAAACAAAGAACATAGTTTACAAAAATGTACTACAGTAATAAGGCCTCTTATTTTTAGCTTCCTACATTATTATACTACTTACAATAAGTTAGTACTTCCTACGCAGACGATGTTACGGATGTCACACTGTCTAACATCGGGGGTTGGCAGGTAGGTAGTTAGTAGTATTTTAAACCGATTTACATTATTTACTTTTTATATTTACTAAGGAAACATTCGGAGCTATCCATTATGTAGCTTAGGTTGCTTTTGAACAAATTTTGATGTGAAGTTGAGGACTGGAACACGATAGTGGGACATTGTTGCAGGGGGACTTATAGCCGGGAGAAAACAAAAAAACTTATGCGGACGAAGTCGCGGGTAAAAGCTAGTTTATATATAACTTAGTCAATTTGTATGTCCTTATCTGCTAGAAATTCATTTATATGATAATAACACTTTGATTTCAAAAAATTATTAAGTTTATTTTTAAAAATTGTCAAAGGCAGTATTTTGAGGTTATTTGGTAAATGATTATAAATTTTTGGTGCCATTCCATAAAAACTTTTTCTAAGCAATGCTGTTTTCTTGTCTGTTGTTCTGTTCTTTACCTCAAGTATGGCTTTAGACAGGTATTTGTATGCTTATTATTAGGTACCTATCACACACTTGGCCGAACTATTTGGCATGCAAATGTAAAGTTATTATTACTCTCATTAAATAATTATAAATGTAGGTACCTACATAACTACATCCACTGACAATATGGAATGAACAAGTTTTTCTGTAATATAAGTATAACCTAATAAAAAATATATATCTGAGTCAGTGAGTTGTAAATAGTTAGAGTAGCTATACCAAACAAAAAACGTGTCGCAACTTGATGACAGCGGGGGTGCCTGCGCGGGGCGCGCTCGCCCCCGCACACAAGTATTCGCTGCAGCGCTACATGATTAGAATGTCGTCTATCCATACCATCAATACATGCAGCGCTAGATCGCTAATCGAGTATAGTTTTCTCGCGACCAAAACGTCGTAAGCGCGCCGTGAATTTTGTGGCGCTTACACGTTTCGTTCAACATAGTGTAACAACATGTCGCTCTAATAGACTTTTTTCACCGCAGAAGGGACACTTCAGACAGCTATTAATGCAGTAGGTACCTATGAATATTATATTTCAAAACGTAAAAATATTTAAGTACATTAAATTAAAATGAATCGTTAAGCGTTTAAAGTAATTTTTTTTAAATAAATTGGTATTTTATCCAACATGTACGTACATAGGTATGTACTTACACTAACTAGACCCCACACTTTATTTCACTCTGCCCCTCCTCTCATGCCCGTGGATGCAGTAAGAGCCTGCTAAGGGATACCTCCGAAAGATGGGCAGCAGCGTCTTTCCATATACCAACATCCCGTACTGCGCTCGCCAACCCGCCTGCCAAGCGTGGGGAGTATGGCAACTACCCCTCATGGAGACCCATGAGGGCCTTTGTTCATTAGTGGACGTTTTTTGGCTGAAATGATGATGATTATCTAGCCCAAAACTAAGCAGAGCTCTTGTTATGGCTACTAGATAACTGATATAATAAATACAATACAATACATAAATACCTATTTATTTATTATTATACGTAGAAAATTACCTGAACACCCAGAACAAATATCTGCAGCGATCACTAAACATTTGTCCCAAGGCGGGAATCGAACCCACCTCCTGCATCGCAGGCGAACCTTCGCCCACCACGCCACAGAGGTCGTCAATCTATTACATTAAGAATTTGTTCAGACAACAATATAGGTATAATACAGCTTCAGTTTATAAGTAATGACGATTGCAAAAGATACCTACAGTAGGTACCTAGAGTACCTACTGTTACTGATCAGACAGACGGCACAGGGCGAGTAATATGAGTTAAAAATAATCAGTTAAACCTTTGTCGCCAACCCTTAGAAGGTACCTACACATCCCATCTGTACGGATCACTTTTCATAATCTATGATTTTCAAACAAAATGTCAGTACAATAGAAAATAATGTACAAAAATTAATTTTAGTTGGTTTTAGTTGATATTCTGTTTACTTTCCGATGATAAGTCACGCCACTATCTTTTTTCTTCGCAGTTGATTGATTAATTACACGTTTTTAACACGCAAGACGGCATTTTTAATTTGGGTTTATTCGCATGCGGTCGCGATGAGCGTCGACGAACGACTAAATGAGTTGTTGCCGGCCGGCAACAACTCATGGCGCAAACTTGTTGTTCGCGGGTGTCAATTCTATACGCTAGTAATAATACTTCAATGATCTGAGTAGTTTTTTTAACTAACCTAAATCGTCCTACTGCTGGGCAAAGGTCTCCCCCAATTTCCTCCAACCAACCCGATACTTCGCAGACTCCCACCACCCTCTGTCGAAGGTGATGGGATCATCCCGCCAACGCTTCTTTCTAAGTAATAGTATAATGTATTAAGTATACAGTGGTGGTCATCTAATTAGAAACACCCACCTATTTTTATACATTTTTTTACTACAGTCGCTAGCGAGTATAGATTGTGAAAACTTTTGGTAGACCTACCGACCTCTTACTAAGCTTAAGCATATTTAGCAATTTTATTTTAGTACCTAAATGAATTCATGCAAATGCACGTTGCATTTTGCGTTGTCCGATAATTGAATGCCCAATTATAATGTAAAACAAAAGGTGTGCGTTACTGGGGCGGCATGTCGACTAGGATCAAGTTCAAAATTGTAGAAAAATTAGAGCGCTGTACCCTGATAATGAGCCCTAAAAATAAAATATGTAAGTGCCTATTAAGGTTTCAGTTATTCGAAAAAATAAAATGCCGATGCAGTAACGTTTGGCAGATTTCCATATCTCCGGCACGGCTGGACAAACAGACATGATTTTTTGTGGGCAGGTGCGCTGTAATATGTGCCAATTGGTGCCCTAGTAGTTTTTCCAAAAAAATGCATGGTAGGTATATGAATTAGACGAGTTTTTCTGAAAATCGAAAATAGCCTCAAGCTCTTGAACTACTTAAGAAAGGCGCTCTGCAATTGCACTGACTGATGCCTATTAAAATATGTATCTCCTGGCAAAATTGTGAAACCCAAAATATAATTTTCGAAGAAATATACTTATCAGTTTGAGTACTGACAGTGGTTTTCTTATTTCGAGTCTCAAATAAGGTACTTTTAACCAGATAAAAACTTCACATATTTGCCAAAAATCAAAGCGTGTATTCAAATAAACGCACACTGAATTTCAGATTTCTATACCTTGTAATTAACCGTTAATAAATAAAAACAACGAAACATGCACATTCATACAGTTATCCGACCAAATTCGAAAAGCCATTAGAAAGCGGCCCTAAAGAACATTCACCCTACCTTCTTAACCCTTTACCAGGCCTCGGACAAATCCTATAGTAATAGTGATTTTTTAATAGATTTCTATGAGTAATAACGTTTAGTTTGAGATTTCATAAATTATATTTATAAAATTAGCTAAAAATCTAAAAAAAACATGTGGGAAAGCATAATCCCATTGCTTGTTCAGACGACTGACTTTTATTATATCTACCTCTTCATATAATGTTTGTAAGCATTTTAGTTTAGAACTTTTTAATGAAAACTATAGGTAATCTACGAATGAAACATACAATGTAGGCACTTATTTTTAATTTCAGTTATAAAAAATCTTTTTTTACATCTTCTAGAAATCTAGATTCTGGCTTGGTGGTACAATTTCATGCACGGGGTGATACACAATGTTACCTTACAAATTTCGCATTCAAATTTTGACCGCTCTCGTCATTTTGTCCTGTTTTCCTGTTTTGGGACATAATCTGAATGATCCATAAAAGATCCATATCTTCGTCCTCTGACGAAAACATCTCACTGAGGACATACTCGATTTGATGTTGTTGTAATACCTGTATAACAAAAAAAACACTAAAGTAGGTAAATATTATACTGACTAAGAATTCAATGACGACAAAAGTCTACCCACAATTTATATTTAAGTTTCCATAGAGCAAAACGTAAGTAATATCTTCTTAACTTTTAATGTATTTTACTAGCATTTTTTATAATTTTTTCTTTTTTGGTTTGCTTACGGTCATTTTTCACCGTAAGCAAACCAAAAAAGAAAACCTGCGGCAAAATGCTAGTATAAAATAAAGATTTCAATTCACCGGGCTATGTACATATAAATCCCACAATAATTCCAAGTTTCACAGGCTAAGGTAATATGGTTTCCCACATGCTTTATTTTGGTATATCATGAATTTTTTCGAGTATTTACTTATAATTTATGCACATATCACTAGAAAAACTCTAATTCTACAACATATAAAAAAATCGTACGACTTACCTTTCTCCGGTTCGCCATAATCAATCAAATACGCCGCACTTTTCACAAAAACAACCGTTACACGGACGACCATTGAAAGAATGGCCGTAAAAGTGACATTTGACAATGACAGTGACAATTTATTTTTTGTGGCCCTGGGAAATATTTTTATTTGGTCATTTTTGACAGTTTGTGGTAGATACTTTGCCATAACCTGATAATAACATCTAAAAATCGATGTGGGAGACGCTCAGTCCATAGCCTGGTTAAGGGTTAAAGGAGATGTTTCACGAATGTATGGAATCCAGGCTAACTAGGTGTACACGTGCACAAAAATGGTTAAATATTTAATAAACATTTTCTTACTATAAGTTTTATAATGTGTTGCTTCGTTCGTGATGCATTTTCCTAAAAATAACTAGCCTAAGTCGAGCAACACAAAACTGTAGAACAATATGGCAGACCAATACAGTTGGTGACGTCATTTTGACAGCTGTTGACATAATACAAAATAATTTAATACAAAATAATTTATTAGCCAAAGTTAAAAATTTTACAATACATGTTTGACAGTGGTCCCCGCACGAGGCAAGCCTGTATCGCGGGAGACCTCTACAGAGTTCGAGTTACAAGGCAAACAATTAAAAGAGAACAGAATGACAACTATAACTATAAAACATTGAATTTAAATATATTTATAATAGTGAAATGAATGATTTGCGATAAAGGCTAAATCAAGCCAACCTGAGGTATTTCAATTTTCGAGTACCTAAGTACCTCAGGCTACCTAAGTAAACTACATTAAGAGCCTAGCTACTGTTAAAAAACTTCAAAATCTTCAACTCAAACACGTAAAACCATCTGTCAAAATCATTAGGCAGTGACAGTTACAAGAATTTATTTATTTATTATTGTCTTGGCTGCCTAGTAAAAATGTTACCAGTGATAATTATGCCTCGTATTTAAAACATTATCAAAACAATCATTTTAGTTTAAATTAAATAAAGAGTATTTTTTCCGAAATCACCGATTTTTGCGCAATTTTTCAATCTGGGTACATAGACCTAGCCCATTTTGAAACATCTCCTTTATATACCAGCTTTTCTAATGTTTGTACAGTAGTGCAGAAAAGCTATTTCAGATAATTTATTATTTAGGTGTTATCATTTTGATATTTTTTATTTGTACTAATATTATGCTGCACTTAGTATGTGAGGATGACACTCTAAACTACAGTTTTGGCTGGTAGAGAATGCTTTAGCATTAAGCCCACCTTTTGTAATTGTGCATTATAGTATTAAATAAATAAATGATTATCGTCAAGTCTGAAAGTATGTAGGTAGGTAATTGGGTACTTACGAGTATACCTAATGTTATTTATTTCTTTAAATAAAAATGAAATAAATAAATAATGCTGGACAATTCACACAGCATCACCTAGCCCCAAGCTAAGCAGAGATATTTTTTATTATATACCTATAGAAAACATCCAGAACACCCTGAACAAATATCTGCAGGTCATACAGACATTTGTTCCGAGGCGGGATCCGAACCCGCAACCTCTTGCGTAGCAGGAATACCAACAGCTAAACCATAGTTTTAAAAATAGGAAAATCGAAATTGTATTGACGTACGAGCAAATAATAATAATCCCCCGACTATTACAAAAAAAATCTATAGGTATAAAGCAAACCAAATGGTAAACCGGATTTTAGTAGTAGGTATTGTCTTGTGTAGTTCAACAAGCAAGAGAAATATTCCAGACGATTTCCGAATATTCTTCCAATCGATTGCGTGAGGGAGACAGACAGATCACAGAATATTTATCTATACCTACAGTATTCTAACTTCATACAAACGGACGAAGCGCGAGCTATACCTACACGCCTCGATCTCGGCATGCGCTCGGCATGCAGACAGTCGCGACTGTGCCGCAGCAGTAACGAACGGTTGGTGTATTGTTTTTTTAACAATAACCGCGCGATTTTTTCACTAAGTTCAAGTACATATTTAATATGAGGAGTAGGATATATTAACGCATCCAGAGATAACTTTTTTAGATTACCTGGAAACTGGACTGGCCTGCACTGCACTTCACTGCACTGGACTGGACTGAACTGGACTGGAGTGAACAGGATTGGACTGTACTGTCATGTACTATTCTGTACTGTCCTGGCGAACTACCTACTTATTTTTTTAATGTACTCCTATAATATGGGTATCAAATGAAAGGGCTTGCTGAGAATAATGCAAAAAATTATATGGCTTTACTCTGAATCCAACATGGCGGAACACCCAAGATGGCGGACAAGTTATTGTAGTGGACTCCTACAATATGGGTATCAAATGAAAGGGCTTGCTGAAAATAGTTTGAAAATGATGTGACGATACTCTGAATCCAAGATGGCGGACTAGTTATTCTTAATGCACTCCTATAGTGATGAGTATTGTATGTCCGAAATGGATAAAATTGTTTTCACATTAATTTTTTTTAAGACCTTGTATGTACCTACATGGAAAATGTAACAATTGAACAATAAAGTTTTCTTATTCTTATAATATGGGTATCAAATGAAAGGCCTTGGTGAGAGTTACTCGAAAAATTAAATGACATTACTCGAAATCCAACATGACGGTATATCTACTCAAGATGGCGGACTAGTTATTCTTAATGCACTCTTACAATATAGGTATCAAATAAAAGGCCTTGCTGAGAGTTACTTGAAAAATTACATGACATCACTCTCAATCCAACATGGTGGTCATGAGATGAACAGACAAGAAACCAACTGTCCAGTGATAACTAAAAAGTAAAAAATAAATTTAAAGTAAAAAAAACTTTTTAACAAACAAGCTTTTATTTAAACGTACCCACTAAAAATAATAAAATAAACATTTTCAATTAAAGTTTACCTAATGTCAACTTAAAACGTCTTTACACAATATACATATCGCACCTCCAGTCGTAGACTGACTCAATCCAAAATTCATGTTTTTTGGGAAATGAAGAAAATGTGTTTAGGTCCTGGACCGTTTTTGATAAATCACACTATAATTTTATGAAACAGAGAGCTATTACAGTTTATTTATGATTTACTCTGTTTCTGATTTACTAGGCGATAGAGCGCACTTTTTTGAGTCGTTCTGTATACCTACTTAACTTAATTCACCCAAATTTTGAATTGAGTCAGTCTACGACTGGAGGTGCGATATGTAGGTAATAAAAAAGCTTGTCACGAGATTTAAGCAGGTTCTCGTATTTACATTGTTTGAAAAAAAAAAAAATCAATTAGATCAAGTTACAAGCACACAGGTTAATCTCGCGACAAACTTTTTTATTACATATATTGTGTAAAGACGTTTTAATAAATAAAAAAAAAAAAAAAACCATTTATTTCAGACCACATGATCCATAGAACAAAAAAAAATAAAAAAATTACACAAAAAAATAATAATAATAATGCAATAACCACAGATAAAATAAAAATAAAAAAAAATAGTAAAATAAATAAGAAAAGAAAACAAATCATTGAGATACTAGGCAGGACACTGGTTTCAGCACAGCTACCCAGTGTTTCAAGATGGCAGAGTAGACATTATTGGCAACGTCTGCCACGAGGCCGTTGGTGCTCCCGCGCATGCGGCTCACCAGGGAGGCAGTGCGTTTCCGCATTACTGCATAAAAGTCGTCTATGCGTGCCTGCAAACATCCCCGATGCACTGCAATAGCGCGGCAGCCCCAACAGCATCCTGAAGCCGTTGTTGTACTGGACTCGTAGGGCGTTGTAGGATTTCTGCGTGTACTTGACCCACAGGTTGCACGTGTAGAATGAAGTACAATACGCCCTGAACAGTGTGATCTTCACTGGCGTAGTACAACGTGCAAACCTGCGAGCCACCATATTGCACCGCACCGACAACGCCCTACGTTCCCTCTCGATGTCTACGTCATCGCTCAAGTCCTCCGAAACCCAATGGCCCAGGTACTTAAATTTGGTCACCCAGTTAAGAGGAGTCTCATAGAGTTTTACATGTGGTACCGAGTAACTTTTGTTCCCCGCCTTAAAGATCATAACCTCACTCTTTGCGACATTATACCTGAGCCCATGGGATGCAGCGTACGATTCACAAATGCTCAACAACCGCTTCAGGGCACTGATCGATGGGCTCAGCAGAACCATGTCATCTGCGTAGCTAATATTATTAACACTATGACTAGGGATTGCAATCCGGATATCCGGATATTCGAATTATCCGGATATCCGCTAATTTTCATATCCGAATAATGGGAGTAACTTTATCCGGATAATACGAATAATACGGATACCTAGTTGATTTTTCTAATTCACAACACTACAGCGTCCAGCAGTTTAGAAATGTTATAGTATCTATACTTTATGCATACAATATTATGTGCAGTTAAAAATATACATGTATTCGTGCATGTCTCTGAACTTGTAATCAAGTAAGACCTATACAAGCGCGCAATCGCATCACTAGCGTAGAATTAGAAATACCTGATAAAAAAAGTAGATTATTTTTAGAAATTATTTAGTGGGCTAAATGTTTGTTATTGTTATTATGTTAATTGTTTTGAGATATTTATTTAATTTGATTGATATATCACACACATAAAATGTATATATAACACAAAACGTGTAGACTCCTATTATCCGTTTGATCTCATGACTGTGCTGTTTCTTTGTTATATATAATCTATATAACCATTTTAGAGTACCTATTACTATAGGAAGTTGATTTACGTTATGGAGGAAGGATTCTTAATTATGTTGAGAAAATAGTTCGATGGAAAGAGTAAAACCGTTTTATTTCATAGATATTTTAGTTTTCAACCCAATTGATCGATACTCTTCTTTTTAATATATATGTTGTATCAGTCACTTTGCGAATACCTACTATCGTTATTTTTTTTTTTTTTTTTTTTTTTTTATTTAGATAGGGTTTTAGCCAAACATTGACTATACCACCCAGTAAATCAAATTATCTTAATTATATATACATTTCTTAATAAATAACACAAAAAAAACCTATCTAATCTATAATGTAAGTAATTCTAAGTAACATAGGTACAAATTCAGTAGTTTCTTGGCCCCCTCAGATAATGGTGAGGACAAGACACTGCTACAAGCACCTACGTTACTATTATTATCGTTATTTTAGTAGAACTTTTTTACAAATTCTAACTTTTTTGAGTATAAATTAATAAATACTATACTTTAAGAACCAATTTCCTTGTTTTCACTTAAATTTTATATATATTTTTAAATTATCCGAATTATCCGTAATATTCGGATATCCGAATAGTAAGTCTCACTACTATCCGAACTATCCGGATACGAAAATTTATCGGATAATGCAACCCCTAACTATGACCGTTAATAGAGCATCCGACATTAGTCCTGCTGAGCTCAGCGATCAGCCTGTTAACATATAGGTTGAAAAGCTTAGGTGAGGTAACCCCCCCTGCCTCACTCCACATTTCAACCTATATTCATCCGAGTACGAGCCCGCCCATCTCACAGTGTTTTTTGGTTTTCATACCAGTACTTAAACACATTTATAAGTTCTATTGGCACACTGGTATCAGTCATGAGCTTTTGCCATAGGGTGTCGTAGGAAACCAGGTCAAACGCCTTTGACAAGTCCAGAAAACAGGCGTAGACTGGCGTATTCTTGCTAGTGTAGTATTGGACAGCATGTTTGAGGCACAATATTGCAGTTTCAGTTGACAGTCCAGGTTGAAACCCGAACTGCGCCTCATGGAGCTCTAGGTGCTTGCACAGATGCCCATCAAGCAAGCTGTCCAAAACTTTCGCAACCACCGTAGCTAAGGAAATAGGCCTGTAGTTGGACTTGTCAGAGGCATCGCCCGTCCTGTTTTTAATAATTGGCACTACTAGCGTTCTCATTAGGTCGTCAGGTAAATACGCGTGGCCGATGCAGATATTAAATAACATAGCCAACACTCTAGGCAGATGAGCTCCAGCATGTTGCAGGTGCTCTATACTGAGTCCGTCATGCCCGGGTGATTTTTCTCTTTTCATGGTTTTTATCATTCTTGCCACATCTTCGGTACAGACATTAAACTTTAATGGAAAATGTTTATTTTATTATTTTTAGTGGGTAAGTTTAAATAAAAGCTTGTTTAAATGCAATGAAAAATATCTAGTTTGAATTCCGCTAATGCTGAGATGCATATGCACCGCCCTCCCGCCCGCTAATTATGCACATGCAGGGGGAACCAGGCTGTTAGTGCAACATGCATACCCAAACCCACACTTATTTTATTGTCATTTTTATAGGGATCCTATTTGATCGGGTATGCAGAGAATGAAATAACCATGTTGGTTATAAGTAGAATAGTTATGAATATATTTTTCCTAAAAATTAACATATAAGTACTATTTAATACATTTCGTTTCGGCACTGAAAGACGGAGCGTCTTCTTGCCGCGTCGACCAATAGGGCGCGAGCGCGCCGTCGAGTGTCGCCCGTGCAAACCGTCTCACACCGCTCTTCTATAAATATAGATTTTTCACGGGCGACGCCCCTTTCGCCTTCAGGCCGCCGTGAAGTGAAGACGCGTCGAGAGCTGTGCGCGGCGTGACGACTCGGAGCTGTACGCGGTGCGAAGACTCGGAACACGCAGGACCTGGAGCTGATGTCGTTCTGCATGATCACCTCGTTCTTATCAGGGCGAAGGATGATTAATGTTTCTTATGGCCTGGCTAGTTGAACTTCTTGTTTCTTGCTGAATTGCTGTCTGCGTGCTATTAAATATTATGTGATGTGATGTGATGGTTCTGTGTTTTATTTATTCTGGTAATCCATGGTAAAGGTATGTTGTTTAACTTCTGGTAACGGTAATCTGGTAAAAGGTATTCAAGGTAGATAATCTGGTAAAGGAGGTGAGTAATCTGGTAAAGGAGGTGGTAAGGTAGGTACGTAGTAGATACGTAGCTACATGGCTCCCTCCCTAGCGAAAGCGTACCGGGAGCTTGACCTCTCTTCCATGGCCTGTTCTCTTTATAATTGAAGGCGGGCTTGATTGAGTTGAGCTCGTGGTGGCAGGTATTTTAATTTCCGGTGATTGTGGAGGTACTGATGCGGGGGTCTCTGCACTGTAGGTATCTTCAACCATTGTAGTGTAGGCCGGCTTGAGTCTATCTATTGAGACTACGTTTGATTTTCTTCCGGGTAGTAACAGCTTGAATGTTTTTTCGTTCCGTTCTAAAACTGTGTATGGTCCATCGTAGGTAGGTTGCAGTGGTTTTCTTACGGCGTCGTTTCTTATAAACACTTGTTTGCAGGTTTGTAGATCTTGATGTACGAATATGGGTCTATTGCTTCCGTGTGATGATGTTTGTTGCTCAGGTTTAACTGCGTTGATAGTTTCGCGTAGCTGGCTCACGTAGTCGAAATCCAAGCTTTGTTCTGATGATGTTGCTGATGACGTAGTGAAGAAATCACATGGTAGACGCAGATTGTACCCGTAGGTAAGTTCAGCGGGACTGACGCCTGTGTCAGTACGTGCGGCGGCTCGCAGTCCTAGTAGTACGGTAGGTAACTCGTTTATCCACGTTGAATGTTGCGATAAGCGAGCTTTGAGTGACGTTTTGAGTGTGCGGTGCCAGCGTTCAACCATTCCATTTGCTTTCGGATTATATGGACTACTTCTAGTTCTTTCTGTTCCGACGGTGTTGAGAAGCTTAGCAAACAAACTACTTTCGAAGTTTCTTCCTTGGTCGGAGGTTATTATCCTTGGAGAGCCGAATCGAGTTATCCAATTTTCGTAGACGATTTTCGCCACTGAGTCAGCTGACATGTCATCCGTAGGTATAGCTTCGGGCCATCGTGTCGCTCGGTCTATCATTGTTACGAGATAGCGATATCCTTGAGGTGAAGTAGGTAACGGGCCGACTATGTCGATGTGTACATGTTGAAATCTCTCCGTTGGCGGGAAAGACGATAACTCGCTTGTTGTGTGTCGGTTCACTTTTTTTTTTTTTTTTTTTTTTTTTTTTTCGAAATGACAATATATGTTGTTGACCGCAGATGGCCATGACAACGTTACCGGACTATGGCGAGCGCAGAAGGCGCCCAGCCGCAAAAGTTAGGTTGGGGCAACAAGCTCAAGGGCACCACTTAGGTTCGAACCACGGCTTGGACTGTTGCCAGAATTTTTGAATCTACTGAAGGATAGCGTCTAGGTGCAAAACTGCACCTTTAGACGGAAGAATGTATTCTTCGGCCCCGCCGGCGGGACCGGTTTTTGAAAATGTGTCTAACAGCTAGTGTGGGACGGGTTGACGTCACCTCCGGGTTAGCGGCGGTGAGCTCGTCAACGGGCAAGCCGAGAACGTGTCTCGGTCGACGGAGGAAAGAACTCGTGGGCAATGGCTCTATCGGGTAGTCGGAGGGTAATCCCGAGATTAACGGATTGGAGTGTTCCGCCGCCACTTCATAAAAACGCTTTGAAGCAGTTTTAATAAAGTGTTTGATGGACTCGAGTTTGAGATCTCGGTGGAGGTCTACATTGCGCATGTACCATGGGCAACCCGTGGCCCTGCGCAAGAAGTTGTTTTGGACTACCTGAAGGCATCTAACATGACGGGTCTGGCCAAAGACGACAGAGGAATATGTCATTATTGGCCGTACAACTGTCTTGTAAAGTGTCACTTTATTTCTAAAGGACATTTTACTTTTCGAGTTGAGAAGGCTGTTTAACCGGCTAAGCACGAACTTCGCACGATTAGTGACAGACCTTATGTGGGGATAGAAGGAGAGACGTCTATCTAGGATTACTCCTAGGTAGCGAGCTGACCTAACCCAAGGGATGGGTTTATCGAAGAGGAGGAGAGGCTGGGGCAAGAAGGGACTCCGAGTGAAGTACACTGCTGCACTTTTCGTCGGGTTCACCTCTATGCGCCACTTTCTGAACCAGGCACCTAGGGTGTCTAGTGCAGCCTGCAGCCTTATGCGTACGCGATTCCTGTTCTTATCGGACGCGTACAGAGCCGTGTCATCGGCGAAGAGGGCAAGTTCGACTTGCGGGTGTCGGGGAATATCGCTGGTGTACAGCGTGAAAAGAAGGGGAGCAAGGACTGAGCCTTGAGGAACTCCAGCTCGGACGGGTTTGGGGTCTGAGAGCGTGCCTTCCACGCGGTAGCGAAAACAGCGGTTCGACAAGTAGTCTCGTAAGATGAGTACGAGTCTGTCTGGCACTCCAAGCAGGAAAAGCTTGTAAACCAAGCCGTTGTGCCAGACTTTGTCGAAGGCTTTAGCTACATCGAGGAAGACAGCGCCCGTATCTGCTGGCCAAGTGTGATGCCACTGGGACAGGATGTGCTCCGTGATGCGGAGCACCTGCTGGGGACAGGAGTGATGGGCTCGGAAGCCGAACTGTTCGTCAGGCAAGAGACTATGCTCATTGACGTGACGCCAGAGACGTCTCAGAAGGAGACGCTCGTAGATCTTCCCCAGGGAGCTGAGGAGACTGATGGGACGGTAGGAGGAAGGCTCGTTTGCCTTTTTGCCCGGTTTGTGGATGCCAATTACATTGGCTTCCTTCCAGACATCAGGGAAAGAGCAGTTAGCCATGGCAGCATTGAAGATGCTGACCAGGAGATGTATGAGGGCAACAGAGAACTTCTTGAGTACTCTGTTGCTGATGCCGTCCGAGCCAGGGGACTTCTTAGGGCGAAGATCTTTAATGATCTCGGCGACCTCTGCTGCTCTAATGAGGTCCAAAGGAGGAGCAGAGGGGGGAAGGGAAACTAGGCGGTCGACTTCGCTGTTCACCATGTTAAGGTGATCAGGGTCGACGGGTTCAAGACTAGGAGAGCATTGGGATTCAAGACTCAGCTAGCGCGTCTGCTTTTTCCTTGTCATCAAACGCAGGCGTTTGGTGATTCGGGCGAAGCAGAGGGGGCAGGATTGAGATACCATCTGATTTCATAGATCTAGCCAGGCTCCAGTAAGCTAGATGCCCGGGTTCGATATTAGAAAGCAGATTGTCCCAAGAAGTGTTACGATGCTCCTGAATGGCCCTCTTCACCTTGCGGCGAAGCGAGTTCATTCGGAAGCGATTTAGTTCGGAGGGCCAAGAACTAAAGCGACGAGTTGCTGCGTTCTTCTCTGTGATCAGTCGTCTTATCTCATCAGGCAGGACACAGTTACGATCAGGCGTAGCTGGGACCTGTCTAGACAAGTCGCGAACGGCGGATTGGACGTGACTGGTCAGAGAGTCGACCGCAATAGCAATGTCGTCAGGGGACCTAATGTCGTCGGGGATTTTATCCAAGTCGGGAGAATGGATAACCTTGAGGGCTTTCTCAAGTTTATACCATTGCACCACAGTCTTGGTCGGGGGAGTAGGGTCCGGCAGAGGGCCAAGTCTTAATATGACGGGACGGTGGTCAGAGTCTAGTTCCTGCATCACTACTATGGAGCTCATCCAGAGGGATACGTTCCGCAGCAGTGCGAGGTCTAGGGTTTGGTTGGAAAAACCAATACGTGGGGAATATCGAGTGTGACACATGGGGGCAATAAGATCTAGATTTAAAGAATCTAGATAGCCTGAGAGGAGGGCACCGTTTCTATTACGTATCGAGCAATTCCACATAGGGCTTTTGCTATTGAAGTCGCCAGCCAGAATGACTGAGCTTCCAAGACTGAGAAGGGATTCTAGGTCGCTTTTAAGAAGCTTCCTATTGGGGCTAAGATAGCAGGATGCAATGATAACCGGTTGATGACCGGTCATTGCAAGTCTGCAGACAGAGACTTCTAAGTCTGTTAAGGGCGGGGGATCAATGGGAATGCAGTGCAGCGACCTCTTGAAATAAATGGCAGTACCGCCTTTAGGGGCGTTCGTTCTGTCATTTCGTACCATTTGGTAGTTAGCGATCCTAGGATCGCGATGGCACTGTTTCAAGAAGGTCTCCTGCACTAGCAGAATATCTATTTGGTGATTGACAAGGAATTGCTTCACGAGTTCTTTCTGGGGAGATAGGCCGTTAGCATTAAAAAATGCTAACGAGAGGGAGCGGGGTTTCAGTCTTTCTTTCTGCACTGCCATACTAAAAAGACTTGAAAGTGAGGGCGTCGAGAGACGCCATAACATCCTGATGATTAGAGATAATCATCAGTTTCTCTATGGGCGACTTCGCCAGGCTAAGCTTGCGCAGGAGCGCATTCACCGATCCGAAATCGATGTTCGGCAGCCCCAGGCTAGGGTTCTCAGCAGCGGGAGCTGGCTGAGAGGGCCTAGTGGGGCGGGGTAGGGGTGCGGGGGCAGGGGCGGAGTGAAGCTCCTGGGTACGCGGGGGAGAGGATACACCAGTTGTTGCCTGAAGGGCGCGGCTGGTGTAGCCCAAAGGTCTCGCCCAAGCTGACACAGCAGGAGGGGCGGGGGGCAACAAGGACACCTTCGGAGATGTCTTGCGCTCTCCTAGCGCTTGCCTTTGGGGCTCTGGGGCAGCCGCGATAGTTCGCGGTGTGCCCCTCGGTCCCGCAGAGCACGCAACTAGGCGGCATGGGGTCATTGGGGACGCGCTTGCAGTCAGCGGTGCCGTGGTCACCCAGACACTTGACGCAGCGGGGGCGGGCAAAACAGTTGCGCGCAGAGTGGCCATATAACTGGCACCTGTGGCACTGTCCGGGGGGGCCCTTCCTGAAGGGAGCCTCTACGTAGAGGCCGGAAAGGCGACACACGGTTTTGACGCCGAATATCGCCTTTCCTTCGGGCGAAAGGTCAAGGATGACTAGTACAAGATCGAACGGGGTCTTGTCCCGTCCGCTGTACATGCGGTGGACTTCCCTGACGGGGAAGCCCTGATCGCAGAGGTCGGACTTAATTACCTCAGAGTCGAATTCCGCGGGGAGGCCGCGGATGACTACGCGCAGAAGGCGCTCGCTCTCGAGAGCATAGGTATGAAAAACTATGTTCTCAGCGCGGAGGACAGACGTCAGACGTCGGTGATCGTCCGATGTCTGGACGTGAATCTTAATAGAGTCCTTGATGGACTGGGCCTTGGTGAAATTAACCTTTTTTAAGGTTAGAAGCCTCTCCACGCTGGCCCATTTGGCCTTCTCGCGGAGGAAGACGGGCGGGGGGGGTCTCTCCTTGCGGAGGGGGGCGGGTTCGGCGGGGGTCGCGGGGGGAGTAGGCGGGCGGGTAGCCGTAGCCTCTACAGAGACTGCAATCTTAGCCGGAGGGGCTAAGGCCGATTTGTGCGACGACTTCTTCCTGCGCCGTTTGCCGCCTTCGACGACAGTGTAACTGTCGTCGGAGGACTGCTCCGACGAGGAAGAGTTGTCGCTCGGGGAGGGTTCGAGCTCCATCGCCGAAGCGTCGGAGTCCGAATCGGAGGAGGAGGACGTGGCGGGGGAGACCGGAGTCTCCGGGGTGGCCGGAAGGGCGGGGGCGGGGGTAAGAGGGGCCGCGGTGGCCACCTCCATCGGATGGGACTTGGACTTTTTGTCCAACTTGTTCGCCTCTTGATAAGAAGCGAGCAACTTGGACAACAAGTCCCCGTGCTGCTGGGCTAACATCCTGAGTACCCCCAGGAGGGTCTCAGGATCAAGCCCACCCAGCAAGTCCGGGCTTGACATCGCGCGGGGGGTGAGGGGAGGTCCCTATTCCCGGGGGGGACACCCGGGAAATAACTAAGTGTCCCTCCTTGTCGGGTATAGACAAGGAGGGGTGTGTGCCTATGTGTCCTACCTAAGTGTGTGTGTCCCTTTCGCCTCTCTTATGGGGCAAAAGGGGTGTGTGCCTCACGCTATCTGGGGTCGGCGAGGGTTCCACCCCAAGGCCGGTGGTTCCAGACCCAGCCGGATTCTGTGTTGCCTTGAAGAGGCAAAACAGGCGCTCCGGGTCCACGCCCAGCTAAGTTCGTTGTCACCGTAGGGTATCCCTTAGCTGACCACTGAAGTCGTGGCTTTCGACAGTTTAAAAAGCAAAGAAACTAGCTCGAGAAATCGTTCTGAAAAGAACGATTTTCTCTTGCACTTGAGCAATTCGAGTTATTCGCTCTGAAAAGAGCAAACAACTCGAAAAGAAACAGGATAGTAATCCAGTCATCATCATCATCATCATTTCAGCCGTAGGACGTCCACTGCTGGACAAAGGCCTCCCTCATTGATCTCCAAGTACTGCGGTTGGAAGCCGTCTGCATCCACCGCCGACCAGCAGTTCTCACCAAGTCGTCTGCCCATCTTGTAGGTGGACGTCCTACGCTGCGCTTGCCGATCCGTGGCCTCCATTCGAGAACTTTGCTGCCCCATCGGCCATCTGTTCTGCGCGCTATATGGCTATAGTAATCCAGTAGCGCACTAAAAAGTGCGAACTACCGGTATTCGCTCGCGCAAGTGATTATTCAGACTAGCAAGCTAGTAAGAATAACACCGCAACGAAGCGAAGCTAGCACTGGACGCTAGCGGGCGAAGGCAGGGGCCTGGTGCGGGGACCAAGGCGGCAGCGGGCGGCGGGCGTCTGGAACGACGTCCGAGCGGCGACTGAGCGAGCGCAGTGGAGGGGCCTGGTGCGGGGACCAGGCGAGCGGGCGGCTAGAGCGGCGTGCGTCTAGCACGACGTCCGAGCGGCGTATGCAATGAGTCGAGTGTCGGTTCACTTTCCGTCCGGGTTTTCTTCTCACGCGGACGAAGTCCGCGTGGGGAAGCAGTTTCGGGCGTGAGCCCCTTACTGCGGATCTTTGTTCGCCCTTGGCTAAAGCCAAGGGGTCCTCGGGTCGGCTCGTATTGAGCCTGTTGCTTCAAGCCCGCGTTTGCGCGGGCGTGGTGAGGCTGGAGGTCCTCTTCAGGTCCCCCTTAGCGCAGCTGCAGCTGCGCGAGCGTCCCTATGCCGCTGAGGATCAGCGGGATCGGGCTCGTCCCCTGCCTGATCGCCGTAAGGACGTCGCGCAGGATCTGCAATGCTGCTTCCAACACCTCCAGGTGGGCCTGGTCGTGCTGGAGGGTCTTCTGTGTGGTGGTGGCTGCGGGGGGTGCGGGGCGCGGTAGGTCCGGTGTGGGTTGCGGAGTCGTCGTGTTGATGGTGGAGGTGGGAGTTGGCTGCTCCACTGCTGGTGTCGCGTTGCGGGGTGTGGGTGCGGTGCGGGGGGCTTCTATGTCAGATTCAGAAGGTATGGTTGCCAGCCTTACCTTCTGCTTCCGGCGCCTAGGGAGGCGGTTGGACCGCTCTGTGGGGCCATTTGCTGGGGCCATCAGGGAGCCGCCGTGCTCCGTCTGTGAGGTAGCAGCCACAGTGTTGAGCTGTGGCTGTTGCGGTCTGGCTGGCGGCTTGTTACGGCCGTCCCGGGTCGTGGTGTAGGCGGTCGTACCCGCCTTCCTGTTGCGGGCCTCCCGCTTGAATGTGGGGCAGCTCGTCTTGTTGGCAGTGTGAGGGCCGTGACAGTTGACGCACGTCGGTGCTTCCTCCTTGCTCCTGGGGCAGTCGCCTGCGTGGTGCGATCCTCCGCACCGGACGCAGGCGAGGGGGCGATGGCAGTGGTGGCTCGAGTGTCTGAATCCCTGGCAGCGGTGACACTGGGCGGGGCCTCTCTTGCCCCTCCAGCTCTCGATCCGGACACCCGGCATGAGGAGCACCTCCGTGACGTCGAAGATGGCTGGCAGAAGGTTGGGGGACGGCTTGAACACGCCGAGGAAAATGCAGCCTGGGCGGCCCTTGCTTGCCCGGATGGGCTTGATGAGCTCCGCCTCGAAGCCCTTGGAGAGGAAGTCCTGCGCTATCTCTGCTGGTGGGGTGTCGGCTGGGATGCCGCGGATGGCGAGCTTGACCTGGCGCTCCTCAGGCGGAGAGTACGAGAACCAACTGAGTGGTTCCTCCAACTCCGTGAGGTAGCGCTGGATGGCGCGGTACTCCGCAGCCGACTCTGGCGTGAAACGGACGCCCTTGCCGTAGGGCCGGGCGTTTGGTGTGTGGCCTAGAAGGCCTTTGATGGCCTTGAAATGCCGTGGCCAATTCGGCATCTGCTCCACGACAAGGGGTGGATAGCGGGACTTCTTTGTTGCGGTTTGGGCAGGCTCGGCGGATGTACCCGGGCGAGTAGGTTCCGGGGCGCGGGGGGATCCCGGGCGCGCTGCTGCTGCTGGGCGGGCTGGCGTGTCCAGTGGGGCTGGCGGTGTACGGCGTACGGGCGGCGAGGCCGCCAGCGACGCGTACGACGTTGATGTTGATGTCCTCGTGGTGGTGGATGATGGTGTTGTGGGCGCTGCTTCATCCACGACGACGGCGCTCTCGGTCGCCCGCTTCTTCCTTTCTTCGGGCGTGGAGGAGTCGTCGCGTTTGCGACGGTGACCTGATGGCGGTGGCGACGGCGGGTGTTCCCTCTCCGTTTCCTGGGGGGGTGGCGGGGGAAGGGGCTCGGGCGCGGGCACGGGCGTGCCGCGCAGTAGCCTCTCCTTCTCCTGCAGGAAGTTTCTCAGATGCTCGGCAAGTTCCTCGCTCATCATTCCCTGTTCCATAAGCTGCGCAAAGACGCCGAGATTGACGTTGTGCGCAGACAATGGAGACAGCGAACGTGGGGGCGGGGGTTGCGGGGATGCGGCGGGGGGGGGGGGGGGGGGGCATCGCCTCGGAAGGCGTCTGCGCCCGCGGGGTGGTCCTCCTGGACCTTGGGGTGGACAGCGTCCGTTCGCCGTCCGAGCTGGTGGTGTCGATCAGCGGTGATCGACCTCCAAGGACGACCAACCGCGATCGACTGTTGCGGTTAGACGCTGATTGTCTCCGCTGGGTCCTGGGTGCTTCGGCGTGGAGCCGGGGGTCGTATGCCGACGCGCGATCTATTGGTGGACGGTCCGGGGAATCCCGTCGTCCACCAACGTCCTCCTGCTGCATGGCTGTCCGCGCACCTCACCGACACTTCCGCGAAGAAATTCGCGAACGCGATCGGCCGAGGGGCCGAACTCGACAGACGTATTTGAAAAATACGCTGCCGAGATCGAGGGGGGGGTATAGAAAAAAGATCCGTGCGCGCGCGTGTGTGCTCAACGAACAACGAAAGCCACTCCCGGTTCACTTTGCATCGTTGGCACTGTATACATTGCTTAGCCCAGGTAGCGACATCGGTGTTCATTGACGGCCAGAAGAATTTTTCGGTGATGAGTTTCCGCGAAGATCGGACTCCCGGATGGCTGATGCTGTGTAGTGCGTCGAAAGCTTGTCTTCGGTAATTTTCTGGTAGGTATGGCCGGGCGCTCGATGTTGAAGTTTCACAGTAGATTGTTTTTCTTGAGTTAGGCAGTGCTATTTTTGTTAACGATAGGTTGCTTTGTGACGCAAGTCTATCGATAATATCTCTGTCCTTTTCTTGCGCTTCGGAGATTTTTTCATAGTCGAGTGATGTAGGGCATGTGATTATGTCGATAGGTATTCGACTTAGCGCGTCGGCTACGATGTTTTCACTGCCGCTTATGTGGCGTATATCTGTGGTAAATTCGCTTATGAAAATTAGCTGTCTTGCTCGGCGTGGTGTTTCTGTTGTAGATGGTGATTTTTGTAGAACGTATGTGAGAGGTTTGTGGTCGGTGAAAACGATTAGGTTTCTTCCCTCGAAGATTTTCCGAAAGTGCTTGATCGCCATGTAGATAGCTAGTAGCTCTCGGTCGAATGTGCTGTAGTTGCGCTGTGCATCGGAGAATTTCTTTGAAAAATATCCGAGTGGTTGCCATCTTTTGTTGATAAATTGTTGAAGTACAGCTCCCGCAGATAGATCGGATGCGTCGCTGAAAATGGCCAGTGAGGCTTGGTGTGATGGATGAGCGAGAAGTGCGGCGTTTTGAATCGCAACTTTACAAGCTTCAAAGGATTTGTTTGCGTCTTCGGTCCAGTTGATGATTGATTTATCCTTTTTCTTGGCGTTGTGTAGGTACGCATGTAGCGGGGCTTGAATCTCAGCGGCTTTGGGTATGTGTTCTCGGTAAAAATTTATCATACCCAGAAAACGTCGAAATTCCTCGATAGTTTTTGGCTTGATATAGCTGCATATTGCGGACACTTTTTCTTCAGGCGGCTTGATGCCTTCTTGATTGACAGTGAAGCCAAGGAACTTGACTTCTTGTTTTCCGAGGACGCATTTTGATGGGTTTATTGTGATGCCATTGTCTTCTAATCTTCTTAGGACTGTTCGAAGGTGGTTTTTGTGAGTATCTTCATCGGGGCTGGCTATGAGTAGATCGTCGATGAAAGCGAATACGAAATCTAGGTCTTTCAGCACTTCGTGAATGAAACGCTGAAATGTTTGTCCCGCATTGGTCAAACCAGGGCACATGCGTGGAAATTCGAAGAGGCCCATTGGTGTTATTATGGCTGTCTTTTCGATGTCTTCTTCCCGTACCTTGAGTTGTTGGTAGGCACGGTTGAGGTCTATGGTGCTGAAGATTTTCTTGTTTGATAATTGGAATGTGAAGTCTTTTATTCGCGGGATAGGGTAACGATCAGGAACAGTGATCGCGTTCAGTCTTCTATAGTCTCCGCATACTCGTATATCCCCATTTTTCTTAGGTACAATGTGAAGCGGTGATGACCATGGGCTTTTGCTTGGGCGGCATAGACCTTGATCTATCATGTTCTGGAATTCTTTTCGTACTTGTTCGTAGCGATGCGGTGCAATTGGGCGGGCTCGACAGTGGAGTGGTTGTCCGGTAGTTTCGATGATATGTGTTGTGTATGCATAGACAATAAGTACCAGTGTCAAAGCAGTCTCCTAATAAACGGGTTACAGAGCGCACGTCGTCTATTATTTAGCAGTGGCGAACGAAGATAAAAACTCAGTCGTGTATTTCGGATAGTTTTGTGGACAGTAGCATTTATAATGTCAGTGGGAATAATGAAAGAATTTGTGGTAAAGACTGGAAATTGGTCGTGTTATGTGGAAAGATTGGAAATGTACTTTTTAGTGAACAAAGTTACAGATGAGTTAAAGTTACCCACATTAATTTCGGTAATGGGTGAAGATGCCTACGACTTATTATCGACGTTAGCGAGTCCAACACAACCATCGCAATTATCATATAATCGGGCTATAGAATTGTTAGCGGCACACCTCCAACCAAAACCATCAATCTTGGCGGAACGTTATAAATTTCGTCAACGTCGGCAAGTTAATGAAACAATAGCGGAATATGTGTCGGAATTAAAAAAACTTTCCAAGTATTGTGATTTTGGAAGAACATTAGACGAAAATATTCGCGACCAACTGGTATGTGGACTGAAAAGTGAAGTAATACGGCAAAGATTATTTTCTGAAGAAAATTTGAATTATAATCGGGCAGTCACACTAGCATTGTCTTTGGAAGCTGCTGAGCGGGACGCGGTGGCGGTGCAGGCTGGCGCAGCGTGCTCAGTGGAGGAAGGGTTGCATAAGCTGAGCGTCAGCTGTTCAAGATGCGGAGACCAAAGGCATCAGGATGTGAATTGTTCATATAAAAGTTTTCAATGTAGCTGGTGTAAAGAAATCGGTCACCTAAGACGAATGTGCCCAAAAAGGAACTATATTCCTAATCAATACCCAGGGAGACGGGGAGGACTAGAGGAACACTCAGGTCGACGTGGGACGCGCGGAGGGCGCGGTTTCGGACGCGGCGGGAGCGGCCGCGGCGCAAGCAGCAACGCCGGGCGAGCGTGGCGCGGACGGCGCGGAGCGGCGACGTGGCGGGGCGGCCACGACCCCACTTCCGTACACTTGATGGACGAGGAAGTTAACGAACATTACGAGGGTGGACAGTATTTGCACAATTATGGGGAACAGGAGGAGTCGACGGAGGAGTCGACGGAGGAGCCTATGTATCAAATGTCATTACGGAACTATAAACCGGTGTGTGTTTCAATAAGAGTCGATCATTGTTTACTTCGTATGGAAGTTGATACGGGGTCTGCCTTATCTTGCATAAACAAATCTGTGTACGAAAACTACTTTAGTCATTTGAAATTAAACCCTTGTTTATTACAATTGAGATTCTATGACGGGTCGGTGATTCAGCCTTTAGGTTTCGTAGAAACTGTTGTTGATTATAGAGGAGTTAGCAAAACTTTGGATTTGTATGTTATGAATAGAGGTACAACTAATTTAATAGGCAGACAGTGGTTAGCAGAGTTAAATATTCCTGTTAAAATACCTACTAACTACATGAATGTTTCTCATAGTGAAATAAAAAATGTAACAAATGAAATAATTTCCAGGCATAGATCGCTGTTTGATGGTTCATTGGGAAAGTACAGCGGCGGTCAGGCGGAGCTCTGTGTGCGAGAGGGCGCGGAACCGATATTTAGCCGCGCGCGGCCGCTGCCCTTCGCGCTGCGCGGGCGCGTGGACGAGGAGCTGGACGCGATGCTGCGCGCCGGCGTCATCCAGCCGGTCGCGCACTCGGACTGGGCCACGCCTCTGGTGGTAGTGCGTAAGGCGGATGGGGGGTTGAGAATATGCGCCGACTACAAGGTAACCCTTAACAAGGTCTTAGCGATCGATAGATATCCGGTTCCGAAAATGGAGGATTTATTTAGCGATATTAGTGGGAATATATATTTTACGAAATTAGACTTATCTCAAGCCTATAATCAAATAGAGTTAACGGATAGTTCCCGGAAGTATACGGTTATAAATACGCATAGGGGTTTATTTAAATATTCACGTCTTGTTTACGGATTAGCTTCGAGCCCTGGAATTTTTCAAAAAATTATGGTGAATTTATTTAAAAATGTTCCTAATGTTGTAGTTTTCTATGATGATATTTTAATTAAAAATAAAAGTTTCGAAGCCCATGTAAAATCGATCAAACAAGTTTTAAGTATTTTAGAGAAAAATGGACTAAAAATAAAAGAAAACAAATGTGATTTTTTTGCCAAGGAAATAAAATACTTAGGCTACATAATAAATAGAAACGGGGTTCAGGCCGACCCAGAGAAAGTCAAGGCCATCACAATCATGCCTCCTCCTACTAATGTGACAGAATTAAAATCTTTTATAGGCATGGTTAACTTTTATGGCAAGTTCATTGGTAATCTAAGCGTATATTTGACACCTCTGTATGATCTCTTAAAGAAAGGGAAACATTGGAGGTGGGGTAAGGAACATGCGAAATCTTTTTGTGAGGTGAAACGTTTGCTGAGTAACACTGAGAGCTTAGCGCATTTTGACATGGCTTGCGAATCTGTGCTGACGGTGGATGCGAGCTCGCGCGGGCTGGGCGCGGTGCTGGCGCAGCGGCCGCGCGGCTCCCAGGGCGGCGACGAGCGCGTCGTCGCATACGCCTCGCGCGCCTTATCCTCTCACGAGTTGCATTACAGTCAAATACATAAAGAAGCCTTAGCGATAATATTTGCGGTTGAAAAATTTCATAAATACCTGTATGGTAGAAGATTTGTACTACGAACAGATCACAAACCTTTAGTTAGCATTTTCGGGCCGAATATAGGAATTCCTACCGCTGCGGCTAGTCGACTACAACGTTGGGCTATAAAACTAGCAGCTTATGACTTTGATATAGAATACGTTAGAACAGATAAAAATACGGCAGACGCATTGTCGCGCTTAATCAATTCACAGAAAAATGATGTTGCTAAAGATGAAGTAGAATTACCTGAGCAAACATATTTGCATTTTTCAACAGAAGCGTTAATGATAGATTATAATGTACTAAAAAAAGAAACGAGTCGTGATCCTATCCTTAGCAGGATATTAAGCTTTCTCATGGACGGATGGCCCAAAGAAATTGATATTAAGGAATTAAAACCATATTTTAATAGAAAAAATGAAATATACACGGAGTTAGGATGTCTAATGTGGGGTCATCGCGTAATAATACCAGCCTCATGTAGAAATAAAATTATTGCAGAACTCCATGACGCACACATGGGAATGGTTAAAACGAAGGCATTGGCCCGCAGCTACGTGTGGTGGCCGGGGATCGACGAGGCCGTGGAGGCGCGGTGCCGCGCGTGCGCCGTGTGCGCCGCGGTGGCCGACGCGCCGCCCGCGCACGTGCCCACTTCCTGGCCTTGGCCTTCGCAGCCCTGGTCCAGACTTCATTTAGATTTTTTGGGGCCAATAGGGGGATTAACGTATCTGGTGATAGTCGATTCATGTTCTAAATGGATTGAAGCCATTCGAATGGAACGAACAACTGCACACGCTGTTATATCTGTCCTCCGTGATTTATGGTCTAAATTTGGTCTACCCAAGCAAACGGTTAGCGATAACGGACCACCCTTCTCAAGTTCAGAATTTCAAAACTTTTTGGACCATAATGGTGTAAAACATATATTTTCGGCTCCGTATCATCCAGCTTCAAACGGCGCCGCCGAGAATGCTGTAAAAATATGCAAACGCGTGATAAAAAAGGCATTCAAACAAAATCTTAATGTAGATACCGCCTTTGTCGTTTCCTTTTAGCATACAGAAACACAAGCCATGCTACAACCGGGGATAGTCCTGCCAATATTTTACAAGGCCGCAATCTTCGCATGAGATTAGACAACCTTTAACCAGACAGAGAAGCTCGTGTAATCAGCAGGCAAGCAC
The DNA here is from genome assembly GCA_963082625.1 of Pasiphila rectangulata. Lineage (NCBI taxonomy): Eukaryota > Metazoa > Arthropoda > Insecta > Lepidoptera > Geometridae > Pasiphila > Pasiphila rectangulata. The sequence continues at coordinate 1,275,335 of OY720262.1, forward strand.
GCAGTGAACAGCTCTCGGGCGGTTCGCAACGCCGTCTGCAGCCGGGCGCGCACGTCTGGTACAGGGCCTATAGCGGCGCGAGCAGAGATAGGTGGCTTCCGGGGACTATTCTTAAACAGCTAGGAACTTAAGCAGTCTCCTAATAAACGGGTTACAGAGCGCACGTCGTCTATTATTTAGCAGTGGCGACGAGGATGGGATAGGTGGCTTCCGGGGACTATTCTTAAACAGCTAGGAACTACGGATTATCTAATACACTCTAACGAGAAAACCGATATTCATAGGCATATCGATCAGCTAAGACCAAGGGGTACAAAAGAGATTGTTAGCTCGTCTAAAGATATTCCTGCAACAAGTGTAGGGGTAGATTCAGTAGCACAAACATTGCAGTTAAATAAACATTCCCGGAAATCTTTAGCCGTACCTATGGCCGGAGACGTAGACCCAGTCCGCAGTGTGCAAAGTTTGGGAGAGGGTAGTATAGGGGTAGATTCAGCACCAGAGCCGACCACTCGAATAGTTACAGAGGCTCAAGAAACAGAATCCTTTTCCGTGCCACCGCCTTCCAATGAGTCATCAAGCAAAGCAGCAATAAGAAGTGAACCCTCACACCCTAAGAGAGATCGTAGACCACCCATCCGGTTTGGTTTCGAAATAGATTAACATTAAATATGTAGGTACTTATCGGTTTTTTAGTTTAGTTTTAATTTCTTTAGCATATTGATGATATTTTATAAGTTAGTAAAGTTCATAGTGTAAGATTGTCCATGATATAATATATACATACATTTAACTTAGTTTATATATGTTTTCATTGTTAATAGTACATAGTTAAATAGAGGTGGAGGTGTTGTGTATGCATAGACAATAAGTACCAGTGTCAAAGCAGTCTCCTAATAAACGGGTTACAGAGCGCACGTCGTCTATTATTTAGCAATATGTTCAACATTTTGCTTTTGTGTTAGATTCATTGCAGTAAGTCTTGTAATTCCGGGGAATGCCGATAAGATGTCGTGGTACGATGTTTGTAAGTCGATGCTGCGAACTGTAGGTATGTTGGTGGCTCGAACGAAAGAATTTGCTGTGAGGCTTGTTTTCCCGTCGATGAGTCGTCTGTTTTTGATGTCGACGATGAGTTGGTGATGCTCTAGGAAATCTGCTCCGATGATGGGTTTTCCAACTTTTGCGATGATAAATTTCCATTTGAAAGGTCTTCGTAAATTAAGGTCGAGTTCCATCGTTTTTTCCCCATACGTTGGTATTATTGTGTTGTTTGCGGCGTAGAGGTTGAAGTTTAGCGGTTGAGGTAGTGCTCCTTTTGCCGGAGGTAGTACAGAGATATTAGCTCCGGTGTCGATTAAAAATTGTTTTCCGGTTTTCTTGTCCGTGACGAAAAGGCGGTAAGAATTGTCACAAGCGCTGGGTTCCGCCGCGGCCAGCGTGCTTGTTAGTTTGTTCGGCTTCTTGTTTTCTTTTTTGAATGAGCATGGTGTAGTACAGTGGTAGGCTTCAGCTCCAAAACGACGGTGGTAGTAGCAGTAGGGTGTTGGTGTCTGACTTCGTGATCTGTTGTTTTCATCTGGCCTGTTGAAGGAACGGTCTCGTCGGTAATTTTGGTTTTGCTGTTGATTCTTAAGCGGGCTATACATGTTGGGCCAACGTTGCCGAGTGAACGCCAATCCCAACGTGTAGACGGCATGTTTGCCTTGCCTTGCCATCACTCGGTGTCGCTCGCCTAGCTGGCCGAGTTATTACAAGCGCCAACGTGTATAGAGCACATTTGCAGTGACTTGTCACCGCTCGCGATCGCTTGCGCTGACTCGCCTCACTTCGGAGCCGTGTCGGTTTTTCTGCACAAATCAAAGGCGCTTGCCTGCGTTCGGCCAACCGTGTCCACATGTTTGTCTGCCCGCCATTACGCGCTTAGCGTTGGTCACCGTCGCACGTATCTGTCTGTGGTAATGTCGTTCGATACAAATGATGATATTATCAAGTTTTTGGAGTATTACCAGAACAAACCGGTAACCCAAAATTGGAACCCAAAAGACGTAAAGCATTAAGATAAAAAGAAAGTAAGTATGTTTATAGGACTTCGACTTCGTAGGCTGAATAAACAAACAAAATTACTAGGTAGTTACCTACCTACCTACTTACTATTATTTATATATGTAGTTAATAAATATTCGTTTATTTATTTGTTTATTATTATTAAATATGTAATTATACTAGCTAAGTATATATTTATAGCTATTACATAGGTACTCTGGTTTAATTATACTATGACAAAACCGCGCTTTTACTTTCTTGTTGTTTTTGTCCATCCAAAGATTGCCTGTAAGAGATCGCTTATAGTGATAAGGCCGCCCATTGTGCTCTGCTTTAAGTTAATCATACTTTATTTCCTTTATTATATTGTTTGTGTTAGAATTAAGCTGGGTACAATAAAGAATTATCTATCTATCTACTAACACTGACGTAATAATTATACGTGCTCATCAAATAAATAGCAGCAGCTGCAACAACTTCTGCGTCCATATTGTTCAAATCTTAAGACGAGCTCTGTGGCGCAGCGGGCGAAGGTCCACCTGCGTCGCAAGGGGTTGCGGGTTCGATTCCCGCCTCGGGACAAATGTCTGTATGATCTGCAGATATTTGTTCAGGGTGTTCTGGGTGTTTTTCTATATATAATAAAAATATCTATCTACATAATGTAGTATAATGTATTAAATATATCTGTCATCTAGTACACATAACACAAGCTCTGCTTAGCTTGGGGCTAGATGATGCTGTGTGATTTGTCCAGCATTATTATATTATATTAAATCAAATAACCACGACCACGTAGTTCGAATGCACAACAAGAACTGACAGCGCCCAACGTGTGGGCAGCTTCACACAAAACTCGTCTACATTGGCCGCTTGCAATAGTTTGCGTAGACTTGCCAAACGTCTAGACGGTAGCACTTGCCTTGTAACGATTTGCCTACGCTCGCGTTGGTCTTAGCTCGGCCAGCATGTATAGGCCGCTTCAAGGGCGGCAACTTCCAGTGATAATTTGCGTAATTCTTCTTTGAGTGCTTCTGTCCATTGTTCTTGATTCATTTTTCTTTTCTTCGTCTGTGTTCCTTTTCGGGGTCACCAATTATAGGGATCCTATTTGATCGGGTATGCAGAGAATGAAATAACCATGTTGGTTATAAGTAGAATAGTTATGAATATATTTTTCCTAAAAATTAACATATAAGTACTATTTAATACATTTCGTTTCGGCACTGAAAGACGGAGCGTCTTCTTGCCGCGTCGACCAATAGGGCGCGAGCGCGCCGTCGAGTGTCGCCCGTGCAAACCGTCTCACACCGCTCTTCTATAAATATAGATTTTTCACGGGCGACGCCCCTTTCGCCTTCAGGCCGCCGTGAAGTGAAGACGCGTCGAGAGCTGTGCGCGGCGTGACGACTCGGAGCTGTACGCGGTGCGAAGACTCGGAACACGCAGGACCTGGAGCTGATGTCGTTCTGCATGATCACCTCGTTCTTATCAGGGCGAAGGATGATTAATGTTTCTTATGGCCTGGCTAGTTGAACTTCTTGTTTCTTGCTGAATTGCTGTCTGCGTGCTATTAAATATTATGTGATGTGATGTGATGGTTCTGTGTTTTATTTATTCTGGTAATCCATGGTAAAGGTATGTTGTTTAACTTCTGGTAACGGTAATCTGGTAAAAGGTATTCAAGGTAGATAATCTGGTAAAGGAGGTGGTAAGGTAGGTACGTAGTAGATACGTAGCTACATTTTATTTTATTGTCATATGGATTTCCGCAAAGTAACGCCTGATTCCATTAATTATAAAAGCTTGTTTGTTAAAAAGTTTTTTTTTACTTTTAATTTATTATCTTTAATAGTAATTCGTTTTAATGAGAAACGTATGACTAGTTTATTTATAATAATGTCAATAATAGTTTTTGCTAGCCCGTTTGTTGATAGAACGCAATTTTTGAATATTCGTCCCAGTCCATGCTATTTAAAGGTGTAGTAAAATTATTTTTATTTGGTTTTCTGAACGCCCTAGCAAACCGAACTGGCGGCCGTGTGCGGCTCACATAGCACCTCGACGCGCACAGCGTAGTGGTCGCTTAGGAAGGTCTGCACAGCGGTCGCGTGTACGAAGCCCGCGCGCGCGCGCTCGCTATCTACGTACACATGATCAAGGCATGTACCTACTTGTCGACGCCGTGACACTCGTGGGGAAGCCAACGATGTTAAAACCCGCACTATTTACTAAATCAGTAATTATTTTTGGTCACTTTTCAGCCGTAGGACGTCCACTGCTGGACAAAGGCCTCCCTCATGGATTTCCAGTTATTGCGGTTGGAAGCAATCTGCATCCACCGTCAACCTGCGGTCTTAAATAAACCTGCGGTCTTCACCAGGTCGTCAGCCCATCTTGTTGGTGGACGTCTCCCGGGATTCTTAGCACCCCTAGCCCCGCCGTTACCGTGGCTGCTACCGTAGCCAGGACTAACGGGGCTGCCGGGGTCTCGGGGCCTGGTCCATGGTTTCATAATCATGAGTGGTTGTTGCCATACTCGCCACGCTTGGCAGGCGGGTTGGCGAGCGCAGTATAGGATGTTTATGATGCGGAAGATGCTGCTGCCCATCTTCCGGAGGCATCCCTTAGCAGATTCTCACTCCATCCACGGGCAAGAGAGGAGGGGTAACATTCTACTGCCGGCACCCCACGGTGGTCATTACTCAACAATCCTAAAATAATTTAGAAGTAGGTACTAGTAAAATTCGATCTATAGACACAAACAATAATTATATTATAGTCTATTAACTCCACAGCAGATACTCCACAGACTTGTGCCACAGATTTGGAAGCGTAATCAAGATCTTTAAATTTAACATTTGTAGGCTAGGTACTTATTAAAAGAGTTCGTTGCACGATAAAAATGTAAAATATAATTAGTAAAGACGGGATACACAACAATTACAATCAAATAAAACAGGCTAGATCGCGGCGCGCTGATGCGGCCGGTTCGCGGATTTCGGCGTAATGGCGGATCCGCGGGAAGCGTCCGCGCACGCCACCTAGCCGAGGTTGGCAGAGGTGAGAGGGTGAAAGAACTACCAACATACCACGCGTAAGGTGCGTTCTAACACACGAGTTAGAGGCGCGTTTGTCGCGCTACAACCTCCCCCTCTGACCGAGACACAGTGCCCTCACGTCTAGGTCAGTCAAGAAAACGCCTTGGCCTACCACGCTTCCTCTTCTCATTGACCGGCGGTTGTATGTCGCCTACAAATGGGGTCAGCTGAGAGACGTGGTATCTACCTAAAGTTTCTCCGTCGCTAATCTTCTCTAAGATGTATGTAGTTTGGCTAACGGCTTCCCTAACGCGGTACGGTCCGTCCCTACGTGGTATGAACTTTGGTGTTTGGCCGCTGGTCGTGTCGTTGCTGCCCTGAGTCTTTAAGAGGACAAGATCGCCGGGGTTGTAGTCCGGGGCAGGGCGACGACCTTCATCGGCGTAGCGCTTTTGGTTCGCTTGGGCTTTCTCATGTACTTCTCTTGCTTCAAATAGTACTTTGGAGATTTGCCGAAGGTAAGGAGTAAGGCTTGTTATAACATTGTCGCTCTCAACGATAGCGCGCATGTCTGCGATTACGTCAGCTGGAGCACGGATCTCCCGACCAAAAGTTAGGTACGCTGGTGAGTATCCGGTACTGCTAGTTACGGCGGAGTTCATTGCGAAGCGTATCGCTGGTAGGTGGGTATCCCAGGTGCCATGGTCATTACCAACTAGTATAGCGAGCTGGGGTTTCAGGTCACGGTTCTTCCTTTCAACGGGATTGGCCTGCGGGTGATACACAGGTGAAAGTGACTGGGTAATGCCGAACGAATGGCACACCTGTTGCATAACCTCACTGATGAATTGGACCCCGTTGTCACTCACGACTCGTCTGGGTACTCCATATCTCAGGAACACTTCGGTAATCAGGGTCTTGGCACAGTCTGAGCTGGTAGCAGTTTGCAGAGCGAATAGTTCGACCCACCTGGAGCAAGTGTCTTCTATGATAAGAATCCACTTATTCTTGTCGGCTGTCTCCGGGAGTGGGCCGAAGAGATCCACGGCGATGACTTCGAAGCGGCGGTTAGTAGCAGGCGTCTGCAGTAATCCGGCTGGCTTCCTGTTGAGGGCTTTATACCTTTGACATTCAACACACCTCTTCAGGTAAGCCATAACACTCTGCCTCATTCCAGGCCAGTAGTACTTAGCCTTCATCCGGTCTAACGTCCGCTCCACTCCTAAGTGTCCGGCCGTCGGTGCGTCGTGGTATTCCGACAGAATACTGTCTCGTTCATGCTCCGGCACGACCAGGTTTGCGGTTTCTTCCTCGCACTCTTCTGGTCCGTATCTATATAATACGCCGTCTGATATCACAAATCCCCGGTCGGACCAATTTCTCCCCTTAAACGGATCGTCGGTGGCTTCAAGGCCTTCTATGATCTTCCGCACTTCAGGGTCCTTGAGCTGGTTTTGGCGAATATCCTTGGGGCTTCTTGTCGGAAAATCGACTTCTGCAAAACATAAGTCGCAGTCGGTCTCATCGTTACAAGGCGGCCTGGAGAGTGTGTCGGCAATGGCATTTGACTTGCCAGGTATGTACTCGATTCGGAGATTGTATTCTTGCAGCGTTAAGGCCCACCTCGCTAGGCGGCCACTGGGCGATTTAACGGTCATAAGCCATCGCAGAGGTTGGTCACTCTTTATCACAACCTCTGATCCCTCGATGTAACCGCGAAATTTTGTAACGGCCCATACCACTGCCAAGGCTTCTCTCTCCGTCGTGTTATAATTCCTTTCAGCGCTATTTAACATGCGGCTTGCGTATTCGACCGGTCGTTCCTCGGGGCCCTCCCCCTGCATCAACACTGCTCCGAGGCAGTAGCCGCTACTATCCGTTCTCATGGTAAATGGCTTCGACTCATCCGCCTGCCGAAGTTTTGGAGCGGAGACTAGTAGGTGTTTGATGCGATCGAAAGATTCTTGCTGCTTAGAGGTCCACGACCAGGTGCTGTCCTTTTTGAGAAGATCCGTCAGAGGTCTGGCAACTTCGGCGTAATTGGGTATAAATCGCCGGAACCAGCTGGACGTTTGCAAAAAGGTTTTCACCTGCTTGATGTTCTTTGGAGGGGACATATTAGCGATGGCCACGGTTTTCTCGGGGTCTGTCTTTATTCCACCCGGTACAATCACGTGGCCCAAGAATTTGACAGATTCACGTGCGAAACAGCTCTTCTCTCGGTTTATCCTAAGGGTGTACATTTCGAGTCTGTCAAGCACGGCGTTCAGGTCTTCCAAGTGCTTAGGAAAAGACTCTGAGAGAATGATGACGTCGTCCAGGTAAGCAAGTAGGGACACGTTTGCCAGGTCCTTTCCGGACTTGAACCTGTCCATCAGTCTTTGGAAGGTAGCTCCAGAGTTCCGCAATCCCATCGGCATTCTCTTGAATCTGTGGCATCCTAATGGACTCACAAAAGCTGTTTTATCCCTATCTTGGGGTTCGACGGCGATCTGAAAATATCCAGATCGAAGATCACAGGTGGTCATGAAGCTGGTGTTCTTAGCGGCGTGCAGGACATCCTCAATGCGCGGGAGCGGATAACGGTCGGGCTCGGTTACAGCGTTCAACTTCCTGTAATCAACACAGAGCCGGACTCCGCCATCCTTCTTCGTCACGAGCACCACATTGGCTGCCCAAGGTGAGTCGCATTCTTCAATCACGTCGGCATCCAGGAGCTTCTGTACCTCCTGTTCCAGGATCGCTTTCTTCCCGGGAGACATCCGGTAGGGGGGGCTAGCTATCGGTTCCTGGTTCTCGTCTATCTTCAGACGGTGAGTCGCATACCCTGTCGGCGGGCCATCTTTTGCGAAACGTTCGGCCCTCTTCACCAGCAAAGCGTTCAACTGGGCTCGCTGACTTGAAGTCAGGTTAGTGCCCTCATCATCTCGCAACATCAAGTTGGACGCGTCTACCCTCATCAACTCCATCTCGCTGGCGGTAGGAAGGTCAAAGCGCGTGACGAACGGATGCCATCTTTCAGGCTCGTCGTTATAACACCAGCTGCTCTGAGGTAAGTCCAATACAATGCATGCATTCAAAATAAAATCTCTACCTAATAGCGTTCGCGTCTGAGCTTTAGGTAGGACTAGAAATAAAGTAGGTATCTTACGTCCAGCTAAGTTGACGTCAATGGTACATTCGAGCGCGGTACATACTTGTTGGGAACCGTCGGCCAACCCTATCGTACGGGAAGTACTTAAAAACTCTGCGTTGGCATCCACGAGTAAACTGTACAACATTGGTCCCGCGATAGAATGGGTTGCCCCTGTATCTAGTATAGCTACCCCTTTCCGCTTTACAACTTCAATCTCGACTAATGGTCGCAAGTCACAGTTTTCTTCGACATTCGCGGTACAAAAATCTGACCTATTCGTGCTAGGGGTACCTGTACTCGTGCTAGGTGCACTCTTACATATTTCGCACTTTGAACGCACGACTCCCAGCTGACCGCATCCGTAACAACGTATCTGCGTACTGTTATTACTGCCCGATTTATCAGAACCATCAACTTGATTCGATTTTTTGTTTTCAAGACGCCGGCAATTATCAGTCGTATGACCAAAGAGTTTGCAAAAATTACATTTCGGCCGGACGCGTTTTGATCTCTCACTACTATCGCTACGAGGTGCGTTATTTCTCCGCGATTCGGTCATTGACCTCTCGGTAGGTTTTGGTAAGTTTACAGATTCACCTACAGCAGTTGCAGGGTTAACGCGTGTGTTAGAACGGTCCTGCGCGGTTCGAGGGTTAATGGAGCTCACATTGGTAAAAATATTGGATGTACTCACCTCTGCCAATGACTCCTCGACTAACCTGACCTTAGTGATCAGCTGTTCCAACTCGTCTACCGCGTCACGAGACACACGCTTTCTTATTCTACGGTCTAATAACCCGTACACTATATCGACCTTCATCACTTCCGACACATGATAGGGTAGTTTTGATAGTAATGCTCGCACTTTACATATAAATATATCCGCCCGTTCACTATTTTGTTCGCACGAGAAAATGTCCCGGAGGATCTTGTACGCGGGTCTCGGCACTCCAAACATCCCCCGAAGCCGTTGGATCGCGTCGTGCCACGACTGAACGGACGCCTTGACTCCCTGCCACCAGACGGCGGCCTCGCCGACCAGCAACATGGGCAGGCCCCGCAGTGCGTGCTCCTCGCTGATGTTGGTGCAGTCGCGGTACACTTCTATGGCATCGATGAAGGCCTCCAGCTCGTCCGCGTCCTTCGTCGACCCGTCGAATCGCGACGTGCACTTAGAAAAATTCCCAGGATGCGTAGCATAGCTCGTGGTGTGTGGACTAGGCGACGGAGTGAATGGTACTCTGGCGTTCGCATTTGCCAGTATGCTTTCAATCAAAACTCTGTTCGTCTCCGCTTGACTTTGGGTGATGTTAAAGACAAGGGTCTGCAGCATGCTTTCTGTCATAGCTATGCTTGGTGATGGTTCTATGGTGGATGGTGGTACGACTGTATTGTCAAATTCATTGTCGGTATCCGACTCCGATTCGTTACTTTTCCTCGCACGTGTCGTTGGCGGCATAGTAACAGGGTAGGTAGATGTTTCCTCTGCTTCACGCTCTCTATTACACGGTAGATAGTAGGTAGTAACGAATGGTATTCTCTTCTACAACCACGTACGACAAAGGTTAGGTAGGTACTCGTCGAATGGAAGGCGGTAGGTACACTGGAAACACGTGTTTTCTCTCCGCGTAGTTACACAGTGGACTCGTCCTCGCGCGCTTGCCAGTCGGTGTTCCGTTTCCGTTTGCCGCTCGGTAACTCGGACTCGCCCGAAATTTTCACGCACGTGTTTTGATTTTCACTGTTTTAGTAATCCCGTGGAATGCACTATTGGTGGGTATGTTAGTTCGCAATAGGCACTGATGTTTTTACGATAGGTAACACGATTTTGCACTGAAATTACACTATATATCGTGCCCGCGAGTTGGGCGTCACTTGTAGGCTAGGTACTTATTAAAAGAGTTCGTTGCACGATAAAAATGTAAAATATAATTAGTAAAGACGGGATACACAACAATTACAATCAAATAAAACAGGCTAGATCGCGGCGCGCTGATGCGGCCGGTTCGCGGATTTCGGCGTAATGGCGGATCCGCGGGAAGCGTCCGCGCACGCCACCTAGCCGAGGTTGGCAGAGGTGAGAGGGTGAAAGAACTACCAACATACCACGCGTAAGGTGCGTTCTAACACACGAGTTAGAGGCGCGTTTGTCGCGCTACACATTGTTTTTAATAAAAATACACGATCCTCCATGAGCGATCGAAGTCCTATAGTAATATGATCCCAGGGTGTATGTACCTACCCACTAACAGTTATTCATATAAAGTCGTCCACTTAGAGCCAATGTTATGTTTTGATGGCATACTAAAATATTAGTTGGTGATACACCACGCTGTTATTGTCGCTCTCCGACTTCATTCACAAGTGAGTTTATTTATTTATTTATTTATTTATTTAATAGGACATCCAACACAGGGTTACACATAATATACTTATTACTAAGGACTAAATGTTAATAGCCTGGTGCTCCCGTAATTACAGGATGTCACAGCATGTACATAGTTAGAGCGACAACTGATAAAAAGTATTATTTTTTAAACAGTATTTAAAGCATATAAGAAAAATTGTGACATAAACTTTACATAAGTTAATAAAATTTTAAACAGTATATAAAGCAAGTATGAAAAATTATAACATAAACTTTAGGTTCATTATGAACAATCATTGAAGTTAGTAGGTTAGAAAAGAAAACATTTTAATTAAAATTAATAGTAAAGAAAGAAACACAATGACAATATGTTGAGTTGGTACGTAAATATTTAAAAATAAGTAACTTTTAATGTTTATGGTATCATTTATGCATTTGTACTTCCATGATCTTTAATAGTTGTTTTTTGAAGCTATGCACTGAATCTGAGATGTCTAGATCACTAGGTTTTGACAACATATTGTATTGCCTACAAAGCCGCGACATGACAGCATGTTGACCAAGATTCGTTCTAGAGTAGGGTACGTTAAAAAAATTGTAAGCCCGTATTCTTGGTAGTCTAGCTGGTGCAGAAATAAGAATTAAGTTGGTGAGTTCCATGCAGTCTATATTTCCATTAAAAACCTTATGTAGAAATATTTGATCGTTAATTTTTCTTCTCTTGTCAAGCGTAGTCAACTTGTAGTTTTTGAGTCTTAAATTATAGCTAGAAAGTTTCTTAGCTTTATTATCCTTGTATGCTAAATGATACAAAAATCTACTCTGGATGCTTTCAATTCTTTTCGAGTAAACTTCGTACTGAGGGTTCCATATAACAGAACAGTACTCAGTCAAAGGCCGGACCAAGCTATTAAAAAGTTTGATTCTTGTAGAGCTATATTTAAAATCCTTGCTGTTACGTATTACAAAACCTAAGACTTTAAAGCATTTAGTAACTAAATTTAAGATGTGTGAGTCAAAGCTAAGTTTTGGGTCGATAGTTACTCCTAAATCTTTTACATTTTCTACGTTTTGTAACTCCTGTCCATTTAAATAGTAACTATTTAAGGTTTGACTTTTATTGCGAGAGAAGTTGATGTGATGACATTTTTCGATATTCAGGGACATATTATTTTTTTCGCACCAAGATGATAACCTATTCAAATCTTCTTGTAGAAGTTTTACATCAGACGCAAATGCTACGGGTCTCATTATTTTTAAATCATCTGCGTATAAGTATACTTTGGAATAGTTAAAGCAGTCTGGAATGTCATTAATAAATATATTAAATAGTATTGGACCTAAATGGGACCCTTGAGGAACTCCTGAGACAGATAAAAAAGATCTTGAAAAGTGTTTACTTACGGCAACCTTAGATGACCTGTTTAACAAATAAGAAGAAAACCAGCTTAACAATGAACCAGAAATACCTAGACATGAAAGTTTGTGCAAAAGTATGGAGTGATCCACCTTATCAAAAGCCTTACTAAAGTCTGTGTATATGGAGTCTACAGGTATTCTATTATCAAGAGATTTTATAATCTCAGAAGTATAACAAGCAAGATTTGAAACAGTTGATCGTGACTTTACGAATCCATGTTGACAGTCAGTGATATGTGTTTTTAAGTGCCATGATAATCGTGCGGCGACTAATTTCTCCAAGCATTTACCAAGGATGACTAGTAAAGATATAGGGCGGTAATTTTTTACTTCATTTTTATCACCAGATTTATGAATTGGTACGACAATAGCTTCTTTCCAAGAGTCGGGAAAAGTGCCTTCCTCGAGTGATTTATTAAAAATTCGTACGAGAGGTTCCGTCAGTGGGTTTGCACATCTTTTTATAAAAATGGGAGCAACACCATCTATTCCTGCCCCTTTATTAGCGTCGAGAGACTTCAGACAGTATTCAATCTGTTCCTTATTAATATATATTTTGCATAGAGATGTAGATACGTTACAGTTCTCTATATTACTTATTAAATCAGGATTTTGCAGTGGGTTACTATATGCTTTAGTGAAATTGTCAGCAAAAAGATTGCAAATATCTTAACCTTGAGTTATACCTACCTGTGCATCGGAGACGGTGGCGGCGCGGGCGCCGGCGGCCGTTCTCTCTTCTCTCCCTCTCTCCTTCCTCCGTCGACCGAGACACGTTCTCGGCTTGCCCGTTGATGAGCTCACCGCCGCTAACCCGGAGGTGACGTCAACCCGTCCCACATTAGCTGCTAGGCACACATTTAATAACCGGTCCCGCCGGCGGGGCCGAAGAATACACTCTTCCGTCTTAAGGTGCAGGTTTGCACCTGGACGTTAACCATCAGTACATTCAAAAATCTGGCAATAGTCCAAGCCGTGGTTCGAACCTAAGTGGTGCCCATGAGCTTGTTGCCCCAACCTAACTTTTGCGGCTGGGCGCCTTCTGCGCTCGCCATAGTCCGGTAACGTTGTCATGGCCATCTGCGGTCAACAACATATAATGTCAATTCGAAAAAAAAAAGCACCGAGAGCGGCGAGCACAGGTGCCGCGTTATGCTACGCTAGGGCGGAGGGACTGGTCATCCCGCAGCGCCGGAGCTGCCACAGCAGCTACAGCTGCGCCCCCCCCCCCCCCGACTTCCCCGCTAAACCCCCTCATTTCCCTGCTAACTTTAATAAAGATGAGGTGTTCTATTGATATTTTCACGATTCCGAAATTTTACTAAGTGTTACAGCCCTTTATAATGCCTGACCTTGGAACTCCAAAATCTCGGTAAATATCGATCTGAGAGAAAAAGTTTACATGACAAAACATGCCTATTTTGGTGTATCCTACATAATTCAATCTAAAAAAATGCCAAAAAACGGCAAAAAAATGTTTTATTTAATTTCTGACACTATCTTATTTAGCAAAAAATAATCCTTATGATGAAGCCTTTCGGTCGGTATGATAAAGCTACAGGCTTTTTATTTTTCTCGTGTAACGGGTTCGATTCCCGGTTCAACCATGCAATTATTTAAATATCTATGAATGCAGAATAAGTTGTTTTTTAAATTCAAATAATGTCTTCTTTCAGTAAAATGATCCATCTACAATATTCAAGGTACTTTCCCTCCATGTGGCATATCCGTGGGACGCCCTGTATATGCCCACTTTTGCTATACTCTGACCATCTTGTCGAATAAACAGACGTTGGCAAATGGTGGAATATCTTTTCTGTTTCTTTCTGTCACACACGTCATACGCCATTAACAAAAGAAGAAGAAGTATGTAACGCTCCAGCAAAGAAAGAATATTTTATTTTATTATAATTTCGATTCCCGATTCAATCAATTCTTAAAAGAAGATAGATTTTAATAAAATGACCGACACAGCATTGTGCAGAGTGTGTCTAGCCAGTGATGTCAAGATGCAGCACATCGCGGACTCACGGTATCAGGCGGTATTTGAAAAACTATCAACAAAGGTGAGTGTCTGATGATGATTACAGCGCGTTTGATTTAATCAGCATCCTAAAAAAACGCTGGTGTTGAGCCTAGTCGACATTTTGTAAAAATTTAAAATGTGTATTATATTTTGTTATTGGTTACTAAATAGCCTCCACTGTCCCACTGCAGGCAACGGCCTCCCTTCCCTTCTTCCACTTCGCGACCTAACGCTGTGTCGGGCCATGTGCTCAGACGGGTGTTCAGCATGTTATTACTTAAAATATTCTTTATAAAAATAATGTTCACACAGACCTTTTTAGTGACAACAATAAAAGTTATTGTTTCAGCTGCACACAGCAGATCGCAGGCCTGAGACAGTGTGCTACCTATGCTTCTCTTTCCTGCAGCGGTGTCAACGGTTCATGGACATGTCTCGGAGAGCCGAGGAGATACTGACCCAGTTCTTACACATTCAGGTATTTTGAACAGGCATTTATTTGTATATTAGTTTTCAGCTTGCTGGTCTGTCTGATGAGGTCCTAGTGTATCAATGCTTCTAATTCTTACTTAAGAAAATGCTTTGTAATATTAAAAATTGCACTATTGTCTTTTGTTAGTCATAGAAACAAAATATGGGCACAGATTCCCAGAAATAGGAATAAATAAATTAAGTTTCTTGAATCCTAACAGGCAGACGGCATCACACGCGTTGCAGGGCTGACCTGGATATGATTCACACAGGACCATGAAATATGGCTCAAACATATGGAAGCCTAAAAACCTACTAACATAACTACTGCCGGCACTCTACAGCAAACATTTACCCCTCTTATGCCAGTGGATGCAGTAAGAGTCACTCGCCAATCCGCCCGCCAAGTGTGGTGAGTATGGCAACTACTCATGGGTATCCATGAGGAAGGCTTATGTTCAGTAGTGCATGTTTTACGGCTGAAAAGATAATGGAGGCCTATACCTAGCAGTGGGTAAAGTCAGGCTGCAGATGATGATGCTAACTCTAAATGCTTAGCTTTGTACATAAATGTGTTTGTTTCAGGGGACTCATGAGAATGCCACTGAGTTAAACCTGAGAATGAATCAATCTTTATCTGTGGCTCCGATGCAAAGCTTCTTCACGAGTGGGTCTCACAATGTTGCTCATGTGCCTGCTGGACAAGAAGTGATATCTGTGAAGGAAGAGGCAACGGCAGAAGAGGAAACCTTTGTGGAGTCTATAAGGGAATGCTTGAAATTTGAGATAGATAGTGATTATGATGTTTTGAATGTTCCACCTGCTACGGATGTGGAACAACCAAAGCTGAAAATTGCTTTCTATTGTGACATATGCAACAAGGTATTTAGGGTCAAGCGTAAACTGGCTTTACACATAAAGCAGTCACATATCATACAAAAGCAAAGCTGCCACAGACAAAATATACAATTAGATAAAAAACCTAGTCTAACAGGAATTGTCCATATGAAACCATATGCCTGTGATATATGTGATAAAGAATTTCGGGACAAGTGGCATTTATCATCACACATGAGAGTGCAAACTGGTGGAAAGCCTTTTGTGTGCAATGTATGTAATAAAAAATTTACTTATAAACATAGTTTAATAGTCCACATGAAAGGTCATACTGGAGAAAACCTATATGCCTGTAATGTATGTGATAAAACATTTACAAATACATCTTATTCAACAACTCACATGAGAATTCACACTGGAGAAAAACCCTATGCCTGTAATGTATGTAATAAAAAATTTATTCAGAAATTTCATTTAACAGTCCACATGAGAATTCACACTGGAGAAACACCCTATGCCTGTAATGTATGTGATAAAATATTTGCTCGTAAAGAAAGTTTAACCACTCACTTGAGAATTCACACTGGAGAAAAACCCTATGCCTGTAATGTATGTGATAAAAAATTTACTAGTAAATCTCAATTAACAGCCCACATGAGAGTTCACACTGGAGAAAAACCCTATGCCTGTAAAGTATGTGATAAAACATTTACTCGACCACAAAGTTTAACAACCCACATGAGAGGTCATACTGGAAAATACCTTTATGCCTGTAAAGTATGTGATAAGAAATTTACTAGTAAATCTTATTTAACAGTCCACATGAGAGTTCACACTGGAGAAAAGGCATATGTCTGTAATGTATGTGATAAGAAATTTAGTTGTAAACGTATATTAACCAAACACTTGACAATTCACTGTAGAAAAGGCATACTATGTCTGTAATGTATGTGATAAAAAAATTACTCATAAACAAACATTAACCACTCACTTGAGAACTCACAGGAGAAAAGCCATATACTTTGTAATTTATTTATTTATTTAACTTTTATTAAAACGGTAATGTGTGCAATAAGAGATTTAGTAGGAAATCAGATTTAACACGCCACATAGTACATGCCCACCATAGTAGAGAAATGTCATCTGACTGATGTTTTTTTATTACTACCTACTTGGCTACATCTAACATAAGAAAGAATTCGCTTTAAGAGCATTTATTTACCGACTTCAGAACAAGGCAAGGTTCTCAAGTGGTCTGTATTTTTGAATAATTAGGTGGAAAAACGCGACCGCCCTTTCTCGAAGTTTTTTTTTCTTTTAACCTTTAACTTAATACTTGCGATATCAAGGTCTATCATACCTATCTGACATAAAAAAAAAACCTTCCAATTTTTTCTTAGTACTGTGTACTTTTTCCGGTTCCGGTACTCGCTCCGTTAACATCCAATATTAATCTAAATTAACAACAAATATTAGTAACAAGAATAATAATTAGTAGATAGAAAATTTCAGAATAAAATAAGTTTGTCCTACCATGAGTTTTCACAATTTATACTCGCTAGCGACTGTAATTAAAAAAATGTATGAAAACTTGTACAGTGCCTCTAGCGGATAGTTTGGTACTAAAATACGCAGTAAACTATTCTGCAGCGACTGTAGTTTGAGCTTCATTTGCTTAGAATTTGGTAGCATGCATGAGTTACAAATCTGGCAGATGTCATAGTAACGTACCTACTATTACTAATGCAGTAACGGCAGGCGATCGTGACAACTCATGGGAGACACACTGTTCGGCGGTCGAAGAGGTGACGTCCGGGGAGGTGGCGTTGTACTGGGCAGCTACCTCTGCGTCTTCGTTGTTTCTAGTGTATTCCGTGACGAACGGGGAGCCGGTTTCTCCTGAAGCTGCCTTGTAGAGACACGTGTTGAACTCTTTTTGAGTGTTTTTTCGAGCCCTCATTAGATATAGATTAGCGGGTTTGTTATTAAAATATTTGTTGTTCATTCAAATATTTGTGTATTATTCTGCCCTCTGTAGGAGTCTGTTACTTGATCTAATTGATTTTTTTTTTCAAACAATGTAAATACGAGTACCTGCTTAAATCTCGCGACAAGCTTTTTTATTACATACATTGTGTACAGACGTTTTAAGTTGACATTAAACGTTAATGCAAAATGTTTATTTTATTATTTTTAGTCGGTACGTTTAAATAAAAGCTTGTTTATTAAAAATTCTTTTTTTCTTTAAATTTATTTTTTACTTTTTAGTTATCACTGGAGTTGGTTTCTTGTATGTTCATCTCACGACCGCCATGTTGGATTGAGAGTGATGTCATATAACTTTTTGAGTAACTCTCACCAAGGCCTTTCATTTGATACCCATATTATAGGAGTGCATTAAGAATAACTAGTCCGCCATCTTGGATTCAGAATATCTTTTTTTGGGGGTAGAAGTGAAAACTGATCAGTATACCAAAATAATATTTTCTTTATTTAAAAATAGAAAAAGTGTTTATTTATTACAAATTTATGTATTATTATTAACAGTACCATAACCCACCTGCCATACAGTGTTATCCAACCACACTAAGTACTCTACACTGCACTATTCACAAATTATCACTTTTCCTTTGAATTGCTTTGTTTGAATACAAAATGGAGGACATCAAGAGCACTATGTCCGAGATGATGAGGTCCTTTGAGCAGAGAATGCAGCTTTTGAGAGCCGGCTACCAATCAGCCCAACTCCATCCACAATTTCAAGCCTGTCGACTGAATATGCTGAGTTCAAGGCATTTTTCACCGGGGCACTGCGAGCACTTCAGCTACAAATCCAGTTCCTAACTAAGGAACTTGACCACTTGGAGATGAGGGGAAGGCGCAAGATCTTGCTGCTACATGGTGTCGCTGAACAACAGAGGGAAGATGTGCCACAGGTTGTTGTTAAGACCTTGAGGGATCGGCTGAAGTTGACCGACATTGGAGTAAGTGACATCAGCCGTTGTCACAGGATGGGGCGTTTGGCAGTCTCAGATCGCCCCCGGCCTATTCTCCTCAAACTACGGGAGATGTCGACGCGCAGTAACGTCTGGGCAGCCAAAACTAGCCTTAAAGGCTCGGGTATAACCTTATCCGAGTTTCTAACCAAGGCTAGACATGATGTGTTCATGGCTGCTCGCGAACGTTTCGGCATCCCGAAATGTTGGACAATGGATGGCACCGTCTACATCCTGGGCGCTGACGGGAAGCGGCACAGGGCGCTTTGCCTTGATGACCTCAGTGCGATTGGACCCGCCGTCACCACGACCAACACCACGGCCGCCGTAAATCAGCAGGTTTTGGCTCACAAACCAGCGGCATCAGCAGCGGCGAAGGAACCAAGGGCAAAACGTGCGGTGTCAACCAAAAGGTCCTAAGTTTGTGGCTAGATCAATAGAGTAGAATATACTAGTTTTTCTTCCTCCCGACCAGAAACGTAGCAATATCTTCTTCTTCTTTTCTTTTTAATGGCTGATGCATGCCACTTGCTGCAACTCTGCCAGTGTCAGGTAGGAAAAAGTATCATAAACGTGTTGAGAGCGGGTAAGGCAATTTTAAGCCACAACATTAACGGAAAACAAAATGATTAAGCCAAGCAAAAGCAAATAAAAACAAAATAAAAAAAAA
Organism: Pasiphila rectangulata; assembly: GCA_963082625.1. Lineage (NCBI taxonomy): Eukaryota > Metazoa > Arthropoda > Insecta > Lepidoptera > Geometridae > Pasiphila > Pasiphila rectangulata. Next base: position 1,294,345 of record OY720262.1, read on the forward strand.
ATCCTACGTAAATGTAAATTAATGATGCTTCGATCAGATTATTTAAGATATCAACTATGCTATAACATATTATTACAATCTAAGATTATTCATATTTACAAATTTACAAAGGATAAAATTAATTAAAGGAGAGAAAGTAAGGGAAAGCAAAATTTTGAAGCAGGTAGGACGCGGGATTTCCTGAGGGAGAACATCATAAAGGGATAAGCGAAGTTTAGGGCAATTGAAGAAAATGTGGTCTACATTTCCTTCCTCCAATCCGCACTCACACATTGAGTGATCCTTGATCCTAAGTTTCGCAAGAAATACAGGTGTACAAGCATGACCCAGTCTTAGGCGGCAGATAGTTGAAGTGACGATCTTATTGGACTTGCGAAACTTAAAGAACCAAGGAATAGGTGGGATATCTGGTTGGATATCAGAGTAGTACTTGCCTTTACACAGCTTCGAGGTATTCCACAAATCCGTCCAGGATTTTTGAAGAAAGATTTTTGGAAGAAGGCTTAAATCGTGGCAATATAATTGAAAATGCTCAGGAGAACCTATCTGGATAGCGGCTTTTGCGCATGAGTCAGCTAATTCATTGCCTAGAATCCCAGAGTGTCCTGGAATCCAAGCTAGAACTACATTAATGCCTAGATTGTGACACTCAAACAGAGAAAGTTTAATTTTAAGAATAATGGGGAAACGGGAAATTGATTTAAACGGGTTAGACAAAATTGATTGGAGGCAACTTTTAGAATCAGAAAAGATGATAGAATTATTTAAGTGGTGTGATTTTACAAAGAGAATGGCTTCGAGAATAGCAACTGTCTCACCAGTAAATACCGATGAGGACGAGGGACACTTAAAACTCAGGGTTATGTTGGTAAAAGGTATCCATACCGCAGCTCCAACCTCACTATCAACTGACAACTTGGACGCATCGGTGAATATTAAGTGCCAACCATCAAACTTGGAATTGAGTACGTAGTTAAATGTACATCTCGCGTCAACTGAATCCTTTTCTACCCCAAATTGTAAGATAACACGAGGCTGGAAAATTAAGGCATCATAGGGAATAAGATATAACGGGTACATTGAATACTGCCTGACAGGACTCGGAAGATCGGAAAATCTTTTAAAACTACGGAGGATACAAGGAATTTTATTACAATGACGAAATAAATTATTTAGGTAGGATAATTTAGCAAGAAGAGGATGTTTAGAATTTTGGATCAATTTAAACAAAAATCTATCCGATAGATATTGTCTGCGCAATTCCATGGGAGGCTCGCCACATTCAACCTGCATTGCGTTAATAGGCGAAGATTTCATAGCTCCAAGTATTATGCGCAGGCATCTAGATTGTATTTTATCAATTTTGTCTAGGCCTGATTTATTGCAAAGATTAAGTAGGAATCCACCATAATCTAAGTTGCTCCGAACTATAGCATTGTATAAGAGCTTTTGTGTGTATGGGTGAGAGCCCCACCACACCCCTGATAGAGAGCGTAAAATATTAACATTTCTCTCACATTTTTGTGTAAGGTACATAAAGTGAGGAATACCTGACATTTTAGTATCCAACGTTATACCCAGAAATTGTACACTACTTGAAACGGGAATTAAATCTCTACCTATAAAAATATCTACTGAAGGGATGTTTATTTTTTTAGTAAAAATTACAACAGAGCTCTTGGATGGGGAAAGGGATAAACCATGGTCGAGAAGCCAATCGTTCAGATAGGATATTGCAGAATTGAGACGCGAACTTGCCACTTCTGGCGAAGGAGAGGAAACATATAAGGCAAGATCATCGGCGTACTGCAAAACTTCACAAAAAGAGTTTACTGTACGCTCGAGATCATACGTGTAGAGGCTGAACAGCAACGGGCTCAAAACAGAACCCTGTGGTAGACCTTTCCAAACTGTTCTCGGTGAAAGGAGACCTAGAGGGGATTTAATAACGACAGATCTCTCCATTAACATAGAGCAGATAAAACGAACAAGTTTTTCGGGGATTTTCAGCTGAAGTAGTTTATTTCTGAGTACCGGAAGAAGGACGTCATCATAAGCCGATGCTATATCGAGGAATACACCGACTAAAATATTTTTTTCCCTAAAAGCAATATGGATATCCGTTGTCAATAAACTGAGGTTGTCCAAGGTGCCCATTCCTCTCCTAAATCCAAATTGGGTTTTAGCGAGGACGGCACCATTTTCTGCCCACCACTCAAGACGGCGTTTTATCAAATGTTCCGTCACTTTGGCCATTACTGATGACAACGCTATAGGTCGACGACTGGATGGGTCTGAGGGATCCTTGCCAGGTTTAAGGATAGGGACTATGATTTGAGTTTTCCACTGTTCTGGAATTATACCACTATCGAAGAAGGAGTTAACAAAAGACAAAAATATTTTTTTAATTTTTTCTGAAGATTTGGTCAGGAAAGAATATGGGATGCCATCTATTCCAGGGGAAGAGTCAGTCAGTCCATCAAGTGCTAGAGACAATTCGTTAAATGAGAAAGGGGCGTCCAAGTTAGATGATTGAGGTAAAAACAAAGGGGTTGGTGGTAAGGATGAAAAAGGTGGAACAAACGGAGGAGCCAGTTTGTCTGAAAAGGCCTCGAGCCAAGATGTAGTATCGTGAGCTGAAATGTTTTCTATATTGGAAGATCCCCTATAGCGTTTAATCTGTTTCCAAACCAAACCGGGAGGAGTTCTGGGCGAAAGCTTTTCACAGAATCCTATCCAACCTTGCTTTTTTTTCCTGGAAGTTAATTTTCTAAATTTAGCTGCAAATTTTTTGTAGTTTAAAAAATTATTTATGGTCATTGATTGACAGTATGTTTTCTCAGCCACCTTGCGTTCCTTAACTGCCGCTGTACACTCCGCGTCCCACCATGGGGTGGAGATCTTAAAGTCCCGAGAGGGTTTTTTAATAGGGATGTGCAGGTCAGCACAAGAAATGATTTTGTCAATAAAGTTATTATACGATAAAGTGGGGGAATCTAAAGAGTATTCATGGGGATCCATGTTATTGTCCAGTGAGGTTGAATAGGATGACCAGTCAGCACCAGAAAGTATGTATTTTAAATTGGGAGTTGGCTTACAAAAAGGGGAGACGCTATGAGGGAGATTAATATGAAGAGACAATAATATGGGAAAGTGATCGCTACCGTATGTCTGAGGTAAAGTTTTCCATAAAATGTCAGGAAAAAGCGTTGAGGAACACAAAGAGAGATCAACGGCACTTTTCGGATTTTGGGAAGGATATACTCTACGAGTGGGAGAACCGTCATTGAGGAGGCAAAGATTAGCTTCATCAATGATTTCTAGAAGAGAGTGACCAAAGAGATCCGAGTAGCTGTGACCCCACACTGTGTTGTGGCCATTAAAATCGCCCATAACAATCATAGGAGAAGGAATAGACGTAAATAGGAGAAGGATATCAGGGATTAATAAGGAGTTAGGATGAGGAATATAAAATGAAATAAATGAAATGCCGAAGGACCTGATACCTACAGCGTTGATATCAGGGGGGAGAGAAGGGAGAGTAATTTTTGTAAACGTAAGGGAGCGCCTAATTAATAAGGCGCTCCCGGCACCAGACCGCCCATCAGCCCTGTCGTCCCGAAGGCATGTGAAGCCAGAGATCCGAAAATGGGATCCAGGCCTCAGCCAAGTCTCCGAGACGGCAATAACTGCCGGGCGGAACTCGTTGATTAAATGAATTAATTCATGCGCTTTTGCACGCATGCTCTGGGTGTTCCACTGGAGGAGGACCACTGGATCCATTATGACTAGATAGGGAGACTAATTGTGAAAGTTTAGAGGCGACGTTGGACGGTAGGGAATGAGGGTTTGTTAAAATTATGTCTATTAAAATTGTGAGGAGTGTTTGGATGAGGTTGTCATTCAATGGAGAAGATGATTGATGCATGCTAAGAGCACATCCATTTGTAAGACTTGAGGTAGGGTTTGAGACAATTTCCCTGTGGGCATTCTTATCGAAAGTCTTACCCAAAGGTGTTTTTGGTCGAGGGTTGGCATACACAGTCTTTACGTATGAGCGAGTAGGTTGACGAGCTAATTCAGCGGATTCAGCCATTTGCGATGGTTGGACAGAACTCGGAAAGGGGAAAATATCTCGAGCAACTTCAGAGAACGGACGATTAACCTTTGGAAATTGACGAGAAGCTTCTTCGTATGAGATGTGATTTTGTGCCATAACAATTTTAATTGATTTTTGTCGTTCTTGTTCCGAGCATGTCTTGCTAGTGGCAAAGTGCCGACCTGAGCAATGGAAGCAAGTAGATTCAGCCTCGGGGACATCGCATGTATCACCCGAATGTTCCTTAGAACAACGGAAACAATTTGGCTTCGATCTACATTGCGCTTTTGTGTGTCCATAACGACAGCAAGTAAAACATTGGATAGTCGGGTATTGGTATAATTCGACAGGAAGTGAATTGTAATAAAGGAATATCCGGGATGGAAGGGTTTGACCTTGGAAAGTGATAACTACAGTTTGGGTTGGCACCCAAGAAACTTTACCATCATCTGTTACTTTTCTATTGAGACGACGAGCCTTCAATATAATGCCACAACCAGCAGGAAGTGTCACATCCTCAACGAATTCGTCCATCGAGAGATCAGTTGGAACATCACGGACAAGGCCCATCCTGGTGACGTTGTAAGTAGGAATGCAGGGTACATACTTACACATGGGCAAAATTTGGGAGGTTATAAATTTATTCGCATCATCGGCTGCATTGAATTCAACTGAAATTTTATTCCGACCGATTTTTTTGACGCCCTCTGGGCAAATATTAGCAAACTTATGTTTTGCTAGGAATTGACCGAATTTAATTGGTTTTAGAACGGAACCTGCGGAAACATCGGATTCTGCACGCGATACATGGACAATATATGGTCCTTTATCTAAACTAGTGTAGGCCTGTATAGCACCTACCACTATGGATGGATGGGTAAAAATAGTTTGAATGGACGGAACATTCAACTCAGGTGAAGTAATTACTTTTTTGGATGGGCTTATATCGTCAGACTCGAGTCGACGTTTTGTTCCAGAACTTACGCTTTTGCCTCCATGATGTTGGCCGTCAGGGGGGTCAGGGGGGACCGGGTCTAATTCCATGATTCAAATTCGAAGCAAATAAAGCCTCAAACTTGAGTCAAGTACATGAAATAATAACGAAAAAAGACTTACTAATTACCGGAAAACAATAAACACTTCTAATTGGCTAAATCAAGATGAAAATTTAAAAAATCCACAAAATAAAAACCGAACACGTTGAATCACTTTCGCGCCCAACGCAGAGAAACGTAGCAATATTTCACCAATGATTTTTGTTTTGTTGTGAATGTGATTTTGACATACCAATTGTCATTACTACTAGTGTTTGTTACTTACTGTCACTTTCAAAAATTCCTTCAGCTTCTTCTTTTCTTTATTGTTACATTACGTTCCATTTCACATAGAAATTATGTTATTTTAGGAGATTTCCAATTAATTCGTTTATTATTATTATTTTTTTATCTTTTCTGTTTCTGGTTGGTATTTGTTTTATTATTCTAGGAGTTAAGAGTGTATATATCCTTTAACTTTTATCTCTATAGTAACTGGCAGATGGATATGGGCTTTATAGTTAGGTAACTAAGTTATCAATAGTTATATAAAATAATCTAAGTATTTATATTTATTTATTGTATATTTAAGTGGTTATTGTTATTTAAAATTTATGTCTCAGAGTGACGTTTCAGACAGTGATGAATATGTGTCCTTATCTGATGATAATTGTGGTAGTAATGACAGTTTTAGTAGTATTCCATCCCTTTCTAATACAGTAAATTCTTATTTCCTTGATGTTCCTAAAAATCTAAATATTCTCCATATAAACGCACAGAGTATTCCTCAGCATTACCCTGACCTTCTTGCTTCTTTCGATCACAAAAACATTCATGCTGTATTAGTTTCTGAAACCTGGCTTAAGCCGTGCCTTTCTTCTTCATCTTATTCTTTACCAGGATTCAAACTCATCCGCAACGACCGCGTAGGGTCTGGTGGTGGGGGTGTTGCCATATATCTTCGTGGGCACATTCCTTTTTCTGTAGTGAGTATGTCACCACAACCACCACCATCCAATGCGGGAGAACACCTTTTCATAGAGATTGATCTAAAGCATACCAAGGTGCTCCTAGGAGTGTTTTACTGTCCGTCTTCTCAAATTAACTACTTTCTTTCTTTTGAAACACTCCTGGAGAACCTGGTTGCTTCTTATGATCACACTCTAGTAATGGGTGATTTCAATACTTGCCTACTAAAGCAGGATAATCGTTCCTCTTCACTCAAAACTCTTGTAAGGAGTTGCAATTTACACATCCTTCCTCTTAATGCTACTCATTTCTTTCCTCATTCTACTCCTTCTCTTCTAGATCTCATGGTGGTATCATCTCCTGCACATGTTGCCAAACATGGTCAATGTGCTGCAGGGGCTTTTTCCTATCATGACCTAATATTTCTTTCTTATAAAATTCGTCCTCCTAAACCCAAGCCCAAGATCATCCTGCAGCGGAATTTTAGTGGCATCGATGTGAAGGAACTAAGACGTGATGCGGAGTATATAAATTGGTCTCCGTTATTTGATGCCGTTGATGTAGATAACCAAATTAATGTTTTTAATGAAATGATTACGGATCTTTACGATAAGCACGCACCGTTTAGAGCAATCACACTTAAACATTTACCAGCACCGTGGATTACTCCCGAATTAAGAGCTGTTATGCATAAAAAGATCGTTGCAAAAACGAAATTCAAACATAGACCATCTGATTTCAATAAGGAAAAATACATAGCTTGCCGGAATCGCTGCAATAGAGCGTGTCGTGACGCACAACGCCGTTATATCCATACGTTAGTAGAGGACTCCGACCCTGCTAAGGTTTGGAAGTTTCTACGGTCATTGGGAATCGGAAAATCTAAACTCCAAGATAAAATTCCTTTGCACATCAATCTAGATTCTTTAAATAAACATTTCACTTCTTCTTCCGATCTAGATGGACAAACTAAATTGCAGACTCTTACTCATCTTTCTTCTATTCCGATTCCTGACTATTCACCATTTACTTTTAATCAGTTCACTGTCTATGATGTTAAGAAGAGCATATCATCCATTTCCTCCAATGCTATCGAAAGCGATAGTATAAGTCGCAATATGATAGTTCCTATCCTCGACCAGATCGCTCCGATAATCACACATATCCTTAATTCCTCTATATCCACTTCCTCATTCCCAACATTTTGGAAAGAAGCGCAGGTTTACCTAAAAAATCAAATCCGGCTTCTTTATCAGAATTTCGTCCTATATCCATTCTTCCTTTCCTGTCCAAAGTCCTGGAACGCCTTGTCCATCAGCAACTCAGCATATTCCTCTCCAGTAAAAATCTCCTAAACCCTTTCCAATCCGGTTTTCGTCAAGGTCACAGCACGGTGTCCGCATTGGTTAAAATAACCGATGACATACGCTACGGAATGGACAATGGACATGTCACTGTCCTGTGCTTATTAGACTTTAGCAACGCTTTTAATAACGTTGACTTTGACATACTCCTTGGAATCCTTAGCTCGCTTAACATATCTCCAGCAGTGATTGATTGGTTTCGCAGTTATCTGCAGGGGCGACGTCAGCGTATACGCATTGATGATGCTTACTCATCATGGTGCGATGTATCCGCAGGCGTTCCTCAGGGCGGCGTTTTATCACCTCTTCTTTTCGCTGTCTTTATAAATTCAATATCCTATCAACTAACTTCATCGTACCACCTCTATGCAGACGATCTCCAGATTTACACACATGCCTCTGTAGACCATCTGTCCGATGCTATCGAAGTGATTAACAACGACCTTCGACGTATCCAGGACTGGAGCAAGGCTTATGGTCTTAGGATCAATCCGAATAAAACACAGGTTATAGTAGTTGGGGGTTCGAGGATGATTTCTCGAATAAATTGGACTGGTCTTCCTTCTGTAGTCTTTGATGGTACTCTTATCTTGCAAAGCGAATCGGTGAAAAATTTAGGTGTCCTCATTGACAGAAATCTGTCATGGGGACCTCAACTATCTGAAATCAGCCGAAAAGTGTTTGCAAGTGTAGGGTCCCTACGTAGACTGCGAAACTTCCTTCCTGTTGCCACTAAGATTTCTCTTGCCCAATGTCTTCTTCTCCCCATCCTAGATTATGCCGATGCGTCTTTCCTCGATTTAATTGAACAGCAATTGGATAAGCTGGAGCGCCTGCAAAACCTTGGGATACGGTTCATATTTGGCTTGCGCAAGTATGACTACGTCTCGGAGTTTCGCAGGCAGCTCAAGTGGCTACCAATTCGGCTTCGTCGGAATTCGCATTTCCTAGCCTTACTGTATAATATCCTTTTCACCACTTCCACTCCCCCTTACCTCAAGGAACGATTTCACTTTCTTCACCTTTCCCACTCTCTATCTCTTCGGTCTTCTGAAACTCTTCAGCTTAGTACACCTGTGCACAACTCGTCTTACTACCACAAATCCTTCACTGTCCAGGCTGTTACCTTATGGAATGCATTGCCTGTACCGGTCAGGCGTGCTCCATCCCTTCATATCTTCAAATCCATGGTTAAGGAACACTATTTGTCCTGCTGTCACTAGCTGCTTGCTCCACACATAGTTTATATTTATTATGTATATATGTAAGTTTATGTATTTATATATTACGTTTGTAATATTTTATGTAGGTATATACGTCTTGATATTATATAATGTATGTATGGTATATTTGAAAATTTCATAAAACCTTTCGTACATCTTTAAACCCCTTGTTGTATCCACAAATCCAATCCATCCCAAGGTTGTCTGGTAGAGATCGCTCTTTAGCGATAAGACCGCCAATTGTCACTTTGTGTTTAGTGTTTATCTTTATGTTGTTATTTTTATATTTAAGGTGTGCAATAAAGCATTTTCTATCTATCTATCTATCTATCGTCACTTCATTTTCGAACTATTTTCAGCAAGCCCTTTCATTTGATACCCATATTGTAGGAGTACATTAAAAATAACTTGTCCTGGCGGACATTCATTCTTCGATTCAGAGTGAAGCCATATAATTTTTTGCATTATTCTCAGCAAGCTCTTTCATTTGATTCCCATATTATAGGAGTACATTAAAAAAATAAGTAGCTCGCCAGGACAGTACAGAATAGTACATGACAGTACAGTCAAGGACAGTCCAGTCCAGTCGAGTCCATTCCAGTCCTGGATGTTCCGCCATGTTGGATTCAGAATGACGTCATTTCATTTTTTTAAATTATTTTCATTAAGTCCTTTCATTTGATACCCATATTATAGGAGTAGATTAAAAGTAAGTAGTTTGCCATCTTGGGTGTTCCGCCATGTTGGATTCAGAGTGACGTCATTTCATTTTTTGAGTTATTCTCATTATCTTTCATTTGATACCTATATTCTAGGGGTACATTAAAATTATGTAGTTCGCTATCTTAGGTGTTCCGCCATGTTGGATTCAGAGTGACGTCACATAGCTGACCACGCATTGTCATCTAAAGTTAACATGTGTACAGAATTTCAGCTTTATTGATGGAAGATATCTGCTTCAAAATTGAGTTGCAAGATTCCGCGAACAAATATAGTAACATACATACATATGTACATACAGGGCAAGCTAAATAAAAGCTTGTAAAAATAAGTAGTTCGCCATGACAGTACAGCACAGTCCAGTCCATCCCAGCCCAGTCCAGCACTGTCCAAACCAGTCCAGCTCAGTCCAGCCCAGCCCAGTCCAGCACTGTCCAAACCAGTCCAGCTCAGTCCAGCCCAGCCCAGTCCAGATGCTTCACGTCATTTAATTTTTCGAGTAACTCTCAGCAAGGCCTTTCATTTGATACCCATATTGTTGGATGGAGTCCATTAAAAATAACTAGTCCGCCATTTTGGGTGTTCCGCCATGTTGTATTCATAGTGACGTCATTTCATTTTTTGAGTTATTCTCAGTAAGACCTTTCATTTGATACCCATACTATAGAGGTACATTAAAAATAAGTAGTCCGCCATCTTGAGTGTTCCGCCATGTTGGATTCAGAGTAAACATGTAGGTATACAAAATTTCAGCTCAATCGGTTGAAGATATGTATCTGCTTAAAAATTGAGTTGCAAGATTCCGCGAACAAAGATTGTTACATACATACAGGGCAAGCTAAATAAAAGCTTGTCGCGAGATTAACCTGTGTATCTGTAACTTGATCTAATTGTTTATTTTTTTTTTCAAACATATCCTTTTTTTCGTACGAACTAAAACTAACTACGTAGTTGAAATTGTCAGATTGATAATATTTAACATAAATGACTTACATTTTAAGACAAAAATAGGCCATCGGCTGGATTCATACAAACTTAAAGAAAATAAAACACGATTTCTCCCTATACATAACTATGATTAACAATTTATTGTATAAACTGAACATAATATCAAGATTCAACAAACAATATTCATTCATTCTCGTCCAAGTCACCGTAAAGTAAAGACGTGTACATATTCTACGCAAAAATCTGTAAAAGTAGTCAAACGAATTTAACTCGTTTTGTACAGTCGTTATAGTCCAATTTCGGTTAGAAAGTATTTCTGTGCTTATGCCATTTATCGATCCAGTGCAACATAAGAATAGAAGTTCTACACTGCGGGCCAAAAAATGATGCACACTCCAAAAACAGGTCAGTCCGGTACTTACTTCTCCCAGCCGGATTTAACTAACCCTGACAATGATTTTAATGATACTATAAGAAACCAAAACCTCCGAAAACGCCGCAATCCAGATATAGACATAGCTATGATAGATCTACAAAATACACTAACACAATCGTTCAAGACTATGCTAAATTCTGAAATATCAGAAATGAAAGACCAAAATGCTCAAATTTTGCAACAAAATATGGAAATAATTAAGCTCCTTCAAGCGAATGCAGCTAATTTGGCCCAAGTAAACGACAAAATAGCTACACTAGAAACTGAACATGCTATGACAAAACAGCGAGTGAACGATCTGGAAATCCAGCTGCACGAGGTGCAAAAACACCAAAAGAAGAAAATGGTCGAAATAAGAAATGTTCCAAGAAAAGCTAACGAAAATATTAAAGAAATATGTGAGAATTTATACAGAGCTATAGAACTAATGCCTATAGAAGATAGCGTACAGACGTACAGAAGGGGGAAAAACTCAAACTCTCCTATTATAATAGAATTTAACAATATAAAACAGCGAGATGAATTAATTACTACAGTTAAGAAATACAATTCCGCTGAAGGACAGACATTGACTGCAAATACAATCGGATTCAAGAATGAACAATCAAAAATTTACGTGTCTGAAGCACTTACCACCTTGACCAAACAATTACATGGAGAGGCACGCGGCCTCGTCAAAGACGGTATCTGCAAGTTTTGTTGGATTTCCAGAGGAAATGTATTAGTGCGCAAAGAAGAAGGTCAACCAGCTGTGATGATTACATCTCTCGCCCAAATTGCAGGTTTTCGAGCCAAATGACTATCAAAGGGTTTAAATTCATACTTCTCCTATTTGCTAAATTTGTTAACCAATTACCATAATTTTAGAGAGTTATATTACATGCCTTATTTAACATTTTCTATATATATTTCTACATACGTATATACTATAATTACATTTATGATAACCAGAACATTAACATCTAATATCAAAAAGTGCCTCGTGAAGTCAAGTTATATTAATGCAAGCCTTATATCATCTATTAACTTCGTACACTACATCTGTGTACAAATTGTGAATTGTGGTCACTTCAACCAGGGAGGATATTCTTCAAGATACCTTATTTTACTATTTAATAATGGTTAATAGGGATATAGATGCTGTTATTACTGACGTTGATCAAGAGATCAACGTCGGTGAATCCTTTTTGGTTGAAGACCCAAGTTTCTTTAATGACATTGCTAAAAAACACAATATCTCTCTGAATGTAATCTCACAAAATATTAGGAGCCTAAATAAAAACTTTGATGACTTTAAAGTAGTACTAATGCACAGTAAAGTTAACTACGATATAATTGTTCTATCGGAATGCTGGCTTCAGAACTGCACTAACATCCCCTCTCTATGTGACTTTAACAGTTATAATTCAACTAGACACCTAAACAAAAATAGCGGAGTAGTTACATACGTTAGAAGCAGCCTAACTAATGTTTCAGTCTATGAACCATCATTATTGGACGCTGATGGCTTATTGATTAATATAGGAAATATTCATGTATTTATCTGTGTTTATAGATCTCCGTCATTTACATCGATTACTAACTTTCTAAATTCATTGGATAAACTACTGATTAGCTTAAAACATGTTCCAAATATATATCTGATCGGGGACCTAAATATAGATATCAGTATGGATAGCACTGACCCAAAGGCTGATGAGTATTTAGATCTTCTGGCAACACATGGCCTCTTACCAAGTCACACACTACACACAAGGGAAACCAAATGCTTAGACCATTCCTGTGTCAAATCTAAAACGAAAGTGATTACTGCTATCTGTGAAACATCGGTCACCGATCACAGTTCACTTTATCTTGCCATTTCATGTCCAGAGATTTCAAATCATCGAAACTTTAAGGAAACAAAAAGCAAAGTAAACTATGAGTTGGTAAATGAAATTTTATCCAAAATAGACTGGAATGAACTATGGACAAACGCAGATCCCAATGAAGCAACTAATTGGCTTATAAACAAAATAAAGGATACAATAAAACAATCAACTGTGACATACGTTACCTCTAATAGAAAAATTATATATCAACCTTGGATCACGCCAGGGTTGTTAAGGTGCATGAGATTTAGAGATACCTTACATAGACGTCATAAAAAATCACCTGAAAATGAACAACTTGCCATTACATATAAAAGATATAGAAACCATTGCAATAGGATACTCCATACGCTTAAAAATGAATTTAACAAAGAAGAACTAATAAACAGTAAACATGATATAAAAAAAACCTGGAAGGTTATAAAACGTGTTTGTGGCATTCAAACATCTAAGAATTCGCAAACCCCAGAGGGACTTCTAACGCTTAAATCATCAGTTAAAGAATCATTGGACCACATAAATGACTGCTTTGTTAATTACGGTAGAAATCTTGCTTCAGATATACTTAATAAGTCTAAACTTACTGAAGAAATATTGGTCCAACAAAACAAAATGCATATTTCCATGCTAAATTCATTCATGCTACTTCCAACAAATGAATATGAAGTAAAAAATATAATTGCTTCGCTGAAAAATACGTCATCGTCTGGTTGGGACAATATTTCGTCAATATTTATCAAGAGATATATTTATTTATTATGCACACCCATAACCTATCTCTGCAATCTATGCATTTCAAAGGGAGTATTTCCAAAATTACTGAAGGAATCAATTGTCATACCGGTATTTAAAGCGGGTAACAGAGACCAGGTCACTAATTATCGGCCTATATCCCTTCTTCCTACTCTGGCCAAGGTCCTCGAAAAACTGATAAATAATCGTCTTGTTAACTACCTAGAGAGCAACAATCTCATATCGAAAAATCAATTTGGCTTCAGAGCAAATCTTTCAACGGTAGATGCTATTGAGAATCTGGTATTTGACATTGCAAATAATTTGGATAATAAAGAAAAATCTATTGGGGTGTTCTTGGACCTGGCCAAAGCGTTTGACACGGTCTCTGTTCCTCTGCTAATACGGAAGCTGGAAGCGTTGGGGATTCGGGGTATGCCATTAAATCTCATTACTGACTATCTTTCGGATAGAACACAAAGTGTTCGGATTGGAAATAATACTAGTAGTAAAAGATCCATGGCTTTTGGAGTACCCCAAGGATCTGTCCTTGGCCCTACATTGTTTTTAGTTTATATAAACGATCTCTGTGAAACGATGTTAAAAAATGCTAAGATAACAACTTTTGCAGACGATACGGCCATTGTATTTAGGGAATCTTCATGGAAAGAAGTATTTACTACTGCTGAGAAAGGAATGCGAGTGGTTATGGACTGGCTTAGCGCCAACTTGCTTACTCTTAACTTAACAAAGACCAAATACATTACATTCTCTATATACAATAGTCATCAACCGATAAATCACGCCCTTAAAGCTCACACATGCACTGGCAATGATATAGATGAGTGTAATTGTCATGTTATTTGTAAAACTAATGAAATAAAATATCTTGGCATCATTATTGACAGAAATCTTTGCTGGAAGCCCCACATAGATAGTTTAAAATTACGGGTACGAAAAATGCTTCCCATTTTTAAAAAACTTAGACATCTAAAAGATGAAAAAACAAATAAAACTGTGTATATATCGTTGTGCCAGTCAATAATGAGCTATGGAATTTCAGCTTGGGGGGGCGCTAAAAATACCACTTTGATTAAACTAGAACGGTCACAACGCTGCGTAATAAAAGTTATTAATTTTAAACCCTTTAGATACTCTACCTCAAAACTTTACAAGGATTTTTCTGTATTAACGGTTAGGCAATTATATCTAAAATTGATTATCACTAGACAACACTTACATCCAACTCAGGAGAAAAAATCTAAAAGGAGGAAACATAAAATATATCACGTACCGTCTTGTAATACAGCCTTTGCACAAGATTTTGCCTATGTATTGGCACCATTTATTTATAACCGCGTTAGTAAGAAGATCCCATTGTATAATAAATCCAGATATATGTGTAAAAAAGCATTAGATGAATATTTTAGTAACCTAGACTATAACGAAACAGAACAACTTCTATTAAGGCTCAAATAAATTGATTTTATTTATTACTGAAACATAACCAAAAATTTATTAAAATAAATGAGGTACATATATATATATTTATTGTATCATTTTATTTGATGAAAATACATATTATATGATTAATTTACTCTAAATAAATATATTACACTATTTTATTACGTAGTATAAGTATACATACATATTAAATATCTACTACACTAATATATAGATAAATATCTACTTATTTTATTTTTCTCGATAATAATTATAAAATATTTTTAATATTTTTTTAATACTAATTAATATAAGCAAAATGTTAAAGATGGCATTTCTTCATTTATTTTTCTTGATTCATTATTTTGTGTAAATACTGTTAGTTTGAAATATGTCTCCATTTTGTTTGTCCTGCAGTATACTTACTATCGAAACAAAAGATCACAATTTCTTATCGCTAGTGTCTTTTGTTTTCAAACGCTTTTGTCTTCTTACGCAGGTAAAAAAATGTTTTTGCGCCGCTATTATGATCCGTATTTATATGGGGCGGGAATCACTACTTTGCCGTAACACAGTTTTTTGACTAGCACGGAAAGTATTGACACCTAAACTGTTTAGGTACCGACATTTTTGCGATGATGCTCACTTGCATTCACTCATTGGTAGGTAGACTAACTAAAAAGTTTTATTATTTAGAATAAGCTAAATGTTAAGTCTTTTAATTTGATTTTTGTTACCTACGCATCTAAACTGTTTTTTAAGTTGAGTTTTGAATAAAAATTATTCTTAAAAATTATTCTTATTCTTATTCTTAATA